>CAXKWD010000010.1:102119503-104519503 GCA_964059195.1 Ectobius pallidus
TTTTAACCGTTTTTATTTATGTTTTTAACCACTAGCTACAAAAAGTTGTGCAATATAAACACATTACCTATATTTTTAATTGAACTTTTAGTGGAAAGTTGGGACCAATAATTTAGATCTGACTAACACAATTAATTATTCCACTTATGAAATTTTTGTTAAGTGAAGTATTTAAGTGTGTTAGTCAAATCACATTATAAAAAAATAATAACAATAAATAAATAAATAAATAAATACAATTTTAGATTTATTACACACTGAATGTACAGTGCAAACAAAGATGAAGTTACCAGAATTTTACCATGAATAAAGTATGGCTGTCAATGGTCATTTCACAGGGCAAGCATGTGCTATGACAATATTTAGCTCTTGCTGAAGACATCAATATCCAAATGAGACAAAGAATTTCAGCATTTCACTCACTTTTCTTGAAAAAGCTCTCCTCTCTGATCTATACATATCTGACAACAATGTACAAATTTTGTACCGATGGATATTCAAACTTTTAAGTCCCTAACATTGATGTTCGTGAAATCCCAATTTCCTAAGCTAAAAAAAACTGGACTTCTTTTTTAAGACTCACATCAATTCTTGGCACAATTTCGGGATGCGCGGGCAAAGAGAGTTAAGTCCACTTTCTTGTTACTGTACACTATACCAGCCCAACACAGCTTTAGAGATGGATAAACCCATGAGGCACACATCCATAACTACCGCACAATTTTGAATATGACTTACTGGACTTAACACAAATGTAGAGAACATTTTTATCTATAATTCTATGGACACATCTCAATTTTTAGGATGGTGGACTTAACTCTCTTTCCCCGCGCACCCCGGAATTATCATAGGTAGGCCTATGTATCCAATTTCAACGTAGCCTACTTGTAGGGTTGCCAAATGGCTGGTATTTCACTGGCCAGGCCGGTTATTATTAACATCTTTTAACAGTAAAGCATAAAATCTGGAAAAAGCCGGTTTTGTGGCTGAAAGAATTATTGTTATGAAAGACAGAAGTTTCGTGAATGTACTCTGTTTAAAAATTTATAGTTACCATCATTAGCTCTACTAGTTTCCAGGCTCGTCGAAACCTGGGTTCAGGTTAATAATTAAAATAAGGGAAGTAGTGTATGTAACTCATCTCAATATGATTTTTTCATAATATTATAAATTTTTACAGACCTATAGTATAAATCTGTTTGAAGCCTGAATCAACTTCCCTGTGCCTAATGTCACTGATGGGCTACCTGCATTACTTTGTTATTAAAAGAATAGGCAACATTGGTAGTCTGTTTTGATATACTGTCCAAAATTAAACTTTCTAACACACAATTTTGTCTATCTAATGTTTTGTTAATTAACATCATGGTCGAAAAAGTTAAAAAAAAAATACTCCTTGCCGTTACATCCCTGAAGGGACAAGGCCTACCACCCGACCGCTGCGTCATCTACCTTAGGCAGATGGCAGGATTGGGGGGCATGTGGTCAGCATGCCAACACCCACAGGCGTTAATGGTGGTTTCCGTGACTGAAGCTGCTACTTCTCTATCAAGTAGCTCCTCAGATTGAATCACAAGGCTGAGTGCATTCCATTCCAGACCTCCCTACCTCAGAAAAATCCCAGGAGTACAAGGTATCGAACCCGGGCCTGTGAATCTGAGGCCAGTGATGTTAACCACGAGAACATGCAGGCGGTCGCAGAAAAAGTAAGAAATATTTATTACTAGCATGTGCCCGCGGCAAAGCCCGTGATAATTATTTGAAAAATTAAAAATTAAGAGCATAATAGTTAAATCATTACATTTAGTAACACCTAAATCACGTGGACAACATACCACGATTAGATAACGTCGCCTGGTAAAAGCGACCTCAGATTCGAGTTCCCTGGCTCAGAAAATGCCTGCATAGTGAGTTTCGTCCAAATCGAACAATTTTTACCATATTTAGGCCTATACTGATTATCCCTCTTCCGTGTAGGTTGAAAATTTCTTATGTCTACAGGACTTGACATTCTAAACAAATGAATCATCAAGGATGGACTTACAAAATCAAGCGATCGCCCGTGATAATTATTTCAAAAATTAAAAATTAAGAGCATAATAGTTAACTCATTATATTTATTAACACCTAAATCACGTGAATTACATACCACGATTAAATAGCGTCGCCTGGTAAAAGCGACCTCAGATTCGAGGTCCTTGGCCCAGAAAACCCCTGTATAGTGAGTTTCGTCCAAATCGAACAAGGTTTGACCATATTTAGGCCTATATTGATTATCCCTCTTATAATAATAATAATAATAATAATAATAATAATAATAATAATAATAATAATAATAATCCTCTTACGTTGAAAATTTCATATGTCTGCGTGCCTTGACATTATAAACAAATGAATCGACCAGCATGAGCTACAACATTCAAGCGATCGCGAAAGTTTTATTTGCAAGGTATGACAAAAATAGCCAAAGCCAACTGTAATTGATTTGACATTGAAATGTAAAACTGAAAACTGATGCTTCGAAAACGCAAAAAATGCATGTTTTTGGCCCGTTTTTCACTCATAACTCACAAACGAAAGCGAAAATTAAAATTCCGGCTTAGAGGTGCATTTTCTGACTCTTAGGTCCACCTATGTTTAAATTTCAGATCTCTGCATTGAGTAGATTTTGCTGGGCATTGCAGACAGACAGACAGAAGGAAGACAGACACTTCCTTTTATTAATATAGATTATTTTCAGAAGAGCCCTTAGAGAGCACACACACACATCACAAATATATATATATATATTTCTTACCTATAATTTTTTTCTGAGAGTTCCACTTGTTTTACCTTGCTCCAACACTTCATCTACACTTTTGTAAACATAGCAAACTTTCTTTTTCTTGTTGCTCACATCACCTTTTTTTCATTGTGACAGTTTTTCCATGAAGTCTTTTACTTTTTCCTCTTCTGAATCTTGCTGGGTCTCAGCTATTCTCTGAACTTTTCTGGACAGTAAGCACATTAAAATAAAAAAAATAAGAGCCGTATATTTTTGCCTACCCACTTTACATACTGGTCTGAGGTGGATATTCTATTGCAATATTCTTGTAGAGACGAACTGAACGTAAGCTTACCTATAGCTCCTCTTCCTTTTCTAACTTGTGCCTCAAGTGGTGCAGAGATACCCTGAAGATCCTCACCAAGACCTTTTGCAGGTTGGAAACCCATCTGCAGAAAAAAGAAGAAGAAAAAAGCAAGTGTGGGACGAATGTGACTATCGTCTGGATTTTGTCGTGCATCCAGCAGATGGCACATTGAACATTTGTGGAGTGCTATCAAATGATATTAATAAAAACTGTGTATTCCTATTCAAGAATTTCATGATATCCAAAGAGGGTCCGTAGTACTAGTTTTTGTTTTTTAGTACAGCCTTATACCCTCTATTTAATTTATCTTATAGAATGTTCCAGGATGAATGTATATTGCCAATATCAGTTACATATATTTTATTAAGTATAATTACAAGTTGTAAAAAATATATCACTAGATTAGTTTCGTCACTATTTTAAAATATTAAAATAATCAGCATAATGTGATATAAAAAGTTAAAATGATCTTGTCAGATTATGCAAGTTGTAACAGCTAGAGAATATAGCTTGATGTTTGTATTCAAATGTGTTCAATTATAAAATGTGTATTCCTAGATTTGTAGGCCTAATGAAAGTTATTCCACGGTTGTATGTGCATGCATCCGAGTGCACCAACCTCGGTAATCAGAATACCACAGTCAAGTTGCTTAGTTTACCCCTGTAAAGTCATACTTGTCAGTTCGACAAAATTTTGTAAAAAGGCCTTAATTCAAAAAATGAAGTAAATGCAACGAACCGTTTACCCGCTGTGCTTGTCCACAGACAGACGGACAGACAGACGGACAGATGTCAATCCAAAAACACGTTTTTCGGTTTCTAGGCATAGTGAAACATGCTTTCCCCGTGTTAACTTTATTTTGATTTTTTGTCACGATCACAATACTTTCTCTACACTACGTATAGAGAAAGTAAAAAACCACTAGCATTTATTTGAGTTTCCATGCATAACCTAGATGTCATAATTTTATTTTCAATTTGTGTTGAGTTACCATTGATGCTTCCTAGCACAGTCAAATACAAACTTTAACCTAAAAGTAGAAAATACAACCAGCTTTTCATAACTACAGCAGGCAGGTTGATGCCTAATTTATAGGTAACATTGTCTCCATAAGAACTTTTCACTAAAACTTTAAATTTTGGACTATTTGACTATTTTTCAGCCATGCCTTTATCTGCAGCAGAAAAAATTAAAAGGCAGAGACAGAAGTTAAAGGATGAGGAAAATCTAATATATAAAATCGAAAGTGTGTGAATATGTGAGTATGTAAGTATGTATCGTATACAAATCTACATTTCTTGACCAATTTGCACGAAATTTTGCACACATACCCAGTTAAGCCCGAGAAGTAACGTGGTCAACATTAAAATTGAAACAAACCAGTCCTTCCCTTGAAAATTATAAATTTCTGAGAATATTATACTGAAAAAAATGAAATGCAGTTCAGTTCACATGACAACAGTGTATTGTTTACTGTGATTACAGGGCTTTGGCAACTACATAGTACTGGATTTTAACAAATTATGATTCCATCGATGTAATATATTGGCGAAAATAATTACTGAAAAATGAAATCCACGAAAATAAAGCACAGTGTGATGCAGTCACATATCTTTCTCTACCCTCGACATAAGAAATATTTTCTCACTTCACATTTTGATGTAGAATAAGAGGTCGTATTGCAGGGACAACTTAGTGTGTGAGTATGCTATATCAGAAGTTGGTAAATAATCCTTTCCGCTGATACGTTACCATAGCTGTAGGCTTTGTATTAGTTGAGAAATAGGGATGTTTATCATAGGCCCTAAGCATGGGATGGAACATTTTGAGTACTATGCTCGCAATATATTATGTCCCGGGCTTTAGGGGAGGAAAGTATGAAAGTGATACTGCATTTCTCTTTTATTTCAGCCCCAAAACGGTTGTATGGTAACATGAGAATGAGAAATAAAATTTTCCGTAAAGTCAATACAATCTTATGTAATTTATGTTTCTTCTTATTTCAACCCCTCCCAGTCATGATGTGTAGAAGCAACGGAATGCAGCATTCGACATCCTCTATGAGCCACAAAAAGCTATATCTAGCGTTTTCTGATGGAATAGTTTGAGTGTGATAAATCTTTTTCTTCATTTCAAGTTCTACATACATATTATATAAGGATGTAGAGTTTAAAAATCCAAAGTCCTCCATAAGTTAATTTCAAATTAAAAAATATAAAGCCCAAGCGATGCCGGGCCTTTTTATCTAGTTATCTATAATAATGAGAGGAAACGTTTGTTTGTCTTTCTGTGCATGATATTTTAATTATTTTGCTCTTAATTTTTAATTTTTGAATTAATTACCGTGGCTGAAGCGGGGGACACCTGCTAGTGAAGAATATAAGAAAAAGCAAAAACAATGTATGAAAAATTAAGAGAAAAACAAAAGCAAGAACTAGCTACAATGAGGGAAAGGAAAAGAAATGCAATTAAACAGGAAGAAAGAAGAAAGACAAAGGATAGATAGGCCTGATGAAGATGTGTCTTCAAGTTTTTGTAGTGCTGGAATATCACACAGAATTTCTATTTATCATCAGGTCTACACCTCAAGCTCTGAAGCTGAATTTACTTTCTTTTGCATGTCAAACAAAAGGGAATATTAAAAATGGTTGTTTTGTCCTTGCAGAGTTCCATCACAACAGAAAAAAAAAAGGTATAGTTAAGCCTTGGTATGCAGCAGGATGTCAAAGTGATGCCGATGAACATGGCGACATAGAAATGACCTGTCTGAGAAGTGTTGAAAGCAACATTCTGTTCAAAACAGATGAAAAAGAACAGCTTTCATTAATTTCAAACAGAAAACTGAGATTTTGTTTGTTCTTAAAGTTAAAATGAAAACAAATTGAATGTATTACAAATTCAGTAAGGGAATTGGCATTTTTAGAATTGCAGGAAATAACTTAGTTTAAATTAAACATATTTCTATGAAAAAATTATTTTTTCGTTTGTTATTTACTACTAGAGAAATGCAGGTTACATGTTTAAAAATGTTTGATTATTTTATAAGCCAATGGTTTTGATTTAGTGTATAAATGACAAATTGTAATGTGACTTACCAACAGGCAGTTGTTTTATGTCAGATAAACTGTATTTAATTTTACAAAATTACAAATTGTTTTAATATTCATATTTCAAACATGATAACCTACCAGTACAGCAATACATGTATTTATTGAGCCATTAAAAGAGCAGAAAATGCTTACTGAAATCTGAGTTTCAAATACTATGTCCAATTTCTGGTGGATTTAATGTCAGCACTACAAGCAATAACTGAGAACCAACAAAACACTTCCATCGTTCAGGATATCAGAACCATGTATAAAATTATTGTGGAAGCACAAGGTAAACACATTATGTTTCAATGGGTACCCTCACATGTGGGGCTGATGGGCAACAAACAAGCAGACCGTTTAGCAAAGAAAGGCTCCAAAATCAAACAGAGAACAGCAAAAGAGATAACAATACAAAGGAGCAACAGGAGCTTAAACACAAAATACATGAAAACAGAAGACAACAGAATACAAAAGACCTCCAAGGCAGGAGATATGAACACATAGCTAAATATGCAGAAAAAACCTCCTCAGAAAAACAGTAGCAGTGCTCTTCAGACTGGAAACAGGCCACGACTGTCTAGACGACCACCTTAATAGAATGGGAATTGTCCCCAGAACCAACGGATGCTCCTTGTGTGGTGAAAGTGTCCTCCTAAGCAAGGAACACCTGCTGCACTGCAGGCAATTAGACCCCGAGAAAAAGAAGAAACAAGATATAGCGGGACCCTATTGGGAAGCAAGAGGACTAATGGTGTAAACCAAGCTCCATTTGAAAACAACAACAACAATTTCTGTAACGTGAGTTACCAAATTTTGAATCTCAATAATCTTTGCATTTCTGATTCAGAATTTACACAAAGCATTGCAACATGTATCCCATTTATTAGAGATTTCACTCATGCATTTTTGGCTGCTTATGTATTTTCTGGAAATTATTTAATAAGAGTTTAACAAGTAAAAGTAAGTCCCTTTGTAACGTGAGTTACCATGGACATGCCCTTTCACAGATGGTATAAGACATGAGAAAATAGTAATTATTATAATATGTAGGGATAAGAAAGTTGTGTGAGTGTGTCAGAGATGGAATGAGACACAAGAAAATGGTAACTATACACAATTCTTAAGGAAGAGAAAATTGTGTGAGTGTTCCAAGAGCTGGAATCAGACGAGAGAAAGTACCAATTACGTATTACTTAGATAGAAAAAGTCTTGAAGAAGTTGCAAAGATGGATTAAGATGCAAGAAATTTGTAATTTCAATGTTTAAGGTAGGCCTACAGAAATTCACGTGAGAGTTCACTGAGATGGAATGAGATGTTGAGAGAATAACATAAAATGCTATTATGGTAGGAGAGAAAATAGTAATTTTAATGATAGGTAAAGAAGGTCGCATGTATGTTCCAAGAGCAGCAGAACACATCCTTGGGGTTGTGGAATCTGTATTGTCAATTTAACGCTAAACTTGAGAATGTGACCGCCATCTCAACCGGGCCATACCGAGTGGGTCAAGCCTACAATGTCACAAATATTACAAACCTTACTACATGCCAATTGAAGTCAGCAGATAAACGACATGCCGTGCCATGCCATAATCCCATGCGAAATAACACACCCATGATTCGATGGTAAATACATGATGATGAATAAAATCAGTACCGTATTAGTAAGAGTTTAACATAAGAAATTATTACAAACTAAAGCATTGGACTTCTTAGTGTAACAATGTTTTATGGAAGGTGTGGTCCAAGGGTAAAAAGCTTCTGCATTAAGGTAAGTAGCAACATGTAAATTTAGGTCACTGACAGGTTATGTTAGGTTAGGAACAGTTATATTAGTTTAGCAGCAGTATTCTGAACAGCATGGGGTTCATTATGTGCCAGGTAACGATGTTTTACAAAAGGTGTGGAAGGGCAAAAAAGCTTCTACATTAAGTGGCAGCTAAATTCTATGTTATGGACAGGTTATGTTAGGTTAGTAACAGTTAACTTATATTAGTTTAGCAGCAATACCTATATTGAATTAGCGTGGGGTTAAGCACATTCCATATTGAATCTCTCCTCCGATGGGAAATTTTACCACCATGCCAGTTGTTCCTCTTTTGTTTTCCGCGGGTCAGAAGGGCACGGTCGCTAATGGTAGAGCATACCTCACTATTAGTTGGCTGTGCTATTCTGAAGGAGTTCCGAATAAAATTACAATATGTCCCTCAAAATTTTTCTAAGCCCGAGAATAATGAAGATTGCCAAAGTTTTTCCTGAATTGCAGAGTTCTGCAATGGAAGAAACAGCTGAAGTCACTGCTGCCATTATATTCACCAAAACCCCAGACATGAATGTGTTGCTGTAGATGGATAAAATTCATAGAGCTTTAGCGTCTTCAGTAGGCCCTACTGCATTATTATTAATATTTTTATTATTAATATTATTTGTTTATTTATTTATATTTATATTTTTATGTAGGCTACTGCTGTTTCATACTCTTATGTTATTATACACATATTGTTATTCTTTATAGAATGCCCATCATCCTATATCAATGTAATTTGATTCACAGGATGTAAATAAATTGAAATTGAAATTGAAATCCTTTCTAGAAACCATTGAAATTCTGTCTGTTTTATTATCATCTTCATTATTATTATTAGTATTATTATTATATTTTATTGTTATTATTATAAGAATGAAGACATTTGTTTACATCACATATAGGCCTAGGTAAAATTAAATTCTGTACAAACATTTTGGTGCATCTAATGGGAACCTTTTGCGTGCAGTTAAAAATTTGTCCACCAGAGCGCAGCAGGGTCTGAGGAGGTCCTGCCATCTCGTTCTGCCATATACTTATGCGTATCAATAGATGTGAATAATGTTGGCTTTCCTATAAAAACTGGCGATTAATAACGTTTAAGTTATATTCCAGAAATCAGATACCTATATTCTGCCTAGGAGATTGTGAGATCGCCAGAAAAAGTATTGATTTGTTAAAAGAATTAAATAATTAATGTCTGTCTGAAGTAATAATTGGTTGTAATTATTAAGTCGAAAAGAACCCGTGGGGTGTGTCAGCAAAAACAGGAACAATAATTATTTTGCAGTGGCAGAGACATGTGTAGCTTAGTGACAAATAATTCAAAATATTAAAATTATTCCTGTATATCGCGATGACATTTGTATTCGTTAAATGGTGAAGAAATATTTCAAATTTTATGAAACATTTAAAACTTGTTGTACAGTACTTCACAAAGAAAACATCCCATCTTCTTTAGATTTATAACCATAGTCGTAAATATGTTAAAACAAATCTTTATACTGTAAGTCATTTTTAAAAAGTAATTTAGGTTCATGGTTGTTTGCTTTCACAATATTCTGCATATATTTCAGCTTTCGGTTATGAATTTACTGTGTGGTAAACAGATGCTAATATTTGATTAATATAACACAGTAGTTAAAGAAAGTAAAGAACTTGGATACAAATGTGTAAATATTTTGTTCCTATTATCATTAATATTTTATAAATAAATTTAGGTTACGTTTGCTTGCTTCTAAATAATATCCATTAAAGGCTTACGAATAAGACATGCTCCAGAATTATAGCTGTCATTAAGTTTTTGTGTGGAAAACAAATAAAAATAAAAGTATTTGAATAGTGTATCATATTAGTAATAGAATGTTTTCATGAAGTCAACGTAATTTGAAAGAAGCTGGAATGTCAAAATAAGGTAATAAGGAAATGGTTTTCTTGTGATTATTACTATAGGCCTAAATGCGTAATATTTTAACGTCAAAGCCCATCAATAATATAGGTTCATACTTTTTGTTTTAGGATTATATTGCATAAGTTTCAGAATTATGGCTCGCAGAAGTAATCATTGTACTGGGCTCTCATATGCTAATAATTTAAAATACTATGTTCTCTTCGATTCGAGTTAAAATATCTACGTGCATCGGTAATTCCAGTTCTAATATACCGTACTGTTTTAATATCATTAATGTGCATTATAAAAGTGAGTTGTATATAATAACAGTGTAGTTGATTTATTTATCTTTTTATTTTTTATATTTAGAGGGAAAGAATAGCCAGTGCCAATTGCCAGTATAGAATGGAAAAATATGCTTTGACGTCTTCTTTAAAATATGTATATATTTTTTTTAATCTTCAATTTACAAGAACTACCAATGTCTGTAAGAATAATTTAGTTTTGAAATTGTTTCAATTTTACGATTTGTTTTAATGTTTGCAATGAAAAAACTTACGAATTTCAACAAAATATTCATAATTTTATTATACAAATTATAAAAAATGTGAAACAGAAATATGTGAATTTTTGTTATGAAGTTAATAAATTAAGTAAGTTGTATTTATCAAATGCTGTTCATACCTTTTTAAGAAGTAATTTTGTATCATAGTTTGAAAGAGAATAAATGGTTGAGTTTCCTGCTGGGCGAACTATCTGTTTAGAGCAACAGAACATACGTGAATCTTGTCCATTTGATGAAGATATTGGAAACATGACCTTCTGTTGTAGATAATGAGAATACTACTTCTTGTTAAGTTTTATTCTTTGTAAAAATGATTAAGATAATGAGTCAGTTCTGAGGATCTGAAAGTGTTGAGCGAGGAGATTTGAAGGAACCCATAGACTATTAACTATTAGCATCCGTTTAATCTTCTTTATATTTTATAACAATATATTTCGTAAAGCATATGTGTACACCTCTGTTTTACATAGAGGATCGCCACAACATGTTTTCTGGCATTCTGACTGATGTTTAAATAGTCTGTTCCATTATGTTCAATGGACAGCAGACGACATGCTTGGACCTCTTTTTGACCCTGCTGCCACCTATCGGGAGTCGCTGACAGAAAGGTTCCCATAGGGATGTAGCTTGCCAAACTTCTCCAACAGATAGCGTGGGTGTACTAGCCAGTATGCGCTAGCCATTCTTCACTTGTTTTTCCATTTGTCGTTTGCAGGTACCATGCTTTTAAATGGCGTTCCATCTTCCCAGACTGAAAAATATGTTTGTAATTGTCTATTTTTATAGAGGACACAAGACTACTATACCGGTACATACTTCCTTGTTTACTGGGCCCTTCTAGAATGTTTGTTTGTCAATAAGAGGAAAGAAAAATTACAGCAGATAGACTCTAAATAACACAAAAAAGGAAGGATTAACTAACAAATATTGTGAGATATTTCCGATATAGACAACATTTCTTTGTACCTGACTTGCAGTAATATGCTATCAATGTATGAATATTTATATGCAGTGTGGCGATTGGATATTCTTTAATTTTTAAATTAATATTAAATTTGCCATGAGCACTGAGAAGATGTTATGGGCCATTTAAAAATAGAGTAAATTACAAAGCATACAATAAGTTAAAATTACATAGTAACACAATGATGATTAAAGTACATTGTGTTAGTTTTATACTTTTGTTAAATTGTATCTTTAGTGCACCTTTATATTTAAAGATCACTGCCCTGTTTAATTAATTTAGTTATTTTAAGCCTATTTATTTTAATTTGCTGTATAAAAATGTGTATAGCCTATTACTGTTAGTGTAGCCTTCTGTTGCATCTGAGATCAAAATTTAAATTCTGTGATTTCTAAATAGCCAAGCTAGATTGACGGACCCGAGTAAAAATTGTGACAATAGCAATGTTAATTTAATAGGCTACATAACTTAACGTATAATAATTCTTAAATTTAAAATAGACTGAGAGCCTCTCTGCCTTTATATTCTGCTATGCAATGAAATATTCTTAACAATATTTTGTCTCATAACTAGAAATGAAAATCATGTAACGATGGTCTAGCATATCAATAATAAATGGAATAAGAATGAGGAATGACAAGAAAACAGAAAAAGGTCTATTGATTCTCAAGTTCCCATCTTTTTTTTAACTATTCTGGACAGGAAATGGTAAGTTTTTGTGTTGTAAACATTTATTAATATTTTGATTTTGAATACGTTTTTAATATGATATATATGCATTTGATATAGGAAATAAATAATATTTTAAATGTCTGCGAATACACACCACATATATGAGTTTTTCACGTATATCAATTAGTATTTTACTGTGTGAACCCTAGAGGTATATTCTTTTAGTTACTTTGAATCATACCGAATCGCCAAATTAGCAGCACTATGAGGGGCGTTCCATATTGATTTACACTTTATTTATTTATTTATTTTTTTACATTCACTAAGAACCTCTATGCCTTGGCAGATATAACCACTTTCTCAGCAAAGTCTTCATTAAGCTATACATACTTGTGCCACCCAAGTGGGACTTCTCAGGGCCCTCTGAGAACCAATTTTTTGCAGTCTGTCATACCCACCTCAGGACATTTCCTGGAAATCGGCGAATTGATGTCTGTGCAGAAGTGAGAATACAGTGGATGTGGCAGCACCAGAAACCCCATCTTAGTCGTGCTGTTAATGTTTGTCCCTGGTTCCAGCCAGTCAACATGGATGATGCCATCCTTCTTCCAAAAGATTGTGGCCATGCGTTTGCCTGCTGAGGGCGCTGTACAGAACTTCTTCGGTGGGGAGCTGCCTTTGTGCTTCCACTGCATTGATTGGGCTTTGGTTCTGATTACCACCTTTACAGAGCTATGAAAAAACCTCTGTGTGGACATCATTTTGTCAACTTCCATGAATTGTCCTGAGGTGGGTGCGACAGACTCTGAAAAAGTGGTTCTCAGAGGGCCTAGAGAAGTCCCACTTGGGTGGCACAAGTATGTAGGCCTACAGCTTAATGGAGACTTTGCTGAGAAAGTGGTTATATCTGCCAAGGCATAGAGGTTCTTAGTGAATGTAAAAAAATGAAGTGTAAATCAATATGGAACGCCCCTCGTATATATAAATATTCATATCTTCGTAACATGTTGTATGTCGGGAACATAGTAATGTTGTTAATAGTGGATATTTCTCACAGTATTTGTCAGCTAATTCTTCCTCCTTTTCGACTTATATAGCGTCTGTCTTCTGCAATTTTTCTTTAAGCTTTTTCACATAAATATATTCTGGAAATGTCCAGTATACAAAGAAATGCGCCTAGTTGCGCTTTACCCGCTACAAAAATAGAAAAGTTTGAACGTATTTTTCAGTCTGCTAAGAGGAAAGGCCATTTAAAAGCATGGTCCCTGTAGATGACAACTGGAAAAACAAGTGACGAACGGCTAGCGCATACCGGCTAGAGCAGTGGAGACATCTGCTGGTTCTAGTTTGCTAGGGTACATTCCTATTGCTAGCTGCAGCTTCATCCACAGTGCCACTTGTAATAAATTACAAAATTGCATTGTGCATTGATTCATTATAATCAATTTATACACAGAAATTGGCAGCATGACCTAGGGTACACATTTCCAGCAATATTGGCAGCAATACATCATGTCTCCAATCCAAAATGATGCATGCATGGGATATGAAGCTTCATACAATATGCGTTAAATCTGTTTACACAAATATATGGTATAAATGTTTGTGTTATTACTTAATATTTTGACAGTACCTTCCCTTTTTATATATATAAGGCTCATTCTCCAGAATGGGGCATTTCAGCTTATAATTTAAAAAAAAATATTTTTTCTGAAATTTGTGTAACCTTGTTTATATTTTAGAAGTGTAGAATGAAATTGATTACCTTACCTTAATAGTCGAGTTTAATATTAATTTTATCATTTCTTAATTTAACACTTGAATTAGGCATAAGAAACCATTATAATATTTCAATGTAGTAGCCCCCTCCCTCCTTAAAAAACTGGTAAATAATACTTTTAATATTATTTCCATAGTAGGCAACAACTAAAAGAAACAGGAGTTTTCAGTAAGCAAAAAAAAAATTATAGGCTAATAAATTATTTTATTTTATGAAATTGGTGATTTATTCCATGGAGTTGAGATGAATTTCTAGTTATAGCTTGCATATGGCTTCAAGAGTTAGGTTAGGATATCAATAGTTTGTTTACATAATCAGATCAACATTTTGTATGATTATCTAAAAGATAAAATTTTAATAACATAGATTTTATTTATGGCATGGAGTTGATGATGAATAAGTGTGACATGCCTGGAATTCGGTTTTAATCTGCAATAAAATCGTACATTGGATCAGCATGTGGTTTCTTCCATAACAAGAATAAACAATGTGGCCGACACTATTTTGGATGTATTTCTCCTTGCATTCACAGAAACCAATATATGATTAAATACTAAATTTCCCTTCGTCCATGGAGTTGACATAAAACTTCAAGACAAAAAATTCCAGAAATTAGTAAGCTTTATAACAGTTTCCAATAATGCATGTGTTTGAATATAGTATAGACTTTAGGAAAAAAAAGGTTACATTAAGAAAACTACCGTAAATATTCTAATTGAAAATATTATATTTCGAAGATCTGATTTTGAGCTGGTTACATTCCATGGAGTCGATTTTGAGCATATAAAACAGTTTAGAAATACAATTCTTATCAACGGAGAGACACAAAGTAAGTAGGGGAGTTTTAAAGCATAAAAAGTTAGTTACCAAGAGAATGAAACAGCATAATAATATTCATAAGTACACTTAATATTCGACAGTACATAAAATGCCCCGTTTTTGGAGAATGAGCCATTATGCATCTTGTAAATAAAAGAAACTTGGTCCCCATAAACTCTGACATTCATACATATGGCCCTAGGCAAAAGAGTAAATTTAGGACTGAGGCACATAATCTGAACCTCACAGAGAATTGTCCAATATACAGTGAGTCCCACCCAAGAGTTGGCCAATCATGCGGGTTTCTGTGTTGTGGCGGGCACAGCTCCAACTCCCAAGCGATCGGTTGAAATATTTATGCAAATAAAGCCGCGAACGGTGTAATGGATCAGGTTCTCAATTTACAGAACTTTACAACTTTGGAATTACAATAAAAATAATCACACACCTCATCACAAAAGATGTTGGAAATGTCCTCCTCTTGCATCCACAGAACACTTTCATCTTTTCAGGAAATTTTCTTTCAAGCACTTAAGTTCAGCTTACGAGATAGAGTTATTTCTCTTGTGATATTGTCTTTAAGTTCTTCTAATGTATGGGAAATTGACCTATACACTTTATTTTTCAAGTTTCCCCATAAATAATGGTCACATATGTTCATCACATGTTTATTCAACACATGGTTTATGAAAGCAGAGGAATTTCTTTACACGTGGACCTCTCCAAATGGAAGGTAGGCTATAAAAACCAGATAGATTATGTAATAGGGAAAACAAGGTGGAGGTCATCAATATCGGATGTTACCACCATTCCGGAGGCTGACTGCGGGACTGACCATGAGTTGGTAGTCGTGACAGTACAAGTGAAATTGAAAGCAAATAAGAGAAAGAAAAAAGAACCGAAGCTTGATTTGGGAAAGGTTCCACAAACATATAGGGACTCGGTATGCAAAAGAATAGCAGAAATAGACAAAAATGAGGAGAATGTACAAGAGGTGTGGGAGAAGTTCAAGAACATTATAACAGAGGAAGCAAACAAACATATACCGAGAACAGGAACCAAGAATAAAACAAGTTGGCTAACTAAAGAGACAATTACAACTGCTGAAGAGAGAAGGAAGGCAAAGAAAGCAGGCGATAAAAAGAAAATACAAGAACTCAACAAGAAATTCCAAAGACAAGCAAGACAGGATAAAGAAAGATTTCTGAGCGAACAGTACAGAGCTTAACGCGCCGATGCTCTACCATTGAGCTACCATGACAACATGCCAGTATGACATCAAATTCCTCAACTGATTCAGAAGACAAGGCAGACCACGGGAGGTTTTTCCGTTGAGAACACACATCCAATGGCGTCCTACATTAATAGTATATAAATAATAACTTGGCTTCAAAGTACCTACAAAAGACAGTGATTATGACCACTGGCAGCCTAGAGAACATATGTATAAATGGTGAACAGACAAAGATAGTGAAAAGTCATTCGTTTCTAGGATCTGTCATATCAAATTCAGGCCGTTGCGCAGAAGAAGTAAAGAAACGGATAATTTTAGGCAAAGTTGGGTTAAAGAAGTTACACAAAATTATAAATCACTCGGGTGTCTCATTCAGAAGTAAAATGAGAGTTATCCAGCAAATGGTATTCCCAATAGTGCTCTACGGATGCGAGAATTGGACCTTGAGGAAAAAAGAGAAGAAGAAAATCGAGACCTTTGAGATGTGGACTTGGAGGAAATTACTTAAAGTAAAATGGACAGAGAAAAGAACCAACAAGTCAATCATAGAGGAGTTAGTACCAGAGTGAATTCGTTGGAAGCACAGGCGCTGAAACGGAAACTGACATACTTTGGACACGTTATGAGAAGAGTGAACTCCCTCGAAAAAGACATAATGCTGGGTATGACAAACGGAAACAGAAGGAGAGGAAGACCGCGGACAAGGTGGAGCGATGAGATTAAGGAATCCATGAACTCATCTTGGACGGACATAATAAGAAATGCACAAGATAGAGTGAAGTGGAGGAAATGTGTTAGTGACACAGTACGCTCTAGGCCAAGATTCACATAAGTGCAACGGCTGGTACCCTTCTGCCGAGAATATCCACGGATCGCTAAGGATCGCTCGCGATCTATGCACTACTACTACTACTACTACTATGTTCATCTAGACAAGACAGTCCAGATGACATTCAGGAGAGGAGGAAAAACCTCAATAGATGACAAGTCTGATAATAGGAAACAAAACCCTAAAAATGGTAAACAAGGGCAGTAAATATGGTGATTCAAGATTGATACTGAATCAACAATTATGCTTTCAGTAGGGTGTTTGATTTCTTCTTTGGTGATCCCTAGTTTTTGCAGTTGTTGTGCAAAAGAGCAATAGATTGTACCTCTGGAACCAAACAAAAGACCATGTACTGAAAAATGACAGCCACCAAATCTTGCGTGGTATTTTTCTTTAAGAAATGGAATGCAGCTCTCATAGATGCTCTTTTTTTCTGTGTCAACACTTTCAGCTTGATCATCATCGTTAAATTCATAGCGAAAAGCTGGATCTAGGATATAAGCTGTTTTAGCCCCTTTTTTGAATGCTATAACACATATGAAGCGATTAGTTCCTAATCTATCTACAGCATGCACTTCCTCAAAGTATTAATATCCTTTATTGGTCTGGAGGCTGGACAATGAGTGTTTTACCCGATGATGTCTCTTATTAACAATCAGTGAATTAAATGGACATGATCTGAGCACGTGACTTATTGTAATCTTGTCTTAATTTTTTCATTGACTGTTGAATTGTATAATTAATTCTGTAGATATTGTATTTAATTTATTATTGACTGTGGAACTGTAAATTTGTATATAGGCCTACTTCGTTTTTAATCATTTGAAGAGTACCTTAACATGGGACTAGGTTCTAACTTTATCAGATTAAACAATAAATTGAATTGAATTGAATGGCTTCCCACGCAGCACGATATGTATAATATACGTATATTATTCGTATATTATACGTAGTGTGCTGTGTGGGTTGTTGATGGTAGGAGTTTGCTTTTCCCCTTATTCTGCTTTTAGTGAATGTTCCTAGGTACATAAGGCACAAAGAAAGAGCGTAATGAGGTTCGATAGATAATTAAGCCTAAACAATTTAATATGATAACAACGAGATCAAGAGTTAATGTAACCCTTAACTTAACCTATAACCCACCGTATATTTGCTGCTGCTTGTTTATTCGACGACAATTGTTGACATTGTATTCATTTTCGGTATCGTAACCTATTTCAAATGTTTTCTACTTCGTTGAACATTTTCCTCTGTAATTAAAAAAAAATGGTTAACGATTGTTTATGAAGGCCTGTCGATAGCAATTTCCAAATTATCCCCAAAGCAGAAGATGAACGAACTAGGTTCAATTATATGAAGCATTGTTTTCAACTAACCAGTTTATTTGAACGACTCTAGTTAATGAGCGGGAACGAAATATCTAGCTCTTGAAAATGAACTACAGTGCAGTGACCATCACTACCATCATTTCTTGAATCGACTGCATAAAACAATAAAGAATAGCCAAATTTAATTCAGGAAAACATTAAGCAAACAATATGAACGTTACTCCGCTCCTCCTCTCATTCATTTCTTGAATCGAATCACAGCGTTCATAATACAGACTCACAAAGGAATAGTTCATTTTTCCTGAATAACAATGCAATAATACCGGGACGTTTAATTCAATTGTTTGTTTCCTAAGAAACGTAGCCACTTCTAAATAAACAGATGTAAAACTGAAGTTTTTACGTACAAAATGGATCGCATAAACGAGAGCTTTCTGCTTAAACTTATGTACAAACACCAAGACATGTACCCTGATGGATTTAACGTACAGGATCTGTTTAATCTTGCAGAAAACCAACTTGAAGTCAATTCTCATGAACTCAGAGTACTGCCTCGGCTAAGATGTGTTCTAAATAGCGCTTTGTCGAAAAGATATGTGGAGATTCGTTACGAAAGATACACCTTGAGCTTGGAAGGGGAGAAAGCAGCTAGAGCAGCTTGTGATGCCAGCAAAGCCGATACAAAAATCTCAAATGAGGTTTCACAAGTAGCAACAGGAGGTATTCAGGCTGTTGCAGTAGATATTGGCAATTACCCTGAAACAACTAAGATGGAATATGCAAATGTTTTGGAAGTGGAACCAGCACCTCAAGAAATTGAATCCAGAGACGTTTTTGTTGTGTCAGCTGCTGAAGAAGACAGTATTGCTGAAATTGAGATGGGAGCAGGAGGTGAAGAAGAATTTGTTTTACAACAGACTGAGGTTATTCCTGAAGATAACCAGAGTGAGCCAGCATCTCTTCCATCAATTGATGAAACTGAAAATAACAATGCTGTTGCACCTACTGATGGGGACGAAGCACCTCAGCATACAGAGGCTGGAGCTGAACCTAAAGAGGGTGGAGGTGACGACAATAATAAACAGAGTGAGCCAGCATCTCTTCCATCAATTGATGAAACTGAAAATAACAATGCTGTTGCACCTACTGATGGGGACGAAGCACCTCAGCATACAGAGGCTGGAGCTGAACCTAAAGAGGGTGGAGGTGACGACAATAATAAACAGAGTGAGCCAGCATCTCTTCCAGCAATTGATGAAACGGATAATAACAATGCTGTTGCACCTACTGATGGGGACGAAGCACCTCAGCATACAGAGGCTGGAGCTGAACCTAAAGAGGGTGGAGGTGACGACAATAATAAACAGAGTGAGCCAGCATCTCTTCCAGCAATTGATGAAACGGATAATAACAATGCTGTTGCACCTACTGATGAGGATGAAGCACCTCAGCCTATAGAGGCTGGAACTGAACCTGGAGCTAATGAAAATTGGCTTACAATGTGGTGGCCATTTTGAAGAGTTAGGCCTACTGTAATAAATAGTACTTGTGGTTATGAACATTCGCTTTAGATTCTGAATTTGTGTTACTAGGCAACAGTGTTGCTAGGCAACAGTAGGCCTATTATTTCTTTTATAGAAAAATTTATAACCCGTGTTTTGCTATTGGCATATAACTGATATTTTGATTGTATGTTAGTTCATTGAGAGATTATAAAAAGTTTATAGATGACATTGCTTGGCAATACAAATTAATAAAATTAAATAGTTTAACCTAGTTCACATCAGAATATGCTTTACTCAATATGTAAAATTTCAGGCTTTCCTGGTGTTATAATAGTTTCTTGGGCTTTCAACCAAGTGAGTAGAAAGATTGATTCCGAGGTTTTGGCAACTTACTCTGTAACAATCTTCTGGGAAAAACGAACTACTCATGGTAGAACACAGACAGTTAGTTAAAAAGGCAGATTAAGAATAATCAATCTGGGGTAAAGAAGTTGGAACTATGCCGTTGTGGGTCATATCACTTTTTGATATTCACAACACCCCAAAATCAGAAAGTTAACAGGATTGTACGAACTAAAGTAACATATTCTGACTATCGAGGCTATCACAGTCCTGTACAGTTCTACAAATGCCAAGGTTTCGGCCAAAAAGCAGTTGGATTTTACATTTCAGCAAAATGTGTACACTGTGGTCAAAATCACCCAACTAAAGAGTGTATGAAAGACCCACTTCATCTTCCAAATTGCACCAATTGTAATAAGACCCATCATGCTAATTATAGGAAATGTGAAAAGTTCTTAGCTTATTCAAATGACCGAAACAGTCCCTCACAAGGAAAAGACAGACAGGAATTTAAGAAGCTTGTTTCCCAAACCTGCTAATTTCATTCATCATACATTTTCAGGAGAGCAGATATACTCCTGTGTTTTTCTGGGGAATCAAAATCATTAAAGTGTTTTATTTTTCTAATGTTCATAATTTATCAATAACATACTATATTAGTTTCAAACATATATTTGCTTATTAAATTGATATTTTTAAAGACAAAAAATTGGTATAGCAGGTTTTGGAAATAAAATAGTCTTTTAGAATGTTTTGGAAATAAACTATTGGCTTTTAACATTTTTTTTGGAAATCAGGGTTGGGAAAAACATGTTTTTTTTAAAAAGAACAAAAAAAAAAGCTTTTTTTTTTTGTTTAAAACTTTTTTATGTGAACAACAATGTTGGTTGTTTTAAACATGTTTTTTTAAACGTTTTTTATGTTTACAACAATGTTGTTTAAAAAAGTTTAAATTGTTAATTTTGTTTAAAACAACCATTTTAATGTATAGGGCCTATTATATAGCCTACATACATACATATACAGAGTGTTAATGAATAACTTACTTAGTCGATCCTCTTCTACCCTGCGACGTAGAGGTTTTCCAGAGGGTCCTCCAGCGAGTTCTGTCTCGGGCCAATCCCTTCACGCTTCTCCACTCTCCATCCCTAGCTTCCACAGCTGCCTTTACATCTTCTTCCCATGTTCTTCTGGGCTTTCCACACGGCCTTACTCCTTGCATTCTGGCTTCAAAAGCTTGCTTAGCAATTCTGGTGTCATCCATTCTTTGGATGTGCCCAAACCATCGTAACTGGCTCTGTTCAATTTTTTCAAGCACAGGTAGGACATCAAGATTAGTTCTGATTGTCTGGTTTCTGATTCTGTCCTTTCTTGTTTTTCCCTCTATTTTGCGGAGAAATCGCATTTCTGATGCCTGAATTCTACTCCGATGCTTACTGGTCAATGCCCAGGTTTCACAGCCATAGAGCAGGGTAGGGAGATATATCACTTTATATACACGAAGTTTCGTGGATTTAGTCACAGATGATAATGAATAACACCGAAATATTTTACCTGTGTATAGAGGGGACATAGACAAGCAACTTTTATTAGGAGATTTTTGCTCTATGGATTCAATTCTTCCTGTTATAACATAAAATCTCCCAAGGATATGCACGCCACTGACTTCTAATACTTGAAATGATGGGAAACAAAGGAACAGTGAATATTGTGTAGTGGTCGGGAAAATTGTAAAAAATGACGATCGATATCTTACAACTCTGAGGGAAAAGAAGACAAACGAAACATTTTTGTTAGGTCTGGAATTAGGAATAAAAACATAATGCAGTGGCGGGCAATCATGTGATTAGTCAGTAAATTTTTCAGATTATGAAAATTCTAAATTATGGTATAGCTGTTGATGAATTATTAAGAATCAGGTTTTTATCGATCACTAGGAAGGCATGAAGTCAATTTAATGAAAATGTTAACCCTATTTCGCTCAATTATTGAGTTATGAGCACCAAATTTTAAGCACTTTAATGCCCTGTAGCATACACATTTTACATCGAAAAGCAAAATTGTCCTAATAAAAGTTGCTTGTCTATGTCCCCTCTATACACAGGTAAAATATTTCGGTGTTATTCATTAACACCCTGTATATAAAACGTTTTAAACAAACTTAAAAAAAACACACAAGCACTTGTTTTAAACATTCCAACCCTGTTGGAAATAAAAGGTATTTCTAGTTAAAACAGAAAAGATGTAGAATGATAATTATTAGAGACCGGACGTTAGGCACTTAAAAAGTTCAAAATAGGCAGGCAAAAAGGCACTTAAAAATTGCAAAATAGGCAGGTATCTTAATGTACATAATGTATCTTAATGTACATAATGTACACGTCTGTATATATGTTGTATATTATGTAACATTTATTATGCATATCTTTGTATTGTGAATATTGAGTTTTTTATAGAGTGCTTGTTATGAATGCAAGGGTGCAAATGCAGATGTTCATAAACATGTATTTTGTACTATGTTATGATGAACAAATCTAAATAAATAAATAAATAAATAAGACATAGGTCAAATAGGCACTAAAACTGTCAAAATAAATGCTAAAAAAAATTTACAGTTGCATGCAAAAGGAGACAGAAGGTCGAAAAATATGAACTCGTTTTGGATGTCTCTTGTTACTAATTGAAATAAAACATTTAAATCATGGAGTATTTAATCAAAATAACATAGACCTACGCGATACACATAATATAGATGGATCTAACCGAAACACTATATAAACAATATTGTTCATTTTATTAGAGCACTGTACTGGTACCACATTCAACGCACAATATTACCTTTACAAACACCTTTTGCCAATCATTAACCAACATCATTGATTGCACATAATAACAAGATACTTTTTTCAAATGTTCTACTCTTAGGTTATGCCTCCAGTACATTTTTTAGTACCGAAAACGACCTTTCCACTTCTACAGACGTTATCGAAGCGTAGGCCTACTTGTAGAGTGGTTGAATTTGTGGATCAATATCAATTGAAACACTGTTTTCACCACTAAGACTCATTCCTATGTCTCTTAATAATTTATTATAATTTATAATTATTAAGGCATCTGACAGTGGGTGTAATGTCATTAACCCACGAGATGCAAATTGCATGGATTTCACAAATTTGTATGTAAATTTTCAATAAAATGCTTGTTTTTCCTCGGAAAGAGGCATTTATAGGCATTATAAGTTGAAATCGGCAAAAATAGGCAGAGTTAACTTTATGAAAAGAGCTCTAAGAATAGTATCTTGAACTTCTATTAAGTCATTTTTATGATATCTGTAACGGTTAAGAATAGGCATTTTGCCTAACATCCGGTCTCTAATAATTATATTTTGAAATCAAGTTAAAGCACAATGATTATATTATTTTCAGATATTCTTTGTTAAGAAATTATCCAAACTTAAATTACATTAAATTCAAAAGACCCTTTTACAATGTGATATTCACATCACACTATCAGCTTCATTAATCACTACATCCATATCATCAGCTGTTGAATCGTTAGTTGCTTACAAACACTGTTTGTAGAATTTCATATCCTGCCATAACAGCTGTTTGATGTCATTGGCCTTTGCTGATGATACATGGCTGCATTTCTTCTGTTCTTTGAGCTGTAGAGGAGCATTAATAAACCGTGTGTTCTTCTTCAAGATCTTTTTAATAATAATAATAATAATATAATTTTATTGTCTTTCGGCCTTTACAGCAATTGACAACGTCATGCTTATAATCTAGAAGAAGTTACGGAAGTTTATACTGTTAGGACAAATACACAATTGATTTACATGTTTAAGTCAGCATCATCAAATAAGGAGCAAGATAGCGGCTGCCTTGAAACTGCAGAATTATGACGTTTATGAGGAGGTGCACTGCATTTCCATGGATGGAGGAACACGAAGAGCAGACATCATTGCAATAGACAAAAACCGAACAGCTGGTTTAATAGTAGACCCTACAGTCCGCTTTGAGACTGAAGAAGATCAACCTGCAGCAGTTGATAATGAAAAAAAGAAGATATACGAACCAACCATTGAGTAAGTTAAAATCAGAAATAAAAACACTTGTTGCTCCACTTACATAATATTAGGCAGGACCGGTTTCAAGGAAGATCAGCTTCCTTATCTTCAGCTGGATGTCGACTGGTGTGGTGCTGGGAGATCCAAGTCTGTAGTTGGCGCTGTGCTGCCATCTGTCTTCCCCAGGATCAAACTAAAAATCTCGTCGGCCAATGGTATATCAAAATTCATTGCCCTGTCTTTATTTTTTAAAATGAAAATCTTCTCCCATGTCATTAATTCTAAAGGTCTTTTAACATGTTTTAACAATTTTATGTTGTTATTAATGTGATGGTCACATGTATATGCATGAAAAGCTATGGCCGATTTTTCCGTGTGCATCCATCTGACGTTGTTCAAATGTTCTTTCATTCTAGCTTCAAGGTTTCTTCTGGTTTGTCCGATATATATACTGTGGCAATCTTTACAGTCAACTTGGTAAATGCCTGATAATTTGAGTTTGGGAACACTATTTCTTAATGGGTGGTTAAGTAGGTTCCTAAGGTTGAAACCGGTCCTGCCTAATATTATGTAAGTGGAGCAACAAGTGTTTTTATTTCTGATTTTAACTTATTGACATGCTCTACTGTATACAAATTGCTTCATTTTGTTTTATTCAACCATTGAGTACTTCAAGAACAAATACGATTTGAAAAACATTGAAGTCATTGGACTAATGGTTGGTAGTAGGGGAACAATAACAAAGTTCTTTATTAATTTCTGTAAACGTTTCTCATTGTCACAAAATCTGTACACTGAAGTGGCGTTATTATCACTTAAGGGATCCATCCAAATCTTAAGAAACCACCTGTACAATAACAACAATTAAGCTGGACAGGTTTCTTTTCTCCAAGTTTATTGGTTTTATTACTGATTATTTTAATTTTAAATTTCCTGTCATTATGTTTATGATCTAACTTGTAATGAAAGCTTGTAATTTTTTTTTGTGTGTAAATGTTTCCTTTGTTGAAAGTTATTCTTTGTCTGCAAAGCAATCTGCATTGTGCAGAAAGATAAGTAAATAAAATAATAAATGTCAAGTTCTCTTACATGACTTATATGTATGAGAAAGTAAGTACAGTATTAGCTAAATACACAAAGTAAAACAAAAATTGTGGTGATTACAGTTGATAAACAGAGATACAAAATCCAAAATCCTTCATTAGATAAAATTACCAGTCTTATTAAAAACAATTAAAAAAAACAATTATGTAACAATATTACTGTAAAGGAAAACCTTTAAATTACAATGTGAGTTTCAAGAAATTCCTGAACGTTATAAAAGGGATGTACAACTAACCAGTCAAATAACTTAGATTTAAACACATTTAAATGTACTTCATATAAGTAAGGTGGTAGTTTGTTAAACAGTTTGTACCCCATAATTTCATGGCTATGCAGCGATTTGGACAATCTTAATGAAGGAATATATATGTTATTATTGCCTCTTGTGTTGTGACTATGTAAGTTGTTCCTGAGTATTAGATTAGATATATTGGATTTGACATGGATTAATAAGAAATAAATGTAGGTATTAATAACGGTCATAATCTTGAGTTGAATAAACAGAGGTTTACAGTGAGTTCTCTGAGATGAACCTGTGATTGCTCTGATAGCTTTCTTTTGAAGCAGTAGAATATCTTTAATGTCAGTTGCATTACCCCAGAGAATTAAACCATATGAAATAATACTATGGAAAAATGAAAAATAGGAACACCTAATATAGTTGTCTGGAACATGGTTCTTGAGACTTCTGAGGAGATAAATTACTCTTGACATCTTAATGCTTATGTATTTGATATGAGGTTCCCAAGAAAATTTATGGTCTAAATATACGCCCAAAAATTTGACACTATTTAAGCTTTCAGAGAATGGGTGGTCAATTGTTTGGCTATTTTTTAGTGTGAAGTGAAGTTGCTGAGTTTTATTTTCATTCAACAGAAATCCATTTGTCCTGAACCAGAGAGATGCTCGAGAGATTGTGCTTTCAACAGTTGATTTAATATCACTAGTGTTAAGAAACGTTGAATCATCAGCATATAGTACAGTGTGCATTCCAATGAAACATGGTAGGTCATTTATTGTTACAAGGAAAAGCAAAGGTCCTAATACCGATCCCTGCAGTACTCCAATCTTTACTCGTGCTGTTCTGGATTTGTCTTTACCAACACATACTACCTGATGGCGATTGTCGAGATATGACTTAAGGAGCATTAGACCAGTATTTCCAACACCATACTCATGCAGCTTATCAAGTATCTAATATATAAAGTCGAATGTGTGTTTGTGGGTATGTATGTATGTTTGTTCCTTATACAAATCTACATTTCTTTACCAATTTACACAGAATTTTGCACACATACCCAGTTGAGCCCGGAAAGTATAGCGGTCAACATTAAAATTGAAACAAATCAGTCCTTCCCTTGAAAATTATATAATTTCTGTGAATATTCTACTGAAAAAAATGAAATGTTGTTCAGTTCACATGGCAACAGTGAATTGTTTACTGTGATTACATAGAGCCTTGGCAACTATATAGCCTAATGCTGGACTTTAACGAATTATGATTCCATGTAATATAATGGCGAAAATAATTACTGAAAAATGAATTACACGAAAATAAAGCACAGTGTGATGCAGTCACATAACTTTCTCTACCCTCGACATAAGAAATATTTTCTCACTTAACATTTTGATGTAGAATAAGAGGTCGTATTGCAGGAACAACTTAAGTGTGTGAGTATGCTATATCAGAAGTCGGTAAATAGTCAGTTATCCATAGCTGTAGGCTTTGTATTAGTTGAGATTTATCATAGGCCCTAAGCATACAAATACAAATCTACATTTCTTTACCAATTTACACAGAATTTTGCACACATACCCAGTTGAGCCCGGAAAGTATAGCGGTCAACATTAAAATTGAAACAAATCAGTCCTTCCCTTGAAAATTATATAATTTCTGTGAATATTCTACTGAAAAAAATGAAATGTTGTTCAGTTCACATGGCAACAGTGAATTGTTTACTGTGATTACATAGAGCCTTGGCAACTATATAGCCTAATGCTGGACTTTAACGAATTATGATTCCATGTAATATAATGGCGAAAATAATTACTGAAAAATGAATTACACGAAAATAAAGCACAGTGTGATGCAGTCACATAACTTTCTCTACCCTCGACATAAGAAATATTTTCTCACTTAACATTTTGATGTAGAATAAGAGGTCGTATTGCAGGAACAACTTAAGTGTGTGAGTATGCTATATCAGAAGTCGGTAAATAGTCAGTTATCCATAGCTGTAGGCTTTGTATTAGTTGAGATTTATCATAGGCCCTAAGCATGGGATGGAACATTTTGAGTCCTATACTCGCAGTATATTATGTCCCGGGTTTTAGGGGAGGAAAGTATGAAAGTGATACTGCATTTCTATTTTATTTCAGGCCCGAAACGGTTTAACATAAGAATGAGAAATAAAATTTTCCGTCAAGTCAATACAATCTTATGTAATTTATGTTTCTTCTTATTTCAACCCCTCCCAGGCATGATGAGTAGAAGCAACGGAATGCAGCATTCGACATCCTCTATGAACCATAAAAAGCTATATCTAGCGTTTTCTGAGGGAATAGTCTGAGTGCCATATGTTGCTCTTCCTCATTTCGAATTCTACGTACATTTTTATATCAGGACTTAGAGTTTCAACATCGGAAGTCCTCCATAAGTTAATTTCAAATTACAAAATACAAAGCCTGGGCGATGCCGGGCCTTTTCAGCTCTTAATTTATAAATTGAAGACCAGTTTGCAAACATAAAATATCTGCAATACACTGATTTTTTAAACCTCTTTACAATGCAAAATCGAGTTTTCTAGGAACACCAGCAAACATGTCTATAACTTCTGCGTCAGTGACATGGATAGCTCAGTGAACTGACAGCCAGTGGCATTCCTAGGGTGGGGTGGTCCGCTCTGTCCCACTTACTATGGAGGCCCCCATTGATGCCTCACCCTAATATAAAAAATAATGTTCCACCTCTATTTTTTACTCATCGGAATTTTTGTATTAAATAAAAAGAGTTTACACCAGTTACCAATGTTTTGGTCTCAGGTTCATGAGTCGGCCTCAAGAAGTTATTAGGAGATGCACAGTTGGCTGCTGCACTAAAGTGTTTCGTTTAACTGATGAAAAATAGAACAGTCCTAATTTCATTGGTAGGAAACGCTGGAAGAGCTCAATATGGTCGTGTTTAGGGGATATAGTAGATTAATACAAATATAATTACATAACACTGCACATTATACTATACACTAAAAATTCTAAATTTATGAGTACCGTACATGTAAATAAAAATAATTAATATCCTTAACCAGTGGTAAAAATAGCATTTACAGCAAAAAAATAGAATAAATTGGACTGAAACATTGAAAGACCATACAAAATTCAAGTGTGCTATTAATATTATCTAATAACTTTTTTTATTTTCTTCTTAAAATGTTTAAGATTGTAATTTAAATATTCAGGGTACTCAGCAATAAAATTGTTATACAATTTCAAACCATAGTTTTGACCATGTAATTGCCCCCTGGTCGTCTTATATTTTGATTCAGTGAAACGAAAGAGCGTTTCTTCTTGTATTTTGACAATGACTGTAGGAAATAAATTTAGATCTGTTTTTATGGTAATATATTAATAATTTTAACTTATAAACTGTTCGATTTTCATAACATTGAATTCAACATATAATAGTTTTGATGGGTAATCAATAGGTTTATTTAAACAAATTTTTATTATTCTCTTTTGAAGTAAAATTAATTTTGTACAAATGGTCTTAGAAATGCTACCCCAGCCAATAATTCCGTATTGGATTAACGATTCAACTGGTGCTAGATATATTGACCGTAATGTAGAAATTGGAAGTAAATTTTGAAATAGTAATTTTGTAAATAGTCTTGGGTATTTTATTTATGATAATTGCAATATGCTTATCCCATTTGAGATGTCTATCAATAATAATTCCTAAGTATTTAACTTCAGATGATTATTTTAAACAAGGGCAATTACACATTTGCTTAGAATTACAAAAGGTTTCATGCAATTTTATATTTAAAGCTGGGTTGGGTTTGGCGTTTACGCGTGTACTATTGAATATAAAGAAAAGCTTATAAAAGTTGTTTTTGAGATATTCAAAGTTTGAATCCAACTGTTTTTTAATTACTTTTAAGGCTTGATTGGCGTTTTCATATGTTTCATTCCAATCTTTACCACTAATTATTGCTACCGTGTCATTAGCATATGCATACAAACTACAATTTAAATTTGACAAATCAAGTGTCATTAGTTTTTTAATGTATAGTAGAAACAGAATTGGACCTAAAACAGTACCTTGTAATATTCCTATATTAAGTTCTCTATTACCACTATAATAGTTCTGTAATATTAAATATGGGAAAAAGGTTGCAATACCCTTGCCACAAACGTAGGACAAAGAGTATTTATGAATAAAGAAAGGGAAATAATCCTGAATGTTTATGAATAGTTCAGAAAAAAAAAAAAAAACGAAATTCAGTATATGAATCAGTCAAGGCAACTTTCGAAGTGACGCTAGTAGGCTAAATGACTGTGTTCTAAGTAAAGAGTATCAAAGGGGGAAAAAAATCTGAATCTTTCGTTAAATAAGTCCAACTTATAACAAAAGAAGAAATCATTTCATGTGAGCTGTAGGTCACGAGATAGAAAGGATGTTCTTGTACCATTGTGAACTGAATCCGATTGATTACCATGGAGTGAAGTGAAGTGAGATGTTGCATGAAAAACCAGTAAGTCTCGTCTGATGAGTATCTTTGAACATATGTAGAATAGTCTGAGACATGTTACTCAGGAATACTGGCAAAATTACGTGCACCAAACTAAAGTAGACAAAAAAGCAAATGTGGGAAACATACGGAATTACGGAAATTGCACATGATAGGTTAGCCATCGACCTGGAAGACAGCACTTCAGAGTAAAAATGAAGATGTACTGCCCCTCTGTTATGATCTATTTTCATAGGCCTACATCTAAAAGGTTGGAACATCTTCATAAGGCAAGCGAATGTGTTTGTTATGTATAGTATGTTCAGAAAGTAGAATTTACTGACCTGAATAGCTGGCAATTCTGTAGTGCAAAGCATCTCTCAATACTATGATCGTACCCTGAACCAGAGGATAAGAACTATCTATGGTCTTCAATGAACGACAGAATGGGGATACCCTTGGCTCTGGTCAGTATTGAATCCGACCTCGCTTGCGGATTTTCTTTTGAAGACATCATATATGACTTCCCTGCTCAGAGGCCAAGAAGAGTTAAAGTTTAAGCCTAAAACTTTTGAAAAAGAGGCCATATGCATGTGTGCATACCAACAAATTATTAATATTTACTATTATGAAATAGTTTAGAGAGGTGGCGTATACTGGAGTGCCTATAGGTGGAAAACTTAAAAAAAAAGGCCCTGGGCCTAAGCAGGTTCTCATTTCTAATTCTCTCATAGAGTAAATGGTTAATGCAAGAAGTGAGCATTCAGCGGTTTTAGTCAGATGTATTGTTCGCTGAGCAAGATGAGGCCTGCATTTTACCGGTATAATGATTGACCCTTCAGATAATTTTTAGGTTAAAGTTTCAATAAATTAAATATTTTAGCACTTAGTATAAACAAAATTCAAACAAAACCATTCTCATTTGAGAAAATAAACATTTAATTTTCTTCACGTGAAATTGTTGAAAAATAAAGATTCGTGTGTGTGTGTGTGTGCACTCCTAGATGTAAACATGATGACAAAGCCACGGATACCGCATCCCTACGATGAATAAAGATTACTTACATGCTTACATATTGCCATTCACAATGTTCCAATGGATTCTGTCGTAGGTTACAGGCAGCTTTCTTTGGAACATCCTGTGTAAAGACAAACACAATAAATTGATGAGTGATCAGATAATATATCTTCATGATATAATGTTTAACAACAAGATATAGGCCTACCTTAAGCAAACAAAACCAGGCCTCCCTACGTTTTCATGGAGAATTCATATCATCTTTGTTTTAAGAGTTTAGCTGAACTTTGCAAATCAATACGTGCAGCTAACGTTCTCTTAAAATCTTTTTATCGGCGTTTTTTATGCGTCCGAGCGGTGCTCGCTAGTGAATTCCGACCTTTTTGCTATGTAGCAAAATTTGTGCCAAGAATAGCATCCAGATGCTGCTTTGAAATCTTTGTACTAAACTTTCTATATCCAAAGAAATATATCTCATACTCAGCTTATAATAATAATATATTCTGTCTTATCTTCAAGCTGGAAAGGTCGTCTCCTGTTCGTCATCACATAATAGATTCCTTCTTGGGTTTCAAACAGTTTTCTTTGGAAATGTCTGTGAAACATTAAATACACAATATGAAATTAGTCTAACAGTTCTCCAACCAGCACAATTATTTTAAAAAACATGCAGTATTTTGATAATTATTGTAGCTACGGCCCTAACATACATGTAGCTGGATATAAAATATTCTTTTGATACCTCTCCATTAACAAGATATGTGACGTATGGTACAATTAGGGCATACGAACAAGGGTATAGTGACTGTACAGTACACAGCTCAGGAGGTGGCAAGCAGAGACGGAAGAAGGGAAAACAATGTTATGCTTCTAGCATTGAATGTATTCAACATGAAGGATCAGATATTGATTTAAGAGAAGAAAAGGATGTTCGTTTAGCCTATGACAGATGAATTTATAATTAGGTTATTTCCGACTATTTTTTATCTCCATATCTAAAAAGCCACCATTGAAAAATCCTGAAGACAGACCTCTGGAAATTCAAGAAATTCAGGAAATTTCTAATATGATAGAACACTGTCATATTGAAAATATTGAACTTCTTTTTAAAGATTTGAATAATTAATTAGCCCTCCATGCTGAAAAATTTGCCGCCATGACTTTAGAAGTTTAGGCTATATAAGTAGCCTATGTTTTACTTGTATATTCACAACAATTACAACATGTGATCTTCAAATTCCCTGCAAAAATGCCCAAGTCAGAAATTATCGATCAATTATTGATAAGCACATTTATGACAAGTTTCATTATACTGTAATGTGAACGTTCATTATTGTGAATTACTGATCAATTATTTCATTCGATTTATTCTCAACTTAACATCTTTCTTTAAAGAAGGCCACATATAATTTAACACATGAAAAACAATTGCAGAATAGCCTCGGTTAGAATGTCAGCAGCATTAGTGCAAAGAAATGCAATTTGAATCCAAGAGAAAAGGGATTAAGCAAATCTTGAGCATGTTCGTTCACAACTTTTGTTATACATGTGGTATTGCAAATCAACTAGTGCCATGAAATAACTTCTGATAAACTACCATGAAAGAAAATTAAAAAGAAAAATGTATCGCAACCATGATGCATTCCCATCATGTGGCAGTGATGGTGATGGGAGGTTGCTCAACATATCTTGAGACTGCATGCATGGTGAATTTTAGCATTGTTGCGTTTACATGATACATTATGGGGTGTTAAAATTGATATGTAAAACATATTCAGTTTTCCAATAGAATGGGAATAGAACCCTTCATGTCCAATTGCATTCAATATCAAGCATCATAAGTTGATTTCACATGTAGAAAAGAATGCTCAAATCATCTAGGAGAGATCAAAGTTAAAAACTGGTTCCTATCCAACTATTTTTGCTGGATTTCAGCGTATCTGTCTAAAAAACCACCACCGAAAAGGATTTATATCCTGAAGACAGAGATGTGTAAAGTGAAGAAAGAAAGCTACCATAGGAAAAGGGTACTGAGAACAATGCAATAAGAAACTTTCAACTTTCAACAGTATGATACTACATTGTCATATACAGTGAGTCCCACGCAACAGTTGGCCAACGATGTGGGTTCCTGCGGTGCCCGGGCACAGCTTCAACTCCCGAGAGATCAGGTGAAATATTTACGCTAATAAAGCTGCGATCGGTGTAATGATTCAGGTTCTCACATTTACCAGTTAAAATTACAATGAAAATAAACACGTACCTTATCTCAAGAGATCTTGGAAATGTTCTCCTCTTAAATCCACACAATACTGGCATTTTTTAGGAAATTTTCTTTCACGCGCAAAAGTTCAGCTTCCGAGATAAAGTTAATTTCTCTTGTGATATTGTCTTTAAGTTCTTCTAATGTAAGGGAAATTGACATATACGCTTTATTTTTCAAGTTTCCCCATAAAAAATATTTATATACTATTAGAAGAACTTAAAGACAATATCACATAGGCCTATCACAAGAGAAATAAACTCTGTCTCGGAAGCTGAACTTATGCGCATGAAAGAAAATTTCCTAAAAAGGTCTCAGTATTGTGTGGATGCAAGAGGAGAATATTTCCAACATCTCTTGTGATGAGGTACGTGTTTATTTTAATTGTAATTTTAACTGTAAATGTGAGAACCTGAATCATTACACCGATCGCGGCTTTATTGGCATAGATATTCACCCGATCGCGCGGGAGTTGGAGCTGTGTCTGCCGCGCCACAGGAACCCGCGTCATTGGCCAACTCTTGCGTGGGACTCACTGTAGAAAATATTGTACTTCATTTTAAATTTTTCAATAACTAATTAGTTCCCTATGGTTGAAACTTTGACATCATGACTATAGAATGAAAGGTGTTTTACTCATGAAACATTCATAAGTCTAGACCGCGTATCTTTAGGTTTTTACCTATTTTATTCCTTGACAGATATCTGAAAATAATTAAGATTATTTATGTTTCAGACTTATCTACGTCTATTAAACACAATTTTATAGCACCTAAAAAGGCCTATTTCAACGTTACGGACTATTTTGACCTAATTAACACAACATCCCGAAAACCTTAGTTTTTTATTTCATATTAAATGGAACGTAAATATAATTTGTGCTATAATTGTACGGAAAATTATAAACGAAGACATTTTAGATCAATATACTGTATTTCGATTTTAGGGACACACAGTGGTCCAAGCACGTTGCACTCTCCCTACAGTTGCAGCTGTCAAGGACAAGTCTTATTGTTTAAAGGGTGACGAACCAATGCCTAACGGTACTTCCTGACCACGAGCCTCCAAAAATGGTTTTCGCTTGCTCTACACCAGTATGGTGGAAGATTCCAAGGTGTGAATGTGTGAACTGTGAAGTGAACAAAAATGCCGAAAATCGGGACTTCAAAGTCAAGTTTGATTCGTCAGTGGTTGAACGAGTTTCCGTGTTTTACATCGGATGGAAAAGTAATTTTCTCTCAAGCTTGTAATAAAGAGGTATTTAGTCTAAACATGTAACAAGTTTGTATTATTTTTATTAAATTCAGTAGTTCTGCAATGAACGCCACACTGCTAGAAGTGAACTTACTTTCTTCCCTTTTTTAACTTTCAAGTTAATTTAGTCTGGTGGCATATTTAAATAAATCAAATCTCTTTGTCCAAAGTGCTAGGGTTAGGCATTTCTTTGCTCCGTAAATCAGAGTTACCGGTAAACTGACGTGTATAGAACTCTTCGAACCCAGTCTAAATTGCATTTCGCTGTTTTTGTTGTTGTGCATTTTATGGAAACAATGAAAATCGCCAATGAAAATTAATATTAATATAAAATATTACATTAAAGTAGAAGTAAAAAACCACCTTACAAATTTTATATTTTGTTTTAGGTTTCAAGTGACAAAAAGTCCCATCTATCACAGCATGTCCAGGGGGCATTACACAAGGCCAATGAGGAGCGCAAATCAAAATCTAAACTGTTACTCTTAAGTCAATCTTTGGAGAAGACGAGCAACAAAAACAACTTCTATGCAGAATTGTGTCATGCAATGATAGCGGCCAATATTCCATTCAGAACAATTGAAAATGAAGCATTTAGGAAGTTCTTGGAGAAGTATTGCAATCGATCAGTTCCTTCCGAATCAACAATAAGGAAAAATTACGTGCAGTAATCTTACGATGACGCAATGAGTAAGATACGGGAGGATATAGGGGAATCGTATGTTTGGATCTCAGTCAACGAAACCACCGATGTTCGTGGTCGATACGTAGCAAACCTGATTGTTGGAAAATTAGACCCAAATTCATCCTCTAGGGCATATCTCATCTGCACGAAGCAACTTGAGAAAACTAACAAACAAACTGTAGCGAACTTCGTGAACAATGGTCTGAAAGTGTTGTATCCAAATAGCATAGACGAAAACAGGGTACTTCTTGCATACACAGATGTGGCACAGTGGCGGCTATTCAGGTGAAGTAGGTGAAGTAGCACTTCACCAGTATTTTTCCTTTACAATACGTATTTTTAAAGTTTATTTCCCATATCTCGAATGTTGGTTTTTACTATAAATGCATTTATGCAATTTTGTATTGCCCGCCACGAGTGATGTTAAAGGAGGAGGCGCCAGAGAGCTCTCGAGTCTTGCAAAGAAGCACGAAGCAGCCTTGATTCACTTCCCCTGTTCCATGGGTAGTCTGGTCCACTAAAAATGATGCTAGCTGATGCTGCAAGCAGCATTTTTCTCGCTTATCCCACGTCCATGCTGAAGGGATCAGACTACCCACGAAGGTGTCGTCCTTCGGCTTCATGATGCGCGCGCGCTTACCACAGCAAGCTACTACAATGACAGTGTGTGGCGGGTTTCATACCTACTCCTCTTCTGCTAACAGCTCCATTAATAACAAAGCACCAATTTCACCTCCTCTACCCGTACCAAAGGTAATAAATGTTCGAAATCAATGTTTTTAACATAAATACCTGTTTTGAATTCTCCTCTGTCCAATAATATTTTCAGGAACGTGTCTGTGTGGCTTGAGAACTAAACATCGTGTATAAACAAAACGTATTTGGATTAGATATCTTCTGGGGAGATTGACGACTTTTTCTTACTTTTATACGGTATCCTTATACTTTGAAGGGTAGTTATAAGCCAGTTATCGTTTGTACAAACTCAGGCTTTTAAGTCTTACATCTTTGGGCGAGGCTAGAACAGACTTTCATTCTTCACGATTTTATAAAAAAAAAAAAAAAACTAACAATTTTGTTTAAATTTTCCACACGATTTGCATAGAATTTTTATTTTTAACAATTTTCAATTAATTATTTAAAAGGTGTTTATAAACAACCATATACTTCATTGAAGTATGAACGGTAGAGGAGCTTGGATTCTTTCTCATAAAATTAAATATCATTAACGGAAAAAAAAATCATAGGCGTTCGATTCTATAGCACAAAAGTGAGGCATAGGGATGAGACTAGAAGTTAATTTATTTAATGTGTGTCACCATATACCAAGACTACTGTGTACTGTGATGAAAGCCCACTGTTACGTGTCACAACACTGAACCATCTTCGGAGATCGTCACCGATAGGACGCCATAGGACGACAACGTTGAATCACGATGTTTCATTCCTACAATGCATATTTTTTCATAGGCAATCATACGACATGTGACATATTAATCACTGCATATTAATGCCTTGAAGTATCCAGTAACGAGCTGAAGTTTATCAGATAAAATTGCATCTTTCCGACCCTTGCAAGCATATTAACTTATAAGATAAACAACAGTCATTGGTCGATATCCGAGGCATTGCTAAAGATTATTAGTCAATTTCAAGTCCGCATCGCATGAATGGAATATTCTGAATAATCTGATTAGGAGAATAATAATTACGATAAACATCAATAGATTCGCGGCGGAAAAGCAGGATCGAATTTATCTAATGAAACTCATAATCCCGATTGGGATTTATTACGAGTATTCCATGAATAAAATGTATCAGATTTTATAAATAATAACTATATTCTTACCCGCATTGTTTAAAATCAAATCATTGTGCCAGCTGTCAGATCACGACGTAGGCCTACTAAATGAAGGATCAAAAATGTTGCCAGACAAGTATCTTGTTTAGCGAATATTTCAATTCAGAAAGAACCTTTACTGCAGCTAGAAGAAATGCAGCTGTCCTATGATATCACCGACAAATTTGCAGCCATAAAGGACTATCGAAGGATTGATTTGCTATACAAGACATAGGTGAGTTCGGTTATTAACGTAAGCATGTGGCATTTTTTTCATCTTCACCTAATTTTCCGGCCACGAGCCGCCACTGATGTGGCAGCGTACATGGTAGCAGCTATGCAGCTCCTGAAAGTTTTTTATCCTGCACTAGTAGAGCTGTCACCATATAATTTTGCCGCGATGGACAAACCAATTTACGTGAAGACCAGCAAGTACGCAATGGAAGTTTCTTTAAAGAATAATAAAATTGTTGTTGTTGTCAGCTCGCCCTTAGGATGAATCAAGTACACTGAAATCATCGACAAACTCCGTTACATTTCGTTGCACAGCTCCGCCTCCTAGTGGTCCCTCGCATATCGCGGCAGAATTATTTGGCATCAGCTCTACACGTGACTTGCCTTGCGCATGGTATCAACCGCATAGCAGAGGAAGTCAGGTCACAATTTCCAATGGTCAACAAATTGATTTCCACCATAAAGAAGGTACAGTATTTCTAAAAGCTCCAACTAGAGTTCAGGCCTTCCAGAAACAGCTACCTGATGTCCCTTTACCCCCTGAACCTGTACTTACTCGTTGGGGTACGTGGCTGAAAGCTGCTGAATACTAAAATTGTCATCTTCACGAGATAAAAAGTAAATGTAGGTGTAACTAATTTATTCAGAACGGATATGTTAACTGACTGGTGTAATGCAAATAGCCTAGCTTTGAATTTAGAAAAAACTCAGGAGTTAAACATTTCATACAATAATGCAAATGGAAAAAGTGAACCTGTAAAATTTTTAGGCATTATGTTGCAAAATAATTTAAGTTGGCAGGAACATATTAAGTATATATTACCTAAATTATCAAAGGGTACTTTTATGATAAGAAGACTTCAAGCAACTGTAAACAGGGATATACTTCTCTCGATTTATTATGGTTATATTCATTCGCATTTGACATATGGAACTATTTTGTGGGGTAATAGCTGCCACTCTCAAATGTTATTTGTAGCTCAAAAAACTGCTATTAGGCTGGTATGTAAAGTTCCCTCAAGTAGCCATTGTAGAGATTTATTCATTAGTCTTAATATTATGACTCTACCTTGTATATATATTTTTCAATGCCTCTTATATGTTAAGAAAAACTTTTCCAAATTTGTTTTGAACTCAAATATACATAACTACAATACTAGGACTTGTAATGAAATTAAAACAGAACATTGTTCATTTACCAAAACTCAAAAAAGTTTTAAATTTACAGCAGTGAAACTATATACCAAGCTACCTCACTCAATCAAAAGCCTAGAATTAAGTCATTTTAGGAAGTCCATTAAAGATTTATTGATTAAAAATTGTTTTTACAAATTAGAAGAGTATTTGGAACATGAGTTTTAGAAAATAGGCTTTAAATTAGCATACCAGTAAGTGTTGTGTACAATGTTATTTTAGTTTTTAATGTAGTGTATGTAGGTTGTATATATTGTATATATTTATATTTTATATATTTATATTTCATATTGACGATGTCTATACAAACATTACTTTGTAATTGTATTGTGTCTGGACAAATAAAGAATTTGAATTTGAATTTGAATTTGTTGTAATGCAGCTGGAAGATGGTGCATCGACCTACATTACAACAGCAAAGAAGCTGTTGGAAGATACCTCTATTCCGCATGACTTGGCATATATCAGGGCTCACTTCACATTCCTTGTGGAGATTATTTCAAAATTGGAAAGAAGAGGGACCCCCTTATATGAAAACATTGATTTAATTCAAGAAGTTAAAGACAACATTAAGAATGCACCAGGTGAAGTTGGGGAGAAAGTCAGGACAAAATAGACAATGTGCTTAAAAAAAAAAACACAGGTCTACAAATTCTCTATGCAGCGGCAGATATACTCAGTGGAAAGGGCACTGACGTAGATCATCCACTTGTAATACAACATACTGCCAGGCTCAAATTTGCTCCTGTTTCGTCAGTGGATGTGGAACGTTCATTCTCGGCCTATAAACTGATTTTAAGTGACAAACGACAGAGTTTCACAATGGAAAATATAGAAAAGGTACTTGTAGTCTATTGTGCGGCTAACTATGGTGTATGAGAATTAATCTAAGTGAATCAAAATACTGAAAAATATGGATTAAACTTGAAGTGAATTTAATTATTTGTTAGTAGGCTATTATAAAACACAATAATGCGAGTTATATCAAATTTTAGATATGATTGGCCTATTCATATTTTAATAAAATTTACGCTGTCACTCTATTTCAAAGTCGTTTTAGAGCCTATTTTGTAGCCTATACAACCTAAACAAGGTATAATAAACGCCTAATTTAGGTGCCTAAAGCTAAAGTTTTTAGTACCTAAAAATCCGCGGTCTATTCATAAATACAACCGTTGATTTTCAAATTTTTAGGAAAATTCCTAGTGTCAGAACTTATCGATCAATTGAAAAGCACATATAGTAATTTTAAAATCGTTCTAGTTCAACAAAATTGCAAAAATGTAATTTTCTTTACCTGAAGTTGTAGTAAATCAAGATTTGTGATCCCTTTGATGAATAAAGATTACTCACTTGCTCACACATTTTCATTGATGAAGTTGCAATGGATTCTGAGTACGGTACAGGCAGCTTTCTTTGGAACGTCCTGTGTAAAGACAAGCACAATAAATTGATGAGTGATCAGATAATATATCTTCATGATATAATGTTTAACAACAAGATATAGGCCTACCTTAAGCAAACAAAACCAGGCCTCCCTACGTTTTCATGGAGAATTCATATCATCTTTGTTTTAAGAGTTTAGCTGAACTTTGCATATTAATACGTGCAGCTAACGTTCTCTTAAAATCTTTTTATCGGCGTTTTTTATGCGTCCGAGCGGTGCTCGCTAGTGAATTCCGACCTTTTTGCTTTGTAGCAAAATTTGTGCCAAGAATAGCATCCAGATGCTGCTTTGCAATCTTTGTACTAAACTTTCTATATCCAAAGAAATATATCTCATACTCAGCTTATAATAATAATATATTCAGTCTTATCTTCAAGCTGGAAATGTCGTCTCCTGTTCGTCATCACATAATAGATTCCTTCTTGGGTTTCAAACAGTTTTCTTTGGAATTGTCTGTGAAACATTAAATGCACAATATGAAATTAGTGTAACAGTTCTCCAACAAGCACAACTATTTTATAAAACATGCAGTATTTTGATAATTATTGTAGCTACGGCCCTAACATACATGTAGCTGGATATAAAATATTCTTTTGATACCTCTCCATTAGCAAGATATGTGACGTATGGTACGATTAGGGCATACGAACAAGGGTATAGTGACTGTACAGTACACAGCTCAGGAGGTGGCAAGCAGAGACGGAAGAAGGGAAAACAATGTTATGCTTCTAGCATTGAATGTATTCAACATGAAGGATCAGATATTGATTTAAGAGAAGAAAAGGATGTTCGTTTAGCCTATGACAGATGAAATTATAATTAGGTTATTTCCGACTATTTTTTATCTGCATATCTAAAAAGCCACTATTGAAAAATCCTGAAGACAGACCTCTGGAAATTCAAGAAATTCAGGAAATTTCTAATATGATAGAACACTGTCATATTGAAAATATTGGACTTCTTTTTAAAGATTTGAATAATTTATCAGCCCTCCATGCTGAAAAATTTGCCGCCATGACTGTAGAAGTTTAGGCTATATAAGTATGTTTTACTTGTATATTCATAACAATTGCAACTTGTGATCTTCAAATTCTCTGGAAAAATCCCCAAGTCAGAAATTATCGATCAATTATTGATAAGCACATTTATGACAAGTTTCATTATACTGTGATGTGAACGTTCATTATTATGAATTACTGAATCAATTATTTCATTCGATTTATTCTCAACTTAACATCTTTCTTTAAAGAAGGCCACATATAATTTAACACATGAAAAACAACTGCAGAATAGCCTCGGGTAGAATGTCAGCAGCATTAGTGCAAAGAAATGCAATTTGAAGCCAAGAGAAAAGGGATTAAACAAATCTTGAGCATGTTCTTTTACAACTTTTGTTATACATGTGGTATTGCAAATCAACTAGTGCCATGAAATAACTTCTGATAAACTACCATGAAAGAAAATTAAAAAGAAAAATGTATCGCAACCATGATGCATTCCCATCATGTGGCAGTGTTGGTGATGGGAGGTTGCTCAACATATCTTGAGACTGAACATTTTTTTCCAATAGAATAGGAATAGAACCTTTCATGTCAAATTGCATTCAATATCAAGCATCATAAGTTGATTTCACATGTAGAAAAGAATGCTCAAATCATCTAGGAGAGATCAAAGTTAAAAACTGGTTCCTGTCCAACTATTTTTGCTGGATTTCAGCGTATCTGTCTAAAAAGCACCACCGAAAAGGATTTATATTCTGAAGACAGAGATGTGTAAAGTGAAGAAAGAAAGCTACCATAGGAAAAGGGTACTGAGAATGATGCAATAAGAAACTTTCAACAACTCTTACAGAAAATTTACAGTATGATACTACATTGTCATATACAGTGAGTCCCACGCAAGAGTTGGCAAACGATGTGGGTTCCTGCGGTGCCCGGGCACAGCTCCAACTCTTGAGAGATCAGGGGAAATATCTACGCTAATAAAGCTGCGATCGGTGTAATGATTCAGGTTCTCACATTTACAGTTAAAATTACAATGAAAATAAACACGTACCTCATTTCAAGATATGTTGGAAATGTTCTCCTCTTGCATCTACACAATACTGGCACCTTTTTAGGAAATTTTCTTTCATGCGCATTAGTTCAGCTTCCGAGATAAAGTTAATTTCTCTTGTGATATTGTCTTTAAGTTCTTCTAATGTAAGGGAAGCTGAACCATAATCCACATAGCATTAACATATGCTGTTAGTATCTAAAATGTCGAATTATTGATGTGGTCCCCACCTGTTGATATCTTTCTTGTACTATAATTTATGATCACAACAAAATAAAGGCACCATTGCCAACAACAGTATTTTATGTTTGGAAGAGGTCTTCGCTTTTAGAAACCTATTGACAAGTCACAATGTGAATTTTAAGTGGCCCCTAATATTTTCTTTGTTATGGTACTTTTCGTGACAGAACATCAAATGCAGGCAACAAGCACACTTTTATGCTTTAGCGATGTGGTTGGATATTGTGCTAGTGTGTGACAGATTTTGGGTCTGGTATTGCAGTTGGAATGTATTCAATTGAAGTATCACATACTGGATCCAAAAGTAGAAAAGGATGTTAGTATAGCCTTCGTGAGGTTGAATTCTGACTCTGTTCCAACTATTTTCGATGGATTCCTGTATTTTTGTCTTTGAAACCGACACTGGAAAGGAGAAACCTTGAAGACAGAGCTGTAGAAATTGAAATAGGAAGCTGAACTTTTTAAAGAGGAAGGGATACTGAAAATTATGCAACAAGAAACTTTCAGCAGTACTTTGTGGAAATTTTCATTGTAAAATTAGTATTGGGTAATTTAGAGAAATGGTTACAGATGTATTGTATGTTTTGTTGGTTGGAATTATCAGTAAAATACTTGACTGTGGCAATGCTAGGTGCAGCTTCTGCATTTAAGGAATATAAAACTGTTTTGAATTCAATTAAAACTTCTGCCTAGTTTGACACAACCTCCAACCCAGAATTCCATCGAGTTAATAGTGGCTGAAAAAAAATATGTACTGCTAGATTTAAGCATGACTAGTGTATGCCTATGATGAATAAAAATTACTTACTTATACATTGTCATCCATAATGTGCAGATGGATTCTGTCAAGCGACTTTCTTTACACAGGATGTTCCAAAGAAACACGTAAGTTACTTGTTTGTGGAAAAATCTTTAACTTTAGGCTAATATACAAGCCTACCTTAAGCAAACAAAACCAGCCCAGATAAAGTTTGAATTCCATCTAGATAAATGTCTACTCAACTTAATTCAGTCCTATCTTCAGAACTCGAATCATCTTTTGTCATCTCCCATTCACCATCGTACAATAGATTCCGTCCTGGCTTTCAGACAGTTTCCTTTGGAACAGCCTGTAAAACGTAAAAACATCATATGCAATCGGTTTCTAACTGAGCTCAACACCATAATTATTTCTACAAAATATACAGTACCATTTAAATGCAATGTAAGACTAATAAATTTCATTATATTTGTGTTATTTTCCTCTACTATCTTCCAATATTTAAACAAAAAATGTTAACACTTGATGCAGAACTAAAACCCTCAAACTAATTAAATTTTTATTTCATATTACATCTTTCTGTCTGGAACCCTATAGCCCCTATGTTGGGGTGAAGGGGCCTCCAAGTGGAGGTTTCTGTTACCTATATGGATTTTTGTTACGCTTATTCTCCGAGAGAGGGCAGAGGGACAGGTGGTAGGCTCATCGCCTCTCAGCCCCTCAGGAAACTAAGGTATTACTTGGACGTGAAAGGACTGAGAAATGTTGTCCTGAGGCTCTAATTTAGGCTTGGAGTTCTTTACGTGTCGTAAATGTACGACATGGGCCCTTTGGCTTAAAGTTTCTCCCGGAGGACTCTGTTCCCAGGATTGTTACGTCCTGAAAAATCCATCGACCGTGGCCAGGTTTTCATATTACATACTAATTGATTAATCTGAATTCAAACCTACTCGTTAAACATATGAAAGCAGACAGTGTGAAGAAAATAAAGGTGGTTACAATATTTTAATAGAGAGCAGATACTATATAATATTGCATTCAGGGAGGATTTATTTAATTTTTTATAGTATATATGACAGTAATGGGATTAATAAATAAAGCTATAAGAATACTGTCAGAATTGCACCTGTGCATATTTAGAATGAAGATGGAGGATGTTACTAAAGACTGAAATACCAATTTTGACAGGATGTTGCGACCTATAGTCCATTATAATAATGCAATGTGTCTTATATGTTTGAAAGTTATGGACAGGACTTTGCTTTAGGCTCAGAAAAAACAATATAAGAAATAATTTATTGGGGTGTAGTGAAGGTTTATAACGGAACATAACTGAATGCAAGAACATAGATGTATACTTCACTTGCATGGTACCAAATTGCAGCCAATCAAGTATCATGGGGCATTTTTACTAATTAAGTGAGTAAACAATAGGAAACCAGACATATTCGATTACATCTGAAACGTAGATAAATAAAGTCATATGGTGGAATCATGGAACATAGCAGTTAAGGGAAGCATTATTTCCCTTGACAAAACCAGCACTATTACTTAAAATCAGTGAGCATTATTATTTTTAATATAAGATTAAACTTGATATCAGTGATCTGAGATAAATTGAATGCTGGCTATTATAGCGCCTTATGTAACATTGGTAAACTGACTTGTGATGTGTGTAGGCCTATTAAAAAGCCATGCAGCCAATATAACGTAAAGTTGTAAGCATGACCGAAGTATATTCATAAAATATTGTGACTTTTAAATTGTCTTTAAAAATCCCAGAGCCAGAACTTATCGATCAATTGTAAAGCACATTTATGTCTTTTTTATACTGTAAAGTGCACGTCATTATCATGAATCAATGATTAATCCTTTAAGCATAATGCAATTATACTGAAGAAAAGGAGTGGTTGTACGAAAATCTGATATGATATACTTATAACCTTCATTACCCTAAGCATGAGGAATACAACTTCCTGACATCTACTTCTTTCGCTATTAATCCCTTGATCAGAAATTCAAACACTGTACAAGTTACATGTTGCTAGGTAACAATTAACTATATCGTAAAGAAGTAACAAATTATGCAATTGTTGTCAATATGATGATATTGAGTCTTTTATATTCATCATAATTCTTCCATTTTAAATGTACCTTGCCAGGGAAGCCAACCAAAATTTGGTAAACACATTTCCAAGTAACAGTAACATATGCTGTCAGGGTATAAAATGTCGATGTTTAGATTTCGTCCCCACTTATTGATTTCCTTCTTTTATTACACTTTAGCAATGTGAATTTTAAATGGTTCCAAGTATTTTCTTTATTATGATACTTTTCATGACAGAAGATTCAACACGGGCGACAGGTACACTTTGTATTCATTAGCATTGTGGTTGGATATTGTCTTAGTATGAGAAACTTTGAGCATTGTATTGCAGTTGGAATGTAATCAAAAAGAAGTATCACATACTGAATCCATAGGTAGAAAAGGATATTTGTATAGCCTATGAGAGACCAAAATTAAATTCTGGTTCTTTTCCAACTATTTTCGATGGATTCATGCATTTCTGGCTAAGGAACCACCACTGGAAAGGAGAAACCTTGAAGACAGTGCTTTGGAAATTGAAGAAAGAAGCTAAACTACCGAAGAAGAAGAAGGGATACTGAAAATTATGCAACAAGAAACTTTCAACACTTCATTCAGAAAATTTCAGAATTAAATTGGTATCAAGTAATTTAGAGAAGTAGTTATAGATGTATTGTATTTTTTGTTGGATACCATTTTGAGTAAATTACTTGAGCTGTGGCAATGCTGGCTGCATCTTCTGCATCTAAGTGCATTGGCAATCTTTGTTATGGCTTTGAGTTCAATGAAAAGTCTGTATAGTTTGACACAGCCTTCAAGCCAGAATCTCGTTGTGTTAATACTTGTAACGTTGTCTCAAAATCAAAGTTTATTGGGTATATGTATGTTTCTGTGATTTTATGTCTCTACTCCCAGAATTAAGCATGAATATAATATCCCTTCGATGAATAAAAATTGCATACTTACTTTCACATTGTCATCTTTAATGTTGGGACGGATTCTGTTGAATGTTAGAGTCAGCTTTTGTTGGAATGTCCTATGTAAAAGACAAACACAATAAATCATTGAATGTTTATATATCTCTTTACTAGAAAATGTTTAACACTTGACATAGGCTCATCTTAAGCAAGCAAAATCAGCCAGCCCTTATTTTTGTGGAGAATTTGAATCAGTCTGAATTCACCGACTACTTCCTTTTGTTTTATTATTATTTATAATAGTGGAGCAGGGAAGCAATTCCATATGAACTGCTAGTGCATTCAGATTGATTTGAATTCTCCATGAAAATATAGAGATTTGGTACATTTCAGAAAGTTCTCTTTGGATGAGCCTGTAGAATTAAACACACCATTATGATTTAGGTTTCTAACAGGGTTACAACCAGCATAATTATTCTTATGAAATATACAATATTATATATATATGTTCCTGTGCAAGCGGAGTTACTCTCCTAATATATATATATAGCTGGAAAATAAAATATTCTTTTGCAGTGGCGTATCCTGATCTCTGATAAAGGGCGTGCTATGCATTTGTCCTACACAGAAAAATTACTTGATTCCTAAGTTAATTGAGAATATCGATTAACTTTAACTGAAAAGTTAAAAATAGCTTGCTTTATTAAAGTAGGCTTATTCTTTCTTTTAAAACATGTAGGATTTGTACTTATAAGATTTGAAGCCTTCACGGCGCTGATTAGTTAAGATGGCTTCTCGGGTTATCAGCCGTATCAAAATTATTAGGCTCGAGCTTACGGCAATTTTCACTCTGTGGCCTTCCTCAGGAATGTGAGACTGAAAAATGTTCTGTATATTCTACATTCTTGCCTTTATGTATTGTAGAAAGACTTGTTAACTCAGGGCAAGGCCTACACTTGTCATAATTTGCAATTTATCTTGAAAAGTTTTGGAAAAAAATGTATTTATCAGATCTTCCAAAATACAGCTGTGCTCTTTCACAATGATTTCAGAATGAAATAGGCTACATTAACTAAAAATTAATTTAACACATTTTTAACCACTAAATAAAATAATATTTACAATATTTTCCTTGAAATTATTAAAATTGTAATATACTTAGCTACAACACAATTGCTTGCGAAACTTCAGTAGCACGCAAACTACCGGCAAATCTCCCGCCGCGCTCAGAATAACAGTAAATAATACTGTATTTACAATTATTTACTATTAAAATTCTTAAAATAAAAGACTAAAAATTAATTAAACACTTTTGATAACATTAAATAAAATAATATTTACAATAATTTACTTTGGAACGTCTTAAAATCGCAATATACTTAGCTACAACACAGCTGAGTGCGGAACTTTAGTAGCACGCAAGGCACTCAAGATACTGCCAAATTTCCCCACCGTGCGAAACCTATTCCCTTCTTCACCCCGCGGTCAGGATATCGCCCTTCTTGAAAACTCAAAGCACACAAGTTCTAGCCTCGAGGCAAGTCCACGTCTAACGTACCGCTCAGAAACTCATTCTGAATACGGAATCGTAGCACACGGGTGACAGCCTCGCAGCGGGGCCCTGGTTTTCTCATTTCAGAAATGAAAATGACACTGATTTTTCTACAATTTACTGAAAAAATCAAATATTATGATGAATATATTCCATCTAGAATTAGGGCGTGCGGCGCACGCATAGCACCAATAGAGTATACGCCCCTGTTCTTTTGGTACGTTTCCATTAGCAAGGCATGCAACATATGATATGATAAGGGAAAATGAGGTTATAGTAAAAGTAAAGCACAGAGCTCAAGAGATGGCGAGCAGGGGCCTGAAAAAGTTGAGCCATTGCTATACTTCTTACCTTGAGACTTGCATTCCTGCCGCTTGCCTTATACTGACCTCTGTACTTCATTTAGGCTAAGAAATTCTTTTACATTCATTGAAGTACTCAATTCCTTTAACCTTCCAGATTCGAAATATCCATATTGCACTGCAAGAATTGAATTTTATTAATATGGCTGAATAAGAACTCGTTGCTAGGTAAAAAGTATACAGTATTTACATTTCATGCTAAAAGGGTCTAAGGAATGCACTCACATTGCATAACTTGCAGATACGCATAACTATCCTTCGGAATTCTTTTACCAAAACGTTTAAAAAAATTAATGTATCAGCACTTTGAATAAGGAACCTAATGTACAAAATTTAAACAAAATCGTTTGAATTGTTTTAAAGAAAATTATAAAAATGTAATTTTCTTCATATACAGTTGTAGTAAAATTAAGATTTGTGAGGGTATATGTAAGTTACATGGTTTTATATATTCAACCCTGCTCTTAGATAAGTGTAATGATGAAGCCATGGATACTGTAGCCCTATGATGAATAAAGATTACTTATTTACTAATCATCATCCATAATGCTATGATGGATTCTGTTGTAGGTTAGAGATGGCTTCCTTTGGAACATTCTGTCTAAAGGGAAATGCAATAAGTTGCTGAATTTTCAGACATTCCTTTACGGTGACTTGTTTAACACTATGCAAGCAAAATCAAGCCAAAAATAAGCTTTTGTGGAGTAGCCTATGTTTAGGTCTTAATACATGACAGATCAAAAATGAAATCTGCTTCCTTGCCAACTATTTTCGATGGATTCTTGCATATCTAAAAGAACACAATTTAAAATAAAAATTCTGAAGACAGAGCTGTGTTAATTGAAGAAAGAAGAAAGCCTCTGTGATGGAAAAATATGCAAAAAGAAACATTCAAGAACTCTTTCAGGAAATTTCCTGTTTAATATTACATTGTCATATAGCAAATGTTGAACGTCACTTTAAATTGCAGTGTGGTAAACAAGAAACCATATGCTGTAAAATTTGATACTCTGAGTCTAGAATTTTAGGCTATATAAGTTTGTTTTGTTTTGAAAGAGTCATATCTTCGGCCCATACTTACAAGAAAATAAAACAGTAAAATAAGCATTTAAATAAAGCATGAAAGATGCAAGAAATGAGCATCCAAAGATGGAAAGCCAAATTACACGAAAATCAAATAAATTATTCATTTCATAAAAATCTTACCTTATACACTACTGTAAAAGTGATGCTGTAAAAGTATGTAAAAGTACTGTAAAAGTATGTAACGAAGGTCATGCTCATGTTTTCTTGTGTGAAGCTCCTGTGTATGCTCGTTAATCTCAGTGTGTCTCTCTCTCTATTGGTTTCTCAACTTTCTCATGTTAATAGCTCTTCGTTGAATTAAAATAAGAACTATGACTCTCATGCATCTATTGGACGTTAAAATGAATTATATGTGCTGAACTTAATTTTTTGTTTGGTCTTATTGGAATCTCTGTCCTATAACTCACACTCCGTTGGTAGAAGATCAGCATGGAAAGCAGAAGGTTTCGAGTCCCAGTGTCAGAGGAATTTTTCTCCTAAAAATGTGAAAAAGAAACGATAGTTTGTGGTTTCATGAATATAACTACATCTTGAATGCTATTGTACAATAACAGTAACCTGGATAACTAGTCACAAAATCACTAAATCAGTGCGCTTTTCAATACTATAAATGTATTTCAGTGAGGTAGACCATTAGGGGTAATCAATCATAGGAGAGAGATTCCATCTGGTGATGTGAATCTAACTCTGCCTAGCTCATTGATAGAGCATCGACACAGAAACCCGAGGTCATGGGTTCGACTCCCAGTATAAGAGGAATTTTTATTCTAAAATATTATCATATACATAACAATGCTTTGCTCAAACTAACTATATTATGAGTTTCAGGCCTCCCTGTACACTGAAAGATTGTATTAAGTTGAAATTATAATCTTACTAACTTTTGTTGGATATTATGACCTTTTACCAATATAAAAATTAAATTATACTATGGGACTATTTTGTCTTGTAGCATGATGTGTGCTGCGGTTGAAGTCACGTGCATTGTTTTCTGATTGGAGGGAGTCGAACCAGCTTGTAGGAAATTTCTAAATCAAGACCTTACATGTTTCTTCAAGACGAAAGTCATACCGGTTCTTTACTGCAATGTATCTCAACAATGGTAGACCAGCAGGCTTGGCAGTCATTTTTTATAAAACTAAGGTCTGGTCACAACATATTTCGACTTTTTCTTCAATTTTTTGATTTCACGATTAAAAAGTAGACTACGAATAGTAAATATTATCCATTCCTTATTACAGTGGAACTCCAGTAATCCGAACCCCATTAATCCGGAATTTCGAATTTTATTAAAAATGAATGAAGAATAACAATTGCAACAAAGCTAATGTTTATTCCTAACATCAAAGAAACAATTGAACTGGTATTTAAGAATGAATACAGTACCTTAATTAGTAGAAGCAAAGTCGGTTATCTTCTTTTCTCTTTTTTTCTAGATCTTTCCCTGCTCTTTCACAGAGTATCCAAAGGCAATAATCTGCTGTATTTTCGTATATGAAGAGTATTTTGCCGAATTTACTGGATATTCCGAATTTTCTGGAATCCTAACACAAGCCAGTCCACTTAGTTCGGTTTCCCGAGGTTCTACTACAATTAAATATTTACATAAATATTATCCATTCCTTATTAATTAGATACTTGTTTGTTTTCTATATAAAAAGCTTGCGTTCTGTCTTGTGGATTAGAACATATCTGGCATGAAATCAGCAAGAGAGATTTGAAGCAAATATAAAAAAAAAAATTAAAGCAACATACTTGAAAAGAGCCCTTCGTAGGCTTTGGGTGTCGAAGCTGGCGCCCTCTAGATTGGTGTACGTTAGGATGTCCATTTGTCCCGCTTTTCTTGGGACAGTCCGCTGGCCCGAAAGCTTTCCTCGGCACGATCAAATATCTCGCTTTTTGTGATACAGCTTGGCCAGTTAATTTTACGCTACATCAACGAAAGCTCTAACAGTGAGGGCCTTGGACATGTCAAAACACACTTTAATGGCATTAATGAACCTTTTTCCAATGAGGGTAATAGGGTGTCATTGCCGCGCTTACCTTAGTCAGCCATTCAATCCTATTCCGTACTAACTCCATCCAACCATCCCTCTCAAATCATACTCCTCTTAAATCTATCCTAATTTTGTCCTCCCACCTACGTCTAGGTCTTCCAAGTGGTATTTTTCCCTTCGGGTCTCCCAGTCAATATTTTTGAGATATGTCTTTCCTCCCCCATGCGCGCAACATGTCCAGCCCATTTTATCCTCCGTGATTTAATTACCCTTACTACATCCGGTGACGAGTACAGGTCATGAAGTTCGTCGTTATGTCGTTTTCTCCAGTCCCCATTTTTATCTCTCTTAGGCGAAGGTCCAAATATTTTCCTAAGCATCCTGTTCTCGAATACTCTCAGACCATGTGTCACATCCATGTAATAATACCGGCAGCATAATTGTCTTATACATTTTTGTTTTTAGAATTCTGGAAAGAAGACGAGAATATAATAATTTCTGAACTGCATAAAAGCAGGCATTTCCTGATTTGAGTCTACACTTAACTTCTGACTTAATATTATTTGTGTCTGTAAATTATTGCTCCCAGATATTTGAATTTCTCCACTTGTTCGAACGATTTACCAGCCATTCTAATATTTTGTAGCGCATTATATTTTCACTAATATTTAACATAAATAAAACACCATTTAAAATTTCCCCTGACCCAAGGGAGAAAGATAAAAGCTTGAAACAGTGCAGTGTTTACCTTGAGATATGAAGCTGCTTCCATGAATATTTTTATAATTTTATCTCAACAGGAAGTGGGTCAGGGGTGGAGCATACAGATCAACCCGTATGGGAAGAAAATGCACTTCTTGAAGAAATACATAAAGATAAAAAAAAAAAAAAAAAATACGGCGACAATGGGGTATCTACTCAGTATGGGGAAAAAATGTAAGAAGTCGTTTAAGTCATTTGGTATGATCTATGTGCACGAGACAAAGTTACATTATTAATATCCACTAAATTTTGTGAGTGAAATTGATATCCCCTTGATTGTCCCAGCTTTTTCCTAAAAATGTTTAAAATATCCCGTTTTTATATAAACATTATATGGACACCCTAGTGTACGGAGCTTTTCCTTATACAGGAATTACATTTAATGTACTGTATCAGCTATTGTTAATGAGCAGCTGCCAACAGCTCCTTGAAGAGAAATACGGAAAAGAAAAAAATTACACCAGAATTCTATGCAACTAAAACAATAACTTGGTCAAACACGGACCCTGGTTTAGCGATAGCACGAGAGATAGCAGCAGCATCCAACCACATTGGTTCTGACATCTGTCGGAGTACGATTGAAGTACAGTACCGCAACCACAGCACATTGTGTTTATTTCGGAAGTGTGGTTTGGTGTGTGATAAAAAAATTGTATTTTTTTAACTGTGAAATGAAGCGTTTTAAAGTTACCTACCAGTTCATCTGTTCCCAGGTATCGTGGCAGGTTATGATTCTTGTAACACTGTTCATGTACTGGTAGGCCTACAGTATTTTATTACATGTTTCCGGTACTCAGAAACGTCTTTTGACGATCCGTGGAATAAAATGTTTAGTAAATATTATGCATTACTTCTATTGCGTATGGCGATATTTTATTATAAGCCTACTCGACGCCAGTGAGACCAGCTATTAACTTCGGAAATTTCCGTTTTCCTTTTGTCTTCTCTCATGGACTTTTAAGCCTAGAGAGGTTAAGTTTCACTACAAACATAGCGATGGTGTCGTATGTGGATATCATTAGTTTTAAGAACAAGAACGATTCTTTTGTATGTTCTTTGCATGTCATATTTCTACACAGTTGCATGTTAGCATATTTATGTGAATCTCAAACGCCTAAGTTGTAGTGTTTTAGTAGCGTATTTATGTGAATTTAAAGGGCCTAAGTTACAGTGTTTTCGTGTTGATGTAGCACCCTCATATAGGCTATCATTATACAGGACGATTCAAAAGGCATTTTATTAAAAGATGTATTTAATTCCAAATGTTCCAGTACTCTGTAGGCAAACTTAGTGCAGTGTAGACTTCTAGTAAGTACAGTTAGGCCGGTTTACATGTCCCGAATTGAAGGTGGCCTCTTCCGGCCAAATAGCCTCAAAGAAACTGTGGTCAAACAGATATTGATCGAGCGTAACCTCCGTTATTTCTACAAAGCATAGCAATATTTTATATGTAGGTAAGAATTACATTTCCAAGAAAGAATGTATTTGTTGGGAAAATCAACAAAGAACAATCTCCATTATTTCTTGCTTAGCAACATTTCAGATAGTGTTAGAGTTGTCAGATTTTAGTGCCGAGAAGAACCAACGAAGTTATACAAAATATACGTTTACCTTTAAGGGTGAAAAAATTGATCGTTTTATGATTTATTTATATACCGGTATTATATTATAACATGTTGTTCGTGCTAGTTTTACATGAACTTTTCACTTTATACATATCAAAGAAATTTGAAGATATATAATTTAAAAATAGTCAAGTTATGCAATTACTCGTATGGTAGAGTAATACAATATTATCACGACAATATTTTTTCAAAACAGTTTTAATTATAACTTCCACGTTTTTAAATATAATTACATAACATTTTACATAGCTCTTCTGTAGTACTGATTGGGTAACCCGATCTCTAATAGAAATGGATTTAAGAAGTTTATATAAAAATTAAAAGAAAGTTTAATTCCTTCCTCTTGCAGCGCAGATCCAAATATTTTAACAATTCTGATACAGCTTGTTCATCTGAATATCACTTGTATAAAAAAATTGAAAATATACCATTAGTTTATCGAAGCGTTTTTCGGGACAGTGAGTTATTTCTTACAAAACCGGAACTGTCCGCAGAACCAGGACGTCTGGCAACTTGACATATACAGTGAGTCCCACGCGAGAGTTGGCCAATGACGTGGGTTTCTGCGTTGCGGCGAGCACAGCTCCACTTCCCGAGCGATCGGGTGAAATATCTAAGCAAATAAAGCCGCGATCGGTTTAACGATTCAGGTTCTTACATTTACAGTTAAAATTACAATGAAAATAACCACTTACCTCTCTACAAGAGATGTTGGAAATGTTCTCCTCTTGCATCCACACAGTACTGGCACCTTTTTAGGAAATTTTCTTTCTCGCGCATAAGTTCAGCTTCCGATTCAGCTTCAGCTTCAGCTTGTGGTATTGTCTTTAAGTTCTTCTAAAGTATGGGAAAGTGACCAATACACTTTATTTTTTAAGTTTCCCCATAAATAATAGTCACATAGTGTTAGAAGAACTTAAAGACAATATCAAAAGAGAAGTTAACTCTGTCTCGGAAGCTGAACTTATGTGCATGAAAGAAAATTTCCTAAAAAGGTGCCAGTATTGTTTGGATGCAAGAGGAGAACATTTCCAACATCTCTTGTGATGAGGTACGTGGTTATTTTCATTGTAATTCCAACTGTAAATGTGAGAACCTGAATCATTACACCGATCGCGGCTTTATTTGCGTAGATTTTCACCCGTTCCATAGGGAGTTGAAGCTGTGCCCGCTGCGACGCAGAAACCCGCGTCATTGGCCAACTCTTGCGTGGGACTCACTGTAGTAAGTGGTCGTAAAGGTAAAAATTATTTCCAGTTTTATAAAAGTTACGATTATCTATTTATGTTCTCTAAATGTGTGGGTTCTTTTGCGCCAAATTAAATTCACCAAGTACGTATTTACTTTTGTGCCACCTTGAGTAACGAACTTGGTAGTAGCCTATATCTATTTAAGTACTTCATTTCAGTTTCTTGATCCCGTATATTTTAGAAGCATAATATTGATCAGTACTCATTGTCTGTGTTTCTCGCAGCTCGGTACGGTTCAGTCAATTGGACCGAATTCTTGAGCTGTTGTGTTTATTTTAAATTTTAATACACGGTTACACTGCCGGTACCCGTAACCAAAATCTATGGTAGAAAACAAAATTACTGACAGTGAGAATAATATGACAACAACACGTACTTTTGTAAACATTTATAACACTTTTTGTTGTAAAATATTGTATTTATTGTTCTTAATTTTGATACGCATTGTATTTTGTAGTTTCGGCGAGATATATTCCAACTTATGTTGTCTAATGATCAATAAAGCATTCTATTAATGAACTATTTGCCGGCTCGAATGCCGAGGCGTTTTGTGTTCTAACTAAGGACGTATTTAAGAGGGGGTCCTGGGAGTCCGGACCCCCAAAATATGGGAGTTTTAAAGAATTAGTTAGAAAAAAATCAACGTTTTGTGCCACTTAGGAAGGGAAGATGTGGGTAATTTATGATTAATCAGTATAGGAACTCCCAGAAACTTATGTTTTCTGTCACTTAGGAAGGAAGATGTTGGAAATTTGTGGTTATACAGTTTAGGACCCCCCGGAAACCGGTTTCTAAATACGTCCTTGGTTCTAACAATGTGTATGTTTTAAGTCACGTAGATAATACTGGGCTCGGTGTTGGCGATTTCTATCAGTTCCGGCTTAATAGTGTTGTTAAAATAGATCAGCTTTCTCTGAATCTCTGTTCTTAACCGTTCTACGACCTTGGGCAGCCAATATGACTCGCTGTTTTGACTTAGACATTAACCCGACCAGAAACAGATGAAACGCAATGCGTCATCTGAGCATTGGAGTGTGCTATATCCACCAAAGTAAAGTTTAGAAAATGATGGTTACAGCTACGATTACTGAGAACACTCATATTTAAGGCGACATATAACAATATATTTGGATGTAGGATCTGAGGTTTTCCTGGCGCAGAAGCTGAGTGAAGTTTTCTCGGGCAGTCATCTTCAACGCCTTTGAAGATGGAGGCAGCGTTGGCCTCCGAAACGTCGGGTTTAATTGACGCAAACACCTGGCTGACTGCCCGAGAAAACTTCACTCAATATATTTGGATATTTAGATATGTAAATTGTTTTCTCAGTAGACCTATATGAATAGTGAATATGTATATTTTCTTAGTAATACCAACATTATTTTAATCAAAATGTATTCTTGTTTCGTAATAATTCTTTCTCTACCCGTGCCATAGGTTAGGCACTAACTTATAGGTAGAGGAAGTATTGAATGATTATGAGTCACGTATGATACACTAAAATGTAGGACTATATAATGTTCATTGGGTCAATAGAAAGATGAGAAAAACTTTTAATAATGTAAAATAAAATAGTTGAAGAATTAATGCAAATATTGGAACAAAACAAAATCAGCAACGTATGATTGAATGTCAGTATTATTGTAATATTGAAGTTAGAATAGGAAAGAATAATTTCATTACTAATTCCAAAGTCCATAATTTTATACAAAACAAGTAAAAATTAACATAATATCACACAACATGTCTCAAATCCAATTTTCCCGACTCATTCTGTTAATCAATCAGAGTTCAAGTTCTTCATTAAGAGCACATTAAAACATAGTATTGGGTCCCGTTGTGGCAACCAGAAAGTGAGATAAAAACTATATTTTAACAAGTTTGTACAAAAAAACTGCAAAAAAACTTCCAGCTCAAACATGTCTCACATCGAATTGTCCTGACTCATTCTGTTTTTCATTTGGAGTTCTTTTACCTGATCTTGAACACCTCAGTACGGTATGATTGAACGCTTTTCTGTAGTGACCACACGTGAAATAAAACACTAATGGATATATACACATTTCTATAGAATAGAGTACATAGATAATTGTTCTAAATGTAAACTGGTAGAATGCTTCATGGTTTTCACTTTCTTGGTAAGATGAGCATAGTATAACAATTCTCAGAAAATCTAGAATAAGGGCTGCACAAAACGCGAAAGATACAACAGTGGCAAACTCAGACACATTTTTCTGGATTTTTTCCAATTGATGATATGTTCCTTCTCCCTTTGTTTCCAGAAAGATCTCAGTCATTCTTCGGGAAAAGAGAATGTTAAACGCTGCCATTAATAATGGAATCAAGACGCCAAATACAACAAAGAAGATCATGTGGAAGGTAAGGACATCCTTAGATTTTTTGTAATGTTCTAGTATAACTAGATAGTGCCCGCTTGCGAATGTAATAAAAAAGCCTAAAAGCCATACAAGTAGGATGTAAAATAAGTTGATAGCTATTGGAGGTAAATTACAGAAGGAAATATCTTCATTCTTAACCAGCTTGCGTTTAAAACAGAATATCAGTATAGAAAATCCCGCAGCAGATTGAAAAAATACGTATAAAATGGTAAATGTTATGCTATCTAACGACAGATAACTTGGAAAGTAAGCTTGCTGATAAAATAAGGTTAATTCTATTATAGGTTTTGCTACGCCTATGAAAGTTAGATTCAATATAGTATATTCAAGGTCTCTTTCGACTTTATTGCCGAGCAAATACATTATATACATGGAAGCATTCCAAGCGATACTCAAAACCAAAATCAAGCACAATAAAATGGGTTCAACTGTTTTGCCGAAGATTATGGCCGTTATATAAAATGACATTATTTTGGATTTTTCTTCGATTGTTTTGCGAGCATCTTTTAAATAGTTCTCAGGCATAGATTCGTTTAAACAAACAACATATAACGAAGTGTGTTGCTTCAGAGAATTTAATTCCTGAATGGCATCATCAAGAGCTTGCAAAGATACACGAAATTCTTTTAAGTAAATTTCAGTTTTTTCTGAAGTAATTCTACCGTCAGTAAAGTCAAAAGCAGTATGCCATTTAAGAGTTAATGGAAGCAATCGAGAGAGTATCTTTGCATTTTCTTTCCACATTTGGGTAACAATGACATACTTGGATATGTATTTCACGTTGTTTAATTGTTGATCTCCTATTTGGATGTGTTGCTGGTTAAATGAGATATCATCGGAATGATACTCCGTAGTTGGAAACAGTTCGAGCCATCGCTGACGAATATATTTGTACTCGTCTGTCATTCTGAGCAGCGTTGCAACAGTGTCTGTGTCGTTTTCGTCTGGGTATGTGCACTCGTCAATGATTAGCTGGTATTTGTCATTAAGAGATTCATCCATTTGCACGAAGAATTCATAATGGGCTTCGTCTTCTTCTCTCTTCGCTCTTTCTGTGTATGGTTCTGAGGAGCTGCCGGACCCATTCTCGGAAATGCTGCCGTACCACAGTGCGTCATCAGCTAGCTGATCTTCAACTTTTACCGCTCCCAACAGCAGTGATAGCTGGAACAAGGAAAACAAATATAATTTGCATGACCAGAAGGCATGACGTCACCCACTCAAGAAACGTGTACTGTAATCTTTTACAGTTACTTGGAATTTATATTTATATAAACGCGTTATCAAAATCAACACTTATTTATGAAATTCAGTTCATTAAATGCGCATCGCATTTATATGTAATCTATGCATGAAGAAAAGGAGAAATGTCCAAGTATTCAGAAAAATCGAAAACTACTTGTTAATATGAACCCTGGAAAAGTCTTTTCATTTTTGAACCTAGCCTACTAATTTATTTATTTGCATCGTTTGCAAAGAAATCTTGAAATCCTTTGAAAGTGCTCGGTATGGAACGCTAGACGACAGTAAATTAGAATTTGGAAATATTTGAATATTTGTGAACTTTATTTATTTGTTTCCGTAATCAGTCTCCGAAGGATCCCATTATAGCGCAGCAGTAAAAAGAGAGAGTTTGCATGAAATTATTACAGTATAATAATTGTATGTTGAGATAATTGTGACGTTATTATGAACTTTAAAACTTATAAGAGTTCATATTCTAGGACTGCACTATAACTGAAAAAAATTACTCTCAGTTATACATACGAATATAAAGTATAAGTTTTACAATACAATACAAATTTAAAGAATCAAAAGTGAACTTTTAGAGTAAATTTGCGAGTCTCCTGGAGTACTGCTGAAAATTACGCTTGTGATGTAACAGTACAATAATGCCATCCATTATGATATGTCCATTATATGTAATTCCATTATAGCACTGTTGTTAAGTATAAATTAATATCGTGCGCGGAATTATCTTCAAGCCTTGAAAACAGCAATTAAAACTGCGTAATAATCAACTTATATTTAAAACAAAATCAATTCTGTTCGTGATAATTTTAATATTATACTAAATTCAGTTCATTTCGTGCATTTTGATGTGCGTTGCTTTGAGATTAAAACGCCAAGAGAAGCCCTGAGCTGCCATCTATCGCAAAAGACAAGAAATTACTAGCAACTGATCGTCGAGAGAGAGGGAGAGAGAGCAGTAGTAGTTTGATGAATAATTACAAGGTAGGCTAAAAAAAACTTAGATATTTAATAATTGTCAAACAAAATCAGTTGGACGGAACTTGCCTATAATGGGTTTTAAAACGCTCGTACTCTAATCTTAATGAATGCCACTGTGAGTTTCTTGAATAATAGGCTATTACTTTATTATGTCGTTATCGTAGATAGCCTAGTTTATATTTATCTTAAACACTGCTCCTCATTTGATTATGCTTTTTGCGATTATAGAACCATAGAAACAGGAAATAGAAACAAATAGCGTGCCAAATATTAGCGTACATCCATAAAAAGTAAAATTCATTAATATATATTTTTCACCATGGCACATATCCACATACCCAAGTTGTAATTACTTACTTCATTAATAACAAAATTAATGGATGTTTTATATTTAAATTCAATGTAGGGCCATGCACTGTCATCCATTAAACTCATCTCTAAAGATCACTAAATCGCTTCTAAAACACCAATTATAAGTAATAAGGGCCAATTTATTGCTTTTTGTTGCCTATAAAAAGTAAAATTAATTAATATATATTTTTCACCATGGCACATATCCACATACCCAAGTTGTAATTACTTACTTCATTAATAACAAAATTAATGGATGTTTTATATTTAAATTCAATGTAGGGCAATGCACTGTCATTCATTAAACTGATCTCTAAAGATCAATAAATCGCTTCTAAAACACCAATTATAAGTAATAAGGGCCAATTTATTGCTTTTTGTTGAAAAATTCGTGTCATTTAAAAGAGTATGTAATTTTTATTTTGAATTATTTCTCTATTTTTGTTCATTAAATACCTTTCCTTACTGACGATAAATAAATTATTATTTCTCTAACTTACATACAGGTTATTCCTATAGGCCTAATCTAAAAAAATGAAAGTTTTTCTTAAGGGTGCTTTTATTTTGAATTATTTCTCTATTTTTTCATTAAATGCCTTTCCTTACTGATGATAAATAAATTAATATTTCTCTAACTTACATACAGGTTATTCCTATAATCTAAAAAAATGAGGGTTTTTTGTAAAGGTGCTTTGAAGACATTTGTGATTTTAACTATGATAATATTATTGTTAAAAATTAAATTCTACTATTGTTATAATTATATGCGTAGTCGATAAATAAGATTAAGAAGTGTACGATCTAAAAGCTTAGGTCGTTTTATTTAGTTATTTTTTAAATTGGGATAAGATATTTTGTTTTTCCTTGAGCTAAACATAAGAATTAATTATTATAATTCAAGTAGGCTAGGAATAACTGAAGAAGAATAAACGTGAATTATATTTAAACATATCGAAACCAATATCATCAGTAATTCACAACAAAAATAACACAGCATAAAGAAGGCAGATCAACCTTATTAATGTAGCAAGTCTTAAGTAATGCAAATTCGCAAATAATAAAGTATAATAAAGTAGAAACTATAACAACATTTCAAATTAACTAGTACACACGTACGATAAATTACAAATATTATTGGTCCTTTATGAAATGCTTTTTGAGCCTAAGCTTGAAGGTAATGTAGACCTACTAGTTGTGTAAAAATGCTTGTAATTTAATTTGCATGCCATTCGCTGTGGTGTAGGTGGAATGGTTGACACTATTATTGCATTAATATATTAGCCTGCTATTCTTATCTCTGTTATGTCTCCATCAAACAATAGAACTATTTCTCTAGTATAACTATCGGATACCACTTAGAATCCATAATGTACAGAAATAAAAAGTAATAAAATTAGGTAAACTGATATAACAAAGTGCCAGAATGATTTTGTTTAATCAATGATAATTGCAATTATGATATGCAGAAAATAAGTTACTTTTGTAATCTATCTCAGAGTTAAGCTCTAGATCGATTCATTAAGCAGGGCTTGTGGAAGAACAATAGTCGAAAGTTTGATACTTAACCTTAATTCATAGTCGTATGCACTGATATAAGAAATTTTAAAAATATGTGAACATTTCACAAAATGCACTGGCTAAGAACTCCGCTTAATGCACGTAGCCCTAATTATTTCACAGTAATGTACCTTCTGTATATTATAACAGTATTTATGTACTCGCTTTGCTCGTTTCATAAATAATACTCGTATATTAATAAATTCCATTATAGAATCGTGGCCCAATGTATTACGTACATATTTTTTTTTAGGATTTTTAATGTGTAAATATTATTAAAACCCTCGGGGGATATGGGTGGTAGGAGGGAAATGAAATACCTCCCGCGGACCAACAGGCACTGCTGTCTTGTAGTTGGGCATTGGATTGTCAAAGACTAAGGGAAGGAACCCTAACAGAAAACCGGGGAGATGGGCCTCAAGCCGAAGTGAAGGCAACTCATCTAGGAGAAGTTAACTCCGAAATCAAATCCCGGATCCTCCCAGTAGGGGGTTGTGCGGTGGGCCAGCTCCTCATCCACGTAAAAATTAAAATGCTAAAAAACCGAACAATATGCCTCGGAAGGACTGGATTTTGGGTAGACGAACAGGCGATGAAAAAGTTATTGATGCTAAGAGTTCATAGAGGACCAATATGTGGCTGGGATCATTATCTACGAGTATTAAAGGTGAAAACTTTTTGGCCTTGGTCAAGGGAAAGGAATAGGACGGATACCCAACAGCAGGAAATAGAAAATGAGGGGGAAGAGAAGTTTTGTATCGACAGTTTACAGGATGAAAGTATAAGAAGACTTTATACAACTAGAATGGAACAGCTATTAGATGAGTAATTTGAAGGAAATGCAGAAAAAACTTATGACTATATCAGATCGAGTTTAAAAAGAGTAGCAAATGAAGTGTTAAGAACCAATGTAAATAGAAGACGCAAACAAGGAACAGAGTGTGGACACAAGAAATACAACAGATGGTACAAGAAAAACGGACAATACTTAACATATGGCTCAATGCAAAAACAGAAGAAACAAGACAGATATATAAAGAAAAGAAGAATATAGCTATGAGAATGATAAGAACGGCAAAAAATGAGTCATGTGCCAATATAAATAGCCAACTCGGCTTTAAAAGATCTAAAGAAGCATGGTCTATACTAAAAGGACTCAGACAGGAAACGAAGTCTGGAACAAATCTACAATTGGTAAAAATTGGGGAATGGGAAGAACACTTTCAGAAACTCTTGCAAGAGGATAGAGAAGATTTTATAGAAGAAGAATTTGGAAATGACTGGGCAGGATTGGAATTGCAAATATCTGAAGTTGAAGTGAAAGAAGCAGTAATAAGTGGAAAAAATGGAAAATCACCTGGACGGGGAGGGATCAACTTAGAACTAATTAAATATGGTGGTCAAGAGATAATAAAATTAATAAGGGAACTGTTTAATAAGATATTAGGGGGAGATAAATTACCAGAAGACATGAAATATGGACAAATTATTCCAATATTTAAAAAAGGAGACAGGAAAAATAGAAACAACTATCGAGGAATTTGTATTTTGAATCCACTTATAAAAATTTTTGGGAAAATAGTGAAAAGGAACTTAGAGAATGCATTCGTCTCTCAAGAGGAACAATGTGGATTTACAACGGGAAGATCCTGTATAGATCATATCTTCACGCTGAGGCAAGTTCTAGAGAAATGCAATAGAAAGGGAGAGAATATTAGTCTGGTGTTCATAGACCTTGAAAAAGCATATGACTCTGTACCAAGGAAACTGCTTTGGAAGGCATTAAATATAGCTAACTTAGATACTTCAGTAATAAAAATAATACAACAAATATACAGAAACAATGTCTACCAGGTTAAAATAGAGAGAAAACTTTCTGGGAAATTTGGAACAAGCAAGGGATTACTGCAGGAATGTCCCATGTCGCCAACACTCTTTTCAAAATATATATATATAGACATCAGCCTTCGTATATGGTCAAGAAAATGTAAAAGAATGGGACAGGAGTTATCAGAAGAAATATATTTAAACCACCTGTTGTTTGAAGATGACCAAGTAATAATAACGCAGGATGGAGAAGACGCCAATTATTATATATGTCGTCAGTTATTAATGGTATATCAAAAGTGGGGAATGAAGATAAACTATGATAAAACAGAATATTTGACGAATGATCTGGATGAGCTATACATTGATGGGAGACGGATTAGAAAAGGGCAAAATTTTCGAAACCTGGGTTCAATTCTGGAATTAGAGGGTACATCAAATATGGATATTAATCAAAAGATTACTACTGAAAAGAAAATAATAGGAATGTTCAATTAAATTTTATGGAGCAGAAATATAATCAATAGTACAAAAAGGAAAATACTTAAAACCATACTACAGAGTTTAGTCTTCTACGGAGCAGAAACATGGAACATTAAGTAAAAAACAGATTAACAGATTGAACGCACTGGAGATGGACTTCTGGAGACGATCTGCCAGGATATCCAGGATAGGTAGAATAAGGAACACAGAAATACGACGTATTACGGAAGTGGAAGAAGAGAGTGCAGTCACAATTGAAAGGAAACGACTTCGATGGTACGGGCATGTACGTAGAATGGGATAAGTGGCGAAATGTAGTGAGTAGTGTAGAGCTCTGAATTGTGGTATCAGATTTTGTGTGTCGGGATGGGTTGTGTGCCTGACTGTTGTATTTGTTTGGTTGGAGACAAACCTCTGTTTTGAGGAAATTTCTCATTTAATAATAAATAATATTATTAAAATGGGTCCTAAACTCCTACAACAGCCTGTGATGAAAATATTTCAAATCTGGACAAATGAATGTAGAAATCAGGCCTGAGCAGGCTTATTCCATTCTTAACACGGAATAGGGAAGGTCTTGACTACAGTGCAGTCAGTTGTATGTAAATTTACGCCTTGCTTTAGATATACAAATTTTAAATAAATTCAATGGCGATAGACAATTCCTAAGCAAGCTAAAGGAATAAGAAATTTTTATTGAATCCGGAAGTTCACTGTCACGCTTACTTGAGCCCGCAAACCAATCCTATTTTGTGCTAACTCCAACCAACCATCCCTCGCAAATCCTACTTTCCTTAAATCTATCATAAGATCTATCCTAATATTGTCTCCCCACCTACCTCTAGATCTTCCAAGTAGTCCCTTCCCTTCGGGTCTTCCAGTCAATATTTTTTAGATATGTCTTTCCTCCCTCATGCGTGCAACATGTACAGCCCATTTCATCCTCCTATATTTCTGCGAAGAGTATAGGTTAAGAAGCTCGTAGTTATGCAGGTTTCTCCAGTCCGCATATTCATCTCTCTTAGGCTCAAATATACAAATTTTACAGGGAATGTATGTTAAATTATAGATAATTATATTAATTTTAAAATATTAAGTAGGGTATTAAATAATAGGGTATATATATGTATATAGAATGTGTCTACGAATTTAACAGAAAATAGGTATGTTAAATTATACCTATATTCAATGACGTCCTGGGGGTCTGAACCCCCTTAAAATTAGATTTTTAAAGCAGTAGTTAGAAAGAGTCAGTATCTGCCACTCAAAAAAGATAAGATGTAAGTAATTTACGGCTTATTACTTTAGGAATCCCCTTCCCAAGAAACTAATTTCTACCTATATTAATTTTAGAATATTAATTACATAGTAGGCTGTAACATACGAGAAGAAGCTTACATAGTGTACTTCCTTTTATATTTATCGGATATACGAAAACAAATCGTATCTTACGCGCACTATATTTAGGTAGCACGCGCAAGACGTTTCAAGTCCCTGATACTGCTTACTTTTTTCGCTTCAAATTTTCGATTTTATTTTATTTCATATGAATGTTGCAAGCTTTGTTTTAAAATTTGTAGTTTCTGTTTTATATTGTTGTTCATTCCAAGCTTAGGATTTGCATAGGCCTACTGCTACAGGAAACTACAGGAAAAAATTACCTGCGTTTTGCATGACCCGAAACAAATATAGAAATGGAAAATTGGAATGTTTGTGGCAATATCTATTCATCCACACCTAGTAGAACAAGCCGGATGTTTATGACAGGTTGTCTGTAAGGCTATCGGTAGTTATTCCAGGAATACTTAAATGCCTTCCCCCCTCCCCCCGTAGCAGTGTCGCCATGTAGCCTACTCATGGCCAAAATAAATGACACTAATGTACTTCAGAAGGCGAGAAGGTGTATTAAGAAAGATAGTGATAATTAGGGCAAAGCATTTGATGATTTTGCATCTTTTTTATATGAAGGCTAAAATATAGCTCGAATATATATAAATGTATATCATGATATAATTTGTTTTTGCATTTTCCCCTTTATTTTGAATTTTTCGTCGTTTTCAAGAGATAGGTAATTTTTTTGGCAAATTTTAGGCCATTTTTGGCATTGTTAAGTCATTTTCGGCATTTTAGGTAATGTTACAGATAGATTAAGTGGAGCTTTTCCATGAATTGTCTTAAAGCCGTTACTTTAAGACAACAGACAATCGTTTTTATTTGAGAATCTCCGCCAAGTGTTCGTAGTTTATTTTAATTCAGATTAATATTAGGGTTCTTAAACTTGTGATGCCTATTTAATATCGCCGCCATATATTTCAGACATACTTCTTATCCTGAATAATCTATCATGCAGTTAATTTTCCGTTTTTTATAATTAAAGTACTCTAAGTTTAAAATAAAACATATGGTTGCCCAACTTAACTTATGTAAACAATATTTAACAAGACAATGTGTATAAGGAGAAAGAAACTGCTGAACAAACATTGAAGATTGACTCACATGTAAGAACTAGCCTTGTCTGTTGCAGCATGTAACTTTTAGATACCTATAGCGGCAGGACTTAGGATATTTTAACAATAATTTTAAGTTATATTTTGCTGAAAGTACTTACCAGTACAAATATGAAGTATAGAGTATTCATGTCTTCAGGAACGTATGCTCATAGCACGAAATCTCACTGCACTAACTACGTTGGTATACCTCCGTCTGGCATGAATAATTCGACACTGACATCACTAGCTTGCGGTCCGGTATCTCCGACTCTTCCTCGATACACCGAAATCATTGCTTCACCACGTAAATCCAGCAGGAAGTAATATACACATTTTCCTAATAGGTGGCACCACCTCTCCTAGGAAGTTTATCATATTCTTAGTTTCTAACTGTAAGATACGTATCGCTTGCAAAATCACTTATCACTGTAAATTTAATCTCTTGAATCATGAGTTTGTACGCTATTTTTATCGTATAAGCAGTATGATAGTATCTGTGTTTATTCAGTAATGCAGGTCGTAGCATGAACACAGAAAGACAGTACCATACTGACTGCGCTACCCAGGCCGTCCCGACCAAACTTATTAATGCTTTTCCGTAGGCCTAAGTAACCGAAGAAGACTCATGGAAATACGCTGAATTACATAGGATATCCTAAAGCCAAAATTTTTATCTTATTGTAACTGTGCAATCGAAATAATATCGGCATTAGATAATTTTTCCATAATTGGTTGCTGGGGACTATTAATATCTTTAGCGAGGTCTTACGGCGTCTAGGGGACATGGGCGCCCATACCCGGGGGCAAGGGGGGGCCACGGCCCCCCTCTAGCTCTCAGGGAAAGGAAAAAAAATGTATATTAATAATTATAGTCAGGTGTTTTTCTTTTAAGACAATTATTTAAAAGTCAGAAATAAAATTTGCAGAAGTTTCACCAAATCGACAACATTGAAGAAGAATCCACAGTGGATTAGGAAAGGGGGGTCCAGGGGGTACGGACTCCTAAAAATCAAAACCCAAAGTTCTATTTTTGTATTTTAAAAATATTAAATTAGACAAGTTTTGGTGGTGTGTCAAATATGATATAGCAGTTATTTTGTTTTCATAACATAATGAGTAGGCTTTTATTTCTATTGTTCCATGTGTTATTTAACTTTTCTTATAAATAGTAATGAGTATTATAACTTAGGTAACGGTTTTTTGTTTAAGTTCGCATATCTTAGAATATAGTGAACAAATTTGCTAACTAGTTTTTCAGTGCTAAAATAGCGTAAAATGTGATTTCCATTAGTTCAATATTTAAAAATGTTCCAGGGGTTAACCCCTGACTTCGGTAATGATTTCTTGTTTACGTTGGCATGTCTCAGAGTATGGTAAACAAACTTGCTAACTAGTTTTTCAGTGCGAAAATAGCGAAAAATGTGATTTTCACTAGTTCAATATTTAAACATTTTCCGAGGTTGGACCCCTGACCCCCCTTTCTTGGCCTAACCCCCCCCCCATCACTTTTGACCCTCCCCGAAGTTATTTTCTGACTTTCTCATTTTTGCACTTATTTTATTAACAGAATGTTACAAAGTGACTCAAAAAGCTAAAGCGACAAAAAATTAATTAATAAAAAAAATTGGCCCCTCCCTAGAAAATATCGTATGGGCGCCCTTGCTAGGGGAATATCTGGATGAACGTGGGTCATTCTTAGAAGTTGTACTAGCATTCACTCAGAGAAGAAGGTGTAAAGTTCAATTCCTGGCTCAGTACACATTTTCTTTCCAAGGTTTTATCGACTTTTTAAAATGATTAAGCCTATATTTCATATGAATCACTTTTAGTATTTAATGTTTAGTGATTGCCATACGTTAAAAGTTCCCACAAACCAGTTTTATATAAATGGAGATTGTACATTTTGATGGCTGGGCAGTCCATCGTGGGGTCACGTGACATGGGAGAAAGCGAAGGGGAAGGGAGGGATAGTTGCGAGGGGTTGCACCGATTGAGGCAATCTAATTTCAGCATCTCGTTATTAAATTTGAGAAAGGGAAAATTGAATTTTCACACACTTACTATATTGCTGATGGCATAGACTAGAGGGAAGCGGACTTTGGTTAGCATTCCAAGCGTTAAATGGACCACATAAATGCAGGAATGTTATATGTGCAAGCAAGCTTCTGTTATGTTTAGTACAGAATGATCAATTTGCTAGATCATGTTTACTTTCATACCTCTTGAGGTTAGGCCCACAACATTTTGGGAAAGGATTTTAGTCTGTAGAGAGTAAGTTCCTTGTGAATGTATAGGTATTAATATTATTTTTCATTCTGATATTATTAGCAAAATTATCTAATGTACGGTAGCGGTTCAAACAATTTTGTTAATTGCAATTACCATATTTACGATATAGGTTTATATTAATGAAATGACATAATATTGTTTATGTTTCTCCTAATATTTTAATACACTATGCTTAAGTTTAGCGAGCCTCTATAGTTAATGGTTTACATTTCTTTTGACTCATATAACCGATATTGTAAACCCAAGGAAGGCTGTGTTTTCGCAATAGTCATACCTCCATATAGCGTTATTTGTGGGCCCTAGCAGATTACATTATTATACGGGGCTATTGTTATACTGAGAGTTGTGATATACTACTTACTAAAAAAAACTGTGGCAGAGACACTAATTTTGTTTTTAAACCATAGTTACTTTACTCCCATACAATGTAAAATTACTATTCAGAGTGGTTTAGGCCTACTTGGATCATTACAGCTAGGCATATGCCAGGAAGTTCACACTCGTGGAGGGTGGGAAGAGGGCAGAAAACGACAGCAACTTCACTTCAAATAATTTGTTCGATAGGTTTTTTCAACTATAGACATGCTGCATGTTGAAGTAGAAACCGAACTCACTGTATTTTTTTGCACATGTAAGGAATGATCTATTTTCCATCCCCTGCTGTAATTTCTAAGAAATGTAACAACAATATTCGTGGCTGGGAAGGACACTAATCTGATACCAGCTATCATCCATAGGGTTACTGTTTTGCAATAATAATTGAATTTAAAATAGTGTTTTAAAATATTGTTGTAAAGGATAAATAGTTCCATGTTGTACCAAGTTACATTTAACATTATCTTTGCCAGGACCAAAGAAAAATTTTGCTAAATGCGGGTTAATTGTTATATTGGTCTTCGTTATACAGAGGTTTGACTAGACGCTTTCACGTCGAATGGCTTACATGGTTTAACACAACTTGAAATATAATAATTTTCGTGGACCTATAATAATTGTATTGAATTAATCATAAGATAAGATAAGGTGAAATTTATTACATGCCATACATTGAAAGTACACAACACAAAATTTGAATAGAACAAATCACAATTACAATGAGCTGTATAATATAATTAGTATACTAATATTGTTAAATACAGCAGCTAAAACTAATCGAATGCGTATAGCACACCATCAGCGACTGAATCATTAAAAATAATATGTCAGTAATTTTGAGAATCAATAATATACTCATCTAATGAATAAAATACGTGCACATGATCCTGTGCCCTTCTCTAAAACAGCCACTAATTTTTACTGTCAACCGAATTGCCCCAAAATATTGTTCCATATTTCATTATTAAATGAATATATGCAACCTAAGCTAATTTTGTTATATTTATCCCACAAAGATTTATTATAGATCTTATTGCATAAGACAAGATCTCAATTTCGGTGCTCTTTCTAGCTAAGGAGTTTATTTACTTGTAGTCTTAAAAATGTAGGCCTAATACAACAGTTTGTATCAAATAACCCTCATCATTTCCAATGTTCAGCCCACAAATCTCTAATTTATGTGTCTGGAATTTAATTATATTTGTTTTATTTATATTAAGGGACAATTTGTATGCTTTCGATAAAAAGACTCAAGATTGAAAGTGTATTATTTTATTTTATTTCGAGGTCACTTAGATTTTGACTTGTTACTATGACGCTAGTGTCATCAGCAAACAGAATCCTTTTGTCAGATTATTTATATAATTATAATGAATTTATAATTCATTGGAAGATCATTTATATTGGCTATACTAGGAAAAAAATACCTGGTGGGGGCTTTAAGAATATAATTATTTACAGACTGTCTTCATTAGGCCTGCCCCTAAGAAATTATTTTACCAAAGCAGGACTTTTTCTATGAGACTGGGCCTATTTTGTGTGAAAGCAGTTTTTCTTAAATCCAGACTGTAATAATTATACAATCATTATTTCACTGAGCATTGCCTAGGGTAAAGAATATCCAACACAATAAAAATTTAGTTACTTAAGCTATTGCATTTCGCAATATACGAGTAACTAAAAAACAATTAATTATTACATGATATTTGTATAGAGTATTTCACTGATGAAGTTGCCAGTGATTTTAAAATGTATAGTGGTATATAAATTATTGCTTTTACAACAATAAAAAAATAGATACTTAGATATTTCCCCGTAAACCTTATTAATAGTTCATGGACAGTAATCCCCCTTGTTATAGGGCCTATTTAGTTCTGAAGTAATAAATTGTTGTTTCATAAAATAAAATTTTATTTCTTCATTGACCTCCTTTGGCTAACCTAGACTACCCTCAAAACGTACTGTCGGGTCTACATACACGGTCATGTCAATAGCTGTCTATCGCAATACAGAAAATTCAATTCGTGTAATTCTGTTTACAGCAACACAAGGAAACTTCTTGGCGGGGTTCAAATAGGGGGTTCCTAGATGTCAGGCTTATTAGTTCACGAGTAGCTTGATTTACTTGAGTTGTTTTCTGTGCATTTCGGTAGAATGGGCTATTCATATAAATTCTGAACATATGTGGTAACATCGAATTATGTAATATGTCGTCAGTTTAGAGTCTTTCTTAGTGGTAAGATAACGACAGTTAGAAGCTGAATAGCTCAAGGACTTTCACCCTTTCATTTTAATATTTACACAGCAGATGTGTCATCTCACACTTCAATACAGATAGCAACCTATGCAGATGTCACAGCAATAATTCTTCATGCCAAACACTCAGTAGCCTACCTGCTTCCTAGCAGGTATAACACCTTCCTGGAATCTTGGCAGATAAGAGAAAACCAGAAAACAATATTAATAATTTACATGAATACCGACTTCGTTTTGTTAGCTGTCAATCACAAGCTGGTCAGCGGCGGCCTGAAAAATATTGTCAGTAAGGAACAATAGTTGTCAACTCATATAGGACCACAGAACAGTAACAGTAGGACCATTCCAACACTAATTCTACGGACGACATGACAGGATTTCCCATTTGCCATAAAGTCCCCTACCTTTCTTTCTCTCTAAAATTCTTGCTACGTAAAATCCCACAAACGTTAGGAGTTTGGCATAAGTATAGTTATTTCAAAACATGAAAGCCCACTCGACCGCCTGGGGCCCATAGTGTCTTTGAGGAATGGTTTTACATTGAGTCCCCTTCTAATGAGGATCATCTATTGTTCATTAATCCCTATTATTAAGTTCTAAGAGGGAAATGTTGTCTGGGTAGCTTCAGGAACTGAGGTTCTTATGTCCTGGAATAAATCTGAAGTTGGTTGTATGAGACCGAAAGACCTAGGCTAAAATATTAAAAATAGGTTAAATTAAGGTATTAAATAATTATTTTACTGATCAAGCTGAACGGTACAATGAACATGGTCTTTAACAGTTGCATACAAACTTCGTTCCCTTCCGTTAAGATACATTTCCAAATATTTAAGAGTTCACATCGACAGTAACCTAAGCTGGTATCGACGTATTTATTACTTTTGCTGTAAAACCTAAGGAGTTTTCCGACCCTTATTCATATCTTGACTTCTCAATATTAACGTCAAGTGATCAGAGAAGGATTCTTCAGTACTTTAATAATTATGCAGCCCCAGCCTGGAGAGATTTCTCCTTCAGTGGACTGAGACTTCTAAACAAGAACGCATAAATTTTCAATGACACAGCATTCAGGCTTAGGCTACAGAAATGAATACAAGAATACCGGTACGCAGGTCTCTCAGAAACATGACAAAAAGCAGACATCTTCACAACACTAAAATCTCGCTGAATGCAGAGAATATCACGATGTAATTTGTCCTGTGGGAGCCTAGTGGTCTATGCTTCAGAGTTAAAAGCTGACTTCGTGGGTTTAATTCCCGCCCAGGACAAATTTTCCTCTAGATACAGATTATACTACTAGTGTATCTTTATGTCGTTAAAATTATAAATAAACGTATTAATAATCCAGTAATGGAAAATTCACTGCCTTCCAAAACATTACATGAGAAATCGTAAGTTGGTTACAAAAATTACGAGTATATTCATGTCCAAGTTATTTTCCATCCACAACTAAGATAATGCATATTGCCAATCCATTATTATGTTTAGTCTAGACATTAGTCTTGTAATTAGAGTAGCCACTCGTAATATCTAGGAACACTATTTAACTGGTCCACCGCTGTGGCGTAGGGTATGCGTTCGCTCCTCTCACGCAGCGGTCCCGGGTTCGATTCCTGGTCTGATAAGTTACCTAGGTGAGATGTTTTCCGGGGTTTTCCTCACCTGTGGGATAACTTTAGGCCCTTGTGGTTCCCAGATGTCATCTGGTCTTCATTATCATCTTCATTTTATCCTCGCCTTGTTCGGAGTGATTGTGTATGTGAATGGTGTGTCTCGTTTTATGTGTTCGTATTGTCTCGGAGGTGGCCCCGGGATTGAGCTGAACACTCTTCCGAGGAGACCCGCCATGTCCTTGTCTGGTCAAAAAAAATATGCATGTGATCCATAGATAATTCCTCTCCCGACAGGTTACGGCCCAGTAAGCCCCGGGCGGCATGGGTCGCTTAAATGTCCCTACATGGGAGAGGTAAAAAAAAACTAAGGTAAAGAGAGAGAGAGAGAGAGAGAGAGAGAGAGAGAGAGAGAGAGAGAGAGATTTAACTGGTAGGCTTACCATAGTAATAAATTAATAATAATTGTGGCAATAATAATAACAAATCAACAATCAATGAAAAGCTAGATGGATCAGGGTGCAAGGCCCGGGTTTGTATTCCTGATGTGCAAAGTTCAAAGTTCTAACAAAGGGCCAACCAACCTCAGTGGGATTTCTCGTGTGGGTTTTTTTTTTTGGGGGGGGGGGGGTCAGTGAAACGAAAATAGGTTGGATTTTCATATCCAAACCCCCTTCACCCTCAGCAATTCTTTCGCTATGGTTTCCTAATTTCATTAGATTATTATTCATATGAACAATGCAAATATTTCGGATAATAACTAATCAATAGAAATGAACCATACCGGTATCTATAATTTCTTAATCGAATCTTTATATTAATAAAACATTAAATATATGTGTTTAAGAGTTTGGACAAGAAATAAAATCTTTTACTGTTCTTAAAATGTAAGCCTAGATAATCACATCAGTGTGAAGGAAGCATCTCTTGCAGCTTTTCAAATCCAGACTGACAATTATATTGTAGCTCACTTCTCCAGAATCTGTCCATTTTCTCGCCACTAGCGTATGTTATGTGTAGACCTGGGATTTTAAGGCAAATGCCTATTTCGTTCCTTATGAAATAACATGAAATTTTTTAAATATGTGGATGTTTCTTGATAAGTCACTTACATTTATAGAGTTTTATAGTACCCTAAAATGCCTATTTGGACCTTTAGAGCCTATTTTACTATTTTAGTGCCTAAAATGTCAATGTTGTACATTTAAAATAAAATTCAACTTCTGAATTTTTACAATCTCATAATGGACATCCCTCAATGAAAGCAGAACAGCAGAGGTAGGTTTTTCACAGGAACTTGATTATTCCAAACAAGGAATGCTAACTGACGAGGGAGGGGGAGGATTAAGGAGGAAGGACTACTGTGTCAACTCATCAATGAAAGAACATCTGTTTAAGTGAATATAGTTCTTGATGCCTAATTTTGCAGTTAATTCTGTTAAGAATAGGTATACCACGTTTCTTGCAGTAAAAAAGACCATATTATCGTTTAAGTGTATATTGTAACATTTTAAAGTATATTTTCCATCTATTTACACATTTTTAAAGCATATTTTAAGTGCCTATTTTATTTTTAAAGCCTATTTACTTGTTTAAAAGCCTATTTCTGGTGCCTAAAACTTATTTTTTAGAACTTAAAATCATTACATTACTTATGTGTAATGATGTCAACAGTGTAAGTACTCTGTCCATGTGGATATGTGTACTATTCGTGTCATTTTAAGAAGACCTCATCCCAAACTATCGTCTATCTACAAAAAGAATATAATAGCATTGTTCCCTAATGTGAAAATCTGCACCAACACCAATACCAACAAAGAACAGGTGCTCTAGTAATCGCGTGGATTTCCCCAGTGTTGTCGCTGTCATTCAGTTCCTAAGTGAAGTAACCGTGCTGTGGTACGTATTTGGCAACATTGTACTGGACGGGAGACAAGTGTAAATACGCCTAATTTATTTCTAGTCACTGATTGACAGGTCGAAGGGGAAGTTCTTGGGAAAAAAAAGTCTTTAATAAGTGGCACCCACAATACTAGGTTATACTGTCTATATATAGAATTGTCAAGTTCAAACCCGATGGTGATTTGTATTGGGAAGCACCAGGAGACTGACTTCGAACCAAAGGCCTTGACATTGTAATTCTTTTCAAAATATTTACCTTCCACAACATCACCTAATTTTCTACTTCTTAATATCTATAAAGGTTTCTCTGGTTTGGTGTATGTCAGCAGTAAATGTAAACATTAAGGGTGTAAGGACGTTGCCCTCGAAACACTGAAATTATTATAAGGATTTTAAGACACCGTCTGTTAAAAATATTAGCTAATGATTATTTCGTTTATGTCATTGTCACATTTTTTAAATATGTCATATACGTATATGTAATGTTTTAAAGACATATCATATAGAAAATATTAGCCATGATTATTTGGTTTATGTCATTGTCACATTTTTAAAATTTTTAACTGGGGATTCGATAGACGTTAGGACTTATCTCGCCTCTAATGGTGCACAACGACAAAGTCGTTCTAGATGACTTTTAGAATGCATATAACTTACAAAAATGAAATTAGAAGCCTGGACTGTATTATTACTTCCTCTGCCTGTACCATCGATATTATAGGTAGAGGAACTATTGGGTTCGACCCCGAAATTCGAAGTTGAGTTTTCAACATAAATCCATATTTTGAGGTCGTCTGAATCCATACCTTCTGAGGATGTGATGCGAAGATTGGCGACGATTTATCTTTTTTTAAGGGCACTTTACATGAAGAAAATTTCGTTTTTCGCTATTTTCTCGAAAACGGCTGTAATGTTTTTGTTTAAATTTTGTACATGGTGTGCCTATACAAAGAGCTAAAACTTTCATTCAAAACATTTCGAAAAAATTCAGTGAAGGGTAGTTATAAGCCCATCCCCCAAAGGCTATGGCGCATTCCCTCAAAAACCCATCGCCCTTAGTCCAATTTTTACTGAGAGCTCAGTATCAATTATTTTTTTTTAATGTAGCTGGAAAGCTTCACAAAGCTTATTATCGTTATGTTACCAGTACACGATTAAATTGTACAAAGTAATTCGAAAATCGATCAAAAAATCATAATACATACCGGTACTTAAAAAATAAAATAAAATAATTGGCAAGTGGTATATTTTAATATTTTGTAATTCAATGTAGCCTATTGTATTATTGCTGTCTAAACACACTAATAGAGTTACATGTAGTAACACTTTATGTTATGAACATAAATTCCTATTTTTTCTTTTTTATACATCCCAGAAAATTTTCCTTTGATGTGCCATATTCTATAGCACAGTATGCATTGTATTTCAAATTAAAACTAAAAACTAAACTCCGTGGCGCTACATCCCTGGAGGGACTTGGCCTATCCGACCGCTGCGTCATCTACCACAGGCAGATGGCAGGATTGGGGGCATGTGGTTAGCATGCCGACACCCACGGACGTTATTGGGGGTTTTCATGACCGGAGAAGCTACTTCTCTATCAAGTAGCTCCTCTATTTGAATCATGAGGCTGAGTGCACCCCTGCCAGACCTCCATACCTCAGAAAAATCAGAGGAGGTACCGGGGATCGAACCTGGGCCGACGGATCTGTAGTCAGCGACGCTAACCACAAGACCACGCCGACGGGCATTGTATTTCTAATTACTTTTTATAATCCAACGCACTGACTTAAAGATAGATACAAATTGAGTTAAAAATTATGGTACTACTTCTCAATTAAAAATTGTAGGCCTGATAAATATGTTTACCTTACGTTCAGAGTATTGTTATAACAGTGTAGTTGCATATTTCAACACAGACCTACCATACATTACTATGCCATAACTTACATTACTAGGAACTATGAAATTTTAAGAACACTAACTTGCTCCTCAGGTCATTTTGTTCTGTTGTCGATGAGTTGACGCTTAATTGTGTAAAATTAATAAAATCGTTTAATAGTTCATTTTAATTTTAAAATCTTTAAGCATCCTACTCCCTCAAATTCCAACAACAGTTCAAAACATTGTTTTATCATACTCACACCCTAGTAAATAATAATTATTATTGTCGCAGTCATACAAATTAAAGTAAGTAGTATACAGTAGTAGTAATTTCTTTCAACCGCTGATATTAACCCTATCATTTAAGAGATTACTTTAAAATTTTCCTTTGTAAAAAGGAGTATATCTAATAACAACAAGGACACCAGTATTATTTTTAGGAAGGGATATTCTTTTAATAGAGTTATAAATTTCACCGAAGTTATGGGTTTTAATGTTTTTTTAAATTATTATTTTATTTATATTTTTTTAATCGGTCTTTGACATGGGTGGTAGTTAAAAAGAGACGGTCTTTAATACAGGTTTTATTGTATTTATAATCTAGTCTTTTAATTTCTTGATGATAAGAAAAATGGCTTGGATATTCTTCACGACGAAATGAAAGTTAAAATAGACGAGTGTCATCCTAAGGATATTGCGTTAGAAATCCTCAAAATGAACGAACGTGTGGCACGCATAGAGCGTAGCAACACCTTTGTGCTAGTTTTGCTCTGAATGCTAGGTTATTTTACTCTTAATTGAATACTGCGTGAAGATAAGGTTTTGCTCTATTTATTTTATGCTAGTGAAGCACTTAGGAAGCTTTTTTGCAACTATTTTCACGTAACTTTTATGTCGTTCTTCTAGTCTAATATGAGGGTAAGCTTTTTACACTTATACCTCAAAGTAATTAAAATAATTTACTCTTAAGTAGGTTATAGATAAGATAACCCTTTTAGGGTTTTATATTAAATTTGCCTTTATTCCGTTTCAGTTCCAAGGAGTAAAAGAAATTAATAGTTACTTTGTAAAATTTTTAAAGTAGTTTCCTTGTATATTATTGGGGTAACTTACTTAACTCTCAACTCTTAATGGCATTTCCGTTGTTTTGATGCCACTAAAAATAAGGAGAGCTTTTTGTTTGAGTGCTATCTATAACTGAAATACAAGCATTTATTGTTTATTTAATATTGCGCCAATATTTTATTTTTCTATTGTCTTAAATCACAATTGGCATACGGAATTGTATTAAAATAAAATTTGGGGAAGGAATTTTTATGTAGGAGACTTTGTTCTCCCCTATTATGATAGGCCTATAGCGAGTAAATCATGGTCGGCCCTGAACTTACAAATTGTTGAGATGCAGTGTTACGTCATATAGGTGTTATAAAATAAGGTCAGTCATGAAATGACAAATTGTTGTGATACAGTGTTACGTCATATTTGTTTATTGCGACATGTTTTGGAATAAACTATAATATGTGTGACGTCAGTCCTTGGCACAAATTTTTTGTTCCATTTTCTATATGGGCTTGAATTTGTTGGAAATTCCGTGTGTTCCAACGATAGATATTTTTAAATGATTGGATTAGTTATTTAGCGAAACTAGAAGGGAAGAAACACTGGAATGCAGCAATGTTGTAAACTTAGAATAAAGTTCCCTACTTGGTATGCATCTCATTGGATAAGAAAGGAAATTCTTTCGCACATTTGCCATAACAGTTCATGAATGGAAGCGCAGAAACAGAGGAAATTATTCGCTCTAAAGGAAAATGAGTAGGATCCTGAATTTTAGTCGCGGTTGGGTTGAGTATTATTTTTTCGTTTCTCTTGAAAACATTTAACTCCTACTTCTATGAGCAAAGTTTGATCTGTTTCACCAAGTAATTAGAGTCTTCGAGAAGAACTTTGAATGCAACTTTAATTTCATTAAAGATGCAACGAATTGGAATATTTTAAAGCATTACTAAGTAACATAACTGTTCCTCTATACCCTGGTATAGAAATTGTGTGGTCATTACTCCTTTAATGATAGTAGCAACAATATTATAAGTAGGAGGAGAGTGATTACATTGATGATGCTGATAATAAAATCAGGTAAACTGATGTAACAAAGTGCCAGTATGTTTTTGTTTAATCAGTTATGACTGAAATTATGATATGCAGAATATGTTTTTTTTAAAATTGATTTCCATGTTAAGCTCCAGATTTATTCATTAAGCAGGGCTTACGGAAGAACAAAGGTCTAGTTTTTTTTTAATGAGATTAAAATCTTCCAGCATCACCTGAACTGTACAGATATGTGATATCATGACAATCGCACACTCACATAAAAATGTCAAAAAAAATTCAAATTGGCCGGTTTCGGGTTTTGAACCATGGACTCCAGAATGTGAGGCCAAAGCGTTACCATCTCGGCCACCGGGGTCATTTTAACGGTCTAGTTGGATAAGCGCTTGTAAATCGATAGTGTTTTTTGTCATAGCTACCTGTATTTTAATTTCCAAGGCCTTATAAGATAACAGTAAAACAATAGGCAGTGTTGTCAAGATAATTGATTTTCATTTTTTTTATAAATTCTTTCGAATACGTATATAACCATAAAATAGGCACTAAATTGAGCATTACTCCGAAACAGGTCAACCGATTTTATCTATTATAAATAGACGTCTTCCCATGGACATTATAAATGCGTATACGAAGTTTCATAAATATACGATAAAGCGTATTTGAGTTATTGCGCCTTTAAAGTAGACATTAAATTGGGGTTTACTCCGGTACCGGTCAACAGATTAGGTTCAAATTCAATAGGGCACTTCTCATGAACGTCATAAATGAGTATACCAAGTTTCATGGAAATCCGATACAGCGTATTTGAGTTATGGCGCCTTTCTATTAGAAAGGCGCCATAATCTATTAAAATAGGCACTAAATTGGGCATTACACCGGTACCGGTGAACCGATTTGGTTCAATATCAATAGGGTTCTTCCCATGGACATTATAAACGTGTATACCAAGTTTCATTAAAATTCGACAAAGCGTATTTGAGTTATCGCGCGTACAGACACACGGACGGACGGACGGACAGACAGACAGACAGACGGGCAGACATTTTTCGTCCCCACACACAATCTCATAAAGTACCATACTGGCACTTAATAATAATAATAACAATAATATTAATATTAATAATAACCGTACTGTTACTGTTCCATTTATTCGCTCGACGGCTATGAATAACAGATACCATTCAGCAATTTTATTATCCATGCTCCTTATTGATCAATCATTTATGAAAAATGTGCATAGAGAAAACAAATTGATTTCGTTACCTATTATAAATTTAGATGCATCTATCATAGGTGCAGTATCCAGAGTAAAAGGTTGAAAATCGTTTATTATACGTACATTATTTGCGATATTACCTAATTTTATGGGTTTAAATTATGGCTTGAATTATTTAAACTTATTTTATTTGTAATATATTATTAACAAATATAACTCGTGATTCTCAATTTCTCTAGAGAAATCGATCAGTTGAAAAGCACTCGTGGCATTAGGTTTGACAATTATTAGCATTAATGCTCATTTTTCAATAGCACTTTCCTTTTCATTAATTTGTTATAATATGAATAATGATTTATGCCTTCTTCAATGTGTCTATATATCCTGCTTTATTATCATGTTTTTATATATGCTTGTTATAGTTCTAAAACTTGCTAAACAACTAAACAACTTATCCATTTCATCGCTTACTGATTACAAATAAGTTTTCTTTTTCCGTGCATATTTGCACGTTTTGGCCTTTTTTATGGACAATTTCATGCATAACTCATGTTTTTGAGATTTTAGGTTTAGTAACGCATATTTTGAAGTTTATCTTGCATAATTATATCCGTTTTTCTAGTATGAATGCGTATTTTATATTAAATGGCATAATATTGCATTTTATAAATATTGCCTCTTAAGATTTTGGTTTTTCTGATCTTACAATATCTAAGACTACCACAGAAAAGACCTAACAATTTGCAAGTTGAATTTAAGAATAAGATTGTACAGCACGACTTAATTTACATTAAGACATATTTTGCAAAATTCACTACCGCAATAATAAACTGCCTATCATAGGTCGATTTCTTACGGGTTATTGACGACGTTAAAAGTATTTAGGATATGCATAGTGTTATGTGGGTATGCTAGCTACAGAAACACTGGACAAAGTTGTCAATGGAAATACTGATTATGGGTTTATGTGTTCCATAAAAAAGAAATCTAATGTGAAACACATAACTTCCTCTGCCCAAATAAAGGTTTTGCCTCTTACGTTAGTGTAATATGGTATGTACGACATTCTCTTCGTGTAAATTGGTTGTAAAAATGAAGAGAATGTCGTTACCTCTTCGCAACAAATCCCCGAATGATACATAACCCAATTAAAATCTGATTAATGCACATACGTAACTTTTTTATTATAAGCAGGGCCAATACATCTTTCTCACTTCACATTCTGATATTCTACCGCAGGTGCCAGCGGCTTCGCCCACGATAATTAATTCGAAGATTAAGAATTAAGAGCAAAATAAATAAAACATTACATTTGTTAACATTTATACGCGACGAATCATTCTTAAACTAAACAATTAATAATATTATAATGAAACAGCTAAAAATCCTGCTTTTGCTGTGCATTCTACGATTAGAAAGGGCCGCCTGAAAAAAAAAGAGTTTAGATTTGAGTTCTCTGGCCCAGGAAACCCCTGCTTAGTGAGTTCCGTCCAAATCGGTCAATGTATGCCCATTTAGGCCTATATTAATTATCTCTCTTCAGTCTCTGTTGAAAATTTCAGATATCTGCGGGCCTTAAAATTATAAACAAACGAATCGACCAGGATGAGCTCACAGAATCGAAGCGCTCGATAGGCCTAATTACATGCGATATATTGAAAAAATCGCGATGCTTTTAGTTCCAATTAATAGCAAAAGAAGACCGCCAAATTTGACAATTGAAATGTATTACCGAAAACTGATGCTTCGATAGCGCAGAAAATTAAATTTTTCTGCCAGTTTTCCACTCACAACTCGCGAACGAAAGCCGAAAATTTTAAAATGCGTCTTCGAGGTTCATTCGACCACCCTATGTTTAAAATTTCAAATCACTGTGTGCGCAAAGACGGACAGACACACACCTCCTCTTATTATTTTGTATACAGAATATAGATAGAAAAATCCGTATTGAAAAGAGCGCGTATTCAGTTGTTCCAACCTCATGAAGAGCTTTATTGTTCACCAGGCAAAACTGTTTCTACAAACATTGGGTGGCTTATAAATACCATTCATAATTTTTTTCTAAAAAAATATTTCAAATAAAAGCTCATGGCGTATGATCAAGTCGAAGCTTGTTCTTGTACATAACGAAGGGATTTTTGCAAGACAAAAGAACTCAATTCAGTATAATATTATTATCAAGACGAGCAGAATAAATTTTATTTTAAATACAGGATGAAAATTACGCATTTTTATTTGTACTAGCAAGTTTTCATGATTGTTCCGTGTTCGATAATAGTTGGTACTATAGTCTACTTAATGAAAATCTGTTTCGAAATGGATATCACTATAATACTATTATATCGCACGTAATGTACGTATTATAGTATAGTCGAACACAAAAGTAGTTAAGTTATTTCACTTTCGTTCATTCATTCTTCCTTCCTTTCTTTCTTCCTCCCTTCCCTTCCTTCCTCCCTTTCTTTCTTTTTCACCTTCTGTGCGTTTTCTTCCCTTTATATCGCATAAATATAACGTTTTAGTAATTTTTCTCCATTGTTGACTCTTTCTAGTGGTGCTTCCTAATTTATTAATATTTCCTACGTACATAAATATTTTGGGAATTCATATTGAATCGAAAGTGATGCTTTACGTAGAACAGTTCCATAAGCTTTGCTATAAAAACACTATTCATTGTATTCTTTCTTCATCTTTTTTTTCCTCATCATCGCCGCCAGCCTCTTCTTTCTCTTCATAATCATTATCGTTATCATCACCATCATCTTCGCCTTCATATTTAAATTCTATATTAGAGATTATATACATTATCTATTTATTTATTTGTTTGATATGGGTCCAGTACAAATCTTCGTACTGCTTTCATCAGAGCTAACATCAGTGGTCATTGTTACTATGCAACTATGGAAAGCTTATGTTAAAACTGCTCAGCAGGTGTTTTAATCCCAAGGGATGCGATCATGTAAAACAGAACAGGCCACAGCGAGTTGACGGTGACGGATGATGGAGCTAGACAGAGTCAATTTTCGCCGCACTTAAAACAATTTGTGTGGGTGTCCAAGAGATGTCAGTAGCATGATGGAGTAGCGGCGCACACCCGGGAGAGAGGGAGAGAGAACATGAAAAATGATGACACACTGATTGAATGATGATGATGGGGGTAAAAATCACAAGCACAGGTCCCTAGGGGTATATGATCTTATCACAACCAACAATGTATGATAGACAATTTTTCACTTCAAAGGAACCCCATTTCACTCCATGATGTGAAGCTTTCATAAAAATATACGTGATTCTGCCAATCTAAGTTAGCGTCATTAAAATTGTTTGTATGTGGTAGCCTTAAAGCTGTTTTCAGATACAGGGATTTTACATTTCAAACATATGGCATAGGCCTATTTCAGTTTACTCAAGTACATTTGCAATATGAACTTTTGTATTCTTATAGGCTTGTCGTAAATTGAGTTCAAGTCTTGTTTGTTATAAAAACCAGTGGCTTATCTTCGTGCGAAGATGTGCTTTTTGCAAAATGGAAACAATGCTGATTTTTCTTCTACCATAAGGTTAGTTATTCGCACGTACTACCGGGCACCGTCTTCGAAGGCATTATATAGACAAGTCGATGTGTCCACGTGGTGTAGAAGAACAAACCGTGAAACATTTGCTATTTCGATGTCGACTGTTAATAAATGAAAGAGATACCATGATAGCAGCGGTGCTGAAAACAGAAAACTGGCCTATAAATGAACAGCAGTTAATAACGAAGTATACCTTTACATTTGTTAAATTTTGTGACAGAATTCCTTTCGACAAACTCTAAATATACAATAGCACAAAAACATTTCAGTTATTAGGATTTTTTTTTCAAAACAGCATTATAATACCAGTAGCAATTTCACTAGATCCTGTGAATAATATGATCATTCTTTTATTAGACTAAATTCATCTTGAATTGTAAAGTCAATACAAAACAATATTGTAACACTTACTGTATATATAACCTTACTATGAATAAATATGTGCATGTAGTATTACCTATAGTAATTGCATATGCAGATATAATAATATTAATAAAAAAATATGAGGTGGGAATAATAGGGCTTCGCCTAGCGCGACTAGCCTATCATAGTCGTGCCGTATTTTAATCTGTTTCGTTATAATTATTATTATTTTAAATATGTTTTATTTATTTATTTAGCTCTTAGTTTTTAATTAATTACCGTGGGCGAAGCAGCGGGCACCTGCTAGTGTAGGCCTACGTAAATACACAGATTATTGTTATTATATTTTTGAGAATTTCAGTAGTCACATGTAGATGTACCTAGTTTTCGTGAATGACGGATTCACGAATTGTGGTTGCTACCAGTGATAAAGTTTGTTCCAAAAATTTGTAGATCTAAATATTAAGTTATACACTTGCGAAAAATGCGGAATATTTTATTCTTTTGCAGAATATTCGCTTTTAGTGCGAAATTGATCTTTTTGTGAACAAATTTCTACACTTCCTCTGCCCACATAGTAGGTATTAAAGGCAGAGGAAGTATTGTATTCGATCCCGAAATTCAAAGCTGACTTTTTAACATAAATACATGGTTTGAAGTCCCCTGGTTCCAAAAATACTATTTTCAGAAACGTTTGTGTGTGTGTGTGTGTGTGTGTCTGTGAACTGCACACCTGCAGAATGCAAAATCGAACGAAAACTAAATTTTGTATTTGGGTTAGGTATCTTTTGGGGATGTGGGACGAAGATTGGCGACGATTTTTTTTTTTTATTCTTAACGGGACTTTACATGAAGTAATTTTGTTTCTAGCTATTTCTCGAAAACGACTCGAACGGTTTTGTTGAAATTTTGTACGTGGGTGCAAAGGATAAAACTTCTATTTGAAACTTTCTTTTTTCGAAAAAATTATCTGAAGGGAATTTCTAAGACACCCATTGTTTGTAGAAATTCTGTCTTGCCTGATGAACAATAAAGCTTTTGCATCTGACTGAAACAACTTAATGCACACTCTTTGCAATGCGGCCTCTTATTCTACATCAGAATGTGAAGGGAGAAAGTTGTAAATGATTGGCTATGCTTAGAATAAAAGAAGTTACTTGAGTGCATTAATAAGATTTTATTTGGGTTATGTATCCTTCGGGGATGCGATGCAATTTTTATAACCAATTTACATGAAGAGAATGTCATACATAATATACCTATATTATATTGAGGCAAACTTTTATTTGGGTAGAGGAAGTTATGTGAGTTTCACATAATATTCTTTAAATGCGGAATCTCGAATTTTAGAAAGACATCATTAAATGCACTTAAGTGATAGATTACCGAAATTCGCATAAATATATCATGTGCGCATTACTACAGTAAATATTAATAAATATCGAATAAACCAAATAAATTCGAGTTTCTGCAGGCAAGAGTAATTAGCTAACTAGTAAGAACTGTTTAAATTTACAAAACAGAAAATGCTAAAACTCCTTTGATGATGTGTTTTATACAATATATAGTAGGCCTATTAAATATACAATATTTTGCATCACATGACCCCTGGTTTTAATGCAAAATTTTATTTTATGCGAAGTAATACTGAAATTAACCTAACTTTGTACCGAAATGTAATATTTTTATTTACAGCAAAAAAAGGATCCCTAGTCATATAACATAGATTCGGTAACAATCAAACATTTCCTATATTATTTTACTGAGCCAACGCCATGGTTTACTGCAATAATAATTACCGTCCAGATATAGCCTATTTTTCATTTGTTTGTTGCAAAATATTAATATAGTATTTTAATGAACGCATGGAATGCTGTGGTTTTAATATAGAGCTGATATTGATTATGTACGATGACTTCACAGTTGGGTTCCACATGTAATGATGTCCCCCCCTGTATCAGCCCCATCTGCAATGCTTCACACTCACAGCTGACAAATGCAATCATACGTGAACAGTCCGATGGGAGAAGTTCTGTGTACTCTCCTAACTGTACCTTATTACGCCAGGATAAGGTAATGCCATGTAAATGCTACTTAAAAAAAAGTAAGATTCGCCTACCTGCAGGATCCCTTGAGTGGTCCTCCCTTTTTTTTCCAAATCCCTGTTCATAAAGAATTTAAAAAGAGATGGTGAATACAGATTTTTTGTTCCAGAACATCTTATATATCCACAAATATTGCAAATTTATTTTTGTTCGATCATACTTTAATAAATTATTACATAACTAAAACTAAACTAAACTCCGTGGCGCTAGATCCCTGAAGGGACTTGGCCTACCACCCGAACGCTGCGTCATCTACCACAGGCAGACGGCAGGATTGGGCCATGTGGTCAGCATGCCGACACCCACGGCCGTTAATAGTGGTTTTCATGATCAGAGCCGTTACTTCTCTATCAAGTAGCTCCTCAATTTGAATCACGAGGCTGAGTGCACTCCATTCCAGGCCTCCCTACCTCAGAGAAATCCGAGGTTGTACCGGGGATCGAACCCAGACCGACGGATCTGTAGTCAGCGATGCTAACCACAAGACCACGCCGGCAGACAATAAATTTAAACATACTAGCTTAAAAGCCCCGGCGTCGCCCGGGTTTTGTATTTCATATTTTGAAAATAACTTATGGAGGACTTTCGATTTTGAAACTCTAGAATTTTAAATGAGGAAGAACGACATATCACACTCTACTATTCCCTCAGAAAACGCTAGATATAACTTTTTATGGCTCACAGAGGATGTCGAATGTTGAATTCCGTTGCTTCTACACACCATGCCTAGGCGAAAGGTTATTAGCAGAACTTTTGCGATGGGTAATTAGGCTTACCATATTTTTTCCTTCCAATTAAAGGTCGACTTTCCTCTAATTAGTCATACGTAATTCTGTTTCTGGAAGTTCTGGTGATTAATTTCCGAGTTGTAAATTTATTCTACAATTCTATTAGGTAGTCTATACCAACAATAATTATTGTTGGTGCAATTAATGCACTGATATATTCTCGAAATGGGATAAAAACACTGCCTACAATAATAAGGGAGAAGAATGTAAATTTATGACTAATATTTCTCAGTAGACATAACGTATAAACATAGACATTTGATATATAATTAAAGACATAGTTCTTGGAATTTTCGACTGAACACATACTTTTCCCCATTTTTAATTTTCCAAAACAGACAGAAAAATATATTCGTTTTAAGTTAACATAGATTAGAACGGGCGACAAAAAAATTAGCCTATAGAAATCATACCTCGCATCATCATTTGAACAATACAGAAGCCACAAGATTCAGGTAGTTGTTCAGAGAAATGCAGTGACCAACTTGACAATAAATTTTTACGTTCTTTAATAACGAGGAGAATGTGCACAAAAGTTCTGTGACTATACCTAATTTCCAAGAGTGAAAAATAGAAGCGCTATTGAATAATACTGTTGTAATTAACAAAACCCTTGGCATTTTGCAATTCTGGACATCACCCAGCACAGCATAAGAAATCCAGGATTGTCCGGGCCAATTCTGGATGTATGGTAAGCCTAAAGACAATAGAATAATAACTACTTATTTGAACAATAAACCAAATCTTTTCATAGCTTCATATGGGCCTCTTCCTGTGCGAAAATTGGGAATGTGTTGATTAGCCTGTTCTTCACATCCAGGAATCTTGTTTCTGAAACCTGACGTCAGAGAGAGAACTTGAGGTTTCCAATATCTAGTAGGCAGCCGTGTGTGGGAACGGAACACATGTTCGGAGCTGCCCATGAATTCTGAACATCATTCCACATGCATGTTTAATTCCATCATTCTAAATGCTGTATAATTATCTCTATCTCAAATCCAAGACCTGACAAAATGTAGTCTTGTAAGCTTTTATGTAAGTACTTCATAAAAGAAATGAAGATACTAACATTCTCAAATAAATACATTATCTTACACGTTATAAATTTATAACTTACAGAATATTTTAGCAAATACCGACTCCTATAACAATAACCTCTTTATGTTGTTGTGAGCTTCTCTAATTCTACTTTATTTTTACTCCATTTAGCATCGAGTCCATATCGGGAGTTCAGGTTCTGTGTGTATACCCGTAGGCAACAATTGATGCTAACCTATTTTCTATTGTTGGTGTATTTTACGACAGTAAATTTCATCTGACATTAATTTCAGTGAATATAATACAGGATGAAATAACGAGAATGAGTCATGGTAAGTAAATGTAAGAAACCATGAAATTACCCATGTCTAATTGGCTGGCCGCGGGATTTGAACCTGGGGCCTCCAATTGTGAGCTTTTATAAAGAAATTAATAACAAAAATGATGACTATAACATTCTTGAATAGGTATTATATTATGTTACACGTTGTACATTTAATGCTCGCCGAAGTGTGTGAGTTGGTAGCGTGACTGCCAGCCACATTGACGGCCCGAGTTCGATACCCGGCCAGGTCCGTGATTTTTACTTAGATGTATAGTTTCCTTCATGGGTCAGGACTGGGTGCTGTGTCCTCATTCATTCCCATCCCGCGAAAGGAACTGACCACCCTCCGGGCCGAACACGTCGTCATCATCATCATTATAGATCCTATAATTTACATAATATTTGAGCAAATACTGATTCCCCTAATAATAACTTCTTCATAATGTTGTGAACTTTTATATGAGTACTTAATAACAAAAATGGTGATACAAATATTCTCGAATAAATATTTTGTTTTACTCGTTATAGATCTTATAATGTACGTAATAATTTAGCAAATAATAATATCTTTAGAGTGTAGGATTCTCCGTCTTTACAATAAATTGCAACAGTATTTAATATAAATAAGAAACGGTTGTAAAGTACCTGAGATCTAAACTTGAATGTATAAAAAATGGTAATATAAAAAATAGCATAATTATAACCATTGACTGATTATGTAAATTCTGTAAGCTAAATGGTATTTGAAATAGTAGGTTCCTTGTCTTTTTTTATTTAATTCTTCATTTTACATGCTCCTCCAAAACAATTGTAATCTTTTTTGTGTGTAAAGATCTGTTCTCTTTAGGCCTACGTACTTTTTCCATTGTCTGTGTTTTCTGTTTTTGGAATTAGTAGGCTTTATAGTTGGCGTGGATATGTTTTAGACAGTGGTATAGGTCGGTATTGCCTGCTCTAGAACCGGCCCTTAAGTAAACAAGTATGTCTGTTTCACTCTTAAGTAGATACGTATAAATGTGCTGGAGTGAGACAGATGAACTTTTTAGCGATAGGGCCGATTCTCGAGAGGAAAGTACGTAGCCTACCTACCCACTGTCTAAATCTAATATTATGTTTCCACGCCGATTATAGGACCAGTTTAAGTAATTCCTATTGACATTGTAAGAATGTTGTAATATAAGAGTACATTGTAATTGGGTAATGAGCCTGTTATGCTCTCAAGACACACAGACAAATAAATAGATAACTATATAAATACCGGGGTGCGCGGACAAAGAGAGTTAAGTCCACTTACTTGTTACTGAGAATTAGAGTGACTTAACACACTATACCAGCCCAACATAGCTTGAGATGGATAAAGCCATGAGGCACACATCCATAACTACCGTACAATTCCGGGGTGCGCGGGCAAAGAGAGTTAAGTCCACTTTCTTGTTACTGAGAATTATAGTGACTTAACACACTATACCAGCCCAACATAGCTATATAGATGGATAAACCCATGAGGCACAAATCCATAACCACCGGATAATTTTGATTATGACTTACTGGACTTAACACAAATGCAGAGAACATTTTTATCTATAACTCTATGGACATATCTCAATTTTTTAGGATGGTGGACTTAACTCTCTTTGCCCGCGCACCCCGGAATTTTGATTATGATTTACTGGACTAAACACAAATGTAGAGAACATTTTTATCTATAACTCTATGGGCATATCTTAATTTTTTAGGATGGTGGACTTAACTCTCTTTGCCCGCGCACCCCTTATAAATAACTCGTTTAATAATAATAATTTTAAATTCCCAAAAAATAAATAAACCCTATTTTGCCTTACTAAGCATGTTAGGGTTGTAGTTGTCCAGATCTTAAAGGTATATTTTATTACTTTCTCTATCTGTACGGTATTATAGGTGCTAAGGTAGAGGAAATACTGTTTTTTAGTCTGAAATTTGCTATAAAGTTTTCGGCATTAATACAAATGTTGTGGTCTCAAAAATCCAAACAAAATATGAAAACTACGTGCTAAATGTGTTCGCCCATGTTTGTGTGTGTGTTTGTGTCTGGCGTAGGCATCTTTCAACGATGTGAGACAAAGCATGGCGGCGATTTTCTGTTACTTCACTACCACTTTATATGAGAAAATGCAATTTTCCACAATTTTCTTAAGAACGGCTTTAATGATTGTGTTCAAAATTAGAATAGCCTACAAACTAAATTTTTTATATTTTGTAACATTGTTTCATATAAATTCTCTGAAGGTAGTTAAATTACCCATCTCATTAACCTTTTCACTGCTACTGACGTTCACTAGGCCTACATGTGCGACACCGCAAAAACTGCGTAAAGGCCGAGAAATAGGCATAATTATAAGGTCATTGCATTATTTTAAAATATAAAGATATTTATTCCCGTTTTAAATTTGTAATCCACGGAAACTAATTACTTCATTAAACATTTCCTAGTTCATTTCAAACTCACTAGTGACTTAAGTTGAAGAATGTTAAAACACAGGAAATAAATCCAATGAACATTAAAATTAAGACGAACAGAACTGATTTTATTTTAAATATAGATTGTTCAATTACGCATTTGCTCCTAAGATTTCAAGATAGTTCCGTGTTCGATAATAATCGATACCACACCAGTTGCGAAATGAAAAGCAGTGTCGTAATGAGTATCATTATGATACCGTTACGTCACACGTAATAAGCGTATTATACAGTAGTATGGTCGAACGAACAATACATTTCATTCGAACGAGGAACGACAATGTGTCGAACAACTCTGCCCCGTTATTGTCGACGCCTTAGTACAGGCTTAAGTCCCCTCATACATGATCAGTCATGTTGCAGTAACAAGCGATTGTGCAAGCATGGCTCTGGATGCAGTTTCCCCATCGCAGTGTTGCCAACATAGCGGAGTTCCCGTTAAATTTGGTGGATTTTTAACGTTTTCAACGGGGAAAAATATGGTTTTAGCGGATAGCGGATTTTTTAGTGGATATCATGATTTGACGGAATATTAAAAGAAAATATAATATAATGCCATATTTTTATTTTTCTTTATTAAATTTCAGCGTTTGAGGCTGATGAAATTACCAATAATACCTTCGGCTAAAGAGATGAGGTTTCTAGATGATGCAACGACAGAAACTTCCAGTAGTTGAAACTCACAACTGTGGATTGGAAAAAAAAAGGAAATATAAATGAATTTTGGAATTAAATGAGAATCTATATAATAGTGTTTTTAACCCTTTCAAAGAAATTTCGGAATTGCCCTTATGCTTTTATCGTTGCAATTAATGAATTAACATAATTTAGCGGATTTCAGCGGATTTTGAACGCTGTTTTAACGGAATAATTTTTTTTGAGTTGGCAACACTGTGACCCCATGTAAGTTGCAATGTGTTGTGCAAATTTTAGACAGCAAACACGAATGGACCAGCGTATATCGCTATTACAGTTGTGACACCATTGATTAAAAAACGAAGGTAAAGCTTAGATATTGGGTGAAACATTGGTATAGAAAATGGGATGAATTTACGCATGAAAATATCCCGAAGGAGTTAAGGTCATTTCTTCTTCTGATTATAAGAATGAGACAGTGATAAATTGTGTCACTACTGTATGGGTACCGTTTAGCTCGGTACCACGACCAGTTAAAACTGTAGGCTATCCAATTAGAAATAAGTTTTGGAACAAGAGAATTTTAAGACACTTATCAACTTATTACCGAATATATTAATCGATGATTAACATTTGGCGATACTTTAATTATTAGATTCAGTTTCCATAATTAGGTATGTAGTTCTAAATGTTACCATGGTCTGTCGTAGATTTCTTGCTGTTTTTCAACTTGCTCAAATCCTTTCGAGCATTAAATACGAAAGAATTTTCGTTTTATTTCAGCTGCATTTATAGGCTACTCCTTTTAGCTACGAGGCCATATCAGGAGTTCGAGATGTCTGTGCAGTAGGGTAGGCCATGGAACTATTGATTACCAATTGTTTTTATTGTTGGTGTATTTTTATGGAGCAAATTTCAACTGGTAATAAATTAAATGGATATGGTACAGGATGAAATGGTGAGTACGATGCATGGTATGCAAATATCCAATTCGGAATTTGCCTTTACGACTGAGGAAACCATAAAAAACCCATGCCAAATTGGGCAGTCATGGGATTTGAACCTGGGACCTCCTTAATGCCTGTACAAGATGATTCGCACACTTTATCTTGAGCTAAACACTCCATAATGATGAAAACAGTCCATATCAAGAAGGCCTCGCTCGAAAAAATGAAGATCGCGGCCCGTTCCCAGTGTTGCCATACCCAAAAATGTCCCGTAGCAGCATTCTTGAACTACCGTCTATTTTTTATTTGTTTACGACATATTATTCTGCAAATTACATAATTAAATCCCGGGACATTAGAATAAAGGTGTTGTGGAAATGGTCGATATAAGTGACAACGAAGTTAAAAATCAAGATTCTTTAAACCTAGAAGTGTCGGACATCAGCGAATAAACAATAAACCAAATAAATGAATTGGAAGGAAAAGCAATTTAATGTGTTTTAAGCTAAATCTGTCGTTGGAGAATAAAACAAGTCAGTCTTGATATTTTGCTAGAAAGTTGTATTAATTACCTATAAACTCTCGGGAAAGATAATTAGTTATATTTATTCATTCAGGCATGTGAAAATGCGTATTCAAATAGGCCTACATCTACAATGCTACGACTTTTATACCGATTTTCTATATTCTGAAGACTGGGAGAAAGATTGTGTAAAGAAATGTATTACTTAATTCCTTTCTCCAGCGATAGATTATAGCCTACTATATCTGCATCAATAAAAACTCTTTAGGTTGGTGGTGAGAGTTGAAATTGCTACGAATTACAATGAGTTCCATTGTGTACCAGCATAAAACTAACGTTATATTTTCTAGTAGTTGTCAACCCTTCAGAAATGACGTCAATTTCAACTCACCGCCTTCTGCAATAGTCAGTCTTTTATACTACATGCAATATCAGCTCCCCTCACCCCCTCATTTTTTCGGCTCAATATAAAGTGTGAGCATATCGGCCACGAAAGGAATTGGTGCTTCTAATAACCATTTCCAAATTTTCATTTGGTTATCTTCTCTTGTTCTAGCATCGCTTCATTTTTTAAAGTTTCTATTCCTTTAGTCCTATCCTCCTATAGTCTTTACGTTTACCATGCTGGTAAACTCCCGCAAAAATTCTTACTGAGAAATGTTGAAGCCATCTTATCTCCGATGCCAACACGTTCAAACAGGTTGTGCAACTTTGCTGTTGCACAAAACATTCCAAAATTTTGATTTCACATAACAGTTGCACAACACATGGTCAAAATGTTTTCACAATTTCGCATATTGCCCAGAACGGGTGACCGTTTGTTTCTCGCATTACTGAACTTGGTACATTAGTTGCCCATCTTCCGTTTCTAGTGAAAGCTTTATGCCACACTTGCTATCAGCAGGAGCAGGTACACAAAAACTTCCCAGCGTCCGATTATCCGGCTGGTATAAATTAGCGAGCGCATCAGACAAAACGAGATGACCGCATCACATCTCCGGTGAATTCCCGTTTCAGCGCGGAACTCGATAAAACTGACCCAGATTAGTCTGACAACAGCATGCCATTGTCACTGTTACGTAAAACGAAATTACTCATGAAAGAGGGCTTAGTTAGTCTATTTTGCACCTTTTCTACACAGGTTTATTGCTTAAAAAGATTTATGGCTAATAATAATAATGTAATTGGATATGTGATGACCAGGGCCTGGATTCTAATCATAGGCGTACCGAGGGGGTGTTTTTGGGGGTTTGAACCCCCCCATTGATTAAAAAAAGGAAAATTGTATGATTTTTTTAAGTCTGCTTATAAATTACTTAATACAAGTATAAAGCATGGGAAGCTTAAAACTCGTTATTTTGCGTCTTCATTTTTAAATTTTTCCGGGGGGGGGGACCCCCGGAAGCTTAAAACTCGTTATTTTGCAACTTGATTTTTAAAATTTTCCGGGGTCTATTCCATACCCCCCAGACCCCGCGGATGTTATAACCCCCCCATATGGTCGGCCTGGTTACGCCTATGATTCTAATGACATGTCATCTTTTTATTGGTGCTGTATAGGCATTGCCAACTTGTGGATAAATCCTAATCATGGCCTCTAGATTATAGAAATGCATTTTTAATAGGTCATTTTTTGTTATTTTATGCAATTTTATATTTTTAGGGCATTTATTTCAATTTTAGGTCATTATTTTGTCATTCTCGTGTCATTTGCTTCCTTATTTAATCACTTTCATGTATTTACATTGAGTGTATTAACTTTTTTCCGTCGCTAGCGGTTCTATCTTAGAAGTGTTGTTTGTTTAATGCAAGAAGGAAAAGTGTTATGTCTCAGTCGGAAATGAGAATCAAAGAAACGCCAAAATTTTGTATTATATTACTATTGTTATTAGATGGACTTGGCACCAGAGTCTGCCATCTGCTTGTATCTGAGAGTGCAAACTACTGTTTCCCCTCAATAAACAACAATATAATCCGGCAGATCACAAAAGGATGCGCCGAATTTTGACTTACCAGTGCTTAGTGCCAGTATAAATTTCCGTGAGAAAAGAACATTCACAACATTACAGTTATTTATAATTTTTACAATTATGTACAAACTAGTCTATAACTTAGTGTGGACAATAATATTTTTTATAAATAAATTATCAGTTTTTAGGTAATTTTTTATAATTATTGGGTCATTTTCTGTAAAATTTAGGGTCATTTTGTAGGTCATTTTTCAAACAATTTTATTTTATTTTTATTTTATTAATAACAACAATAATTGTATTAATTAATTTTAGTTTCTTAAGTTATTTAGTATTTTTGTTTTATATTTTCAGATCAAAGGTCTACTCTTTTATAAGTTGTATATTTCTTGTATTCATATATTTTCCCCTGGCTGATTAGTAGAGAAGGCCTTACGTAAGTGACCATATTTCTGGGAGTCGAAGCTGGGACCAATTGAATAACTGCTCTCCACCCGGAAAGCAACAATGCACAGTAATTGATAAGACCCATAAATATTCATTACTTAACAACATTTTTTACTGTGAGAGGCTGTTAACCTCATGCCAAAACCCCAAGCTGGAGGACCACCTCATGTCGTCTGTCCGCAACTGCTTATTCAATATATTCGCAGCTACCCTCCATATCTGAAGGCCGTATCCTCTTCCCGCAACCTGATGACGCGTCATGCTGAGGTGACAGACATTTATACATACACACAGGGCACAAAACTTACGTTGGTAACATAGGCCTACACAGTTTTTAACATTCATTTCTTAATGCCCCCATACTTCAGTGACGAATTAATTTGATTCATGAGATGTTTGCTCCCCTTTGAGACGTCTGAACAGTAGCGATGGAGGAGTTCTGAAGCATTCTCTATCGGCTGTGTATTGCGGGTTTTCTAGTCATTGCTAGCAGGCGGTGCTGCATGACATAAGCAATCAAGGAGTTCTTAGAACATTGGTGGATCCAATGGGAGGGCTGTCCCTTTGGTTCGGCAGCATCTCAAATCTTAACTTACTTTCGTTTTCAAACATTTAAGCTAATAATAATAATTAAGAAATCACATAATGAATTCATTTGAATTTGCAGCATAATTTAATTTATCTGTATTGCTATAGAAACTGTTCACTATCCTAAATAAAATTAGGGACAGAGAAAATACGTCAGCGATAAATTACATGGACTACAAGGAGCGATAGTATATAATTCCTATAAGGAACTTATATGTAGGCAGGCCGCAGACAGCTGTTCGAAGAACAAATAGGAAGACCATTCGGTAGTTGTGTCGTCTGCCGTCTGCCGTCGGTGTCAGCGTCAGGAATGTGAAAGATTTTGTCTGACATTTACTATAAATTATCATTTTACCTTTTTTGAATTTCACTTTTTATTATTATTTTTATTTTTACAAATGAGACATTAAAACTAATAATAAGCTCCCAGTAACAGGCTCATAGTAGCAATGCACAGAATGCTGAAATAAAATAACAGCTTTTTTCGCAGAACATAACTGACTTTTAGTGTTGTAGACCATTTAATGCCCATTTTAAAGGGTGTATTGAATGATTAAAATATTCTTGAAGGTGGGACTTTAGAACATACTAAATGAGCCAATAGGCCATTATTAAGAATTGTGTGGGAATTTTTGTATTAGATGTTTTTATTTAATTTTGTAATAAACGTCTGTCATCCAATATTTTGGTGCCGGTGATACACCTGGCACAGTCACCCCCTTTAAAAAATACTGGAACCGCCACTGATTCTGAAAGACAAAATATAACCTGAAAACACAGCGACAGGCTTGAAGAATAACCTTGCTGATCGCCTTACCAATAATGCTGCAAAATGTTCCAACTCACTATCATACAATAAAGTGCCAAAAAGTAACTTATTAAAAAAGTTGAGAGAGGCAACTTATGCAAAATGGGAAACCAAATGGCAAGCCACACCCAATGGACAAGAAAAAAAAAAGAAATACTTCACGAGTGTGGCGCAAAGACTATCCTCTAAGATTTACTCTATAGTCGGACTAACCACTATGCTTACCGGACATGGACCACTAAAAGCATACTTCTACAGATTTAAAATTTCACAAGACTCAAATTGTCCCTGTAACGAAGGAGGAGAGACGACTGATCAGCTTTTACTGGAATGCTCAAGGTACAACATAGAAAGAAACCAACTAAACAGAGCATAGTTCGAAATAGAGGACATTGGCCACCTAGATATAGTGATTTGGTAATAAAATATTATCTTAAAAATACCTTTATCAAAGCATTAGACATAAAAATAAACAAATATATATAGGCCTATTACTTCTTGGCCAGGCAAAATAGGGAATAGAATAGATCAAATAGATAAAATTGTTCAAAGTACGGAGTACACCAAAACATGTAGTTAGGCGTAACGACCTGGAAGACACATAGATATTACTACACTCTATAACTAGAAGCAGTTATCATTATGTTTGGTTTAAAGACTTCTTACCACGCATTTAAAAATAGCAGACATATTTATAAATTACTATTATAACCACAAATACATCGCCAACGCTAAGAATTCTTCGTGGGAGACCTTAAACATATTTTTCAAGAAATAAATCCAGCTAGAGATACGCTCACAGCCATATTACAAGGCGAAGCTCGAAAGCATTATCTAAGTTTGCGATCTTTTCATTGTACAATGAGAGATGGGATTTTTAAAAAAAGAGATAAGAAAGTTTATACAGAGGAAAAAAGGATCATTAATAATAAATTAGAACAGAGCGAGAGCCCTTGGTAGAGTGGACATAACCTCAATCTCCGACAAGTTTCACTTAATGGTGAGCAGACATTTTGCTGATGAAGTTCAAGTTTTTCCGATTTTTTCTTTTCATTCTGGGCAACTAACTTATGTAGTAGCTTAAAGTTAGACGAGTTAAGAAAATAAATTAGCTACTAATCGAACGGTTAGTTAAGTAAGTACACCGTAGGAAATGGTCAAGGAAGTATTCCTTAGTGAGATTATATAATTTTCACATATCAAAAAGAGTTTTAATTTTCACGTATCATGAAATGTTTGTTTAAAATAATTTCTAATCATAGTAAGAATGCCACTAGGTATGCAAATCTTGTTATTTCTCTAGTTACCGAACATTTAAAATAAAGTGTAAAAAAGTCAGACCTAATTGATGACCGAAGGGTTCAGAGCGATTATCTAAATTATTTGTGCTATAAACTTGAAATCTAACACACTTAACTAAAACTTGAACAGAAATTATAGTTTGAAATGTAAGTTTAGTACCTCAATTAGTTTATGAGATATTGATTCATTAAATTTATTATTAAATAAAATTGTAATCTATCCCTGCGACAAATATTAAAATATAAACCTGAATTTTTTATGCATCATTCTTTGATCTTGCTTTACAAAATCATTGACGGATTTTTCATCTTATGCTTTCGTTTAAAAATATTATAAAAGAAAAATGAAAATTCTGATAATATTGACGTATGATGACTGTAAATATATATTTTTTTAACAACTAAGGCCTATGCAAAAAGTCAATTTTGCTGAGTATGTTGTGAAGTACATTGTGGAAAAGCTTCAGAGCAGTAGCCTATATGTATTCTTTTAGGAGAAGATAGACGTTGAAATTGACTAAATAGCATGAAAATTGAGAAAATGAGCTAATAAAGTTCGCATGCACTGGCAGTTTAACGCTTACGGTGCTTCATTTTGATCACAAAAGCACTAAAATCAAGATGGCAATTTTTTTACATACGACGTATTGCTGTATCATCGACGATATATGGTGTCAGCGACACCTTTTCATGTATCCAAACTGCGTACAATTTTACAGAGTGTGCTGAATTTTTTGGCATTAAAATCCGAAAGTAGCTTTTTTTTATCAAAATGAATAAATCAACGTTTCTTTCTTCCCTTAAAGTTAGGTGAAACTCCAATTATCTGAATTCCAACTATCCAGATCGCCAATTATCCGTTTTAATGCGATGTTCAAGTGCCTTAAACAGCAGCGAGCATTGGGAAATACTCTTTCAGGGAAGATTATATGCGAAAAAGCAAAACTTTTAGCCTACAGTTTTTTAGCAAAACAACTTACTCTGACGGATATGTTCAAGATGTGATGTAAGGAGAGTATGTCTGCTGTAAAATTTAGTTTTTTTTTAAATAAATGATTAATTTATTATTATTATTATTATTATTATTATTATTATTATTATTATTATTATTTACCCTTTTATCCGGATGCGTCCCAATTAATCCGGATAGTTGGAGTTATGCAGTAGTATTTAGTACCAAGTTTATTGATCAGGATGGGGACATAGAAGACTCACATTAGAGAGGTTGCAGGTCCAAACATTATCGACATCCACTTTCGTGAAGGTGAATTTTTCAGTAGTTTTACAATACGAGTTTGAATTACATTTTCTCCCTCATCTGATTTACAAGTAGATGGGCTCAGTGGTCAAAATGGAAGTTTCTAATTTCCGGTATACTTTTTGAAGATAAAATACGTAATACCTTCCTTCCCATATTGGTCTAAGCCAAAGCAATACCGGCAAAATAATTTTTCTTTTTTGCCTTAGACACGATGTAATGCGGCTACTAGAAGAGTAGAAAATACCGATTTTGAGATTACGCAGAAACCGATAAAATTGTAAAATATAAAATGTAAGTTCCGTACATGGGTCTAAAAATAATCACCCATGTACAGCATACAAACAAATAACTTACATTGCGAATATCCCTAATTATATATCGTAGGGTTTGGTTTATATTATATAATAGGCCTATTCTAAACCCCAAATTATTATATCACAGGACTTTAATTTGGAATATTCTGAACTTCGTTTATAAATTGCAGGAATTGCCTATATTTGGAAAATTCTGTACTCCAAATTATGTATCGCAGCGGTTGGTCTGCATTTGAAATATTGTGAACTCTTAATGAGGTCTATATTCCGCAGGGTTTGGTCAACATTTGGAATCTTCTGAGTTCTATATTATTATATATAGCAGGGGTAGAGTATTATCAAATATAATCTAGTGGTTAGCATTGCTTACTACTGATCCGCAGGTCTGGGTTCGATCCTCGGAACCTGTCGGATTTTTCTGAGGTAGGGAGGTCTGGAACGGTGTGCACTCATCCTCGTGACACAACCTGAAGACCTACTTCATAAAGAAGTAGCGGTTCCGGTTCAGTAAGCCACCAGTATTGGCCGATTCGGCATGCTGACCACATGCCCCAATCCTTCCAGTTGACTATACCAGATGACGCAGCCGTCTGATGGCAGGCCTAGTCCTTCAGAGGGATGTAACGCCATGAGTTTAGTTTGGTTTTATAATTTAGTCTACATTTGAAATAATGTGAACTCCTGATAGTAGCGTATATAGCAGGGTTTGACGAACATTTGGAATATTCTGAATTCCAAATTATATTCGAAGGGCTGTGTTTGAAATGTTGTGAACTGTCTTCAGGATAAGGACACGTTTTCTTACAAACACCACCAGAAGTTTGATCAGTGGATATCTTACCCATTCGGACAATATATTGGAAGTTCACGTGTCGGCCTCTTCAAAAGCCTACCATAAAAGTTGTGTTCATTCTTACCCCAGCATATGACTCCACTCACTTACTAGTGTATTAGTTGACAACTAATGGTCAATATGGGAACTTCTAACGTAGAGAGAAGAAGAAAAATACTGACATTTATTAGTTGGATAAGGGGCATTGCAAAATAAAGCTTCTTAGGAAAAAAACAACTCTATTTAATGAACTAGCAGTCAGAATTTAAAATTAATATACGAAATTAAAGAGAAAAGTATCATCTATCTGTGTTATTTTAAGTACCGGTAAATGCAATTTTCCATATTTTTTTTGTTTTCTTTTCTTTTCAGTTGACTTTATTGGGAGTTGCACTTTTTTTCCTTATAGTAGCTGCTTGTTTAATTTTTTATGGCTAAATGAGTAGGCCTGTGTTTCTTCCTGTTTCTAGGAAAACTGTATGTTGTATTTATTCTCTTGGCATACAGTGTTTTATTTACTTGGCATAGCGTATGCTTCCTGCTGTGCTGAGAATGGAGCAGCTCTCTGGATGGATGCCGTATCTTATCTCCCTTTTACAGCAATACTTTGATGTCTTTGATTAGAGTTTGTTTGCACTTTAACTGGGATGAAATAGAGTTTATTTGAGATAGCGCAGCTTGGTTTAATTTTCTTTCAACCCGACTCTACTATTGACTGATTTTCAACCATCTCGTGTGTGCGACTCCACTTAAGTAAATGAAAGCGGATTTAAGTAATTTTCAGCAGTTTTGTGTTGATCTCTGTTTTCTGTGAATCTTTACAAAGAGGAGAAATCAAGAAAGGATAATCGGACTCCTAACATAGAAATGAATAGCATATTCAATAGATTTAAAGTTAAGGTTTAAGAGTTATGATCAGGGCCCGGATTCTGATGACCTTCTACGACACTTATACCCGGTTTCTATAAACTCGCGAAATACCTATGGGTAAATTATCCAATGGACAACTTAGTTCCAGAATCACCCACCAGAGCACTAATGGTATAATCAGGAAATAAAAAATAATATAAATTACCATGCTGGGCATTGAATAGTGGACCTCTTGAACCGTAATCCAGCACGCTGACAATGAGCTACGGTGAACACTGAGAACAGATCTTGAATAACGGAGATGTGATTGTTTCATCCTATGTTTCCACTACTGCAAGTCAAGACATGGTTTTGCAATATACATTATACTAATTATAGTTCGGAATAATATTGTCTTCAGATAAATACTACCATTGTCGAAATCTAATGCGTGAGAGGAAGGAAAAATTAGAAATACGACTCTAGTTTGCAATGTTTGCACACTCAGTGTTACCAAATACCGGCAAATACAGTCATTAGCTACAATGTACGGTACATGAAAATTTCAATAAGAAATATGTATATAAATTCTGCTAAGCCTATCCTATTTCAGAGAAACAAAGTCAACACTACAGATCATCTCAGCATTTCTAAAACTGTATTTTACAGGTACTGCGATCAGCTGCGCACGTCCGCCATATTGATCCTACGAGAGGTTAAATTTTATCCAGCCATCCATGAAAGGATAAATTAACCCAAAGATTTACCCTTGGAGAGATCTAACCCTGGTTTATAGAAAAAAAAAAATCTCTCATTTTCATATTTACCTAGAGGACATTTATCTAGAAACTCACCATAACTGTGTGTGATAGTTATCTTTAAATTATTTCAGTTCGTAAGAGTTTTCCTTGTGTAAATTCTGTTCATGGGATAATTTACCCATAGGTAATTCGCGAGTTTATAGAAACCGGCCATAAATGACCCTAATTTTGAAATAAAATGACTTAATAAATACAAAGAATTACCTAAAAACTGATATTTTATTTATACAAATAATTACTGTGAACACAAAGATATAGACTAATTTGTACATAATTGTAAAAACTGTAAATGTAGGAAGGATGTTGTAGGTCTAAAAACTTTGTTCTTGAATGGAACATTTGAGAAGAAAAGTAAGAAAATTGTTTTAAAAGTAGATTCTACAAAAATGTTGCATTAGGGTCCATAGTAACCTTGTCCTTTATTTAGAGTAACTGCATGAAAATTACAAAATAAGGAAGCAAATGACACGAAAATGACAAAAATAATGACATAAAATCTAAATAAATGCCCTACAAATATAAAATTGCATAAAATGACAAAAAAAAAGACCTAATAAAAATGCATTTCTGTAATCTAGAGGCCATGATTAGGATTTATCTACAAGTTGGCAATGTCTAGGCAGCATCAATAAAAAGATGACATGTCATTAGAATCCGGGCCCTGGTTATGATTGTCGAAATACATTGCAAGTTATATATATATTTTTTTATTTATTCTTCAGACCATCTTGAGGATATTATTCTCATTGGGGTGATTTGCCTTGTAATTTAATAGAGAGCTTGAGTTGCCTTGGTTACGGATTAGTTTGTGAGACTTGTTTACAAACACCTGTCTTCCAGATCTGCAGCGCCCCCTCGTGGATGGCCCACTGCCGAAACCTTCTGATCGATATTAGCAGCGGGCGAACATGTACAGCTATCTGCAGCCAGTTTGCAACACTTCTATGTACAGAGGCTACCAACAAAATTGCAATGAATTTGGTGGTTGTAGTGACAATAATCTATCTCTTAATGACAGGCTATTATTTTGATTCATGCCATTTATTGATTGGTCGTTCTAATGCCATTTAGCCGCATTAATGCACTTACACGCTCTATTACCATCAAGAACGGAGTACAGGGAGCAGTTTTGTAGTCAAATGAACATTTTAGTAACGAGTTAAGGCATTGTGAGGGACTTTTAGGAAACCTCCTACCTTAGGTTTGTTTGAATCCATGATTACTTGAGTCTGCTGTTAGCATGCAATCAAGTAAGTCAGTAAGAACAAAAAAGCGAGAAAATAATATAATAATAATATAAATAATAATAATAATAATAACTCTCGCACTTAGGAAGTAATACAACAATTTTTAATATTTTAACCAAAAGTAGGCCTATGTAAATCGGAATCTTGAAATTTCAGGATAAGTAAGTTCAAAGACATTCCGCTCCGTTTGTCGCTGAGATTAAGTTCCACTAAGTTTCCACTTTTTCCAAAGATAAAGCTCCCGACAGCTCAGCTATTTAGAATATGATGGAGACACTGTGCTTTAGCGATTTTTACTCCTCGCAGAGTTTGTATAAACGTTTCTTCAGGGATTCTTCTTCTTCTTCTTCTTCTTCTTCTTCTTGTCCTTCTTCTTCTTCTTATTATTTTTACAATAACCTGAGTCGAATCTATTCGGTTCTCCACACTACAGGAGGAGGTAGACGGATTTATCTGAAATACTTCTGTGTATTTCCTCTATATTCAGGGCCGGCACGAAGGGGGGGGGGGGGGTTCACTGTCCACCCTAAAAAAATGTTGGCTCACCCTCGCTTTATAAAAAATTAATGAAAATTAGAGAATAAAATAAAATAAATGATGGTGAACTTTATTGAAGCCATTTCTTGACTTAAAACATGTGTATTGTCAAAAGTTACCGCAATAGAGTTGCCTGATATTTCGGAACGAGGAAAGGCTATCGCAGGCGCTGGCGTTCAGTTCCTGTAATGCTTCACATTTAAAAGTTTGAAGGGGAGGAATATTTGCTGGGAAAGAAATTGAATCTCAGAGACCAGAGTTCTTGTAAAGATTTTTACATTGCTCATCCATTACTGTGCAAAATATTCAACATACTGTAGGGTGATACAAGGTTAATCCAATTATTTATAAATTTAGAGACATAGTTTGATTACATGCATTTTTAATTTGATTATAGATACATGCACTCATGGCCCACCTGCAAAAATAATTCTGACGCCGCCAGTCTGGTCCCATTTTCAATGTTATCTCATATATGGTGCATCGCATGAATGTGCTTCGATTTCTATGTAAACAATCAGCAGGGGGGATCATGTTATGTTAGACAAATCTAAACATGTCCTAGTTTTTAATATTCAATGACAATAATTCTTGAGCAAGCTAAATAAATATTATATTTTTTTGGAGCCGGAGGTTCATTGACGCGCTTTCATGAGCTAGCCATGCAACCCTATTCTGTGCTAACTACATTAACCGTCCCTCAAAACATATTTTCTTAAAATCCACTCAATAACATTGTCCTCCTACCTACATCAAGGTCTTCCAAGTGGTCTTTTCTCTTCGGGTCTCCCAGTAGGTATTTTTGAGACATGACGTTCCTCCCCATGCGCGCAACATGTCTAGCCCATTTCATCATCCGTGATTTAATTATGCTTACTACATTCGGTGAAGAGTACAGGTTATGAAGTTCGTAATTATGCAACTTTCTGCAGTCCTACCTTTTATATATAGGTCCGAATATTTTCCCAAACACCCTGTTTTCGAATACTCCCAGATTATTTCTTCCTGAAGAGCAAGGACAATGCTTTACTTCCATATAATACAACCGGCAGGATAATTGTCTTATAAATTTTAATTATTTCTAGATTTTGGACGGAATGCGATAAGATAAACGTTTCTGAATGGCATAAAACAAGCGTTTCCTGATTTTAGTCGACATCTAACTTCTCCTATCACATTGTTTCTGTGACTAGGCTATTTATTCCAGATTTTTAAGTTTCTGCACTTGTTCGAATGCTTTATCTGCTATTGTAATATTCTGCAGTTCATTATTTTGACGTTTCATGACACAGTCTGTAGGCCTATTTCGTTTTTTTTTCTGTAGTAATTTCCAATCCAATATTCCTGCAGGCATCGAAAAGACTCTACATTTCTCCCGATTGTGTTTATGTCATCGCCCAAACAGACAAACATCATCTGCATAAGCTATGATCGCGTGATTGCTATTTAATTCCGGTTTTTAGACTTTCAAAAACGATTGTTTTTGTGCAAATAGTCTAATTTCATCCTTGTAGGCGCACTGCTGGTGTACCGTCGTATCCAGATTGCCCTGATCATTTTTATTTTGTTCTTGAGGAGAATGGATTCATTTCTGTGATAGGTGAAGTTTTTTATGCATTTAAGTATGTATGTGTGTTTATGTAGTTCTGTAATAATTAATTATGTGATCGTGCATTTTATCATGTTATTTTAATTTTATGTGTGTTGTGAACAGACTTTCTGTGTAAGCTAGAGCATTTTTAGAATGCCCTTATACGTACATCTGCTCTCTGGTATGTAGACTTGAATTAAGTATGTATTTTCTGTACATTAATAATTTAACCCGGCATAATTCGCATATGTGCCTGTCACGCAATGGAATTTGGGGTAAAAACCAAGTCAAATCCAAAAATAATATTTTATAATATTCCTCTAGAACAAGTACCTCATTTTAAGTATTTGGGGTGTGGAATAGGCTTCCACCTAGAAAAAGATATAGATATAAAACTAGCAAAATATCGAACAGTGTACAGTACAATTCACAAAACATTGAAAAGTAAAACAAGGCGAGATACTAAGATTAAATTTTATAAGTCAATGATTAAACCTATTTTAATGTATGGATCTGAGACATGGATCTAAGACATGGATACAGACAAAGAAAAGTTAATTATAATATATGCAGCAGAGAGGAAAATTTCGAGAAAAAACAGAACGTAAATAACACAGTAATGAGAGAAGAATGAAAAGTAAATGCATTACATGAAGAAACAAAACAATAAAGGATTTATTTTTATTTTTATTTGTTTAGTTGTCCGCCGGCGTGGTCTTGTGGTTAGCGTCGCTGACTACAGATCCGTCGGCCCGGGTTCGATTCCCGGTACCTCCTCGGATTTTTCTGAGGTAGGGAGGTCTGGTAGGGGTGCACTCAGCCTCGTGATTCCAAATTGAGGAGCTACTTGATAGAGAAGTAGCGGCTCCGGTCATGAAAACCACCAATAACGGCCGTGGGTGTTTGCATGCTGACCACATGCCCCCCAATCCTGCCATCTGCCTACGGGAGATGACGCAGCGGTCGGGTGGTAGGCCAAGTCCCTCCAGGGATGTAGCGCCACGGAGTTTAGTTTTTTTATTTGTTTAGTTACATTACAACCCGTGTTTCACCAACTGGTATATCACGGGATATTTACAGAATTATACATAATTACTATAACATATTAATACATGAAAACAGTTTATATGATGGAGCGGAAGACGTGATTGATAAAGGTGGTATGGTCACATCTTTTAGGCATAATGGATAATCCAAGATTTCCAAAGCAATTCTATTACAGACCTGGTAATAGAGACGTAGGCAGACCTCATAGAAGATGGAATGATTACTGTGAAGACGAAACAGACAGAAAAGTCTGAAGAAAAACAATGGTGAAGATGAAGATGATGGCGATGATGATGATCAAGTTTACTTATTTCCTTTGAAATGAAACAGAACAGACATCCTGTTTGTAACGCTAAACACATATTTCCCCTAAGGTTACTAATCCATGTGGCACTTATATTGTAGCCGGGATTTCTATTTACTAATGAGTGTTCAATTGCCAAGACATTAACTCGTCCAATAGGACGTGTGTTAGAATTAGAATTAGAGACGGAGTTGTATTACAGTTACAGGGAGGCTAATTGTAGCAATGCGCATTGACATAGAAACGAGCTGTATGAGCTGATGTGAATTACAGTTACACAGTTACACTACGAGGTCTCCTGTTGTACAAGTTGCATAATCTGCTCCCTCGTTATTTAGCGTAGTTTTAGGGGTGAACACTCTTTTCCATTCCACTCACAAATTCAACTGTAAAAACTAGCCTGCCCGCCATTTGTAAACCGCCTTTACGAAGGTGTTGTGAACACTGGATGAGAGACGTCAAGTGTTCTGTAATCTGTAATCCTCAGACTTTCCAGAATTATTGAATAACATATTGAATACTTCCGTTGATCTCAGTTTCTTAAACACTTTAATCACAAACTTTAAATTCTATTACCTCAGAAGTGAATAAACAAAAGAAAACGCACAATATTGTATACAAAAAGCTTCACAAAATGTACTTATGTGAAGAGGTAACACTGTCTATTTAGGACCTCTGGCGTGGTCTTGTGGTTAGCGTCGTTGACTACAGATCTGTCAGCCCGGATTCGATCCCCGGTACCTCCTCGGATTTTTCGGACGTAGGGAGGTCTGGTAAGGGGTGCACTCAGCCTCGTGAATCAAATTGAGGAGCTACTTGATAGAAAAGTAGCGGCTCCGGTCATGGAAACCACCATTAAGAGCCGTGGGTGTCGGCATGCGGCATGCTAACCACATGCCCACAATTCTGCCATCTGCCTATGGTAGATGACGCACCGGTCGGGTGGTAGGCCTTGTCCCTCCTGGGATGTTAGCGCCCCTGAGTTAGTTAGTACTGTCTCTTTAGAAACACGCTCACTTCTGTTTCACTGTTCATCACTTATCAATAATTCATTATTAAATGTGAAAACAAAGAACATATCAATTGAACCTGGTTAATCATAAAGCCACTAAATATTCACATTTACTGAAATTTTCAGCACAATACTGAATACTGTAATACTATTTCTGCTTTTCGAGGAAATGGTATGGGATGAAGGTGGTTGTTCAATCAGTGTGGCTTTCCAGAAGTTCAAAATAAAATATACAGCTATAACATTTGCCCTTTTTATTCTTATCTTTCCCATTTTAATCCGTTTCTTCTTTATTGCTTAATTAAGATACGAATATGTTTACAATTTTCTTACGTGTATCTTATTTACCATTGTAGGCAACTTGCTTACTGTTGTTTTTTGACCATCATTACATGTCTATGTTTTGGAGTTTTACAATACCTCATAATTGATTAAGCTGTTAGTAGTTCTCTTGTTTTCCGGTAGATGGCAGACTATGAGGCATGCAGGCGGTAGGGCTTCTCTTGAAATATGGTTGCCATTTTGTAATGATAATAACCCATACCTGCAGTTTAATTAATTCTGAAAATAATATGTAATTGTAGAAGTAGTCAATAAAGAGCATGACAGATTTTTGAACAATTCATTGCTGGGAAAGAAATAATGAATTTCTCCTATTTCTAAATACTGAAACCTGTATGTATTCCCTTAAATTCATAATGACCCTATAGGATACAGTAGTTTTTAAATTTTATTCTTATTTAATTTATTTTGAAATTACATGAATACATAGGTAATGTATACGGTCCTGAAACCCCAAAAGAGCATGAGGCTCGTGCTCGGGGGCAGTTCCATGCTTATATTTAGATGTTTTACATTATTGAAATATAATATTATCCAAAATTTACCTTAAAACTAAGTAGACGAAATATTGTGAATAGTAAAAGTAAAGTAAAGTGATCCCTACACAGGCCATGGAGGCCCAGAGGGTTCCAGGAGATTGAGGCTCCCAGATTTTGGACATTCGGCACATGAAGGTGGTAAGGTTGTAAGCCTTACGCACCGGCCGCCTTTACCCCCAGGATTGCTCCTGGTACTCATTTCTGTTAGAGGCTGAGTCGACCCCAGGGCCATAGTGCCACCAGAAGGATTATGCCAATTGAAAAATCTCAACGATCTCATCGGGAATCGAACCCGCGACCTTCCGCTTTGTAGCGCAGCGCCTGAATCACTACACTACAGCGTACCCCTGTAAGTTGTGAATAGTACTAGGGGAAAAGACAAAAGCTGAGAGGAAAGGCATGACTCAATTTATATAAAAAGTAAGCATAATAATGGAAAATAAATTATCGTGACAGTAGTAGGTAAGTAATGCCTTTAATTTTTTTAATGATAGAAATAATTAGAACAAACATCAGAATTTCATGTAAAGTTAGAAAATTAGTACGAAATAAATAGCGTAGAACGTAACTTTCTCACACAGGCCTGTAAGTGATAAGATTTGTTTGATTAAATTATCGAAATAAATTATGAAAAAAACTGTTTTGGTGTGATTGACTCCCTGGCAGACAAACCGAAACGAAAACTGAAAATCCCAGAAGTAATAACCCATCCAACCGAAGTCGATATTTGTTTAAAAACAAAATTTATAAAAGACAATTTAATTTCCTTGAATTTTTACTATTCTATGTAGATGCCATTATTGTGGACATAATAAAGGCGTTTACTTTGTGCTGGAGGGCTTTGCGCTGCAAACAATGCATGTTAGGTACTGGAGCAAGCATGCGAGAGGCCAAGACGGGTCAAGCGGAGAATGGCTCTTGCTCTGTGTGGTGAACCGGAAAATCCACTTCCATATTTCCTCCTAGCACCGGGAAAAAAGCACTCACTTAACCATACCTCCATCTATCACCTACTTACTTATAATAGGTATGAAATTCAATCCATTACGCCGACTGGATATGTGCCAGATCTAAAATAACTTCTTTATTGAATTAGCTATTCACACAGAAATTTACTGCAATTAATTTTGCTTCATTGTGGCATTCGTTTTATTTTTAATTTTTCTATTTGTAGTGTACTATACAGTTTTTAGTCCGTATGAATTTTTGGCACTTCGTATGTTTTAACAAGTGCACATATCATACCCGCTATAGCCTCATGTGTAGGCCGTCCTAATCCCCATTCCAAAAGTGAAGTTTCCCTTAATTTGGGTACTTATATATAAACTAATCAAATCAGGTAACTGATGTAACAAAGTGGCAGAATGCTTTCGATTAATCAGTAATAATTGCAATGATAATATGCAGTAAAGTTAAGTTTTTAAAATCTATTTCCAAGTTAAGCTCTAGATTGATTCATTAAGCAGGACTTACGGAAGAACAAAGGTCTAGTTTTTTTGAAAAATCAGATTAACATCTCCAGCATCAGCAGAACTATACAGATTTGTGATATCTTGACAATCGCACATTCACATAAAAATATATTTTAAAAAAGTCAAATTCGCCGGCTACGGGATTTGAACCTCCAGCATGCGGTGCCATCTCGGCCACCTCGCTCAGCTTAACGGTGTAGTTTGATAATCATATGTGAAGGAATCGAGTTATTTGTCATAGCTAACTGTATCGCAACTTCCAAAGCCGTATATAAACACTCTAAAACAATATGTTGTCATGATAACTGATTTACATTTGATAATTTCTGGGGCCTACCATAAAATAGGCAGTAAATTGGGATTTCCTCCGGTACCGGCCAACCGATTTGGTTCCATATCAGTATGCTTCTTCCCATGTACATTATAAATGCGTATATGAAGTTTCATGAAAATCAGATAAAGCGTATTTAAGTTATCGCGTGTTCAGATGCACGGACGGACAAAGGGACGGGCAGTTTCCCGTCCCCCACACTATCTTATAAAGTACAATTTTGGCACTAATAAACAAAACTAAAACTAACAAACAAAAAACAATTTATCATTTTAGGTATCAGTAAATTTCTCGCTCAAACTTGTCTTTGGTTTACAATGAAGCAACTGAATTACCTGGGGCTTACACAGACGTAATATTGATATTGAATCCGAAAGTAAAAGTACACTGTCCAGCTTAATTGCAGTATAGTAGTAGGGAATGGAAAGCTAAGTCGTACATACATCAACAAATGCGGTGAAAAGCGTGAGGGTTGGTTTAATATTCGGCTCATGGAGTGCTAGCCGGAACAACGAACGTGCTTGTGATTTTTTATCCCCGCTTGACTGACAGAGACGGACATGTGTTGTTCCGTCTGTGTACTGAATTCTAATTACAAAAATGTCAACCCAAATTCATATTTGATAGCGTTCCGTGAGCTGCTTAGTTAACTTCTTTAATGCCCTTACTAGCCTACAGTTCTTAAAAGTAGCGGAATTCCGGATAACATCAAGACGGTTATGTGGGTATATAATTGAAGAGAAATTTTGAACCCGTGGATAATATTGAAATACGTGTTGTTCGGTCCCGTTCAGCTCGTTTAAGAAAACAATAATTACATTTTTTATTCATTATTATTATTATTATATTTATTTTTTAAATATTACATTTTAAATACATTTTTTATTCGCCCCATACTATAATGCGCTTATTACATATGGCTAGGGGCGGATTTCTGTGACATGTCATATTTTTCCCCTTTGCATTCTTTCGGGTTTCCGACTAATTTAAACCCGATTCCAAGCATCCTGGTGAAAATGGAACGGCTTTTATTGTGCATATAACTGCATATTTAGGAAACTTTCAACTATTGTAGCATATTTAGTATGAATATGCATATTTAGGTCATATTTTTTGCATATTTGTGTACATATTAAAGAAATTTTGAAGTTTCATATCATATTTTGTGAATTTTGCATTATAATGATACTTTTTGAGAATTATAGATTTTAAAATAATTAACACTATATTTTAATAAAATGTATTGTAATGAAACATTAAAAAAATATGCACAATGTGTAAGTGGTAAAGTCATGTTTTGAATTTTATTGGACACATTTTAATGTTTTTTAGGTCATAAATGCATGCATATATCCTATTTTTTAGGTCATAGAAATCCGCCCCCTACATATGACGTTACGGCATCACATTGATATTCATTTAGAAGAAGAATTTCATTATGATATTAGTGGGATATCAATTATTATCGAACACGGAATAATGTTGAAATCTTGAGAATAGCAACTGAAACTGCGTAATAAACAACTTGTATTTAAAATAAAATCAATTCTGTTCATGTTAATGTTAATATTATACTAAACTGAATCCATTTCGTGTTGTCAAAATCCACTGGTTTCAAGAAAACGACCAGGAAGAAGCTTTGATTTGACCGGAGCCATTAGCTACCATCTGTCGCAGCTGATTTTGAAAGGAAGTCGTCTCCGTTGGTTTGAGTGAATCTAAAATTTTAAAACTTAAACGTGTATTTATGGTCGAACGAAAACAGGCGTAGTTAATGTTGGATCATATTTTAGATAGTCTAAGTTATTTTAACTTGGAGAATGTGTCACGCTGTCATACATCAGGTTACCGAACTTTAAAGAACATTCTTGATGCCGAGACCTAATACATAAACACAGGAAAGGGATTTTTACATATTTTTCAGATTTTTTACGGGACCGCCGGGCGGAAGGCAGCCGAGCTACCGACGACCCACCCAGGCTATAATTATAAAACGATCTGGAGCTTAGCTCAGAGATCGATTACAAAAATAGATCATTCGAAATAACGGAATACGACGTCGACATTGATTGAACGAAAGCAAACCATTATCAAGTAAAGAATGCGAGACTTCATCTGCGAGTTATGAATGAAGAATATGAATTTTCAGATTTGTTTAATAAAAATAGAAGAAAATGTTGTCATTTGTAGACAAAATATGTTATTGGGTTGAATTCCTGTATACCTTTTTATTTTTATCCCATTTTAAAGCGATTAGGCTTACGATTAAAACGCATAATAGGCTATGAGCTGAGATTTGTCTTTCCAATATCGTGGGTTTACAAGGAAAACCCAAAATGTTAGTTTTAAAATGTTAGTTTTAGTGGGTTTAGTGGGTTTACAATAAAAACCCAAAATGTTAGTTTAGTAGTAAAAAATGTTAGTTTTGAGAAAAATGCATTTGAAGATTTTTACTAAACTGAATCCCCAAAATCTGCTGTGTGGTTTTCAAATTTCCTCTTTAATACTATGAAATATATGTGTTGGAGTATGTATAATAATTATGTATATTTAAAATATTATTTATCTAAGCTGCCTTGGTTGTTGGTTGTTGTTAACAAATATATCTAATATGTAACTTTAACAGCTTAGAAGTACTATTTTGTCACCTTAGGATTTATTGTGCCTGTAATGTAGCTTTCGTTTCTGAATATTTGTTCGCATACTTTGGATTATGGTTATCCCTATTCGGATGGTAGAAGAATGAGGTTAATTGTGTGTTTTTATTTAGGGTAGAAGTTTAAACAACGAACATCCAAACTTAACTAAGCCAATATTGTAGGAGTACTGTTTCTTTTTATAACAGAGTTGAGTGCTAACTGGTCATTAGATCTGAATCGAAACAATGTTTGAAACAGTTACTAATAAATCAACCCAATCAGAATGCAGTAATCAACTAAATGCTCACTTTTCGAGCAAGGTTTTCGTTTAGCCTATGTTACGAATCCACAGTATTTGAGTATCATGCACTACGAAATGCTATGTATGTAGCGTAGTTTCTGTTATAGAAGGAAAAAAAAAATGAAGACAGAGTATCATTTTGACCAACGTAACTACTAACTAGTTGACATTTTGGATCGCTTGAGGCAGGTTTTATGAAGTCGGCCCCATTATATATTTTCTTGTAAATTCTGCGGCAACAATAACATAAATTCGGCCCCTGATAGGCCAGCTGATGAATAACAATACATTTTGCGACTATTGTTATCTTTCAGAAGTGGGTACGTAAACAGTAGGCCTACCATTGGTCGATCCTTCTTCGAATTTGTTTTATCCCACATGAAGAGGTTTTTCGTCCCCTACCGATTATTGAATTATTAATGTATAACATATATCATTATACAGCATTATATATTTAAATTATTATTTTTATTATTATACAAATTTTTAATTATTAAAAATATTTATGCAGGACATACAATGTTTTTTTTTCTTTTGTTGCAGTTGCTTGAATCCCTTCGCTGCTGCAGCTCTGGCAAAAGTAAGTGTTATATTACTTGATAAATTTTATCGTGTAAATTAATTTTGATGCTACACTCAAATTAAAAGTTTCTAATTAATTATGTTGTAAACAAAGGACTTGTTTAAGAAAGGTACAAATGTCATTTCAAGTGGCTTGATTCATTTGCCAAATAATTTGACCTAAATGTGTTAAAATCTTAACAAGCTAATTATGAGTTATTCATTTTTAGTCTTATATGAAGAATTATGGAACGTGATTGTAGCAGTAAGGACATTTAGAAGCAACAATATATATTTTCGTTTTGCAAAATCAACCAACTAAAAACTAATAATGTAAGAGAGACGGCTTTCATGGAAGTATGATTCTATATTAAAATTGGTTATTATTTGACACTAGCTTTCACTTACGATACGCGAAATAGAAAAAAGTTTAACATATTTTGAGATATAGATTAGCACGTTTTCAAAACCGCTGATGTGTCACGCTCACATAACTTTCTCTGTCTTAAGCATATGCAATACAACTTTATCATTTTATTTTCTATTATAGAATAAGAGGCTAAATTACAAGGAGTGCTTATTTAGATTTTTCAGCCTAATGTTTAGAAACAAAAACTGTAATCGACTCCACATCATAACGTGTGCACCAGTAATAAATTACAGTACTTATGGAACACTTTTTACAACAACACAGATTATAAGCTTTCAAAATTAAAGTAGAAAGATTGGTGTTTAATATCAGTAGTCATCTTACTGTGATGGAGAAGACTAAATTCAAGATAGCAGAAGCAGTGATTTAACAGAACGAGTTGAAAAAGTAACTACAGTAATGTTTCATTTATTAATGATTAATTAGGCAACCGCACACTTACGTGTGGTTATTAAAGGATAGTTGTGATGTTACAGCTGAATTAAAGAGTTTTGATGCTTCAACTCAAGCCAAGAATTTTGAAAATGTAACTAAATTCAATTTACAGTTGCACTGAATATTTTATGGATAATAGCATGGATGAATTTACAATACGACAGTAAAGTATAAACGAGTCCGGAAATTAAATCAAGAAAATCAGTTAAATATTATTTTAATACATCATATGTAAATAACTGTATTTTAGGATTTGTATTTTACATTATTTCACGTGTAAAATACTTACAGGTTAATTACTCACCCAAACCTGGCTGTGTGTATGAAGAATTTTAGTGGTCTTTCTTAGCCCCATGTTATTTACCTTACTTATGTGAATCTTAGATCATGAAATGCATTTTAACGGCGTTTGTTTATACATTTATAAAAAATTCCTAAATCCGTTGTGGCGTAGGGGATATGTTCGCGCCCCTCACGCAGCTGGCCCGGGTTAGATTCCTGGTCGGGACAATTTTCCTAGGGGTTTTCCGGGATTTACCTCACCTGTGAGACGAATCTCGGGAAACTTAAGGCCATCATGATTCCCGGATATTATTCCACCATTACCACCTTGATAATCGGCATTCGGCCGATCACTCATCCGGGGAAGCTCTCCATGTCCTTGTCTGGTCAAAAAAGTATATATGTATGTATGTATGAATGTATGTATGCATGTATGCATGTATGTATGTATGCATGTTTGTATGTATTATGTATGTACGTATGTATGTATGTTTGTATGTATGTATGTATGTATGTATGTATGTATGTATGTATGTATGTATGTATGTATGTATGTATGTATGTATGTATGTAAATAAGTATGTATGTATGTATGTATGTATGCATGTATGTATGTATGTATGTATGTATGTATGTATGTATGTGTGTAATGTATGCATGTATGAATGTATAAAAACTCTTTCCCCCGACGGGTCGCGGTTCTGTAAGGTTTGTGTTTCGTAGGCCGTATAAACGTACCTACAAATGTGGGTTCTTGTGTGTGTGTGTGTGTGTGAGAGAGAGAGAGAGAGAGAGAGAGAGAGAGAGAGAGAGAGAGAATGTGACGGAGAGAAATAGAGAGAGAGAGAGAAAGAGGGAGAGAGAGGAAGAATGGGAGAGTAGTAAGCTGCAAGCATGTTCGAGTTATGTATCATCTGCTTAATATTTGGGTGTGTAGCGACGGAAGGGTAGGAAAGGGATTGAGAGGGATCGAGAATGTCTTGGCTTATCAGGTTTAACACAGTGCTGAGGATCCATAGCATTGTATTCCTCGTCGACATTGTCGCACTGTCTACTGCAGTATGCGGTAAGAGCTTTGATATTAGAGAGTGATGGAAATAGTCAAGTACAAGAGCTATGAAAAAATGAAGTTATGATCGTAATTTTCGTGGGAGAATGATCATGTCCGCTTATTGTTTCAGTTGATCTGATTGTTTATCTGGTTTGCGTACATTAAAAATCTTATTTTGATTAATTAGGACTTGGATGATACCGTAAACTCCAGTCAAGAACGGGAGGTTGAAGTATAGAGTACATGCAGTGTAAAAATTAATGGGAATATGCCTTTATAAAGTCACAATTCATCGTCCCCGAAGGAAGATTTAAACAGTATGAGGTACTCACTTCGATCATACAGATTATAAATATAGTTTTCTTCATTTATACTGTGAGGAATAGTTCATTTTTGATCAGTGATCACCAGGGCCCGGATTCTGATGACATGTCTTTTATTGTTACTGCATAGACATTGCCAACTTGTAGATAAATCCTAATCATGGCTCTAGATTAAAGAAATAAATTTTTAATAGGTAATTTTTTTTTTATGCAACTTTATATTTTTAAGGAATTTATTTCAATTTTACGTCATTATTTTATCATTTTCGTGTAATTTCCTTCCTTGTTTTGTCATTTTCATCATTTAAATTGAGTATATTCTTATATTTAAATAAATTACTAGGATACTATAATGCAACTTTATTTTAGGATCTATTTTAAAGACAATGTTCTTCCTTTTCTTCTCAAATGCTCCTATCAAGAAGAAAGAACAAATTATTTAGACCTACAAAATCCTTTCTACATTTACAGTTTTTACAATTATGTATGAATTGATCTATAATTTTGTGTGTACAATAATAATTTTTACAAATAAAATATCAGTTTTAGGTCATTCTTTACAATTATTAAGCCATTTTTAGGGTCATTTTATAGGTAATTTTTCAAACAATTTTAGGTCATCAGAATCCGGGCGATCACTATTAACTTTGTGTAATCCTCCATGAAACAGGAAAATACAAAATTATTTTTTGCATTACTTTTATAACCGTTTCGAAACGTTTGGCGGTTTCAGTTGGTGATATTTTAATGACTCGATGATTAAATACCTTACCAATATTTAACTTTACTGTGGCCAAACCGTTGGTCAAACAGAATGTACAGACCACTGGCAGGAAAAATGTCTGTTGGCATCTTTCGATATCTCTTGAGGTTGTCAAGAGATGGCCGGTTTAATGGCTTTCGGTGAATAATTGGATTATGTTCCTTGTCGACATTTATTTATTTTTCGACAGACAAAACAAGCTTCCAAGAAGATGGCTTTTGAAGATGTACAATAGCCAAAGGAATGTCGTCTGTGCGGGAAAGTGTGTCGGATCGAGCCAGACAACACAGATTAGAGTTGGATGCTGCAAGACATGTTGCCCAGCGATCTAGCGAGGCACCCATGGATTTGGATGCAGGAAGGCATGCTTCTCAACGTCATTTTCAAACTCCGGAAGAATGTTAGGCGTAATGAGAAAGAAAGCACGGTCACTTCCTCGTGGTATTTGTTGGGTAACAGTAAAACCGTACGAAATACTTTTTATTTGGTAACCAACTAGTACATTTTAATTTTTTTGTTATTTTCATAATAGGAAATGTAGCCTACCTGTTTTAGTAGCATATCATCCGGTCTCTAGCCCTTCCACATTTATTCGCCGCCCAAATTTACCAGTAGGCTCTTGTAATAACTCATTCATGCAGCATATCTCAATGTATCGTGCATTTTTGCTTTTGTGATTGAGGAAACCATGCAAACCCCACGTCATTATTATTGTTATTATTATTGTTATTATTATTATTATTTCACGGTAAAAGCATTGAACATAAAGGTCGATCCTGATGCTTTCCTCTCTAGATACTTGTTAGTTATGAAAATGTAATAAATAAAATTTAATTGTCTCTATAATTTACTTTTTCTGTGCTAGCCTTTAACACGTATATGCGAGAAACTTTGTGCAACATATTTTTGCACCGTTTATTTTTATTGGGGGAACATGAAATTCTACATAAATATGTTCCGGAATCCGACGCAGCAGAAGTAGGTTGTCTATTGCAGTTTACATCATAACACCTTTTTCAACACCTTCACTCGACGTATCTACCTTCGATAAAGGTCTTCATACTAGGACTTATTTGCCGCGGCAGTCTTGAGTCCTTTTTAGGCTACCTCCAGTGACTCTCCGGCTCTTGGTACTAATGGACTGTTATGGCTTGGACTTATATGTACTAAACATATTAGGGTCATAGTAAGCCTACCTGCTTCACTCAAATGAGAAATGAAGGGGAAAAAAATGCCTGAAAAATTCAGGGAATTAACCAAGGTCTGGGCCTCGACCGCAAGCACAGCACAGCACACGCCTCGGAACTTCTCAACCTCCAAAGGAAATGAGTACCAGAATCAATCCTGGGGGTAAATGCGGTTAGTGCATAAGGCTAACAACCTTACTACTTTCCCGTTCTCGAACATCTTAAAAACTGGGAGCCTCACCCTCCCGGAACCCTAAGGATCTCCATGGCCTGTAGAGAGATCACTAGGAGGATTCGAACTGATGGCCCATCGTGGATACACCTTTCTTTTAAAGATTAATGTTTTATATATTAAACTAATAATATTGCAATACTGTTTTGAAAAGCGATTACTGCGTTGAACAGTGAAATGCGATATTGGCATAATGGCAGGCATCTGCAGATAATGGTTATGCACCGCACTGTTTGTTTGTTTGTTTGTTTGTTTGTTTGGGATCAACACATTAGAGCGTACAGCTACACTTCCACCAACAATAACCCTGATAACATGTATTATGTAGGGATGGGATATCGGAAGCAAAATATCGCTGTTGGCAGTGGCGCCAACTTTTGAAAAACATTGGGTGGGCTCAAAGATTTAAAATTTTCATACTCCCGTCCCTTGGTTCATGAAAATGAACAGAGACTGACAGAGAATCAACATAGACTATAATAGACAGACACTTGAAATTTTGACAGTACCTTCGTGTCATGATGTAGGTGCTCACTAAGAAAGGATTTTGCAAAATTTTGGTTTTAAATGCCAAAAATCAAATATTTTCAAGGAGACCTTATTACAATCAAATACAAATCACATTGCTTGTAGGCCTACAGTTCTCATGACAACAGTGTACTGTTGGCAGTGTTCACAGGTAGCTTTGGAAGTACATGATACGTGATTTTGACAAATTAGAGAAGCTATCGATATAATTCATTGATGTAAATAAATAAAGAAAAATGAAATCCACAAAAATAATGCACAATGTGATGCAATCACATAACTTTCTCTGCCCTGGACATAGAGAATACCATTTTGTCACTGCATATTTTGATGTAGGCTAGAATAAGAGTACGTAAAGTAGGGAAAGCATTTTCAATTGTCTCAGCCCGGGTGTTCCAACGAGTATGCCATATCAGAAGTCTGTAAAAATTGATATCCACTGATACATTATTTATAGCTGTGAGCTTTGTATTTTTAGTTGAGAAATATGGATGTTTATCATAGGCCCTAAGCATGTAAAAGGAGACATAATAGGATGGAACATGTTTAATCCTATGCGCGCAGTATATTATTACGTCCCAGGTTTTGGGGGAGGAAAGTATGAAAGTGATATTGAATTTCATTTTGATTTCAGCCCCAAAACGCTTGTAGCCTATGGTAACATGAGAGCGAAACATAAAATACTTCGTAAAGACAAAACATTTTTATGTTACCGGAATTTCTATTTTCCATTTCAAACCCTACCAGGCTTTGTGTGTAGAATCAATGGGATGCAAAATATTCTACTTCCTCTACGAGCCATAAAAAGTTATATCAAGCGTTTTCTGAGGGAAATTCTAAATACCTATATAAGGACCTAGAGTTTGAAAAACGAATGTCCTTCATAAGTTAATTTCGAATTACAAAATACAAAACCCAAGCGAAGCCGGGCCTTTAAGTTAGTGAAATATAAGAGACATAAAATACGAATACACCGCAGGGAAAAACTCACGAATTCATCCAGTTTAAAATGTCTCGTTTCACAACAACATAGTCATTGGAATTATGTGTTAATTACAGGCCTTTTAATACGGGTCCAGATATCTAAGTACCTAAGTATTATGCTAGGTGGTGGTAATTATTGCATTATGTTTGGTAATCGTCGTACTTTCGTTGCATAAACAAGAAATTACCTACAGATAAATGATACTAAAAAACTCGCGAACGAAATTCTCTGAAATAATATATAAATTAACTAGTCATTATACTATTGCCAAAGCATTACTAAAATCGCTCGTCGCATCTAATTCAATAGTTGTTACATGTAGAGATGGGTTGGAGCCGTTCGGTGCTGAGAGCGCGCTCTTTCGCTCCGCTCCTTGTGAGGAGGCGCTCCTTGAGAGTCGTTCAAAGAGCGTTTTCGCTCCAAACTCTCAGGAGCGTACCCTCCCTGCACAACGCTCCTAATGGCAACGCGCTCTTTCGACTCCCCTTCTCTCCGCTCATTCTTCAACGCGCTCCTTCGACTCCCCCTTTCACCATTCATTCATCGCTCTCTATCAATTCTCGCTCTCCAGCAACGCATGCTCCCAGTTTAGAAAACGTCAGCCAATGAAAAGGCACGTACTATCTCAAACTGGAAAATAGTAAGCGGTGTAACAGTGCCGATTCCTCTGATTGGCTATATGTCTTTAAGATGTTTGCTTGTCGATAGATGTCATTGCAGTCACGGCGCACTTGTTGCAGTGCAGGAGGCAAAGCGTGTTTTGAACGACTCCTTCAACTTCCCCTTTCACCATTCATTCATCACTCTATCAATTCTCGCTCTCCAGCAATGTGTGCTCCCAGTTTAGAAAACGTCAGCCAATGAAATGGCTCGTACTATCTCTACTTGCAAAATAGTAAGCGGTGTAACAGTGCCTGTTACTCTGATTCGCTATTACCCATATGCGTTTGCTGTCGATAGATGTCATTGCAGACTCCTTCTTTTCGCCGGTCATTCTTTTCTCCCTGTCTCATTCTATAAATTCTCAGGTTGGAGTAAAGCGGATGTTCAGAGGAGCGGTACGAAGAGTCGTGAAAGCGAGGAGGCGAAGGAGGTGTTTGAACGACTCGCTCTTTTGTAAGGAGCGAGCGGAGAGGCGCTCTAAAGAGAGAGTCGTTCATTTGTAACGACTCGCTCAGGAGCGACCCATCTCTAGTTACATGTTTTCTTTTTCTTACTTTTCTAAAGCAATACCACAAAATCGATCTCTATTTTTGATCCTTCTTACTTTTCCGAAATATGTAATACTAGGGAAGAATACTGATTATAAACTTCTAAATCAAGATAACACTGGAAAAATGTTTCATATGCCTATATATTTCTTCGAATCGTCTTTGTAAGTTTGTATATCTGTTCATCTGGTATCCCTCGCCTGTTTACACAATCTATTTCAAATAAACCTTGTACTGCATTCAAATTACTTTATTCGAATATATGATACACAAAATACTGAATTTAAGTTTAACACCCAAATGAGCTTTGCCCTTGTGTGGGTGCCGTTTAGTATTAATTATAAATATATACCATTAATAATCAATAATATGGTAAGTAATTAATAAGAAAAATTATATTTAGTTTGCAAAACAACTTGGGATTTCTTTCTTTTTCTTTCTTTATCTTAGTTTTACCTCTCCCTTTTAGGTTTTAAGCTACCCAAGCCGCCCAGGTCTTGCAGGGCCGCGACTTGTCGGGAGAGGGATTAGCTTTGGATCACATACATACTCTTTTGCCCAGTCAAGGACATGGAGGGCCTCCCTGGATGAATGAACAGCCTAATGCCGAGGCCACCTCCGAGACAACACGAACACATAGGACGAGACACATAAACAAGGCGACGAGGATGGGATGAAGATGATAATGCAGGCCAGATGATATCCGGGGACCACAACGGCCTAAAGTTACACGACATTTGTCTCACAGGCAAGGAAAAACCCCAGAAAAAAAACTTGAAATAGAGACGGACATTTACAAATTCACATACTCATCACTAGAACTAGAACAAAAGATAATAATAAAAGAAAATGGAACTTAATATGGATATGAGACACGGTCCTTTACTCTTCGGTAAGAACATAATCTGAGAGTGTTTGAAAACAGGGGGCTTAGGAAAATATTCAGACCTAACAGAGATGAAAATGGGGACTGGAGAAAACTGCATAACGACGATCTTTATAACTTGTACTCTTCGCGGAATATAGTAAGGGTAATTAAATCTCAGATAATTGAAATGGGCTAGACAAGTTGTGCGAATGGGGGAGGAAAGACATATCACAAAATTAAGTAATGACTGGGAGACCCGAAGGGAAAAGATCACTTGGAAGACCTTATCGTAGGTGGGAGGACAATATTAGGATTAATTTACAGCAAGTAGGATGGTTGGATGGAGTTAGCACAGAATAGGTTGAATGGCGGGCTAAGGTAAACGCGGTAATGAACCACTCCCCCGCAATTATTTAACTAACTACATGTTTTATTTAAATAATTTATTTATCATGGATTGCACTCCAAAGCCGAATTTTTAGTTGTTTCATTATAATTATTAATAGTTTAGTTTATGAATGGTTCGTGTGTAAGTGTTAATAAGTGTATTTTAATTATTTGTTCTTTATTTTTTATTTTTTTTATTAATTATCGCGGCCGAAGCCGCGGGCACCTGCTAGTAGACTTATATAATATCGATAAGACTATGGTATAAATATAGTTTTGTAGGCCTACATGAAATGATTTCATTGTTTCAGAAGACAAACTTTGTTTGCATTACAAATCCTTGTTTTGCCCATTAAATTAATATCCTTTTTGTGATTTTTGTTCACCTCAATTCTATGTTTAACATTTCCGTACTCTCCTTATTTATATTTTCATCAGCAATGTGATCAAGTTTTTTTTTATGAATACATAAAAAGCATAAAAATATGGCGGTGGATGTGGAAACTGCATTAACAGATTATGAGGTAAAAATTTAATGTTCAGATAATCGTGAGTGAGTCAACAATAACGTGGTTTTAGCTTTCCGGCGATTCAATAAGGAAATATATTTCAGTAATGGTAATAAATAATTTAACAAAATAGGCCTAAGGCAGATTATTGGGTGGGCTTCAGCCCCATGGGCCCATATAAGTTGGCGCCTCTGGCTGTTGGTATGGTATCGATAAGAATAACAGTTATTAATCTCGATCACAGTATAGTATCGGTAAAAAATTATCGATATTCAATTTTGAAAGATCTACTAAGGTAATAGGTTTGTTCCTAGAGCACTCAGAAACTGTTATCACATAGTTCACGCTTGCGCAAATAGATAGTTTCGCTGCACAACGTATGGAAACTGACATTGTGTGGTTACCTGAATTATGTGTTCATGGTTTCTGAGTGTTGTAGAAAAGAAAAGACTGTCGTTTAATGCAAATTTATACCCTATGGAGACTTAAGGAATGGTTTGACATAACTGCTTGTTTTTGTTACATATGAGGAGCAGGTAAAACGGAGATGCCCTTGGGGCAGCAAAACTCTTGTTGACCAGAAATGTTGAAAATAAGTGTAATGAAACGTTGATAATCGTCAGTTCTATATATTATACTTATGTTGTAAATTTATAATTTTTTAAACTTGATATTACCTAAAGCCTTCATTTTTTCAATTTTTATTAATAAATAATTATGTTATAATAGTGTATTTGTGTTTAAGGCGCTCTCTCACCCTTCGTTTTAATAAAATTGATATTATTGAAGAACAACGTCGATATTGACGATATTATCGGTATCGATGTCCAAATATCGGATATCGTAAACAAAACATCGATATTCAATAATATCGATATCGATATCCCATCCCTAGTATCAAGTAAATATTTTAATAGGATTATTATAAGATAGGCTACCTAAAAATTATTTACTTTGGAGGGGAAAATCACACGAAATTCCTGTATTCCTTCCACTTCTAAATTCCAAAGAAATAAATGTGCAACAACGTCATAGGCGAAGCATGAGATACATGCAAGGGAAAGCTATGCGCAAGAATAAGAGTTTTTAATATAATTCACAGCAGTAGCCATATTCAACTATATGTAAAGCTGTACATATTAATAAAGGCTTCTCGGACCGACAGCCAGACTTGACATTTCAGAGGCCAGGTTGCCTCTATCTTCAGGGATACTAAGGTCGGAGACTTCAGGTCGGAGGGATCTTCAATCATGGTTGTCAACACGAGAAACCTTTATTCAAACATTACGCCAGAAAAATATGAAATCATATGGATACCATACTGTATAGGCCTATGTATATGTATTCTTTGTGCTATTTTAAGAAAACCTCGTCCCAAACCATCATCTATCTACAAAATAATATAATAGCATTGTTCCCTAATCCGAAAATCTGCACCGACGTCGACACCGACAAATAGCAGGTACTCTTGTAGTCGCGTGGATTTTCCCAGTGTTGCCGCTGTCAATCATCACTTCTTAAGTAAATAAATGTGCTGTGGTACGTATTTCAAAACATTGTACTGTACTGCAGACAAGTGGGAACACGCTTCATTACTTTCTATTCACTGATTGACAGGTCGAAGAGGAATAGGGTGGCAGCAGGTAGAGGCAGTTCTTGGAAAAAAGAGTCTTTAAGACACCCACAATACATATGAGTTTTATATATACTAGCAATATCTATATTTTAACCGGTCGTTTTGAATCAGGTTTATATTTTGCTTCAAGACATTTTTAACAATTACTGCACAAACAGAAAGATTTATCAACAAGTAAAGGAATAAGAAAACAAAAGTTATGTGTTAAGTAAAATTTTTACGCAATTATCTATTTGTCAATAATTATAAAAATATCATTAGAATAGTAAAAACCATTGCCATATAAATCATTCAAAATATATTCATTCCTTTGGCAATGGCAAAATTCGTTTATAGAGCCTGGATCACATCATATATATTTACCAATTGCGCTTGTGAGGGCTTTGAAATTTTCAGTTGACTTCAAATGCCAATAATCCTATGAAAACCGTATTAAGAATTTCAATATACTTATGTTATCACAGCTTTGTGTGCTGACTTCGATAGATAATATATATACTGTATATATTTTCTGATTGCACCGACGGTTTTGATGAATATAACTGGTTCAGTTCATAACATTTTTGTTGGATACAATTAATGCTGCGGAAGCAGTTGTTTAAAATAGTTCAATAATAATGAATTGGTTTTCCGATCTTCGGGGTGGAGTTTATAAACAGTCGACAATGTTTCATACCGGATGACAATTTGACTTTATGAAATAGTTTGAAAGCTCCAAAATATCTTCCTCTGCCGACAAAATTCCACATAAAAGTGGTTATGGTTATAGCTTGGAGGGTGGACGTGTTTGTAGTATGGGGATTTTCAATATTTGTTTTTACTGTGCAGTCAATTTCGACTTTCACTTGTAGTATCATTTGTTTTCACGTTCTCTTTGTTGAAATTTGTTTATCACGCTCTATTTTCATAATAGGCTATGCGATGACTCTTTAAGTATCGTTAAGTACTTTATAATCTTCTACTTCACTCAGTACCATGCCAAGAAAAAAAAAAAAGGAAAAAAAAGGTATTCGGAACTGTCAACCATGGACGTACGAATACCGAACAGTCTTCAATATAGTGTTTCAGTCAAGCACAAAACTTAACAAAACGAGGTCGAAAAGAAAACAGTTGAAGATAAGTCATTCTTTTAAATAGAGAATTGATAAAAGGACAAGGACCTCTAAAATATAGTTTTTATTGTAAACAATAATTTCAATTGTGTATGTTAAAAATTATTGAATAATAATAATATATAATACAAATTATATAAATTATGTATATCTTACGGCAAAGCTTACAAATCGGTTAGTCTGCGGTTTACAAGGGTAAAGCTTACTTTACTAAAAGCCCTTGGGAAAGTTAGAATGTTTTTCTGTTTCACAGCTTAACCCGGGTAATCTTCAACGTATTCAGTTACCTTTGGTTAAAGTAGGCCTAATTATGTTATTCATAATTAAGAACATTTTCCTTTATTCTACCAAGTTATTCAATTATACAAACTGGGATGAACTGTACCGTAAGTTATATGAAATAAATTAACACCATATCAAAATAACAATGATTTAATAATATATTATTATTTCTGTTACTTTATTTTCACCATACATTGTTATAGAGATTGATGATAAAAATAATCACCTGTTCGAGCAAGACAAGCTTAACAACAAAAAACTCCCTAGCTTGAGGCTTCGCACAGGAAAAGTTGCAAAATAATGACGTTGAATATTGGAATCAAGTCCTTTTGTTTTTCAGTTTTCATAAGCAATAATGACAACCGGCATATGATTTAAAAGGCAGGGGTCCATACGATGTTTTATCTGCGGAAAACTTAGATGGTACATAGGAATGTGTAAGTTCTTAAAAATGAAACTGTGAATTGGCAGACATTTTATTCCTTTGTATAGGCTATCAATTTTTCTATACAACTTGTCTTCTATTCCAGTCTGTGAGGATTTTCTTTTAGTATTCCACATTCCTAACTTGTTGAACTGAATGTGACACTTTGAATAATGCATGAAGAATACAGATGTTCAACGCAATTGTAGGGTTTGTACAGATTATTATTTTAAACCATGTTCGTGATGGCATAGTTACATCAGTCAAGTGCAACAATAATAACCATAACATAATCGTTACAGAGGGGCTACTTTAACGTGACCCATGCAATAAAATATGAGTATGACCATGGAGCCAGTTACTGTAAAAGGAAATTGCCAGCGTGGACACATCACTGCAAGTGCCAATTTTGACGGAACAACCATGTCATTGAATTCAGTGTTGTTTACTTTCTGTTTTGTTGGGAAATTTAAAGTCGTTCGTGCTTAAACGATCGCTATCGACCTCTCTGACAAAGCCACAGGGATTATAAGTAAACTTTCATATGAACAGCATTACGGGAGCCCATCCCAAGCGTATCAATAATAAACGTTTACTTGTTTAGTACTAACATTTAGCCCACTTTAATTGATCAATACAATCAAATACACAGTGACTTAATATCAAGGTTAGCAATTGTGGATCTAAAGCTTCGAATAATTCAATAATAAAAAAATATAAAAAATTTGAGTTAAAAGTACGAGGCGCGTCCATAAGTATGTTTCCCGTTTACAGAAACAAAACATAATATCATGGATATGTTTATTGCAACAGATACTTCAAGTGTTCAGCTGTTTTTCAAAATATTCGCTACCGGGATTGAGACATTTTCCATACCGTGGGGCCAACTTTTGAATACCTGTGTCGAAGAACTCTGCCGCCTGGGGTTTGAACCACTGTGTGACAACTATCTCCGCCTGTCTGTCATTCTCTGTCATTTCTTGAGGTGAAGGAAAAGATGGAAATCATTGGGAGCGAGGTCCGGGCTGTAAGGTGAATGTTTAAACACCTCCCAGTTGAACTTCTGCAGGAGATTTGTTGGGAGGTGTTTAAAAATCCACCCTACAGCCCGGATCTTGCTCCAATTGATTTCCATCTTTCCTACACCTCAAGAAATGACAGAGACTGACAAAGAGATGGACATGGTTGCCACACAATGGTTCAAATCCCAGGCGACAGACTTCTCCAACACAGGTATTCAAACGTTGGTCCCACGGAATGAAAAATGTCTCAATTCCGGTGGCGAATATGTTGAAAAATGGCTGAACACTTGCTGTATCTGTTACAATACACATTTCTATGAAATTGTGTTTTGTTTCTGTAAATGTCCCCAGGGAAACTCAGGCCTACTTTATGTACTCGTCTCGTGACTAAGTGTTAATACATCTCTAATTACCCCTTATAGAACCAAGAGCATTACTACTTACGTCTGCAAGGGTAAATGTAGCTTAAATTAACCTTTCATCTAGAGTTTTATCTACCTAGCTTAACATGTATTCATATCCAAGTCCTTAATAAACCGTGATAGAAACGTTGAGAAGGGTAGAGTTAAATTAAATTTTACAAAATTCACTTTCATCTGTGAGCCGGCTGGTTCTCTATTACAGGCCATCCAACCACTTTAGTTGTTAGAAAGGTACCGTTATTTTATTGTTTTTATTTTCAATTATGTTATTCAAAGCTCCAGTTAGAAGAGTGTTGCATTTATTTAAAACACAGAACAAATCTCTCTCTGATCCGGTCGCCAGTGTTAATGCCAAAAATGTGAAAACTGGTGAATATTTTTTACCCTCTCTCAAGCTTTGATTGCACCGTATGCTTAATTCAGGAAATATTCCTAATAAAAGTCGGGCGGTTTCTGTAATGTAAAGTTATAATCAGTTATCTGTAGCCTATACGAGTTTTAAATTTACCATATTTTTAACATTTTAAAAGTTAGAGATGAAAAGTGTTGTTCGTGAAGCTAATAAAATTTAATGAAGGAATACAAATTTGCAGTAATGATGCTCTGGAGTAAATATAGATTACTTCAAAGCGAGTACGTTTGTAATGGACATATAATAACGAAAATAATGTTGACTGTACTCTGCAGGTTCCTACATGTTATGATTCTGTATGGAGATATTTCTACTCAGAAATTTCACAATATGTAATCTGGCATTAAAACACAAATCTTGAATAAATGAAATAGGTTTATTTAGTTGAATGCAGAGCAGGACATACAGGGCCGTGGAAAGAAAGCAAGGGCCCCAGGGACGAATTTTCCCCTGCCCCTGTCAAATATTAAATTCTCTACCCAACTTGCCCTTTATAATGTATGCAACAAAAAGATTATCTGTATTTTGATATTTGATGTGTCTTGTGTGTTCTTTAGTTCTGACTTCCAATGTCCTCTTGGTTGGTACTGTATCCCTTTGATGAATAAAGACAATCTAGTTGCTTACACATCGTCATCGATGATGCTGCAATGGTTTCTGTCATAGGTTCAGGCAGCTATCTTTGGAACGTCCTGTGTAAAGAAAAACAAATTACTGAATGAACAAATATCTCTTGGCAAAAGTTTTAACAGTAAGGTATAGGTCTACCTTAAGCAAACAAAACCAACCCAAAACTGGTAGGTTTAAGAGATCGGCTGAGCTTTGCAAATTATCATGTGCAGCTAGATTTCAGTTAAAACTTGATAGTGGGGTTTGATACGCGTCTGAGAAATTCTCGCTGCCGAATTCCAACATTTTTAGTTAGTACTAAAATTTGTGCTAAGAATAGCACCCAGTGTTGCTTTCCATTCTTACTGATAAAGTTTAATTACCAACAAGATAAATGTTTACTCAACTTAAATGCACTCCACTTCATTTGTCTTCTTCCTTTTTCTTTGGTAGAGCCTGTGAAACGTTAAACACACCAGATGAACTCAGTTTTTAACAAAGCTACAACCATTATTATTATTATTATTATTATTATTATTATTATTATTATTATTATTATTATTATTATTATTATATTTATAAACTGTACAGTAATTTTTAATTGCTGTCTCAGAATATTAAATTGTAGAGTGGTAATTAAATGAGCTATGTTTGTGTTATTTTTATTATCTTCCAATATTCAAACCAAAGATGTTAAGAATTGATATGGAATATTATCCTCAAACTAATTAACTTAATATAATATTTTATTACATACTAATTGATTATTCTGATTCAAACTTACGCATTAAACCTATGAAAGCAGACAGTGTAAAGAATGTAATGGTAGTTACAATATTTAAAAAGTAATCCAATGCTATATTGCATTCAGGGAAGAGTTACTTAATTTTGCGTTATATAATGCAGTAATGGGATTTTTATTTATAGATAAAGCTATAACAATATTGTCAGAGTTGAAGTTGTGTAAATTTAGAATTAAGACGGGGACCTAACTGAAGACTGAAATACTAATTTTGAAGCCCATTATAATAATGTAATGTGTCTTAAACACTTTGAAATTATGGACAGGATTTTGTTGTAGGCTCAGAAAAACAAAAAGGTCGGAGTGAAATATTAAGAAAGTATAAGAAATAATTTATTAGGGTGTAGAGAAGGCTTGTAACAGGATATTGCAGAATACAAGAATATGGATGTTTACATCCATGGCGCCACATTACAGCCATTCAAGCATCAAAGAGCATATTTACTAATTAAATGAGTAAACAATAAGATTCCTGTATATTCTTTCAATTAGGTATGATATATGGACATCTTTCAGAGACACGTAGGATCATCATTCTGATTTTGCTGGTACCGCTTCCAATAAAACCACAGATTCAGAATTAATCTGAAACCTAGTTAAAGTTGTATGGTAGAATCATGGGACATAGCAGTTAAGGGAAGCATTATTGCTCTTAACAAAACCATAGCACTTTTACTGTACACTCAGTGAACATTTTTATTTTTAATGTAAGAACCAACTTAATATCAGTGATTTGAGATAAGTTGAGTGCTGGATTTTATAGCACCTTATGAAAAATAGATAAACTGACTTAATATAACTTAAGGTTGCAAGTGTGACCAAAGTTCTTGTTCAACCTTAGTCATGCATGTGGTATTGTAAATCAACTAGTGCTGTAAAATAACTTCTAATAAACTACCATGAAGAAAATGAAAAAGAACCATGATGCATTCTTATCATGTGAAGGGAGGTGTGACATCACCGACCATGTACCATAAGACTGCATGCACGGCGAATTTTAGAATTTTTGTGTTTACATTATAGGGGAGATTGCTGGGAAACTTGACACCTTAACTGTAGAGATTAAGGTTATATTGGTATGATTTACTCATGAAACATTCATAATAAAAACAACTTTTGATTTTCAAAATCTCTGGAAAAATCCCAGTGTCAGAACTTATCGATCAATTGAAAAGCACATATTATGATAATTTTCATTATACAGTAATGTGCACGTTCATTATCTAAAAAAAAAATTGACTCAAACCTCTAATTAAAATGCATTTCTTAACATAGTATACACTAATGAACAACTTTCTCTGAAGAAGTAAATTGAAAAATATAAGAAGAAATGTTATCAGAAAAAACTGATGTGATACAGTCACATAACTTTCTTTACCCTAAGCATAAGAAATACAACTTTCTCTTTTCTAATTCTGTCATAGAGTAAAAGGTGAAATGCAAGAAGTGAGCAATCAATTGTTTCAGCCTTATTCAAAGTGTACTGTTTGCTAATCAACACGAAGCCTGCATTTGTACCAATAACGATTGAGCCATCAGGACATTTTTACAAAAGTTTAAATAAAATTAATGTTTCAACACTTTATATAAGGGTCCTAATGTACAAAATTCAAGCAAAAGCATTGTCCTTCAAGAAAACAGAGATAATGTAATTTTCATCGTGTGAAGTTGTAGTAAAATCAAGATTTGTTTGTTTATGTAGTTTCATATCTGTAATCCTAGGTAATATAAACGATGACAAAGCCAAGGATACAGTATCCTTGTGATGAATAAAGATTACTCACTTGCTTACACATCTTCATTGATGATGTTGCAATGGGATACAAGCAGCTATCTTTCGAATGTCCTGCGTAAAGAAAAACAATAAATTACTGAGTGAACATATCTATTGGCAAAATCCTTAACAGTAAGATATAGGCCTACCTTAAGCAAACAAAACCTGCCCAATCATCGGTAGGTTTAAGAGATCTGCTGAACTTTGCTAATTATCATGTGCAGCTAGATTTCAGTTAAAACTTGATAGTGGGATTTGACACGCATCCGAGAAATTCTCGCTGCCGAATTCCGACATTTTTAGTTAGTACAAAAATTTGTGCCAAGAATTACATCCAGTTGATGCTTTGCAAACTTACTGATAACGTTTAATTACCAACAAGATAAATGTCTACTCAGCTTAATTGTCTCCACTTCATTTGTTTTCTACCTTTCATCATCGTATAATAGATTCCAGCCCGGCTTTCAGATACTTTTCTTTGGTAGAGCCTGTGAAACGTTAAACACACCAGATGAAATCAGTTTATAACAAAGATACAACCAGTATTATTATATTTATAAACTGTACAGTAATTTTTAAATGCTGTCTCAGAATATCAAATTGTAGAGTGGTAATTAAATGAGCTATGTTTGTGTTATTTTTATTATCTTCCAATATTCAAACCAAAGATGTTAAGAATTGATATGGAATATTATCCTCAAACTAATTAACTTAATATATTTTATTACATACTAATTGATTATTCTGATTCAAACTTACGCATTAAACCTATGAAAGCAGACAGTGTAAAAAATGTAATAATGGTGGTTACAATATTTAACAAGTAATCCAATGCTATATTGCATTCAGGGAAGAGTTACTTAATTTTGCATTATATAATACAGTAATGGGATTTTTAGTTGTAGATAAAGCTATAAAAATAATGTCAGAGTTGAATTTGTGTAAATTTAGAATTAAGACGGGGACCTAACTGAAGACTGAAATACTAATTTTGAAGCCCATTATAATAATGTAATGTGTCTTAAACACTTTGAAATTATGGACAGGATTTTGTTGTAGGCTCAGAAAAACATAAAGGTCGGAGTGAAATATTAAGCAAGTATAAGAAATAATTTATTAGGGTGTAGAGAAGGCTTGTAATAGGATATTACAGAATACAAGAATATGGATGTTTCCATGACTTGCATGGCGCCACATTACAGCCATTCAAGCATCAAAGATCATATTTACTAATTAAATGAGTCAACAATAAGATTCCTGTATATTCTTTCAATTAGGTATGAAATATGGACATCTTTCAGAGACACGTAGCATTATCATTCTAATTTTGCTGGTACCGCTTCCAATAAAACCACAGATTCAGAATTAATCTGAAACCTAGTTTAAGTTGTATGGTAGAATCATGGGACATAGCAGTTAAGGGAAGCATTATTGCTCTTAACAATACCAAAGCTCTTTTACTGTAAACTCAATGAACATTATTATTTCTAATATAAGATTGAACTTAATAACAGTGATTTGAGATAATATGAGTATTGATTTGAGAAAAAATGAGTATTATCTTAGCACCTTACATAAGATTGTTAAACTTACTTCTGACGTGTGTATTAGAAAGCCATGCTACCAATATAACATTGCAAATGTACAAACAACAACTTGTGATTTTCTAATTCTCTGGAAAAATCCCAGAGGCAGAACATATCGATAATTGTAAAGCACATACTGGTATGGTATGTTTTGTTATACTGTAATGTGCACATTCATTTTCATGAATCCCTGACTCAATCCTCTAAGTATATTTCTTGAATGACCAACTTTGTCTGAAGAATAGGAATGGATAGAAGAAAAATCTTGATTTGACATACCTTCATTACCCTAAGCATGAAGAATATGACTTTGTCATCTCTAATTCTTTCATTACTACTCCCTTGATGAGAAATTCAAATAAAATGCTACGCGTTCCTAGGGAACATTACTTTTATACAGAACGAGGTCCAGTGCCTTGGCACTCTTTATTGTAGATTGCATTATTACTTATATCATAATGAAAAGAAACATTACAAAATATGCTGTTGTTTTTTATATGATGATACTGAGACTTTTACTTTCATCATAATTCTTCTTTTGAAATGTACTGTGACAGGGAAGTCACACATAATTCGATAAACACATTTCCATGTAGCATTAACATACGCTGTCAGAATGTAAAATGTCCATTTTTAGATTTTGTCCCCATCTATTGATATCCTTCTTGTACTACACTTATGATCACAACTAAATAAAGGCAGACATAAAATAACGAAAATAATATTGACTGTAATATGCAGGCTCCTACACGTTATGATTCTGTATGGAGATATTTCTACTCAGAAATTTCACAATATGTAATCTGGCATTAAAACACAAATCTTGAATAAATGAAATAGGTTTATTTAGTTGAATGCGGAGCAGGACATAGGCTAAGCACAAAACAACATTTTTTACATGACAAAACTATAAATACCGTACCGCAAGAAAGAAAAAAAACACCACCGTTGCTCATTCGCTGTCAATTCGAGTGGTTTAAAAAATAAGTGTTCTCAGTATATCTTATTAGGATTTCAAATTTGAACCTTGATTTTTATTTGTGTTTATTTATTTGTAAAACAAGGTAAATTAGATTTCGGCCTATGCTATGTAGATGTAAATAAATACATAAAGACTAAAGAAATCGAAATGTTCGTAGATAAACAGGCAAAACCAAGGCCAATTCGAATGATTAAAAAACATAATGCTCCTAGCTCGCCCTATTTACCTAGCATTTTAAATTTGAACTTTGATTTTGATTTGTAAAATGGTAACATTAGATTAATTTTATGTAAATGTAAATATATAAAGACTACGGCAAAACCACTCACTTCAAAATGATATGTCAACGATGCATATTGTTGCAGCAAATGTTTCTTCATCTTTTATTTCTAGGTCTAGGGCCTAGTGCAGTCACGCCCCACAGTTTGAGAACCATTGAAGTACCCTATGAAGAGAGCTATAATTGAAAACGATCAGTGCTGAATAGTATTATAAATGAACTAGCAATGAATGCTTCACTGGCTCGGGTGATAACCAATAGAAATTAACACATCTTCTATATAAACGCTGACTCAATGTCATCCTCGTGTAATAAATCAAACAGCAGTACAATGGATTCACAGTCCACCATGCACACATAAATAATACATTTCCAAATTTATGCCTAGCCCATATAGCGTGATGTTGGGAGATGTATACGCGATATATGCTGCATTCACATTTGTAAGTTTAAGGATGCCTAGAACCTAAAATCTAAAGCCGATATCGCACGATCCAATTTGTTCTTTCAAAAAGTTGTATCAAGTAGCATTTAAGTACAGCTATTTCTACAAGAGTGCGTTTTCGTCCTGTATACTGTCAGCTGTTTAACCGAAACAAAAATCGATAGCTACTATAATCGACATGGCGGTCAATATGCACACTGGCAACATTTTCTGACGAATCTTTTTCATAATTTCTAGAGCACCTTCAAGTTTATGCCGATTGTAATAATGGTTATAGTTTTTATTGTAAATTCAAAGTCTTCCTTAGCGTCTGTTAATCTTCTTGACTCTAATATTTCATTTTATTTTCTTGGTTAATTTTTGCTGCATGCTTGCCATGTTTCTACGTCATGCGAGTCGAATAACTCTCATTGTTGATTTATCATTTTTGTATAACAAATTTAACACCCTTCTATTCCGTTTCATGCAATACAATTTAATGTAAAATATTTGTGTTCAATGGCAGTCATCCATGTCACACGATCCTATTTGATTGTTTGTAGAAATTCGGATTAACAATTGGATTGTTTGAGATTGGCTTTGAAAGTTACCATTACTGAGGGATGTGGCCGAGATGGTAACGTCTTGTACTCGCATTTAGGAGGTCCCAGTTTCAAGTCCCGTAGCCAGCCAAATTTGACGTGGTTTCTTTCATGGTTTCCCCAGTCAAAAAGGCAAATGCCGAATTGAATATTTACACACCGTGAATCATCCTCACCATTTCATCCTGTATCATATCTATTTAAATTAGTATCAGTTAAATTTACTCCATGAAATACACTAATAATAGAAACAATTGACAATTAATAGTTCTATGGCCTACCCTACTATATAGACACAGATCCCGAACTCCTGATAAGGCCTCGTAGCTGAAAGTAGTATAAATACAGCAGAAAAAACTTACAATTAGAAAATAGTTTTTGTAGTTTTGGAAACGCCTAATTTAGCTTTTTGCACGATGAAACTAGTTAGTGGTACTTACGAATATTGTTGCCGTGGATCGTAACTTGACATTCCCACACGCAGTCTGGTTGCTATGAAAACAAAAGCAATCTCAGTGCTGTAAAAATTACAAAAAGCACATGTGCCGTAAGTAAAACCATTATAATACAAGCCTTTATCGAAAGCCGGAACCAAGGCCCCCCTGCTGTGGCGGCTTTAACAGGACAAATATTCAGTCCCCATAACAACCAACACATGCGAATCACTTTCTAAAATATAGCATCTATTTCCAATAATGTATATAAATAATATTTTCAGCTAATATCTCAATTAATATAATTAAATTGATATAAATAATCATCGTGCAAAAAATAGCATGCAATACTCCTTCCGTAAGCGCATAACGGATCTCGAAAATTTAAAAAAAACTCTTTACTCGATCCGTATGCACCGCTTACGGAACTAGTATCGCAATATACTATTGCATTGATTACAGAAATGATGGTGATAGTGACGGTAACAATTACAATTCATGCCAATCCAGAAAAGAAGTTAAAATGTAAAATTCGTGGGTAGAGTGGAAAAGGGGCCGGAAAATCCACGATGAAAACAGGAATACAGTACAAGTAACTAAAAAAAAAAACATGAATGTTTTTATCGAAGTCTATCTTTCCTATTCTCGTACTGAATCAGTGGTAGTCAATGGCGCAGCCACGGGTGGGGGGTTAAAAATATGACTAGCCTATGGAAATTCATGCAACTCGTGTCTTATATGTACTAAGATTTTGCTTCTGATCTACCCAGGTCCATTTAATAACAATAAAGCAACTTTAAAATCAAGCAAACAGTTATTGTTATGGATGCATGGCGTAATGGGTAAAATGTAAAACTTGACACAGGCTTTAAGAGCTTAAATTCACTCGTACCTACAGAGATTAAGAGAGAAAAAAAGTTTTTTTCCTTTTTTGTATACTGAAAATATTATGTAGGCCTATACACAATTTTTTTCAACAAAAAAAAAAAAAGTTTTACGTGTAATCTGTCCTTTGATGGCGAATTCGTGATCATGATTTATGTCCTATTCAAACCACAATGGATGGACATCATCACAAAAACGAATCACACCATCCGAGTAGATGGTAATGACGGTGTCAACTTATAATGGACCGAAACGAGCTATTGACCTTAATGCTAACTTCCATGGTGCGATTGAAAATACCATAAAATATCACCGTGCTCCAGTTAAATCGCATTGTTCTTCTTAAGAGCAGTGCATTAATGGTCGTTTAATGATGTCGAATGCTTTACTGTTACATGTTTGTTTGAATGGCTGTAGCTGATGAATAGCTACACATATTGTGTGTTGTAAGTTTTATGTATCCAGCAGAAGTAGGCGTTCTTCGTATGGATGTTAGTGATCATTGACCTTAGTTGTACCGGTATGTGCCAATTATCTGTAAGATTGACGGAACTATTATATTCCCTTCGATGTTTTGTTGAATAATATAGGGATAATCACATTAAAATATTATCGTTAGGATTTTACAAAAAGTAGTTTAATATTTCGATAACATTAGAAAGATTACGCCAAACAATTCGTTCTGTGGAAGTCTGTGAATCAACCACATAATTAAAAAAAATTATGAATGTTTTTTTTTTATCGAAATCCATCTTTCCTTTTCTCGTATTGAATCAGGTAATCAATGGTGCAGCCAAGGGGGGAGGGAGTTAAAGGGTTCCCACGATTAGAATAATATTCTTAATTTAATAATTGTATAATTTTCTTTTCAGTTCAATTCAGTTCAAGAATGAAAGATAGTTTAAAAAATTTTAAATACAGTGTTTGAAATAAGGATTATTAATTAGTTTTCATCTTACGTAACAGGAATTCGATGACGATTTCAAACGCATTTGTTCGCAGCGTTGCTTTATACTCTTCAATCGAGTCCAAATACCTCTACATGAAGTTTCCAAACGATTTGATACATTTCGTGGTCATCAAAAACATGCAGTTCAGAGGAATATCAAAGATTTTATAAATAGTAGATGAGATAAAAAAAATAAATAATGATAGTAGTCTGTCTGTCTGTCTGGAACCCTATAGCCCCTATACTGGGGCGAAGAGGCTTCCAAGTGGAGGTTTAAGTTACCTATATGAATTTTTTACGCTTATTTTCCGAGAGAGGGCAGAGGGAGAGGTGGTAAGCCCATCGCCTCTCAATAATAGTAGTGATGTTATGATATTGACAATAGAATAGTAACTTCATTGAATGAGAATGTGTTGTAAAGAAAATGGTAAATACAACACTACCAAGAATTCATTCCACTCACATTATAATTTTTATTTTAGTTTCCTAGCCATGTATCTTATAATTGTAGCGCCCTCCCCCCAGATGAAAATCCTGGTTGCGCCACTGAATGGTAGTATTGGATAGCTATGGTATAAGTATTGCTGTGCTACAATAATGGAAGGCTATTTATTGCAATAGTATTAACAATAATGAGCCACCATGCAGAGAGGGAAGTGCAAATGTTGCCACAGTGCCAGTTAACACTCGGATCGTCACAAGCGCCCGTATTGAATGGGTTTCCCGCCGTTCTGTAAACATTGCCATGGCAAACAGTTGACATTCGCCAGTGCTGCTCTCATTTGTTAATCGTATATTGCTCAGTCTGTATTAACTCGCTTCCATTAAACAAACCTTACAATAATAAAGTTCTGTATAGCTTAAGAGGTGATTCTATACGAGAATATGATTCCTGTCTTATTAAATAGGGAATAATACAATGTCACGAATAAGAAGAGGTCTGAAAGATATCCCAGTAAACATTTATCAGATTCTTAGATAAATATATCGAGTAAAAAACTCTTGAGTAAAAATATTAATTTCTTCAGTTCAAGTTACCTAAAGTAAATATAATTATATATATATATATATAAATTTAATGTGGTTACATTAATGTTCATTATTTATCGATAAAAATAAAACAAAACTCTCATCAGGTGATATCTGACAGAAGTTCAAAATGATGAAAATAAAAAGGATTTTCCATTATTTAAAAACATACTCATTTAAAAAACTTGTTTCAAGTTAATATAACCTTAAATTTAAATTTCGAAAGAAATCTTGCAAGTCTGCGAGTAGGAAAAAAAATTATATAGAAATATAAACATTTTCCCAAGTGATTCTTGACTAGAAACGGCAAAATGTGATTTAATCAAGCTAAAAAAATGTTAACATACCTTTTTCAATTCCCTTTACTTCTTTGCAGTTTCTGAAGTAGCGGGCGACATTTCTTGGTGGAAATTATGTAGAAATTATTGAAGCACGGCTCATGGTTTGTTTGCTTGTTTATTTATTTACTTATTTAAATATGTCGCTAACTTATTTTATGATTGGAATCACAGCAGATAATTGTTTCAGATACTAAATTTCTTTGAGGTTGAATTAAGTTATCTTTGATAGAATTCGTTATGTTAAACAGTTGTACACAATAATATGTACACGTTTTTGTTCACAAAACTCTCCTTGTTAGAGGACTTCCTCGTGGAGAAGATAATACAGGGGATATTAAAATTAAAGCACCACAGTGGTACATCAACAGACATTTAGGATTATTCATTTGATTTTCGGGTTAATACATTAAGTATATATGATATGTCAATATGGAAGATTGCATACAGGAAAGACAAAATTGCATACATTAAAGACAAAATTCTAAGTTGAAACAAAAAAAGAAGTGCTCTCCTGAGCTCATTCGATGACGTGCAAGGATCTGGGTCTATAGGGACTGAGAAAGTAGTCTTTCTCTTCAGTAATTTCCTAGAAGTCCTGTCATAATGTTTTAAGTATACTATATATTATGTAGACAATCTGCCTGATCTCATGGTTAGCGTCGCAGGCTACGAATCCGTAGTGCCGGGTTTCATTCCGAGATCTGGACGAGGGTATACTGATTGAAATGGAGGAGCTGCTTGATTAAAAAGTAGCGGCTTAGGTCATGGAAACCATCATTAAACGGCGTGGGTGTCGGCATGCTAACCACATGCCCCCAATCCTGCCTTTAGCCTATGGTAGATGATGCCTATGATAGACCATCTTGCAACATTGGCTAACTGAAAATTTTATTATAATATAAATTATATTTTCAACTCTTCTGTTAATATTTTTATATTCGCTGACATAAAAGTTTCATATGATTTTGTATTTCATTCTTATGAATTCTTATGAATTGTATTGAAGTATTTGTATTTGAATTGTCATTTTAATTTACATGTATAATTTATTCTTTTTTAAATGAACTTTACCAATTTTATCGATGATCACGGAAAATTAAATAAATGAATATATAAATAAGCTAATAAAAATTCCAATGGCTTAGCGATTCAATTAGGTGAGTAAAAATCAGCTTAATTAATTAGGGCCTAATTAATAGTAGAAAAATGAACTAGTCGAACTCCCAATACAAAGTAAAGGATCGAAGTGCGAGCGATTCAAATTGAAGCGTCTAATAACAAGTTATGGTATTCAGTATGGTCTGGGTACACGTATCACAGATTGTAGATCGGTAAAGGCTTAGAGACTAAGTAAGCGAATATAACACGACGCCTGGCATCTCCGCAGCCAGCAAGTGTTTTGACGCGGAGGCAGAGGGGGTGGAAGTGAAGGCACAAGAACAATTAAACTCGGCTCAGGACAATTATAAAGGGATTACGAAACAATATGTAATTAGTTTTTACTTGGGAACAGTCTTGTCTTGAACAGAACACTGTTATCTAACTTTGGACATCTCGCCTGCTACCATGTTTATTCCCCTCCTTGCTGCAATATTTAAAATGTTCGCCTCGCGTTGCTCTCTTGTTTTATTCTGCCTCTTTAATAAATCAGGTAACGGCCTCCCATTACACATTAAACAGCAAAAATTAAAATGCCGGCACTTATCTAGATACAAGACTCTCTCTGTGTGTTTTTTTAAGCTTTGCTTGCATCATTGTATAATATTGTACCTTCGTGAAGCCATGCTTTGTTCTATAGCCGAGAGGATTTTATGGAGTAACTATAAATCTAGGACTAAGTTTGCACACATCAGGGTAAAAATTGGCAGTAAAGTTAAAGTTGAATAATATTACATCTACTTCCGTCGTTAGGCTATTCATTTCTTGTAAATTAATTAGTTTGTCTTATACAAAAAAAATCTGACGTGAAACACATTAACTTATTCTGCCCAAATAAAGTTATTCCTCTTAGTATAACATATTATGTATGGCATTCTCTTCATATAAATTGATTGTAAAAAGGAAGATAATGTTGTTACCACATAGCATCGCATCCCCGAAGGATACACAACCAGAAGATCTTATTAATGCACTTATGTAACTTTCTTTATCCTAAGCATTGGCAATACACTTTTTTAACTTCACTTTCTTATAGTCTTTATAATAAGAGGCCGTATTGCAAAGAGCGTGCATTAATTTGTTTCAATCTTATGGAAAACTTCATTGTTCACCAGGCAAGATTGAGTTCCTACAAACAGAAAGTGGCTTTTAACTAGGCTTCAGAGAATTTTTGCAAAAAAAAAAATTCAAATGAAAGTTTTAACTCTTACCTCTGTACCTCATGTACAGAACTTAAACAGAATCGTTAGAGCAGTTTTCGAGAAAATCGCGATAAAGAAATTTTTTTTCAAGTACAGGGGAATTAAAAGTAAGAAAAAGTTGTCACCAATCTTCGTGTCACATCCTCAGAAGGTACCTAACCCAATATAAAATTATGTTTTTGTATGATTTTTCGTTTTCGAGCTAGTTTGTTTATAGACAAACATAGATATGTTTCTGAAAATAGTATTTCTGCATTCAGAGGGCCTCAAAACATGTATTTATGTTAAAAACTCAACTTGATTCTTGGGGTCGAACTTAATACTTTCTCTATCACTATGAATGTCTTATCGGAAACAAGAAGAAAATGAGCTGGCCTCATCAGCCGTCCTAAAACTGCTTTTTGAAGTTGTAACAGGGATATTATTAATAACAATTCTATCGGCTGGCGAGATTAATCATTTACAGTGGCTGTTGAGGCATTTGAATTTCCGTAAAAAACCACCAAGATGGGAATGAGTCTATCAGCTGTTATTTACTTCCATATGCCAGAAATTCAATCATATGTCACAGTAATCATTCATCTTTACGAGTAAAACTTGTACTAAGCTTGAAACAATGAATGGCATCCTTTAACATTCACAATTTCATTTTAGGGCAGTTAATATCGTGGCGCAGGGGATGCGTTCGCTCCTCTCACGAAGCGGCCCCGAGTTCGATTCTTGGTCGGGACAAGTTACCTGGGTGAGGTTTTTCCGGGGTGTTTCTTCACCTGTGAGACAAATGTCAGGTAACATCAAGAGAAAAAATATTGCAACTAATTTTCTTTTACTTTCTCGCATATACGTAGTATTGAGAATCGTGACAAAAAATCGAAATCTAGATAACACCGGGAAACATATTTATGATACCTAGATACCGAAAAAAGTGTTTTTGGAATGACGTCTGTCCGTCTGTCCGTCTGTCTATCTGTCCATCTATCCGTCTGTGGAAAAGCTCAGCGGGTAAATGGTTTGTTGTATTTATTTTATTTTTTGAATGAAAGACTTTTTCGGAATTTCATCGAACCGCCCTGAATTTTGTTTTCATAAATGAAATTTTAAGGGGACTTTTCATGAAAACTTTTTTCAGAATTTTGATTTTTGAAAAAACGGCTCTAACGATTATAATAAAAATGTAAAATCTGAAACTTTTATATACAACTAATGAAATGGCTATAGGCATATCTGTTTTTCTGTAAAAATGACTTAGGGAGTACTTTACCTCGTGTCCATTTTCAATTTTTCTAGGCTATCTCCATTACACTGGGCGATGCATGGAAACTTAGCACAGTCAAGTTGTAGAGAAAATTAAAAAGAACATTTTTTGTTAAATACATTTCTTTATAAAATTAATAGGTATCAAGAAAAAAATGAAATAACATGACTTAAAATGCGAATTTCAGAACATACATTTTGATTAAAATATGAATGATATTCTTCTGTTGGTCATAGTAACAAGGATACTATAATCTAATTATTATTGTTGTGGAGTGTAGTCAGTATACCACAGTCGTAATGAACACACCAAAATCAATTAGAGCGGGTGGTATAGGGTAACGGGGAAGAGGTCCTGGGTTCAAATCAAACCTCCTGGCCAGTAGGCTCTTGTAATGATTCATTCGTGCAGCATTTGCTTCTATTGTTCGGCTATCTCAATGTATCCTGCACTTTTGCCTTTGAGATTGAGGGAACCATGCAAACCTCAAGTTTTTGTTGTTGTTGTTATTATTGTTATTATTATTATTATTATTATTATTATTATTATTATTACACGTTAAAAGCATTGAACATAAAGATCGATGCTAATGCTTTCCGTTCTAGCTACTTGTTAGTTTTATGAAAATGTAATAAATAAAATTTAACTGTCTCTATAATTTACATTTTTTTTTTTGTGCTAGCTTTAAACACGTATATGCGAGAATGTTTGTGCAACATATTTTTGCACCATTTATTTGCTATTGTGAAGGTATTCATAGAGATCGAGGTATCCAATTTGCTCAGAAGTACTCACGAAAGCGATCTGATGATCGTGTAATGCACTGTGATTTTATAGATGTGTTGTCACTGTTTTTAATTCAGCCTAGATACACGTCATAACCAATGCATCTTACAAATATGCAGTGTTATTTCTTATTTCATTTACTCTATATGAAGTAAAACCTCCGTATAGCGATAATAGTGAATCCCAGCAGATTATACTCGATGTTCGGCCTCTCGATATCAATTAGTCTCCCTTTTATCTTCTTCCAAATATTTTTTTTTCTATTCTCAATCCCTTTTCCCACACCCACCTTATCCCCATAGGCTACCCTCTAAACCCCTTTTTATGGTGGACACCCAGTTTGTAGTTTCTAGATTCTCAAGTTGTTGTCTGTAACAAATAGATTTTAAAGATGTGTCCTCTGCCTTCCATAAATTTAACCAGTATTTTATTGCCATAATTTTGCAGAATGTTGTGTCATACGTAGTTTCCCACTCTTTTACTATCCCGTAATTGTTAATGTCAATAATATGGTATATGTAAGAATTTTTTTGAGGAATAAATACATTACTACTACCTTGGATAATGCGCACTTTACCCGAGTAAAGCTAGGTTTACCCAATTTCGAGCTCTACCCTTAGCTTATCGATCTTTGCTACACAGAGGTTTCACTCTATGTGAATTTTTTACAACAAAATATCATGTTAAAAATTAGGAAGTCTAATGATTATTTTTAGCAGTGTTGTAAAGTGTTATTTACGTGAAAGCATTAAGTGTCGTGATCAATAAGCAGTTCCAGGCTGAGAGGTTTCCTCATAGCGATAAGCTGTGGAATGTGTGATTGTAGGTCAGGAAATTAGAGAGGAGAGCTCGTCAGTCAATCGGGCAGTTGTTTCGTGCTTGCCAACTTTAATTTTCACTTAACATGCATAACAAAAAATATTCCGACACACCGCGTAGTTACCTTAAAGGGAATGTGCTCTTAAGAAAAGTGTACGGCTATTTCAATATACTTAATTCTAGGTATCACAATCATATTCCTTTGTATTTGCCACTTCATAATAATATTTATTTTATTTTTTTGAAGTTTGAAGTTTATTGTCACATACATTATTACATTTCATTATTTACATTGTTCCAACATCAGTACAGGTAAAAACAAAAACCAACAGAAAATACTATTTCTAATTTAGCATAAAAAAGTAAGGTATGCCCCTAGTTGAGCAAAGCTCGTGTTTAGGGATATAATAGATTCATATAAATCTAATTATATATCAATCAATGCACAGTATACTAAAACGAAAATTATAAATTGATGAGGACAATGTATATAAAATAATTTTGGATTATTAACAAGCGGTTTATATAGAAATTACAAAAAACAGAAAAAATTATAGAAATAAATTGGGTTGAAACATTGAAAATATGTCTTTTTCTCTCCCCACTGCAAGTATCTCCCCAATTTTGAAATCGATATTATCGACCTTCTAATTATGAATAATAATATGTTCATGAAGTTCAGTTATTGTTTATATAAAACTTACAAGGCGTAAAATGCACTATGATTAAAAAATTCCCTACACTTTGCACTTTATAGCTTAGTTTTTTGCCAAGTGGCTCACATGGTGAAAAACTGGCCCATTATCCTTCATAATGGTGGTACGAAATAAGCGAAGCCAAATCCAAATGGCTGAATAGGATCATAATAACGTAAAGCTAAAGTTAAAGCTTTTAGATGGATAATCAAGGAGATAAGGATAATAAAAAATTACAGTAACCGCGATAAGGCATACAGAGCTGAGGATTAGATGCCATATGGCATAATGTATTCTTGCATTCCTAGAAGAAAGGTGATCATTTCTAACATCATCTAGTTTTAGCATTCGGGATCATTAAAAATTATCATCTTAGAATGGTTATTTATTGTACAAGGGTTAAAAGAAGGATTTTAGTTTGCGAGTAAGAATGTTTGCGGAACGAGCCCGCAAGGGCGAGTGAAGCAATTCTACGAGCAAAATAAAATCTCTTTATCATGTGTATTGCGTCTATCTTAGCATCAGTGATTTGCTTATTGTTTTGATTTACAACAGTTGACTGCGTAGGGAACATTTGTGAAGCAATTTTCTTCTTGTTTCCTACAGAATTTTCTATAGCCTATTTTCACTATTTTTTATACGATCGTCAATATTTATAGACAAATTATAGATTATTTCTCCCTCCTAGGAGTAGCAGTAGCGTCGTTAAAGAACAACAAACAACAACAACAACATAGATTATTTACCTATTTCGTATCTGTGATGCTCAAAGCGGCTGTGATGGTCATTTGTTTTTCTTAGCATCAGTGACTTGTTATATTGTTTGACAGTTGACTGTATTGGGAAATTTTGTGAAGCAATTTTCTTCTTGTTTTCTTATTTTCTATAGGCTAAAGCCCTCTGCAACCGCAAACAGAATTGTTGTTTGTACAAAATTGTTACAAATTGAAATGGTAATTCCATGAGCGGAGGAAGTAGAAATAAAATCGATAACATGATTTGTTATATTGTTTGAATTTACAACAACTGACTGCATAGGGAGAATTTGTGAAGCAGGAAATCAAAGTTGGTCACCATGGAGTATTATAATTTTATACCACACTGTGGCATAATTTAATCCTTTTAATAATATTATAGGATATCTTTTAAAAGTGCTTTTTTACCTTGATCTGTCTAAAAGTATTATTATGCGGTGTTTAGTTATTTCAGGAAGGATAGGGAGGATTATTGTCTATTGTTAAACATGAAATAACATGTAGATCGCGAAAATGTGAAATTAGGGAAAATTACACAAGTACGGCGAAAAAGCAATGCGGAATTACCCGTACTAGATGGAAAGTAATACCGGTATGAACTTCATAGTTCAAGATAAAAGATTTGTTCTCCTTTCTTCCGTAGCATTACATTGAAAGCGAGGAGAAAACTTTGTACAAAAATAATGGTGGTTTTCCAATCAAGCGGGTGGACTTTATTCTATACCAACAAAAATACAAAGAGAGGAAGTTAAAATAGAAAGAGACGTTGCGCGAAAGAACTTTTCCAATGTTAGGCATCTGAAAAAAAGTTCGGAATACAGCAGACCCCCTGTTCTATTATCAGGGTGGAGCCCTCGACATAATCCCAGGTAAAAACTTCTCCTACCTTCCCAATGCCTCATGGGAGAAAGGCATGACGACCAAATACATCCAAAAATCGAATGATAGAAAAAGGAGAGAGAGATAAAGTTTTCTAGTTACTTTTTAAAGTTGGTTCTCCTTCTGGGATATCGAGGTTTAGGGGCGAGAGGATTTCTTATTGATATCACCATCATTTACTTAATAGCTGAACTTGCATACTCCTTGCTGCTTTTATATAGATCTTACATTGCATTTATTAAGTGCCAGTATGGTACTTTATGAGATTGTGTGGGGACGAAAAATGTCTGTCCGTCTGTCTGTCCGTCCGTGTGCCTGTACGCGCCATAACTCAAATACGCTTTATCGGATTTTCATGAAACTTGGTATACGCATTTATAATGTCCATGGGAAGAACCCTATTGTTACTTCATCGGATGTTTATGAAACTTAGTATACACATTTATAATGTCCATGGGAAGACGTCTGTTGATATTGGACAAAATCGGTTGGCCGGTACCGGAATAATGCCCAATTTAGTGCATTTTTATGGTATTATATAACAAAAGGCCCCATAACTCAAATATGTTTTATCAGATTTGTATGAAACTTGGTATACGTATTTATAACGTCTTCGGCAAAGAGCCTATTAATTTTGGACCTAATCGGTTGAACGGTACCAGAGTAACGACTAATTAAAGGTCACATGTTTTTTTAATTTTTGTCTAGCGGTATAATTTGACAGTTTTCTGCATATCATAATTGCAATTATAATTGATTCAACAAAAACATACTGGCACTTTGTTATATCAGTTTACCTGATTTTATTAGGTACGAGAATGGTACTTTCTGAGATTGTATGGTGGACGGAAAATGTCTATCCATCTGTCATTCTGTCCGTGTACCTGTACGCACGATAACTAAAATGCGCTTTATCGGATTCTAATGAAACTTGGTATATGCATTTTGGACTAAATAGATTGACTGGTACCGGAGAAATTCCCGATTTAGCGTCTATTTGTGACAGTATATTAGACTGATTTATCAATTGCAAATCTCATGATAACGTATTGTTTTACAGTGTTCATATATAGCTTTGGAAAATACAGTTAGCTCTGACAAATAACACCACCCACTTATTGCATCACATATGCTTATCAAACTTTAGACCTTTGTTCATCCGTATGCCTTGCTCAATGCATCGATCTGGAGCTTAACTCGGAGATCGATTACAAAAGTAAACTTCTTTTCTTCATATCGTAATTGCAATTATCATTGATTGAACCACTGCCTTCTAGACTGTATTACTCGTGACGGCGGTGGATTAAACAAAAGCATTCTGGCACTTTGTTATATCTGTTTACCTGATTTTATTTTTAATAGCATTGTTGCAAAAATTAATCCCGAATCATTTCAGTGAAAAGGTAATATTATTTCGTTATAGAAAACGATCTATTTAATATAAATATTTTATGCAATAAATGTAACTGACTTATAGTAGCCGTGATTAGCTGTTAGGAATTTTAAGAAATTGTGGCTAATTTTTAAAACATATATTTCTGTATCGAATATAAATAATTTACATTCGGTTTGTAGCGCAGCGCCTCAACCACTACGCTACGGCGTACTCCACTAGGTTTATTAGAATCTATATTAGTCAACACAGTCTAGCTAATAAGTTGTGATGGAATATAATTTGTAGTTGATGCAATAAAAATTACACTGTCGATTATTAAAAAATTGTAAAATTTTTACAATAAGTTTACTTGCAAATAATAATGGCAATGTTTTCAAATGGAGAAATGGAGAATCCTAGATATTATAAATTAAATGAAATTAATTTATGTAGCCTAGTATATATAAGGACCGCCGGCGTGGTCATGTGGTTAGCGTCGGCGAATACAGATCCGTCGGCCCGGGTTCGATCCCCGGTACCTCCTCGGATTTTTCTGAGGTAGAACGTTCTGGTAGGGGTGCACTCAGCCTCGCGATTCAAATTGAGGAGCTACTTGATAGAGAAGTAGCGGCTCCGGTCATGGAAATCATCATTAACGACCGAAGTTGTCGGCATGCTGGCCACATGCCCCCAATCCTGCCATCTGCCTATGGTAGATGACGGGCGGTTGGTAGGCCTTGTCTCTTCAAGGATGTAGCGCCACGGGGTGTTTTTTTATAGATATACCATCTCAAAAACTACAATTAGAATACAGAAATTATTACAAGAAGAAAAATACAATAAGAAAATAAAAAAAAGCACTGACACTAAAGTTATGATATGAAATTACAATAATAATTAAAATTACCATAATAATTAAAATTACAATAATAATTAAAATTTCAATAATAATAATTACAGAAAGAACACTAATACAATAATAAAATTGAAATCTATCTACAGTACTTTTTCAGATTATATGCATCCTTCACCAATCAGAATGCGTGCAGAAAAGTTATGACGACTCTTTCTCTTTTGAAAAACCTTCTGAATGGAAATCAGAGCAGGAATAAAATGCCATGCTTTCTCGTATGTTGTAAACATATATGAAAAAAGAGAGTGGCTACGTATCATTGGGCTGAAAGTAATTCGGCGAAATTACAAAAATTTCTCATCCACTATTACTGCCATGTAATCGTACCAATTACTGTGATACGGCTTCAATTAAGCTTTACTTCAGGGGACTATTACACATGCTGTACTGTTGGCAGGTCCCGTATAATTAGTGCGTATTTTTTAATTAACTGCTACAGGCACTCAATGGACGCTTGTGACCTACATCAGCGAATTGTATCATCTCCTAATGGAATTAAGAACATTTTTGCTAAGAGTAGACTTATTAGAAATATAATGAAAGGCAAATTTAGTTATTACTCTGTTTAGGTTTAGAATGCCAGAAATTTTACCTTCAGTCCAGTTGCCTTAATGTCTTGTTTAACCAGATTTGATTAATTGTTCATTCTGACATATTTTAAAGAAAAATACTCTTGTTGCAAAATTTACAGGTAGGCCTATATGAACTAGCCGTCGAATATTTCAAAAATCAATAATTTGGGTTTGTTTGGCAGTCGTAGCGATACAATACCCACGTTATTTTTACATTTTTGTAAAAAAAAAATGCCTTGAAGTGGCATTATTATCACTTAAGGACTCTATACAAATATTGAGGAATCACCTATATAATGACACAAATTAAGATTTGCTCTTATTTACTTGAGGATTTACTTGGTTTAAATGTTGTTATAACTATCATTAACTGAAAATTTATGTGATTTTTTGTATAGGAAAATAATAGTTCTTGTATTCTTAGTCTTAAAAAACTTTCTGAGCAGAGCTGAAAGATTGAAAAAAAAAGTTTTGTTAGTTCCAAAATACAGAAAAGGAGGGAAGCTATTATGCGTTGTTTTTTTTTTTTTTTTTTTTTTTTTTTTTTTTTTTTTTTTTGAAGCAGTAAAGTTTAATATCGGAATCATGCCTCCGTAGGTTTAATGCAATGGAGTTTCAATTATAACTACGTACATTAATGAAATTTTAAATGTATTTAGACCAAATATGCGTATTCATTAAATTCGTTTCTGTGCATTGTAATTTTAGAAGTATTTTCACTTCATTTAGTACATCTCTTTTCCTATTGTTTAATATTGTGTTGTTTGAACGAAACGTTTTCTGCTTTTTAAAAATCTGTATGTACATTTATAATTACTATGCTTGTACATTTTGTCTGTTGCTTTTGTAATTGGAACTTGTTTCTGTTGTAGCATAGGATCATTAATGACTAACTAAATAAATAGCCAGGTGCTGTAATTAAATTTTCTTCTATTAGTCTTTATTACATAATTATTATACATTAGATAATTATGTCGAAATTCATTCACGTTATTCACCACAATAATATCTTCTGGTATTTAGACTCTAATTATAATTTATTGTCTAGCCCGTCATAATATGTATGATATTCCACATCCAGATTCGTCTATATAATTGTCGTAAGTTATAAATATCTGCTCATTAGCTGCTACAGAAAGATTATATTGCTAATCAGAGAAACTTAATAATGATTGCATAAATTGAAATACTTGTATGCCAACAATTGGTCTAAAAAGGAAATGTGTTCCTAGTGTTTCCTTTTTGCAAGAAGACATAAGTTGGCAGTTTAGCTACATCAGCCCATATTAAAATGAGCAATTTAAAAAACTATCATATTACTATGATTACTAATTTGCGAGGGATGATTGAATGGAGTTATCACAGAATAGGGTTGAGTGGCGGGCTCAGGTAAGCACGGCAATGAACATTCGTGTTCCGTAAAATAGATAATTTTTCTTTAGCTTGCTTAGGAATTGTCTATTGCCATTGATTAATAATAATAATAATAATAATAATAATAATAATAATAATATTAATGATAATAATAATAACGACAACAATAATAATGGCGCAACTTAAATGAAAAATTAGTCTGTCCCCTAACTGTTAAATCCTATTTATTAAGTGCCAGTATGGTACTTTAAGAGATTGTGTGGGGGACGGGAAAATGTCTGTCCTCTGTCCGTCCGTCCGTCCGTGTGGCTGTACGCGCGATAACTCAAACACGCTTTATCGGATTTTCATGAAACTTGTTAAACGCATTTATAATGTCCATGGAAAGAAGCCTATTTATTTTGGACCAACTCGGTTGAACGGAACCAGAGTCAATACTAATTAAAGGTCACATTTTTAAAAAAATGACCATACTATAATGCCGCATTTCTAATCATTGAGTCAATTGATCAAGTTGAAATTGAGTACTACATGAATACAGTTATATACAGAAGTTACAATTAGAGGAGTTCTTTGCCACTGAATTTTGTGAAATGTTGACATATTTTAAGAATTTCAAGTTGCAATACATTTAGCTTTGACAAATAACACAATTTTTCAGATATTCTTATCAAACAAGACCGTTAAACTGAGCGAGGTGGCCGAAATGGTAACGTCTTAGACTCGTATTCTGAAGGTTCATGGTTCAAATCCCAGAGCCGGCCAATTTGACGTGGATTTTTAAATTTTTATTTTTATACGAGTGTGCGATTGTCAAGGTATCACACAAGGTATCTGCTGATGCTGGACGATTTTATTCTGATTAAAATAAACTTATTTTCTGCATATCATAATTGCAATTATAATTGATTCCAGAAAAGCATTCTGGCACTTTGTTACATCAGTTTACCTAGTTTTATTATAATTAAGACCTTGCGTTTAAATCCCGAATTTTCATGCCTACAAATTGACATGAGTGAATTTAAGACGTATTAGTGAGTGTGGAATTGACATAATTAAATTGCTACTCAATAAACCTATATGAATGACGATTTTGAAGAAGCTAATAAATAGGGAGCGGATGTTGATAACCTAAACATCACTTCAAATGGTCAATCAAGTTCTCTTATTTTTATGGCAAAATGGCCAGAAATCGATAAAGAAGTGACATTAAAATGTAAAAGAGGTAAAATTGTTTTTAATTTTATTTTTTAAATTATTTTTTTAAATTAGTGTAAAACTGTAATTTTATTCAAAGACAAAACATTAGAATCAAACCTTAAGTACCACAGTTAAATTCAACAATAGGTCTTCAATATATTTAATTTATTGATGTTAAGAATGAGGCGTCTTCATTATTTATTTTTATACATTATTAAGGGGAAAGATAGGATTATTTCTGTCTCCTGGAAATGTGGCACTACTACTTTTATCTAAGTGCCGTACTGTTAGTCGCTTTGTTTGCTATAAAAAGTGTTCTAAAATGTTCTAGACCATATTTAAAGGGCTCGCAAGATTCATAAGGTTCTCTAAAACGAATAACGTAAAATAATGACATAGGCCTATCAGTTCAAATCAGGAGCAAGATGCAGCAAAAAATGCAACATAAAAATCCATGATTCTAACGTATCCTATACCAAGGCTTAGTGTCGAAGTAGTAGAATATTTACTTATTCCTAAAGTTTCACTTACTATTATTTATACCCATTTGTACCCGTTCATTATCATTCAAATGCCATTACAGTATAGCCTATTTAATGCTTCACAAATTTAAATGATCAGATATCCTTGCCTTAAACAAAACTAGTTTTCATATTATCGATATAATATTAACTATCCAGACAAGAAATTAAGAAATAGTCTATGTAAGCCGTCACATTGTGTTATATTGCTTAAAGTATTGTATTGCATACCCCTGGAAACTTTAGATCTGTTATCGCGTTTCAAGAATGGTATTGCGTTCTCTGTGTATTGTACACCCCTAGCTGCACCGGGTATCATGTATCGCGCTCCGGTTTGTCCTGGAGCCAGCTAAGAAGATTTCCTCTGGGAATAAGAAGAAATCGCTGGCTTGGCTTAAGAGCGACTCGCGCGACAAAGCGGCAGGCATCATGGTGTCAAGTGTTTGCACTTGGGTCGTTTTTACCCTTTACTATGTGTGGTTATTATTCATATACACCTTAAAATTGTATATATGTATATATTATTATGTTATTTATTTGATTATATATGTATTATTTTAGGTTTTAGTGCTCATTTTTTAACGAAATATTATATTTCAGGGGATATTTCGAGTTTTTGGAAAGGCATTTATTTTTTTTATAAAAGGATTTAGTTGATATGCTTATTTAAACTCAAATAAACATATGTAAACATTAGTAAAAATAAATATTCAATTAACTGCTTAATCCTGCCCGCGAAATTTTTTTTCCACTTTAAAATGTTTATATTAAAATTTAACCTCTTCATTTTCTGAAGTATAATTTATCTTCTCCTTGTGTTTTGTCCATTTTCTGCTCCAGACATAAAGTAATATAATTACTGCATCACAAAGAAATTAACCTTTTTTACTGCTACTGACATTATATATATATATATAACTTATATATATGCGTCATCGCAAAAACTCCCATAAAACCAGAGATATAGAATTAACAGAGTACTTGCTTTATGTTACAATATGAGGAATTTTATTCATATGTTAGAATTTCCGTTAATGAAACTCAGGTGTATCTTCTAAAATTTTCTTCAAACGTATGAACCTACTCGTATCACTTGATGAATGTTTATACTTTATTAACATAAATTCAGTAGCATGAGGTACCTATTTAACACGTACGCAGTACACATAATATGTGTACCATATTATGTTATACTGTACTTTTAATCTGTATTGCGTATAGGCTACATGAGTTGTAAGTGAATAACTTGTCAGTTTCGTTGTCTAGATGTGGTGTTAAGAGCGTTACAAGCAAGAGAAACTAGAATTTGACATTATAGATAACGCCTGCATTGCTACAATTAGACTACACGCTCAACAAACATTACGGAGAAGACGATTCTAGTGCATTAAATTAGCTTTGCTCACTGTTTCTGTTCAGAGTATTAACTATGCCCAATCGAAATTATAGCAGAAAGTAAATCTAGACTTTCTATGTTTATATAATAATTTTTCTTTGTTTCTTTGTGATTTTTTTTGTAAAATGTATGATTTTTAATCATTGAAACTCGAACCAAAACACGATGGATATAACTTTATATCACATATTAAGACTTGTCTGAAAACAGGAGGATAGAATATAAGAAGGCATAATAAATAAATAAAGATGCAGATAATGTACATTGAAGTGAATACATGGGTAACTAAATAAAATAGTTTATCAACAGAATCGTTTCTTGATCCATTTTGAAACAAATAATCGTCTACATCGTATGAAATCAATTCTTTCTTGTGACTTTATTATTTAAATTAACTGTTTGTCTGCCAGTCTGTCTGTCTGCCTACCTCTTACGGTCTCACTCACATCGAAACAGTTGCACTTAATTTGACGCTGTTGAAGTCATTCTTATTCTGAAACTGGCGGACGGATTATATGCTACAATTCAATTGAATAGCAGCAAATGGTGCGGTTTATAATTGCGTGGAAAGTAATAATGAAAACATTTCGATTAACGTTAATTTAATTAAAAATCGAAAGTACGGAGGCCCTGGGGGTTCCAGGAGGTAGGCTCCCAGATTTTAGAAATTCGGTACTTGAAGGTGCCTGACGCGCCGGCCGCCTTTACTTCCAGGATTGCTCCTGGAACTCATTTCTGTTAGAGGCTGAGTCGACCCGAGGGTCAATAGTACCACCAGATGGTTTAGGCACATTGGCACATATGAGTTCAGTTTTGAACACCTGCGTGGTCTAGTAGTTAGCATTGCTGACTACGGATCCGCAGGTCTAGGTTCTATTCCCGATAGGACTATCTCCTCTGTTTTATGAGGTAAGGGAGGTCAAGAACGGGTGCACTCAACCTCGTGATACAAGGAGCTACTTGATAAAGAAATAGTAGCTCCGGTTCGGTAAGCCACCAATAACGTCCCTAATCCTGGTAGATTACACAGTGGTTGGATGGCAAGCCTTGCCTCTTAAAGGGATGTAGCGCCACGGAGCTTAGTTTAGAGTAGTTTTCTAATACAAAGCGTCACTTTTAGCCTACCTTGTGAAGAATAGCCTCTTTTGCTAGCAAGATTGACATATCGGTACTTTTTTGCTAACATTGTCAGTAGTACTTGGGGAAACGTCTTGAGCGGTTTTCTTTATGCTTATAAATGCTGCCTGTGGTACACACAGAGTGTGGACGGATCAAAAGCTATATACAGTGGAGTGTTATTATAGAACGATGGCGGCACTTGTTATGATATCGGCGAGGCGCTTTGAAGTACACTCCAGTAGCCCCAACGTGACCCCATGTCACCCCGCAAGGTGTCTGATAAGGGGCTTGGCCCTGGCCCGGCCGTAAAGGTGAGGCTATAAAATGCTGCCTGGCCTGAAGGGGAGAGAAGATGTTCTTTGAAAGCCTGCCTTACGACTTCAGTGATGCCACCACGCGGAGAAAGTAAATATTTCATGCTTTTTTCTTTCATGAATTATTTTCTTTATGTAATGCGCACATACATACATGCACTGACTACTGAAATTTTTACAGTGTTTTTACTTTCTTTACCCATGCCATTAAGTACTGTTGGCAGAAAAAGAATTCTGTTCCTCCCTGAAATTTGATGCCAAATTTTAAGAAACAATACACTTTTTAAGGGCCTCTGATATAAAAAATACCACTTACAGAAATACCTCAGTGGGTTTGTCTATTAACAGCTGAGTTCGAAAATGAAAAATCATATCAAAACAAAATTTTTGACCGAGCGTTCGGCACTTCATCTGTAAATTAGTTTGCTACGTGACTAAACGAGTTATTAGATTCTATTCCAATTTGGAATTAATATTCCTTGAAGCCGTTAAAAAGGATTTTTGTTTTCATTCCATTTTAATGTTCAGCTTCTTTCAACGATTATAGCCAAACGGTTCAAACGGAAAGAAGGTAGTAAAACGAATACTTTTGTAATCTTTCAGAATTATGAGTTGCATTTATATAGAAGAAATAACAAATAAAATGAATTTGTTTGCAAATATGTTGCAATTTAATTATTAGAATACGAAACAATCAAAATACTTCACGGCATAATATCTGTGTAGGCCTAAACAAAACAAAAGACTATCGCAAGCGCTGTTTACCGAAATGTCTAAGATGGCTTCGTGAAAAGTACAAAATGCTGAATCTTGAACAAATGTAGGCACAGTTCACTTTGTTTACAGAATAAATTTCGAAGTAAGTTATTTATATTTTCAAAAATACTTTGAGGCATATTTCGCGGCTCATGGGATGAAGAGGATAATTTTTCCAAAAATACAATCCCTAGATTGAAATTGAAATCAGAATTTTTATTGATATCAGAACTTAATCATTTATACAAAGAAATAAAATTATCATGAATTACAAAATCATAAGCCCGTGCTTAGGGTCTGTAATATATATATAACCACAATATTTACATAAAATAAAAGAGAAACATGGAAATATACACTGAAATTAAATACCATCAAGTGTCATCAGGAAGTATCTCCACAGCTCTGTGTATGTTCGTCAACAAAGGGAAAGTTGGTGTTATTTACTTACTTACTTTCTTTGAACTGTTGAAATCCATCTGTTTACTATTGTTTTTTAACCGTAAACTGGAATAAGTAATGGCATATCTTTAAAGTAAAGTAAAGTAAAGTAAAGTAAAGTGTTCCCTATTACAGGCCATGGAGGCCCAGAGGTTTCCAGGAGGTTGAGGCTCCCAGATTTTTAGACATTCGGCACATGAAGGTGGTAAGGTTGTCAGCCTTACTCACCGGCCGCCTTTATCCCCAGGATTGTTCCTGGTACTAATTTCTGTTAGAGGCTGAGTCGACCCCAGGGCCATAGTGCCACCAGGAGGATTAGGTCAATTGAAAAACTCCAACGACCTTATCGGGAATCGAACCCGCGACCTTCCGGTTTGTAGCGCAGCGCCTCAACCACTACGCTACGGCGTACCCCATCTTTAATTTAAGTTTTAGAAAATAAAATCAAAGCTAATTTTTGTCGTAAAAAATCGATAAATATTTTCAAGATCTTCTGTACATAGGTTAGTTTTATGTTACTTTTATTTCTTATTTCACAAATAAATGAAGCAGAACATTATACTCATACGCTAGCGCTGCCAACTGAATTCTTAGCATATTCTTGCCTGCACAAGTGCTGCGGAGCGAATTTTTTATGGCGCTGTTTCTGAATTAAAATCAGTTATCAGATATCATGAACGTCACGTTATAGAGGAAGAACTAAAATTGTTGGCAACCCACGTACCGTATGTTCAAATATTTCTTGCTCACCGTATTCTTCCACCACGACTGATGGTACGCCTGCACACCCGGGAGGAATGGAAACACGGCGTTTCCTGTTACGTACAAACTGTCACCAAGTTAGACACTCCTGTTGGGGTAATTTGTAGATGACCCACTTCCACCTTTCCCACTTCTGTTTCACATAGTCTGCAGTACGATGTGATAATTGTTGAGGGCTTTCTCCCGTAGCAGTGTCTCCTTTCTAAAGGGTTATTATACGAATTTATATAAAAATAACCGCCTAGAATGTTTACAGCGTTATTTTATTTCATAATAATGAAGAATGGCTTGAAATCTGTCCGAGAAACGGAACTTCATATTACTGTAATCGGTATGTCTTCCCGATCCATTTACACCAATACCCGAATTCACCATGAAAAACGCAATGAATACATTCCAATAAAACAATCTAATTAATTGCGTTCCCTGTAGTGTGCTTTAAACGGACAACTTTTTAAACTAGTATTATCATTATTTTTCTTTTCACTCCTTCTTAAGGCGGTTTGTTTTATACTATACATCGACTGTACACAGAAAAGATGATAGTCTCTATTGTATTGTTGAAGGGAGAATCAGGAACCTCTGGACTGTCGTACACGTACCCAGCAGTACGGCCTTCTGCACCGTTGTGATGACACCTTTTCCTGGAATCCATTATATATGAATTATGATAAACTCCTGGAAAATTTTGAATTCCAAGCTTTGTCACTTAGAAGAGCATGTCAGTCATTAAGTTTTTTGTATAAAATAATTAATTCTCATATTGATGATACAAACCTTATAGAAAAAATTTATATATATGTACCCAGTAAAAATAGTAGATTAAGAAAACTATTTTTTACTCCTACAGTAAACACACACTTACAGAAAAATTCACCAATAAACAGAACTTTGAATAGGTACAATCAAATCCACCCACTTAATATAGATATATTTGGAATGAATCTTAAACAATTTAATTCTGCTGCAAGCCAACTGTTAAAACATGTCCAAAATGGTAATTCATAGGAATCTGTGTGTGAATAGTAACACAGTTGCCTACTAACATATTTTTGACTGTTTTATTTTACTTGTTTTACTCTTATTTCATGTTTATTTTTTCGCTACATCCTTCATGCTTGCTTTCTCCTTATCTCTCTTATTCTCTTTACTCTCTCCTATTCTCTTTACTTCTTACCTTACATTGGTCATTATCCTAACTTTTCTACTTTTTATTATATCTACTTCATATTTGTGTTATTGTAAGTACATTATGTATTGTTAGTATAGTCATGGACATTGTAATTGGGTGTATACCTGTAATGTTCATTCTTGATTAAATAAATAAATGCTTAGCTCCTTTAAGTTCTTAGGGAGCGCTTTCGGAACGACACCAGTTGCAGACATGACAAGGGTATTATTATCACCTTCCCTTGCCTCCACATTTTCTTAATTTCTTCGGCGAGTTCAAGGTACTTATTTAATTTTTCGCGATATTATTATTGTTATTATTATTATTATTATTATTATTATTATTAATGTCATTATTAGACTAATATTACGAAAAAAAAAATGATGTACTGTACAGTAAGCGTCGTTTTTGAACTGAAGTCATTGTAATACTTGATTTTGGTCACTTAGTACTGGATAATTTCAAAATACAATACAATTTCAAAAATACAAAATACAATATTTTGGCATACAAGTACACTTTAATAATTACATTTTACTTTCTCCCATATACGTAGTATAGAGAAAGTATTGTGATCGTGACAAAAAATCGAAGTCGAGATAACACCGGGAGAGCATGTTTCATGAAGCCTAGAAACCGAAAAAAGTATTTTTGGAATGACGTCTGTCCGTCTGTCTGTCCGTCTGTGGACAAGCACAGCGGGTAAACGGCTCGTTGTATTTACTTCATTTTTTGAAATAAGGACTTTTCCGAAATTTTGTCGAACCGCCCAGAAATTTAGCTTTACAACTGAAATATTAAGGAGACTTTTCATGAAAACTTTTTAAAAATTTTTGATTTTTGAAAAAATGGCTCTAACGATTTTAATAAAAAATTGAAATTGGAAACTCTTATCTATGACCAATAAAATGGCTATATCCGTATTTCTGCAAAAATGACTTAAGGGGTACTTTACTCGTATCCATTTTCAATTTTTGTAGATTATATCCATTAGTGTAGGCGATACATGAAAACCTACCACAGTAAAGTTGTAGAGAAATTTAAAATGAACATTTTTTGTTTAACACATTTCTTTATACATTTAATAGATATCAAGATAAAAACGAAATAAGGACGGCTTAAATGCGAATTTCAGAACATACATGTCAATTGAAATATGAATGACATTTTGTTGCCCCTAGCAAAAAGAAAACTATAGGCCTAATGTACTTATTGTTGCAAATGCAGTCAGTTTTGCTCAGTCGTAATGAACACGCCAAAACCAATTACAGCGAGGTGGTATAGGCTAACAGACAAGAGGTCCTGAGTTCAAATCAAACCTCGTGGCTGCCCAAATTGACTTGGGTTTTTCATGGTTTCCTCGTTCGCAAAGGCAAACGCCGGGTTTGTAGGACTTGTTTATTTTCCATAACTCATCGCCGCTATGTCAGTGGATATTATAATCGTTTAAACTGAATATTACATAAGAAGACATCACTAAACAATAGATGCAGATGAGCTGTTACTATAGACTAATGGTTCACGCAAACATACTAAACACGTTATATGACCTACATGCAGTTAAAGCGTGCAATATAACCTAAGTAGTAGCAGTAGTGGTGAAATTCAAATATAAGTCGCTCCATAAGCTCCGCCCATTCGATATTCACATATGCATGGACTGTGTGATGTATTTTGTTTCTGAGCGAAGCAGAGTGACCAACTGTCCTTGTATATTGTCGCAAGTGCCTTGTATCCCCCTCTACATATAACTAAATAATGCATAACACTAACCACATAGTTAAAGTGCGCGAAGCGGAGGCGGAAGCCGTTGCGAAGCGCCCTTGCATTTTCGAAAAAGGACGATACACTGTTTGTAGGTTTCGAAAATTTGGCATATTATATCTCCCGCGAGGTTTGTCAGCCTGTCACCTCTCGTTTAGCGGTATGACGTCACACCTCCAACGTCCGATCACGAGTTTCTTCATAATACGAGGACAGAAGAATTTGCTAGATCGTGGTATAAAAGAAACTGCATCGGTGATGGTGGGTTGGGTGGGACCGATTCATCCCATGGTGCAATTTATATTTGAATTTTCCCGTATATTAGTAGGCCTACTAATAATATGAAGTTTTACTGCCATTGATATTATTATTATTATTATTATTATTATTATTATTATTTTTATTATTATTATTATTATTATTATTATTATTATTATTATTATTATTATTATTATTTCACAGTAAAAGCATTGAACATAAAGATCGACCCTGATGCTTTCCGTTCTAGATATTTGTTAGTTTTTATGAAAATGTAATAAGTAAAATTTAATTATCTCTTTAATTTACTTTTCTCTGTGCTAGCCTTTAACACGTATATGGGAGAAAGTTTGTGCAATATATTTTTGCACCATTTATTTATTCTGCATTCACATTTTCTTCCACAGTCAGATGAAATGATTTTGCTTTTGATGGTGGAACTTGTACTTTGTACCTTGTACCTTGCAGAAACTTCTCACAGTGCTGGATCATTCAAGAAATTACATTATTCTGTTAAAATTAGTAATAGATAGCCGTTAATTTTTAAGGACAATATTATAAGCGGCTGGTATGCTATTGGCACTTGCTAATAGTAAGAAATCCGTTACATTTACTGAAATATTTATGCTACATTTTGGATACTCATAGTTCACATATGAATCTCCCTTCGTAATCGTTTTAAATTTTTCTCTAATTCCTTTCTATTTCTTTGCTTCCTTTCCGCTCTCCTACATAACTTCCGATCTAATTATTCTCATTAAAAGACATTAAATTATCCCCAAAAAATCATAGTTAAAATCGAAAATTATTATGTTAAATAGTGTACCATAGCCTACAGCATGCGTTATCTGCAGGAGTACCTACATGTTCAATATGCAAGGAGGCAGATAGTAATCAAATTAAGAAAACTCAACATGTTATGGAGTAAAGTATTATACATATTCATTTCGGAAATTTCTCTAACGAGATTTCTGTGGCAAGTATTTTATTCTTTCTTAAAGTTTATTCTAACTAGTAGCTATTAAGTAACTATTTTGGGGTATTGATAGAATTTAATCACCATGGATGTATTTATTATAGCCTATCTATCTATCTATATTAATAAAAATGAATTACCAAATGGTTGTTGCCGCATCACTTGAGAACGGCTCGACCGATTTGGCTGATTTCTTTTTTTGTAGTGTTTGTAATTGTCAGGACAAGGTTTGTATGAAAGAAAATTTTTGGAAAATCCACGGGAAAAGTCGGAAATGTGAAATGAGGCACAGTTAGAGAGCTCTGCTGTCAATTGTTTACATAAAAAAGATTAAAAAAATTGAAGTGTGTCATTCACAGTTTAGGGTTCTGCTTTCACATGTTTTCATAACAAACAAACAAACAAACAAACAAAAAATCGTGAGTCTTGCAACCAAACCAAATCAAAAGTGTATTATCCATTCATTTTGAGGTGGCTGATATGGTAACGTCTTGGCCACACATTCTGGAGTTCCATGGTTCAAATCCCGAAACCGGTCAATTTGACCTTTTTTTTGTATTCTGCATATCATAATTGCAATCATAACTGATTAAACAAAACCATACTGGCACTTTGTTACATCAGTTTACCTGATTTTAATCTATTTAGAAAATAGTGAAAATTTTGTGTTTCTATTTTTCACAGTTTTGAAGTAGTCATCTTTCAAGTTTATAGTCTAAATTTTCAAGAAAACAATTTTTATAAACAAATTATAAATAATTGCAAAACATTTTTCTTGTGAAATGTTTTATTATACAGCTGTATAATATATATAAATTGAAAGCCCTAAAGCTTAAAAATAAAAATTTCATACCTCTTAGTGTACATAATACTTCAATGGACATGAGCCGTGGTCTTTTATTTTCTGAAAGAATCAAATAGGAACGCCTGACTGCAGCGACTAGACTACACGCAACACACACCGGAGCTGCGGGTAGTCTAAACGTAACATTCAGGCGTTCCCATTTATTTCTTTAAGTATTTGAGGTGACTGATGTTAGTTGTTCTTAGGACAGTAGACACTCGTACATAAAGAAAATCATGATCTTCATTAGTTGAACGACCACCATGCCGTGTCGTTTTAATTACTTCAAGATAGATTCATGCCAAACTGTCAGAAAACGTGCTTTTTTCGCTATCCAAATATCAGTTTTCTGTAATACATTTCATTTTCAGTTGCAGATGACTTCGCCTATTTTAGTCATACTTTAAAAATAAAAGTACTGCGATCGCTTGAATGTTGTAAGCCCACGTTGGTCGATTAATTTGTTTATAATGTCAAGGCACGCAGACATCTGAAATTTTCAACCTAGACGGAAGAGGGATGATGCATAGCCCATAGACCTAAATGGGCGAACACTGTTCATTTCGAATCTGTATGTCCATATGGTAGTACAAGATTCGTTTTGTTCGTTTAATTATTTATACTTACTGTATAAAACAATAGGCCTACAATCTATCTATATATAAACGAATGTATATCTGTCCTTTATGCATTACTACACCATTCATCCGATCACCATGAAACTTTTGGAAGTTGTTGGGTACACTCCCGCAAAGGTTTCTGGCATTTTTAATTTTAGCTTTCGTTCGCGAGTTACGATTGAAAAACGGGAAGAAAGCGTTCATTTTTTGCGCTTTCGAAGCATCAGTTTTCAGTAATAGCCTACATTTCAATTGTCAGATCAATGAACAGGTGGTTTTGTCTACTTTTGTCATACCTTGGAAATAAAAATATCGTAATCGCTTGAATGTTGTAAGCCCACGTTGGTCGATTCATTTGTTTATAATGTCAAGGCACGCAGACATCTGAAATTTTCACCCTAGACGGAAAAACGATAATGAAATTGGGCCTAAATGGGTAAACATTGTTTGATTTGGACGAAACTCACCATGCAGGGGTTTTCTGGGCCAGGGAACTCGAATCTGAGGTTATTTTTCCCACGCTGCACTTTCTAATCGTGTAATTAACTTCAAAGCTGGATTTATAGCTGTTTCATTAATTGGGCCTATCAATCGTATAGTTGAGACCTATGAATGTTTCGCGTGCAAAGTGTTTATAAATATAGTATAATAATTATTTTGCTCTTAATTTTTAATCTTCCGATTTATTATCGTGGGCGAAGCTGCGGGGATCTGCTATAAGCTATAAAAAGCTATATCTAGCGTTTTCTGAGGGAATAGTTTGAGTGTGATAAGTCGTTCTTCCTCATTTCAAATTCTAAATACCTAAAAAAGTGAAGTAAACTCTGGCTTCGCTCAGTTGATAGAGCATTGGCACGGATAGCCAAAGGTCCTGGGTTCAAATCCCAGTGTCAGAGGAATTTTCTCCTGCAATATTCTCATGTAATGTCCAAAAGGGACAGTGATATTTGGTTCATGAATGCATATATAAAGACCTAGAGTTTGAAAATCGGAAGTCCTTCATAAGTTATTTACGAATTTACAAAGTACAGAACCCGAGCGACGCCGTGCCTTTTAAGCTAGTTAAGAATAAAATTATTTATTCGTGTAATTTAGGCTATGTAAAAACGATTCCAGTGCTTTAAATACAACGTTTTAATTATTTCTCTATTAAATACATAATTTTAAATAAAATGTGTAGAAGTTGAGTATATAATCGCGGGCGAAGTATTAATAAAGTTGACTCTGTATTACTTTTCTAGGTTGAAAGTAGCAATAATGCTTCAGTGCCTCGCACTTCATATTCAGTATTCAGTTCCTTGGGAGGGCTTAATTTAGAATGTTGGTGGCCGTGTTCTCACAGCAGGCCGTGGCCTACTTAGAGCCGTAATCTCGCAAGGACGGGAAACAATAGACAAGCGTTCCGACATGAGGGGAAATACCGGGCGGCTTGATTTGCTAATGTAACATCTTGTTCGCGCCAAAGAGAGGGTGTGCCCCAAACACTTGCACGCTAACTGCAGAATCAAATTAATCATGCCATTAATATCAATATATATTACGCTATTACTTTGGATATATTAAGCCTTTCACACCGAGTTGTGTAAATTGTGTTAGCGTTTCGTTGAACCAATTCTCCTCTCTGATAGTCTCTATGGTTTGAACTAACAGGTTCCCGCGATAATTAAGTAAAAAATTAAAAGTCAAGAGCATAATAATGAAAGCAATATTATTTTATTAACAAAAAACAAAAAAGCAAAGTTTTCCCTATACAGGCCATGGAGGCCCAGAAGGTTCCAGGAGGCTGAGGTTCCCAGATTTTAGACATTCGGCACCTGAAGGTGGTAAGGTTGTTAGTCTTACGCACCGGCCGCCTTTACCCCCAGGATTGCTCCTGGTACTCATTTCTGTTATAGGTTGAGTCGACCCCAGGACCATAGTGGCACCAGAAGTATTAGGCCTTTTGAAAAACTCCAACGACCTCATCGGGAATCGAACCCGCGACCTTCCGGTTTGTAGCGCAGTGCCTCAACCACGGCGTACCTCTTGTTTTATTAACACTTACATGAGAATCATTCATAAACTAAATGATTAATAATTATAACTAAATAGCTAATAATCCGGCATGGAGTGCATTCCACGATTAGAAAGCGCCGCCTGGGAAAAACGAGTTCCCTGGCCCAGAAAACCCCGGCGTAGTGAGTTCCTATCAAATCGATCAATGCTTGCCCATTTAGGCCTTTCTTTATTATCCCTATTCCGCTTATGCTGACAATTTGAAATGTCTGCGGGCTTTGAATCGACTAGGGTGGGCATACAAAATTGAAGCAATCCATAATTCCATGCATATGTTTAAAAAGTAGCTTTGCTTTTACTTTCAAGTTATGACAACAACAAAAAGTAAAGCAGCTTGCAATGGATTTGACAATTGAAATGAATTTCCGAAAACTGTTGCTTCGATAGCGCTAAAAATCACGTTTTCCGCCAGTTTTTCACTCATAACTCGCCAACGGAAGCGAAAATTAAGAATCCAGCTTCGAGGTGCATTCGACCACCCTGCAGTCTATCTATGTTTAAAGTTCAAGATCTTTGCGTGCAGTAGATTTTGCTGGGTATTGCGCACAGATAGACAAACGCTTCCTCTTATTATCATTATTATGGTTATACGAGATCAGAGACATCTGAAAAACTAGATTCGTCCCCTTATATTTTTATGTTTTACAAGAAATGTCCCACTCGTCAGCAAATATTGATGTTCATGTAATTTTCAGAATATGACTAAACGGAAAAAAAATTCTAGATAACTGAATTGCCTGGGATCTCATATCAAAGATGACTTAACTCATATGAGTAAAACTGACACTTGTATAAACAAATGGCCTAACCTTATGACGGCTTTCGGTAACTAAAACAGTGAAATTGTGCAAATGAATATTCACCATGTATGCATGATATTAGAAATGTTTGTGTAGCGTTACGGCTATTTTCATTACCAGCCCCGAGTTACAGAGTAACTCAGTAATTAACATGAGACTTTTTTTGTTTGTTACGGAGATAAAATGCGAGTGTGTGTGTTGTTTTTGTCAACAGCACACATGGTATACTTTTATCACTTCACCGTCAAGTATTTTTAACGTAAAAAGTCATTAATATGTAACAGTTATCCAGTAAGAATAATACTGTTAATATCAGAGAGAAAACACTTTCTCTCTCACTCATTCCTGGAATTCGTCTGATTTTATTATATGACACCAGTTTGCATGTTTTCGCAGGGGTGTTTTATAGCCTCATTCATAATTACACATCATATTAAATGCTTTGAAGCTAACAGAGTGGTGGGAAATTTGATAACTTATCTTTCACACGTTATATGGAAATACTAATTTTATTACCGTTTGAAAGAATTGCAGTCTGAATAAATCCGTATTTAATAGACTGGTAGGGCCTAATATGAATTATACCAGAGCTTTGGCAGAGATACAAAACTTAACTACAATTTTACATCTCTATTGTCATAAATAAAGCATACATTGTCTTTGGTAAGTTATTCCTTTTAATGACAAGTAGGCTCCTATTGGGGCTTCATGGAAAATATTTTCTTAGGGCTCCGTACAGTAATTATTAAGGTGTCATAAAACTGAAGGAAAAATTAGTCTAAAGTAAGAAAAAATCCAACAACTAGTTCCCATATGCACTATTTGTAGCATTGGTTAGAGTTTCGTAACTGGAGTCGATTGATTAGCTTTTCAATCATTAGGTATGCCGTAATCTGACAACTGATTCAATAATGATTTGTATTTCCTTTACATTTTATTCGAGGAATAATCTTAATAATTCCACTGGAGATTGCGAGTTCCATCGGATAATTTGGCATTTATGGGCCCTAACAGGAAGAGGAAAATCTTCTGTGGGCTTTGGAAAAGGAACTAAGGAAAAGTCTAGTGAAGTGCTTTGTGTGGAGTGTAGCGTTGTATGGTGCAGAGACTTGGACATTACGACGGAACGAGGAAAAAAGACTGGAAGCATTTGAGATGTGGATATGGGAAAGAATGAAGCAAATACAATGGACAGATAAAGTTAATAATAAAGATGTGCTAGACAGAGTGGGAGAAAGAAGAGTTATATTGGAAATCATCAGAAAGAGGAAAAGAAATTGGATGGGACATTGGCTAAGAAAAAACTGTCTGCTGAAGGATGCCATAGAAGGGATGATAAATGGAAGAAAGCTCGAGGCAGAAGAAGATAGCGAGTTATATTGGAAATCATCAGAAAGAGGAAAAGAAATTGGATGGGACATTGGCTACGAAAAAACTGTCTGCTGAAGGATGCCATAGAAGGGATGATAAATGGAAGAAAGCTCGAGGCAGAAGAAGATAGCAGATGATAGACAACAAATGCAGACACAAAAAGGAAGGCTGAGAGAAGGGAAGAGTGGAGAATGCTGAGTTTGCAGTGAAAGACCTGCCCCTGAACACTATGAATGAAGGTAATATGGTTATATTTAAGAAACTGCCCTTATTTCAAGCATTGGTAGAGAGTTGAGTTTGCTCTGCAGTGTCAGTAATGTTCAAGTATCATGGTGGCTCTGTATTAACGAACTGTAACTGTGCTAGCGGAAGCTTACAAAACTATTTTAAGTGTAAGCACGTTTGCCTGCTCATTGAAAATGCGCTTTTGTTAAGTTAACTACACAAAATGAAGTAAATCTACTTTATTCGAGGTAAAATTTGAAGCACGGAGTGATAAGATTTAAGAGTGTGATATACCAGAGAAAAATAACCCCTTATCGCGTATTTTAAGACGTGGCCGAAAAGTATTTCCTCGGAACTGAGGTTATAAAAAGCACTAGCAAAGTGAAGTTCTTATTCTTCGAATAACGCCATTTCTTTGCAGTATTAGCTGTAGTCGGCTACACTTACCTCATTTTGCATCAATGACTTCAACGAAAACATCGCGCTTATAACGAAAAATAAATTTAAAAAAGTGAAAAGGCTTTGAAGTGATGGCCCACTTGAGCTCAGAGCTATATTGTTCGTGACAGTGTTTGGGTACCCTGTAAATCTGAACACTATCACCTTACTTCTTCACAGATAGGAATGGTAACTAAATAAGAGAGATGGGAGCTTAGCTTCAGTTTTATTGGACTAGAGCTCATGGAAATCAGACTAAAAAAGTGTCGTGTAGAGCTGGCGCCGCCAGTGCTCGAGAAACGGAATTACGTCTGGAGATACGTAAACAAATGACATCAATCCATTCCAATTCCACAAACATGTCTTATTCAGTGAACTTTTCCCTGCTGCAAATGATCTTCAGTGTTACAAACACTTCTTACTGCCTCCAGATTCGACAACTTGCTCGAATTAATGAATGTTTTATATTGGCAGATCGAATTTTTAAGGTTTAAAGAAAAAACAGGGTAGTCAGCTATCCTCCATTGAGGCTGATAAATTATATGCAAGAACATACGATGTCGAGTTATTTTTGTTTAGTTCATTTATGTATCCGCCTGCGTGGACTTGTGGTTAGTGACGCTGACTACAGATCCGTAGGCCCGGGTTCGATGCCCGGTACCTACTCGTCTTTTTCTGTTCGGAGGTCTGGAACGGAGTGTACTCAGCCTCGTGATTCAAATTGAGGAGCTACTTGATAGAGAAGTAGCTGCTCCGGTTTCGTAAACCACCATTAACAACCGTGGGTGGCGGCATGCTGACCACATGCTCCCCATTCCGTAAATGGTAGATGACGCTGCCGTCGTGTGGTAGGCCCAGTCCCTTCAGGGATGTAGCGCCACAGAGGTTTTTTTAGTTTGATTTATAAATAGCTATCTGCAACTGCAAATACTTCGCATAGAACTTATTCACACGTTCACTTAATATGCCTTATTCTCCCCAATCCTTCGCTCCTGAACCTGAAACCGACCTGTGTTTATAGGTCAATGCTTGAGTGCCAGACTCTTACATCAAACCAATACGAATTGGATTCATCTAGGAATTGTTCAGACATTCATTGTGATGCAAGTCTTTCAGCCACTAAAATGAAATGATTCCACATTCCATCCCCTTTCACTGCTCACCTAGGTGTGAGCATTATTCATTGGCTAATGCACGTGGTCGGACTTGAACTCTAACCAATAAGAAATTTGCTCACCCAGGAGTGGCGTGGAATATAAATGATAAGGAGATTCAATGCCAACTTTAAATAAAGAAAAAGACTAGAAGAAACCAGAAACCTCGGTAAGTTTTCGTGTACTCGACTGTACAACTCGGTCCATTGCGTTTAAACCTTAAGTTTAAGTTAACAGAGAAATTTCCATCGTAGTCGTTGAATTAGATTCTCTTGAACATTAATTTGTTCTACCATTATTATACTTAATCTTGAAAAGGTAATTGTTGAAAGAAGTATTATGTAATATAATTTACTGTTAAGTTCCTTGCTTTGTGATGTACAGTAGAAATAGAACAAAAACTGTGGTGAAACATTCCTGTTAGATTTTTATTGTTGCTTTATGTTGAAATTCCACGACGAAAACTTATTATAAAATAAGTTATCTAATTTAATAATCAATTAGAAAAATTGAAATATTGACTCCATATCTTTTTACCATTACTATTGCACGATTGCATCATAGAGAATAATATATTTCGCACTGGAAGTAATTATGTTAAAATTTCACATTTCATTCACGTATATTTGGGCATTAGAATTAAACCTGTGCTACCGTTCTAACAAGGCAATTTCTATCTGGAGCTTTCAAATAGGCTAAAATGCCAAAACCGAGATTTTCCTAGATTAATATTTAGTATGAATATGCATATTTAGGTCATATCTTCGGCATATTTGTATGCATATTAAAGGAATTTTGAAGTTTCATATCATATTTGGTAAATTTTGCATTATAATGATACTTTTTAAGAATTTACAGATATTTTAAATAATTAAAATTATATTTTAATAAGATTAATTGTAATGAAACTTAAAAAATATACACATTGCGTAAGTGGTAAAGTCATATTTTAAATTTTATTGGTCATATTTTAATGTTTTTTAGGTCATAAATGCATGCATATATCCTATTTTTTAGGTGATAGAATCCGCCCCTGTTTACAATATGTATAGAAAATTTATACATTGTGTTTTCATTAGAACCGAACGTTATCTTGGCCGTATTATAATCCTACCTCCATTCCAAATTTATTCAAAATTCAAAGATACAGTTTCATTTCAATGCTTCTTTGTTCACCATTCTTCAGTCCCTTGTTTTTAGATCTCTTCCTCCAATCTCTTTCCTTGACTTTCGCCATCCATCTATCATATTTTCTTCTCTTTCTTCCGTCTGTCCATCAGTCTCTCTGTGTGTATGTCTACCTCTATCTTTCTGACTCCCCCCCCCCCCCTCTAGCTCCTTTCTCCCTTTCTGGTCCGTCTGTGGTCTGTGGTCCTCTATGTCAGAAACACTTTCCTTTAAAGAAGGGAAAACTTTTTAGAATATATCAGTACAGATAATGGCGATAATTATCATTCTTAGGAATAATGGTGCATAAGAAAATTCAATGTTGTACAAGCATGAAGATCAATATAACCAGGCGACCGGTGGCACGATCTGGTGACCGGGCTCGCAGATGAACATTCTCTGTCTCTTGCATTTTGCTCTATCTATTTCTCTCTTCCTTTCAGGCCTGTTTGCTATGAGATCAAGTTTTCTCCATCGATTATAGGATTTCTATTAGTAGGGCAGTGCTTGCAGGTGCATTGTTATGTAGACACAAATTAAATGAAACAATGTTTTATCCTCGTAAGATACTTCTTTTATACTGCCGAGTCTTATAAAGGTGGGCGAGAGGTGGACATACAGCTGAATGACTCTTCCCGCAGGTTCCTATGGATATCTCTTTAACTAGAATTACTACAATTCCTTTACTCCCTGAAGACCCGTACTGTTTGAAATTTGACTCATCGTCTATTAAAGATTTCTAGGAGAAAAAAGTACGATTTGGACATCAAGGCGCAATAAATTTGTCCTACGGTCCTCTTTGAGTTTTGAATTCTGAAATAAGGAGGCTTTCTCCTGGGGCTTACCGCAATATCCTTTCTTCTAACGTCAACAACTCGATCACTATGGCCTTACTCGTTTAAAAACTTGAAATAACAAAGTGAAGATTTGCATTCAGATGAAAGATAAAATTCACGAAATATAAAAATGAATACCGACAGGAATAATTTATAGGCTAGCATAAGTTATTCAAACTCCTCTGCAAAGTTTTATTTCTGTGGAATGGATAGTTCAGTAGCTGGCATAAATAATTTAAAATCATCATGATAAAATTCCTTTTTCCGCTTAGCTTAATCTGTTCAGTGAAGATATTCTCATGAGTAATCGAATTAGGATACTCTTTTAGCCCACATTTTCAATTTTACATCAGTATTACATTTTATGTGTTTATGTCATCTGAAATGATGGATTTTTCTAGTTGAAGAATGTATTACATATTTCTGCGCAATATTTAGTTCACTAATGAATTAAGTTTTTACTACCGGAAGTTTAAATTAACTTTTCAACCTAGTTTGCTTTAGGGTTATTATTGCTTGAATTTTACAATAATAATGTTAATATGCATTGCATTTAGAACAAAATAGAGATAATTATATGGTTCTTGCACATTGTTGAGGAAGAATGTGGCTAGTCAGGAACAAAGATCATTGTTCTATTTCTTAAGCAATGGAAATTTAAACCAGAAGATATGGAAAGTTTTTTCTGATTTTAAGTTTTTTAATACGAGCAAAGTGAGTTAGAAAAAATGTTCTTAAGGCTTATTGCATTACCTTTCGTGATTAAATCAATGAAATAAAATAGTTCTACCTTAAAAATTGTAGACCAAGGTTTAAAAAAGTTTAAGTTTTTTTTTATTTAAAAAATTATCTACATGAATCTTTTACTTTTTAATCCGCTTGTCATAAACATAGGATAAAAACCCCATATTTTCCTCTTTTAGGGTACAAGAGTAGGCTAATTTAATTAAGCATGCAACATAATTATACTCAATCCCGTGGTTCCAGTACCACTACTTTACTATCTTTATTTGACTGTAGGAAGTATTGTTTAAGATAACATTTCTTGGATAAGTATGGCGTTGTTTGTGTTCATCGGTGCACCCTAGCGTAACCTTGAAGGGGTTGATATTGACTGCAGGATAATAAGAGCAGGGTGATGATTGCAGTGAGGAGTTTGTCTCTTGAGGTCTTAGATTGACCCAGGAGTGGCATTATGACGTGCAGGCCTCTGATATTGCTCCACAGCCACGCTCTGTGGGCCCTGGAGGGCAGTTACCATTCAGCACTTCTGCTTTCCCTTTTATATTATTGTTTTTGTCTCCACTCTCTTGTATCTACCGCTTCTTCTCTTCGTTAAATACTTTCTTTCCTGCGATGAAAAGGATTTTCGTCCTGATGTTTAGATAACTCTAATATTAGCTTCAATACAGGGCATACAATGTAAGGCAAATCTTAAGTAATACGGTACGGATATACACGATGGGTTTCGATATTCAAGGTATTTCCGATTTTCTGGTTTGTTGCTTTTATAAATTCAAGAAGTATTAGTAGAACGAGAAAGTCGTGTTTGATTGCTTCAAGTCACCCTATTAAAAGTATAATTAACTTTACGATTAATTAAAGATATATGTATTATTCACAAATAAACTATTATCTTCACGTATGTTCAATTGAAAGTAACCAACTAGTTTAATATAATATATGTATGGAACCCCACGAAGAGGGAAGAGGCGGGTTGGGAACGACATGTAGGCCACATGTCCGGACCCATTGTGCCAACCCTTCGGTAATGAGATGGTTGACATGCCCAAAGCCCGCCCGGTGCAAATTCCACTGCGAGCCCCCACGGAACTCCCCAATCCAGCAAGTACCTGTACCTAACCACTTGCGCCACGCCTCCAGGGTACATCAGACATTAGCGTGCGCCACGCCCCTGGTCCCTCACGGAGAGAACCCTCAGGTGCGCAGCACACCACCAAGAATCCACATGACCACAAGCCATGGGGCAGGAGAGACCCGCAGCGGACTCTGCAGAGGTAGAAGGCCCGAAAGTTGGAAAAGGAAACGGGATGATAATGAGGGGGAGTTTGAAGGTGAAGTGGAGAGTGTTGGTAGAATGAATGGGGGAAACGGGAGGATCCCCGAGAAAACCCCCTAAAGTCACTGCTTCGTCCACCACGAATTATACGCCGGCCTGCCTCGGTATTTGAACCCGGGATCGCTAACATGCCATGCTTACGTGCTCGCCATGAGACGCCGCGACGGCTTAATATAATATATTCTTAATTTCATTTTGCAATTACCACACTTATAAATATAGAAACTGACGGTAGTAAGATACACGAGTGAAACGTGAAAGAGACCCATTAGCATAATTTGTGCTGGAATGGTTGAAATAAAGAAATATATATATATATATATATATATATATATATATATATATATATATAGATAATATTTCCATAGTCAGCTGTTTTTTTATTGTGCTTAGGTCCTCCATTTGGGAAAAATATATCGATTGTCTCGCCGTTGGATTTCGCATTCTCGCTATTAATGACACGTATCTATGTGTTTTATTCATTTTTATGGTTTAAATTGTTTTTTTATTCGCTTAATTGTGTAAGTATTCGGTAAATAGTCCCAATATGCCTAATATGTCTGGATTCTCTCAAGATAAAATCGTAGTTGCTCTTGAATTTATCAATAAAATCCGGACCTCTCCTTATATTACCTATGTTAAAATCAGGCTCCTCACTGCAATCATCGCTGTCAAATTGAGGAGATAAATTTAACGTATCTCAAAGGGAGTTATACTTTTTGTGATGCGGAGGGAAAGTAGTTAACTCAAATCATGACCTCCACCCCTCATCATGGCCCTACACCAAACCCTCCAGCAATGAAGGAGCAAGAAATTCCTCACTCTATCTGTCATCTGACCATCCAGTTGTATCAATAATTCACTTTAGAATCCATTTGCAATAAGGAAATGGAAGAAGGAAAAAGATAAGACAAAAAATATTGACCACTGCACTAAGGAAATGGCTGTGGAAAATGGATTTAAGTATCAGTTGACTTGTCATGATTAAATCAACGGTTATTTTAAAAGGCTATTACTGCTACTATTTCCTGCAACTTTCATGGGTGTCTCAAGATTTTATCCCGCAAGATATCGTTTATATGTCCGTAAATTCACGATTATCGAATTTTCTCATTTACGAATGCATTAATGCCGTCGACCGTTTGAACACGAGTACGTGGGAAAGTAAAAACAGTTCTTCATCTAAGCCGACAACACAGAAGTAGTAACGTTTCCTGCCTTTACAAAGAAGTCAGTAGAAGAACGTAAGGAATTTCATAGACTATTCTCCCCTTAGGCCGCGTATTTAATATTGATCAATAACTTCTATACTTTCATGGTTCAGACTGAACTTTAAATATAAAATACGAAATACACCAAGATATATTAAACAAACAAGACTGTTGAAAATATTAAACTATAATTGAGTTACTGGTGCTTACTTGGAACTTTATATTGACCAATAATGTTTTACAATGCCTCGGATACGGCAATGCCAAATCACGGTGAAAAGCAACATATATTTTCTTGTTTGATGAATTTCTCTTCAGCAACTGTTTTTCGACCGGCAAGTTTTTTAGAAATTTGACAAAGTATTATATCCTGGATTATTTAATGGCCTAATTCTATTAGCCGACAAAAGAAAGGAAACGGTGATGGCTAATATATGCTATTTTAACTCAAGTTTATAAAATAAATAAGCAAAATCGTTTTAGAATAAGCAAATTAAACACTATCAAGTTAAGTTAAAATTGCTTGTCAAGGAGCGACTTACGAAATATAATATTTCAGTTCATGTTTAGAAGTCCGAAAATAAAGAGGCATTCTATCTAGATATCTGGGCTCTAATCATCAGCAGTTTCAATTAATCAACCACTTATCAGAAGCTTGTGTTTCATATTTCAGAAGTAGTACCGAACTATCAATTGTATTTCAGAAAGAAAAAAAAAATGTCCGTGCATTGACAACAAGTTTGTTCGAGGACGAGCACATAAAATGTATTTGACTGTAAGGAGATAAAAATTAGTATACGTTTGTCTTCTACGTAAAGGAGCTGGTGGTAAATCTTTTCAATTATTGTTACTCTTTCTGCGCAGCTATGGAAGCTTTTCTTGTTGGACACTCAAAAAAGTTGAAAATAAGTTGGGATATTATAAACTCTTTTTTTGTTTGTTTGTTTTTTATTTACTGACAGATTGGAAATTCATTTGAAGTTGACGTGAAATATAATAACTGATAATTTTGAAATACAGTTGATGATTTCTAAATTAAATTGATGGATTTTACTTATACACTGTGTCCACGCTAGAGGGATCGAGAAATAAATGCTCGCCAGTTAAAACGAGATAAGGATATTGCTGCATTCTGCACATGAGAGGAATGCACATGAGACGCATGCGCGTCAAGAGCTTTTGTCTCGAAATGTGGACACCGCAACAGAAAATTCAGTGCGTGTTATGGCTAGCAGAAGAGAAATCTGTTACTCGGGTGCAACGCCGTGTTCGTCGTACTTGGAATGTGGATCCACCTGATCATAAAGTGATTCTCCAATGGGACAGAACACTCCGAGAAACAGGTTCTTTACTACTCTCGATCCCTCTAGCGTGGACACCCTGTATAAGTTATAAAATTAAGAGAATTCTAAAATACACTAACTACATTTTGCTTAACTCAAAAAACTTATGAATTGAGCTTTTTTGACATGCACAGTAATAGATAGCGGAGATATCCTTTAGAGTGCGTCTGTTTTTGTGAACTTGATTCTTAAACAAGTTTACAAATGTTTTCGAAATGCACGAGAAATAGGTTCAATCAACTTTATTCCTTCAACTTTAAATTTATTGTAATCCGCCAATTTCATACGAAAGGCGCCCTTGTTGACGTCTCAGCCCTTCTGGAGGCGTAACACTACAGAAAAGAGGCGTAGTTACACGCTGCATTATTACAATATCATAGACTCTTGCTTCGCTTGTTTTGAGACCACAGCTTTGTGGATAATTAGTTGCTTCATATTTCGTTACTTTTCTTTAACACCACTGCCTTCAAGGATAGTAATATCCGGGGACTGGAGTGTTTGGGAAATTGTTTACGTAACTTTCGTCATATCCCGGCAAGTCTTCCCCACCAATTCCAAGATTTTGTTTTCCTTTCCGCCCTTCTAGCAAGGGTTAGATGAGCATCTCACCATTACAACTTCCCGCTGTTTATCTGTAGGCTATTATTAACCACTCCTGCATGTAAGCCTCTATTCTCTAGCAACATTCATTTTAATGGCTCTGAGTTCAAAATATTTCATTAATAACACCTTTAGTAATAGTATATTGCGACACAAGGGCGGAAAGGCACGTTTACGGGTCGAGGAAACAGATTGAAAACCCGAGGCGCAGCCGAGGGTTTTTAATTTTTCGAGACCCGTAAATGCCTTTACGGTCCGGGTGTTGCATGCTATTTTTTGCACGACGGTTACTTATATCAATTTAATTGAAGAGCTTTTAGCAAAAACAACCTTAGTCCAAAATTTTGAAAATTGAGTTTTCTGTGTCATTGGGTGCTACAACCTACTGGTCATTGTTTAAACTAGATCATATGGCAAAATCTGCCATAGTCCCTCAAATATAGGATTACAAAGTTTATCAACTTTAGCAAAAACAACCATTGTCCCTTCAGTTTTTTGGAAATACAGCCATTGTCCATTCAGTTTTTTGCAAATACCTAGTGAATTTGCTGATAGAAGTTGACTATCATGCAGAAATCTGTTTCTTAGAATCAGCTGTTTCATTGTTGTGTAAAGCATTGTCTCCTCTGATGATAACAGCAGTGGAATCGAGGATCCAGAAACATCCTAGCTCATACAATAGCTAATATTGATATTTTTTTAATAACATTAATAGTGTGACGTGTAATTAAGAATTTGAATAACATTTTTCTTGTTTATTATTAGATTTTATATTTTTTCTTTGCGTTCTTAAACATTTCTTAAATAGTGGATTAAAATTTGTTGGCAAAAACAGCCATAGTCCATGTCTCTTCAGCTTTCAGGTCTGGTTTCAGGGCACTGAAGTTACATGTAAAGGAAAATTACTACATCAAAATATTTCTGTATATGTTTACTTAAATATACAATACATTTTAAATTCATGAAGTAATAACTGCCAAAGGGAGACAGTTTTTTGCTTCTACTGAAAAATTTGGATTTTGGACTATGGTTGTTTTTGCTAAAAGCTCTTCAATTATATTAATTGTGATATTACCTGAAAATATTATGTATATACAGTCTTGAAGAATGGTGCTTATTTCAGAAAGGGATTCGCATGTGTTATTGTTTATGGCAACCGAATATTTATAAAGCGGGGAGGCCTTGGTCATTTCTGCTCGCAAATAAGCATTTGCGGGCGGTAAAGTAACTTTCTGCCCGTCGCCCCTAGCAACAAGTCACTTTCTGCCCGTCGCCCCTAGCAACAAGGTTGCGTGTGGTAATGTCAAGTTACGATCCATGTAAACAACTTTCGTAAGTAACACTTACTAGCTAAGGAGTGCAAAAATATACTTACTGGCCAGCAGTGAATTTCTCCTTAAATGCGGACATCTCTTTAGCATTGGCTCTCATATCTATTGAATGAAACATGCAAAACAATGATTTCTTTAACAAAAAACAATGGTTTACAAAATATATAGGCCTATTCATAAAAATTACAAATCTCTTTGTTTGCATATCCCTCGCTTATAGTATGGGTATATGTATTAATTCTCTACTAATTTTCTAGTTTGCCCATTCGTTTTATTTTGAATGTATTATTATTTTGTTACACTATTCTGTGTTTTGCGCAAATAAACCATTACTACTATTGCTACTGATGACTGTAGGCCTCAGCACTAAAACAAAGAGACTTCTGGATCGGTTATGATTATAGTTGGTAATGGAAAAAATAAAATAAAATATTTGTATTTTTAAAACCATTGGCTAGTTAGTCGACTATAAGCTTAAAACTGAATCCAATGCCCTATAATCATGCAGTCACATAACGGTGGTGTAAGTCAAAATTAACATCGTAGGCCTACACCATATGCGAGGCATACCGTGTACATCAGAAATGTTGAATTTTTTTTTTTTTTTCCTTCTAGGCATCGAATGATATTGAATAAACAGAAGAGGGGTGAGGGGTTCGGATTACACCTCGTACAGATGCCACACACCAGTTTAATATAAGTTGGGGGGTAACGTGATTTCCCTGACTTGTGTCGTCTGTTTAAGCAGACCGAATTCCAACTGTTCCAACTCACCCCATCTCGTCCCATCAGTCACTCAGAGGGATTTGCTAGCACAAAGTTGCAAAACTAGGTCAATCGGTGCACAGAAACCAACACTATCCAGGTTCAAATGTCCACTAGTCTGGTAAATGTAGTGCGGGCAAAAATTAACTACTGTAGAGATTGAGATAGGGAAAGAACAACGGAATACCGGAAGGAAGAAAGAAAAATCATATGCTTTACCTCTCTTTCGCTGTTTATCGTCACATTTCACAGGTCTTACAACCCAATGCTCATGAGGAGAACATAATATAACGCAGGCGATTGTAATGGGATGTCAGTGTTTGATAAGCGCGATGGTTATAATACCACACAATTGCAAATGAATTCCAAATGCACAAAATATAGTTTTTCAGTAAAAAAAAAAAAATCTTGGTGTGTTTTTGGACTCGGATGTAAATAGGAACATCCAAGCGTCACACTTCAAAACATAGGCCTATTCAATACTTAATTATCTATTGCTAAAGACTTGCTTTCCAGCAAACTGAAGAAATGACATCCAAATTTCCAAGTGCTCATGATGACTCATTTGGATTGCCGCGTTATTCTGCGTACTAACTTAAATACCAATCTCACTGTCAGACAACATCCTGGATTCTAATTTTATTTCAATGACTAGTTCACATAACCCATTGCATTGTATGATTAATAGTTAAATAATATTATTATTTATTATTTTTTATCATTATTATTTATTATTATGATATGTTGTGGTTGTGTTATTTGTGCTATCTCACGATTTGGCAACGCAGCAACATCTTTTCAGCAATATAGTGGGAACGCTACAAAGAAAAAAATTATTCCTTTCCTCATCGTGTTTGGTAAGTTGTTTGCATTTATGCTGTTATTTGTTCCAGTTCGCGGGTTTGATCTCGCTCTTGTTAATACATTTTATGTGGGCGTAAAAGCGACAGATCCGTGTACAGTGAGTCCCACGCAAGAGTTGGCCAATGACGCGGGTTTCTGCGTCGCGGCTGGCACGGCTCCAATTCCCGAGCGATCGGGTGAAATATCTACGCAAATAATGCCGCGGTCGTTGGAATGATTCAGGTTATCACATTTACAGTTAAAATTACAATGAAAATAACCACGTACTTCATCACAAGAGATGATGGAAATGCTCTCTTCTTGCATCCAGACAATACTGGCACCTTTTTAGGAAATTTTATTTCACGCGCATAAGTTCAGCTTCCGAGACAGAGTTACTTTCTCTTGTGATAGGCCTATGTGATATTGTCATCAAGTTCTTCTATCAGTATGTAAATATTATTTATGGGGAATCTTGAAAAATAAAGCGTATAGGTCAATTTCCCATACACAAGAAGAACTTAAAGACAATATCACAAGAGAAATTAACTCTAACTCGGAAGCTGAACTTACGCGCGTGAAAGAAAATTCCCTAAAAAAGGCGTCAGTGTTGTGCTTATGCAAGAGGAGAGCATTTCCAACATCTCTTGTGATGAGGTACGTGGTTATTTTCGTTGTAATTTTAACTGTAAATGTGAGAACCTGAATCATTACACCAACCGCGGCATTATTTGCGTAGATATTTCACCCGATCGCTCGGGAGATGGAGCTGTGCCAGCCGCGACGGAGAAACCCGCGTCATTGGCCAACTCTTGCGTGGGACTCACTGTATATAGTCTACGTAGATTTACAGCATGAAGATCTTCTGAGAGAAAACGTTTCGGCCCACCGGAGCGGCGGTTTCAGCTCTATCAGAAGCACACAACCATCGTTAGATAGCCATATCGACAACTTCAATATTCCATAAATTATTCACTTGTTCTCCTGCTTATTTCAGTATGTTTTAATTTCCTTTCTCGAACACATAACCAAAACCTACTGCTCAATTCCCCGACATGCGTCACCATTGTATTCATTTTTTAGTAGCCCTATCTCGGTCCCTTGCTTATAGAATCCTTAGCTCCATCATATCTGAGACTGTCAAAACATCAAAATATAGGCTAGTATGAAATAAAATATTTATTTTTGTGACTCTTTTAGAGTAGTGCATAAAATGACACTACATTACTAGGTTATTAGTATTTTCACTAAACTTGCTTTAAATTCATAATTATTTCATTTTAAATATTGTAGTTTTGTTAAATTGTGGAAATAATAATTTTATTGTTCTGCTGTATTCGTAACTGCTATGGTTTAGTTGAAGAGAAGGCCTTATGGCCAACATTTCGTCAGTATAAATAAGTAAATAAATAAATAAATACATATATAAAATAAATGTTTAGGCAAGGGACTTCTAAGTTAGTGGTCAAAGGAAAATGTCTTCTAGTAATGTCTTATATTTACACATATTCTATTATAATGACCAGAAAATTCGGGAAAGAGGGAAATTAAATTCTAATAAAACTTTCGGATTTTGAGTATACATTACCTCGAGAAGTCCCGAATTCTGTGATCTCCCCGAATGCAATTCCTAGAGACCACTGCTTATTTCCCCAGCAGCCTACTCAGTACTCGTTGAACTACATTAAATTGTTTATTTTTCATTTTTCAAATTTCAACGTTTTGCTCGGCCTCGTGAGGAAATCTGAGGAGCCAATTGATGAAGAAGAAGCGGATCCGGTAAAGCAGACCATCAATAACGACCGGTTTTGGTGGGTACGCCGACCACATGTCTTTGAAGGCTGTTGTCTATGAAGGTATCGAACCGGTCAGATGGTGGGATGTGTCGTCACGGAGTTTAATTTTTATTTAGCCACCGTTTACAAAATGCGAACTGCTTAGTTTAGACTCCTTTAACCCAGATTCGCTAAATCGGAATAACATTTTCTAGCAGTCCATAAACTATTTTAGCTCAGACTTAGAAAACTTTAATTTGAAGATAGTTTTCTCCCAAGTTAATCTGAAGTTGTCTGTAAAAGTTTCTAAGATGCCTATGCATTGTACTTTAAAAGCTTTGTCTTGCGCTGGAATGTGCTCATTTGTTTTTATAGTTTGTTTTAAAAGTTGCGTGGCCCAGTAACTCGTCGCTGAAATGTGTTGTTTATGGGAAGCGGTTTTGGTGGTGAGGCTGTTAACGTGCTGTCTTGATGGTGATATGTTGAGTAGAAGGGTTATGAGTGAGATGTGGGGCTGTAAAGATCGGCTATGTCACCCTAGAGATCACACAGAGTTCATGCGATGCAGGGACAAAGACAAAGACATGATCACCAACTTCAGGGGTGAACAAATTGGAATCTAATGGTTTACGAATTACCAACTTCATATAGCATCTAAACTCTTATTTCTTATGGTTGGTTAACGAGAGCTGCGCAGTTTCACTTAGGCCTATAGTAACCGGCCCCAATGTGCCGGAATTTCGACATAGTCCAGAGTTTCCAGGTGTTAAAGGTGAAAATAAGGGAGATGATAGCAAGAACCCCAAGGCTGCAATCACCAACATGAAAACAAAGTAAAATTATATTAAAATTATATTAAAAATAGTGTTTCAGCATTGAGGTCACATACATGTTTATAATTCAGGATAAAGTTTTATATTTTTATAATTATTGATTATAAAAAATCTGACAAATACTTTACATTTCATTGCAATAATCAATAATTTCTCATGGTGAGAAATTGCTCATCTCCCTATCGTTGTTAAAGAGTCTGTGGTAAGGTCAGTAATAAATAAAAAGAAATTAGTTAATAAAGGTAGTGGCTGCAAGAATTAGACTGTAGTTTATGGAGGCATAAACTGACATTTTCAGCATATTCTTTGAAAATTTAAGAGAAATATTTTGATGTAGTAAATAATGTTGTTGCTCTCCAATTTTGGCAGGATTTTATAGGCTTATGCGACTTAAGATGCAAAAGATGATAATTACAGTGGTAATGACATCTATAATAACAACAGGAGTTTCAACTTTATATTCAGGAAGAAGAGGTAGAGTTTCGGAACAATCTTGACGGGGATAATTAATGGTTACTCATGCCATGGACGAATATAAAGCCACCAGCAGAGTTTCTGTTCCTGTGCAAACCCCCACTGGTGGGAGACAAAAAGCGAGAGGAAGAGATAAGGCCTGATCCATCTGTCATCGCTATCATCACGTGCCGGAAGCATTTAACAGTCTTGTGGAAGGGCGACGATATACTGGAAAACCGATAAAATGCAGATCGGGTCAAGCTAGAGCGTCAACAGTTCATCGGGGACTTTATCATTACTTATCCTCTGATACATAATTATACAGGAAATATTCCATACGACTAGACGAAATTTAAGTAATTAATATAAAGAAACTGTGGTTTGTGGAGCAACACTGGAGAGAGAAGATTTCCAAGTTTTCATCATTTCTTGTTCAAACCAGGCCGCAGTCGATGGGTTTTTCAGGACGCAAAAATCCTGGGCACGGAGTCCTCCGGGAGGGACTTTAAGCTGGGGGGCCCGTGTCGTAGATTTACGGCATGTAAAATAACTCCAAGCCTAAATTAGAGCCTCTGTACAAAATTTATCGGCCCTTTCACGTCCAAGTAATACCTTAGTTTCCGGAGGGGGGCTGAGAGGCGATGGGATTACCACCTGTCCCTCTGCCCCCTCTAGGAAAATAAGCGTAACAAAATTCACATAGGTACAGAAACCTCCACTTGGAGGCCCTTCGCCCCAAGATGGGGGCAACGGATTAGAGAGAGAGAGAGAGAGAGAGAGAGAGAGAGAGAGAGAGAGAGAGAGAGAGAGAGAGAGAGATCAGTTCTTGTTGGATTTTGTATCATTATTATTGCTCGGCCACAGACGATATTTAAGGACAGTGAATCGTCATATTGCCATAGCTCAATCTTTGTAGAACAGTTAGTTATTAAGCACAGCTTGATCTACTGAAGACGAGTGTGTTTCGAAAAAAATAAAAAAATAAGTTCACTTTTGTTGTTGAAGCACTTATAACTGGTAGGCCTATTGCGCTAAGAAACGTTCAATGCCCGCGTTTCATTCGTGATCTAGATTCTAGAACTCCTGACATAATGTAATAGAATTCTCCCTACATATGGGGAAATCATAACAACAGTCCACTAATGCTAACGTTACAAGCCCCAATAAAAACACTGGTGTTTATAATCCCTGGTACGACATATACGTATATTATATTAAAATTATAAATCTACAAGCTAGAAAAGAACTAGCGAGGAATTAATTGTGTTTGCTGCAGCAAGCGCAATAAGGTTTCGCGCAGATTCTTGTAGTTTGTAGACTTATAGATAGCACTCCTTGTGTATATAGTGTTCTTTACTATTCAAATCAGATAAATGCTTATTGGTTCTCTTACCAACTGTGCGATCGTTCTTCCTGCACGCCACTGTACTTGTCGTATGAACACCAGCGACACCAGCAGAACTAGCGTTTAAGATCTGGTAGCATGTGGAGTAAATCCTATCTAAAATTCTTCCGACTTTTGTTTTCGGAAATATGCTCGTAAATAAGCTGACTGTGCCATTCTAACAAAATCTTACAATTTGGATTTGGCGAAAAAAGTGGCATGCAACAGGTTCAATTTGTGATATATAGAGGAAGTCGAAAAAACACACTTTAATTGAAGATAAATTTGGGGGTATTTTTGCACAATTAGGAGTAAGTCCCAGAAATCACTTAATTGTCTAACACTGTGCTATCAAAAAGTCGCTCTGCAGCACTTATGCACGTGAGAATCCACTAAGAAATGGAATTGAGTTGGCAGCACTAGCGTATTGTTGTAATATTCTGCTACAACCATTTATGAAGTAAGAAATAAAGGTAACATAAAACTCACCTTTTTATGGAAGATGATGAAAATGTTTACCAGAGAACATCTCGTTTACTTACTATAAATTATCGCTGTTATTTCTTACTGTAGCATTACTTACTTACTTACTTACTCAATGGCAATAGACAATTCCTAAGCAAGCTAAAGAAATATTATCTATTTTGTGGAACCCGAAGGTTCATTGCCGCGCTTACCTGAGTCCGCCATTCAATCCTATTCTGTGCTCACTCCATCCAACCATCCCTCGCAAGTCCTACTCATATTAAATCTATAGTAATATTGTCCTTCCCCTATTTCTAGGTCTTCCAACTGGTCTTTTCCCTTCGGGTCTCCCAGTCAATATTTTTTAGATATGTCTTTCCTACCCATGCGCGCAACATGTCCAGCCCATTTCATCCTCTGCCATTTAATTGCCCTTTCTATAACCGGTGACGAGTACAAGTTTTTCTTACCGTATCATATTCATTAAAATTGAATATAAGTTGAACTTATCAGATGCCATAAACATTGCATAAACAGCTTCATCCCGCTTTTAATGACAAACCTATCTGATATAAACTTACCTACCCTGACCCTGCTATATAGGTTTCGTTTGGGTTCATATTGCCTGGACAGAAAGATAAATCCTGGAACTTTCCCTAGGAAACAGGGCATCTGGCACCCTTAACCAAAATTTTGTTTTACTTTTAATTTCTAAAGCGAAAACGGTCTTTGAGAGTGCAATGTTGGCATTTTAAGTAGTTTTGGATGTACAGTGCCTGAACCGGGTCAGGGGCTTCGGCGTGCTGCATATTTTATGGTGACCACAGTGGTTTAGGGTTGTGGAGCCCCACAGGCTGCTTGTAAGAGGTGAGAGGGGTGGGTAATGCAGCGTATCACCCCTACACATGTCATGGCACCTCTAATCCACTGGCTGCCCTGTCTTGGGGGGATGTTTAATCCGTCATCTCATCTTCACTTCCTATACGTGACAGATGATTATGATCAATCTGCTCATCCCCTTAACTCTGCTCATGTCTGACGAGTTCCCTTAAACTTCAAGTAACTGCTCAAATGTTCATTTTAGGTTATTTGGGATGTTGCAGTTTTTCTTTCAGAATCCACCCCTAGGGAATTTTTCCAATAATAATTTGCTTCCTCAGTTACATTCAAAATCTAAAACAATAATAATAATAATAATAATAATAATAATAATAATAATAATAATAATAATAATAATAATAATAATAATAATAATAATAAATTACAATAATGATTAATAAAAATGAAAACTTAGTGTAATTACCAGTTTTTGTCATAATTCAGAGCAGACATACTCTCCTTTGTCTTATTAGTTGCATAATGCTTTAAACATTTGTATAAAAATTCTTCACTTAGCATCTCTTCTCCTCCAATAGAAATCGCAGTGATCAAGTGAAATATCTCCTAGCCGGGTTCTCAGGAGTCACTATTCGGTTCTTTAAGGAACCTTTCAACAATGGCTGTTGACACTGGTACAGTCAATTTACGAACAATACTATTTTTAGTTCTATGTAACCAATACAAGACTGAAGAACATATTTAATGGTGCTATGTTTCCACTTTTCTGTCATAATAGACGATTAATATTAAGCCCTCAACATAAATTATTTATATTATTTGGTCCTTTCACATTTGAAGCCAACCATATAAGAGATTCCAAATCTGCTTGCAAATATTCTTCATCCCTGTCATGTAAGTCAGGTGAGACAGAAGATTGTTCTGTTACATCATTGCATTCGACCATGGCTTCATAAGGTAGACTTCTGCGTGGAGTTTTCGAATGTTGACACCTGTGAACAAGGGAGAAGAGAGGGGCATTAATATGGCGGGCAGTGAGATTTGGACTCTTAGACTTTACACCTAGCTCTAGCATACTCTACTCAACCCCACTCATCCATCGTGTTCTCTTGCCTGATGTCTCACAGAGTTCCCCCCCCCCCCCAAAAAAACTCCGTGGCGATACATCCCTGAAGGGACAAGGCCTACCACCTGATCGCTGCGTCATCTAGCATAGGTAGATGGCAGGATTGGGGGGCATGTGGTGAGCATCCCGACATCCACGGCCGTTAATGGAGGTTTCCATGACCACAGCCGCTACTTCTCTATCAAGTGGCTCCTCAATTTGAATCACGAGGCTGAGTGCACCCCGTTCTAGATCTCCCCATTTGATCTGTAGTCAGAGGCGCTAACCAAAAGACCACGCCGGCGGTTACAGAGTGGCCCGCCTTCACACAAGTCATCAGGAAGCGAAGGTGTCTTCCACTAATGTAAAAACTGGCTGATCGTGTTAACATCTTACTTGTTTTGCGCAATTCGTTAAAAAAATGAACATGCTAAAATTAAATCCACAGCTTTCCTACTAATCCTTTTGCCCATCTCAAATATTACACTAGTGAATTTAACAAGTTCTGCAAACACGTTTTGCCATTAGAGTCATCATCTGTTATGTTGTACTGATCTACAAATTATTGAAAATCACTATAATGAGCAGGTATATCTGATTTTTATAATATATCCTTTATTAATATCTAATTATTAGATATTAATATGGTATTGTTTGATGGAGAAAATATAAATTTAGTTATAAAATCCCTAATTAGGAATTTCTCTTCGGATACATTTTTACATTCGGGGGGACTATCAACCCCTCTCGGGTAACCTCTGATCCTACTAGTATTATTATTCCTGGTTGCGGGGATTCCAGTTTATTTTTTCATAACTCTTGTAAGTAAAAATTACTAAAATGTACTCTTCAAGGAGGTAGTAAATAACACCTAGATTATTGAGTTGTTTCATAATTATCGAAGTTTTGAATTGTTAATGATCCACTTCAGTTTACTTCATTGTTACAGGCCTATTGTAAACGTTAAAACATTAATTTAGACCTCTTATTAGGTTATGCAATATAGAAATAACAATTTATGTAATAGCTCAATAATACACGTGAAATCTTTATACAGTAATATAATATAAATAATGTTATATTATAATAAGTTATATAATATAAAATTACATAGACTTTATGTGTGATATTGAGTTAATGGTTTTGTTTCGTCCAATTCACTGTTAAACAAGTTAACTGTCAACATCAAAACCAAACATAAATGAACATTCTAATACTTCAGGTACCTGACGTTAATAGACTTGAAGATCGGGCATTAAGATGAAATAAGTACAAAGAAATGAAATATTGCATTTTAAAATCGCAAAATAATAAGGGACTTTGTAATTTCCTATTATAATAAAAATTATTGTGCAATTTATTTTGAAATGATGACCTGGTACATCAACTGGAAGACGTGAAGTTCACCTAGGTTGAATGTATAGACCTACAATGATAAACAATCGTCAAATGAAATCATCAGTGGGATCTGAGTTCGAAGCCAATGGGGAACGTTTCAGTAGAATAACTGGTTTCTATGAATGATATTTCCAACAGAACGATAAAAATCCTTAGATTTTACTCAGAAATATTTTATAAATCTGACACGTCTCATTTTCTTTTACCGTTTTTCAATTGACGAATTTATAAGTAAATAGCAGTGAAACGGTTAAATGGCTGAGTTAATAAAATATTATGGACGATTTCTTATATACTTGCCATTTTTTTTTCAAAATTATTTATTTAACTTAGGCCAGATTCTGTTAAATTTGCGTAATATCTAATTGAATATTCAGGATTCTGCCGACGAATATATCCTCTTTGTTTCAATTGATTTGTGATTGTTAAAATATAACATCCGTTAAACTGGGTAGACTCTGTTCTATTGCGCTCGCTGAGTGAGAAAGTGTGGTTTATGCGATTCATTAAAGCAGATGAATACTATCAAGGGAAAGCGATTTACATCATGATAAGGGATGTAGTGGCAGAGATGTCTAGATATTGATGATGAAGTAATTCTATCAAGTGAAATTAATCTTATAAATTTTTGCACTGTCATAATAAATATCTCATTGAATAAATTATTGACATTCAATGTACTAGTTTATAAAACACCATACCAAGTTTCAAAGCATTATTACGATAGACTTTTGAGTCGGCCAGGGTGGCGCAGTTAGTATTGCGCTGGCTTTCTGTGTCCAAGGTAGTGGGTTCGATTCCGGCTCAAATCGATGACACGCCCATGTTACTGGCATGTAAAAGAACTTCTGCGGGATATAATTCTGGCACACCGGCGACGGTCACAGACCTAAGTTTCAGTACATTCCCCTCGTTAGAAAACCATATACCAAACAACCTTAGGCTTTCAGGATTATGCTCCATGGAATCACGTAATATGATGGCACTTTCATGCGCACAGAGGGATTAGGTTGTGGATCACCCGACATGTAGAACGGATGTGTCAAGATGTGAACGCGTTCTTACGTCATAATAGCTTTTTCTGAGAGCGAAGATGCCAGAGAATGCCACAGGGATCTGGTGGAAGCTTCCGGAATAAAGACCTCCTACCGAAATTGGAATGTTTTAGGTTGTGCTATGCCTACTTTCATGCTTCTAACTACGAACTGCCTGATATGGATCGAAAGAGAGCCCAGTGTTCATAATGCCAAATTATCGAGAGTAAAAGGGCTTAAGAATTAAAATTATTTTTGCGAAAATTAAAATTGTGTTTATTGACCTCACATATAACGAAAACCGATAAAAGTCATCATAAAACATGATAATTTGGATATAGTTACTCTTCTATGAAATAAAAATTATGTGAAAAATTACAACAAAATAGTTAGGGTACTTGATTTCTTGCCAAAAGTGTTTATTTTATTGTTTATTAATTTTGTTTTCTTAAATATATATATATATATATATATATATATATATATATATATATATATATTTTGGCTACCGAATAATCCGAACTGCTAAGTTATGGAGTCCCGAGTTCCTCGGGTATAGGCCAATAACGATCGTTTATCTTATAAAATGCTTTCTATTAATATGACGATGATGTTTTATCGATAAAATCGTCTGCTCGTTACTGGACATGTAAGCATCTGTGTGCAGTGATTAATACATCACACGCTACTATTTAAGCATCACGAAAACAGATTATTTTATACAACATAATTTGTTTGGAAATTGAAATAATAGAAATGTTCATTGATTAAAACACAGTTTTGGTTCGGTGCAAGCCAGTTGGTGTGCTTTTATTCAGTTCTGCTGTTAGCTTACCTGAATGAAGTTAACTAGGCATATTTCTTATAAGTAGCCTACTATTGGTAGCACAACATGGTAACTTGAATCGATTCATGGATGGTTGATTCGTAGTATGCCGTGATCTCGTAGCTGTTAGTTTTGTTTTTATACAACAAAGCGCGAAAGTAATTATTATTTGTATGATCCGTTACACTTTTATTCATGGAATAGTCTTAATAAATCGAACTCGAGTTAACGAGTTTCATCAGATAAATTCGCTCCTATTCGCTTCTGCTGCGCAGTCGCGAATCTATCGATAAACTCGTAAATTCTCCTGGGATTACCTATGATAAAAAATTACCGTGACTACGCCCCATTCCTCGTATAATACACATGAAAGAAATCTAGATGAACTAAGTTAGGTAGGCTACGTTTCAAATAAATGATAAACAAGCTAGGAATAGTATAGGAATAGTAGCCTTCATTTCTTCCCCTTCTCGTAAAGCCCCAGCATGACACGCTGCAGGAGCTACGGAAAGATCCGGATCTCATCTCAGCGCAAAAGAAAAGTCCGCATGAGCAAGCCTTGTATGAACAAGATTACATAGCGAATATTCAATATGCTCCCCGCCCTCTCCCTAAAGTGATGCTTTCCTAAGCAACTGCGAAGTTTTAGAGCCATCCAGAACGATGAGGCTTATATGACGACAGCTATTACATGCCATTCATCCCAGCATATTACACCGTGTATGCATTTCATAAAATAGTAGTATAATATGAACAGATCTTAAATGTCCGTTCTGCTGAAGCCGCCAGCGTTTGTCTGTCTGGTATTTTCAGCAGAAGTATGGTTATTATTGGAGGTACAATCAACAACAGAACCGCCACACATTTTAATGACCTGAAATAAAGCTTAATAAGAGCACTATATGCCATTTGAAACTAGTTTACGGCATAGGCGTAACCAGGCCAACCATATGGGGGGGGGGTTATAACATCCGCGGGGTCTGGGGGGTATGGAATACCCCCCAGAGAGAGGGGGGTCCGGGGGTCCTACCCGGAAAATTTTAAAAATTAAGATGCAAAATAACGAGTTTTAAGCTTCCGGGGGTCTTCCCCCGGAAAATTTCAAAAATTAAGACGCAAAATAACGAGTTTTAAGCTTCCCATGCTTTATACTTGTATTAAGTAATTTATGGGCAGATTTAAAAAAACTATATAATTTTCCTTTTTTTAAACAATGGGGGGGTTCAAACCCCCAACCCCCCCCCCCCTCGGTACGCCTATGGTTTACGGTAATGACTAATGATTCAACAGAAACACGAGTTTTGTTGACTATGACCGTGTCGTGCGTACCGCGAACTCGAGTACGTCAGAGTTTTAATCCTAAAGATCTGATAGTGCGTTATTTCTATTTGGAAATTATTAAGTGCCAGTATGGTACTTTATGAGATTGTGTGTGGGGATGGGAAAATGTCTGTCGTCCGTCCGTCCGTGTATCTGTACGCGCGATAACTCAAATACGCTTAATAAGAATTTAATGAACCTTGGTATACCCATTTATATTGCTCATGGAAAGAACCCTATTGATATTGGGCCAAATCGGTTGACCGGTACCGGAGTAATTTCGGTCGATTGCACTTATGCCGGTCTCCTTAGCCGTGGTATCTAAAGCATGCTGCTTTGGAGCTGCGGCGAAAGAGACTGTGGGTTCGAGTACCGCCTCGGGCAAGGGTGTTTATTTGTGATGCAGAAAAAAGGTAAACAAACGGTAAAACAAGACAACGAATTCGGGAAAACTGGTCTATGGCCGACTAAATAAAAACAGTTTGCGCGGAACATCACGCTACAGAAGTGAAACTTGTTTTAATTTTTGGATTTTTTTCAATTATGGATTATTGGATTCTTTCAATTTTGGATTGTTGAACGTTTTTAATATTTTGGGGTTTTGGTCTTTTTTAATTTTGGATTTTGGATTTTTTAAATTTTTGATCTTTAATTTTTTTAATTTTGGAATTTTGGATTTTAAATTTTTTATTTTTAAAATTTTGGATCTTTGAATTTTTTAATTTTTGGATTTATTAATTTTAGATTTTCGATTTTTAATTTTGGATTTTTTAAATTTGGATTTTTGGATTTTTAATTTTTGGATTTTAAATTTTTTAAATTTTGGATTTTTGTTGCTTTTTGTTTTGGATTTTTTAATTTTTTAAATTATGGCTAATCATTGAGTTGATTGTTTTCTGCGCAGTCCGTTCCGTCACAGCCCCACTAATTTTGTGACGATTTTGAGCGTAACAATTTCGTGACGATTTTGTGACAATTTCGTGACGATTTTGTCCGTAATGCAAGTTTGAGTTAGCTTTCGATTTACTCCTAGCGCGGGTAAAGAAATTTAACTTAAAAAAATACGTTAATTTCGGAACGAACTCAAATCATGCATAGAGATTGAAAACTGTTCATAAAATCTCAAGGTCTAATGCAACATTTGCTTTACATCAGCACCTGCTTTATTGGTAGATAAAGTAAAAAGTTAAATATTTAAAGCCGGAGAATATCAAGAAATTTACTCCCATGCCTGTAAACCAAACCGACGTCGTCTCATCATCGGAAGCACTAGTGTAGCGATTGCTTTTTGCCCCTTGTAGGCTACATGCGGCAACTACTTCTCTATTTGTGTATTGCGGGTGCTCGAAACATATCATTGCAGGCGCTTGAGTTGTGCTCTTAGCGCATTCCCGGGAATTCCTGTACTTTGCCTTTATTATAACAAAAACATCGGTTTTGGGTACATCATGCGATCTATTTTACATACATGGCGGAATATCTATAAGTACAACTCCGATTATCCGAACTCCTACTATCCAGATCGCCAGTTATCCGGATCGCTTTGAGGTCGTATTCAAGGGGTTTGTGCAATAGCGAGTATTGGGAAATCTTTCGGGGCTGATTATTTGCGAAAAAGCAAAACTTTAGCCGACAAAATCAACATCGGCAAAACAACTTACTCTGACCGATATGCTCAAGATTTGACACTTTATGCAAGTACAGTACAGTATAATTTAATTTTTTTTTAGAAATTACCTTTTATATGAGTTATCCATTTAACCGGTTATTCGGATCGGGTGCATTTCCGATTAATCTCGATAGTTGGAGTTTTACTGTATTAAGGGGTAATAGGTGGAATAGCATATTCGCCATTTAAAAAAATTAAAATTAGCATTAATTGTTTTTGTGTTAAAAATAGTGCAACTAATCGCTTGATATTAAATCTTGGGCCCTTACCTTGGGTTTGGTGAAATGACGCGCCTGAGAGGTCAGTAGTGCGGTATTGAGTGCGGTAAGTTAGGCTGGTAGCATTAACAGGAAATGGATGAAAAACACTATAGTAGAAACATCTCTATAATTATAAGAGGCTTTGTCCTCACTGACTTAATGAATGACTGACTGACAGAGAATCAACGTAGTCTAAATTGCGAGAGGTAGAGACTTGAAATTTTGATAGTACCTTCGTTTCATAATGTGAGTGCACACCATACTGGCACTTACCATAAGTTTCGAAAGATAATGTCATAAATCTTAAAATATTTTTCAGAGTTGTTATATTTACCTTAATAATAATAATAATAATAATAATAAAAATAATAATAATAATTATAATAATAATAATAATAATAATAATAATTGGGGGCCGGAAGTTAGGAAAAATGCCTTTTGTGTTTTGTTGGATTTATTAAAGAGTTAAATAATGTTTCCGTACATTTAGGGACGGTAAAGCTTTTGCGTACATGGTACATACAATACTTTTACTTTCTCCCATATACGTAGTATAGAGAAAGTATTGTGATCGTGACAAAAAATCGAAGTCGAGATAACACCGGGAGAGCATGTTTCATGAAGCCTAGAAACCGAAAAAAGTATTTTTGGAATGACGTCTGTCCGTCTGTCTGTCCGTCTGTGGACAAGCACAGCGGGTAAACGGCTCGTTGTATTTACTTCATTTTTTGAAATAAGGACTTTTCCGAAATTTTGTCGAACCGCCCAGAAATTTAGCTTTACAACTGAAATATTAAGGAGACTTTTCATGAAAACTTTTTTAAAATTTTTGATTTTTGAAAAAATGGCTCTAACGATTTTAATAAAAAATTAAAATTGGAAACTCTTATCTATGACCAATAAAATGGCTATATCCGTATTTCTGCAAAAATGACTTAAGGGGTACTTTACTCGTTTCCATTTTCAATTTTTGTAGATTATATCCCTCGGACAGTTGGTTTCCTCGTTGGTTTCCTCGTTCGCAAAGGCAAAGGCTGGTTTGTAGGACTTGTTTATTTTCCATAACTCATCGCCGCTATGTCAGTGGATATTATAATCGTTTAAACTGAATATTACATAAGAAGACATCACTAAACAATAGATGCAGATGAGCTGTTACTATAGACTAATGGTTCACGCAAACATACTAAACACGTTATATGACCTGCATGTAGTTAAAGCGTGCAATATAACCTAAGTAGTAGCAGTAGTGGTGAAATTCAAATATAAGTCGCTCCATAAGCTCCGCCCATTCGATATTCACATATGCATGGACTGTGTGATGTATTTTGTTTCTGAGCGAAGCAGAGTGACCAACTGTCCTTGTATATTGTCGCAAGTGCCTTGTATCCCCCTCTACATATAACTAAATAATGCATAACACTAACCACATAGTTAAAGTGCGCGAAGCGGAGGCGGAAGCCGTTGCGAAGCGCCCTTGCATTTTCGAAAAAGGACGATACACTGTTTGTAGGTTTCGAAAATGTGGCATATTATATCTCCCGCGAGGTTTGTCAGCCTGTCACCTCTCGTCTAGCGGTATGACGTCACACCTCCAACGTCCGATCACGAGTTTCTTCATAATACGAGGACAGAAGAATTTGCTAGATCGTGGTATAAAAGAAACTGCATCGGTGATGGTGGGTTGGGTGGGACCGATTCATCCCATGGTGCAATTTATATTTGAATTTTCCCGTATATTAGTAGGCCTACTAATAATATGAAGTTTTACTGCCATTGATATTATTATTATTATTATTATTATTATTATTTTTATTATTATTATTATTATTATTATTATTATTATTATTATTTCACAGTAAAAGCATTGAACATAAAGATCGACCCTGATGCTTTCCGTTCTAGTTATTTGTTAGTTTTTATGAAAATGTAATAAGTAAAATTTAATTATCTCTTTAATTTACTTTTCTCTGTGCTAGCCTTTAACACGTATATGGGAGAAAGTTTGTGCAATATATTTTTGCACCATTTATTTAGTAAAAGGTCTGTAAATTATATGAAATGAAATAAAAATACCATATAATTAATTATAAAAGGCATACTCAGCCATTTGTTGACACCATATTCTCACAGCCACCTGAATTCTACGCTATGAACCAATACGACATGAAATGCGGATATAGATAACAGTGCGGGTTTCTTATGAATAATTTAGCTATGCTGGCTTATGCCTATATTTGATGTTATATTACTAAGCATTTTGTAAAAAAACCATAAAATTTCTGATTAACGTAAAGAAACAATGTTGCCTTATATTTGTTGATTTATGGTTAATTATTTTGTTTCAAACCATGTTACGGTTGCCTAGGCTGGTAAAGTGCTCCTTTTCGGTGTACTAACAGTTCGATAAACAGCTGTATTACAGAGCCTGTACTAAGAATGCACTTACTTGTTTTCAAACAGTCGAACGATTCAATTAAGTTCTTTAGATAACATTCTTTCTGACAGAAGGCTGACTATGACACTTGTCATCTTGGAAAAGAAAACATCTTGTTGCTGGTAATCAAGAAAAGTAAGATTAAATACTGTGTGTGATAACACTTGACCTTTAATAATTGCCTATTTTACTGCCTATTTCCGGTATTTTAAGTGCCTTTTTCTCTGCTGCCTATTTTAACCAAGATAAGTGCCTGAACTTCGGTGTCTATTAATAATTAATAATAACAATAGTGATTTTAGGTAAAAACCTATTTTAATCCTTAAGTGATATATGGACGAAAACTTGTATATTCATGTTTCATAAGTGACTATGCCCAAAAGTGATACTTTAATAGGACCTAAAACAGCCTGTTTTTACGTTAGAGCCTAATATTGCCTTTTTGCTTGTTTTTCCTCTAAAATTCAAAATAAGTTATTTTTTGTTGTAAAGTCTAGCATTTATTTTCAGTTCGTACTAAATTTTTGGCTCGGAACGTGCAATACATGACACATTTGTGACGTGGTTAAATAGTAAGGAAGTCTTCAGTAGAAAAATTCCTTGGAATTCCCAAGAAAATGTAGTGTTTTTCTCCCGACTCCCACATCTAGTATAAAAAAAAATAAGAAAATAAATATTAAAAAAAAGCTTTGTTCTCTGAATCACGGAGAGATACAAGGGGTTGCATATGCTAGCGTGCGTAGCTTCTGGGCGCAGGGATTAAGTTTTCACTGTTATGGTAGTAATACAGGCCCTAGTAATAGGTCTATATAATTATGTGTACCATAGGCCTATATCTGTATTTTATCATGATTATTGATTAACGGTGACTTCAATAAATATGATATTCTGCTTTGCAATTAAGATATTTCAGAAAATTGGCAACTTAACGATTTTATGAGACTATTTTACGATTTTTAGAACCTATTTTCGAATTTTTCGAATCTATTTTAGGTACCTAAAACAGCATTTTTAGTGGCCTAAAAGTCCGAAGTCTAGTGATAATAATAATACTATTAATATCGTAAAATTAATACTAGTATTGTAGTTCACTTGTATAAGTTCACTTGGTGATGTTCTGAAACTCATCTCAGAACTGTACCAGAGCGACACATGTAAAAGACATGAGAGTTCCATTAGACAGGAGCATAGTGCCTTCAGACATGCGACCCTTCTCCAAGAGACAAAAGCAGTCTTGTCCGAAAATTCATATTTAAATATACAGGCTTAGAACGAAATAGTGCACATTTTCATCAAAAGTATTACTCTAAATATTATAATACAAACTTCTGAATTTATTAGTCCTACAAATCTACTATGAATTATGTTTTTAGATAAGATGCAAATTATCCTGCCGCAAGAGAACATAATTAATAACGCAGGTTGTTTTTGTAAGTGATGAATAATAAAAAAATAAATTATATTTTATAATATACTGAGCACATCTTTTGTGTTTTAAATTGCGGAAAAGACTTTATATATATATATATATATATATATATATATATATATATATATGACCCCCTGCTTGGTCTCGTGGTTAGGGTCGCTGGTCACAGATGCGCAGGCTCGCCTGTTCGATCCCCGGTACCTTCTCGGATTTTTCTGAGGTAGGGAGGTCTGGAACGGGGTGCACTCAGCCTTGTAATGCAAACTGAGGAGCTCCTTGATAGAGAAGTAGCGGCTCCGGTCACGGGAACCACCATTATCGGCCGTGGGTGTCGGCATGCTGACCACATACCCCAAATCCTGCCATCTGCCTATGGTAGATGACGCAGCGGTTGGGTGGTAGGCTAAGTGCCTTCAGAGATGTAGCGCCACGGAGTTTAGGTTTAGTTTAGTTTTTTTATATATATATATATATATAATTTTTCATGTTTAAGCCACACTGTTTCCAGGCACAGCATCACAATTTTTTTTTTAAATAGTAGTTTTGGTAAAACCTCGTATTTAAATATAGAAACCAAATTCCATGGGTGGGGAGAGTCATCGAAGTTCACAGCCTAAAAATATAAGTAAATACTTTGTGGCATTTATTCGCGAACATTTTATTTTTTCATTGTCACACATTGATAGTTTAGAAAATATGTAATAATTCATTACTCCGTAGTAGAGAGTAATAGAGTCTAATGAGTAAATTGTCTGGAACCCGCGCTGACGACTGGCCAGTCCTAATTAGAAATTCAGTTCAATAAGTAATAAGGTGAAGAGCACCTCCTACTTGCTGCCGATTTCTGCAGTCGATTTTTTTAGCCTTTGTGCTCTGGGTATATAGAAAAGCTTTTCAAAGTAATTTATGTAGTTATGAAGGGTATAAATATTAATCCAGCGATATAAAGACTGGTCGTCGGTCATGGGAAGCATTTCAAGACCCTACCGTGACTTGAAAATATATTAAACAGTCGGCTCCAGCTTCAGTCAATTTTCTTGCATGATCTTCTGTATTCTCTTAGGCAGAGATTTTCAAAACACAGTCAATGAAGGATATAAATAAGGCCTGCTGCTTGCGAAAAAAATAATAAAACTGACTAATTAAAGAACTAAATTATTTGGAACTACAAGGGAATAGGCCTATTATTTGAATGGAATTATCATTTTCTACAAGATGGTGTCAGAAGAATGAAAAATTTAAAAGAAGGTCTTATTTCTGATGGAATATGTTAGTCTGGCACCCAAAAATTCTCAGTATGTGGGCCTCATGGTCTAAGAATTTGGAGGTCCCTACTCTAGGGGACCAGTGGTAAAGTCTCATGTATAACAAGTGTGTAATATAATACCAGTAGGAGGAGGAAGAAGAAAAAGAAAAAGAGAAGAAGAAAGAAAAGTAAAAGGATAAAATATTTTGTTTACTCTATAGTAGTTTCGTAGGGGCGAGAATGGCTTCTTGGTAATCCCGGAAGACGACATTCTCAGCGAAATCCCCAACCCGGCCGAGACTCGAACCCGGAACGCCGGCGTGGCTAGTAAGTGGGCTACCTAATCGCCCACGGCGGTGGACTTGTTTACGTTACTGAAATATATTAAGTTACAAATTCTGATTTTTAGAAAGACAATGATATTGATTCCTCAATGTTATGCCTAGGGATCGGAAGTTGATAAAATGTAATGTTCTGTTATGAGACATCACAGAGAATTCAGTATGGTACGTAGTATAAAATTGTCTCGCCTCAAAGCGAACAAAAATAGCTTACTTTTATGCAAAATTGTAATTCTTTCATTGCATTTTTTCGTAATTTGTCTTCAGAATGGATTTTTCCAACATTACAACAACAAAAAATCTCATAATTTCTTAGCAATGAGGCATTCATTAATAAATACAGTAATAATAATAATAACAACAATAATAATATACATAATAAAAGTAATAATATTAAATACTCAAATATTGCAAATTGCTTATTATTATTTAATAGTATACTAGTAGCCTATATATTCCATTTTTAAATACTTATTTAGAAATATCAAGTAATTTTTTTCCTTTGATCATATAATTTTTTCATAAATTTAAGTTCATTTTACAGGTCATCAACTTTCAAGCCCTACAGTTATGAGGAACAACAAATAAGATAACTTATTAAAGCAATTTTCTGACCTCTTACAAAGTGAAAATGGCTAGGAAAATTAGTAATGCTTTAAAAATAAAATTCTAAAGGTAGTTATAATGTGAATGCTTAACGATTTCTCTTATCTTATAAGCTTTAGAATACCACCCGTGAAACATTCAACAGTGGTCTGAGCTCAAAAGACGCTTTCCAAGTTTTACGAGAATAGAGTAAATGTGTCACAATATTTTAGATAAAGAAGAAAGTTTATAGGTTGTAATGCGAACAAGAAGCATTCTGCTGTTATTCAGGTCACAGAGACAGACTCTGCAGTAAATAGCTTACGCGCTTCTCGACGTTATTATTTCATTACAAGTCTCTTTTATTATTCCGTTTTACATCGCCATTATACTGGCACCTATTCTTCTGGAAATGTATCTCAGACAAGATCCTCTGCTTTCTGGAATTTTCTTCAAACAACCGTGCATTGCTATTAACGTTACAGAAATACTATCTATATTTTATCAGTACTGTATACACTATATTATATATTTGATTATATCATCCTTATGACGAGTATTGATTTTTAAAGGATGGTCCAAATCAGTGGTTCTCAAACTTTTTTAAGATCGTACCCCCTAGCCAGTACCAAAAATTGAATGTACGACGGTAATTTTCTTCTTAATTAACAATTTAAAAAATACGAGTAAAATTCAAACTGTTATTAACGCAGTTTAAGTTTTACAAAGGACATACCTTTCAAATACACAACATTAATTTTGTCATAACGAATTCCCAATTAATTTAAAAGAAAATGATCTTGTAATAGTCACCTTCTATTCTTACTAATGGTGAATCGTACCGATATAGATCAATTCTATAAATATTCATCCGAGTTACTACCAGAATAACCTCAATTTTATTTCACAAAACACTGCTTTTGTGGAAATCATGTCACGCTAAATCCTGGGCATGGTCTACTAGCAATGGGGAATGGCAGTTTCTGAAACCTAGCGAAACAAAACTGTTACTTTTATGAAAATACTGGTGTTTGAGATTTAGACATCAAAGGCAGCCAACACATTGGCCCCGAATCAACCGTCAGCCATATCAACATGAAGAATCATAATCAACAGACACACAACGAAGAAGCCACAGAGGACGATTCAGTGATAGTTTTTTTATAAAGCTTTTAGAAATTTTGATTTTATAAATGTGACAAGATATAAGACATTGCAGTTTTGGTTTTAAGTATTGAGGCATCCAAACCAGCAAAAGAAGATGCCCTCAAAATGGCATAAATACACCGAAAGCCCTAGGAAAATATTAAAATAAAAAAATTTGAGTTGCTGGTAGTAAGTCTATTTTATTTTATTGACCAAGCTCAACGGTATAAAACATGAATTTTAGTGTTGTTATGTTGTTAACGATTTCTAGCCGTGTGACGTCACACTACCAACGTCCAATTATACAATTCTTGTCGGTTCTGCATAGTCAATACGGCGGAATTATCGCTAGTTTTCACCAGTTTGTACCTAGGTAGTATTAAACACTGTACTATTTAGGAAAGGGGGGATAGGTCTAAATTACTCTTGAAGGCAACATCTCCCTTCCCAAGAATGAAAAATGTTGAAATATGTGTTTTTACCTGTTTTATAAAAAGAATCTCGCTTTAAAGTGTGAGGAGAGTTTATATCGGATTTTCCCTCCAATACACATAAATAGGGGGCGGATATGACATGTCATATTTTTCCCCTTTGCATTATTTCAGGTTTCCAACTAATTTAAACCCAATTCCAAGCATCCTGGCGAAAATGGAACGGCTTTTATTGTGCATATAACTGCATATTTAGGAAATTTTCAACTATTGTAGCATATTTAGTATGAATATGCATATTTAGGTCATATTTTTGGTATATTTGTGTGCATATTGAAGAAATTTCGAAGTTTCATATCATATTTTGTAAATTTTTCATTATAATGATACCTTTTGAGAATTTACAGATATTTTAAATAATTAACACTATATTTCAATAAAATGTATTGTAATGAAACTTAAATAAATATACACAATGTGTAAGTGGTAAAGTCATATTTTAAATTTTACTGGTCATATTTTAATGTTTTTTAGGTCATAAATGCATGCATATATCCTATTTTTTAGGTCATAGAAATCCGCCCCCTACACATATATATTGTACATATTCTTAAAATTTTGCTTTCTTTGTAAATAATAAATCTTTACATACTTGCAAATATGATTCCCTACATTATTATCAACCTACAAGTCTGTTCTGTTTTGTTCGAGTTCAGGCAGAAGCCCAACAACTCATCATTTATCAACTTATCTCAAATGTTATGACTTGTATTGGAAACTAATAAAAGAAGTATTGATTGCCTATATGTGGTATGCGGAATTCAAATTTAAGTACAGATTCCGATGATGAAACAAAATGTTGTAACCATTTGATTTCCATTGTTCCTATTTCCATGGTGACGAATCAGCTAATCGGAAAACAATTGAAAATGCATTCTGTGTGATTGGGCTATGTAATTATTAGTAATTCTGATGAAACCCCGACCCCGTTCCTTCGTGACCTCATTTCCTGTGTATTTTGTTTTGTTTTTAAATGCTGTTTATGTGTAACGTTATTAATTATTTTATCTTTCCAAACAAAACTCCAATTGTGTATCTGTGACCTAATATATAATTGATTAAGTGTTTTCTAAAAGGTCATGAGTCATAAAATTAACATTTTACACAGAAAGAAATAAAATTCTACCGTGTAAACCACCAACGTTTCAATTGTGTTGGACCTTTCTGCATGGATTGGAGATTTCTATCATCCATTGCAGCATTGTTTAAAAATTTATTCATGAACTTCTTACACAGACTTATCGGGCTACCTTAACTTCTCTTTTTAGTGTATAACTCACTTTCTTAGAAAGATGTAACTACGTTACCTTTTCACAATGACAATTCGGTTAATATACTGACAATGTGACAGGTAAAAGAACTCCTAAGGAAAAAAAGAATTCGGCGATAGTCTCAGGCCTAACTGCATGGAAACTTTCCGATGTTTTTTTATTTCTTCTAGGGTTTTCTTTATTTAAAGTTAGCATCGAATCGACTTATTATTTGTGTTCCATACCAGCCCTGGATGACTGAATCCTTATTGGTTCGAGTTCAAGTCCAGCCACTTGTATTATAGCCTATGAACAACGCTCAGGCCCAGGTGAGCGGTAAAAGGGACTGCAACGCGTGTTCAGGACGAATGTCTAGACTAGCTCCTAAATGAGCCCTGCTCTTATTGGTTTGATGTCCTGGCACTCAAACATTAGCCTATGAATCCAAATCGGTTTTAAGGACAGGATCGAAGGATTGACACATATTATGTGGAGGATTGATGAAACGTCTTGAAAATAATGTTTTATATATTATACATACAGTCATTTAAAGTGAACAAAGGACAAGGATAACAAACATAAAGTTACTTGCCTTATCGAACAAGGTTAAGATTAAGGGGAGATGGTAGTTACCGCTAGCAAAATGATAGAAAATATAGCGTATGTTCAAGAAGCCATAACTCAGGCGTTAACAGTCAGATTTAGTTGAATTATTTTATGCTTTGCAAGTGCACTCTGCAGTTTAAAATAAGCAGAGAATGGTTGTTCTAGAACTCGCTGTTTGGTAGGAAAGAATTTTTTAACACATAGGTGATAATTTTGTTTTTACAGTTACTTCCCTTGACATAGGTACGCTTTATTCAATTTCTGTAGCTTAGATTTTTTTGAAACTTTGGGAACTTACTAACAATAGGTACTACTATTTACCCTAGCACAATCAGTCTAATATGTACAATATTACTGCATGAAAACTGCATGAAAACTTCACGACTAAAAGGAAGGCTTTTTTTAAATAAAAATAGTTGAAAATTCTGTATAGTCAAGACTTTTCCCATAATTCTGCTAAGGGAGATTTGTCATCCATCTACAATGGATTCCTGAAAGTTTCATTATTTTAGCATGAATTGCTTTTCAGAAAATGGTACCTGAAGTACAAAAAATGTAATTTTACAGGAGAGCGAAAAGAAAATGACGTGCCTTATGGTATTTTATCCATTTAAGGAAGCTCCAGGTCGCTCTGCTTGGCTTAATAATAACGCAACATATAAGACATATATATATATATATATATATCAAAATGTTCACAAAACTATGCTCTATTGCATGAGCCTAAGAAAAAAAAATATTTTTTGACACTGATAACTACCATCTCCCCTTAATTATGAATTCCTTATGTTCTTCCAACGAATATAGATGTTCTTAGCCATAATGCAAAAAATAGGGGAGGAGCAGGGGTGGGGAGTAGGCATTGTAGAACCAGTTTAGAATTCTGTACATCCCCGTCATTAAATAACCATAAAAACAAAATTAATATACTCAGGAAGTAAAATTAAGGGGCTTGCATTGTGGCTTCACTGTTACCTCGATTCGTCGTTGGCTTCAAGTTATTACGCCTACTACCATTATGCTTAATGATATTTATCTTTCACAGGGCCAGAATTATAAATTATTGTTAGTTGATAATCAAAGTGTCTCGGCCATAAATAACTTCTGAAGTGGGTTTGGAATCGATTTTCAGCTAGTTGAATAATTGGCAAGGGCGGATTCTTGTTTTTATGAAGTTTGTGAAGCAGGACGGAATCGATAGTTTCCACCGCTACGCATTGAACAGTCTACACAAGTTAGGTGGAAGTTGGAATACTTGTAATTGAATACGGCAGACAGGAGTGCAGGTGTATGGTGTAAGGTGTAGCCTACACATTAAGGTGATGGCTGGCTGCAGAGACATCATTGAGAACTTGCGACATTAATCATGCCACGACGTGTCCATGGCACGCCGCAGTGCAAGCTCTATGCAATAACCGCTTATCTACCACTCGCATCGTCTTTGCAATATCTGCAGTAGACTATGCTAGATATAGTTATTTTTATGTCGTGATTTTTGTTTAGCCCTAGGAAGGTAAACTGGAGTAAAGCAGATTTCCTATGTTAAAATATAGGTTTTCCACCTACGATGAATTATACAGTATAATGTTAAGTGTATAACCTAATCTAAACCATATCTTATTACAATATCACACCACATGTAGCATAAGTTACTACAAGGGTGGATGAAAAGTAACGCACAATAATTTTTTTTTACAAAAAGTTTAATAGGTACAATAACAAACAAATGCAACATGAAGGGACACCTCTTGACTATTTTTTTATATACCTAGGTAGTCACAACGTTTCTCAACACATTTTTTTCATCGTGATACCATTTTGAAGACACCCTGCTCATAGAAGTCCGTTCAGTTGGAGTATACCCATCTGTGGACTGCTGTTTTCACTTCTGCATCTGACGCAAAGCGTTTCCCGGCCAGGAATTTCTTCGTGGGACCAAACAAATGAAAGGTTATACCTCAACCGAACGAACTTCTGAGAACAGGGTATTTTGAAACTGGTATCACGATGGGAGAAATGTGTTGAGAAACTTAGCGACTATATAGAAAAATAGTTAAAAGATGTCCCTTCGTGTGTGCATTTGTTTATAATTGTACCTATTAAACTTTTTGAAAAAAGAAAATGTTCGTTACTTTGCGATCCATCCTCGTATATTCCTACAAGCCAGAATGTAAACTTATATACAAACAATAAGTTAGTACAAATGATTGTTAAATTTTCTTAACATTGTTAAAAGGTGATTTTAAATTTCATTAAAATGTCTGACTTATGGCTTGTGCTAACATTCTGATATGAAATAATAGTTCGTATTGCAGGGAATACGATTTCAGTTGTCTCAGCATGAGACAAAGCTGTAGCCTATTGTTCACCACACAAGACTTGACCCTGAGTTGTTGGAAACGATAATTGCCTTATTTTTGGGAAAACAATTCAGATAAAACACCGAAACGTGCGACGTAAAATTTTTGGGTCAAACACAATAATTTGCTTATCTATAGTAGGCCTATCTAGAAAAGGCACAAAAGTTGTAGCAATAATGATAATAATAGTAATATCCTAATAATAATGCATTATTATTAATACTTTCTTTACCCTACCATAAATACTAAAGTAAAGGTTAAGGTAAAGTGGTCCCTAAACAGGCCGTGGAGGCCCTTAGGGTTCCAGGAGGTTGAGGCTCCTAAACTCTTAGACATTCGGTGCATGACGGTGGTAAGGTTGTCAGCTTTACGCACCGGTTGTCTTTACCCCCATGATTGTTCCTTGTATTCATTTCTGTAAGAGGCTGAGTCGATACCAGGGCCATATTGCCACCAGAAGTATTAGGTCGATTGAAAAATACCAACAATATAATCAGGGATCGAACCCGCGTCCTTTTGGTTTGTACCGCAGTGCCTCAACAGACTACACCACGACGTACCTCACCATAGATAATTCGATGTCAAGTTTTCAGCTTAAATGGAGGTTTTGATGTCCCTTGGATCTGGGGGGGGGAAGAAAGAAAGAAAGAAAGAAAAAAATTATGTATTTGTGTCTGTCTGAGTATGAACAGCATAGCTCGAGTACAAAAAATTGCTTCCAAACGGAATTACAAATCTTCTTGAGAAATAACACGAAGATCGGCGACACTTTTGAATGAGGCTGAAACAACTGAAAATGTACCCCGGCAATAGGGCCTCTTATTCTATACCAGAATGTGAAATGAGAAAACTATATTGCTTAAGGTGCAGAAAGTTAGGTCTATGTGGTCGAACACATCAGATTTGTCTAATATTGTGGTGTCTTCATACTGTTAATTTGACTACCTTCCGTTACCGTTAATTCAACATCATTCCAGGCTCTTTTACATGAATTCGGAAAATACTTTCTGGGAATGAAGTATCAAGTGGAATTCTAGTCGTCAATTGAATTTTAACGAGCTTTGCCCAGGGCCTTCTGATACTGAACGTTTTTTTTTTTTTTGTGCCCTGTGCTACCAACGCTCCAGGTCAGCTTGGATTTCTCGTTAACAGGGCTCTTTGACACCGACCGTTGATTTTTATGTTGTTTCTGTGTATGTGAACTTTTGACATTTTTACGGAAAAAAGTCAGCTATATCCACATGTGTTTCGTGTGAATGGTGAGCTTATTCCACCATTATGAAGGAAAGAAACATGATAAGTCATATTTTACTGTTTTTACAGGAGAGCAAATTTAAAGTTTCAAAGCCTGGAGAATTTTCCTTTCTAAGATTTTAATTTTTTTTTCGCTTAAAGTGATAAAACTTAACGAAAACTTTAACAAACGAAAAACGAATTCATTGGAGGTCAATGCAAGAGATAAATAAGTGTTCATGAGTTTTCAAAGTAAAACTGTTTTATAAAATGCAACATAATAGGTACATTATCAAAATAAAATTACTTTTTGAAAAATGATTGTTCGGCACAACAAATTACAACACAGTATAGACACCTGTAAAGCAATACATTTTCCATCCTAATCATTTAAATTATCAGATTATTTCAGTACTTTACTAGAATTAGTCATATTTTTCCTTGTTTCCCTATGACATATCATTATTATTTTCCTCATGGTTTCTGTTCCAAAACATTTAGTTCCTTTGGACTTATCAGGTTACTACACTCTTCAGGTGTACAATAAAAATCTACATTCTCTAAACTATCCGTTGACATCTAAAACTGAAATCTGACAAATTTAGACTTATCGGGTTTTTCCTCTGCACTCTTCGAAATATGTGGTGGATTTTTTATGTGTTTGTGTGTGTGTGTATATATATAGGCCTACGTTATATGAAGAAAGATACAATTTGGGGAAACATGGTATAAGAGGCTACATAAGAATGCTAATATAAAATAATTAAAAGACACCAACTCGGAAATTATTTTTTCGAGAAATCTCAAATTTGAACAGGTAAAGCAGAGGTATTACAGAGATTAATAAGGGAATAAACCCATTATCAGTTGGCTTCATCAAACATGTATTTCTCTATCCCCTTAAACTAAAATAAAGTGAACTAAAACGAGTAAAATAGTTAGTCAAAACAGCAGGGAATTTTGTAGGAAAGTTTCTTTTTTTAATTTGGAGTAGCCTAGTTCACATCTTATTGATATTTCTTATATTTCATGTAATGAATGATTTACCAAAATCTGCATGATTGCATTAACCTACTTAATGTCTCTCATCCCCTTTACGTTTTTCTCTATCCATGTGCACGCGCGCGCGCACACACACATGCACAAATACACAGGAGTATGTAAGATATAGATACCTTTATTAAATCTAATTTCAGGTAGAATAAGAATATAAGAGAATAAGTTATTTATGATACAAGTGGTAAAAAGAAAGATTTTATTTTGCGAGTAAGTAAGTATGCGAAATGAACCAGTAAGGGCAAGTGTACTGTAGAAAAACTACGGACAAAATAAAATAATTTTACAATGTGTGCCTTTCACTACTTTTAGACAGTCGTTAATATTGTGAAATAATAATAGCCTAATAAAGTAATAGATATATTCTCATGAATTTCGTACCGTGGATCCACATTGGAGCCTCAAGCTGCCCTATCATCTACTGCTGCATATACACATCCGCATGAGCAGATAGAAGTTATTTATTTCCTGGTACAAGACTGCCAACGTCAGGAATGGACTCAACAACGCTTTTCATCCACCAAGTACGAAGATTTTTTGCATTCAACGTGAGAAATTTAACACTTTAAAAGGCATATAATTATATTGTTTTACGTTTTCTATTTTATACAACTGAGTCTATCTAGTAATCATATACAAATATTCTTAGCTAAGAGAATACTTTCCATGTGATTGAAGCAGTTGGTTACGATGTATTTTTTTTTTAACATTAGTGTGAGAGCGTGTAGCTTTTGCTTCTTGTCTTGTGTTAGAAGATGTATTTTTAATTCAAGCTGTCTAAAAATTGTATTTAAAATGATGTGATCGGTATACGAAACTTCTTTAATAATTATGACGAAGACTACTTATGATGTTCCATTCTTCAATTTCAGGACATATCCTTGGAAGCTGAACCTGACCCATGGATTTGAAGAGTATGGTGAGTTGAGTTTTGCAGTTTGTAACTAGATTTGACACTGTAGTGATTATTGAAGGGACTCCATAATATTTAGGCAATTATACCTTATGGACTTTCTCTGTTGTGTTAGCCTAATTAGTAAAAAGTTATTTGGAATTTATCAGATATCCTGCTTGAAAGGTATTAATGGGCTATCTATGTTTAACCCCATGTGAAGTAGTCTTACTTTATGTTAACCCCTATCTTTTTAAACTGTTCTAATTGCAACTACACTTACAAACGACTCAGAATTAATTTTCTACAGAGTTAGCAACCACGAAGTTATGTACAATGTTTAGAATTTTCGTAATGCCTAATAGTGCAAATTGTAAGAAAAAACTAAATAGGCCTAAGTAGCAATTGCTCTTATTATTCGGGTTTTTGGTTTTTCGAGGTATCCCATGTCAACATTAGTTCGGATAATGGAAATCCTTAGGTACAGACCTTTAAGACTGTTCTGTAGTACTGAGTGATCTCAACGTGGATGAGAATGAAATAGTTCTGAAGAGTGGTTCCTGTTGATGGGTTGAGCCTGATGGGCATAAAGATTCAAATGACGAATCCGGGGAATTAAAGTGCTCGTACTTAGCTGCGGTAAATCAATTTCCTGGATAATGTGATGAACTGAGATCGTGCGCCACATCTCCAAAACTCACGTTACAAGTATAGGGTGAAACAAAACAGAAGTGTAGGAAGTTTAAAATATAAGTTCTTCTATTTAGCTGCAGCAAATAAACATCCTTGACTATTGAACTCACGTTACGCCAGCTTGTGTCGTACAATCCAATTACACTTAAGAATGCGATTATATATAATTTGGTCCTGGAAGAATTCCTTCAAAATTATCGTTTGGGTGGGTCGTACCCTTTTGCGTCCCAAAGTGAGTGGTCGCTTCATCAAAACAACCCTCGTGCGTCCGGTGCAATTTGACGTAAACAACCCTTGAACAACCGTTGTCAATGGAAGAAAAATAAAAAAGAGGCATTCTTGGTAGAAAAAATGGTTGAATATAGAACTGAAGCACTCAGCAGATTGGAATATGTGCGAACAGTATCATTTAAGTTCCTTCCAACCACAAGAAAGTAAACTGGTAGTCAAAAGACAAAGAGTAACTTCATTTTCAGCTTCAATTGTATTTAATGTTGTCAGTAATGCAAGGATTAATATTTTTAGCGTGTGTAGCAGTTCGCCTCCTCGCGATGCAACCTGGGTAATGCTAAACGAACTGCATGGTACAAATTATTAATTTTACCTGTATTCCATGGGACGCATTTTGGTCATTGCTCTAGAGAGACTTGGGACGCAAACGGGTCATTGGATCTGAGGATCTGTGGACGCAAAAGTCCTAGTTTAGTGGTTTTGGGACGCAAAAGTCTAGACCCCGTTTGGGTGTTATCATCTATTGCTCATTGTTGACAACTTACTGACTTTAACATGAAACATGAATTTGAAACTGAAATATATAATCAACATTTTCCATACTGGTACAAATAATAAGTTCTGTTTTCAGAATTCATATTGCTAAATATGTAATTACTTCTACTGGACATAAAGATTTTATTTTATATTTGCTGTATTAACTACTGATTTCAGAACGAATTTCAAACATTCGCACGGACCGCATGGACCTACGTGCTTATTCAATACACATTAAATCAAAGAGAGAAAAAATAAATTTGAATAAAGAAATAAACACAGATATAATAAACGTATCCCTTATAATGTAAACACATATTCAATTTTCAATTTTTAAAAATGACTGACACCCGAAGGAGCAAAATACTTGAGCTCTGGTGCAGTCTGTTCCAAATTATGAAATATAATATATTAAAAAGAAATACAAAATAAAAATTGAAAGTGTTGAAAAACACAAAAAACATAGGCCTATTGATATATACGAAATAAAAGAAAAATTACAAAAAAATTCTAGAAGTAAGAAATATGTACAGAAAACTACAAATGTTTGAGAAGTATGAGAATAAGGGCCAATCATAAATTTTCAATTACTACCGGTAATTAGTTCGAGAAGTTTTTTTCCTACATCTTGTGTTGTTTAATAATTTTAAATGTGGATTTCTTTTTATAAATTCATTATATATTTAGCTAGCGGTTTTAATGTTTTATTGACTTTCCTTTGAACTTCGTAGCTACAAAACTAAGGACACGGGTTCAATCCCAATGGTTCTATGGTCACTGTAGCTCATAATAGATCTAAGTACCGTGAATACTGCTGCGAAGTGCGAAGTGTATGTGAGTAGGCTACTTTGTTTCGTTTTCCCATCTATCACTGTGTCCCACAAGCCTCACCGTACATCATGACTATAATCTATGTGAATGTGCTGTTTCTCTCATAGCTAAGGTTAGGCTATAAGGATTCACCTACAGAAAAAAGGAATAAGAAGGAGAGGAAGTAACAGTTTAGGGATGAAATGGCATAGAACACTTTTTATTGGGTCCTTTTTTCAGAGTATGGGGTTCTGTAACATACCGTAAATCTAACACACAAGTAAAATGCTCCGACTTTACGATTCTGCAGGTTTTTACACAATAAATATCTTTAATTAGGTTTGAGCCCTCAAACTTTTGGAACACCATATTTACGATGTCACTGCTGTTTGGGTCTATTATACGTGAAATGCTTTTAAGAAAGTAAATGATAAATTGTTATTATGAACATACTAATAAGTCAAAGAAGAAAAAAAATGAACTCAGCATATAAAATTAAGTTGATGATTTAAATGCATTAATAGTATTACACATTTTTAAAAGTAATACTCAGAACTCTATTTTTTAGTCCCTCGAAGAAATAAAATGTCAATTATCGCTTATAAATAAAATAATTTAAATTTTTAAATTAAGCAAATTTCAAATATTTTTTTACAAATTGTAGTAAAGGTTAGGTACTCGATTCCTGTATGGGCCATGGAGACACGTAGGGTTTCCAAGACGTTAAGGCTCCCAGATTATGACATATGGCAAATGAAGGTAGCAAGGTTGTCACCGGCCGTTATTTTACCCCCAGGAATACTCATGGTACTCATTTCTTTTAGAGGCTGGATCGACCCCAGGGCCATAGTGCCACCAGAAGGATTAAGCCAATTGAAAAATCTCAACGACCTCGATCCCGCGACCTTCCGGTTTGTAGCGCATTGCCTTAACCACTACACCACGGCGTACCTCTTAAACTGTAGTGATAAGGTTTTAAAGGGTCTAAGAACACATTTATCTGCAATTTTGTTGAGGGTTTACACAATTCATTGGTAAAGTGTCACTATTAGACTCGTTTTCTCTGACAAACAACACAATTTCAGACACACCAGAGGAACATAACAACAAATCTTGGCAGTGTTCTAGCAATGGGCAGCGCGGAGTCGATAATGGCCGGTGTCTGTTGATACGTTCTTGCCTGTGTAGTAGAGCTCCTGTCGTGCCGCAGCCCGCAATGATTAATCGTACATCGAAGCCATCGCGACATGAATTATCTTCTCAGACTCTAACCTAAATCTACAGCATTGATGCTCACTTCCCCCTCTCTTCACTTTTTTTTCTCGCTCTTTTCAGTTGCCATGGAGATCTAGAGTAGCTATGCTGGTGACGGAATTTACACTGCTAGAAATAATTGACACTCTCGAAACCACAAAAAGACTGGATTATTATACAGCTGTGCACTCAAGTTTGTGTAAAAACAGCTCAGGATATCACAAGCTAGTGAAAGAAGTTGAACTTCGTCTAAGCAAATGTTTCTTCTCAAGTTAGTAGCATTTGTGAAAAGTGGCAAGGTAGAAGTTGAGCTTCAAACAAGATATACAGGCCTATATTCTACAGATATTTATCGGATATTCTTATTTGAACACCGAAAACTTTTCTGTGTAGTCAGCTATATTGCGTATCAATTCATAGTAATTTATTTATCACTACTTCCCCCCTTCCCATCGTTAAGCTGGCCGTGTTTTACATTTTATTACACAATTTTTACATTTCGTGTAATTTCAAAACTCTTTAATAATATTTAAGTCTGCATGTCCTAAAACGGTTTATGATGCTCGTGAAATAGTCTAATAATGCGTAAAATGGAATCCCTTCTGATCTATGGTTTTTTTTGGCCTCCAACGTCCCCGGAGCCCTCGACCAGAGACCATACTTCGGTCCCAACAACTCTTCGGCGCTTGTGTTCTATTGCTACGTTTTACGCTCTTGTGTAGTTTAAGCTTGTGGGTGATGTGCTTAGAGCTGGCTGTTTGATTCAAACTAATAGAACTTTGTAACTCTGTGTTTTTCCATCTGTATGCCGGGGGTCGTCTCTCCGATCCGGTATTCAAAACCCCCGAAAAACCTCACTAGGTTTGACTGCTGCGAGAATTGGCACTTGGGCTATTGCCCTTATGTAGTGATCGGTTTAATCCCAGGAGTCTGAGCTTTCTCCTGAGATACGTTCACGATTAGGTTGCCTCGAATCTGGTAAGTTTAGACATCGTCAATCTCCTTTTGTTTTCTAATTCCTATTACATACGTTGCAGTGTCGTTTTAATATTGGGTTTACTACTTCCGTTATCCAGAACTTGAGTTCTGGCGGGCCATCGTTCTTCTGCATGTGTTGCCACTCTGATCTATGGCTAAACCACATATCTAAATAACTAACTAACTAAAGTTGATCCGAGCTAGGATAACACTGACTTCACCTCAGACAATACATGGTAGCTGAAGTGGGTCGGATTTTAAGTTCAGTTATCCCGGCTACTGTGAATGAAGTGCTACTACTACAAAAAAAATCTGTCACTTTTTATACAGTTTCTATGCATGAGCCATTAAGCTGTTCGTGCTATAACTATATAGAAGAATAAATATAAGTAATTTAAACTAACAAACGCACAAACAAAACTTCCAAACTCACTAACAAAATCAACAGACACACCAAAAATATCCTACCCACATAAACAGAAATATCCAACAACCCCACCCTATTTACAACTGATACATGTATAGATCCAATGAAATACACCCTTTTCATCCACAGTCCACCCCTACGGCCTGATCCGTCCTAATCTGTCTCATTTGAACATAAATTTTCCCACCCTTTCAAAAAGATGCGGTGTTAATCAAAAGATCGGATGTCACCAGATAATCCCTACAAGATGCATTGATTGACTCTGGCAGGTGCCGGCTATTGTGATAACAGCTTAATCATTCAGCATTCCCGAATATTCGGAACTTTTCTACACTCTAAGGACTGGGGTTGAGTCTAGCTGCTTCCCTATCGGAGAGAGGGGGTATCCCACTATTGCATTTTATAAGCTACTGAAATCGCCATTTGCTAGCCGCGTCCTAGAGTTTTAAGAGAATCCGAACCACGTTGACTCTTCTGCATACTTTACTTAACAGTAAATGAAAGTGTTCTATCTCAAGCTGACATTACTCAAGCAGCCTGCAGGTGAGTGTCCAATGGAGATGGAATTGTACTTGTGACAGAGGCATGTAAATTTAAAATACTTAAATAAAATATTTTTCGTTAACCAAAAATTAAATTTCACGAGTACCGGTACTTTTTGCTTCCAAAAGAGAAAGAAAATATAAATGATGCAGATTTTTCAAAGCCGACGCATCTTCAATAACTACATTATGTTTTGAGGCTCTGTAAATCTAGTTAATATAATATTGTATTGAATGCATGCTTTTGTTTGTAGTTGATAACTAGTATAAAGGGAGCTAATATTCTGCTGTTGAGGAAGGATGACCGATAAAACGGATGTTGACAGACACGCCGCTCCGATAATAGCCTGTTACGCTGGCAGACTGTCCGATATTCCCTCTGGAACACTTGTAAGTGTTATTTATCGAGAAACCTGCTTACAACACTCGTGGCTCAATATGAGATTTTCGGTGTTATGTTTCGACTTATTATTTATATTTACTTTTATCTAACTTCAAATTTTACAGAAGACTGTTAGCATTATTTTCATTTTATGTATGTAGAACATTTACTTCACTTATGGTATATCCATGCACGATGAATATGATAAGATATGTTAAAATTAATTTTCCGTATGATGTTATTTGACATACCCGTTTCATTAACAAGACATCTTCCAAACAGAATTAAATTTCTTTATCAGTGAGCATGGAGGTAGAGTAGGATTACCTCCACAACGTCTCTGGGTTTTTACGTATATACCTTAGGAGCGAGTCTCACCGCTCGTAGAGTTCCTGGCTAGGGGAGGTAGCTGCACCCTGATTGGCTCAGCTCTCCTATCCCACTCCACGTGCTGTCTGTCTCTCTCGCAGCGGCATTATCCCTCCACTCAACTATTATAGTATTTTCTACGACTTGCGACATGCTGCATGATGTTCACTCTCTGCCCAGCGGTAGCTTACTGATCTTACGCGCACCGAATTCGCGCATCTTGGTAACGAGACGTAACGAGAAGCTCGCTGGTTGCGTTTGTCTTCAAGGCCAGAGACTTTGTGGGAATAATCCAACTCTACAACGCATTTGATCGCAATGAAAGAAGAAACCATTATTGGATTATAGGCTAAAAGTTTGTAAAGAGTAATTTTTTAAGAGTGTGGAATTAAGAAGCAAGGCGAAATAGGTTTATGTATCCTAAAGATTATACGGACACCAGAATTTAATACTCTGATGATTTATGATTCTAATTGAAGGATTTCCGATTTAAGAGATATTTTATTTTCAAAACAGACAAAATTTCCTCCAAATCGTCTGCACATTTAAAAAAATTAATTCTCTGAAGGACATAAGTAACTATTACGTTTAAAATCTTCCCCCTCATATAAAACTTAGAGAATTGAATTCATACTCCTACAATGTGACCGCTGGAATATGAAGGATAGAGAAAGGCATGTGAGTGTTTCACATCATAATTTTATATCTGCATCGTGCATGGCAATAAAACAATAGTTGCTGCCAACTAATTAAATTTATATAATAACCAGAGCTATGTTGCAGGGTAAATGCAAAAGGAAGAACGCGATGAATAGGGAATAACCTTCTGACAGACGTTATACAGTTTATTTCAATTTTCGTCCTGCTGAAAGCTTTCAATGTAAAACAACCACAACTAGCATGAATGCATTATTATATCTATCCCATAACAATCGGGAAGGATCATATTACTTTTGTGTAGAACAAATAGGTTGGTAACCTTTTAATTTTTTTCATGAAAAACGTGTAACGAACTCCTGCTGAAATATTAAATCTTCATAGGCCTATTTATATACTATCTTAGGCACAATTACAGACATTTGTTAATTTCAATATAAAACACAAACAAGAAAAATTACAGAATAATTACAAACTCTTTTAAGTTTAAAAACTCATCACAAGCATAAAGATTTCTGATGAACCATTTGTAGAGTATGCTTGAAAACCTCAGGTTGTTGTAGTTTTTTATTTCAACATACCGTACTGTTTTGCTTAAATTAAATTTTGGAATGTTAATGAATGAATATCTTCTAGTGTTGTTTCCATGAACATCTTTTCGAAAATTGTAAAATGTTCGTATGGACGTATGATAAGAGATCTGATGAAGGTTTACAATTATTGTTAAGATTTCATATTCAACGAAGAAATGAGACCTTCTGGGACATCTTTTAATTATTCTAAGAATTATCTTTTGTAATATCACAATATTTTCAGTTCTACTTGGACTTTCTCAAAATAATATTACATATCTCATGACTGACTGGGGAAAAATATGAAAGAAATAAAGAAAAAGAACATATCTCACAATATGAAGTTGGAAAGCAGAAAGTAACTTAAGTTGTTTTAATAAAATTCTATCCTGAATAATTTCAGCCCTGATCAATCCTCTACACAAAGGAGGATAAAATCATCCCCGAACAATTATCGACCTACAGCTATCCTCCCAGCGCTCTTTAAAATTTTTGAAAAAAGTTATGCACACAAAAATGCCATCATTATTAAAATATAAGAAATGCCTCTCGGAATAACAGTATGGTCTTGTTTCTAAAAAAACTCAGCAGTTGTAGGGATGTACTTAGCCTTGGAAAACATTCACCAGCGATTGAATAAAAGCAAACAGACTTTAGCTATATTCAAAACTCACAAGTTTTGCGTAACTCGCAAATTTTACGAAATGCCGAACGACCGAGCCAATTTGGATATGAATCCGAAACACCTGCGTAAGGAATTAAATTATGACATTGCAAATACGACGAACAACATGCAAATATGCCAAAGAAAGATGCAACGCAGAGTCTTGGGGGTATCACTGAAGGACAGAATCCCAAATAAAACATTAAACCAGCTAGCACAGGCAAAAGTCGTGTCAAAACTTGCCACAAGACTGAAATGGAAATGGGGAGGCCGCGTGGCGAAACTACAGGACAATAGATGGACTTACAAGGCCACCATGTGAGACCTTCATGTAGGACAACGACTACCAGGAAGGCCGAGACTGGGATAGACAGACCTCTTCAAAGAGCAAGCAGGAAAGCAGTGGTCACGAGTAGCGAGAGGAAGAAACGTCTGGAAATCCCTAGAGGCATATCTATATAATGACTAGATAGTGAATACCTAGTGTAAATGTGTAACTGTGTTCCTACCCAAGAGTCACTAAATAGAGTACTACAACACAACGGTAAAAGGTGTCATTATGTATGAACAACACCTAACGTGGAGTAGCTCACCATGTTAGTGTAAATGAGCTTTCCCTATTCGATAGGAGGCCCTTTACGGGACATTACGGCTATTTTCAGTCATCCATTGCAAATATCTTCTCCATTTTCAAATGGCTTGCCATTTAAAGCTCGTGAGGCACCATGCTGTCTTTATATTCATATTTAAATGTATTGAAGGTTTTCCAGAAAATATGCATTTTAATATTCTTATATAAATATCTTATTTTATTATTCTAAAATTTGTGTAGAGTCAAAGAGAAATGGTTGTAAAGGGCGGATTGACTTTTTTTATTTATTAAGCGTGTACGTAATAGGATGTTTTCACACTCGGAACCCTTCCGTCCCCCTTCGCCGCTTACCCCACTTTGTTACACATAAGCCACTCCCTGAGAAGCTGGAGGGTAGGGAAATGCGGAGGGATATGAATTGGAGTTTATGGCCGGCTTCCTTCATAATTACCGTCAGCCTATAATTATACCACCCGCAGCACATCGACGTCAGAGAAGTTGCATAAGTTCATCTGGTATTGTACATTGTGTGTCTGACCCATATAGTGGGCGTAGTTGTAGGCTTATGTATTCATGGCTACCTTCCGGAATAAATATAATGGAGTTTTAGCTGTATTCTGCTAAATGTTTTACTAAATTGAGTTTGGGTCAGCTAAATGCGAGGCTAAGTCAATAAGTATCCGCACCTTTTGTTTAATCTATTGTAGGTTGGTTCTACCACTTTGTGCTCGCGAACTTCGACATCTTGTTTATTTGCCTCCGCTTGTGGAATGTTTGACCCTTATGACTCCACGGGTTGTTGCGGTGTTGTACATTAAACATGGCTGCCCTGCTTAGCATTTGCACCAAAGGACAGTGATCCTTTTTCTGTCACCTGAAAGTACACCGTCGGCTGCGGTGGTCTAGATCCGAAGGTCGCGGGATCAAACCCGGCCGCAGTCGATGGGGTTTTCATGACTTAAAAATCTTGGGCACGGAGTCCTCCGGGAGGGACTTTAAGCTGAGGGGCCCACGTCGTAGATTTACGGCACGTAAAAGAACTCCAAGCCTAAATTAGAGCCTCTGGGCGAAGGGCTTACCCCTGTCCCTCTGCCTTCTCTAGGAAAATAAGCGTAACAAAATTCACAAAGATAAACAGAAACCTCCACTTGGAGGCCCTTCGCCCAGAGAAAGTATACCAGGAGCTGAAATCCATCGAAGACTTTCCACACAATATATGGGTAATGTTTTACCACGGCGAAGCGTGTACGAATGGATTGAAAAGTTCAAAATTGGTCGAACAAGTGTGAAGGACGAGGAAAGAACAGGACGCCCAACCACATCCACGCCAATATTGAGCGAGTGCGTATCATGATTCAGACAAACCCACTTAAATATGGCTTAAGGGGCCGTCGATTCACCACAGACCGAAAACTGAAGGAAGCGGTGCATACGCGGCTTGCTACTCAGCCGAAAAACTTTTTTTTCTAAGGTCATCAGGAAGCTTGTGCAAAGATGGATCAAGTACATTGAGAAACAAGGGGACTATGTTGAAAAATGATGTAATTGAAAGTTTTATATGGTTTTGGCAATAAATTAAAAAAATAGTGCGGATGCTTATTGACTTACCCTTGTATTTTCGTAGGATTAAGTGCTCATGTGAAAATCCTATGGGTGAAAATATGGAAAATATCTGACGTAAAACTTGATGTAAAACAAGGATCTTCGATTTTCTCCTCATTGTGGCTCAGAGTAAGTGGCCACATTATCTTTTTCTTCGTTTTCCTTTATTTTATTTTGTTTCCTTTCCTCCATTATTTTTATTCGCTTGTCTTTTTAGGTACTTATTTCTTAGCCTGGTCGCTTGATTGTTTTTTTTTTTTACATTCTTTCCTTTTTCTGTAGTACCTTCTTTCTCTCTTACCTTCTTAGGTAGGCCCTATTTATTTTTACTCTTTCTTTTTTTTCATTTCTTCCTTTCTTTGTCTTAGTTTGTTTTGTTCGTTCTGAGTTTGTTTTTTGTGTATTAATTAATAAATTAATTAATTTCTATCTTTATTTATTTTTCTTTAAATATTTTTCTGTCTTACCCCTTCGCATCCCTATTTCAATATTTCTTTCCTTTTTTGTTTTCTTTTTTCTTCTTTTCTCTTCTTTTCTTTATTTATTTATTTATTTCCTCCCAGGGTTTGTTTATTTCTACGTTTTTATTTATTTCTTTATATTTGTTGACTTGATTGATTCTTTGTTTGCTTTATTTTCTTCGTATTTCCTTCTTTCACCTTTTATCCTTTCCTTTCTTTCTTTCGTTCTTTCTTTCTTTCTTTCTTTCTTTCTTTCTTTCTTAGAACTGACAATTCAATACCTGTACAGATTATATAAAATTTGTTGGTCGCTGACAGAGCTTTATACAGTTCATTAGAGATCACAAACATATTAAGACAACTTGAAAGGAACATTCATGGTGAGTGGTAAATATTTTCTCTTACAACTTTACATTTTTCGAGTATGTAAAACTGCCAAACCCATAGGTAGTTGAACCAGGATTTGAATTCGTGGCCTTGTTAACATGAATCTTTCATCCTGTAGGCTATACTTGTCATGTTTCGGTTAGAGATACAATTTTTTTTGTTAATTATGAAACTCATTTCAGTCATTGAAAATCCCATATGTGTGTAACATTGTACAGTAGGTAGATGGATTTGGATAGCACCCCACTGTTGTATGTTTATTACACGCCACTGCACAGCTATATCAGTGCTATAAAACTCGGTGCACTGAACAAAATGCGGAAACACAGAGTAGTATATTCTGAGCGATAGGACAAGCAATGCACCGATAAGCTCTTTACAAAACCCACATATTCCCCCATACAGACATACGCCTATAGCCTATCTATCGCAAAAATTGCTACCTCTAAAGCCTAACTTTACGGTATGAACGTTTGAAATATGTTTGTGATGTAATAAAACTTGCAACTGAGGCACGGATCATTAAGTTTATTCTCGCCAAGGCAGTGTTTGTTAAAGAGATGAAGTATCGAAATTCTCTGTTTCTATCTCTCTCCCTCTCTCTCTCTCTCTCTGGCTTTCTCGCTCTCTGTCCATCTCTGTTTCCAATTTGAAAGGGAAAGGAGCTTTATGGAGAGGTCATGTAATCTATCTTTCATGACTTTCATGATCTCTACATTGTGATTTTCTATTATTCATGGGTTTAAAAAGATGTTTACCTAACTAAATTAAAATACGCTCAGTTATTTCAATTCCTGAAATGTGATTGATCTTTCATTCATTTCCATTATGTCATACCATTATAAAGACAGATTATACAACTACAAATACTATAAATCATTAATTGCGTAGAAGAAAGATACAGATTAGTGTTAGGATGCACTATTCCAGCTTATATACATTCTACTTTGAACACTTTCTTAGACAGCTTGAATTAAACACAAATAACACTTCTAACACGAGACACAAGAAGTCCAAGTTGTCATTATCTAGTGATATAAAATCTTTATGACACTCCATTGTCACCAACTATGGCTTCAGTCATGAAAAATACCCGTTTAGTTAGGAATAATTACATATGACAATTAAATTGAATCAGTTGATAAAAAATGAAACTGTTAAAATTCATGAAATCTTTTAAAATATTAAATGTCTATGGTGGTCACAAAAATGGTCATACTTTGTGGCTGAAAAGCGTTGCCACTCCATCTCGTGTGTTGGCAGCCATGTACGAGAAAACCAATAACTTCTATCTAAGCTAGATGGCAGGACTGCTGGAGGATCCCCAAAATGGCTGCATAGTAGGCTATGTAATAAAATTATTTATTAAGTATTAAAGGTGGTTTAAAAATAGTGTATGGCACACATCTTTTTCATGATATTATGTGAGAACTCGAGTTTCCTATATTCAGTGCCGGTAACTTAACTTACTACACTACTTACTGCGTTTATCTTGGAGAGAAATATGAGAGAACCGTGGATGGAAATCGTCACCCACCTAGTTTATTGGACATTTCAAACTAGTGCCAAGAGGGAATCTAGGTTGCTTCCCGGTATCAGTTCTGTGAACTAAATTCCATTGCTTCAGTATTGCTGAAAAACTTATAATGTAGAACATCTACTTCAGAATATCCTATCAAAGTTATCGCGACAAGAGATTGTTGTGGGAGCTTGATTAAACAACTGTGTCATACATAACTTGCATTACTGATGCGCCTGGAGACGTCTTTTTATTTCCAGGATCTAGTAACCCAGTAATGCTATTAACTTTTCGTGCATGATATAATATTATAAATACTCTTGGGGACCTTAATACGATCTCTTTTCACTTCGGTGCCTGTAAACTTTATATAGAAGCTCGTTAAGATATGATTCCTACACCAGACCTGATTTAGCAATCCTCTGAGACACCGCCCAGCACAGTAGGAAACGAATATCCTTTTATCTTCTCTCTTAAGTTATAAAGTAATAATGATAATAACAATAATAATAAAATCACCCTAACAACCAAAAACAAAACATTAAAATAAATTCATTAATTATACATTACTTCTCCTCTTACTGATTCGGGGTACGCCGTAGCTTAGTGGTTGAGGCGCTACGCTATAAACCGGAAGGCCGCGGGTTCGATCCGCGATGAGGGGTTTTTCCTTTTTTCCTAACTCTTCTGGTGGCACCATGGCCCTGGGGTCAACTCAGCCTCTAACAGAAATGAGTACCAGGAGCAATCTTGAGGATAATGGCGGCCTGTGCGTATGTCTGACAACCTTACCACCTTCACGCACCGATTGTCTAAAAATCTGGGAGCCTCACACTCCTGGAACCATCTGGGTCTCCATGGCCGGTAATAGGGAACGCTTTACTTTTACACTTACAGAATCATGCATTTATATAAATACTTTAATAATGCAATTACATAGATATTCTAACATAAATGTTGTTTCTCATATGAATTCTCTGTGAAAATTCTTTACCTTAACTGATTAATATAATGAATCCAAGGTCTATTTAACTCTGGGACAGAAACACGAAATCGCGATAACTTTTTGTTAGTATTGTTCTCTGATTCTTTAAAAAATCTTATTTGTTCTATTTGCTTATTGTGAAAGCTGTTAACATTAGGTGGAGGTCGTAGTAATCAAGTAGCCTGCATTACGAATTTTCCTTCCTAATACTGCCAGTGCTGATGAGATACCAGTCGTACAGTGACTAGCATTCCGATAATCCAATATATTTCTTAGTAATATTAACTCCAGATTTTTTGAATTTTCCATTTTTCCTAGGCCCTGTTTCATCGACTTGACGAAAATGTTGTTTGATCGTCAACGGTTAGTTTTAACACAAAGCTATGCCTGGGATTAATTTAGCCCCTACATTTTCTTGGGTTTAAAGGCCTAACTCGGAGCTAAAAATGTTTGCTGTAAATTAAGCATTTAATGTAAAATTGCTGTACTTACCTATCGTGCCGGAAAGAAATTAAGAGTTTAATAATAAAATTGTTTTCAGTAATAATATTACAGATATTACTACTAATAACAAACCAAACCATACAGATCGGTAGGCTATCTGTTATTTTCACCGGGTTCCAGGAGTTCCTTCTCCCGGCAGGTCATGCAGCGACTTCAGATGACTGGGTGTCCGTATAGGTGGCTGACTATTAAAGCCGGCGACTATAATTTCTTCATGCCCCATTTGACTGAACATCTAGAACCTTAACCTCCAAGATTCCTAAGGGAATCGAGCCTGTGCTACGTCATTATCTTACCGTATTGATCCGATTTTAAAATTATTAATATTATTTATTGCTGGAAAAAATGAATTAAGATTAAACAGTGCGTTGAAGGTAATATTATTCTTCCATAACTAGCAATATGAACACTATCAACTTCTGGTATTGTCTATGAAGAGGTTCTTGTGAGAAGTCAAAATATTGGCACTGCACATAATTTTTTCTAGCCCCTGAACTGCACATTCGTAAGCCTACAAATGTTTCCAGAAACTAAAAAGAACCAGTTCTATTCGAAGTACTCTAAAAGGAGTGAATATGGTCGTATTAGAATCTCTTAACTTTGTCTCATGCCTTATTACCCTGATTAATTTACCTCTGGTTAAAAATTTGTTTCAAGAGTTTCAAAAGTGCTCATATTGCATATGATGTTAAAGACTTATTCTTTTCACATAAAGAATCTTCTATTATTATCTTATATATTAAATACTATCAGGTGCCCGCGGCTTCGCCCACGATAATTAATAAAAAAAATTAAGAGCAAAATAATTAAAACATTATATTTAAAACAAATAATAATTATAATGAAAAGCTAAAAATCCGCCTTTGGAGAGAATTCCACGATTAGACGGAAAAACCACCTCAGATTCGAGTTTCTTGGCCCAGAAAACCCCGTCCAAATGAATCAATGTTTGCCGATTAAGACCTACAATTATTATCGCTCTTCCGTCTATTTTGAAAATTTCAGATGTCTGCCTGCCTTGACATTATAAACAAACAAATCGACCAGGGGATGAGCTCCCACATATCTTTTTTAGTAGAACTCAGCCAGCCGTGGGCCAATTTTTCTGAATTATATATCTTGTGTAGAGTTTTGTTTTCCTAGTTTTCCATTTTTCAATATTACACACAAACGCTCATGCCATAGGTGGGATTCGAACCCACAGGCTCCTTCACCACGGATCTAAGGCAGCACGTCTTAGGTACCGCGACTAAGGACACGGACAAAATCGATGCTATCTATAATTATTCTATGCAATATATTGAAAAAATCGCGATGCATTTATTTCCAAGTTCTGAAAAAAAGGCAAAGCCACATTCAATTGAATTGACAAATGAAAGGTATTACTGAAAACTGATGCTTCGAATGCGTTAAAAGTTCACGTTTTCTTCCAGTTGTTTACTCATTTAGTCATTTTACGCATTTACTTATTTACGCGAAAATTAAAAATACGGCTTCGACGTGTATTCGGCCACCCTTCAATCCATCTAGCCTATGTTTAACATTTCAGATATTTGCATGCAGTAGATTTCGCTGGGCATCGCTCACAGACAGACAGAAAGACAAACACTTCCTCTAATTATTATAAGAAGTTTTTCCTTGATCTGGTGTAAACTCCATAATGCAGCAGTGACACCACACATTACTTCCCCGCTAGAGAAGTTGCCGCTAAACCACGGCACTTTCCATTTCTGGGCTTTATTTGTCTCTGTCTGAAGCAGAAGCGCCGTTTTCATCGTTTGTTCGTATCATGACCCTTTATTCTTCTAGGTTTCTTATTTTTTGTCTTCCTTATCTCTATTTCTCCAGAGATTTGTCACTCTTAACTACCCTACTTCCAACATTTCACTTCACTTTTTCTCTGTTTCGGTTAACTCTGTTCGCATTTGAAGGGCTCGAGGAAATAAGTGTTATTTATAATATTTTTTATTTTTATTTTGGCCGTTTTGCAAATACATCATTAAATGCACAGTTATTCCTGATAATATCATAAAACAAAATATTGTAGTTTATTCTAATAATAAGAAAATTTCCGTTCTTACAACTACTCTCAGATAACACTCCCCATACTACTTAACTGTAGAAATTACAGACCTAGAAGTAATATTGTCAAGTTTCCGTTTTATGCGGTTTGTTTAATCCAATGTCTTGTATCGTGTTAAATAGTTGCATCCGCTGTGTTAGTATGTAATATATTCTTATCTTTTTGCGACATAGATATGAAAATGGCAATCTTCGCCACATAAGAAGAAAGTGTACTCTCTAAATTTGCTCGCTGATTCTGGGATTAGCGAACAATGAGTGACCCTCATTAAAAGGAACACAGTGTAAAACCATTCTTAAAAAAACTCCCCGGGCCTCGGGCGGTAGAGTGAGACGAGGCTTTCAAGTTTGGAATTAAACTATAACACCTACTTCCTCATTATAACCTGCTAATGGTGACATCGCATTATCTCTCTTATTTGGAACTGTTTAAATTGCAAGTTTTATTATTCTCGTTTCTTTTGCGAATAATGCATGCATGAAGCATCTTCTGGTATCCATATTTAAATATGAAACATGCATCAATCTAAGCAGAAGGATTTATGCACGGTTTTAAAAAAGCTATTACCTTCAAATCAAGACATAAAGGGTTAAAGCACTGTTGCCCTGAGCACTGGGTGTCTCAAGTAAAAAATTATTGCAACTAAATCTATGAAGTGCGAGATATTCCGGATTACAAAGACACTCCCGTTTGCATTATCTACTTTTTCCGCGCCGAGAAGATTGTTATGGGATTTTTATGCGGAAATGACAGTAATGCATAAAAACACATGTTTATTCATTTATTCTAAAAATTAGATACCTCTCTATATGTCAATAAGACATTCGGGCCTGCTTTTATTCTTTATATAATGCATTTAAAATTCAGGGGTAGTAAAATATTAGTCGGCATTTGGAAATGTGAGTTGGGAAACCCGTAAGAACACTACACGGCCTCACTAGAACAATTAAATTAAACGTGTTCTGTACTTGTAATATTAATGCCTTGGCCAACCTCCTCGATGACAGTATAGCGCTATTACATGAGAATTACTTAATACATGTTACATTTTATCTATCTATTTATCTTTACCTTAGTTTTACCTTTCCCTTCTAGGGACATTTAAGCGACCCAAGCCGCCCGATCTTACAGGGCCACAACCTGTCGAAAGAGGGATTATCTATGGATCACATACATATTTTTTTGACCAGACAAGGACATCGAGGTCTTCTCCGGATGAGTGATCAGCCCAATGCTGTGGCCACCTCCAAGACAACACGAACACATAGGACGAGACACACCATTCACACACACACACACACACACTCACTCCAAATAAGGTGAGGATGGGATGAAGATGACAATGACGGCCAGATGATATCGGGGACCACAAGGGCCTAAAGTTACCTGACATTTGTCTCACAGGTGAGGAAAAACCCTACCTAGATTTGAATCCAGGGCCGCTGAGTGAGAGGAGCGAACGCATCCCCTAGGCCACAGCGGTGGACATGTTACATTCTAAAAGCATATATTTAATTAATTAAATAATAATCGCCTTAAACAAAGCAGGCGTTAATAAATAAAAAAGTTAATTTAAAAAGAACTAAAGCCAAAATCCTTATCATTAAACCTAATTGATTTAATGTAGATAATCCAAAATATATTTTTAAAATCAAGATCAAAATTTGCTCTTAATCCAGCTTTAAACATTGTTAAACCGGATTGGTTTTTAATCGTATTAACTTTTAAGAAATGACTGATCATTGTAGTGACGAAAGTACAGAGTTTTAAGAATTTTTGGACATTTTAATTTATTGCATTTTCTTCTTTACCAGTGTAAGTATGCGCAGAATAACTTGAACCATTGAAATGATGATTTTTGTGTAAGAGCGTATATGAATTGTATGAAAATATACAATTCTCACAGTAGATCGCTTAAAAAATTAGTTTGTGCATATTTCAACTATGAAGAGAAAAATTATACACTTTAATCTTAGTAATTTTTCTTGTAAATTAAATTAATGTTATATTATGTGAATGATCTTATCCAGTTCCTCCTGGTTCTCTGAGAGCTATGCGTACATTTTTCTTAATTAAACTAACTTTGTGTCATTGCATTGCATTAAAATATCGTTGTATCCTTTCGTATATAATATTGATCACATGTTCTACTACATTCTGTATTCTTCATGTATTCTGATGCTTTATAATCTATATGTTTAGGGAAGTATTAAATTCTGTGTCCAGGGAGTGAGGAGATAATTGTGATAAGCCTCATCGGTTCCAGCGCTAAAAGGAAATATTATTGGAGAGCAGGCACATCAGCGTTGATGACAAATCTCGTGTTTTTGCATACAGCAGCTCAGAGAGCCAGGCAGGACCGTTATGTACGCCATTTGCATGGATTGAAAGGAAAAACTGTTTTGTATCCACATAATTGAAATGCCCTTTGAAAAAACAAACATTCAAACTAAAAAAAAAGGTTTCAAAAATTAATGGCCACTACCGAAATTGTCTACCAAAGTGCTGTAAAGTCAAACTAGAGTGCGAATCTGCACAATTCACGATAACAGTGCTTTACGTCAAACAGGACATAAAGAACTGAAGCCAAAAAGCAATAAATAAATAATAAGTAATAAAAACAGTTAAGAAAATGAGTTCAAAATATGAAGCTGAAGAATAGACAGAAACTGACTCCATAAATTAATGTGATTACAATATGTTCGAACCAGGTAAGTCATGGAAGAAAATACTAAGGCCTATACTCCTTTTCTCCTCGAAGTTTAACCTAAACTAGTTACAAAACAGCCCTTGAGCAAATGTTAATTTAGCAAATAGACATCTCTAAAAACAATCGCACATTCAGCTTCGTAATTGTAAAGAGTCGTGGCCGAGCAGTTAAAGAGTCTGACCAGAATTCAGTAGGTTCAAGACGTACAGACTGCAAAGACTATCAAATAAAAAATTGTTAATAGGCATTTCACTGAATCGAATTAAAACTTTAAACTATTGAAATAATAAAACATGGAATAGCGGCGATTTTTAAAAGACGTGACAGTAAATCTCTTTCACGAAGTCTAACCTAAATTAGTTGCAAAATAGTGCCAAATATACATTGATATATTAACTGGCATAAAAAAAAAAAAATTATATATATTTTGGAAGCATATAAAACTGAACTTTACACATTCAGATTCAAACTCATTAGCAGTCGTGGCCGAGTGGTTAAGGCGTCTGACTAGAAATCAGATTCCCTCTGGGAGCGTAGGTTCGAATCCTACCGACTGCGGAAACTTTTAGGTAAAAAAAAATATATAATAGGCATTTTATTGAATTAAATTGAAATTCCAAATTCTAAACACTTTAAAAATAATAAAATACAGAGCAGCGCTGAGTTTTAAAAGGCATGAAAGTAAATCTTCTTCTCGAAGTCCTTTTTTAGTTACAAAATAGAGCATGAGCATATGCTGATATTTTAACTGGCATCAAGCAAACATATTTTGGACACACCATATTAAATTGAACTTCACATCTTCAGTTAGGCCTAAATGTCTATTTGCAGTCGTGGCCGAGTGGTTAAGGGGGCTGACTATAATTCAGTTTCGCTATGGGAGGGTAGGTTCTAGTGCTACTGGCTGCGGAAATTTAATAAAAAAAGAAAAAAAGTTGCATTGTTAATAGGCACTTTATCAAATTAAATTGAAAAAATAAAATACAGAATATTGGTGGCTTTTAAAGGGGTATGACAGTAAATTTTTAACACGAATTCTAACCTTAAACTAGTAACGAAATAGCGCATGAGGAAATGTTAATATATTGTTATCAAAGAGACAATTCAATAGAAACCATCGTACTTTCAGTCGTTAAACCGTAAGCAGTCGTGGCCGAGTGGTTAAGGCGTCTGACTAGAAATCAGATTCCCTCTGGGAGCGTAGGTTCGAGTCCTACCGACTGCGAAAATTTTTAGTAAAAGTAAATGAATTAAATTGTTAATATACATTTCATAAAATTAAATTTAAAACCTGAATTGTTTGAATCATACAAAGAAGTGGCGAGTCCTTAAAGGATGTAACTAGAAACCAGATTTCATTTTAATAAAATAGTTTAAAATGTTCAGTAGTACTAGTACTTTTGTAGTATGACAGCTTCTGAACTACCAAGGAAAACTTCTCCACCGGCAAGTTTCTGGAAGTAGTAAATTTATGTTCAACCTAAGTATAGTCAACTGTCTACTATATTAAAACCAATGTTGTACTTTTATTTGTTCATTGCATGGGATTCGACTATTGTCGCCAAAGAGACCCGTGTTTTGAATGAATACGGGACTAGGGATAGCGAAAAGTAAACAACTCATGTGACCCTCCTTAGACTCTTATGTTTACAATTTCATTTTCAGCTTTTAGTATTTGTTGTGTTGAGGATTCATCTGTGAAGTAAAACGACGAGAGTGTTATGGTCAATATGAGCTTTTGTTGTTGTTTATTATTATTATTATTATTATTATTATTATTATGAAGATACCATGTTCGATCCGGAGTAATAGATTACACAGACCCGAAAGGAGAAGAAGAATAAAGCATCAATTTTGCCTTGATCACTCTCTTCCAGGCTTTCGAGTTACACTAGAAAAACTGGCCTCAAAGTAATTTAAACTCACACACCTTTGATCTAAGACTAACCGTTTTAGTTTACATGATTCTCAAATAAAAATAAATTAAGTGAGTTGAATTTTGGATTGCAAAGATCTATTACGAGGGTCATTCAGTAATTCAAGAGATAAACTGACCTGGTAAAAAAACAGTTTATTTTTACAAAACAAGACTTTTTCTACTTTTCAACATAATCCCAAATCAGCAATTATGCACCTGTCCCAGCGGGTTACTAGCTTCTTTATACCGGCTGCAAAGAACTCTTTGTCTCGGTGTCGGAGCCAATTTCCCACAAATTTCTTGACATCCTCGTTATCCTGGAACTTCTTCCCACTTAATGCCTCCTTCAGTGGACCAAACAAATGTCATCAATTCGAGTTTCAAGTGAGGAAGTTGCAACTTCAACAGGCCGCCCAGAACGGTGTTCGTCAGTCACTGATTCTCGACCGCTTTTGAACTGTTCTACCCACTTGTAAAAATTCGCACGGTTCATACAACTTTCACCATACACTTTAGTCAATCTAGAGTATATATTAGCTGGTTTTTCACCTTCAGCAATCAAAAAACGAATTACAGAACGTTGTTCAACCAATGTGGAATTTTCAAGAAGACCCGACATGGTTAAACTTAATTTTGAGGTTATAAACAGAGCAATGTTGATCCATCAGCTGATTAGAACTCATCCCAGTGATGCCAACTTCAAATCCTAAATGTATCGAACTTGTACTACCAACCGTCTTTTCCCCAGACCAATTTGTCTCTTTAATTAATAAATGACCCTCGTATTTGTACTCACAGACAATTGACATTGATTGTTTTACTCGACAATTCGAAAACAGGAATAAAAACAGGCATTCTGGAACTTAGTTCCTTAGTACCCACGAATGGGATGATAGAAAATAATAATAAAAATGTTCGTTATATGAAATAAGAGTTCTGAATTATTCTACATTAATGTTTGGACAAGATTTCACACACAAGAATATCTGTGTAGCGTTTCAATGTGACAATCAATGAGGTCTACCTTAACATTCCAGTATCTTGGTAAAATTCACCCTCGCAATTTCTAGTAGAGAGCGGCGATGCACAGAAGGCTAGAGGAAGAGCAGAGAGATTTTTGAGTGTAAAATAGGGGTTAGGGTGTGCGACTGACATAGCATTGCATACCTAGGGGTGGAGAGGGTAGTTTCTGTTTGATAGAGGGTTGGAAAGGCCCGGATGACCCGTGGAGGACACATACACACCCACCCACACACAGACATACGCATGAAGAGAAAACAAATACGAGTAAGTGAGAATGATATACCCGCTCTCTCCCTTGCTCTCAGAGTTACCTACAACCCAATTAATTCTATGTTTTCACGGTGCTACCAATAGATCTAACAAAACATCCCATCAGCTGCCACAATTTCTCTTTAGGTAGCCAACTTAGCACTCTTTTTTTCTGATTCGTACGTAAGGGTCTCCCTGTCCATTAATCTATTATCCTTTGTATAGGGCGATGGAGAAGAAATGCATCGCATGGATTCGAAAATGGATATGGTTTTAAGTAATAGGGATCAGAAATAACGGTGGGAAAACATTTATGCAATGAGGTGGGCTAGGATTTAAGTGCATTTGCATCTCTTTTCTAATAAGACCAATACATTTCCCAGTTAAATGTAAGTTAAATATATTTCACAACAAAATGAGCTAAATTAACCGTATATTTTGTTCGTGCATTATTTTTCACTTTTTAAATATATATATTTTTTTACCGAGTTTGTGGGAACTCGTTTCCTAGGGAATTTCCGGAAGTTTTGTGACTTTTAATCATTGTCATGCATTATTTTGTGTTATCACGAAAGAACGAATAGATTTGAGTGTTTATGTATATAATATAAAAATAATTTAAATTTTATTTGTTTTGTCAGCATTATATATAAAATTACATTTTTGTTCTGAGAAACTACCTTACAGTTAGAGGCCAGGCCTCTGAAAGTCTTCACATGTTGTATACTGCAAAGTGGGATTCTTGAAATGATTGTGTTTTTTTCTGTAAGAGCATTTTTCAGGCTCTATAGTGCATTTTTTAGTTTTTAGGGCTTTGAATGTTTTGATAAGTTCCGCCTATACACCACTAAATATTAAAACAATCAGCTGAAGTCTACATGAGGTAAGGAGAACAGTTAATTAACAACACGTGTTTTGAATTTGACTTTTATTGTGTTCTTCTAAACGTATTTTTATTGTATTAGATTTAGTTGATCACTTAATAATATAAAATATTAAAATACTAAATTAACATTGAGCTCAATGTATTGTCAAATTAGATTATTTACAATAATTAGTAATAAAATTACGAAGTTAACCTTCTCACAATAGTTAAAATATGAATTAAAATTAAACATATATGAAACTTAGACAGATAAAGTATTCTAATACTTGTCAATTAGCACTCAAACATTCACCGTAGAATGTTCAGCTCTCAAGACTATCGGCGTGACTGATGATGACGCATATGACGTCGAAATGCATCTCAATATATTGAAAAACAACGAAAGCTTAAGATTACAAGAGATAAGTATCTACACTACTCAAGATCCGCTAATCTAATCCAAGAAGAAGGACCACATAAATTACAGTTATTCACAATATGGCATTGCTATAATTGACTCTCTAGTAATAATAGTCACACAACACAAATACAAGAAGAAAGGAGCTAAGTGCATTTTATCCAAGAAGACAATTATTTATGACATACACAGACATCTGTGTGCTATTTTAAAACAATTAACAAGTATTAGAATACTTTATCTGTCTAAGTTTCATATATGTTTAATTTTGATTCATTTTTTAACTATTGTGACAAGGCTAACTTCGTAATTTTATTACTAATTATTGTAAATAATCTAATTTGACAATACATTGAACTCAATGTTATTTTAATATTTTATATTATTAAGTGATAAACTAAATCTAATACAATAAAAATACGTTTAGAAGAACACAATAAAAGTCAAATTCAAAACACGTGTTGTTAATTAACTGTTCTCCTTACCTCATCTAGACTTCAGCTGATTGTTTTAATATTTAGTGGTATATAGGCGGAACTTATCAAAACATTCACTCTATAATTATACCGCTGGAGAAATATGAAGCTAATTAACTTTTAGGGCTTTACTGAATTTGTAATAAAGCATTTTTTAGTTTTTAGGGCATTACTGAATTTGTAATAAAGCATTTTCTTGTATTTTTTTGGTGCATTAAAATCCTAGCCGTGGTAATGGCATTCTGTAATTTCAATTTAAAAATTAAAATATCCTCAGAAGGTACCTAACCCATACACAAATTCTTTTCCGTTGTGGAGCTAGGCTGTTCTCAGACACACAGACATGTTTCTGAAAATTGTATTTTTGGATTCAGGGAACCTCAAAACGTGTATTATGTTAACAACTCAATTTCGAATTTCCGAGTCTAACACAATACTTCCTCTACTTATAGTACCTGTGGTATGGGCAGAGGAAGTAAAATTGGAAACAGTAACGTATCATAAAAATTGCAATAAGCCGTTCCCTAATTGTCAGATTTGCTATATCTCAGAGAAGACATTTACGTTGCATACTAAAGGGAAATTTTGTCCGTTGAGTGATATGGCATCAGCCTCCACAGGGCGAATACTACCTTTCATTCCCGCAAATGACAAGTTTGATTCTTTAGAAAATACTATTATTACATACATATGTCTTATTTTGCACACCAAACATTGAAACTTCTGCCGAACAATCCTCCGGAAGATAGCGTTACTCTGAGGTCGGAGGTGTCGTCGAATGATTGATTTCTGTCCTCCTTCACCCGAAGAGCGTAAGATCTGATAAGTTGAATAGATTCCCTGGTCCTTAATAATAGAGGTTAAGGCGCGAGTCAGAGGTTAGTCTGATGACAAAAGCCATGGATCTGAGGCTTGTGCAAATAATCCATGTTGTTACAGCCCATCGACCACTGTAAAATGAGAATAAAAAAAAAAGAGGGGTTAGACTCCCCCATTGCTTTTGTATCATTTAAATGGGTTTTCTACCTTCCCCTGGAAAATCGTGTCTCCATTAACATGACATGCTTTACACTCCCTTTCATCCATATTTCTCTCTGTGACGTTTATTTATCTTTTCCTCTTTCTCATGTTAGGTATTTCTTTGTGACTTCGTCCTTTGTTTTTTGTTTTACAAATTGAAATTCTTAACTTTCTGCGTGGTGCAGGGTTGATATACCAAACGAAGGTTCATTTAACTGTACAGCCGATATTGATGAGAATGGATTTTTTTTAGACAATCGAAGGTAAAAGGAAGCTCTTTTAGCGGTAGATTATATTAATTAAAAGGAGAACATTATGCCATTGATGCCCGGTTTCTATAAACTCGCGAAATACCTATGGGTAAATTATCCAATGGATAGTTTACCCATATGGGTAAATTACCTATGGGTAAATTATCCAATGGATTTATCCTTTCGTGGATGGCTGGATAAAATTTAACCTCTTGTAGGATAAATAATAATTTAAACAATGAGAATCAAAGCCTTTTGAATTAAATTAAGTGTAGAATTCCAAGGCCTTGCTCATTATATCATTGTGGGTGATTCTGGAACTAATTTGCCCATGGATAATTTACCCATAGGTATTTCACGAGTTTATAGAAACCGGGCATCTCAATGGAATAAATGCATGAACATAAATATACATTATACACACGTACATTTATGAAAATATACCTACATAAATAGAGCACTTTCAAAATACAATTTTCAACTTTACAATAGCCATGTAAGCATCTTCACATAACTTATTTCGCAATGAAAGACTTTAGAAACATTCCAGTTACAATTCTTTAGTTGTTATTGTTATTATTATCATTATTATTATATTATATTAATATCATCATCATCATCATCATCATCATCATCTTTCTCCAGTTCTAAAGCTTTGATATACGTTTCCTTATCTTTCACACTTTTAAATCTGTGACCTCGTTCCTGAAATACTTCCTTATTCCATTGCGGGAATCTATCTGCTCGAATCGAAGATGCAGTTTTCATGCTCGGTTAAAATAAAACCAATAAAGTAGTCTCGTATTTTAAATACTAACCACCACCTTTGGCATGAGAAGCAGACTTTGAACTTCCAACGTGAGGTTATTGGACGCCTCCAGTGTTTGCAGTCATGTACGTGGCTACGTGCATAACAAATGCATTACAAAACGTTTTTATTCGCTTACTTTTGCTGCGTCTCTTCTACTACAATTGTTCTCTTTTTTTCAGACAATTTTATTTCATTTTGTCGTTAAATCCTTTCCTGCAGGATTTTAGCTGCAGTGAGATCTAAAATAAAATATCAAGAAATTAGAGCGCAGAGTTCTTGAGGAAATGGAAAATAATAACGGCATTAAAACTGTTTCTATTGTATAATGCGATTTAAACTCCTGAATTTCCTCTTCTATATTTCAGCTATCTTTTTCATTTACACCAGTGGCGTATATTCTTTTTTAGACAGTCGAAGGTAAAAGTAGCACTTTTAATGGTAGATGATAATAATTGAAAGGAGAAAATTATGCCACTAAGTGTTATAAAATTATAGTATTCCAGGGTGACCAACTTTGATTTCCTGCTTCAAAAATTCTTCCTATACAGTCAACTGTTGTAAATCCAAATATATAGGCCTATATATATATATTTACTAGCTTCGCCCGGGTTTTGTATTTTGTAATTGGAAATTAACTGTTGAATGACTTTCGATGTTCAAATTTTAGATCCTTATAAAGGCATTAAAGTAACATATTTCAATTTTACTTAAGGAAATAATAATAATGAAACATAATGTGATAACTATTCGAAGTCCACAAGCAACTTACTGATACTGAATTCAAGGTGTGGTTTGTTTTTTCCGCTTCAAATGTTTAAATACCATTCGGTTCCCAATTCCTTTCCAAAGACAAGTGCTGAACAAAGTGTTAGTGGGTGGAATGATGTCACATTACGTAATGACTTACGCGTGTGCCTTTTTCAGTTTATTGGTGCCTAAGCACTGTTATTTAGAACACTAAAATTGTTGTGCTGGTCCAGTTAAAATCATATAACATTGTTCAATGTAGTTAGAGTTTAAGGAACGATATCCATGGGAATAAAATTGCCTCGATAAAAAATAACCAAAAGCAAAATTATGTAATGGAAAAATGTTTGTAGGGAACAAAGTTAGGGAAACATCCCCAGGAACAGCTTCACAGTTGTAGGATACAAAGGATATTTTAGGGTGCCAGTATTATAAAATCCTGTACCCAGTGCTGCAAAAGAATAATTTTGTTTTAGATTAATGAGTAAGGTTCTACTTATAGTATCTATCCATTTAAATAAATAATCATAATGAGAGTTGTGGCGGTGAGTATGCAAGCCGCAGAACATTTCATCCCCCACCTGAGGGATGTAAATAATAAAACACGTTCCCTCCTACCCCAGCGGTCAGCAATGAATACCGTTGTCCATTTGTTTTGTTTATTATCAAGGTACTCAAATGCATAAGCAAGGCAGACGTGCATACAGAATCCATGAATGTGGGATACTTCAGGGATATATTACTGTTTTGTTGCTATAAAACGTCATTAAATATACGGATAGTTCACTTGTTTATATGTGAGTTAATAAATTACTGAATTATGAATATTGTAAACTATGAAATGAGCATATAGCATTCTCATTGGTGGAATGATTAACATGCTAGTTATAGAACCCAAAGATCCTGATCTCAAACATAACTTGCGTATGATAAAGCACACAGTATGCCTTACTTTAGAAGGAAAGTAGAATCGATTCAGAAACCTTGTACCGGTTCCCTTATAGTGGGAGTTCCTGCACAAATTCACTAGCGTTTTATAGTGTTAAAACAGCACTGTTGAGATCGATCTATAAAATATAAAATGTAGAATTAAAACCATCAGCTCAAGAACCTTTATTCTTTGCTGCCTAGGCCTTTGGACACACTTAGATCATCTTTAGGGCATCTTAGTGTGCTGGCGTAGATATATTAAATATAATACATTTAAATGGCATTGTCTTGTTATCTTGTCATGTTGATACTTACTTACTCAATGGAAACAGATAATTCCTTAGCAAGCTGACGGAATATTATCTATTTTATGGAACCCGAAGCTTCATTTCCGCGCTTACCTGACCCCGCCATTCAACTCTATTCTGTGCTAACTCCACCCAACCATCCCTCACAAATCCTACTTCCCTTAAATCTATCCTAATATTGTCCTCCCACCTACATCAAGGTCTTCCAAGTGGTCTTTTCCCTTCGGGTCTACCATTTAATACTTTTGAGATGTCTTTACTCCCCATGCGTGCAACATGTCCAGCCCATTTCATCATCCGTGATTTAATTATAGTGCAAACTTAACTCGGGCAACATACTCAGAGCCTTCTCACACAGCCCAACTTTGTCTTTAATCAGGATATCTCATTGTAATAACAGTCATTTGTAGTACGGATACGTTTAATCTTTACATCTCCAAATAATGAACGATGACACAATAATAATGTACAAGTTCCTTGGTCATACAGTAGGCCTATAGTTACATGGGCTACGTTGGTAAAGTAAAATTATATGAATTGACAAGTTGAAAATTTTTGTCAAAACGTAGCAATAAGATTTCATAGAATAGAATATAGTGTTTAAGTTGCTGAATAAAAGCTTTGCTCATTTGGTGGACTATGCGTTTCGGCCTGTCTCTCAGACTCATGCAAAGGTGCATTCTTCGCGAGGCAAGACTTAATAACCCGAGTGTGTATAAACGATGACTGCCCCTCAATCCTGTCATCTGCCTATGGTAGATGATGCAGCGGTCGGGTGGTAGGCCTTGTCACTTCAGGGATGTAGCGTCACGGAGTTTTACTAATGAATTGGAAATAGAAATAGGTAGAAGAAATTAAGCTGAAACAAGTAAAAGCCAAATTTATTAAATACTAGTAGTAATTGATTTACAATGTATTTAATAAAATTAAGATTTCCTGCAATAATGTATTATAAAGCATCAAACCATAATTTAGACCGTGTAATTGCCCAATAATAATCCTGTATTTTATTCTTCAAAATAAAACTTGGAGTTTCTTCTTGTGGTTTTACAATACTAGAAGGAATTAAATTTTGATCGGTTTTTATGGTAACTTAAGAAGAAAATAATACTACCTTACCTAGGTATAAAACCGTTCGTTTTGCATAATCTTAAATTCAGAATATAAAAGATTTTGAGGGTAGTCGATTGTTTCTAGACAAATATTTATAATTTTTTTAAAGTAAATAAACATAAAAAAGAAATGAGTTAGCACAATATGAGGGAATATGTGTAACGTTAATTCGTATAACAAAGGCGTTCGTTAATCAATGAAAACAAGGTTCATGTATTATTGGCTAATCGTTTTGAATTACTGTAAATGGGATATCAAGCCTTAAGTCAACGTGTAATAAGGCACATTCTATTGGACAGAGCATCAGGTAAAATTGTTCTCGTAATAGAATGGACATTGTGATATGATTCCTTTCTGCATTACATTGAGGTGTTTACTTTCTCGTTTGCCCTTGTATCACTCTTACAAGAAATGTATTTCTTGTAGACATCGAAAAAGAGGAGGAAGAGTCTTCTCATTTTCTCTGTTCACGCTCTCCAAAGGCAAGAAAAAAGAGGGGAAAAAACGTTCTCTGGAATCCGAAAAATGCTGAACATTTTAAATCAATTTCAAAATAAAAGAACTACGGCCGAGGAACAGAGGAATGGCACAACAATTTCTGATCCGCGTGTTTCAAACCAAAAATCTCAGTTATTTGACTTGCGATATTGGTTCCTTGGGGCGAATCGGGGGGCGCACCCTTCACGTGCCGGGCATTCACAGCCCTCCGACATCATATTCCATCCGACCGTCTGTCTTTACGTCTGTACGTCTTTATGTGTGGGCGAAGCAAAGTATACGGAACCATATTATTAATAAGTAATTCTTAACATTGGCTGTCTTGCAGATTAGAAAAGAAATGATTATTTAATCCCCAAAAAATTATCTTACAAGAAATAAGATTAATAATATTTATATGAATGGGATTATATAAAACACAACTGGATATTACAATATAGGTGAGAGTTCTACAGTACCGGCAACCCTGAGGGCCTTTTCATACTGGGTCATTTGTGACGGTCGCCGGTTTTTGCAGTGAACGCACCTGGGTCACCGCTAAATATTGCCAATAGTAGCTACATGAAAAAAACAATTTCTAATCGCTTTTCACATCCCAAATGGCAGGTCGACATTCCACTTCACTTATAAAATCTTCAGTATTAATCAAATGTAAACTCATGGCTGGATAACTAATTTCGCTGAGCTCAATTATACAACTGAATTATGTATATCCAACTTGCATGTTGTCAGTTATAATAAAAGTGACTATGCGGTGACCGTCACAAGTGACCCAGTGTGAATACTCCCATTTAAACCAATGCTTCTTCGCCGGTGACCGTCACAAGTTACCAAGTGTGAAAAGGCTCTAACATTTTTGGTTATCGCCAGGGCCCGAATTCTAATGACATGTCATCTTCTTATTGATGTTGCATAGACATTGCCAACTTGTGGATAAATCCTATTCATGGGCTTTAGATTATAGAAATGAATTTTTACTAGGTCATTTTTGTCATTTTATGCAATTTTATATTTTTAGGGCATTTATTTCAACTTTAGGTCATTATTTTGTCATTTTCGTGTCATTTGCTTGCTTATTTAGTCATTTTCATGTATTTACATTGAGTGTATTAACTTTTTTTCGTCGCTAGCGGTGCCGTCTTTGAAGTGTTGTCTGTTTAATGCAAGGAGGAAAAATTCTGTGTTGAAGTGTTGTCGTGTCTCTGTCGGAAATAAGAATCAACGAAACCCCAAAATGTTGTATTATATTACTATTGTTATTAGATTGACTTGGCACCAGAGTATGCCACCTGCATGGATTTGAGAGTGTAAACTCCTCTTTACCCTCAATAAACAATAATATAATGCGGCAGACCACAAAAGGAAATGCCGAATTTTGACTCGCCAGTGCGTCAGTGCCAGTATAAATTTCCGTGAGAAAAGAACATTCACAACGTTACAGTTATTTACAGTTTTTATAATTATGTACAAACTAGTCTATAACTTTGTGTGTACAATAATAAATTTTTCTGAATAAAATATCAGTTTATAGGTAATTTTTTATAATTATTAAGTCATTTTCTTTATAGTTTATTGTCATTTTATAGGTCATTTTTCAACCAATTTTAGGTCATCAGAATCCAAGCTCTGGTTATCACGTACAATAATCCAAGTCTTACAAACACAATGAATAAATGCGGGCGAAACCGCGGGCTCCTGCTAGTACAATCACACCGCCCAACAATAGAAAACAGTAACACCGGTTTTGAAAAGAAATGGTTAACAGTATCATTCAATGAGCGAGATCTGTTGGAATTAAATTTTGGGTAGAGCATTTCCTTAAAGTGTAGCCTATCTTGTATAGCCTTCATCGTACGGAACAGCACAATACAGTGTTGGGGCTTTGTCTGCATCACACTTAGGAAGTTGCTGGCTCTGCTATACATTACAATAATTGCCCACTCCCCCTATATTCCCACACCACGACAGTAATAGAATCAACTAATGTGTGCATTTATACAAGTATCGACTCGACTGGCTTTGTTTTCGGCTTTATATGGTATATTCGGAAATGCTGCTAGCTGTGGGAAATGACCAAAACAAATTAATGATCCGGTGGGGAAATATGATAACTGGTCGTATATGTGTATTCTCACACATATGCGAGTTAGTTCTTCAGTAGCTGTATGCGCATACTTATCCGTTCATATTAAGTCGTCAGTTTTCGTTAGTTTTCATATGAGATGTACAGGAATGGATACCATAGTAAGTTTCTGTACATGACTGGAGATGTATAATCGGAGCTTATATTTTAACAATCCATAACCTGCCCTTAATTTATATTAAGCTAAAAATATGTACCAGTAACTTACTTACTCAATGGCGATAGACAATTCCGAAGCAAGCTAAACGAATATGATCTATTTTATGGAACCCGGAGGTTCATTGCCGCGCCCATATGAGCCCATTATTCAGACCTATTCTGTGATAACTCCATCCAATCATCCCTCCCAAATCCTACTTCCCTTAAATATATTCTAATGTTTTCCTCTCACCCACGTCTAGGTCTTCCAAGTGGTATTTTCCCAGTCAATATTTTTGAATGTCTTTCCTCCCTCATGCGCGCAACATCTCCAGTCCATTTCATCCTCCGTTATTTAATTACCCTCATTACATTCGGCGAACAGTGCAGGTTGTGAAGCTCTTCATTGTGCATTTTTCTCCAGTCCCCGTTTTCATCTCTCTTGGGTCCGAATATTTTCCTAGGCACCTTGTTTTCGAACACTCTCAGATTGTGCTGTTCCCGAAGAGTAAGGGACCAAGTCTCACATCCACATAATACAACCGGGAGGATAATTATCTTATATATTTTTTAGAGATCTAGACTGAACGCGAGAAGACAGAAGCTTCTGGATTGAATAAAAACAGACATTTCCTGATTTCAGTCTACTCTTAACTTCTATTTTAATATTATTTGTATCTATAATTATTGCTACCAGATATTTGAATTTCTTCGTTTGTTCGAATGCTTTATCTGCTATTCTAATATTTTGTAGTGCATTATTTTCACGTTTCGTTATCATAATACTTATTTTTGCTGTAATATTTTCCAATCCAACATTCCAGCAGGCATCGAAAATACTTTCTCAATTTCTCCCAGTTGTCTTTATGTTATCGCCCAGCAGACAAACATCATCTGCATAAGCTAATATCGGGTGATCGCCATTTAATTCTATGCCTACCTTGTTTTCCTTAACTTTCCTAATGGAATTCTTCAGAGCGAAATTAAAAAGTAAAGGCGATAATGCATCTTCTGCCTTCAAGCAGCTTTTATTGGCAAATCTATCTTATATAAGTTTCTTACTCAGACTCTGCGAAAGGTTTCATTTAGATTCATTTTGATCAGCCTAACTAACTTTTTGGGTATCTCAGATTCAATGAGAATATTGCACAATTTGTGTCGCATAACTGAATCATGTGGTTTTTTTTAAACATATGAATAGCTAGTGAACAGATTTATTACATTCCCACTTTTTCTTCAAAATTTGTCAAATACAAAATATATCATCAATGAATACAGTTTACACAAAGGGATAAAGTGAAAATATTTATTTTGAAAATTATAGTTATTTCAAATATGTTTTGCGTATAGTATGGTATCAGTAGTACACCTAAGACGTCTTACGTGCCCATTTAAAAATGATCTTCTTCTCAAATGGCTTATAAACTGATCAGACGAAGTGTCCAGATATTCCAAGCATTCCCTACTGAATCTTAGTCCCCTAAAAAGCCTCATGCTTAGTGCTTAGTGCTTGGCATGGAAGAGGTCCCAGGTTCAAATCCTAGAGCAGGCAATCTTGTCATTCGTGGTGAACGAAGCCGGACATAGGGGGTTTTCTAGAGGTCCTCCCGTTTCTCCCATTCATTCCACCAATATTCTCCATTTCATCTTTCACTTTCCCCCTCATCATCTTACCGTTTCCCCGATTTCCGATATGCCCCGGCTGCAGCACCCGCTGTGGGCCTCTCCTGTCCTGCCCTTTAGCTTGCGGTCATGAAGTTGCTGGATGGTGTGCCGCCAACCTGGGGGCTCTGGTTTCTTCAGGCCAAGAGGTACCAAGGCAGTGGCACACGTGTAATGGTAAAGGTATCTATTGGATGTAAGGGAATCCCGTGGGGGTTCGCTGTGGGGTCTATTACGGGGGGCTTTGGGCATGCACATCATTCCATTCCCGGGGCAAGCACAAGGGGCCACAATGACCGAAGTGCTTAAGGTCAATCCCAACCCGCCTCCCTCTCTTTAGAGGCTAATCCTATCCTAGTCCCCAACAAATAGTATCGAGCCGGCCTGCAGTTTACCCACGGTTTGAGAAACGCGGTCATACGCGACGTACACAGGACAAAGAGGATGATGGAATCTGGAATGACGATTTAATAGACGGCATAAGATGAAAGAGCAAGAGATAATGAATTCGTAGAAAGGCTACACCTGACGAGACAGATTATCATAGTGAGGCGTCTAGAGTTGTCTAAATATATCTGTCAGCCGGCACATCTAATTATGACTTCAAAGAGACAAGAGATGCGTAGCAAATGACCTGGAGAGCATTTTCAAAATTAGGAAACATACGCAGCAACAAACTGAGGGCTACAGTTTGTAAATGCAAGGCCATCTCGTGTACTGTAATGCTAGAGGGTCATGGTGCACATTGCGAATTTCATAACTTTAAGGGAACTAGCAATTCGTGCTAGCTAAAATTCAGCTAGATTCATAATATTAGTATGATTTTCCGTGGTGAGATGTAGTGCACCTATTCAACCACAGTACACTTACATTTACAATTCGCATACATTACATGAATCTTTCACTTCTAGTTGAATCAAACATTAGTAGAGAAAAATTACTTATGCAATGCAATTAATAAGTATAAATTTTTATAATAAAACACTGTTGTAAACATTACTGGAATGAGGAAAAATCATATCCTGTTTCTCCATGGAGTCTTATGAAGCTTAAACTCGTTTTTTAATCTTCCAGATTTGTGACAGCTCGGCCGCTGATTGGTTGTCCTCGAGAGCCAATCAAAATGCTTAGGGGCTTCGAACATCACAAAATATATCGAAATGTAATATAACACAAAATAGTTTTATATAGAAAGCAATTGTACAGTAGTTTCCCCCCACGAATTAAATAACATATTTCAGAGCCTGCATTTAAAAAGTCAGATTAGCATTCGTAGTAAAGCCTTCTTAATGTTCATGATTTCTCTTTAATAACAGAATTATTTCACTAATGCCAATATATTATCATTAGCTTGTATTTTAAGTTGTATAAGTTTTATTCGAGCATTGCTATACATTATAAAGATGTATTGATAAAAGAAGATCATTTTAGTCATAAAAGTAACAATGGCATCGAGAGTCATTCTAAATGCTTCGGGGCACCGAACATAGGAAAATTTAATATAGAAGGGGAATGCAGAATTTCGATTGCTATATTGCTGTTCCATCTAAACTTAACTAATTTGGTGATTCAGATCCTACAATTATTTCTGTCTGCTGTTGTTACAAAAGTCGTCATTCAGGAGACATTTTTCCGTTGCAAAAGTTATATAACTTATTAGAATCCTATAGCACTATCGTAAAAAGTGTTGTATAATACTTTCTATTTACCATAAAATGTTGGATCTCTTTAACGAAACCAACAAATTATCTTTTTTATAAATTGTTTACGTTTAGCATATTTACTATTGTCCACATTATCATTGGGGTCCGTATTTTTTGGTAAAATAAAATGGCTAATTTCGGTGTTAAATTACTTCTGTTTTGGTTGGTATTTCTTGAAATAAAATATTTGAAATATTTAAACAAAAAGTACCTCTTGCCCCTTCTAGTACACGTTTCAAAAGATATGGTATCTCGCCATTCATAAAACATGACAGTGTCACTTTTGTAACTCTAGTAACTGGTAACAATCAATGAGATCATTGGTAAATAAGTGCATTGTGTATTGTGAAATATTAATTATAGCCTACACATAACCGAGTGGGGTGATCGAGATGGTAATGTCGATGCCTTGCATTCAATAGCCGAAAGAATTAAAAAATTAGGTATATTTGCCCAATATAGCACAAACAAGTCGAAATACTTCATCTTATTATCTTCTTTATGGGCCTAGAGCCTGTTTATTTCGCAATATTATGAGCTGTTGGGTGATGATTTAGTCTACTGAAACAACAGGAGAAAGAACATATAGGATACAATCAACCTACACCTACTGTATAACACCCATAACCACCCAAATAGAAAGAACGCCTAAGGACTGCGACTAGGTGCGGAAATACGAAGTAAGAGCAGAAGTGAATTTACAAACCTCTAGCCATTTACACCTGACTTATTATTTTAAACTGTAGACATGTTTCTAATTATTAGGAATGCTACTTTTCGGTGAATAAACAATATGTTCAACTTCTGTATAAAATGTAGGCTATATTAATTTCAGTGTTACTTCACATAAAACATGGAGTTTGAGTGCTTTAAAACCAAGTAGATTTATGACTAGTAAGTTGATAACACACACATTAACAAGAGAATTTTATGTATTCCATTTTGTAGATGTTAACAATTTTTACCAGTTAACCATTAAAATTTTGCCTGTATTGCCTGGTGTAAAACAATCTTCTTGATTCACGTATCGAGGCTGTGCCGAGGATGTATGCTACCTGACACAACAATCCATCTAGTTATGTACTGAATTAGGCCTAAAATATATAAACAAGTTCGCTAAAATTGGGTGTAGTTCTGAATTAAATTTGATAATATACCAAAAGTCCATTTATAGGGAACTCTTTAAATATCAATTATTTTAATGTTTATTTTAATTGAAATAACTGATTTTTTGTTCCTTTCACTTGTAATTGTATCACTGCGAACTCACCATGTACATGTACTTTTCTCATTGTATTCTCATTGTATTTAAGCGACGTTAAATTTCTCCCTATTTCTACCTATTGTTAATCAAATCAAATACAAATACAAATACAAAAATACACAAATAAACAAAAAACATTTACAAATTTCAAAATTAAAGTACAATACTTTTTAAGAAAAGAAAAAGAAAGAAAAGAACCAAATATTTATTTAGAAATACACCCGAATGAGCAAACTGCTCGTGCTCGGGTGTAGATTCAGAACATCAGAGTGGAGAAAGAGGAGAAACAAAAAACAAAGTGAGAAAGAATGACACACTTATAAAAAGGTGAAAAATGTTAAACAGAGCTAGAAAAAGAAAAGACAAGTTTATAAAAAGGAGACCAAAAATATTAAACACAAATATATACAATAAATAATAATAAAAGTAAATTACTTAAAGCTAATAAAATTACAAAAAATGTTTTACATACGTATTAAATTTAAAATTGGGGTAAACTGCGAGATCGGGGTATCTACTGATCATAGAGTTATAGAAGCGGGGACCAAAATTAATGCTATGGTTTAATCCTTTGTGGTTTAACATTCTTTTCGTATGGACCACCACCTACAAGCTTGACTTTAGATTAATTCAGATTATCAAGCGTAACACGGCTATGCTTGTATTTCAGAATTTGAATTTCTTAGGATTGCTCATGCAAAAAATTTATGAATCCGATAATATAAAACAACAGTGAGTAAATGTTAGTTCCACCAAACCATTATTAGTTAGTAATTTCTTCCTGGGGGGAATTGGAAGGAAACCTTAGAAAAGACCGGTGCTGCATTTCGAGTTTGTACAGATCTCACTAATGGGTGGTTTCGAGAGATTCACCCGCCGCCACCACACGTGGAGAAAGTTAAAAGTAGTGAAGAAATCTAGAAGGAACTCAATCTCTCTCACTCGTTCAGAACGTACGCGTGTAGTTCAGAGGAACTTCTCTCTTTTTTTTTCTGCTAAAGTTGCAAGATTTCTTTTGGACCTGGCTGGTGCACCCCCAGGCATACTTAGTTGCTACTTTACTTACCCGGCACGTACGCACCGCTAGGCCTCACCAGCTCTCCGCCCTTTGCCCTTCATATTTGTTCATCCCTAACCTAATCGAGTTTCGATATTTGTCTAAATTGTTGTTGGTTGTTCCGCTGCCATCAATTTACTGTTAGCTTGAATTTCTACAACACAATATTGCGTTGCAAATGTTATTATAATAGTATTCTTCATTCATTCTTACGCCTACAAAATCAGACTTTTGATACTCAGTTGACCTCTATCTGAACATGGGAGATATACAGGTTTGGGTACGGACTACAGAGAAATAGGGGAAATTCACTTTTTTCCTCAGCAATGAATTTCTCTACATCCTGTCAGCCTATAGAATTGACTAATTCCACAATAGCATAGGGCCTACTATTTCCAGAATTAATCAGAGTACTGCAGTTACATGTAGTTATCGCTACAAAATGGCAGCCACGTTTCATGCACTGAAATTCCGTTTCCCTGGTAATTTCACAAATATCAAATATCAGAATATCTATTTGAACAACAATATCTGCAATAATTGGTATAACATCAATAATTTATTTAAAAATATATTTTAATGTAAAACTAATTGTAAAAAAGTTACTCTTCATGGATTTAATAAAAATAGTTATACTGTAGATATTTCAAAGATTGTAGATGATGTTGTTGATATGATATTTACAAATACAGAAAAAAGAATCTCTCAGAAATATTGAAATTTATGGAAATTATCACGGAAATGGATTTTTAGTGCACGATACTTGGCCGCCATTTTGTAAGGAAATTACCCGTAACTGTAACAGTTATATGATTCCTTAAAATAATATGTAATTGTAGAAGTAGTCAATAAAGAACATGTCAGATTACAAGGTTGCAGAACAATTCATTGCTGAGAAAAGAAATGAAATTCACCTATTTCTCAGTATCCAAAAACTGCATATCCCCACTTACCGTTTGATACTCAAATGACATTCTCTATCAGAACGTGTATCTTGCAATTTTCAACAAGAATAACACATTTAAATTAATGATAAAAAAATATGTTGCATAAACTTTCTCACCTTTAAGTGTTTATACTTGCATTATTGAGATTTCTGGGTCAGTATATACCATTCAAAGATTAACACCACCTCTGAGTTTAAATAAACTTAGGGTCCTCCCGAATTATTGATATGATATTCTCCTTACAATATCACACATATTAACTGATTAAATTAATAATGGGTGAGGTTGTCTATTCAAATATTAAGAAAATAGATTACGCAAGAGAGTGCAAACGTTCAACAAGTATAATATATGACATAGGCACACTGATTATTGCTATATTTTAAGTGGAATACTTTTATGGACGTTCATGGTGCATAATAATAATAATAATAATAATAATAATAATAATAATAATAATAATAATAATAATAATATTTATTGCCAGTATATCATAAATGCTTTTGGCATAGTCATTTCTACAATATTAATAAAATCAGTTTTACACTTACACATACCTTATAACATTACTTTTAGATAATTTCTAAATTAAAATAAATAATTTATAATATAAAATAATATAGAATATGTTACAGTGTTATACAAAACTCACTATCAGTGAACCCTTTAATAAAATGATTTCAATAATCATGCACATTATATAATTTAGTCAATTATATAATGTCAGTCAATTATATAAAATAATATAATTATAATTATATAATGTCAGTCCCAGTCAATTTACATTTTGCACATTCAAGGCCTAAAGAATTCCAAATGAATTATATGATACCAATTTTAAAACCATATTTGTCTTCTCGAACATTACCAAACATTACATGCATATGTCGTGTTGTGGTTAGGATGTTCAGCGATAATAAATAGGACGGTGTGCATGTGTTCAAGTATAACATTGCGATTAGCTTATTTTACATAAATATTTGAAAAATGCACTTTATTAGTCAGATTTAAAAGAGAGAACGTATAAGTGAAGAAGATATTAAAAAACTACTATGGTAGATACAATGTGTTTGCTTGCTTTTGTCACAGAGTGTAGAGGTCTCATCTGAAAACAAGTCACATATCCGCCCAGTCATTCAGACACCAAAGCCCTTAAATGGTCAACCCTCGCCACAACCCTCATAACGAATTTAGAAAGTCTCCGCTAATACAATATAGATAATCACCCTAAGTGGTACTGGATGTTACAGGAAAGTAGTAAAGATATAGCAATACGAACAATCGTATTGAGTAGACTCGATTTAATGAACCATAAACCCTACTCAATCTTCTCCTTTGTGGAATTACTTACGTGCCGTTATGAACTTGGATGTCGCCTATAGTCATAGTTACGGGTATTTGCAGTATACACGTGCAACATTAAAAATTTGATGTGAAGCATTCACTAGATTTATGGGCAAACATGCCTAATACGCAGTATCCCTAATTTTGCAGTATCTTATTTTATTTATTGCGAAATCGGGAACAGTAACGGAAAAAAAAAGGAAAATCTATAAGATAGGAGAAATGCTGCCCTCTCTGATCAGTGAGATGAACTACTTTCATTACTATTCCCAATTTTGCAATAAATAAAGTAATAAAATACTGCCAATTTAGGGGCACTGCGAAATTAGGCATGATTGCTATACCCTAAGCATGGGTAATGCTTTTCTCGCCCCACAATCCGATAAAGAATAAGTGGCCCCATTGGGGGAATCAGTTGCCCTCATACACAAAATGCCGTTGTTCGGGAGACGGCCAAATTTTTTAAAGAGGTGGATTGCTTAGTATTATCCACAAGATAACTTCTAAATAAAATAAATACATAGTAGACTATAAGCAGTTGATATACAGAATTTTAACAAAGCCCTTAAAACCATTTTCCAAAAGATTCCAAAGAAAAAAGACATTTCGTCATGTAAAGTGGGGTAATTTAAGATATAACCGTCAAAATGATTCATGTCATATTCTAGGAACACACTCAACCCGATGTTTAATTTAGTTTCAATAACATTTGTGTTCTTGAACTAGGCCTTTTCTGATTCAAATACACACAAGCACACTTGTGTTCACCGTGCTCACAGATAAAAGAACGTCTTGTTTCTGAATATGGTACCGTATTTTTGGGATCATGGATCTTAATAATTATATTAATTCCGGATTTTCGACACAGAAATTAATAGCCAGACAAAATGCTCCGAGCGTAGAAAGTAAAAAGGATGGTCACATTTATTAGCCTTTTATTCTTCTGTTTCCGTTTATTGTGTATAAACTAGACTATATGTAAGGGGATGTGAGATGTTGTATGTCACGAAAAGTGTGGCATATCTAGTATATGGACACATCGTTTGAAAGCATTGTGATGTACGGTTATACGAATAGAAGCGATGGTAATTTAGTTGTGGGTCAGCTGCCGTGTAGAATGGATATGACAAGATGTGAACAGCGTTCTTACGTCAGAACAGTTACTATCCAAGGGAGAAATTCCAGGGAATTCCACAAGGAGTTGACGGAAGCGTTGGGGAATAATGCCCATCCGTACCAAATTTTAAGGGATCATGGAATGGTATGTGTGACTTGATGCTTCCAACTTCCGCAAAACATTTGATGGCACGATGCACTCGCGTAGGGATGATTTTGGGTGTCTATTTTCGTCACTAGTCTACATCTAGTACCAATAATTTGCATTACACATACATTCTACACCCTATTTTTCATTTGTATATTTAAACAATTTAAATGGTCCAACGTTTTCAAAAGACAAAAGAAGGTCGAGGATTCAAACTCGCTTGCGGTAAGATTTTTCAGTACCGGTACGTAAAAATCCTGGGTACGGAAATATTCCGGAAGGGATTATAAACCGTGGGTCCCGTGTCATAAATTTCTGGTATGTGCAAGAATTCCAAACCTATACTAGAGCCTCTGGATCACTGTATATATATATATATATATAAATAATAGGCTATAGCTAAGTTCGTTTATTATAGTTGTAAGTTACTTTCTACAAAGCTACAAAGTAAGAGTCAGGTTTAATTAAGCTCACATAGCTTAAAAGCGCCATTACAGCCTTTATTGTTTTGGGCGCTCGAAAGTATGTGTATTAAGATATACAGCTTCTAAATTTGTTGAGGGATCAGATTAGGAAAATAATAAGGAAAATTTGCTATGTTAGAACTCTCTATTTGACAACTTTCGAAATTTTCTAACAGTAATTTATTATATTTTAATTTCAGACTAAACTTCCATGACGCTATTTCCAATGATGAAACATGGTCTGTCATCAGGTCCCTGCGCCATCAACATTCTTTTGATTTTATTGGTAGATGGTAGGATTGGGCTCTTATGGTCAGTATGGCGCGTCCCACAGCAATTATTTGTGTTCTTCTTGACGAGAGTAGGTACATTTTTTATCCAGTAGCTCCTCAATTTATACCACCAAGGAGAGTGCACCCTGTTTCCGACATACCTTCCTCAGAAAAATCCGAGGAGAACTCGATTAACTTCTGTCTGTCGTAAAAAATTATCATATTTCGTACTACACAAAGTGAAGTTTATTCTTGCCACCGTTCACTCGTTTCTGATACAGGTGTTCTTAACTCAAATCGTAGCCCATAAATAGATTTATCAAGTAACTAAAGTAGGCTCTGAATTTCTTGAAAAGACATTTTTTTCTAGATACTTCGACAAACAGCGTTTTACAGATGTAGTAGATTTATCCAATAAGGCAATTACTCCAGAAAAAAATCCAGCCATGAAAATTAAAACCCTCCAAATTAGTTAGATGGGGTACTAAAAGAATTAGTGAATGTGAGAATCTGAGGCTACAGTAGTTAACGAAACCATTCAAAAATATATATATTTTTTAATACTCAAGGAACCGATAATTTGACCTCATTGTAAACCCATTATAAAATATTCGTTGGAAATTTCTACAACTATGATCTTTCTTGTACATTGCCATATTACACATTTGATATTATTTGTAAGGTTTTAGAATGTCTGACGATCTAGACTTCATCCATCATAGCAGCCGTTATAATCCTGTTGAAGAAGACTGGATGTGTAATTTATCACTTTTTTGTCCAGTGCATATGCATTGCATTATATTTGCAAGGGTCAATGGTAACATTGAACTCAAGAGACGACCTTCAGACACTGAAATAGGACTTGAGCCAAAACACTTCCTCGTCCCCTAATATCATACATACTCCCTATCACATACAGCTGGGGTACTATACAGCTCTGCAAATTTCATGGTTCTCAAAACTTTGCCAAGAGTGCCGTATTACAGAGATTACTTCAGTCTGGAGTACATCAGTTAAACAAGAAATCAGCTACTTGAACTCCAACTGTAATTATTAGTATTGACAAAAGCTGGCGAAGTATGTGCCGAATAATTATAAAATAGATAAGTTTATATTTTAAAACCAGAAAATCTCTGTTATTCATTTTTATTATGGTTAACTTAACTACATTTAATTGTTAATTTTTAATTTTAATATAAATGAAACAATTAATTCATTGACTAACTGGAATCGAATTATTTCCACGCATGGAACAAAATGCCTTCTGGTGGAAGTTTCATTTACCAAATACTTAGTTACGCTATTTTCCTATAGGGGACAACACGTCAGGAAGAAAACCTATAGTTTCGTCGGCCATCTAGTAGGAATTAGCGGGAAATTGGTTCAGAGGCTCTAATTTAGGCTTAAGATTCTTTAAAATTCCGTAAATCTGTGACATGGGAGCCATGGCTTATAGACTCTCCAGAGGACTTTGTGTCTAGATTTTATGCGATGTGAAACGTTTCATTTTGCAGTGTTTTTATTGTTCCAGAGAGTTAATTGTCCCTATTTAGCTCTATTTGATTCAGATTTCTTTCATTTGTATTCAGAGTGTTTGAATTTTGTCAGCTATTGTATACAATATGTTTTATATTATAACCTAAATTTAGATCCTACATTTTCTGTGCCGCGGAAAATCATAAGTTTGCTATTATTGACAGATATCAATTCTCTTGTTAAGTGCCACAATGGTACTTTATGAAATTGTATGAGATTTTATGTAATGTCTCTCCGTATGTCTATACCCTCGATAACTCGAACACGCCTATCGGATTTTCATGAAACTTGGTATACACATTTGTAACGTCCGTGGGAAGAAACGCATTGATTTAGGACCAAATCAGTTGACCGGTACGGAAGTAACAACTAACTATCGAGTAACTAACATGCTTCTTAAATGGCAAATCATCACTAAACTACAACAAAACCGCGTTGCTAGCTAATCACGGCCTCCAAAGTCTTTCATACCTGTGATTCATAATAGACCGAATGTAAGACGCCATTACATACTAGATGAAAATTGTCTTTTTTATACAGAAATAGAGAAAATGCCTGATTAGTGTTGTTTTTCTGGCTTAACGAAGAGTCTGGCCAAGTGTTTAAATTTCCCAAAAAGAATCCAGAGGGCTTAAATGGATATCTGCAATTCAAAGATAAAATTTTATACTTTCAGATAACTAATGGTAAATAAACACACTATAATTATAAATATTTGTCAGTCTTTATTTTAACCCAAACGGTGGTAGTAATTGTGGTTTATATAGTTTGTGAAGGGTATTTATTTATATTACTGCTAATGAATTGCATACTGAACGTTTTATTATAATATTTAGATAGGCTACTCTCGTAGGCCTAATAATAAACATTTATGTTTTTAATAGTACAAAGTCTGCAGGTGCGGGAGAGATTTGCAGTCTACTGACCACGTTCTTTGGGACTGCGAGTTACTACAATCAGCCAGAGATGAACTCCGCAGAGAAGTGCTTCAATCGGGTGGACGATGGCCTCCAAATAAAAGCGAACTTGTTATAAAACACTTAAAATGTTTTTCCCAATTTGGAAATAAGATAGATTTTGAAACTTTACAAAATACTAATTAAGCGATGTACAAAGAACTGAAAAGATTTCGAAACTTTACAAAATACTAATTAAGTGATGTAAAAAAACTGAAAATATGAAATCTAAGTATTGTGACTGTTCTCATAAGCATGTAGACATTATGTAATGGAGCATGTAGCTATAAAACCGTGGTGTTAATAAATAAAAAAATAAAAAATAAAAAAATAGTACAAAGTCTTCCGTGCCATGTATATTAGAAGCATGTGAAATATGGCCTATTATCTCCATCTGGCACTTTGTTATATCAGTTTTCCTGATTTTATTATTATATTCAGTTCATATACTGCCTAAGCATTACTAATCCTACAATATTCAAATAGCGTACCAAGGTATTGCTTTTTATTTAAAGTACTTTACTCTAAATTTCACTTCACTCTTTCTTGGGTATCTCGTTTCCCTCTGTATACTGATAAAGAGTTAACTAAACAGCAAAGTATATCGGAATGCCACGGAATACGAGAGTCAGTACTTGTATGTTTTCCTTATTGGATGAGAGCAGAGAATGCTTTGAACTCAGCGTACAGGTGGTATTGGAATTCCAGGAATCGAGGAGTCTCATTACGTTTTTATAATGCAGGATTATCAGCGGATTCCACATTTAATTAGGCACACTGAAGTTCATTAGCATGCTACAGGTTTCAAATCCCAAGCCAGTTTTAACAAAAGAAACCCCAAACTTTATATTTATGTAAGGCAGCCGTACATCACAGGCAAACAAAGGCAAAAAAAAAAAAAAAAAAAAAACACTGAGAACTATACACTACACATCACCGTGTAGCTTCTGTAGTATGTATTATAAGAAGACGGAGACATTTACTGTAAATATTTCCTGTACGCCATGAAGAAATCTAATTAAGCATAGTGGTTATAGTTCCTACCTCAGTGACATTTGCATTAATGGTGTAGACTCTCTGCTTTCTGATATATCCTAGAATAAAAAGGATAACATATAGAAAGAAATGACCGAGAATTGTGCCCAGGGACCGTCATTTTCACATTAAAAAATTCTTCGTCTTTCGGAATTCTGTGGCCTAGGACCAATGGGTCTGATTCCTTTCCGGAATAGGCTTACTTTGCATTGAGTAGACGCCCGGAAAACCCGCGATCGTCACCAACTTTGAACCTTCGAATCAGTCTTATTGTAAAAGATAGAAGGTATTTAAAAAGTTCTTTATGCTTACATTCTAATACCACGAACCGCAAGGCCGTGGGCCCAACTTCCAGTGGGGTCAATTATATTTTTCAATTGGCCTAATCCTTCTACTGCACTGTGTCTCTCATGTTGACTCAACCTCCAACTGAAATTTCCGAGAATAATCCTGGAGGAAGGTAAAAGCTGCGTGATAAACCTTATCAACTTCCTGTCCCGACTGTCTAAATTTCCGGTATCTCAGTCTCCAAGGACCCTAAGAGGCTTCACGGCCAATATAATAAGCAGTTACTTACACAGTATGTTGATGTAATTACCATGAAAGACTTGAAAGACTTGATGGTCAAGGAAGAAGGTTGAACTACTGGTTGTGGTGCCTTGTATAGGCCTACACTTGTGTGCGTCTAACGAGTAATTAATTACGTTCACCATATTTTCCCCTGAGCTTTTCTAAGTTTCCAATTGTATTAATTGTATGAGATTTTATATAATGTCTCTCCGTATGTCTATACGCGCGATAACTCGAACACGCTTATCAGATTTTCATGCAACTTGGTATACACATTTATAACGTCCGTGGGAAGAACCCCATTGATTTAGGACCAAATCAGTTGACCGGTACGGAAGTGCTATCCATGACACAAATACCATAGCGCCTGAAAGCATCTCTCTAGACTAAACGCAGTACATCCGTGCAGGAGATTCTTGAACGAAAACAGAATTTAAAGCTTCGCGACAAGCGTAATAGATGTCAAAAAGCAGCAGGAAATAGACGATGCTTAGAAAACCCGGAATTGAGACTAACCGATAGCGAAATGCAACCTAGGAGATTGCTTAGGCTCCTGGGGAAAACCGAGCACAAAATAGGCATTTGCTGTAAGAGCCGGGCCGTTACGGGTGAACCCTCATAGTAGCCGATCTTAGTGAGGTTTCTTCAGGGATTCCCTCACTCTGCCACGTGATCAGAGACACGACCCTCGCAAGAAAGATTGCTGAATATAGCGAAAATACATAGTTCTATTAGTGCTGAAGTAAAAAGCCAGCTCAACACACATTTCCCCCATTGATTTAACATTTTCAAGAAGGGAAAATGGAGCAATAGAACAAATGCACCGAAAATTTATTGGGACTGGAGTATGGCCTATGGTCCGAGGGCTCCGGTGGGGTCGTAGAGAGCCAAAAATGAAAGTATGCCTTGTCTGATTGATGAATTCGGGAAACCTACATTTTTGTTAGAAGAAACGCAATTTAATATCAATTAAAATGCTACAATTGAAGATTCATATGCTTCTGTTATCTTTGGGCAATACAAAATCTGCCATTTAATCTGTTATAATTAAAAATTAAAAATTTCTTATTAATATAAATTGAAAGTAATCAGCTAGCTTCTACTGAACTCCCTCATAATATTAACTTACTATAAGTTAAGACTGAGTTTTGTTTATGATCTTGGTCTTGTGGTTAGCGTCGAAGACTACAGATCCGTCGGCCCGGGTTCGATTTTTCTGAGATAGGATGGTCTGGAACGGGGTGCACTTAGCATCGTGATTAGAATTGAAGAGCTATTTGATAGAGAAGTAGCGGCTCCGGTCATGGAAACCACCATTAACGGCCATGGATGTCGACATGCTGACCACATTCTCCCCAATCTTGCCATCTGCCTATGGAAGATGACGCAGCGTTCGGGTGGTAGGCCTTGTCTCTTCAGGGATGTAGCGCCACGGAGTTTAGTTTTAGTTAGAGTTTTGTTTATACGGTACTATAAAAATAAAATAATTATATAGATGTATGGATGAGGGATGAATTCGACAAGTGAAATGCAGACACGCTTCAGTTTCTTCCATGTACTATTTTGATCCTATGAGTTATTATGTAGGTTCAGAGGGAATCTATAATAATAAAAGGAAGTGTTTGTTTGTCTGTCTGTCTGTCTGTCTGTCTGTCCGCGATGCCCAGCGAAATCTACTGAACGCAAAGATCTTAAATTTTAAGCATAGGTGGACTGAAGGGTGGGAAAATGCACCTCGAAGCCGGATATTTAATTTTCGCTTTCGGTTCTCAGTAATACAATTCAGTTGTCATATCAGTTGCAGTTGACTTTGTCTATTTTTGTCATTCCTTGGAAATAAAAGCATCGCGATCGTTTGAATTTTTTAAGCCCACGCTGGTCGATTCATTTGTTTATAAAGTCAAGGCACGCAGACATTTGAAATTTTCAAAATAGACCGAAGAGAGGTAATGAATATAAGCCTAAATAGGCAAATATTTTTCGATTTGGACGAAACCCACTATGCAGGGTTTTCTAGGCCAGGGAACTCGAATCTGAGGTCGCTTTTTCCATACTGCGCTTTATAATCGAGGAGTTCACTTCAAAGCCGGATTTTTAGCTGTTTCAGTAATTATATTAATCGTTTAGTATAGTCTATGAATGTTTCGCGTGCAAATGTTAATAAATATAATGTTTTAATTATTTTGCTCTTAGTTTTTATCTTCCAATTAATTATCGTGGGCGACGCCACGGGGATCTGTGGGTAAATAAATGCGTGACATGTTGAAATATAATGATCAATAACGATAAAGAACCTTTGATGTTTGAAACAACAGGGTATACTTCAACATGATTTAAGCATCATAATCAATACCGAGCTGATTGATTTGTATGATGGATTTCGGAAATGGTTAGTAAATCGCTCACGGATGTAACAATTATATGTCGCTTGACTCTATTTGAAATATCTATTGGGCACATATAATAGAATCTGTACAGACGAAGTGTGATTGAATCATTTGCTCATGCGAAGGCGTTCAGATTAATGTTGTGGAGACACTGCAAAGCCTCCTGCAGATGTGTCCGCGATTTCAGGAGGCCAGGCATTATTTGTGAGCGGAATCAATCCCGCACTTCAAATCATAACAGGCGTATGTTGTCTTTATTAAGTGCCAGAATGATACTTTATGAGATAGTCTGGAGGACGAGAAAATGTCTATCCGTCTGTCTGTGTGTCTGTACGCGCAATAACTCAAATAAGCTTTATAGGATTTTCGTGAAACTTGTATACGCATTTATAACGTCCATGGGAAGAAGCCTATTGATACTGGACCAAATCGGTTGACTGGTACCGGAGTAATTCCCAATTTAGTGCCTATTTTGTGGTAATATATTAAAAAGAATGTATCAAATACAAAACAGTCCTCATGACAACATATTGTTTTACAGTGTTCATATACGGCTTTGGAAGTTGCAATACAGGTAGCTTTGACAAATACACTACCCACATATTCGTTCACATATGCTTATCATAGAAGACGTTTGTTCTTCCGTGAGCCCTGCTTAATGAAGCAATCTGGAGATTAACTCGGAAATCGATGAAAAAATTACTTATTTTCTGCATATCTTAATTGCAATTATCACTGATTAAACAAAATCATTCTGGCATCAGTTTACCTGATTTTATTACTATTGTATTTATTATTTTATGAGATTTAAATTTCTTCATATCACGTATATTTATATAATATTTTCATATCTTCTTTTCTTCATATGCATCTCATATATATATATATATATATATATATATATATATATATATATATATTCATAACTTTTTTATCAAAGAAACTGCAGGTACGAAGGTGTTTCAAGTTCTGTCTTTGTGAATATAAAAATAATAATTAAAAAAATTATGTGTAAGTGCGGTAAAATGGAAATTATAAAAATAAAATGAAAAACTATGACGATAGATACTTGCGATTGTTTGAAATTCCACATATTCTTATACCGGTTTGGTCACTGATTCATGAACTAAGTAGTCTGAAAATGCAATAATTTTCCCCATGAATTAAAAATATAATTAAAATTAAAATTATTATTATCGTTATTATTTTTGCATGAGGAACCTTAAAACTCGACCTAGAAATTCAGAATATAATACGAGTGGATTAACTCTATGACGTCTGTATTATTAACTTTCCAGCCTTTGAGTTACATAGTATGGGAATGCTAGTTTATTTCACGTTTTATAACAAGGTTTTTTAGTTTTTTTTATGTTATATAGCAACCTATTGTTTCTTTTCATTATTGTTGGAGGATCCATTATACCCTTTTGTTTTGTTCTATTTTATTTTTTAGAATATTGTTTTTGTTGAATGAGTAATGAATGGCCAGTGATTGGTCCCCAGATATAATTGATTTTATCCGTACATATATATGATACGAGTCCATGAAGTACGTCATCAGCAAATTATTTGAAACCGGATTCACTCCAGCTGTGATGATAGCTTTACAGGAGTTGCTTCCCACTATGGGAACCTGTATTTTAAATAGCGTACCATGTTATACCATTTCTCCTTGACTGTTATTAATGTATGCCAAATTAATTAGGATATGGATAGTTTTTTAATAACACCTATTATCCGTTTGGAGTTATGTTAAAAATCTAAGAATTATGATAATTTCGCGTCATTAAATCATTACCACAATCATTTTGCTTTTTTCTTCTTATTCTTGATAACATAAATTTGTAAAATTTATTCAAGTGAAGACTGAGAAATTATAACGTAGCAATGACTATGCAAAACGGAATATAATTTTGAAGGTAGGCCTATTTAATGAAATGTATTATTCTAATCGGGAAAAGAACCGAAATATGTAGATACTCTGCTGGCAGAAGACTCTATGTATGTATGTATACCGGTATTATATTTAAAGAAGAGTTGTTTGTCTGTTTCACTTTTAAACAAATATATGTTTTTACTCCGATCTCGGGTGAAATTTTGTACACTTGGTCTTGAAAACAAGAGAAAAAGCACTGTCTACGTTTCATTTTGAAAATAAATTCGTATACCTCTTAATAGCACGTAACGTAATGTATTCATTTGTTACGGTTCGAAAGATGACTAACTGTATACAGGCCACTTCTATGTAAATTCGTTCTGTTAATATTCTAGTTATCCCCCTTACTTCTTCACGTGTGCTTATCAAACTTTCTCAAGAAACCGTGATCTAAATCTCAATAGTTTCTGAAATAGGCTATGACCTATTAACTTCATCTGGTCCTCGCTTTGGGCTAATAGCATCAATGGCGCTGTTACAAGAGTGTTATACTTTCCTACAGTTCATGACAGACTGCTGATGAAATATTTTGAACCATCATTCGTTTTAACTCAATGTATGACGGGACATGGTAAATTGAAATCTTACTTTCAAAGATTTCATATACCCTCTATTGATGGATATTTTTGTCCATGTGGACATGATGAACAAACTGTCGAACATCTTGTTTTAGACTGCCCATTTCATGGTTACAAGTGCCACATGCTAAAGAAGCATTTAAATAAGTGTAACAAGGTTTTGGGTTATCCAATGATTCACTTTTAAAAAATACCAATGCTGTTTCACAGAATTTAAAACATTTGCTAACAAAGTTTTTAAAACACTGTGATCAATTCTCACAACAATTTCTATGGACTTTTTTAAAAATGTAACTTTGTAATGTTTTGTATTTATGTTCACTTTTGTTTATTGTTTACTGCCACATTTTAAAATTTTCTGCATGTCATAATTATAACATACTTATTCTGAAACTATAGCCCTAGCATACATAGGTAAAATAGGGCTCTTGTACTTGGAGATTTAATAAACAACTTCATCTGGCACTTTTTGTATCAGTTTACCTAATTTTATTGTTTCTACGAATGCTATATGACTTGAAATTAATGCAAGTATTTTAGATTGTGTGAGATATGTCACTGTTGCAATGAGATGCCGGAATCAATTGCTATGCCAGTGAGCGATGGCTGCTGATGTAACCACGGCTTCTTTTCCTTTATCTTCATACATCTCTCCCGGATCGGACTAATGGCCTAGCGCAGCCTTCCTTGTCCTTCCGCTCCACAATTGAGCGATTCAAACACATCTTTCTGCAAAATATGATTTCTACAGGATATCTACCATTGCTATTTGTACACAGGCGTGAAGGAAAATCAGATGCATTGTTGTTGACCGTTTTTGGAAGAAGAAAATCTGTGACGTAATATACTGCTATAGCCTAAAGTAACTTAAGAGTTACTTCAAACATACGATGCCAATCTTCTTCAGAAGTCCAGAGGATGAAAACATTGCGTTTGTATCTTTCTGCTCGTAACGTTTTTTCATTACTAATGTGACTAATAGGAGCTGTAGCTAGTAAATAAGGGTTACCACTTGGTGATAGCGGTGCGCCGTAGCGTAGTGGTTGAGGCGCTGCGCTACAAACCGGAGGGTCGCGGGTTCGATCCCCGATGAGGTCGTTGGAGTTTTTCAACTAACCTAATCCTTCTGGTGGCACTATGGCCCTGGGGTCGACTCAGCCTCTAACAGAATTGAGTACCAGGAGTAATCCTGGGCATAGGCGTAACCAGGCCGACCATATGGGGGGGGGGTTACAAAGGAATACTCCCCCGGAAAATTTTTAAAATTAAGACGCAAAATAACGAGTTTTAAGCTTCCCACGCTTACTTAATTTATGGGCAGACTTAAAAAAATTATACAATTTTCCTTTTTTTAATCAAACCCCCAAACCCCCCCCCTCGGTACGCCTATGATCCTGGGGTTAAAGGCGGCCGGTGCGTAAGGCTGACAACCTTACCACCTCCATGTGCCGAACGTCCAAAATATAGAAGCCTCAACCTCCTGGAACCCTCTGGGCCTCCATGGCCTGTATAGGGAATACTTTACTTTTTACTAGTTGATGATGAAGACATTTTTATATAGGCCTTACAACACTTATATAATTTTGTGGAATAATCAGCATTAATATTAGAAGTTGCAGAGTAGTTACTTATTACCCAGGTGTTGTGCACGTGTGGTGAACGCCCACTTAAAGCGAACATGTATATTGATACCTTCCCTCTCATGTATATATGTGGGTGTGATGGATGAGGGGAGGGGCCTGTCACGTGATAACGGATGAAGACGTAACTTGAGTAAATGCCTAGCCCACTACTACACTCCAGTAATGTGATTTCACCAAAACGATGCCAAGAAAACAAGAGCATGGTCCTCTACTGCTTATGCTGGAGTCTATTAGGTCTTCCAGTCACGAAGCTCGAAAATAAATATGATGCCGAGCGATTGCAGCGCCGTTAGCGGTACGCAAGCTAGTAAGATGACAGTTATTATTTTATTATTATTTACCATGAAAATTACAAATTACAAATTAGAAAATACAAATTAATACAAAATTATTAAAAATACAAATATAAATAATATAAACAAACTATTACAATTACAAAAGAGCATTATTTATCCCGCATGAGCATAGCTCGTGTTCGGGGTCAGTTCAGTTATACTAAAATTATATTTTGAACATTATATAAAAAGAAAACATACATATTATAGTTTTAGGCAAAAAATAAGAATAAAAATAAATAAGATTGTTTATATGAAATAAAATACACGAACAAAGATACGAAAAATAAATTACAATAACATAACAAAGTTACAAACAAAATACCCTATGTTAAAAATTAAAAATTTACAGTTAAGAATGAATAACGGAAAAAAGTGGGTAAAAATACAATTACAAGTTAGATTTAATCAATTCGAGTACTTGTTTTTTAAACAATTTATTGTTTAGTGGTATCAGATTAGGGTTTCTTCTAGTAAAATTGTTGTATAGCCGTGGTCCGAAATTTATACTATGCCTTAGACCTGCTGCTGTAGCACATTTTGGTTCGAAAAGAGGACAAGAGATATTATACCTCCTTTAGTAGTGATTTCGTGTTATAAATTTTTCATGATGTTTATGGAAATAATTTAATAAAGTGTAGGAGTATAATTGTTTAATATTCAATACGTCAAAATCTTTATATAAACTTTTAGATGGATAGTCGATTGATTTTTTTAAACATATCTTGATTATTCTTTTCTGCAACAAAGACAATGGGCGAAAAAATGCAGATGTATTGTACGAGGGTGGATTGAAAAGTAACGCACAATATTTTTTTACAAAAAGTTTAATAGATTCAATTACAAACAAATGCACACATGAAGGGACATCTTTTGACTATTTTTCTATATAGTCACCAAGTTTCTTAACACATTTCTCCCATCGTGATACCATTTTCAAAATACCCTGTTCATAGAAGTCCGTTCGGTTGGAGTATAGCCTTCTGAGGACTGCTGTTTTCACTTCTGCATCTGACGCAAATCGTTTGCCGGCCAGGAATTTCTTCATGGGGCCAAACAAATGAAAGTCCGACGGAGTCCGGAGTCTGGACTGTATGGAGGATGCTGGAGCAACTCCCAACAAAATTTTATTTTCCCACGAACAGCTGCAGCAACATGGGGGCGAGCATTGTCGTGAAGGAGTTTGACCCATCAGAATGAATGTTACAGCGTATGATGGAGTCTGTTGTTACTGCAGTGATAAGTTTATACAGAAATAAATACAGTAAAGTGTTTTAACTTCTCTGATGACTTTAAATTATTGCTATTAACACAAGATTTTATCATATTCTGCCATTATGAAATCTGCAGAAAACTTTCTGCATAGAGAATGGGACTCGTTTTGGCGAACGTAAAACGACGCTGTAAACTATTGCATTTGGAATCAATATCGAATTTCTGTTACGTACGGCGAAAACGATTATTATATTGCAATCAACAATTTCAAACACTGGATGTCAGATGTTTTAAACTGTCTTGCTTTCTTGGCACTAGGTCTAATTGAACTTCAGTTAAAATGAGACATTAATTTAAAGAAGAATAATTCTAATCCTGGAGACTGGGAGGGGAAGCATTCCCCTTGGCTGCGCCACTGTATCACACACAGAAGCTAAAACCGCGGCCTTCGAATCTTTTCGCACAGTCAGTTTTTTTTTCAGAGAGAAAAAGAACTTCAAATTTAAAATTTCATTGTGTTTAATTAAAAGGGAAACAGCTTATTACTTTATCTGTATGTGTGTGTGTGTGTGTGTGATTCTGGGTGGATGCGATAGAGGCACTTGAATGCTCCGCTCCGGTCTGCTTACTGTTTTCAACAGGGCTACTTTCCTTTGAGAACGCTCTCATCCTCTCGGAGCAGCGTGTTTTTATTTTTCCTTCAGTAAAGTAGCCTGCTCTTGTGTATTAAAAGTAATCCTCGCTTTACTGTAGAGATAAACGCTTCTCTACTCTCCTCTTCTCTTTGCTAAATGTAAAGAGATTCTCGGAAATTATTATAGACGAAAATAAAACTAGGAAATAGTATAGCTACTATTGTTTTTTTTTTTTTAAATAAGAACTAGTTCCACAAGTTAATTGTGCTACAGTAGCATTTTACTTTATAATTAACCTGACCTGGTTTTAGTTGAGTCTCTTTCGAGGGGAGAAAAATAACCATTTTTGAACTATTTATAACTTTCTAAAACTTCTTAACTTTGGCGTCAAATTTTCAAGATACGATTACCAGTATTCATATTTCAAGAGAACAATGAAAGAAGGAAAATAAGTAAATATTTTATTTTAGTTTATTTTATGTAGGGTATTAAAAGGAGACATTATCGTAGGTAATCCCACGAGATATTAGAAGTATGTTTATGTACTAGCTGGTGAGCTCGTCACAGAATTCTGGACTTCTAGATTAAAAGCCAATTTATGAAAAAAGGGGCATCTGCTAATTTACGCTCGTTTGCCCAAGGTAATATGTTTAATCCGACTGTTCTACCTTCATCAAGTTTATGCTCTTACTTAACCCACGCTTTTTTTTTCTTAATTTTATTAACTTTACTCTCAACACCATTTATTCTTCTCTCTCACTTGAAACGTCCTTCTCAACTATTTGATCATGATTGATATATTTCAACGATGCTCTTCTTACCCAGTTTGCTATGGCAAGGCCCCCTCAATTAGTCTTATAATTGAATACGACGTACACGGAAACACCAGCTCAAATATTATATTACCATTTACGTTACTTTACAGTATATTGTTTAATTTACCATATGTTATGTTAGACACAAAGATAATTATCTACATTTTCCGATTGGTGTTTTTTGTTTTGTTTGTTTATTTTTTGTTTTTGTTTTTTTGTTTTTTGAAATTATTGTGAGCGGACTGGGCGCGAAATATATAATGAAAAAATTGGAAAAAATAAAGGCTTCCTGTCTCATAAGTATTCGTATCACAATAATTGTTGCTGTAACAGGTAACAATGCACATACCTTTTAAATTAACATCCTTTCTTCAAAAGTCGACACAAATACACTATGTTAGCTGTTTATTGTAGCTAATCCCACGAGAGATTACGAGTTTATCGATATATTCATGAAAGCAAAGCACGACCTAATTTGTCTGATGAAACTAGTAATCTCAAGTGGAATTTATTGAGACTATTCCATGAATAAAATGTACTAGATTATATAAATAATAATTAATTCATTACTTGTGTTGTTTGAAAACTTGCCATTGTATCATATTTCAAATCACGGCAAAGTAAAAGAGTGAACAATCGAACGAGTTACCAGATACTAACTGATGTTAACAACAGTGGGCATGAGAAATAATTAACCTAATTAAGATAAGCTATAATCAGAATAGAATAAAACCACACGAACTGATTTGTACCGAATAGAAATTGTGTTTTTACTCAATGTACATTTAAAGCGTTCCAATTTCCAAATAAGTTATGTTATATACAATAATGTGTTTTAATCCTTTTCATTGGTAGCAATGTATGTATAGGACGTATTATTAATTACTGCATAATTCTATCTTGATTAGCCAGTAACGAGTTAACGTTTTATCAGATAAAACTGCATTCTTGCGGTCCTTGCAGACATTTTTATAAGATAAACATCAAGTATTCGTCGTATGACTGTAATCGTTAGGTAAAATTAAAAGAATACACAAAACCAAGAGGAACGAAAACCTTGCTAATACGAGAAGAAAGATCTTGATTTAGAAGAAAAGCCCATTAGTGTCAAAAAGCTACTTAAAAATTATTAAACAGTTTTTTGAAAATATATTTTTGGATCATAGTAGCCTAGCATCATAGTTCATTGAGGTATTTTCTTCTTCTTCTTTACCTGAGTTTAATCTCCCACTAGTACGGACGTTTATGCGGCCCGCGCCATTCGGGCCTTACAGAACCCCAGGATTTTCTGTGTATCACATAATACTTTTTTGACCAGACAAAGAGACATGGAGGAGACCTCCCCTGATGTGTGATCAACCCAATGCCGGGGCCACCTCCGAGACAATACGAATACATAGGACTATACACACCAGTCACTCACACACTCACTCTGAACAAAGCGCGAATGAGATGAAGATGATAACGACGGTCAGATGATATCCGGAAACCAGAACGGCCTAAAGTTATCCGATATTCGATTTACAAGTGAGGAAAAACCCCACCTAGGTAACTTGTCGCGACCAGAAATCGAACCCGGGCCCGTTGCGTGAGAGAAGCTGACGCATCCCTTGTGTCACAGACTTCTTGCCGACAAAAATCAAAACTAGGCTTATAAGCTTGTGAAACTAAAATAGAAAAATTGATATTTAAAATCCATAGACGTCTTATTCCTGTGATGTAGAATGGCAAATACAAGCTAGCAGAACTACATGGATTCAGTAATTTAACAGATGCAAGAAGTTCAAAAGTAGGAACTAAAGCTATATTTAGACTGCTTATGAATCGCGGCGGCAGATCACGACTCATCTTTGTGTATAAATATTTTGTGTATAAAGTTCTTGATACTTCATAGGCTGACAACCTTACCACCATCGCCGGGCCGAATGTCTAAATTCTGTGAGCTTCATCTTCCTTGAACCCTTTAGGATGTATAGGGAACACTTTACTTTATTTTTAAAAACCTTGATAGAATTTACAATTAAAATTAATTGTTTTATAATACAAATTAATTGAATATTAGTTTATTATATCTCTTGCATAAAATGTTTTTTACATTAGGAATTTTATATCCATTTTATTACTCGCCCAACCCTGAGTGCAGATGATTAAGTATGGGCATTCTGTTGTTCTGTTGCGAAGAAATAATCCTATTCGAACAAAGACAACATATACAAATATTTCAATGCCATCCTCATTTAGTCGAGTCAACAGAGAACCCTATTGTCACCTGCAGAAAAATGGAATTTTGCAGACGAAATTTTGAAACAGTGCGTGATTCTCCTTGGCAATTGACGCTTAAACCGTTAACAATGTAGCTTTACTCTCCTTTGGCATTCTTTCCTGATGCTGCACTTTCCTGCACTTCACCCTTGAGAATATGATCGATCTACTATTAGTCATGAGTAAAACTATTATTGTTACATTATTCATATTACTCTGTAGCCAAATAGCTTTACACGTTGTTAGTGATATTTAGTTTGTGTTTTGACCCTTCTCCCATGCAGCTGATATTAATAATATTATTGAGGGAGGGGGCGACATCTAGAGGTGGAATTAGGAAGTTTGTGGGCAACGTAGCATCAGGCAGTCAAGTAGTATGACTGAGTGTGTGAAGTAGTGTTTTTTTTTTCTGTTGTGTCTTAAGCTATAATCGACAAGAAACCGTACGTAATTTATTTTTATAGGCTACTTCTGTTATTTAATATATTTAGTATATAGTAGGTCAACCCTATAGCTGAACTCAGATTTCTATAAGTTTTTAGCAGGTTATAGTAATTCTGGTACATTCTTCCTCCTGTTTACGTTCTGAATGATAAAGCTCTACCTGTTATGGGATGGTGTGTTTCTATATTTTATAGATTATCCAGCATTGCTGATAGAGGCTTGTTTTATTTCGATAATAATCTCTGCATACCAGGGTAGCGAGTTCAAACCCAATGGGAGTCCTTCCGAGGGGCCCAGAGTCTGGAGTTAGCTCTTTTCAATAGCTTCAAACCTAACTATTGTTTCTAAGCGAAGTTTGTATTTATCGATCCACTAACAAATTCAACTTGAAATTACGATGTACTCTAAGTAGAACTTATCTAAACGACTGAGAAGGTTTGCAAAATGTTTATAATAAGTCGTTTTAGCCTTGCAATGCCGTAAGGACGTAGGGGTCGATCTCTCAGCTAAAGTTTTATAAATCAGCCAATAATATTAGAAAAGTTTTATTACCCTCAGTGGTTTGGAAGTACTGCACCCTAGATTTAAAACATTCGACTACCGTACTTGAAAGGGACGTTCTGAAACAATGGTATCGTACATTAAAGAACAGTAGGTCTTGAAAAAGGGAGTACCTGGCAAAATCCATACTGCTGGATATTACAATCTAACGGTAAAACCCCACCTAAGCTGGATTAAACACAGCCACTAGCGACTCGATCCCTCTCACCAGCAAGTAGGGATGGGGCCATAGTCCCAATGAAGAGGGCCCGTGATCGCGGTTCGCAGGTTCAGAAGTTTTTTTTTTTTTTTTCCACCGAAGCAAGATGACCAACAATACTTTCTTGCACCCTGCGTGTCATACTTACAATAACCGACAAATTGTCTGGGTGGAACTATGCTTTCCCACTCCGCGTGTCACGGAATCAGTACAATTTGGATTTTATTCTAAGTTAGTGTCTTTAAGTTAGGAATAGTGATATTAGTGTTAGTGACAAGGACTGTTAGGTTAGGGACAGTGATATTATCTTAGCAGGGTCATTCTGAATTGCTCGCGTTTCATAATGTGCCAAACCCACCTCTGCATTAAGGTAATTAGTGGCAGCTAGTTTCTAGTTTAGTGGTAGTTAGGTTAGGAACAGTGGTATTAGTGTTAGTGAGAGGTTCTGTTAAGTTATGAATAATGATATTAGTTTATTAGGGCATACTGAATTCTCTTGTTCCATAAATGTGCGTGCTTCGTTGTGTTGGTCAACCTGTTCACTCAGCATTGTAGGTGTTCTGGTGGTGTGTCATTACTCCACTAACGTCCAGTCACGAGTTTCTTCATTATTCGGCGAAGTAAATATGGCGGAAACTTCGATCTTTTAGCTAGATCATGGTATAAATCCTGTCCCTCTGCCCTCTCTCGGAAAATAAGCGTAACAAAATTCACATAGGTATCAGCAACCTCCAAATGGAGGCCCTTCGCCCCGACATTGGGCATATAGGACAGACAGAACAGAACAGACATGGTATAAATGAAAGTGTATATTTTAAGGCGGGTGGGTTGTTCCAAACCATTCATCAAGACAACATATCCTTTCCACAGAATGATTTATAGTAGAATATAGGCGATTTATGAAGAAAAACTAAGTTTTAAAATAGGAGCCCTCTGCATTGCGACTTTACCAAATTATGTAGGGCCTATCTTTTTCGAAAAAAATAAAATAAAAACACAACATTGCTCTTAGTATTTAGACAGTTGTAATCGTCCAAAATATAAATTATATTAACTGTAAAGAAATATAAACAATCAGTAGTAAATTCAAAAAATGGAATGTATGATTTAAAAGTAGAATGTTTATTTTTGTGATAAGGTAGAGTATTTCAAAATAATTGTTTGCGTGAAATTCTACTATAGGCCTATATATAAAAAATCATTTTTAAAAATTTCGATTACAGTACCTTTATATGTTCTTTTTGCCAATAAATCCAACACGTATTATCAAACGCAGAAATAGATTTATCTTAAAAATTTCCGTACACGCATGAAAAGTTTTAGTTAACAATTTCACGTATTGTTGATTATTGATTTTAAAGTTTTTAAATTAACGTCTAAATATGGTGAAAACTCGAAATTTGTAAGAAATATTTCTTGTAGGTAATTTTAATTTTAAATCTATTGATTTATCTAAACATCACACATCGAAATAAATACATGCTCATCGCACAAATATTTTGCACAGTGTTTAGATATAATACATGAAACAAATTGAAATGTTTTCATATTTTTAATTTACTGCAGCTGATATTGAATAGTCTTTAAACATGCCTTTAAAAAATCGATGAAGTTGTTTCACAATGGTGATACGTGGCAGTAGTGTACTTCTAAAACATGTTTCAATGTAAACATTTTACAGCGTGATATCACATGACTCGACGGTATGAGAGACAGTTGAATCTTAGTAAGCGAGCAGAGGATGGTAACCGGTTAGTTGTGGCATAGCGGGGAAATGATGTGGTAGTTGAAGACCGTGTGGGAGTTTTGATGTTTTGAAACGTCTGTAGTGTTTTGTAATGGACAATATATACGTTTCAGAAGCCCCTCACAGATAATGGACAGAATTAACGTTAACATCAGGTGAGTGAAGAACTTGAGTTGATATGGCCATTAGAATAAACAACTGTTTTACATAAAAATGAACATTTGATCTGTCATTTTCTTCGGCCATTTCTTCCAAAAAGAACTTGTAACCGTATCCGGATGGTAAAAGATTTGTTGTACTGCTGTGCTGGAAGTTATGCTATTCTTTACAATATCTGGCCTTATAAGTATCGTAATGCGTTAAATAAGAAATGAATATCGTCAATGTGCAATACTTTTATGATGGCACTATACTTCCACTATAGATTCGGTTTAACGTCCGTTTATCGAATTTCCGAGGAATATATTATGATTATATACGGACGTTCCAGAGTGTCTTTAAGATTTCAATTATTGTGACACATAATTATACTAGTAGTAGGATGTGTGGAATATGTTAGGCTACGAAATTTTCGAAGATTTTAATGCGGTTCATGTGGTTAAATTTTTTTTTTCATTATTCAGTTACGAACAATATAATTTTTATTTTAGTCACTTTTACTGGGTCGGCCTAGGTGAATGGATGAATAGGCATTGACTTTAAGTTTCTAAGTTAGCGCATTCCATCTTGATCGCTTTTATATATGCATAAATGTAGTCCCATTTTCAATGCCTGAAGATTTACAGGTATGTTAAAGAAATCCTATAGAGCTAATCTTCGACGTACCGGCACTAGCAGTGCTTCACCATCATTCAATAAGAATAATACACAATAGAAAGATTGGTTCGGAAAAAAAACAGATTATCCGCAAACCAAAGAAAATTCCTGATTGGTCGTCCCGTTCATCTTGTCGATACTTCCTGAATGGTTAACCCTCCTCAAATTCGAGAGACTTCGAGATATAACCTGATTGGCTGACTCTCCCTCGTGTTCGGGTATAAATAACCCCATCTGGGATTCGCCAAACTTAGTAATTACTTTTTGCTTACAAGCCAATTTACTGGAAATTTTAACAAAACTTTGTAACAAAATAATTTTTCTCCAATCGAGTAAAATTCAGATTTCTCAATTACGTTCATACAGAATTCCCGTTTTCTTGCGATTGCGACTGTACACCAGAATATCAGCTGTATCCATTTAATGTGTATTACAATTTCTCATACTGGTATCATTAATTTCAATTTATTAGATAAAGTCTCTGAACTCACGTGGTCCTATTAAATAAGCAGTTCGGTTCAAGCAGAATAACGTACCCGAGATTTTTCTAGGCGAATCCGCGCTAATGATAATTTCGCCCCGGAAAATCTGGGCTAGATGGTTTGATGCTAGTGGATTTTGAGAAACTTTGACAGTATCCTAGTCTAATACAGTCTACATAACGAAGGTCGATATGACTATAAACCCGCATCTAGCTATATTTTTTTTGGCCTTGGCAAATTTCCTGTATTAGTAATTAGCAGGTGCCGTGGCTCCACTCGAGATTATTTACTTAACTGCTAGACGTTATATTTAAATCATTTAACATAAAAATAATTGAAACATACTTATGAACACTGGAATATTTTTACATGATTTTATTCTCAAACATATTGTACGTAATATATATACATAATTAAACGAACAAAACAAATGTGCTGCAATGCATTTCACTTCGATCGAAATTAAACTATTAAAATAAACCACAGATTCGAGAACCTTCCCCAAATCGTGCATAAACAATTAAAACGATGGATAATTAAAAAGCTAAACTCCGACTACGAGATGCATTATTTTCACAAAGTGCGACTCCCGGGGAAAACCGACATCGGATTTGAGCCCCCCCCCTCATAGTGAGTTTCGTTAAAATCATTCAATCGTTAGGCATGCATTTAAGGTCCCCTTCTGTCCATCTATATGAAAAGATTCTGATATGAAACTTCCTCTGTTCCTCTGTTAGGCCTACATTTATTTAAAATTCCATGCTCAACGTTGAGTTCTGTTGTTACTTAAACATGCACATCATATGTAGTTAAAACACACTATAGAGAAAATGATTTTAAATATGCTTTATCCTTCATTCGAATCTACTGTATTTTTTCTTCCCTCTCCCCAAATTCAAATTCTTAGGCTCGAAGCTTGGCGTGAGTTTGAATAAAAAATTTTAGTGTGAGGGTGTAAAGTAGCTCTCTGTTTATTGAATTATGCCGTAGATTACGGTACATTGTTGCTAATATATGGTATTCCATAGTCACCCAATAATAGAAACAATAACCCTAATATAACAATGCAATCTGCTGGGCCTACAAATATCGCTATACCGAGGTTTGACTGTAGTGTCAAAGTTGCACATCGGATCATGATGTCTGCTCTTGTCAAAGGGTAGAATATTTTTCACGTTGGCAACGGATCATGCTGACTGTCAGCTGGCCTTTTGTGATGTCAGCCACTAGGTTTCAGCAGGTTTAATATGAATAATCCAGTCTGTCATGGAGACTACAAGGGACTAACCGTAATATTTACTGACTATTAACGTAATGTTCACATAGAAGTCTATAGTTATTCTAATGAATAAGATGCAGTTATTTAAATGTTGTTTTAAAGGCTTACATGAACCACATTTTTAACCACAACAAGTGTACAGAATTTGTTAGGTTATGACTACCTCTATTCCGCTACTTACGTAACTTATCCACTCCCCTTAGATATGCCAGTCAGTGAACAGCATCTCAGTCACTTGTAAGTATTCAGAACCTAACTTTTTAAGTTCAGGAAACACTTCCTCTATTTCAGGTACAAAACATTTAACATAGGATAAATAACAAAAATAGCCTGCTCAATCTCGGTCGAATAGTACATTTTTCGTGATTTACTTTATGGAAGAGTAACCAAACTAGATATTTATTTTAGATAATGCTATTTTACTTTCATACTTTCATAGGTTTGTGCATGTATCCATTGATTTGTTTAGGACAAATTAGCCCACACTATGATATTACGTTTAACATTACTAAATATGATCATCTATGATAGCATCATCTTAGACACCAAGGCCACAATTAAATACATGTACAAAGAGTTCAATTTATCACATTTTCTTTAAAACTAAGCAGGCCAAGACTTTCGAGCTACTTAGTATGACTAGTACCGGCCATTTTGACTGACAAACAATTTTTAGTCAGGTTTTCCTTCCTGGTTTCCTCAAAAATGAATCTGGAATTTTTATAGGGATAGCTAGTGGTGTTCTGAAATATAACAATCGAGGAAAAGCCACCTATATTCAATAACATACTCTGTTAGACAGTAATTCGGGAATATTTATAGTTTACTAATGCCCGGTTTCTACAAACTTGTGAATTACCTATGGGTAAATTACCCATGGATAAATTAGTTCCATTTAACCTACAATGGTATAATGAGCAAGGCCTTGGATTTGTACAGTTAATTTAATTCAGAAGGCTTTGATTCTCATTGTTATTGATCCTATGAAAGGTTAAATTTTATCCAGCCATCCATGAAAGGACAAATTAATCCAAAGATTTACCCTTGGACAGATCTAGCCCGAGTTTGTAGGAACATTTTTTCTGTCATTTTCATATTTACCTAGAGGACATTTTTCTAGAAACTCGCCACAAGTGTAAGTGATTGCTATCTTTAAATTATTTGTGTTTGTGTGGTGTTATTCTTGTGTAAATTGTGTAAATTCTGTGCATTAGATAATTTACCCATAGGTAATTCGCGAGTTTATAGAAACCGGCCATAAAACAGACAAATAATAGAGCGCTGAGCGATCAAAATGACCTGTGATGGTTCTTCTAGGTAATTAATACTTTGAACTTTAAAATGTCAAGGAACATTAAGAAAGGAAATTAACAAAGCCAGTGTTTGAATTTGGACAAAACTAAAAGAAACTTCAAAGCAATTATTACAAAATCTTAACTAGTCAAAATGATCAGTTGGATCTTCTAGTGTTAATTGCAGAGTAGAGAAATCTAAATGAGCTGAATCCTTGATCTGATCAGGTATCTAGTTAATCATTCACGCAAAGCTATCAAGCTTATCTCGTGCAGGTGCAGCTCTGCGACGACCTCCTCGTTATTCCTCCCAGGTGAGCTGTTCCAAACCACCTACTGTTCAATTCCTAAGAGGAACCTTCCTGTTCTATTAGCCCATCACATCAGGTTGAGTCTTAGATGCGTATGTTGCGCTGAAAATGTCTCAGCATGATTTTAACCCTTTATTTGGCAAATTAAGTTTCTCCCACAGTTTGTAGAACCACGTCGGACTGCGAAGAAAATAGTTTTCACAACGGTTAATCACTTATTATACTTCATTAGAAAATTCAGTGAATTTGTATGGAATTATGATTTGTAGTAAACGTTTCTCTAATATTTATACAGATACAAAATAATAAGCCGTATCCTATAAGATACGTTACTAATTTAAGGATCAAGGATCTAAATATTTAAGCTATTTTTATACCCTTTTATACTGTCTTAAATTGGAATGAATTTTGAAACACACATCAACGATGTAGATAATGTGTTCATGAAACCGCATGTTATCGTTTCTGTTCAAGATAATATGGTAATATTTTAGGGTAAAAGTTCCTCTCACACTGGAATTCGAACCCAAGAGTTTCGGCTTTGCGTGTCGATGCTCTACCAATTGAGTCAGTCAGCGTTCGGTTCGCAGCGCTTGCCTCTCTTATGACTGATATTCTTAATGGCCTCTCTCACTTACAGATATTTGCGTCGTATGTTGTGAAGAACACTAATTTAGTGAGTTTATTTTTATAAACTCTAATCTATATTTTACATATTACGTAAAGTGATTGTATTATTCTGTAGTTTTATTTGTCTGTCCTTTGATTGTAAACTGTCAAATGCCTGTATATTTGTGTCTAAAGAGAATATAATGAATATAAATATAAAATTTGAAAATGATGATGACAAACAGTAATTTATAAATTCATTAAAAATATATATTTGTCATAATTCAAAGAGAAGAAGAAATCCCTAGATTTATATTTTATGAAGTAAAAATTGCTTATATGTATTTAGCGTATGTGCTAAGACAATGCTAGTTTTGTAGTAGCCGACTGCATGGTGCAGAAGTTTCAAAGCAATAAAAGACATGTTGATTTATAATCGTGCAGCTATTACCTAATTGACCAGAACTGAGAAAAGAATGTCAATGCCAATAAATTCTAAGCCATGTGTTTCGTGACATATAAAACTTTAAAGAAACGTTTAATTATTGAAGTAGTTGTGGCAGCGTGACGTACTTTATTGTGCCCCACGACGATTCACGACTGTTTCTCAAACTAATTTATTATCCGCATAGCTGTTTTGAGACATGCATTAACTTTACTGTTACCCATTCGTAACAGAATATATTAACATCTTCCACCCATAATCATTTTAGAAGTGCTGACTCTTAGTACCCCAACTTGGTAATCACTCAACCGCTCATGTCATGTTATTGAACAAATTGCGTCTATTGGACAGAATACGTCTATACGAAAGCCTCATATAATTTAGTGAAAGATCCAAGATTTTATTTAAATATTTGGTACCTTATTGTTTATAATACATTACAGTTATGCTAATTACAGCAGAAATAAATAAATTGACACTTGTTTCCGGGGTTCTGCCCAGCGCCAGTCCCGGTTAGATCCAAGATTTTTATTAAGGAGAAAGAACACATTTGTAGTAACGTTCTCCTGATTGTTTTAAATTAAATTCTGCCACATGGTCGACGAGACCACAAGACAGTTCAGTGACAGTGCTTTTATACGATTTTATAAATTTTATAAATATGACGAAATGCAGTTTTTATTTTAATTATTGGAACTCCAATGTAGCAAAAGATGCCCTGAAGATGGTGTAAAGGCACCAAAAGACCTAGGCGGCAAACCACAAAATATATCGTAGTTGAGCAACTGGTATCATATTTATTTTATTTCATTGATCGAGCTCAACAGTATTAAACATGTATTTTAATAACTTTAAATACTGCTGTACAGTCAAAGCCTTTACGATAATAATGTGCATGCCTCTCCATATATTGCCGAAACCTAATCATGTAACGAGGTCTCGGAAGGTGAAGAGTCTACTGAAGAAGTGAAGGATGAGTCATACGATTGGATTCTATTGGTTATGAGTGGAGCTTTGCAAACCCCGTAAAATAATCCGTACACATTATTAACGTCGCCGGCTGTACGAGAGAGACAATGTAGATAAAGGTATATCCAAAGAAAATACAGCCAACCCTCGATATAATGCCACCATCCGTTCTCTAACATTTAGTGGCACAAAGCGAGGGTGGCACTAAACCGAAATTTAACTTTCAAAATATAAATGGCATCATACAATATTTCCTATGCATCTACGACTAACAGTTTTCCCCCACAACAATGAAAAATGTGATGCAATAGCCTGCTGGCTGGACTTTGGGAATGTTTCACTGTATTCACAAATTTCTTGCTTCTCTTGAAGTGTAACAACAGTTCTCTTCATTTTAACAATCTTACGCGAACTGTAATATAGTGTTTAACAGCTGAATGGACACTGGACTAAAATAAGTGAAAGTTTGGAATGTCTCATTGTATGAAGGGCTCTTTCTACCTGCTCCATCCTCATGCAGGCTGTCTGTTCTACTTCTTAATATAGCTTCCTCATTCAACCGCACAACATTTACACTCACTTCTTGAAGTACAGTACAGTATGTTTCTTAAATAATCTTTCTAACCTTCACCCAAGTTTTAAAATAATTCTGCAACTGAATAAAAATCATGCTAGCTATATTTTGTAAAAATCTTGTCTTATACCACTGGCACTAAATGAATTGGCACAGTAACGAGGTTTATTATGTATTTTATATGGGAAAAGATCCGTTCCCCTGCATTTATTGGCGCAGTGCGAGGGTGGCACTGTAAAGAGGGTTGACTGTATGTGACATGGTTTTTACTTACAATAAGGAACGTTTTAAAAATAGAATGGGAATAAAATTAAACTTATACTAATTATTCATAAAAAAAAACTGTTACGCACAGTTTAATATTATAACCAAAGCCCGAAAAATTGTGCGTTTACATGCGATAATATGCCTGGATTATCGATGACGTCACAGGTATGTTTCAAACAATCAAAATGCTACGCCGGAGAAAGACAGTACGCGAACGTACGAATGTCAGCGTCACCGTGGACTCTTGCGGAGAAACGAAGCCAGGACACCATATTATTTTCTGTCGTGGTAAAGGCACGCGCATTGGTAGTATTGTTTCATGTGAAAGCTATTAAAAATGCCAATATCAAATAATACACGATTAAATAATTTTAAAAATATGGCAAGGATAATATTTTGTGTCTGCAAGAGAAGTAATTATTGTTTTACACGAAAATTCATCTGGCTTAATATCAGTTTGAACATTTAAGTAGGTAAACAATTTAATATAATGGTACTAAAACTAAGGCTGTCAATCTATAAAACAGTAACTAAAATAAATGGTCTAAAACAATCCAAGGGCATGACTTGATATAAAGTTTATCGAAAGAATCAATGAGAGACTTATAATGTTAAAAACTGTTCAGCGGTAAACGTCTCGAACATTTATTTTTTACAATTTACTAATGTGCATTGTAGTCCATCCTAATGCATCCTGTAATGGTACTGGAGGTGACAGTTTTCCTTTAAGATAAGGTTTCAAATAAGATAACTTTATTAATACTTAATTTCATATATCACCAGATTCTGAATTGTTAATTTGCAACGTACTGCTGAGGTTCTTAATATCAGACTGTACTTGCCTGTACCTGTTCGCGTGTAAGGACAACAACAAAGAGTCCATGGACTCTAAACTTACGAGAGAACGCACATTTCTCTAGGCTCAAATAATTCTCATTGAGTCGCATTGGACAAGTTACATCTGGCGTATTTATATGAAGCCTATATTCAATCTATTTTTTGTATCGTATCATTTTATGATGCAACTTACTAGCTTTAAATCGTATTTTCATACTGCAAAAGCGTTCAAAAGCGTTCACTTTGTTGCATAGCTGGAAAATCTTTGAAAACAGATTGTTAACTGCTCTTTAAGGATTAACTTATAAAATGCTCACTTTACCCGGTTTATACAACTATATTTGGAGTTGTTGTGTTTAAGTTATAACCAGACGTTCATTAATAATTCTAACAAACGTAGCTGTGACATAGAAAGAGAACTACAACTAGCAAAAATGTAATTTGTATGCTAGTAAAACCTTAGAACTGACACTTGTACTATATTTGTAACTCAGTTAAAGAACTCTTGAAAAAATGTGTTACTACTCTATAAATGAATATTTGACCGAGGTATTTCAGTTTTTAATATTCTAGTGATTATAATTTTATTTCTTCCACTTTATTGTGTTTTCCATTTATGAAGAAAATAAATTATTAATAATAATATATTCATGCCAATTTGCGTAACTGTGATTTCAGTATCAATTTTGTATACATCAGAATGATCATCATTTGCCCTTATTTATACTCTTATACAATTCAACGGCCCTAAATAGCGTGCTTGCTCGCCCGCTTCGTGAGACATCGGGTATACTCGGCGATGTTCGTATCTCTCAGTCTAAACTTGCACGAAGACTACTAAATTAGGAAAACCGTTTCTTTATTATATAAAGCCTAAGTGAAATGAACACAATGAACAAATATTCTAATTTTATTTTTACTTACAATTTTCATAGCTCTGAACCACAAACATTTTTAATAATCTACCAGTGTAAATTTCTTTAAAATCCTGGAGTCAATGAATAGTGGCGGGCGAAGCCGGGAGCACCAGCAGTAAAATATTGATGATTTAACTTTTGAAATATCGCTGATAGTAATAATCCAAATCAATCACTCCTTCTCTTGAAAAATTATATAATTTCTTAAAATTACACTGAATTTATCAAATAAAATTCACATCTCATTCATCTGTCAACAAACAGTTGAAAAACGCCATTATCCACCGCCGTCTCGAGAATTACGCACGAGAATTAGCCTATACAGTTTAGAAGGCAGTGGATCACAGTTATCTTTGGAACTACATAATCGAATCTGAGATAGTTTTCCCAGGTGGCAATTTCTAATCGTGGAATGTACTCTAAAGCCGGAATTTTAGCTGTTTCATTAATTATTAATGGTTTAGTTTAAGAATGATTCGCGTGCAAGTGTTAATAAATATAATGCTTTAATAATTATTATACTATTAATTTCTAATTTTTCAGTTAATTATCGTGGGCGAAGCCGCGGGCACATCCTAGTTAAATACATTTTAGTAATATCACATAAATAGTACTACCAAGGTAAAAAAGAAGAGTATAACAGAATATCACAGTTACGCAACACATGAAAGCAGTTCTCCAGTTCCATTCACCTTTTAATCCAATGCGGGAACCACACCTTTAGTCCAATTAAACCTAAGATAGACTATTCGTTCAATAAATTAATCAAATCATTTTCCTAGCAGGAAATAAATTTTGGATAACTAAAACTAAATTTTGTTCAATTCTTCTATCTCTTCAAGAGATTTTATGTTCTCTCATTGTTTTTTTATTCATGAAGGTACCCTCTATTATATTTTCTAACCTGATAGCAAGAATCATTGCATGGGAAGGAAGCTTTGACTGTAAGTGCTATAATATCGTATAGTAAAGATTATAATATTAAGATTAGACAATACAGGGATCATCATCGGCGTCTCTTTTGCACCGTGTCGCGACGCAAGCGCGATGAAGAAGATTCAGTTGTGTAGATGAATCTATCTGTAGTTCGATCGGTTTGCCACTACGAGCGGTAGTGTCGCCTTTCCTTCTAGCCACTTCAGTCGCTTCAAGTTGGTCGTCGAGGAAAGTAGCGTGGAAATCCTAAGCGCGAACCGCGAAACTCGCGTATTTTCTATTTAAATCTGAAAGAAAACATTTTACCGTATAATGTAAATCCCCGACCTATCACCATGACTACCTTGAACTCTCCGAGTGTACTTTTATGTACTCTGTGAGAAAAACAAGACATGCACATGTTGCTGAAAAGTGTGATCTATTTATCCTGCAAATTTATGCAAAATATATCGTTTCTAATCGATAATTATAGTACATTTTAAAACGTTTGTAATATTATAGGTGTAGGAAGTGGTTAAATTACCCCACATTACAGTACCACTAATAAAGTAACAAACATTACAAAGGACATGAAATAATCGATATGCGAAAAACAAATGAAAACTGTAGCCAGCTCTACTGCGTGAAGTGATTTCTCGTTCTAGACTATTTAAAAAATAATTAAATCAAATGCGTCATTTATAGCATATGAAGTAGCATAACCACAATATTCATTCGTAGTTTTGTTAAGAAAATAAAATGTATAGATGTGAAAATATCAACGTAGCTTAACCATAAAATAAATTAATAGACTTATAAACTTAAGGTATTATAATAGAATTTAACTGAAGGTAACTAAACTAAAATTTAGAGCATAGACTTTTAAAAAATATAAACAAGTTTTCCACTATTGAAATAAAGAAGTGGAATTTGGAATACATGCTAGTGTTAGTTTTTGCGATTTTGAACTTCAGCGTTCTCGTGAATCCATTTATTGTTTTATACCGGGATTCTTAACTGCATTAAGTGTTCATTGTGAAAGATATTAGTGTGTTGTGATGTTGGAACATAAAACTATCAACTATACTATCTCTTACATGTGAATAAGAGATCTGATTTCGTGTGGTGTTACATCATCATCAACGACTTAAAAGAAAACATTGTAGAAAGCAGCGTCCCACCTGGCTGATCTTCAATTCAAAGGTAGGATGAAGAGAACAACAAAATTTGTAATTTTAGTTCTAAGGATTTTTAATATTTATGGTTTCATTAATAGTTCTATCTTTTGACCTGCTGGCTGCTTTTCATGTAACTCGACATGTTCAGAAAAGCTTTCCTGTCTATTTAATATTTAACTCCTCGCCCGATAACAGAGTAATCACTGAGCGTTACGTAAACTTTCATTCGATATCATATTAGTTCATGCTGGAATACTTGAAATCCAGAAGCCCTAGTTATAGAACAGAAAGAAAACAATCCAGACATCTTTACTTAATCAAGAACAGTAACAATTTGCGGCAAATTTAGTTTTTAAGGAGTTACCTTAGAAGTTCTGTTTCGTCATACCCCTCAAGAAACCAATAATAATAATAATAATAATAATAATAATAATAATAATAATAGTAATAATAATAATAATAATAATAATACGGTAATAATAATAAATCTTTATTTAATCTGGTAGCGTTAAGGCCTTAAGGCCTTCTCTTACACTCAACCAGAGACGGAAAAAAGGAACAAACAAATACATTGACAGAGTTCCATAAGTAATAAGAATAAATTAATTATATACATATACAGTAGATAACAGAGTCTACTGTTACATAAAATAAAACTATCTACTTAAAAGTAATGCAGTTTTGGATTATCTTACAAAATTAATAGTCATGGTATTTATAGGATGTTTTGAAATAGACCTAACAAGTCTTAATTTTTTTTAAACTTTTTTTTAGTTTTTAGTCTTCTTTGTTAAGCGTAAAAGTTTCTATTAATGTTAAAGAAGTTATGAAATATGGTACCATAAATGTTCTCTGCTGTTATTTACAAACCAGGAGGACCCCCTTTTGCTACCTGTACAATTTTCACCTCCTTATTTTTATGTAGTGGATATCTAAATATTGGACCTATTCGTACCGGGCGGTCATAAATGACGTTTTCGATTATCTTGCTAGTTTTTTAAAATCCGTGAACTGTACTTATCACGAAGACCTCTTGCCAATGTTTCTGTCGTATTTATAATTTTAGATTTTAAAAAGTAACGCAAGCGTAGTAAATTATTATTTGACTCAATTTTTGGTAGCATAAAATAGTAGGCCTACCTACAGATTATTGTGCATATTTTCTTGTTTTTTTTTTCAAGTTTGTAGATCATCTGATGTTTATAAATTGTTCTTTATTTAATTTAAAAATTAAAATGCACGTGGAAGAATTATTCGTCTGAAAATTCTAAGGATCTTTAATGAGGTAAGCTAATTATAATTTGTGGTCATTCCTTTCTGAAACTGTAAACAAAGAAAACTCTGTTCGGGAGAGTTATACTGCATCTTCTTTATCTTTCTAGGCTTAGAATCTTTCTTTTTTTACCCATTTACATGACAGAAAATGAGCCATTTCACGAATAATCATCAGAGTGGTAGCTAAACGGGTCTCTAGAGGACGACGATGGTCCACTATCGACTACCGAACTTGCTTCTGCTGTATCCGGGACCTACAACTAGATGTGGACTCCGAACCCCTGTGGGCGTCCCCTAATACACCTATGTATGGTGCATTTATATCCCAGTTTGAAGGTTTAAATAAGTTGAGCTTTAAATTAAAATGTCTATGAGCATTCTGAACTTTCCGTTGTCTATAATAGGACACTTGATGACTTCGGAAAGTTATTTACTTTGAGACATTTACATTGATTTATATACTGTACTGTTCAGATATATGCATTTCAAAAATTAATTGCTATTTTCGAAACGAAATTTTTACTGTGCAGTTTATCTACATTTGTCAATTATTTTGAGATCAGTAAATTTATCTAGCTAAAAATGATTCTCTAATGCATAAGAGGTAAAGTTCATTAAACGGAAGGGGAAGTGTATCTAGTTACACTATAATCAAGACAATATGTCATTTATAAGTACCTTCATTCCTCATTTTCCCCGATATTGAAATGAACTTTTACGAAAATACGTGGATGAGATATACATATTTTCAGATGAAGCTTGATTGTGTTATAAATAGGCATCGGAAGTTAAGACATTAAAATATTTTATGTGCCTAAAAAGGATTAAAATGAATAAAGAATAGGGCAATTAACGGCATTGAAATTATATTGCGTTAAAATTCGTATATATAAAATAACTCTAATACTGTAGTCTCCAAAAATTAAATTATAGTTATTTATTGATCAGTATCCGCAATCAGAGTTAAATTAACCATTATCTCCTACACAGTTTTTCTTTAATTTTGAAGTCCACATTAAAAATAATAAAATAAAAATCATGACATAAAAACAATTGGATGGTAGAAAATAGTATCAGTTGAAAAATTAAATTTTATGAAATAGGCTTTTAAATATGTTAAAATTATAATTCTCTGTAGAAAACACAGTATTGTATTGTTACTAAAATATAAAACCTATTTGATTATTCGATTCATTTAATGAAATAATGTTTATTTTGAAATAGGGTCCCTCGGGCACTTTTTAATTAAAACAGGAAAACTCAATAAGACCTCGAATTTCTGGATGTGAAAATAGTGTGGTTGCATATCCTACTAAATTAATTTAGGGACTTTAAGAGAAACTTAATATCACTTCCTAGTTTCCCACTCATACTTCTTTCAATACTATTAAGAGAGTGCTCAAATACTAGAAAAAAACGAAAGAGTAGGCTACATTATACAAACAAATAAGGTACAAATGGCAAAAAAGGAAAAAGAAGGCAAGTCAAAACTTCACTAGGAGGCTTTATTTGTCATAATTTCAACACATCTTTAAATATATACATTCAAATAAAATAGGTTTTTTCCTGAACTCCAAATGCCTAATTATAAACTCGGAGGTTCCCACGTATCTAATTACAGCTGCTCTTTCGGTGAAATCTCGCATCTTTCCAAAAACGGCGGGTGGAAAATTTCGAGGAAGTGGCAAATTTATCGGATACCTACCTTATTATTTTTTAAAAATAAACTACGTTATTTAAAAGACATTTTTTTTTCCATTCATTGGCACATACCGCTACTGTTCTTCTGTAAAACGTCTCAAGTTCGCTTGTGAGAATGGGCTTTCTTATTACTTTATCTTAAAAATTTAAAACATATGAATTATATTTAATGGAAATCGAGAATAAAGCTTGATTTTTCTTGAATTCGATACAGCGAATTTCAGAATTTTAGGCCGTTTAATTTCTATTCCCATGAAGGGAGACGTTTTAATTCTGGAAGCAGAAGTAATAGTACCGCAAGGTGTATTATGTGCACTTCTTTGTAACAATCAGGTTGTTAAGCTCTAGTTTATTCCACCCCTTATTACAGGTAATTAGAAACGGAGATTAGAGCGATGTGATGGATATATCACTAATCATATATAGTAGATATCCAGTGAGTTATTTAAACAATATTGTCTCTAATTTCACTGTAAATTACAGTTCCCTCTCCACTGTTTGCAGAATATATGATACTGACATACATGCTGCATTAATGTAACACCTACTGCAGTTTGTTCTGTAGATACATGCAGACTAAATTTTACCCAGTCCAAAGTAACAACGCAATAGGGTCCTATTTCAATGAACACGGGCTTCATAAATGATGAGTCTAATACTTCATTTTTACACTATTAGGATGGCCATACGTCCGGGACTTTTTAGGTGTCTCCCGGCCGTCCCGTCGTCACTCCAAAAAATAGCAATTGTCTCGTTTTACGAAAATCTGCTTCGAGAATAGATCATCATCATTTGCTCAACAACTCATCTCTGAGTCTTGACCTCCACAAGGCGCTTCCTCCAGTTACCACGATCCTGTGCCTCTTTCCATCGGTTTCTCAGTCCCAGTTCTCTAACATCCTCATCCACCTCATCCTTCCAGCGGAATCTTGGTTTTCCTCTTTTCCTTCTCCCTTCTGTTTGAGTGGACCATACCCTTTTGTAAATTTCAGAATCTTCCTTTCTCCTTACATGACCTGCCCATCGGAGTCTAGTTAGCTTAATGAATCTACTGATTTCCACATCTTTGAATAATGTATACAGCTCTTGATTATAACGTTTTCGCCAAACTCCATTATCACATATGGGGCCATACACTCTCCTCAATATTTTTCTTTCAAAACATTGTAGAATGTGTTCATTGTTTTTTCCAATAGTCCATGTTTCGCATGGATATGTCAGGAGAATAGAACATATATTTGAATTAATCTGTAGACCTTTAATATTTCAAACTTTTATATACTCTTAGTGTGTGAAATGTATGTTTGGAATTTAAATTGTAGCTTCTTTCAGTAAAGTTAAAGAGCACTTTATTGTTTCGTCCATTTTCGGCGTCAGTGGATCGGTTTTGAATAATTATGGAAGCCGCACTCATTCATAGGAAACTAACGTTTATGTTTTTTATATGGTCCACACAAGATCAATCATTTTGCGCAAATTGGAATGTTGTGCAATCTTTTTGACGGTGATTGACGTTCTGTGCAACTGTTGTATGAAATAAAAAAGGGTTTTATATTTTTTGTGACTTGTCTGAGATTTTAATGCATATTACTTATTAGGCCTACCTTTATTGGACGTATACAATCTATATGCCTATTATTTTCTCCCGTTCTTAAAATGTGTTAGTTATAATAATAATAATAATAATAGCAAAATGTAATTATGGGGGTATTTTTTGGGTGTGGGGAAAGTCTCGTTTTCAGCTCAAAATATTATCACTCTATACATTATGAAATGGCATTTTAGTATTTTGTAACACATTGCATTTAAAATAAAAATCAGGTAAACTGATGTAAAAAAGTGCCAGTATGTTTTTTTTAATCAGTTATGACTGCAATTATGATATGCAGAATATGTTTTTGTAATTGATTTACAAGTTAAGCTCCAGATTTATTCATTAAGCAGGGCTTAGGGAAGAACAAAGGTCTAGTTTTCTTTTTAATCAGATTAAAATCTTCCAGCATCAGCTGAACTGTACAGATTTTTGATATCTTGACAATCGCACACTCACATAAAAATACGAAAAAGAAAGTGAAATTGGCTGGTTTCGGGATTTGAACCATGGAACTCCATAACGTGAGGCCAAAACGTTACCATCTCGGTCACCTGGGTCAGTTTAACGGTCTAGTTGTAAGTTATAAGCGCATGTAAAACAATAGTGTTTTTGGTCATAGCTATCTCTATTTTAATTTCCAAAGCCGTAAAATATCACAGTAAAACAATTGACAATGTTGTCATGATAAATGATTTGCTTTTTTTTTATATAAATTCTTTCGAATACGTATATTATCATAAAATAGGCACCAAATTGAGCATTACTCCGAAACAGGTGAACCGATTTCATCCAGTATCAGTAGACCTCTTCCCATGAATACTATAAATGTGTATACCAAATTCCATAAAAATCCGGTAAAGCGTATTTGAGTTACCGCGTTTTTAAAATAGACACTAAATTGGGTTTTACTCCGGTACCGGACAACCGATTTGGTCCAATATCGGTAGACGTCTTCCCATGTACATTATAAATGGGTATACAAAGTTTCAGGAAAATCCAATAAAGCATATTTGAGTTATCGTGACTTCTCATATATTAACATAAAAGGCAATAAATTGGGCATTATTCCGGTACTGGCCAACCGATTTGGTTGAACATCAACAGACGTCTTTCCATGGATAGTATAAATGCGTATACGAAGTTTCATAAATATCCGATAAGGCGTATTTGAGCTATTGCGCCTTTAAAATATACACTAAATTGGGTTTTACTCCGGTACCGGTCAACAGATTAGGTTCAAATTTAACAGAGTACTTTTCATGGATGTCATAAATGCGTATACCAAGTTTAATGGAAATCCGATACAGCGTATTTGAATTATGGCGCCTTTCTATTAGAAAATCGCCATAATCTATTAAAATAGGCACTAAATTGGGCATTACTCCGGTACCGGTGAACCGATTTGGTTCAATATCAATAGGGTTCTTCCCATTGACATTATAAATGTGTTTTCCAAGTTTCATGAAAATCCGAAAAAGCGTATTTGAGTTAGAGCGCGTACAGACACACGGACGGACGGACGGACAGACAGACAGACAGACGGACAGACATTTTTCGTCCCCCACACAATCTCATAAAGTACCATACTGGCACTTAATAAATGACGACATGACATTTCGTCACTATGGGACGGCCATGATATCAATTACAACTCCGATTATTGTGCATCTGCGTATATAGTATTGTTAGATGTCTTATTCAAAGTATAACGAGTTTAATGTTAAGAATAATTTCAGAAGCATGTCATCAGCACATTCTACATCAATTAGGCTTAAACTCAACAGACCTAAATCCAAAATCGTGTAGTTTTGGAAAATTTATATGGGAAATTTCGATAATTTGAATTCAGTATTGTTATTGAATTTTTAATACAAGCGATTTCAATTTTAAAATTCGCATGCTTATGTCATGGCTTTATTAATGAGATATTGTACTTTAATATCAACTAATTGTGACTCTGGTACAAGAGTTTGGAAAATTTAATCAAATATCCCCTTACAGATTACGATCACTGTAGTTCTTAGAGGGGAGAAAATGCTTGCCTTTGCTCAGAACGTCCGCCATGGACTGGAAAATTGCATTTCTTGGCGCAATGCAATGCATTTCTTTATTTATTATTAACTAAATCAGTAGTATAAAAAATACTAGTGACAATATAATTTATTTTATCTAACTAAAAATGCTAGCTAAAATGAACACATGAAAGAAACTCAAGTTCCTTAGGCAGTCTACTACTGTTGTGTGCAATAGTTTTATTTGTTTGGAGCTGCAAAGTCTATTCCTTCCCCCTAATCATTTTTGCCATTCAACCCAATTCTGCGCTAATTCCATCCAACCATCCCTCGCAATCCCTACTTTTCTTAAATATATCATAATATTTTCCTCTCACTTAAGTCTGGGTCTTCCAATTGGCCTCTTCCCTTCGGGTTTCCCGATCAATATTTTTGAGATATTTCTTTTTTCGCCATGCGCGCAACATGCCCAGCCCATTTCATCCTCCGTGATTTAATTACCCTTAACTATGTTCGGTGAAGAGTACAGGTTATGTATCTCGTCACTATGGAATTTTCTCCAGTCTCCATTTTCATCTCTCTTAGGTCCAAATATTTTCCTAAGCATTGTGTTTTCGAACACTCTCAGATTATGTTCTTCCCGAAGATATGCGATTTGTCTGACACGCTATCATACGACCTGCAGGATAATTGTCTTTTAAATTTTTATTGTTAGATTTCTGGACAGAAGAAATACTATACAAGTTTCTGAACTGCATAAATACAAGCATTTCCTGATTTCAGTCGACACTTAACTTCTACCTTAATATCATTTAGCCTATATCTGTAATAATTATTGAACCAGTTAAATGAATTTCTCCATTTCGAATGATTTACAGGCTATTCTAATATTTTGTGTGCGAATTATTTTGACGTTTCGTGACCACACACTGTGTGAGTTGTGTGTTAAACTAGCTTACGAAAAGACAAAGCAAACAGAGGATCAGAAACTAACCGTAATTTTGACCAAAGATTCTGTTTGATGATATAGTGTTCTTTGGCATATATAATAGTAGTCTGAATCTACGACACAGATCACAATAATGTATAAGTATATTTCCAACCATAAAATTGTTAATCCAAATTTCAGTATAGGAATCTATAACACTAAATGTAATGCAGTTTAGCATTAATAATGACAAAATCATATGATTACTGTACAACACGACGTAGTGTATTATAGTGTTAATCTCATAGAACCAAACCAGCGAATGAAATTATAACACCGGGCTTATATTTACCTCAACTTTGCATTCCTTAGGGAATGGTAACATATAAAAGCTTTAATAAGCAAATGTTATCGGCGAGGCGAATTTGGGTTGCGAGTTTTGTCATTGCATTCAGTGCGGTGCCGACAAACCCCTGAGAGTTCTCCATGACAGCAGAGCACTCGACATAAATTGTAGATACAACATTGTGGAGTTTCATTAGATTCTCCATCCAGACTACCTCAATAGCAGAGTAAATTAATCGTAAATCACATTGTACAGGCCAAATAAACCTGAGTTTAATGCTAGATTAAAATTAATTCTCTAATCGTCCTTCTAATCATACTGTTTCCACAGTAATTTATTACTTGTTTAAATTCTGCAATTATTATATAATTTCGGTTAATAAATTGCATCCAAGAGGTTTACGGCTGGTTTTGCCACCATCAGCAATATACATCGAGGATAATTAGACAAGTCACCTATGGGGAGCAGTAAGCAATGTTTAGATAGAGGGATAATATATAGTATATTGTTCGTGCCATTTTAAGAAGACCTCGTCCAAAATCATCGTCTATATACCCTACAAAAGAATATAATAGCATTGTTCCCAAATCCGAAAATCTCCACCGACACCAACAAAGAACAGGTGCTCTTGTAGTCGTGTGGGTATCCCCAGTGTTGCCGCTGTTATTCAGCACTTCTCAAGTGAATAAAAGTGTTGTGGTACTAATTTGGTAACATAGTAGGCCTACTGGACTGCGGACGAGTGTGAATACACCTATTTACCTTTCTGTTCACTGATTGACAGGTCGGAGAGGATTAGGGGGCAGGAGGTAGAGGAAGTTCTTGGGAAAAAAAAAGTATTTAAGAAGTGGCATCCACAGTATTATGCAACATGCTTATATGGCATTCATTAAGAAACAATTATGATTATGAAAAGAACATAGCGACTTTCTTGTACGAGTAGAATTAAATGTCTAAGTTCTGAATTTTAAGAATACCTTGTAATTACCAAACAAACGACTCTGTCTCGGTAATCAACTGTTAGTAGCCTATAGGCCCTACATTTTTATATTTATTAAACATTTACATGTGTTAGTCCTTAACCCCGAAAGAGAAAAATCTCGTGCTCGGGCGCAGTTCCAGCGTTAAATTTTTGTGTATTTTAAAATAGATGTGCTATGTCAACCTGATCTTAAAGCTAAGAAGTAGTGTTTTGCGATAGATGGCAGATGATAACGTGGAGGGACCTCAGGGCTCTCTTAGCGTTTTATCCTCAAAGCAACGCACATAAATGAACACGAAATGAACTCAGTCTAGTATAATTATAATAAAATTTACACGAACAGAATTGTTATTTTAAATACAGATTATTTATTTTACAATTTTACTTGCTGTTTTTAAGGCTTTGAAGGTTAATCCTTGTGCCGATACCACACCAGTGTTATAGTGAAATTCTATATTATAATCGAGATCATTATGAATTCTAGAGTGATAGGGAAAAAGCGAATAAGTCAAAATACCAAAGTGTTAGGAAAGACTAATAAAAATTTATTTTCACAGCATTGTTACAATATTTAGTTCAGTGTTCAATTATATTTTTACTCAGTATCTTGTACTATATAAAAATATCTGAGTGGGCTGTTGTAAATAGCGTAACAATGCTGTGAAAATAAATTGTTATTTGTCTCTCCTAAAACTTTGGTATTTTGACTTATTCGCTTTTTCCCTATCACTCTGTTATAATCGCATGTAATAAACGCATTATAGGAAGGTCCAACAAAATCGACACTATATCAAATTCTGTTACAGAAGATGTTCCCTAGGTAGAAACCGGGCTGGAATTTTTAGCTCGCTTCCATTTCAAATATTCACTTGGATTCTTAGCGATCATGTTAAATATGTGAGAATATGTATTCTAATTCTGATACTTATTTATTTTATGGTTGTAAGTTAACCAAGGTTATAATTCCTGACAGGTTTCCAGTCATATCGCACTGAAGAGATTTGCATTAATGTCTGTGAAGAAATATATGTCCTGAACGAGAATCAAACCTAGATTTTAACTGGGTAAGCCAGCATTGAGAACACTCGGCTCCTATTGACCTTGCCATTCAAAATTCAAATGATCTTTAGCAACATAGTCATTTTTGCCGCCTATACAAAATGATTTTCTCATCTACACCAACTTGAGGTGTCAGTGAATTCGAGGCCACCACAACCATCGAGACAGACAGACAGACAGACAGACAGACAGAGAGAGAGAGAGAGAGAGAGAGAGAGAGAGAGAGAGAGAGAGAGAGAGAGAGATCTGTGCACGTGCATACATGGGTTTGTGAGCCTGGTTTGTATTTCTTATTGTTTGAAGTTTATTCCCCTAATTTATTAAAGAAGCAAACTTTTTCATTACATATAACGGGCTACCACATTTTCTGTACAGCTCAGCCCATAACATGGAACTTTACGTAGATGGAAAGAGTTCTGTTAATCAACGTTTACGATTCAAAATAACATAATATAATTTATAAATTAATAGTTCTACAAGGGCCTTCAATTTCGCATTATTATTTAGCAAATTTCCAGGATGTTGTTAAACATTCTATTCTTATTGGTAAAAGGTCCAGTTTCAATCGGTCTTCTTACACCTGGATAAGTTAGCTCATTAGAAACGTATTGTATATTTTCCATTTTGTAGCTTCTAGTGATGGTGGTAATGCCATTGATATCGGATAGCCATGACCCAAAACTGTAATGTTGTTGATGGTTCTAAACTTTCATTCGAGCTTCAGCGAGTATTGATTTAGAAACGTAATAAACATCTTTGATATCACATTAAACTGCCTTTTAACCAGTTGACAGACATCTTATTTACAGACTTAAATGATATTCATAGCTAAGTATTCACGAGGTTATAAATTTGAGATGTTTTCGTTAAGAATAGCGTGACCTAGAGTCGTTGCATGGAATTCGCAGCAGATGTCTCCCAGAACAGTAATTAGTAGTATTAATGTTTTTGTAGCAATCTGCTATTTTCCATATTCTGTCGTAAATCACAAAGCGTATTGTTTTCACATCTTTGGCCTGTTATTACCTAGATGTCTTACTCGGTAATTGTATCTTATTACTCCCTGAACTTCTTGTTAGGAGCTGTTTATTTGATGAAATGGAGATATAGATATTTTCAACTTCTAAGTACGGTATATCTTCATTTTCTCGGAATAAACAGACGGGTTGAAATATAGAAATTCGAAACGATATGCGCTACACAATAAAGATAGAGACCAAACTCTTCGTATGTTTCAGAACTTTTTCTATTCAAATGAGGATTGGGATTTTCAAAAAGTATCTCAAAATTAAAAATCATTACAATGAATTTATTGTTGGCAAAAAAGATTAATCATTTCTGTGTATGTAAACCCAATTGAACAAAATATTAACGATGGTCAAACTAACGCCACGAAGGGGAACTTTCGTGTCGACAATTTTACGAACATGTGCGAAGTCTTGCCGTGTGTGCAACGAGACTAAAACCCTCGCTCATGTTCCCGGTTTCTGCAGGAAAAGCGAACATTTATTTAACAACAGACACCATACAATTCAGACAGCCATTGCTGACTCGTTCAGAGCCGCAGACAAGTTCGAGGTGTGTGAAGAAGTTGAAATTGCAAAATTGCTAAATGAGAGTCTAACTATTTCATCAGCGTAATTTTTTTCAGAGAACGAGTGTAATAACCGCAAGTAATTGACTCGCATTAGGGTAGGTAATATTCATGAAGAAAGATAGAATTAAGGGGCTAGATTCCTTTGAGGCCAAATATCTCAGAACCAGTTTATATGGACTTAACCGCCCGTATTCTGAGTGCTTCAAGTGTGATTGGTATAACGTCTGCTGACAAAGAATAGTCCCAGTACGATAGGCCTATGGTATACAGGTGACGGTGCACAATGGCCAAAGAATCCCGTAATATATTTAGGGTCATTGACTTATAGCAGAACAATTAATAAAACAAATTCTTAAACCGTTAATTGTAAATTTTGAAGTAACTCCCCTAGCATCGGAAAGTATTGTGACAATTTTATGCAATTAATTCTGTAGTTCCTGATTTATGTCGATGTTGGAGACTGGAAAATGGGAGATAACATCTTTGTCGATAAACTGAAAAATAAAACCAACCATAAGTTAATTTTACAGAAATACATCTATTTAGAAATATCAGCAGATTATCTAATTGGTGACATAATTATTATGATACGGAAAAATAACAATGAAATCTAGATTGATTAATACTTTCTGTGCCGAACGAGTAAAATTCCATTTTCGGCTCTTTTTTTCATTTTCATAGATCCTCCTTTTAATAACACAATACTAGTAAATGACAAGAAACCCTATTAAAGGAGAATTTTTAGGCATGTTGTTCAATTTCGTCTGAGGAGAATTTTATGTTTGATATCGCAGCATGATCAGAAATAACAGACCCACAACCTAATGGAACTTACGATTAACAAGCAGCAAGAGATAGAGCACTATGTTATTAAGAGGATTTCTCTAATGTGTTTTGGGACATTTCAGTGAAAAAGGTTGGCAGTACGGAGTGCGTGAGATAAACAGTGATACACATTGGTGATCTGACTTACATGTATGTAATGCTAATTGCCTAATTAGTGAGGCATTGTCCTGGATAATCACGTGCTCTAAAATCCTAATTACGTTGCCAGTCCCATGAGCAGAGGCTGGGATTAATAATCAGTATCAGCAAGTTATCAGCACCACGCAATTAGACGTCACAATCATGACACTCGTCAGTGAACAAAGCCCTCTCGTAAAAACGAAGAGGATAAAATGAGTTTATTACAGCTATGGACTCAAAGCGAATTGAAGTCGAGCAGGTTTCAAACTGTAACAGTGGCTCCGTGTAGACTCGTTCAGCGTACAAGTACCGACTAAAGATATGTGTTCATGAAACAACAGAATATGGTTTCTTTTGGCCTTTAGGCCTCGATGACAATATTTTAGGAGAAAAATTATCCTGACACGGGGACTCGAACGCACGATCTTCGGCTTTACCTGCCGATGCACAACTAACTGACAATCTAAATGTTTTTTGTTTTGTTTTAATAATGTCTATGTGTTTCTAGGATATTTTTTTACTGATTGGGGGTGGGGGGTTACGTCTGTAGATGCTCGTAGTTGTGTAAATAATATAATATAATTTTTTAAATTGGGTATTTTTATGGGTAATAATTTAAGTGTATGAGCACTTATGGTCGACACTGACCCGTGCGCCGGTTAATGCTGATAATGTGGTTTTATGTCAGAATTTTTGTGAGCAATAAATACACATAAGTAGCCTACAAATACAACTGACAATTAGTCCGAAGCGTGAATTTAATTTCTTAGTTTAATGTTCAGTTTCCCTAGGCACATGTCAAAAAAGGGTGAATTTGAAAGCTTTGCACGGATTTACTTGCATTTCCCGGAAATACATTTCTAACTAGCCTAATTATCTTAATACGAGAGTTTGAACTAATTTATTCGCCACCGCAGATTGATTTAATATTCCAAGAAGTCGATGATATAAGCATAAGGGCATGGGAATACCGGCATGTTGACCTTTGTGCCGTGGGCTCTTCACTGCTGACTAACATTAATGATTCCAGCTCCACCTTTAACGGAAACTTAGGCACATCCACGCGATCTTAGGGAATTAAAGCAGTTTAAGACAGTTCTAGTACTCACGCAAACCAGACGAGGCCTATATCGACTGCCGTCTTCTATAGAATAGAATAGTGTAGTACATAATTTTTACGCAAAACTGGTTTTAAAATGTGCATACTTCTCAACTGCACTGCCAGTTTCTGATCATGTAATGATGTCTCTGAAGGTAAAGAATACAAAGTTTACTGACTGATCTTCAAGTCTCTATCACGTATGAAATATCTGGATACAGGCTGAGTATCATTAAGGAATAACATTGGCTAGCAATAGTCTATGCGAAAGATGAGATTTCTCTGTTTCGCACTAATGAACACATGGAACACCCATGGAGGGGATCCTTTATGCTTGGGACACGACGTCCTCTATTTATAATAGTATATTGCGATACAAGTGCCGTAAGCGATGCATACGGATCGAGGAAATAGTTGAAATAACGAGGCGCGAGCGCCTCGTTGTTTAAATTTTCCGAGATCCGTTATGCGCTTACGGCACGAGTATTGCATGCTATTTTTTGCACGATGATTATTTATATCAATTTAATTATATTAATTGTGGTATTACCTGAAAATATTATGTATATACATTCTTGAAGATAGATGTTTATTTCAGAAAGTGATTCTCAGGTGTTTGTTGTTATGGGAACCGAATATTTGTCCTTGGGGGCCTTGTCCATAAGGCTTGTATTATGATGTGCCGTAAGTAAATTCTTACCGCACGGAAACTCTTACCGCCCATAGCAACAAGATTACGTGTGGGAATGTCAACTTACGATCCACGGCAACAACATTCGTAAGTACCACTAATTAGTTAAGTCGTGCAAAAACATTTTAACAATACCAAGGTCAGTTTGACGTCCGAGACAGTACCGGTTTTTAACACGTTCCGGTTTCCCGAGACGGTTTTTCGGGAGATGGTTACGAGATGTCGGCCTAAGTGCAACGAGAGTGGCAATATGATCTTACCAGAGGTAGACTACTCCATTGTAGCCTTTGAGATTCTCGTGACTATTTGGCTCACGAATCAGTGGCCAATACAATGTAAAAAAAGTATGGAATTTTAACCAATCGCATATGTCTATCGTAATAATTTTATAGTTTAATTTTTACCATTTTCGTTTTATCGCACCTACTTGTACTTGTTTTTGAAGTAAATTAAAAAGATTGAACACTGAAACATCTTCATACCTCTCTCTAGCTTCTTTGATAAAAAAAAATTAATCATTGAACACAACGATTGTGTATTTATGAGCTGCTTATGAGCAAAATGAGATAAAAAAATTACGTATAATTATTAAATATGTAGTGAAGCATTTGAAATCTCGTATAATTGAAATATAATATTAATTACACGGTATCATTTTAACATGAAAATTATTCTAAAAAAATACACTCACAAAGTCTCGAAAAGCGCGACTATCGAGGATGGCATGACGATCTTTGTCGCCATAGAATATATCGTTTACAGTGGTACCAGAATGACAGAAATAGCATAGTTTTATTAATTTTCGTTACTTCTTTTTATTATTACTTACGTGCTTAGCTCCATGAGCATTCGCTAAATAATCACAATAAATGTAACGAGGTCCGGGTTTTCTCAAGACAAATTCCGGAACTCTCGTGGTATTAGCTAGGACTATTTAGCTCATGAATCAGTGACCTATCCAGTATAAGAATATGTGGAATTTCAGGCAATCACAATCGTCATAATTTTGTCATTTTATTTTTAATAATTTCATTTTATCGCCCCACGTGCAATTATTTTTTTACAACTATTGAACACGAAACTTCTTCTTACCTTTAGCTTCTTTGATAAAAAAAAAACATTCATTGAACAGACTGGTTGCGTGTTATATAAGCTGCAAATTACTAAAAGGAAATACGAAAATAATTTATAATTATTTTTTTGTGTTGTGAAGCATTCTCAATGTTTTAAAATAATAAATAGCAACTTTAAAAACACTAAATATTAGTAGTGGCACCAATGGCATCATAGAGTTTAATCCATAAAAAAAACCCAGCTTATATTCATGGAAAGTGTTGGTACCGTTAATAACCGTATGCACCGCTATAAAAGCGTTATATCGATATCTGGCTTACAGAGACTTAACAATATTGTTAAAATCTAGTCATAATATAAATAGCTTTGTATTTTTATTCATTTTGTGGTTTTGAATTATTCTTTACATGCTTAATTATGGAAGTACTCACTAAATGGTCAAAATAAATATAACTCGAGGTAAGGATTCTCCCAACATAGCCTATTCACTCGCAACTTCGTTGCTCATTGGTAAAATCCGCACCTCCCGTGGCAATACCTATGATAATTTGATACTGCCATTTCTAATTTGGCATGTCTGTAAGAAACTAGCAGGTGCCCGCGACTTCGCCCACGATAATAAATTGAAAGATTAAAAATTAAGAGTATAATAATTATTAAAGCATTATATTTATTAACATTTCCACGCGAATCATTCATAAACTAAACCATTAATAATTATTGAAACAGCTAAAATTCCGGCTTCAGAGTACATTCCACGATTAGAAAGCGCCGCCTGGGAAAACGATCTCAGTTTCGATTATGCAGTTCCAAAGCTAACTGTGAACACATAATACGTATTGTTTCTCAACTGTTTGTAGACAGATGAATATGATGTGAATTTTATTTGATAAATTCAGTGTAATTTTCAAAAATTATATAATTTTTCAAGGGAAGGAATTGTTTGTTTGGATTTTTATTGTCCGCGATACTTCCATGGTTAAACTATCAGTAATATTATAGCTGGTACCCGCGGCTTCGCCCGCCATTATTAATTGAATCCAGGATTTTTAAGAAATTTACGCTGGCAGTTTATTAAAAATGTTTGTGGTTCGGAGCTATGAAAATTGTAAGTAAAAATAAAATGAGAATATTTGTTCATTGTGTTCATTTCACTTAGGCGTGATATAATAAAGAAACGGTTTTCCTAATTTTGTACTCTTCGTGATAGTTTAGACTGCGAGAGACGAACATCGCCGAGTATACCCGATGTCTCACGAAGTGGGCGAGCGAGTGAGCACGCTATTTAGGGCCTTGAATTGTATAAGAGTAGATATGAGGATATGGGAATATTCTCCTGTAATGTTAAGTAGAAACAGTATTTTGTGGTTTCATGTATAGAGATCTAAATCTTTTGTTACAGTACACTAAGAGTGGAATCACGGTCACAAAATCGCTAAATTTGCCTCACAATGCTGAAAATGTTTTTCAGAGAGGTCGACCCATAAGGGTAATCAGTCATAGGAGAGTGATTCCCTCTGGAGCTGCGAATCGAACTCTGGCTAGCTCAGTTGGGAGAGCTTCGACACGGAAAGCTAGGGTCATGGGTTTCGTGTCACAGTGTCAGATCAGTTTTTATTCTAAAATATTATCATGAAAATATCTTATTTGATTAATTCATTCATGAAAAAAATGGCGTACATAAGCATGTTCAGGGCTGGAAAGAAAGGAATCAGTTTTAGGTATCGGTATCATTATTCCAGAAATGTAAGGAATCACACATCCGATATTGACAATATTTTTAAAACACTACAGTTTGTGTTAAATGCGTTTTTTAACAGTCTTAATGAGTGTAGTATGTACTTGGATGAGGAAAAAGGTTGTCTTATTGTTGAAATTCTGAAAGTTATTCTAATAATTAATTAGAAAGACTTGAATCAGTCTTGCCCAGATCTTTATGATTATGTTATGAAAAATCAGGAGCTCTAAAGCATGACGACAGATAAGGTAAAAAAGGCCTCGGGAACCCCTTATGGTGGACCACTTTTAGAAGTTAATAGGCAAGACAATTACTTCACTGTCATTATTAAAGGCAAGAATGTTAATGTATCCATAGACAGACTCAAACCAGCTTATGTACTTACTTACTTAATGGCAATGGACAATTCCTAAACATGCTAAAAGAAAATTACCTATTTTATGGAACCCGAAGATTCATTGCCGCGCTTACCTGAGCCCGCCATTCGACTCTATTCTATGCTAACGCCATCCAATCATCCCTCTGAAATTCTACTTCTCTTAAATCTATCCTAATATCATCCTCCCACTACGTCTAGGTATTCCGAGTGGTCTTTTCCCTTCGGGTCTCCACGTCAATATTTTTTAGATATGTCTTCCTCCCCCATGTCCATGTCCAGCCCTTTTTCATCCTCCGTACTATAATTACCCTTACTATATATCCGGTGACGACTACAGGTTATGAAGCTCGTCGTTATACGGTTTTCTCCAGTCCCCATTTTCATCCCTCTTATCTAAAATATTTTCCTAAGCACCCTGTTTTCGAATACTCTCAGATTATGTTCTTTCCGAAGAGTAAGCGACCATGTCTCACATCCATACAATTCAACCGGCAGGATAATTGTCTTATACATTTTTATTTTTAGATTTCTGGAGAGAAGGAATTTCCTAATTAGAGTCTTAACAAATGTACTATGTAATAATAATAATAATAATAATAAAAATAATAATAATAATAATAATAATAATAATAATAATAATAATTTAATAATAATAATAATAATAATAATAATAATAATAATAATCATTTAATAATAATAATAATAATAATAGGCCTAATAATAATAATAATATTATAATTCATTATATTATGGCACAGCTAAGGCCATTTGGTCTTCTCTTCCGCTTTGCCAGTCAAAAAATTACAGTTAAAAATACAATTTACTTAAAATTAAATATAAGACAGTTGAACCTAAAACTAAATTAATTACAAGTAAGTTACAAGACAATCTTGAATACAAAATTAGATTGATAATTTTCTAAATTACACCCTAAGGAAATTTTTGGGCTTAAGACAAAAACAAAAATTTAAATAACATTATCCTGAATTAATTTACTGATTTTTCTGTATACTAGTGGATAGTGGATGTACTAGTCTGTGTCTGTACTAGTCTGTATGTAGGATGAAAATACTGATGGAACCAGTGAAGTCTCCAGTTCCTAAGCCACGCTGTGATGGGCACAGACAGGACAGTAAGAAGGTGAAAACCTCACGAACTGGTAGAATGGTGAAATTTCTTGCCAGATGGCTTGATAAGATACATATTTTCGATAAAAACCTGATAAGACAAAGAGCACTCTTTTTCTTTAAAGTTTGAAAGTCATCATAGGTTTTCTATTTATGGTAATATAACTTTGTTGCTGGAAGGAGAGTATTGTAGTGGATCTAGTTGGCAGTGAAAACTATAAACAAACAAAGTAACAATGACTTGACACTTTTGTGATCATCTTTTGTTTTTGTAGAATGGAGATTTAAAGCAAATATTTTCCTCCACAATAGTGTGTCTTTTAAATAGTACGTACGCAGACTAATAAAGAAATATTACATCAACCTCATCTTCTTATACTGTGGATATTTTTAGCAATATGTTTAAATGTTTATACCAGCTACACAATGAATAGGGAAACAGATTAGTTTATTCAATTTTTTTAAATCGGAGTTGAATTGATATTTTTATATAAGCAATCATCAACCAAACTCACTAGTGAGTTATAAATTTGAAATAAACTAGGAACATTTGAATAGAGTAACTAGTTTTCTTGGATGACAATTTTAATACATGTACAAATATCTCCATATATTTAGACAGAGAAAATATCGATCTGTAATGAATATTTCTCTGCCTATATTCAATGTTTGCTGTGATGCATTTGTACATCAGTAGCAGTGAAATGATAAATGATTAATCATTCTCACTTAATAATCCGTGTTTTGTATAGAAAAATGTGCTGAAAAGGTGTCCAGATATTTTACGGTAATTGTTCTGTTCGAAAAGCATTCACACTTGTGACGAATTTAAATTTCATATATTATTAATGTATCTCCTATTTTTATAAAACACTATTTCACCTTTCGATACAATTTCATATATTATTGACGAGTATTAATAGGCGACCAATAAATGTACTGTGTTGAACATTAATAGTTGACGAGTCATGTAAAGTAAAGTGTTCCCTATATAGGCCGTGGATTCCAGGAAGTGAGGCTCCAAGATTTTATACATTCGGAACGTGAAGGTTGTGGGATTGTCATCCTTGCGCACCGGTCGCTTTTATCCCCAGGGTTTATCCTGGTACTCATTTCTGTTAAAGGCTGAGTCCACCCCAAGGCCGTAGTGCCACCAGAAGGATTAGGCCAATTAAGAATCCCAGTGACCTCATCGGAGATCGAATCCGCGACCTTCCGGTTTGTAGCGCAGTGCCTCAACCACTACGCCATGGCGTGTGTCTGACGAGTCATGTACTGTGACGAATTTTTATTGTGTGACGATCTGTCTATGTGACCATCTGTTTGTAACAAATTGTCCTAAACCCTTCTAACAACCAAATTAAAACCCGTATTACAACCATATAAAAATGTTTTTTACTCCGTTGTTGAAAAACAATGGGGTATTTAGTTCAAAAGAAAATGGTTCTGAAAAATTAATTCGAAAATAAACAGGATTTTATAAAAGTTGTGAGTTCTGCGACAGGTTGTCGGAATTGTTATTTTTAGTCTATGTCATAATGTTGAGGAAGTACCTTGCCTTGTAAAACATTCCAAATTACCTTAAATATTCTTACAGAATTGCAAACATGTATTTGGCTAAAACACAAACGTAAGAGTACAGATTTTACTGTGATGGTAAGCTTTCTGGATCAACTGTCTAGAGATCTGAAATTCTAAGTTAGATATCCGCGTACTTTCTCAGATTCTCTGGAATGAGCTGTACGCAAACATATGGCGACATCTGGCGAACTACTGAACTGGAATAAACGAAATAACGACTCTTTTAAGAAAACCGCCATTAAGGACCATCATTTTGATCATATAATCTCTGTTTCCCAATCTCCAATAAAGGTGGAAGACAGAGATAGATGTCACAGCGGTCGTACGGCCGGCCATGTCCCAGCCAAGAATATAACACCATGGAACTTATACATTAAATAATTAAATGCCATTTTATTTACGGAGTCAATGCCTTATTCTCTTACGATTTGACTGAAGTGGTAAATAATATATTTTCCTAGAAAAACTCCATAGGTGTGTTTTCATTGCTACTGTAGTAGCCTATAGATGCGTAACTTAAAAAACCTATAAAAATGCAGAGATGTTTAATGTAAAATGTCAGTATTTTTATCCTTACGTTATGTTTGTCACTTTTGAAAACAAGCTATTATATAGAAATATTTCTCAACGATTTCAATATTCAGCTCTTAAATGGGTAACAGCCACTCTGGCTCTGGTACCTCAAGTTAAAACTAAGCGAGCTCATCGCAAATGGTTTTATTGAAAACGTTCCGGAGCGGAAGGGATTCCATACACCACACTATAAAATATTTTTTTTCTTGCTACTTCTTTTTTCTCTATGCACCCCTCTCTCCGGCTATTATCCGTTTACACAGGGGAGTCGATAACTCCACGGGGCAATAGCAAAACATAAAGAGAATGAGGTAATATTTGCACCCACACCCCCTTTTAAATGGAAGTCTGGTTGACCTATTTCTATGGTAATCGATATTGTTTACTTAAAAAGCAAAAAAAAATAAAAAAATTGCTAAAACTAGTTTGTTGCCGCAAGCGAGCTAACCCACAAAGTTTAAATACATCAAGGGATACTGCTGTGATGTTTCAACGGGGAGTTTCCCATTATAATGGAAAAAAGAACGGGAAAGACTAAACACACCAACATTATTTTTAAGTCCGTCGTAGTTGCATAACTTTTGCTTTATTTATTGTAGTTTTCATCATCTACACAAAGAAATAAAATACTCATTAGAGGTTTATGTAGTAACATTGTTTTATATTTTCTGCAGTTGGCTCGTTCAGAATGTTTATCTGGTAGAATGTTCAGGATGGGATTTCTGCTTTAATCCACCAATAGCTGCGGATATATGACTGACTTCCTTACTATGTACTTTTTAATTGGGTTGTAGTTTAAAACCGTTCTTTCCTCTATTGCAGATATTATAATTTAAAGAAGGTAACAAAATACCGGTACTCATTAAAATCCTAGATTTAGAAATAAACGTCTGAACCGGATCTGATTCAGAGTGAGGAGGCTAGTAAATTAATGAGTAAATTATGGCGTTATTGTGCTATTCTACACCTTTTTCAGAAGAAGTTAAATATATTAGGAAACAAATAATTTCAATTTCGGAAAGCGTAATTTTTAATTCTGAGTTCAATTTAAAAAAATGTAGATTCAATTTCGAAAAAAAAAACTCCACGTTCGGAATAATTTAGAATGATGTACGATAAAACAGAATCATTAAATACATGTTATTACGATACATATTTCGGAATCGATGCTTTCGGTTTCTAAGTTACAAGTGTTTGTTAGATTGATTCACACAGTTCACTGTTCTAAAGTTATTTTACAAATATTACAGAACTTTTACAGCTATCATTTTTATACAGTATATTCAGTAGAACAAAATGGATTATGTTACACTTAATCCTGAATAGTACTATTACATATTAATATTAGACTAAAAACAGAGGAAAAAAATAAAAACCATCTACAATACAATACATATAGGCTAATAGACCTATGCACAATAAATAAAATAAATTTAATCACTCATAGAAAACAAGAAATCTTTGAACTGTGAACTCTGAACTCTGAATCAAAGAAGAGACTGCACTAAACTGGAATACTGTATTAAGCAGTTTATTGTAAGTTAGTCATTTTCTACAAAAGCTAATTGCATGTGCTTGTGAAAGTAAATGTACTTCAGATATGTCTCCGCTCTGTCATATGACTGGAGCTATGAGTCTAGGCGACCTAAGTAAAAGAGAATAACGATATTTGTTTGTACAGATGAGCAAATCGTGGGCTTACAAGGAAAAGGTATTAACTCCAAAAATGCAAAAAATGAGTTATTATTGATAATCAGCATAACAGATTGTGCTCTAAGCACAGGGAAAGCGAACCAAATCCTAACCCTTATAGTTCCTGAGCAATGAAACTGTCACAAACTCCTAAGTCCATTACACACAGAATGCTTCAGGGAAAAAGAATTAAGTCCACTTCATACCTTTTGACTGTGTACCTAAATATAAAATATAACATACCTCTATAGGCAGATTGAGTTACCATGATATGGCCAGTGCTACCAATTGTGCATATAAGACATAGTTAACTTAACAGAAAAAATCGAAACTGTGTTTTTAATCAATGTACATTTATACTATGTCAATTTCCAAACAAGTTATGTTGTATAAAATAATCTGTTTTCGTGCTGTTTAATGGCAACATATGACGTATTAATCACTGCACACTGATGCTTTCGTGTCCAGTAACGAGTAGACGGTTTTACCCGATAAAATGCCATCCTCGCGATTCCTACAAGAATATTGTAAGATAAACGGCCGTAATTGGTCTATATCCGAGGAATTGCTAAACATTATTGGTCAATATCAAACACAAATAAGGGAATAGTCATTACAATTATGAGCGCCAGGAGTCTTGCGTGATTGTACCGTTCAAAATGATATTGTTCACAGGTTTTTTTGTACGGTTCACACACACACTTTCTCCTGGATCGTGGAATCTTTTAACTGCGCATAATTTATACTGAAATCCATGGATGGGATGGCTTATCTTGTTTTGATATGTTCCTGCTCCTCCTTGGTCCAGTTCCGTCTATCATGACGCATGTTTCTTAAAAATTAAGATCTATTTCTAGATTGGCCAAGTTCTTCTGATATCATGGTTCTGGGCTCGACAGTCTCTTACTGAAACGAGTACCAAGTAACAAGAGCTTAAGGCTGACAATCTTACCTCCAAGTGCCAAATATTAAAAAATCTGATAAATCAACTTACTGAAACCTTAAAAAAACTCCATGGCCGGTATAGGGAACACTTTACTTATATCATCACTCCTTTTAAGATATTAATAGACATAATCTTACTTAACCTAATCCTCTTGTCGGCTATATCTCATAGCACCTTATCCTTATTCTCAAAGATAAAATGGATATAGTTTACATTCTCTAAAGCTCTAAACGTGATATCTCTTTAGTGTAAAATAAATAGAAGTTGCTGGTGTGGTAGTTTTCACAGGAGATTTTGATAAGGGAGGTAAAATACGTGAAGATGTTGTTATTTAGATAACCCCGGTGTATTCATATGTGCAAATTATTGCAGCGGAAGGAATTGTAGGCTGCGCCAAAGCTCCCAGTGGACCACTTGCGTATGTAAATCCACAAAATTAAGAGCATTACAAGTGCCTTACTAATGTGGTCTCATACACGTTCCACCTTTATCGGCAATCTTTCCTTACAGGAACAAAACACCATTTACCCACTAGTACTGTTGACGTAAGTTATAACCAACAGTGATAAGTTCCTGTAATTTTATTGCGTTTTATTAGTTTGAGTAAATAAACATTGCCGATATTGTGATATGAAATACTGTCTTTAAACATACATTGTGTTCCGCTTTTCCAGACTATTATTCTTATTATTATTATTCTCCAGATTAAACCAAATTTTAATTGCCTAGGATATTTTATCACAGTTGACGGGTTCAGAAAAGCAATGCCTTCAGCTACCGATATATTAATATTATATTATTATACTATAATTATTTTTCAGGTAACTAAATTTTAAAGTAAATTTTCTTGAATCTTAAACTAAATTTTATTCGTGGAAAACGGTAGAAAAAGTAAGAGGAAGTAGTAGCTTTGTTTCCATGTTACATACATAGAAGATACTTAACTCGAATATACAATTTTGCGTTAGTAATTCTTTTGTTCGTTTTTTAGTTAAGCTTAAGTCACAGAGACTAAGACAGATACCGGAAACTAGTTACTTCCTCTGCCCTTACCAAGGTACTATAAATAGAGCAAGTAATGTTTCTGACTCCTAAATTCGAACTTGCGTTTTTAACATAATACAAAATACTATTTTCGGAAACATGTCTGTGTGAGTGAGTGTGTGTTGTTTGTCTGTGAACAGCCCAGAAAATGGTATGAAAAAAATTGTATTTGGGTTCCTTCCACGTTTGTGACACGAAGATGGCGACAAGCTTCTCGTATTATTAAGGGGACTTTAAAGGAAACATATTTTGTTTTTCGTGATTTTCTCGAAAACTGCTCTAATGAATTTCTTTAAATTTTGCGCATTAGTTGGTTATACCAAGAGATGAAAGTTCTATTTGAAATTTTTTTCGAAAAAATATCTCTGATCAGCCATCCACTCTGAATACGCGCTCTTTGCAATACGGCCTCTTATAACGGAAAATCGTGCGAAAACAGACACGATATGACATGATATGACACGAAGATTGGTGACGACTTCCTTCCTATTTTTAAGGGGATTTTACATGAAGATAATTTCGTTTGTCGCGATTTTCTGGGTGGGGTGCCTATACTAAGAGCTAAAACGTTTATTTGAAACTTTTTTTTCGAAAGAATTATCTGAAGGGTAGTTATAAGCCACCCACTCTGAATAAGTGCTCTTTACAATATGACGTCTTGTTCTATATCAAAATGTGACGTGAGAGAAATGTATTGGGCATGCTTAAAGTAAAGGAAGATACGAGCATGCATTAACCAGATTTTATTTGTGTTATGTATCCTTTAGGATGCGATTTGATGTGGTAACGACATTCTCTTCATTTTTACATCCAATTTAAATGAAGAGAATGTCACATTATGTGTGTAAAGGTCAATTGCGGAAACAAGATCTTGCTAAAACCAAATTACAAAGTTTATCATTTAAATTTTCCCTGTTTTGAGAAATCAACTTCAGCAGTTTTAAGCTCTGATAAGTTGAATGCACAATAAAATACAAGAAAAAGATTCCTTAAAAATAAAAAAATACCTACCCTAAAACTTAAAAGAAGCGCTTTAGAGCATAAAAAACTCTTTAACAGAAAAACACATTCACTTCAACAGTCTACTTTGCAGTACGTACAACATGTGAAGATTCTCAGTGAGGTGGCCTGTAACTGGTAGCTGGTTTCTTAGAAAAAAAATATGTAAAAGTTTCTTAGAAAATTATGGTTCATTGTTTATTAATACTAAGCATAGAAGTGTGGCCTGTAACTTTTAGTTGGTTTCTCAGAAAACAAAATATAATTTTAGCTATCGCAGTGACAAAAAAAAAAAAATGGTACTTTTTGGGGAATACATATGTAAACAGTAGAAATGACTCATTATGGTATTTTTTGGGACACATACATAAACAGTGGAAGCTACTCATTTTTTCGTGAGAACACAAAAAACAAAATAATGTATAGTAATTGTTAAAAAGCACAAAACCCAAAAAATGTAATTTTCCACAAAATCGGCACAAAATGAAAATATTGTTAATGAACTCCTTTCGTTGTGAAATACATTTATATCCAGGCTAAATAAGGAATGTTTTGGCCCTACCAGCAAAAAATATGCAAATGTATTAAAATCCTGGCCCTGTAATCATGACTGTTTAATAGTATATTGCGATACAAGTGCCGTAAGCGATGCATACGGATCGAGGAAAGAGTTTGAAAAAACGAGGCGCTCGCGCCGAGTTTTTTCAATTTTCCGAGACCCGTTATGCGCTTACGGCACGAGTATTGCATGCTATTTTTTGCACGATGATTATTTATATCAATTTAATTATATTAATTGAGATATTACCTGAAAATATTATGTATATAGATTATTGAAGATAGATGTTTATTTCAGAAAGTGATTCGCATGTGTTTGTTGTTATGGGAACCGAATATTTGTCCTGGGGGGCCTTGTCCATAAAGGCTTGTATTATGATGTGCCGTAAGTAAATTCTTACCGCACGGAAACTCTTACCGCACATAGCAACAAGATTGCGTGCGGGAATGTCAACTTACGATCCACGGCAACAATATTGGTAAGTACCACTGATTAGTTAAGTCGTGAAAAAAAAAAAAAAAAAAAAAAAAAAAAAAAGGAGACGTGACTGGCTAGATAACCGTAAATTTTAGCATAAAATAACCTCGCATTTTCGGCTCAAAGAGGAGGTGTGAACTTGTGGATGTTACAGTTAATCATTAAATTGATTTCAGCATCAGTTCAGGAAACACGTATTTCTAGACATAGCATCTTAACCTTTGGGAGTCCACCGTACCTTCAAGGCGTAGTAGAATACTCTTTTATTCCTTTGTTTGTTGCCGTCTCGTGACCTACTCCCTTATATTTTATTTGCTATCATATCCATGCTGCTATGCCTATTCTTCTGTGTCCTGAAAGAAATATAATTCCCCAGACATATTCCATCGGACACGGGGAAGAAAGAATAGATCCAGAGTGTTTCAGGTCTCAGGTGTTGGTAATAATATTCGGACTAGCACAAAAGCTTTTCTTTCTCTAGCGCATTTTTATAACAGAGAAGGGAAATTTCACAGACAAAAGAATAATGAAGTATTAATGAGTAGACGAAAGCGATGAAAGTGTCATTCCTTTTCCTGCGATGTGCAAATGTTTGAAATGAGATTTGCTGACGGTAGAGGCGCTGGAGCATGGCATCAGAGGGGAGAAAGACATTGTTCTTCTTCTTCTTATTCCCGATGCATATTAAACATATACAAATACCTTTCTTTACACAATAATGCCTTTTGATTACACAAAAGCGAGATGTCTGCAATGGAAAGAGGATGAAATGTTCAGATTATCATATTCTACATTAGCAAAAGTAGATAATGCAAATTCAGTTACTTTGAAAATGACTTAAACAATATTCTAATGTCAGAGGTATATTTAAAGTCTTGTGTGTAAGAATAAGGAATCATAAGCTGTTTACTATTATAAGCTATTTTACAATGGTGTATAGCTTCTAATGGTTGGTACAATATTCTAAATACAAGTTTAAATTAAGTTACCTAAGTTTAAAACTTCCCAAAGCGGAGTATGCATCTACTATTACCTGCTTTGCTATGTCGTCCAACATCATGCAATTTTGGCTCTATATGGCACATGTGCCATAAATTAGCCTATTAATATAATACAATAGTATAGTATGCCCTAAATATTGCGATATCATATTATTCATCTTAATTGCCATTAAAGGCAAGTTACATACTACTTTTTTGTTAGACCATAATTAAATATTTAAATTTTTTAGATTCAACGAGACGGCTGACCTCAGCGATCGGCTGTTTGTAAGCTAACTCGTTCTCATCTTTTGCGATAGATGACAGGTGATGACGTGTGGGGAATCGATGGTTGTCTTCTCATTTTAACCTCAAACCTAGGGACTTTTGACATACAAAATAACTCAATTCAACATAATACATTCAGCAGCTAAAACTTTTATTTGAAACATCTCAATGGTAGTTACAAGCCATCCGCTCTCTATATAGGCTACTCTCTTTGCAATATGGCCTTTTGTTCTATATCAGAATCCGAATTGAGAAAGATGTCATATTTAATGTAAAGAAAGTTACGGGAGTGCATTGATCAGGTTTTATTTGGGTTATGTGTCCTTCGGGGATGCGATGTGATGTAGTAAAGACATTTTCTTATTTTTACAACCGATTTACATGAATGCCATGCAAACTATATTATAGTAAGAGGCTAATTTTTATTTGGGTAGAGGAAGTTATATGGGTTTCATATCAGACTCTTTTTTCATGTTTCAATCCCTTGAACAGTGAATTAAAAATACTCAGACCGTAAACATTTCAGTGGAACTAAATGTATTTTTATTGATATTCCTCCCTGAAACCAGTTTTTAAAAATACACAATATTTTCTTTCAGTTAGAATTAAATGAAAAAAGTTACTTAAATTCTTTTCTTATTCCAAAACTTAAAAGTATTAACTTCAGCTTTTCTCTCAGCATGAAAAGCTAAAGTTCTTGGGTCTAAGTCCCCGTGTTAAGCGATGTGTTTTTCAAGAAGATATTTTTGATTAATACGCATATTTGTAATTAATTCATCCTAGCTGTCTTCATTTGTATACAAATGATGTAATACAATATTTCAAAATCACCTTCGTTAGTAAAGCGGATAAATCTGCTACTGATTAAAAGGTATAGAGATCTTTCCCGAACAAGGAATTTTATTTCAGCATCTTTTATTCCCGCGGGGGGTACGCCGTAGCGTAGTTGTTGAGGCGCTGCGCTACAAACCGGAAGGTCGCGGGTTCGATTCCCGATGAGGTCATTGAAGTTTTTCAGTTTGCCTAATCCTGCTGTGGCACTATGGCCCTGGGGTCGACTTAGCCCCTAACAGAAATGAGTACCAGGTGCAATTCTGGGGGTAAAGGTGGCCGGTGTGTAAGGCTGACAACCTTACAACCTTCACGTGCCGAACGTCCAAAATCTGGGAGCCTCAACCTCCTGGAACCCTCTGGGCCTCCATGGCCTGTAAAGGGATCACTTTACCTTTACCTTTTTTTTATTCCCGCGGAACATTCAACATATGAACGCACTCACATATGACATTTTATTTTGTATTCGCATAAGACTTTTTAACGAAAAAAATAACCGATATTCATCATTATTTTGGATATACATATTTTGCTCAAGCAAATAAAGTCATTCTTGTCACGACCAATCTTGTATTGTACAGCAGAATGCATGTTTTATTTGTAAATAACGGTATAATCGTCGGACAAGAAATTGCAGTCATAGAATTGATTGAATTTCTGGCCGCATGCATACAGAACAGAAGCCAATTCATTCATTACAGAGTCAGCAGTTAAAACGCGCCACGATAAATAATGCATATTTCGCGAACATACGCCAGCACTAACTGTATTGTCTTTCTCCTCATAGAGAGCGTGGTAGTGAACTAGGAGTATGGACTAAGGCTGGCAAATAACTGGTAAAGTGGTTTGGCCACCTCTCTAACTCCACTCTGTCACCTTTATAACCTACTCGATCCTCCCTCTGTTCCATTCTCTGGAACTGTACTTAGAGCACTGAGGATCTCAGGCGAACCGAGACACACAGTAAAAGTAAAATGTAAATGCTATTTTTTAAGTAATAATAATAATAATTAATAGCCTAATATTATTAATAATTAATAATAATTATAATCTGAGTGTGTTCGAAAATAGAGTGCTTAGCAAGACTATTCCACTCATAACCTACGTGTTGATAAATTGTCCAATAACGTTTAACAATTCCTCGGATATAAACCAATCACGGCCGTTTATCTTACAATATTCTTGTAGGAATTGCAAGGATGGCATTTTATCGGGTATAATCGTCTGCTCGGTACTGGACACGAAAGCATCAGTGTGCAGTGATTAATGCGTCACATGTTGCCATTAAACAGCACGAAACCAGATTATTTTATACAATATAACTTGTTTGGAAATTGAAATAATAGAAATGTACCTTGATTAAAAACACTATTTCGATTCGGTGCAAGCCAGTTCGGGTGATTTAATTTTTTTCTGCTGTTAGCTTACCTGCTGTGAAGTCGCGAATCTATCGATAAACTCGTCAACTCTCGTGCGATTACCTATGATAATTCTGTCCTAAGAGAGATGAAAGCGGGGTCTGGAAAAAACTGCATAATGACGAGATTCATTACCTGTACTCTTTACCGAATATACATATAATAAGGGTTACCTATGTAATAAGGGTTATTATAATAGGCCTATAATAATGGGCTGAACATGTTGCGCGCATGGGGAGGAAAGACATGTCTCAAAGCTTGACTGGGAGACCCGAAGGGAAGAGACCATTTGGAAGGCCTAGAGGTACGTGGGAGGACAATATTAGAATATAGCCTATTTAAAGGAAGTAGGCTTTGCGAGAGATGGTTGAATGTAGTTAGCACAGAATAGGGTTGAATGGCGGGCTCATGTAATTTCGGCATTGAACCTCCGGGTTTCATAAAATAGACAATATTCCTTTAGCTTGCTTAGTAATTGTTTTTGTCATTTAGGAAGTTAGTAATGACAGGCCGCATAGTAAATAAAATATAACAATTCATACAGCCTAGTTAAAATAGGGAAGGTGGGTAATGTAGCTTAACTTTCTGATCCGTTTGGGTTGGAATTATAACTTTTCTGGGGTTTCTTTTATGCCACCCTCATCGCTATTCTGCCTCGTTATCTATTACGTTATGAGTCGGGGTCAAACGGCTGCAGTTATTTTATTGAATTTTCGTTTATTCTTAATTTGAACGTTTCTGAAAAAATATTAGACTGGGGATGGCCATGGCCAACCAACGGCACAGCTGCTACTCTTGAAGTAGATAAGGGTTCTCTTAAATTGCTTAGGTCACATTAATTTTGATAATATGGTTCATTAACTTTACCCCTATAGCTGACGCAAACCCATAACATAGTTTTTACAAATTTAAAAACTTAACATTTTTTGGTGAAAACACGCCTTACACTTACAATACGCTTACAATGAAACGCCCAACTGGTAAATTCACGGGTTCGATATCGGCTGACGTCGATGCATATGTGGATGTGTGAACATGCTTCAGGATATCTGTATATTAGCATAAAAAATTACTGCAGGTAAAATTCCAGCACATTATCTGATGACCTAAGTAACAGTAGACAGTTGCCGTTAAATAATGTTTATGATTATTTAATGTATTTATTATTAAACGGTGTCCATTAAAACAAAAAAGTAACAAAAGTGGCTACACATAAATTTCTGTGTACTATTAAATAATGAACAGACTCATAACTTCTTACTGAATATGACGTTATGTTTTTGAACGTTAGTTGTGTTGTTTAAAATGAGATTGCATTTTATATAAATTCTACATTTTCTACAATTGACAATTTTGATGATTTCTCGATCATCTACATCATATGAGGATATGATCGTATGATTATCATATAGGCCTACTCTATGCTCTGAATTGTATAAGGAAACGCTAAACTAATAGTTTCTATTAGGCCTAACACGAGCATGGAATTACTATGTGTGATTTTCGACCATCTGCAGCATTTGAGGAAAAGATCAACTGCACTTTTTATTATTTATACTTTGCATCATTCGAGGAAATGGTTAAGTTCTTACACCCTCTACTACACTAATGATGGAATATTTATGATTTTTATTCTTCATTCTTCAGTGTACATATTTAATAATTAGTTTGTCTAATAACAGAAATTAAGTAGTCTAAAGCGAGTTTATGAAGCTTGTCACGTCATATTAATCCAAATTACTTTCAAAATATTCTATTTATTGCCGAAAATACTACGAAGTACTGGAAATATAGTATGTAATTATTTATGGAAATTCGGCATAGCTTCACTCCGCGGATTGAAATCAGAATATGGTTAGGGCACGAATTTATCCTTTTTAAACTTTTGAAAGTTGTACGAATCAGTACTTAACACTAGTTTTTTAATTTTTTTTTTTTTAATTTTTTTAATAGGCTTTATAAAGTAATAAATTTAAATAAATTCTATAGTTGAGGGTGATGGTTGTGTAACTGTCATTTATTATAAATTTATATGTTTAAGTATTTATGTTTTGATTTGAAAAAAAGACAATGTTACTTCATAACGAAAAATAAGCGAGTAACTTACGTATTACTTTGGAGAATTTTTTTTAACATGATTTTCTATAACGAAGGTTACGACAGTTTTATCTATATCAAGTGAACTTTTATTAATTATTTTGTGTTCTGAGAAATTTCGTGTCCATCCTCAGTTTAACCTTCTTTGTCTTCATGGTTTTCAAGCCTCCGTAGCCATAATTGGGAGAAGAAATTAAATACACATTACCATATTTTAAATAATTCATCCCAACAATTCAGTGGAATTGTGAACCTCAAAGAGTATTCGTCAGTATTACTGCTCTCACTAGTACAGACCTTAAAACAGATCCCAGTTATAACCGTGTCCGTGATAGACCGTGTATATGTTCAGGAGAAGCAGCGAGAATTTCTCCCATTCTCTCCTCTCGTAATGATAGTTTCTCTCTTACTCTCTGAGTCCGGCTAGCTCATGAATATGGATACATTCACTAAATCTAAATTACGTACGACTCAATTTGAGTTAGAATGATACCCGACTCCTCGCTACAACTCGCTATGTATAGAGAGTATCTTACTATTCAGCCTGAAAACTTATTACTCTGTAACTCTTATTACTTATTCTCTCCACTTTCTCTGTTAGTTTAATTCCTTTTACTGTGCGTGCTACATATATTTCTATTCAGTTTTACTTTTTCTACCTCTCGGTCTCATTCACTCTCTCAGTAAAATCACTGCTTGTTTCTGTTTATATGTTTTTAAAACCTTAATTATATTCTCAATGTATTCATAAATTAGTTATTTACTTTCCTCTTAAAGATAAATCTCTCTTCTTTCACCGTATCTCTCATTAATTTATTTTTCTTTCTATCTTTTATCTTCATTATCTGCTTCGTTGTTCTGTTTCGGATTTCTTCCTTTTCATGTCTGTATTTTGCATATACCTTTTAGATCCTCATGTAAAAAAGTTCTTGTTTTTGGGTTAGCCCACCTTTGAAATAACTTTTTATTATGCCATTGATAGATTATAAAATTCCTAAGTGAACAGACTTTGAGGTTTTTTTAAAGATTAGGTACCAAATCCATGGTTTACCTGTTTAACATTATCTTAACGGGATTTTCACCATGGCCCATGGTATCCTTCTCATAAATGAAACGTCCACTACAGCGGACGGGCACGTTGGTGGTAATTGGGAAGTACATGTCACTAGACTATAACTTTTCTTCAAAAGTAAGGAGAAATGTTAAAACTGATTCTCAGTCCAGAATTTGAGCCAACTATTTTTCGGCTGAGAATCCTCAATAGTGCTGCCTCAGCTAACACATTAGGGGAATATAACAATAATTAAGAAATAAATTAAATATTTTTTATGTTTTGTTTTTACAGTGGTGAGGCTTTAGAACATTACTGGTTTATAATTATTGTGTGTGACTAAACTGTACCATATATTAATTAATTTATCTATTTTGGTGAGTGTTTTTGTCGATATGGTAAGTCGAGAACTCGTATGCAGGGGTTCGCGAGTTCAACTTCCGGGATCAAATTTGTCTTATATGTTGTAGTCTTCTACTCTGCAATTAATTGTCTGTGCAGTGAACAGTGATCAGTTGTAGTTGTCTTAATGCATTGATCACTCAGCACTGGTTTTTCCTTGTCCTGTATTATATGACAATATTGCGTGTGTTCCTTATGTACTAATTTTAAGTTCTTGAAAATTTAGGAAACTATAAAGGAAAGATAGTAATAGCTGTAAAGGAAGAATGGAAGGGAGAAATAAATAAATAAGTGAAAAATAACGAAGGAAGAAAAAAGAAGGAAAGAAAGAAAAATAAAATAAAACTTGTTTGTAAAGAAAAGTCTGTCATACTCTCATTAAGTCGGTTTATCTATTTCTAAGAATTTCGCGTAATCTCCGTGCATTGTTATCTAAAGTAGTAATCATTGACTCAATTTTGTCGTAGGTCGTAGGTTTTACACAGGTCGTGGTCATATTAAATGTTGTGTATCGTTTAAAGAAATAAGTGCACAAGTTTTCATGCTTAAGACCTGCTTGAAGAAAGAGAAAGCAATTTCACAGAAGGAGAATCGATTCATTCTTCTCAGGCTACAGACCACAATACCATTAACTTCTCTCATTACCGTTGGCACTAATTTCACAATTAAACCTCCGCTAGGCTAGCGAAACTCATTTTTCTTAGGATAAGACAGTAGGAGGAAGGAAGAATGAGGCGCGTATTTTCTGCAACTAATTTATCTTTGAAGTTATTAGACGGGTCTCGGTGGGCATGTCGTGACCCAACGAACCCGCTCTCGTGATCGCACCCGAACTGCTTCTTGTTGCCCGTCATCAGCAAAATATAGGGGCATTAGCGCTCTCTCTTGATTAGAGAGCACCCAAATCGACTCTCAATATTACACCGGCACGATAGATTAAACGAAAAGGAAGGAAAGTCACAGAATGAATGAAAAGAAATAACATATAGCTTTTATATTATTTTGAATCGTAAACGTTATTTAACAGAACTCTCCCCGTCTATGTAAAGCGCTCTTTTACGGGCTGAGCCCTTTAAGAGCAAGAGAAAGGTGCTGGTTATAGTGATTGAGGGAAAAACCAGATGCCATTGTCGTTCTCTTCCCTTTCATACAAATAGATAATTATCCATTTCCTCTATTTTAAGTAGCTGAAATACAGCTATTCTGCTTCTATTATCGCGACCTATTCACATTTACAATTCAAAATAACATAATATTTTGGCAATAAAGATTTGCTCTATAAACTAGATACCGGAAGATTAAGTTTTTTTCACAAAACACAAACGTAAAACAATACAATATTTAGTTTCGCTCAAAACATTACTTACAACTTTTATTTCTCCAGATTCTTTCAAAGTATGAAGTTCCTTATTATAACAATTATGGATTTTTCAATATTCGTTTTTGGCCTTTTTTGTAACTTCAAGAGACATGTAAATCTCTTTACTAATAGATAACGATTTAGTAATTTCAGTAAATGATTCTGCTATGTTCAACTTACTACTCTAAGCACTTGCGATCTGAAGTTATTTCCTTTTTAAAAATCATGATTCAAAATAACATAAAACGTCGTACGATGTTAGATAGGCAAGCACGAAGTTAACAAAACTATCGTAGCACAACTAGGAAAAAAAACATGATTAGAGCAACATGCAGAAAAAAAACATGATTTAGAACAACGTGATCATCACCCACACTATAGACCTTTTTACGTCTAGACAACTAGTTTTTTTACTACTTATTTTTATTATTATTATATTATTATAATGCGTCACTTATTCTATGTAGTAACGTAAAACAATCGTAGAAAAATCATGTCAATGTTAAATGTAACATTTATAATAATGTGAGAGGGTTAAACAATTCTTTCTGTTTAGTTGGGCATCAGCTCTGATCTGTTTGAGGCCTGACAAATACGACTTGCATGTTCATGCTGTTTTCTATCTCCGTGATATTAACGCCGGGAAAGAGAAGGAAAAAGCGAATTGTATTATTTCATTGCTTAATGTTTTTCATGTGAGACAGTCTAGCTGTCTGCAATCACTGGTCACGAATAGCCTTTCAACTAACAGTGGTAATAGCGAATATTAATGCTTTAAAACAGAAATTACCATAAGGATGTATTTTCTCATAACGTTTAATGATCGCGTACAGAAATTTCTGGCAGTAGAAACCCTTTCCTAGTAATTTCATAATAGGGTAGCGTATTTCTTTCTTTGTTTCATATCATAGAAATAAGAAAGATACAAACCTACACGATTCGTGATAATAACAGACTGTTTTATCAGAAAGAAATCTCATAACCATGACCTAGCTAAGGGGTGAGATTTTATACAGACCAGCATACAATATTCATTGTTTATGCACTGTCATATTTGTCCACACAAAGCAACCACATAGAGCTTAGGCCTATACATTACATCATGTAATACAAAGGACCTGAAATAAGGGCACAAATGTAATTTTTCTCCAAATGAAATGTAAACAGTGCTTTTCCTCGTGTTTCGAAGGATAAGTGTGCAAAATGTCATCAAGATTGGAATAAAACTGTACATTTGTATAAAAGACAAACAGATACAGAACTGAATTATGTATATACTCATATATATATATATATATACACACACACACACATATACATATATGTGTATACATGGGCGTACGGTGAAATTTTGTTCGGGAGGGGTTCAATGTAAAGTCGTCTCAGCTCCATGTCCTTCAGCACATTATGAATTAATACTTTTGTTTAAATTAATAAACAGTTGTATCGTGATAATTAATACACTGTAATAAATTAATATGCAGCTCAGTCTTTGAAACTGTTATTCTTGAGATTTCTATCCATTTTTTTTAAAGCTAGAGTCTATAAATAAAAACTTTCTTTAGAAAAATAAATAATAATACTGTATGGTTTATAGGGCATGTTTTTAAAGTAATCTGTTAATACACCGGTGGAAAACCCCGATTAATGCCGATTCTTTCATGATAATTTTGTGATGAGCTCGTGATTACTGTTGGCTTTACAAATAGGTTGATGGATTTCGGCGAGAGCATTCGAGTTGTCGTTTGACCGATTCCGAAGAGATTTTTGTTTACTAGTAATACAACACTGTTATTAAGCTCAAAAACTATCAACACCACGAGGTTTTGAAATTTGAAACTTAAATAAATTACGATAAATCTTAAATAATGCTTTGATATGTACGAAACTGTAAAATATGCAACAACCTAATCAGAGTTTTTTTTTTTTTTAATTTCGTTCCATAATTTATAATCTTCGAAATATTGCAGATATTTCGGGAGGGGTTTCGACCCCCTGAAGCCCCCCTTACCGTACGCCCATGTGTGTATATATATGTCTATTTATGTAAATATATGTATATATATATGTATGTATTTTACTACAACTACAACTACTTGCATTTCATGAGTTGAGAATACCACTATTTTTATAGTGTTAACTTTCTTTAAACTGAACTAAGAGGCTGAAAAATCTGGAATGAAAGCAGGAAATAATAAAACATTGTTCAACATAAAATAAGATTCATAACCTCTGCCGTAATAAGTGAACAATGTAATGCAGAATAAATTTACTAAAATGAACTGCCTTCTGTTTAATTGAAAAGTATATAAACTAGTATTAATTGTTATTCCTGTGAAATGTTAATTTACAGTCTATATACAATTCTCTTTGTTTATTTGTTTCCAAGAACTGTCCTGTTATTACAATACCGCAGCGATGATAAAAAAGGAGGTAACTTCACATTTCACTTAATGCAATAATAATAATAATGCAATTCAGTGCTCGAAAACTGTTGGAATAGAACAAAATAATGACTTGTTAAACGCAAAAATTACCTGTACCGACTGTATTGGTTTTCATTCAGAGTAGTGGCTTCACAAATGAAACAAAATCAGTGAACTAAATGACATGGACTGGTCAGTACTGTACAGGTGAAATTTAACTGCCTCTGTTATGCTCTTTCTGTCCCAATTAAAAGTACGCCGAGAGACTAGTTGAACAATCATTCCCCCTATCTGGAGTATAACATAAACTAAGAGTTGGTAACAAAACCAGGACAAAGCAAAATTTGTTGAACCATCTCAAAGCTGCTTTCTCACTTTCTCTTCTTTATCCGTATCACAAGGTAGGCCTATTAGCCTATAGGTAGAGGAAGGATTATTTCTTACTCTGAAATTCGATGCCTAGACTTCATAATAAATACACATTTTTAAGACCTCTTGAAGCCAAAAATACAATTTTCAGAAATATGAGTGTGTTATGTGTATGTGTGTATGAGCGTGCGAACCTGTGTGTCTATAAACCGGACGAAAATCATCATATAAATTGTGGGGAGGTGACACGTAAGCTGTCGACGGGGTTTTCTCATTTTTACTTCCACTTTACATTCGATTTTATCGAAAAAGGATTATAAAATTTTTTTCTTTAAATTTGACCACAATACTTAAAACTTGTATTCAAAACTCATTTTCGTAAAAAATCTAGTTATAAGTAGTTATAAGCCAGTCATCGTTCCGCGAAAAAAAATTATTCATTTAACTGATACACAAAACAATTATTATAACCTAAAACCTTCCCGAGAGTATAGGCTACCATATTCAGAATATAACCTATCGTTAATTTTTCTTACATTCGTTTAATCTAATGGACAAAATAGCCCGACAGAAAGACAGGCATCCATGAAAGTTGGAATTCTGGAAAGATTTCATCACTTGATTCATAATAGACAGTACATTAGGACTTTTAAATAATTGTTGAATAAAGTTCAAAGACACATATGCGCGATTCCATACAGTTTTATGAAGTGCCAGAATGGTACTTTATGAGATTGTGTGGGGGACGGGAAAATGTCTGTCCGTCTGTCTGTTGCCTGTCCGCGCGGTAACTCAAATACGCTTTATCGGATTTTCATGAAACTTTGTATACATCATTATAACGTCCATGGATTTTGGACCAAATCGGCTGCTCGATACCGGAGTAATCCCCAATTTATCGCTTATTTTATGGTAACATTTTAGAAACAGTTTATCAAATGCAAATCAGTTTTCATGGCAACATATTGTTTTATAGTGTTCATACAGCCTATGGCTTTGGAAGTTGCAATGCAGTTAGTTAGCTTTGACAAATAGCACTACCCACATATTCCTTCACACGTGCTTATAAAACTTTAGACCTTAAAGTCATGTTTAATGAATCGATCTGCAGCTTAACTCGGAAATCGATTAAAAAAATAACTTATTTTCTGCATATCATAATTGCAGTTATTACTGATTAACAAAAGCATTCTGGCACTTTGTTACATCAGTTTACTAGATTTTATTTATACAAGTGTTGTTCGAATACACTGTGTAGTGTTACTTGCTGTGCAGGTTCGTGAATACCATATGCGCAGTTTTTAAGATTTTTTTTAAGCATTAGATTTATTCCTCCTGCAATTTCATGTATTACTGGGAAGACAAGATAAGAAGCTTGGTTTTGAAGATGTACGAGATCAATATGAGCTTGTGGAGTGCATTTAAAAAGACATTCTCGCACAGTCATGTTTCATGTCTCATCTGATCAGTTATATGGTCATGTAGCACGATGCATGCAAACCTTGCCAGTTTCGCTGCGCGACGTGTACGCACAATAATATTTTTCAGCGTACTGACAATGTGCTCACGCGTCGTGGTACTTGACAGTACATGACTTGATTATAGGAACAAACTAATTGTTGCATTTTTAAAAATAAAGCTTTAATTTGATTGGCAAAACATTAAAATTGAATCTCTCATTCGCTCCGAATTTTATAAGTAGGATTTACTTTATGAAATCTAATATAATATTTGAGATTGTATTTTTGTGTAGATCCAACGCCACCTATTATAAATATTGTGAAATTAATTGAAAGTGGCCTTACTCGGTTGCCATAATAACCGGGGGAAAATATCATCGCTGAATTCGATTTTTTGCAATATAACTTACCAATTTGTCGATCGTTTCGAATCTGTTAGTCAGATCTACTTGATTCATTTGTTGCGACTCGCAGAGATCTGTTTTTTTTCATAGATGGATAAAAAAGAATTATGAATGCACGCCTAAATCGAACAATATTGATAGATTTGGATTAGATTAAAAATGCGGGGGTTTTTGTTCTAGGGGACTCTAATTTGAGGTCGCTTTTTCCCCGGGTGATGCACTTTAATAGTGAAATGCACATCCATGCCGGGTTTTTAGTTTTTTAATTATTCGTTTTATTTCTTTATGCATGATTTGGATAAGGTAATCGTTTCATGTCAAATCTATTTGCCCATATGTCAGCATAGGATTAGTTTTATTTGTTTAATTATTTATATTTATTAAAACAATATAGGCCTAATTAAGAATAAAATAATATGTAATAATTCGTACAATTAATGTAAAACGATGCTAGTGTTGATAAATGTTTTATTATTTTATGTTAAATGAAATATTGAAATAAAAAATGTAGCAGTTGAGCAAATAATCCAGGGTAAAGCCTTGGGCACTTGCTAGTTCAATATAATTATCTTAGTCGTTTAGAATTAACATTAGAACATTCTGTGGCAAGAATTTTTCAATTTTCAAGTTACTACATATCAGCCTCCCTTCGTGCGACTAATTTCCACCCTCAACATCAGAGCTTGTCTCATAATACAAAGTGGTTAGAACCCCTGGTGCAGAGTTTCTTCCCCTCCGGATGAAATAAAAAACAGTTAATTCTTGTAAGAGCACATAATTTATAACATTAAAACACACAAAGCATACATAGGCTTGGCCTTTGCTAATTGTAATTTACTTCACAGTTGACAGTCATCACATAATGCACTTTTGCAAAGGGTGGGAGCGTAAATAAAAAGATTTGCAAGGGGTGGGGTGGGTTCTGAAATATTACGTGTTTAGCCGCATGAGTTGTGAGGCAGGAGAATCTGTGCACGCCGCCTAGTAGGATGAAATGCAACCACTAAAGCTCTCCCGTGTTATTTATAATATCTCGTCCTCTCTCGCTACTTGCGAGAAGATCTCGGTGCATTTAATACTTCCTCCATACTCACAGCTTCATGAAAGCAAATGCAGTACCAAATAAAGTTGTGCTCTTTTTCTAAACACTGACTTTCCAACTGAAATGAAAAGAAGCTTACGGGATTTGTAAATGAAATACAGGGAACTTTTCTAACAGTAACAAGCTTAGATATCGCATCGGTTTCCCGACTCGAAGCTTCAGTTTTATTTATATTATTCTTTTGTGAATATTTCTCTATGATAGGTGCCATCGGAACGAAGTATGAACTTTTGAAAACTATTTGCTGCTGTAATGCAGTTGTATTGGGATAGGGGAACGGGGGGTGGTATCGGACACCTTAGGTTTTTGCGACGTAACTCTTTTTTGAAACTGGAAACAAATGTTTAATCTACTTTACAGATAACATTATTCTTATAACTAAATGTTTATATGAATATATTTAATTAAAACTAAAACATGTAATTAGCACAAGAAAATTAAAAAGTAGTTACATTTTTGTACTTTTGAAAAATGGAGGGTGGTATCGGACAGTCACTGTTTTCCACAAAAGACTTATTTCCATGTTCAAAGTATAAAGTTTTACTGTTTTACTTTTTTATACAAGTGTCACATTTATAAAATAAAGAGTTCCCCTCCAAATTTTCACATTTTTCGTGTGCCCAGCCGTTGCAAACTCAGCTAATGTACTTTTCGGTACTGAAAAACATTCACTTGCCTCTCGAATAGTCATTTTTTGTCCCTGACATTGTTACGGAAAATATCATGTCACCTTCTTCCCACTTTCCTCTTATCTTCCCCATATTTACCTAAAACCAAAGGAAAGAACCATCAGTAACCACGTTGGATGAGTAGCTATATTGTCCGATACCACCCGCTAGCTTCCTGTCCGATACCACCCGATTCACGGTCCTAAGAGATAAAATTTTTCAACCAAGAACCTTTGAAGAGAATTAAATTCTAAACCTACAGCTTATAGCCTTAAGTACAGTGCTTCTGTTATTCATGTTAGAATGTAACACAACTCACCCTTCTTCCTGTTACTGCTTTGTGAAGTTATCTTCGTGCAAGCCGATTTACACAGAAAAGAACAAAAAGCACTATCACTCACAAACGAAACTAGCTGTCAACTGAATAAGATGTTCATCCTCTTCAAACATTTAGCCAAGGCTGTCAATCACAAAACCGGTCGTCCAAGCACCTGCTAGCAAGAGATATTGGGCTTGTCCGATACCAGGCTCTGTCCGGTACCAGCCCCCGCTCCCCTATCCTCCATAAACCCCTCCCCAGCTCAGTATTTCACAGAAGATGGTTACAGGGCAGCCGAAAGCTTGGTCATCTTAAATTTTTTCATCCGGTTGAAATCACGAGAAGCTATCGTAGTTAATGCCACTTGTGAGCTGGAAATCGCCGATAAATTCCCGAGCGACAAAATTCGCCCATATATTACCTCATTTAGGCTTTATAAAACAAATGTACTCTTAAATGCATTAAATAATATATAATGAAAAAAATAGCCCATTTTATAAAGTATAAAATTTAATTAAAAAGGCAAAGGTAAATAAAACAAGAATATAGGCTACATCTCACTTTACATGACTATTTATAAAAATGCGAGCATTACTTCAATAAGTGAATAATTATATAAACGGTTAATTTCTTGAAACATAGTGATCATAAAGGCCTATGCAGGCCCAATCCCAATGGTTAAGAAAACTAGAAAGAATTCTTTCGAATATACATATTCACTCCTTAGTTGGCAATTTTTTTTTAAGTATTGAAACTCCTAAATTTAGGCTTATATTCTTTAATTGATTGACAAAATAAGATGTTGAACCGATAAAAAGGTTGTATATGAACTGAAATAACACAAGGAAGCTTAGATTTTGGCACTTGGCTGTCATGTTTTCTTCGTACATAGTATGCACCTATTAAGATTTTAAATTCAAAATAAGGAAAATGTGACAGTTTATAATAAAGATTTTAGGCACTATAATATTACTGATTACGAGTTTAGTGTATTATAACAAAATTATAAAAATAGCAATAAATCACTTAACCAAAAAGCATTAGAAAATTATATATTATGTTGATATCATTGATTCATTTTCTAAATAAAGAAAATAAAAATATTTATTCTTTTACTGATTTATTTAGATCTAGATATTCGTGAAAATAAGTTTTTACCTAAATTTCTATTTACTGCTTTTGTATGGTGATAGTGATGGAGTTTAATTTGACCGTCTGTTTTTCTGTACGCGCGATAATTCAAATGCGCTTTATCATATATTAATGAAACTTGGTATACGCACGTATAACGTTCATGGGGCAAAGCCTATTGACTTTGGACCAAATCGGTTGACCGGTACCGGAGTAATGCCCAATTTATCGCCTATTTTATGGTAACATATTAGACAGAATTTATCAAATGCAAATCAGTTCTCGTAAGAACATATTGTTCTACAGTGTTCATATACGGCTTTGGTAGTTATAATACAGTTAGCTTTGACAAATAACACTACCCACATATTCCTTCACACATGTTTATCAAACTTGAGACCTTTGTTCTTCCGTAAGCCTTGCTAAATGAATCGATCTGGAGCTCAACTGGGAAATCGATTACAAATATTAATTATTTTCTTCATATCATAATTGCAGTTATGACTAGTTAAACAAAAGCATTCTGGCACTTTGATACATCAGTTTACCTGATTTTATTTTTGATGCATAACACATCCGAAGGATAATACAATTCCACATGGCCAACTCATTTACTGAGGTAATTGTTTGCCCACTTTAAGATAAGCCAGGAACTTGAAATTTGGCATGCTTTGTAGCTTATAGCCTGTAACTGTCGGAAATACTAAGAAAAAAAAAAGATTCTGGTTTCAATTTTTACCCTCCAAAACAAACCTTGAATCTTTTCGAGATTTTTATTGCGTTTTTGTACGGCTTCAGGTGTTTTGACAAAAATAAAGGAATAGGGCTGTTGTTGACGTGAGGAATTTGTTGTGAATTCGTTCTGTTAATATTCTAGTTATCCCACTTATTCCTTCACATATCCACATCAAACTTTCTCAAGAAACCGTGGTCTAAAACTCAATAGTTTCTGAAATATGGTCTATTAACGCCGTCTGGCATTTTGTGACATTAGTCTACCTGATTTTATATATTACATATATATAACTTCGTTACGAAGTGTGAGATAATATGTTGAAGATCACAGTATGAGAGCGATAAATTATACGTCTTGCATGATATAGATGGAAGTGCTTTAATCACCTTGTTTGTGTCTTAACATGAATTAGTAGTTGCTATTTAATGAAATCAAGTTCCATTTAGTGTTGTACTGTTTCCTCTTCAGACGATTATGCAGCAGTTACTCTCGAATTCATTCTAACACTCCGCCATGTAACTGATGAATAATAAACCTCTCTAAGTCCATAATTAGGGAAACAGAATGCCTGAATCTTGAGGAGGTGTCCAAATGTAAAACATTATACATAGCGGGCCTGGCGATATGCAGTATTGTTCGACAATACTAAAGTTGCTGCTGCTTCTTCCTCCGAATTTATGCTTTGTGACTTAGCTAATGTTTTATAATTTCAGCAGGATATTTGTGACTTCTGTGGTTTCGTCCACTGAGTGTTTCGCCCACTGGGTATTTTACAGGTCTTCGAAGAGTATTGAAAGTAAATAAGAAGGATGTCTTATTTTTATTTTAAAATTAATTATGTATTGATATAGCACTGCAGAAAAAAATATTGAAAAATCACCGAACATTGAAAATAAAAAATAATAAGCTTACTGGATTTTCATTTGAAAAAGAATTGCATTGATACTTTACTGCGGAGGGAAATGTATTACAAAACGAGCATTATACTTCTTATTATTTACTCTAAAGGAAAAGATTTTGGTGAAAAAAGGAAAGCAATTAATATGCTTTCATTAATTGAATTTTTATGATTTTCAGACACAGAGTCGTATAAACTCTTGATTCAAAAGTCAAGAAAAATGTAAAATGTTATGTCTTGTTTACTGAGTTTAAATCCAGTATATATATGGTTCCGGTCCTGATATAAGCAATTGCTCAAGTTTAATTAATGGTTTAATATAACTTAAAAAATTTCGAAATATTATGTATTGAAAATACTAAGAGACCTTTTCAAAATAGTCACGAGTGAAAAGTCCCATTGTTATTTCTGACAAGCATGCGCCCGCGGCTTCGCCCGCGGTTGCTGTATTTACTCAATTGTTAGATGTTTTATTTAAATAATTTATTTAACAGGAAAATAAATATAACACATTGATTAACACTTACATCGTTGTTTCATAAATTGCATAAATTACATAATTACATCTTATTATGATTATATATACATATAAATAATTATATAGTTTTTCCGTAACAAATATAAATAATTAAACGAATAGAACGAATCTAATGCTTCCGGATGAACATAATTATTCGAAATGTAATGATTAAAACATACCACAGACTCATGAATCTTACCCAAATCATGCATAAACAGCTAAAACAATTCTAAGGTGATAGAGGAAATGCGAATAGGTCAGAAAACCAATGTTTCAAGGTAGACAGAAAACAATTTATTTCCACAGCATTGTTACAATATATAGTTCAGCCATCCAGATATTTCTACATAGTATAAGATAGTATGTAAAACTACGTGGGTGGGCTGAATTAAATATTGCAACAATGCACTGTGGAAATAAATTGTTTTTCTTTCTCCCTTGAAACTTTGGTTTACTGACTTACTCGCTTTTTCCCTATCACTCTAGAATTGACAAATTATTAAAAACTAATTTTTACTATGTCAAGATTTGCGTAGTTTTTTATTGTGTTTGTTCTCTGTTTTTCTTTTTTAGTTTTAGTAGGCTTTAGTTGTATTATTAAAATATTTAATATTCATGTTGTAAGAATGTTGCATTAATATAAGAGAATATTGTAATTGGGGAGTGTGCCTGTTACGTTCTAAAATAAAAGAAGTAAATAATTAAATAAATAAGCAAATAACCTTACGTATGTGAAATAGAATTGAAGTTTTTGAATTAAAACTTAAATGTATTTATTTCCTACATAATTAAATGATTTATAAAATTCAGTAGATTCACAACAATTATAAACTTTATAGTTCCAAAACTAGAAACGTAAAGCGATTTCAAGTATAACATCCTAAAAGCTATGTAAATGTGCTTCTTTCTGATACGAAATTTTAGAACTGGAGAACCTGCATCAGAGCTTTTCTTGTAGGAGAGAAATTCCTTTTTTTGCATGTGTTTACCCCAACGAGAAGGGGAAAGCAAAACCACAAATTAAAACTCTGCTCACACCTACAACATCCTTCTGAGTAATGGCTAAGGGGAGTAACAGCAGCAGAGAGGGATTCAATCGTGAGTTAAAAACTTTTCGATTTAGGGTACAAATCTACAACAGTGATATTTTTCAAGTATTGATATCATTATTGAATGACAAGTGACACTTTTAATTTATGTAAAATTTAAGAACCGTTCATGCTCAATAAATGGCATGGCCAATTATTAAAAAGTAACAGATTATTACAAAAAGGTAAGATAGATTCCCTATGATTCCTTAATTTGATTAGGGGATCCCTGATAACATCAACGATGAATTTCTTGAGTTGTCACATACAAGTATCATAAATATTCTTCTATGTTTCAAGATTACTGCAGAAACTATGCATACACTTCTCCTTTGAGCTTAATTACGTACAAATATATACTAACTTATGTGGTTAGTAGATTGGTTAATTGATCTGCATGGTGAACTATTTTTCAGTGTTAAGAAGTATTCTGGAGGAACTGAAAACAGAGGGTCCCATGGCGGAGATTTACAGCACGTTAAAGAATGTAAATAATAGGACCTAGATCCTCAATTTACAAAATAATAGTATAATAATTATATTATTTTATATTAAATTATTTTCTTTTAATAAATGTCACATTTTTGTCATTCTCCTCCTCTATAGAAAAATAAAAGTAAATATATTCGTCTTCGATAATGACTCCGAGAACCCGACTGAGGACTGATCGCTTATACAGTCTGTTCCTATCTATCGTAAACCTTCGATTCCTTAGGCAAATACCCACGACTCCTTTGCCTGTTTAAAGAGTAGGCCTAACTGGAATTCTGCGGAAAATACACGTTCAGTTGCAAAAGAAAAACTCTCAGATATTTCAGTTGTAAGAAATTAAGAAGCTGCATGGTTCCAGACTGGTATCTAATAAATGATATTGACTACTTAGCTCATATGACTTTCTTTTTTTTTAGATTTGGACCAATAACATGTAAGAATGAGTCTGAAATCGGTCAATGACAGACATGATTCACTCAATATTTATCGAATTTGCTTCATAACCTCCTACAAAAATGATAAAGACACGCCCCCTTTTCTTTGTATTCTAATAATGTCGAACCACTGTTGGCAGTGACTTATGCATACGTCATTATTGTCTCGGTACGGTAAGATTTATTCTGCAAATACAGTGAATATTACGCTTACATTTGTTCAGGAAATAGCCCTTTAATATTTTATGGTAAACGTATTCCATAATTCAGCAAGGTTGCCATTTAATGATAATAATCACCTTCTGCAAACATTATAATCACATAACCTCAACAGCATGAATGTACGCTGAGGGTGAAGAGAATACTTTTGAGAAGTGGGATATGAATTCAGAGAGTCAAGCTAACCATTTCTCCCTCCTTTCGATTTGCACTCGTCCAGCTAGCTCATTAACTGATCGTATTTTTTTTTCAAAGAATACAGTCACATTATAGTCATTAATGTATTTTAATAGTATCGTGTATATTTAAATTGGAATTAAAATTATTCAATTTCAATACATTATATTAATTATTTATTCCATAATTTTCGTTAAGTAGTCATTAAAAATGCAACTCGTGACTTGAAACTCTCCATTAGGCTCCTCGTGGAATTAGGCCTACTTATAACTTGTAAAGACCATGGAGGCCCAGAGGGTTCCAGAAGGTTGAGGCTCCCAGATTTTAGACATTCGGCACACTAAGGTGGTAAGGTTGTCAGCCTTACACACCGGCCGCCTTTATCCCCAGGATTGCTCCTGGTACTCATTTCTGTTAGAGGCTGAGTCGACCCCAGGGCCATAGTGCCACCAGAAGGATTAGGCCAGTTGAAAAACTCCAACGACGTCATCGGGAATCGAACCCGCGACCTTCCGGTTCGTAGCGCAGCGCCTCAACCACTATGCTACGGCTTATCCCTATGATAAATTGATGAGTTTGAAAATTATTCCATTTCTCTGTTTCCATAAAATAAGGAATGGACGAATACTAGGTTATTAATTGAATAGATTACATCCCCTGGAATCAAAAACAGGTAGCCTAATATGTAATTTTAAGAAGTATCAATACCGGTACTCATCAAGAGTTTGTTTAAATTCATTGTGGCATTAAATAAGGTAATGTGTTATTCAGCTAGTGACTTGTCCGCATGCGGTGTGTTTACCCTAACGTTGGAACGTGAGGGTCGGACAAACAGCACAAATTAAAAGCCCAACACATCCCTCTCGCAGTGCCAGGAGAGTCATGAAAAGCGAATTTACCATAGAAACAGCGCGTCGCCATTTACTTTGCAGTAGGGAGAGAGAGAGGTAGAGAATTTTTTTTTTAAATAATGAATTGCTGTACTCTGGTCCATGTTATAAATTTATTGCCACTGCCGGAGCGCTGCTGGTAGTGTTTCATCTAATTACGTATGATTAGTTAGCCTGCACTACACGCCACTATTATCTTGATATTTTCAAGAACTTTCATACAACGGTGATCAAATTTTTAATTAAAGTTTATTATCATTATTATTATAATAGTGGAAATTGACAAAGAAGGTAGACAAGAACAGGTTTCATAAAGTTAGAGTAACAATAGCAAAGCTAAATGGGATACAAATGTAAGTAAAAATAAAAATGTATATCTCAATAGTGGAAAATACTGTTAGATATGGAACTGAATCATGGAAATTTAATCAATTTAAAGTCAAAATTGTTTTCAATGGAAATTGACTTCTTACGGCGGTCAGGAAGACATTCAAAATTAGAAAAAATAAAATACAGTTATAAGAGAAAAATGAATATCAAGAATTCTATTTTGGGCGTCTTAAGATATAAACAATTAAATTGGTATGGACATGTAATAATAAGGGAAGATAGGCTACCAAGAAAGGTATGGGAATGATGTCCACATTCGAGTGTTCAGTTCGTAAATTTCATCGTGTTGGTTCCCGCAATGGATGTGATGGTTTCACGCAGCGCTGTCGGATATTGCGTTAATCTCATTGCACTATCAGTGCTCACAGGGTAAAGATCCATAAGCGTAACATACTGTCTCATCTTATCTGAGATCTTCTGTTAAGAATCAGCATTCTGGCTACACATTGCGCATGGTAGCTGTGCATTCATATATATGCCTTTTTAGCCTGCAAAACTTATACCTCTTTAACAAAGATGACCGCAGTGATACAACTGCGCGGGCGGTCTGGCATTCTCGAGAACTCGTCCTGAGCCCACGCTTCTTCTAGGATTAAATCATTCGAATACTTTTTATACGATTCTTGATATCTCGAGAACTTTCAAGAATCAAATAATTCCGATTTTTTCACTTAGGAACTTCCATCTGTACTTCTCTGTACCTCCCGTTACGCTCGCTATCCTTTAATTGTTAGAAATTACAAATTATCCTTCAAATATAATCTTAAAATCATCTTCTCTGAAATTGATACAAGGTGTAGTATAATTCTTTCTATTTTCAGAATTGTTATCATAATCATTTTTACAACTACCAAAATTGTGAATGGGATTTGCTTATCAGTAGGTTTCGGAAGTTGATGGAATGCCATCTTTCTCCGAGACTCACAGACATTTCAGGATGTAGTATAAATTCGTCCAGCCTCAATAAAAAAAAAAAACTATTTTGCATTTTTTGCATTTTTTGACATTTTATTCTCTATTGGCCATTTTTAAGGAACTTTCCATTCTCTCGTGGCATTTTTATTTATTTGTCTTCAGAATGGACTTTTCCCACGAATCTTGTTCTCTGATTATTATTGTTTGTTATTATACTACTGTATATTTCATTTTTACAATACAAGGTTGGAAATATTAAGTCTTTTTTTAAGTTTTTCGTGTCATATTTTCATAAAATTAAGGTCACTTTACAGGTCATTTTTAGGCATTTTCAGATTATCAACTTCCGAGCCCTGCTTATCACTATACAGCAACTGTTGCGGATATGGACATGCATTTGTTTTTTTCCGGATACTAGCGCTGTCTTCCGGGAAAGTGAGAACATGGAGTTGTGATTCATGGGGAAAGTGTCAATTACCGTTTCCTGGCTGGACATGCTATTTCGCATTTCCCGCGGGAAAGAAGGGAAATTTTACCTGGACACGGGACTATGATTTATCGTTGCTAACGCCTGTACGTAAGCAGCGTTTCCTCTGGGATGCAATTCAATACTGTGCCCACTTTATTTCTCTCATACATATTTCCTCCCGTTCAGCTCACAAAAGTACGGATATGTAGCGAAACACTCTGCCAGTATTTCATTTCCAACTTTCCTTTCTTAAGAAACATTAAAAATGTATATGCAGCCCTACAGACGGATTTCCCTGGATAAGAAAATGTTGTATGTTAGCTACAATAAAGTTCTAACTCCGATTAGTGTGAGTAGAGTGTAATAACGGCGAACATAGAGTTGAGGAAAATTGTGTAGTGTAGTATAATTTATTATTGTATCTATAATGGTATTTATACTTGACTTACTTCGCCCGCAGTCTTTTTCTGTGGTACTCGTAATGAGCTGACTAACGATTTTTACCCCATCTCTGTTATTATTATTATTATTATTATTATTATTATTATTATTATTATTATTATTATTATTATTATTATTATTATTATTATTATTATTATTATTAATATCACCGTCATCATCATTAATGCACTGTTGCAGACGAACGTAAAACAACGAAAATATCGGATGCGGTGGTTGACCCAATCCTTCATGTGATGTAGTGCCATGGAATTTAGTTTAGCTGAAAGTTGAAAGTTGGTTTGTCTTGAACAAATGTTACATATGAAAGATTTGTTAACAGTTTTTCACATTTTTTCATTAAGACGCCACCCGAATAAGCACGTGCTCATGGTCGAGGGCAGTTCAAATATTGATATAAATACATTAAATAAATCTAAAAATGTTCAAATACAAATAATAATTACATTAATTTACCGAAATAATAAGGAAGGAAACTTTAAAAAAGAAACATAAGAGATATGTATATATAATTTATTAGCCTACATATGTAGTATATATAGTATATATATGTATAGATATGTGTGTATTTTCTTATTTTATAATTGTTCAGATCAATTAATTTAGGTCTATTTTTAACAATAGAATTGAATAATGTGGGACCATAAATAGAGTTGTATTAATATGTGTACTTACTATATAGCATTGATAGTTGTATGAACCTACCTTCTCTGTAGTTCTTTTATGGGAAACCTTAGCATAATTTTTTAGATTATTTCTTTTTCCGTCTGTATTACATAGTTAAGTTTAGCAGTTTATGATAAAGGGACTTGTTCGCTTAAACTAATCATAAATGGCAAGAAGTGAAGAGGAAGGATTTATGAGTGCCATGCGCTATGTAATATTACTTATATCATAAAAGGCTAGACGACGGAAACATTATGAGAACCACAAACAGGTTACGTTAATTCCTTTTTATTATATATTATTATTTCCACTGAAGATATGAAGTAGGGTTATGAAAATAACTTCTATTTAGGTCATCAAAAATTGAGAGAGTGTGAACCACAACATAGTGACACTAGAATGCGCTGCATTTCGCTTGTGTCTTCTGCCGGTTAATCCAAGCTGTGTTCATGATGTGTTATTTTTACCCCTCCTCTCTAGGGTTGTTTCACTGAATGTTTCCCTGAGGAAATATGCTCAAATTGTCACCATGTTTACCTCTGTCTGTTCTGATATTCCTTCCCGCAGCTGAAAACTGGTTTGTTGCATATTCCCACAATTTCCAATCTCGTTTCCCGTATGTATAGCTTTCCATTCTCATTCAACAGAAACCAGAAAAAAACAAGTTCTCAGTTAAATTGTTCCCTGCTTGCAGTGTGCAACGTAAGCGAAACTAGACCGAAAAATTGGAGGGAAATGGTAATTTTCGGGGTTTTCGTCAAATACTACATCCACAAGATGTGTACTATCATCAGCTTCCAAAGTTGAGGTCTTTTAAATAAAAATCATACTAATTATTAAGCTGATATATTTGAAATAAAAATCATGCTAATTATAGAATAAACTGCCCAGCAGAGAGGAAATGGATCGTTTAAAAATTATATTTTGGCGAAAATTAAATTTCGAGTGTAGGCCTACAAAGATAAACTTATTTGAATTAAGTATTGGTAAAACTTGCATTATGGAAATAGAACTACTTTTAATACTTTCCCATATTACACTTTTAATGCCTGTGCGTGTGTGTGATTTTTAATTATACAATTTTAAAGATTTTAATTCAATAAAATTACTGCCATATTTTTAATGATCAACCAAAGTGTTATCCATCAATAATAATAGGCATATAAAATCATGTTGTTTGTTTGTGGTTGTCTACTTTTTCAAGCAAAAGCTACTCAATTGATAGAGCTTAATTTTTCCATTGAGATAACTTTTAGGTTTTTATCTGGAAGTGTAATAGGACTATAGCCGTTTCGAAAATGTGTTAACTTAATTGTATACTTAGCAAAAAATTGTCTAGCAATTCCTAGGTATTTTATGTAATGCATGAATTTCAAACATTCTCGGTATCATACAGATAACTTTCAGACATTCTGTATTAAATAAATATAGAAGAGATTTAATTCTTCCTAGAATGTAATGATTGTATTAATTGTTATACGTAACATGATGGAGATAGAGTAGGAACACCTGCTGATGAAAATGTTTCCCTGTCACATAAAAAAGCTCCAAGCTATGAAGTGACCAGTGTACGTTTCAGTGAATTCGCTTCAAATAATGTGAGTACCTGTCCAAACAGTGTATATATATCCCTCAGTTTATGTACTGTAAAGAATGAAATTCAGACGACAGAATGTGTACCTAGGAGAGCTATATTTCGAGTCTCTGAATCGTCGTGATTTGTAGTATTTGGAACTGTTGATTTTTGTCTCATTGATGTTTTATTCGAAACGGTCCCGATTTACACTGCAATAAAAGATAAAAAGGCTTGTCGGTGTTCAGTACTCTAAAGGGAAATGTAAAACAAGTATACATGAAGCAACACTTCGACACTACTGATGTCTCACTGTCAAATACGAGTAAATCCATTTTACTGAATACTGAATCACCGCCGCGTATTGCAGGCAAATAGCATATAGGGAGACAGTTTAATACATTAAACAATTAAACGCCACTGGGTTATCTCATATTGAGAACGCCTGGTGGTATACCGGGATATTTGAGTCAATTGGAGAATTTAATGTTGTACCGCCACGTTGCCATGGTAGCTCAATTGGTAAGAGCAGCGGAACCGAGAGCCGAAGATCCTGGTTCAAATCCCGATTATGGCATTGGATTTTTTAGTCTGACTCAATCATTCCACCCTTGCCTACACACAGCCAGTGTGAAAGAATAATCAACTAATATACACCAACTCAGTCAACAGCCAGCCGCCGACCAGAACGCTTCGCCCGAGACTCCACCCTCACTGAGGATGTCAGCCGCAGTTGCGGACGAAACGTTTGGCACTCAAATGTCAACTGGACCACGGCCTACAAGCCCGGACAATGTTCTTAATAACTAATATTCAGTTTCAAGAATTACATAGGAAATAAATGTGACAAGAGAATCCTTGCGATTGCGTAAAATAATTAAGGAAATGCTTTAGGAACGACTAAATTGTGGTTGTTTTTTAACCATATCCTCGACGTATCTAAAAAGCACGTAAAATACAATATAATTCAGTGCTCAGTAGAATAATAATGAATATTTAATATAAGGTTTGTTCGCAAAGCAGTCAGAAACCAGGAACAAATCGTTCGCGCATGCGCTCTTTCTCCACACGCGTTCGCAAAGCGAGAATCCGTGATTCTGATTTCAATCTTCTGTTCGCAAAGCTCTCACGGACAGTTTCTGTACTATAAGAAAAATTTGCAGGCTCTACCATGAATTGTTATCAGAGACATGCGCAGTAACCTATTTTCACGCGCCTGACTCCTCCCTCCAAATCCTTGCTCTAGATTTATAAGCATAGGCTACTTATATGTATGAATAATGGAAGATAATTAAAAGTTTCCCAAAATATAGTTTATTTTGCCGATGTATATTGCATGTATAACATGTTAAAGGGAAATATATATTTTATTTGCATATCATATCGATTAAACGCAGTAACTATCGATTCCAAATTCTTCTAACCGTTCGCAAAGTGCAAATCACGGGTAAGTTACCGACTGGACATGCGCAGTACAACCAATTCGCAAGCAGTCACGGATTTTCTTTGCGAACAAACCTATAGATATATTTTTGTAAATCGTGTGGTACTGGTCTCATATTATTTTTCCATGGGATGCAACTTATCGCATGAATGTATGAATGAAATAGAAATCCACGACTGTAGTGTTAGGATAAACGAAGCTTTAAACAAAACCGGCGATGAGTTTGCACTGTTATTACAGTGAAGAGTTTAATGATATTTGTTTACAAACTGCGGTGCTCACTCGTATGTAACGACTATGCAAACTGTACTAAAAATAGTAAAGGTACAAACAAAATTGCTTACGATTTGCATACAGGATAAAATGGGAAAAATAAAAGAAAGCAACTGTTCTGGATTAATTTGTAATTTCGAGAACAGAAAATCATTGCGTGGTGGATTGCGTATCCATGCATCTTTACAGAACTACACGTTATTCGAATTCGTTGACTACAACAGCTATTCGTCACTGGAATTCACTGCCTGGCAATATCAGGAGCTGCCAAACGACTTCGCAGTTCAAGCGTCTTTTAATAAAGTTAGTATACAATAACATTTAGAAATTGATGCTAATTAGTAATTTTTTTTTTGAAAATTTTCATTAATTTTATAATAAATAAGAATGTATTTGTTTAGTCTTTCGTCTTTTTTTTATTTCTTTATTTTAGTCATTTGTATTATATATTATTCAAGTAATTAAAGTTTAATTTTTTTTGTATTTAATGTATGTTTCTTGTATTCAGGTATATAATTTCTTGTTTCATTTACTATTATTATTATTGATATTGTTATAATTATTATTATTATTATGTATTTCATGTTTTTGCCCTGACTTATGACCTTATGGCCTTAACTCCGCCAGGTTAAATAAATAAATAAATAAATAAAGTTTTAAGGAATTGTCTACCCGTAGATAAAAGTGAAGGCACATTAAACAACTACTGTAGGCTGTAAATGATGAATCTAAATAAGTAAGTCGTTTGTTACAAACGAAATCCATGTGTCATAATACCAGAGTTAGCGTGCGTGACTTCTTAGCCAGTAGGTGGATTCTTATATCTATTTTTACTTCAAGAAGATAACAAACGAAGCAGAGACAACAAATTATACGAGAAAGAAACTTCAAAAAGGCGTCGCATGATGGTGGAGGTGGAATAAGAAAAATAAAAAAATGGCGGTGATACGAAAAAGAAAACCTATAATTTAATTGGACCACTACTGTTAACTGCACGAAAAGAAGAAAACAATTGAATAATTCATTTCGGATCGGATTCGGGGTTGGAAAAGTGGAAGGAGGGGGCAATTCTTTATCGGGCCTGGCTGCACAGTTTCTCACAATATATATGTCTACCTGTTTGCTACTGTTCCTAGAATTCTTTATTAGCCTGCCTCGAACAATACCCCGTGTATCTATCAAAGTGAAATTGAACTTCCGTGGTTTACAAATCCATTATACTACGCTATAATGTCACGTCCTAGTCATTTCATCATCATCATCATCATCATCAACAACAACAATGCCCCACCATTTCAAGCATCCTTAGATTTTTCTGCTGAGTTGTATAAATTGAAATACTTCATTCGGTAGTCACTGTGTAGGCATATTATCTGCTTTCAGGAAACCGAACTTGTTTTGCAGCCATGATGAACAACCAATTTTGCTATGATACCACTTTGCACCATATAATAAAGTTCGGATAGTGGCCTATTGAACCAAATTATTACCAGTTCAGTTCAAGATAGTAGAAACTGATTCCAGACAAAAATATTTTGTTTAAAGGTGAATAAAACTCAATATATGAATCATTCTTTCTTTCTGATGTTAAACACTAGGGCAGACATGGGTAAACCCCTATCCATTGATACGCAACCCGCAAACTTTTATCAACTTCCACATAGTTCGAAAAGAACGGATAGATGGAGACACAAGCAGACAATAAGTGCAGTGGCGGTTGCTCATTCTTAGGGAAACATTAATTTCACTTTAAAATGTACACTACAAGAAACAAATAATACAAAAAATCTTGTATTTTTAATTATTCTTTTACGTGTGCAATTATTTCATTATACAAAGGCTTAGAATGTGTCATAACGCCTTTCCAATCGGAACTGTGTCGCGACCCGTCACTGCTTGCAAAGAGAGTATGACTTATGCATGGGAATAATCTCCCACGTACACCGAATGTCCGCAATGCCATCTTATGTGTTATGCGGGAAGGTCAAGAACCACAAGTGGTTCGCGAACCAGTAAATGCCCATGTATGCACTAGTGTATTGCATTGGTGAGTAGGCTGATCTGGGCTTCACATATTGATGTTATATGTTAAATTGCCTACCTGTCGAGACACCTGAAAAGGAAGGAATATGTAAAGAGTGCCTACTCAGCTTTTTAAAATAACGTGTTAGTCCACGGCATTTGTTTATAGGAGAATGGATTTTAACATTAGGGATTTTGTCGGGATCCTGTTTCAACGCTCGTTGTAGACCTCGCTTCATAAACGAGAAACTTCTGCCTCTTGTCAATATTAACATGTAAGCCTACATTAATATTGATATTTTCTTCTGTATATTAAAAGAAAGGCTCTCTAATATTACACCAGAACCAACCTTCAACACTTTACAATTTGATCAAATCATTAGCCTAAATCAGACTGACTAAATCTAAGAAATTATTTGTATGATGGGCTGTTTCTATTAAAGAATTATTAATAAATTTCATTGTATCCAAAGAGGGTAAATTTATTTGAATAAATGCTTTTTCTTTATTCCCTCTGATTCTCTCTGATATTAACAAATTGTTATCAGAGGGAATAAGGAGAAAAACCATTCTATTAAAGCTTTCCTTAACAACGTCGTTTATTGCAAGTGAAGTTCTTGTGTCGTGATACACGAGTTACGTGATTGTAAGTTGGAGCTCGTTTTAATGTTTAAAAAAAATATTCCAAACCTATGCAGTGTCTTATTGACAACTCTTACGTGTTAAGGGAATAATTAAATGTACGGTATATTAAAACCTTGTAATATCATTTTAAACATAGGCTAATATATGTTGCCTTTAATAGCATATTTACATTTTATATTACACTGCACTATGACAATATCCATGATCTTAAATCATAAGCGTGGAATAACCTGAGTCTGGATCTGAATATTACCTAATAAAATGAAAATGAAATGCCATAGAACTCAAGTGAATGAGCTGAGTGCCTTTACACTATGCTGCATGAGATAAGTCAATTAAGAGCCTAGAATATGTGTCAGTCGTGACAAAATATTACAGCGTCTTTTGTGCTGCATTATGAATTGTGCGACTATACCACCTGCTTTAGATGCTTGCAGTTTCCCACATATTCGCGTATTGATCGGCGTGTTTAGTTTGCTTACAAAATACATCATTAGATGGCATGTTGCTGTACCAGCTGTATCATTATTAGTTTTTATAGGATAACTACGGTCATTGAAATAGTTTAACCTTAAATTAGTAATGAATCATTTCGGATTCAGCTGTTTACCTTGTAGTTGTAAAAACTAGAAATTCATTTCGCAAACAAATTTAGATTTTATGCATAGAATTTTGTACAATTTAATGCACTACTAGTCATTGTAAAAACTATATTTTTTAGGTAGATTTCGAAGAAAAATCTACCTATTGCAATGGATACCACTTCATGATTTTCGAAAAATTCTTTCATATCTTTACGTTTCATGCTCCCCTAAGTACGAAACCACCGCCCGTTCAAAAAAAAAATTGTGATATTTATATATATATATATATATATATATATCTTTACACGCTAGCGGCCGTAATTTTGAAGATATTTGGACCAAATTTTAATATGTTATTTCTAGGCCCAATAGTTCGGACAAGTTCGTTAATGAGCAAAATTGGCCCAAGGGGGTGGTCGGGGGAGGGGGTTGAAATTTTAAAACATTTTTATCTCGGCCCCTATGAAGTATAGAGGGAAACTTTGTTTGAATAAATTAGAGTACTCCCTATGGAGTTCACAGTGACACCAACGATTCGGGGGTTCGAGTGAGGGTGGGGGTAGGGGTGGGGGATGAAAATTCGAAACTTTTGAAACTACGTCTTGTGGGGTATCGTTGAAAAGCTCTTGATGAGTACTCTACAAATCAATAAATAGTTTCTTGATAGCTCTCATGTGACGCGAGATTTTAATGTTTGAAAATAATAACACTTAAAAGAATTATTATAATATCATAATTTTGTCTTGTTTAGCGGCTTTGCTAATTTTATTCATTGCTGATCTTGCGCACGGCCTCCCAGAATATTATATCCTATTCTTGTTGTCAAAACAAATGATTGTAGGCTCTTCCTCTTTACCGAATTCAGTTCTTATTACTGCAGGTTTACCATGCCAAGGCTAAAGAAGAAGAGTGCTATGCAGCGACAATAAATTAAACCAAAAGCACTTCGAAATCTACCTCCGCCTGTAGGCCTGCCTAAAGGGATTTTTTTAATCCGATATTGTTCTACATATTCTTGCCAAATTGGGTTAGGCCTATAGTATTTCTATGCGAAGTTTTACCTTCCTGTAGGTACACATCCTGTGCTTTAATACAATAGGATTATATTATATTATATTATATTAAAGTCTGACCTGTGTAAGAAAGAAACATGTAGCAAACATGCCCGAAGTATGCCTGTCTCACACTCCATCACATTACTCGTAAGATTCAAGAGTAAGACTGATAATATACTGGTTTTGTGTACTTCAAGTTTCCTTCTTAGAATGGTCATACTATAGGATTATATTCTTAGTTATATGATTCTAATAATCATATGAGAAATATTCACAAGACTTGGAATGACTTCACGTGTACATTCACAAGACTTGCATACCATAAGCATGAATAATATTTACAATCCAACATAAGAGTAATTGCGGATTTTGGAATTGTACATTTATTATCTCGGCGTTAAAGGATGCTGACACACGGAGAAACACACCAACAAGAAACCAGTTGACAAGGCTTCTGTGCAAGCAAATAATACATATATTTTATGTTCATTACTTACAGAAGAACATCAGAACTAGAAATAAGCACAGTTAGCCCATGAGCTTGATGTAGATTGGTTTTGTAGCGATAAGCCCATGCGGTCCTCGTAAACTTTCCTTTGTCAGCTCATGCCCAACTCAGGCAACGGACCCTGACACTTTCTTGTCTAAAAATTGGTGAAATCACAATATAATTGATATAATTGGTATAATTTATATTGCTATTTGAACATAATATAATGCTTTGCACAATACTTGTATCCGCCTTATACCCACAACTTATATTTTACAAGGAACCCTTAAGGTCTAAAATCCATTTACATCGTTTAGTATTGATTAGAGCTACTATGTAAGGGTACCTTATAAAACATAAGTTTTGCGCATGAGGCGGTTACAAATATACCTATGAAAACAACATAATCCTCAATGAAAATTATATATATAAATTAATATAATATTTTTAAAATGTTATTAAGTTACTCTGTTATTTCTTTAAATAATAACGTTATCCGATGAAGAATGAGGTGTGTGTGGGATATAAATATTTTTGAAAAGGAAATCATTTTCAACTTAATGTACTTACAAACCGTGAAAATCTTACTTATATTCTTCGTAAACATATTATGTTGTATTAAGCTTCCAAATGTTAATATAGTTTTAGTCTACATTTTTCAGACTGCCATCATGTTAAAATATTTTAAAAAATGTATGTGTAATAGCTCTATGACAATATCGGATGTTCTACGAAACATCCATTTTAAAGTCGCGTCATTAGGATTGGGTAAAGAGGCTGATTTAATGACATACTACTCAGTGAAACCATTAATGTTTAGTTTGAGTAGTATGTCATTCCTTACAGATAATCTGTTACATTTTAACTTTTTTCCCCTTTTAGTATTATTATTGATAATTGTTATAATTATTAACTTGTGTTTCATTAAAATGACGCCGGCGTGGTCTTGTAGTTAATTTCGCTGACCACAGATCCTTCGGCCCGGGTTTGATCCCCTGTACCTCCTCGGATTTTTCTGAGGTAGGGCAGTCTGGTAGGGGTGCACTCAGCCTCTCGATTCAAATTGAGGAGCTACTTGATAGAGAAGCCTTGACTCTTTAGGGATGTAGCGCCACGGAGTTTTTTCATTAAAATATTTTACTAACAATAGATTTACCTGAAAACAAGCTATCCACAACTCTGCCGATAATCTATTAGATATATGTATAGAATATATGTATATTATATATATAATTTTGCGTTGCGTTCTCATAATAATTAAATCACGTAAAGAGTATCCATTTTATTTTACATTAGTGGGAAGGAATAGCAGATTGCTCCCACTTAGTTCCCCTATAACTTATATCTTGAGCTTGACTCATTATGTTGCAAGATTCAGAAAATGCAGTCTGAGAGATGCAATGACGCAATGCATCATTAGTAAACTAACTTGAAAACTAATATCTGTCAGTGCTCACTTCAAATCAGAATACCGAGCTAAATCGGTAAAGAAAAAAACATAAGTTCCTACTTTTCAGTTTAGTTATCTCTATAAATTCAGCACAGCTGTTTGGATATACAAGGTCAAAATCCATACACTAATGCGCAAGTGAAGTTTCAGCTTTTCCTTAAAACCCTGGTGAAACTTTTGGAGTCTGCATTTCAATTAGATTCAATTTTGGTCGCTTGTTTTCAGGCACATCATTGGAGACACTGATGTAAGGACGCATATCATGTTTTAGGGATATGAATAGAAAATTCAGAAATCAATCCTATAACCAATTTCATTAAAAAAATCAAATATTACTACATAAATATGAACAGTGTAATTTATTTCCTGCTGTATCTTCATGGATAACTTCCAAAGTATGTTAATACGAAGTGAATAATTTTAGTTCTAACGACCTATAACAATAAGTTATAGGTATTAGTATTCATATGACGAAGCGGTCGGGTGGTAGGCCTTATCCCTTCTGGGATGTTAGCGCCACGGAGTTAGTATTCATAATTTCCATTCTGATTAAACTTCTTTTTATCTTTGTGTAGAATTACTATATTGTATTATATTACTAGTGTCACATTTTTCTTTCTTTGTCTCGGGCATAGTAAAAGCACCAACGGCCATATAGGCCCATGCGCTGGATTTGTTCTATTGAAAATGTATTTAATATGCATGTAAGAATAAAGATGAACCTTGCCATACCATACCATACCATCTAACATGCACCCACACACCCGCACATAAGATACTTAAATTCTTGCACAATAATTAATTTTGCAAGAGATAAAAAAAAAGTTTTCCTAGTAACTTGGCGACGTGTAAAAACCATCTCGTTACAGCACTTCCAAGAGGAATTTCCATTCCAGAGAGCAATTCAGGCAATAAGGCTCGATGTTAAATATTCCGTTTGATGCAGTCAAAGTGTAATCTGCATGCATATATGTGGGAACATTCGTGTCGCGGAGATATTCATCTAAGTCTATTCAATAAGACATTAAGTTAGCTCGCGCTACAAATGTGTAACCAGGTTGTAACGTTCTAATACCATAGTAAGGGGAAGGATAATAGGCTCTTTTTCCGCGTAACGATAATTTTTCTGCTATCTAATGTGATTTGTCGGGAAACATGTTAAATAATAAATCAAAGGAAACCAAATTAAATTGATATATAGAGTGATCATTGCATAAGAAAATATCATTGAATACTCCTGAGAAACCATATACGTGGAATGCTTTATGTACATATGGATGGAGTGGGAAAGTATTTAATCATTTATCAATCGATTATCAAACGACTTATAACGTGAACTGTTTGTATTGTTAGCATGTTTCTTGGTTATGGTTAATTAATGCCGACTGTATACTACAATCCCCGGTGTGACGGAATTTATTACGTATATTACGTCACATTGGATCTTATTTTACATACCTGTAAATCTACAGATATTGGACTCTTGCATTTATGCACACGTAAATACCATCAACCTGGCCGGGATTGAACCAGCAAAAAAAAAATCTAACCAATCTATTGATATTTTTGTGGATTTCCATGACCGATTAAGCGAATGCAGAATTGAAGACATTGTTCTAGGGAATTTCAAAAACAAGATTTACGTTTTTGACTATTCCAAGATTGTAAATGAACTACTGAACTGATCACTCAAGATCTTTTTATTTATTTATTTATTTTTATTTTGTTTAAAGTCGACTGCAGTCAGTGGTAGTTTTGGCTTCAGAGCGCTTAAAAGGGACATTGATTTTTAATAAAGTGGCATCATGATATGGGATACATATTTAAATTTATTTTCTTATTTTCTATTATCCAAACAGAATGATGGTGGCATTTTAAATGTCGAAATGCATTTAAAAGTGCATAGAAGAATGCTCTAACCAACCATCAAGACTATACAGTTTTAACTAGTGTATATACAAAGAACTTAAAATTGAAGAAACTCTGTATGTGCGTGTGCCTGATATGGGTTACGTCCAATCTTTAATGAGTTGTAAAAAGTTAACATTTTAATTCTGAACTTATTTAAGTATGTATATATTGACGCCTATGATTATTATAGACATACCATGATTGTAAATTTGTATTGTAAATATTATAAATTATAATTTGTATAGGCTATATTGACGACGTATCAGAGGTATTGGCATGAATATTATTAGCACGCTTGTAAACGTCTCATCAACGGAAAAATGAAATACATAGATATTGCATAGATTGGTTTGTAGGTTAGCTACAAATTTTACTTTTGTAGTTTTAAGAAAACTCGTCAACCGCAAATTTTATGAGAAATTCAGCAGATCCTAGCTCATAGGATATAATTATTGGTCTTACGGAAATTGAAATTAGAGAAGCTTGGTGGATGAAAGAATTTTGAGTTAACCATTCTAGTTTATGAATACTATTGAGGCGTATATTACATGATCTACATTTCTGCTGAACAACTATTATTACGGTATATTATCAGATGGCTTTGTTTTAGCCGACAACGTTGCATCTTATGGGCATATTATATGAATAGGGTGTTTTAATCGGCTTTTACACTCCCTTTCATTAATACGTGTCTTCCTCTCAAAAGGAGGGGTAAAGAATTAAGGTATAGCTACCCAAATCCTACTCCCAAAAGAGAATTAGCTCAGGTCCCTGAGAGGCTTGGATGAATTGCCTGCTCAGGACTCTGAAAAATACGGGATTATATCCAAACAAAAATATTGTGGTCCTCTTTTCTACATATAAGAAGAGAGTATACTCTTCACAGAAGGATCATATACTAAGACTTTGCCTGTCTTTCTAATTTTCCAAGGATTGCGCTCACTCCTAGTGCCTAATGTTTTCACAATTCTATGAAAACGGAAAATAATCTCTCTAAAAGTGAGACGGATTTGGAATGCCGGAAATTTTTAATCATGCGGCTTTATATTTTTTTCATAAAAAAAAACTGCGTAAGACCTCGAAAGATTCGTATTCCACAAAATTACAATCTACTTCCGTAAATCCTGTACTTTTAAAGACTAGTTTTATATACCGATCTCTTTAACCCACCGGAATGTTGAAGGTAATAGAGAGTGTATATTACCGAAGATCTTAAAAGGAGTATGGTAATTCTCCTGCCTTTCTCTATCCCCTTACTACTGTAAAAAATATAAAGATCATCTAAAGAGGGTACCAGGCTGAATGAAAAGTGCGCTTAAACAAGAATATAAAAAATCGTATAAGTATAAACTTAATATCATTTCTTGCTATACAGTTTCGACCGCAAGGTATAATATCTGTTTTCAAATTTCTCTAATTGTTCAGTTATAATGTACATAAATATACCCCACAGATTCGTAACAAGATAAATAGTGTTTTCCTGTGTATGAATATGCTGAAGGTAATTTAAATTTCGTAAAGTTGGTAATGCAAAGCTTTCGTGACGTATTGGAATTAAAATTGCATGGGAAACAAGCAGTAAATCAGTTCCAATAATGTCTAACATGCAAATACATTTTTCATGTGCTGCTATCTGTTGGAAGCAATCATAAATCGTCTGAATGAAACAGCTGAATGTGGCAGAGGCAGGTTTTAATTTTAACAGGTGAGCATCAACTCAGAGTTCAATTATGCTCTCTGTTAAATAATTCACGGCATTTACTACGTCAGGGAAGTAGGAAGTCTTTTTGTGACTCCTATCGTGACGTTTATGCTGTAGTTCATTTAATATACCGCTTTTCTTTGTTTATGTTTTGGCTTCGTGATTAATAGGGCCCGGAAGTTAATGAAAAATCATATTTTTTAAATGTTAAATTCTATTACATCCTATTGTTAAAATGTGTACAAGACATGAAAAATTAACAGAAAATTGATGGATTCTTTCTGTATATTATTGCATGTTTTGCAAGTTTTGTGATTATGCATCATATTTGCTTGAATTTTTTTTTCATATTTTAATAATTTCTCACATTTTTTGAGAGATTTTAAATATTGTTGGGTTTGAGATTTGTAAAAACCAACCGTATGATGTCAATAAATACAAACAAATTATATACGAACCAACTGTGGCGTACTATAAACAGCTAGTGAACTGATTGAATAATTTAAAGTGATGTTTCGTTTTATTAATTTTCTATTTACTAGGATTTATTGTAGGATCTTTTAAACGTTCTATAGTAGCTATTTGTATATCATATACGCAAAATAACGCTTTAGTGGCCGAAGCGTAAGCCTCTGAAAGTGAGAAGGGAAATGTTAAATGTTTTTGGGTACCTTCTTGGCACGCAACTCGAATAGCTCCTAGATTTTGTTAGCACGCAATTAGGAAATCTTCTCCCTCTCCGCACGCAGTTTGTAAATGCTGTATGTTCCTTGAGTCGACTAGTGTGTAAAACAAATTAGTACCAGATGAAATATTAGGATTAATGGTGGTAGGTGCGAAAGGCTGACAGAAAACTTAATCCAGAATCACTAAGGACGGTGTCGTGCACATTGGCACAGGTGCACATTGGCACAGGTGCACATTGGCACAGTCGCATTTTCGTGCACATTGGCATAGTATTTTTATCTTGTAATATTATCGTGCTCATCGCCACACAACCCGTTGGGGCTAGGGGTGGACATAGAGACTCCAAACCTACAGCCTCCTTCACCACAGCTCCAAGGCAGCACCCCTTATCTACTGCAGCTAAGGAAACCGATTGTAGATATCGTAGATAGGTTGTCAGGTTAGGTTAGGTTAGGTTAGGTTAGGTTAGGTTAGGTTAGGTTAATTCAAAGTCTCATTCAATCGCAGGCAGATACTTTATGAATGATTTCTAAACAATTCAATTATAATATTAATGTACACAGTATGTATCTATAATAATAAAAGAGAGTGTTTGTCTTTCTGTCTATCTAGCAGTTACTATGAACTTCATTGCATTGCAATGTAATTCCAACTTTGTCTCTATGTCCACCCCTACGAAGGGTGTGTGGCGATGAGCACGATGATATTGCAAGATAAAAATAATATGCCAATGTGCACGAAAATGCGATTGTGCCGATGTGCACGTGTGCCAATGTGCACGCAACCCTAAGGACTATCACGGCCTATAATGATAAGAAGGAATTTACTTTTCTTTACTGAAAGTAGCCTAGTGAACTAGCGAGAATTGCAAAATACGCTTTATTTATGGACGTGGAGCTGAAGGTAAAGTCAAGATTTAAAAACATCACTCCCCAGTAAGATTAGAGAATTTGAGTTGTAAGTAAAGTATAAAGAAATGATGGGAGAGTTTAGACTGATATCGGAGCGTTTCCAGTGAACAGGGTGGAAGAGTTAAGAAGATTATTAAAAGGAAAGCGGACTGGGACGGCTGAATGAAATGCTGAAATCGCACAAACGATGCCTGTCTGTCTATTCGCAGCAGTTTAAGAAATCTGATTAAAAAGAAGGGAGGGGAAAATATTATTATATCTTTCCAGAGACATCTTGCACTTCCGTTTTGCTGTGCTACAAGCTGTTTCACTCGTATAAATGTACCGTTACATGCAAGACGTGAAAATTACGACTATGTATATTGCATGAAGAAGAATGATTTTTATTTTCGTCTCGTGTTTTACAACGTCAGCGCGTTTTCCATATTATTCCTTTTCATCATATTGCATAGTAGTATAAAGTTGTTGCTGTCGTGATAACACTCAAACGAAAAGACCATGTCACTTCGATGTTGAACTTATAAACGAAAATAGTTAGACCATAACATATAGCTTCCCTCAGACCGTAGTTAACTGACAGACATTCATGAACGTACTCTGCATATTCGATTATTTTCAAACTCTCTTACTCATCCAAATATTTCGTTCTATGAGGGAATAATTTGGTTGAAATCCTTACTAAGTAGTGGGCAGATTTCAAGAAAAGACTAAGGGGACATCTGTACAAAGAGTTAATACATTTCTAAGTTGTGTAGAAAAAGTTACTTAATATAAGTTATGCTATAAACTTAAGGAGGTTAGTTTAAGGTATTAAATCAGGGAAGACGATCTCGTTGTTCATTACTAGGGGGCGGATTTATGTGACGTAAAAAATAGGAAATATGCATGCATTTATGACCTAAAACAAAATTAAAATATGACCAATAAAATTTAAAATATGACTTTACCACTTACATATTATGTATATGTTTTTTTAAGTTTCATTACAATTCATTTTATTAAAATATGATGTCAATTATTTAAAATACCTGTAAATTCTAAAAAATTAGCCTATCAGTATAATGCAAAATTTACAAAATATGATATGAAACTTCAAAGTTTATTTTCATATGCACACAAATATGCCAAAAATATGACCTAAATGTGCATATTCATACGAAATATTCTACAATAGTTGAAAATTTCCTAAATATGCAGTTATATGCACGTTCAATTTTCACCAGGATGCTTGGAATCGAGTTTAAATTAGTCGGAAACCTGAAATAATGCAAAGGGGAAAAATATGACATGTCATAGAAATCCGCCCCCTATTCATTATCATGTTATGACATTTTTAAAATTTCAAAAGGATCAAGATGTCCTCTAAAACAAGCTTGACAAGTAAAGTGTGCTACAGTGCAAATAATTCTTTCCAAATAAATTATTCTGATTTTTTTTTTATTTCAGAGTTAAATCTACCATTACTTGTATCTTGGGACCTGTGTATCATGAAAAATTGTTTAAGCACATCATTACCATATTATAGTCTAATATAATGCGAGTTGAAATTAGTATTTATGAATGTGATACGATTAAACGTCACTTCATACATTTTTCTATTCTCATACATTCTTTTTGTAGGCTATATCTTCGTACGCTGAATGACTAGTATTTCTGTAATACAAATATTTATTCCCATATACATCTGTTCATTAAATTGAGCTGGAAAAACGTTATATTTTGCAATAACCTTTGGTATCCATGGTCGGAAGTGGAGTGTATATATGTATCTCTTGTGGAAATGAAATGCCTCTGTCACGTACAGCGTATACGCATCGGGTATTAACACAAATATTTTTATATCCACAGCGATAGCACCCCGAGGGCTAATATCCAGATTAATAAAAGAGCTTTTTATATGTCAATATTTAGTTTTTGCCTTGCTGATCCAGTTCAAATAAAACACATTTCTCATCATTGCTTTGTTTTGGTACCAAGTAACGGAATTCGAACCGAATTTCCCGTCCTTATAAAAAAATACTAATTCTGCATACTGTATTCCAGGAGGTTCTTTAACAGTGAAAACGGTTTCGGTCACGGTCACATAACATTTTAAATGCGTATGTAGGCCTATATTCACGAAATTTCCGAGAAGATTAACAAACACTAAGGCAGATTTTGAGTTTAAAACATTGGTATGTATAGGTTCTAGCCATTACTACAACAGGCATTTACGTTGAGGTGCTCTAGAAATTTATGAAAAAGATTCGGCAGAAAATGTTACTAGGGTCTGAGTATCGACCGTCATGTCGATTATCGTAGCTATAGATTTTAATTTCGAGCAAACAAGCAGACATTATATTGACCAAATCGCAATCTCGTTAGCACGGTCAGAAAATAATTGAACTGCTAACTGCAGAAAGGGATCTAGTCTTCAAAATTCACAAATTCACTTTTCAGCACAAATCAGTTCTAAATGGGTAGACACACCGTTTACTGCTGAAAGGGAGCGTCCGTCATCATATTTATAGGTATGGAAACAGTTTGAATTTTGCTTTTAAAAACCTGAGTTTGAAAATATCATGTCAAAACTGTTTTTTTTTGTTATTCCTGTAAAATCAGGATTTTTGGACTTGTTGCCTTTCTGCAGTTAGCAGTTCAATTGTATAAAAGGGCAACCTGACACAACTTTTTTTATATATATATTTTTTATATATGTTTTTTAATTATTTTTTTAATTTAAAGAATGATCATAGGATATCGGTCTTAGATTCCTTCCCTTCAGTAGGCTTTTGATATTTTTCTGTTGAACATTTTATTCTCTCTCATGGGAGTTCTTGCTATACTAAAAAATAAACAGATATGTAAGTAAGTAATTTATTTTCACAAACATTTACAAAATACCTTGAAAGCTGGTAAACTGGTGACTCGTCAAAAAAAGGAAAAGAAGAATATACAATGGTATAATACTAGTACTATATATACATATACAGATTTTGAAAAATGTAAAATATGAGGTGAAACATTTATGAAATAACCATATAAATTATACGTTTTTGTTCTGAAAAAATTCACTTATTGAATAGTAAGATCGATAAGAGTTTGATTAGCTAAATCTGATGGTGGATAAAGCAGATCCAATAATGACGATATGAAAACGATTAAAAAAAAAAGCACACTTTGAGTAATTTACGTTAAGAATAGGAAGGCTTCCTAGCGAGCAGAAAATGATGTAGGATACGCAGAGAAGGCTGTTCTGAGTCGTGAAGATATTAATAACAATCGCTGAGCAGCAGACTGTAGAGTTTAAGTATTCTGAGTTTTAACTAAACAGAGACTCGGTTACAGCATCCAACGTGTATATATAGAAACACATTAATATCAACTGAATTTAATGGGTTAAATTTTTGGTAAAATGCCTTTTTAATCGTAACTGTATTGCAATAAGTGTAGTTGCAAATCCAGTGAAATATACGGTGGCTTATTTTATATGTATTCGCATATTACATTCATGGTCCATTGCGCCGCTGTACATTTTATGTTTTGCCAAACTGCAGTGTCACGTAAACTATGTAGTTATATTAAATTTCGATGTTGGCAAGCATGGAGTATCGGGTATGAGCATGTAAACGACGGCATAAATATGGCTGATCGGGGAAAGAGTTTAATTTGTAAACACACCATTTTCATACGCTTTTAATTCCGCATGTTATTTGTTTTCATCCGTTAAATTACATTACATCCGCCAAATTTTTATTGATGCTAGTTTGATTTATACAAGTGTTACCCGAATTTTTGCAGTTGATTTTTGCTATTATAGTGCCATTTTGTAATGTGAATTACAACATTTATAAACTATAATTTAGTTGCTTCTGAATTTGCCATTTCAAGTTTTATTCTTGTTTTAACATTATATCTGGTGTTATAAGCTCGTTAATCCATAGCGGAATTAGTTACATGGGATAGTGGGAATATTGTACTTAGCAAAATGAGTATATGGGAACAGTGGCGTATCGTCAAGCTCGGAAACCTCTAAAAGGGTCATGGTAGGCCTCCATTCCCTTCTACAGTCTGACACTCGAGTAGTAAAATTCCCATGATACATTATGAATACTAAACTAAACCAGGCTGAAGAGTGTGCATTCCTAATTAAATTATACTTTTTGCATAAATAAAAATACAATCGAAGTTAAAAAATTATTTTATAATACGACAGCACACTACAAGTGCTAAAGTACAATGAAATGTACATATGAAATGTTTCTTGTACATATGCTTCACACAACTCTTGTAGGCGACACTAACACTTATGGACAAATTCACAAAAGTATACAATATTTCTGCCCATGGAAGTGATGGACAACAGCTGGTTACACGAAGCAATATGGTTTCAAGCGCTGAAGAATTTATTTCGGCCGCCCAGTCGCATAAAGGAAGCATTTTTGACTCAAATTATTGACAGTAAAGATACGTTTTTGTCATAGGCTTACTAATTATAGCCTACCTCCATACGCATTAATATTATACCCAATCCATGACGTCATTCAGATAGGATGCAATCACAAATAATATATGATATAGTTTTATCAGTTGTAATGCCTAATAAATCGAAATGTCTATAACAAGTTCAGATTGTAACTTATACTAGTTTTGAGCAGTAATGGAATATGAATTTGAATTTGAATCTACAGGGTGAGCGTGGACGCTCAAATGCACTGATTCATTGGATTCCGTGCCCCATTATAGACTTAAGTTTACCCCTGTTGGAGATTAGAGGTATCAAATCAGGCCCAAAGGTTAAATTCACGGGCTTAGGATGGTCGAATCCATGTGCCCAGTTAGGCACATGAATTAGTTACCGGTTATGGTTTCTGGATGTGGAGAGATGATACATGAATTGAAAAATTAATATAAATGGGAGGAGGTAACCACATGCATGAGTATTACAACGCCGCATTCACATGATTGACCAGGGAAAGCAATGGAAGTCCCGGGTCGATTAGATGATCGTTGAATTTCATCTTCTTGAATATTAGTCCTCTGTCTCAACGCTCGGTTTTAAGCAGTAAAATTATGCCTGTTTTTATATTGTTTCTACAATAAATTGGTTTCATTTTGCTACGATCTCATCCAATATTGCAGTGGAGTATTGCGATGCTCATCTTTCATTAATCACTTGTCCGACTTACAGCGTCTTCATCTGTCATTTAAGGGTTGTTACATTGTTTCTATAGAAACGAAGCAAGACGTTTTCTTGCAAAACATTTGAAAAGATGAATTTCAATTCTGTCAGGTATGAAAGCATAGACCTCCTTGAAACGAATAGCATTTCTCCCGGAATTATGAGGAGAAAAAGGAGGACGAAGAGCCAAATAGCACAAAGAGGCTTGAAGAAATATGAATAAATAAAAAGATTTTAGAGCAAGAAGCCAATACCGAGGGAAATAGACGAGATGTCTAGAAATTAACATAAGGGATAAAGAATGAGGAGAGGGATTACGATAATGAAAGAGAGGAAACACAAAGGGAATACGGAATGAAAAGAGGCGAAGATAGGAAAAATATAGGAATCGAGATTAATTCAAGTTGAGTTATATCTTGAAGTGACTGGGGCTGTGTAGACGGGAGATACAAAGAGGTGGGGTGTTATAAGGGTGGAATAATTATACGAAGCACCCGAGAGGTGCAAAGATGATAAATGTGAGAGGAAAAACAATTATTACATAATACGCAGATGTAAAGAATTGGTCTGAATTACTGTGTTATCATCTGTAATGTCTTTCTGCATTTAAATTACAAGAAGATGTGGTTAGAACACTCAGTATTTAATGTCTCTCAGAAGTGTTGCCATGTAATAATAAAATTCTCGTAATTTCAGTAATCTTAATAAAATTACCCAAAGATCGTTTTATTGTTCAGAATTGCGTCGCTAAGGATCGTTTCAAAGAAAATAGCAAAAAATATGTTCTTCATGTAAATTAATAATAATTAATGTAATATTTCAAATGAGACTATTTTTCTATATCATTGCAGATATTTATGTGAATAAAAACTTGGGTTTTGCGGTTTATTGGCTTCACCGTTTTTTGAAAAGTAAAGGAGTGATTTTAGTTTCCGGTTTTCAGCTATTTTTCTGTTTATGTGGCAGGGTCTTAATCACACCCGCGTGAAAGCTGGTAATCGACTCTCAGGACGATTTCAGGCTATAGTTCCTTTTTTGATCAGTGATTGATGGGGTCGGAAAAAATAGCCTAAATGGAAACTTACAAAGAAGACTAAAATAACGTATTTCAAAGATGATTTTAATATAACTACCATAAAGTTCTGCTACTGCATTTCACATAATTCTTCATTTTAAACTTCCTCACACATCTATTATCCTCTTCTGCCTCTGCCGCCCCCCTCTCTCTGTCTCTGTCTGACTCTCTCTCTCTCTCTTTCTCTTTCTCTTTCTCTTTCTCTTTCTGTCTCCATGTTTACTTGTCACACAAGGTTCTAATGCCAGAGTCTATCATAGGCTATACCTTACTTATGAGCTGGAGATTTGGGGTTCAAATTCATAATTAAGATTTTTATAAATTCTAGTGTGGATTTTTCAAGCCTCAGAGTCTCACATTCATGTTTAGGCTATGTTAATAAGTGAAGTACATTAGGACCCCACCAAATTTAACACGTAGGTCTTTTACTGGTATCATCAGCTTTATTAATAGTTAACCCACAACACTTGGATCTTCCCTCTTTTATGTAATATCGACAGGCCACCACCCAATAGTATACCTAGGTAGTAAACGATAACATAGACCAGGATTCTCGAGCAGTACTCCGAAGGTGTGAAGTCATTTACCTACTTCTCCTCCCTTCGTGACCTCCAAAGCGTAGCGATTGGTTCAGAAGAGGAAGCAAGGGAATGACTTCACACCTTCAGAGTACTGTTCGATAGGCCTGACATAGACATTGTTATGAAATGTACGGGCTTAATCCTATTAAATGAGATTCAAGAAATTTATTTCTAAAATTCTTATATTTCTACTTTTTCATTGTTTCTATTTATGATTGTCCCCTTTCTCTTAAATATACTCTCCGTTATGGCATTACTTGCTTCTATCTTTTCTTTCCGTTCTCTTACCTATTTAATTATTATCTTTTTTGCTTTAAACTGACAGTGGACGTGGTGTGGCGGTTAGTCGACCTGCTCTGTAAGCCCTAGTTCGATTACTGATAACTCTTAATATATTTCTTGGTAAGGGTGGAGGGGTTGCATTGAGCTTCGTGATGGCATTTTGGTAATAAGCAAGCAGCCGTAGTATTTTCACATTGATCACGTCTACCAGTGAAGTCAAAAGAGGGAGTCGATGTTGCAACTGTCAAATGGTTGACTTCATCCCAGCCATTCTGTTTAGTCTGCCATCTTTGCTGTTTTTGTTCTCAACATTCTCTTTCTTCGTCGATTTTTTTTATCATAGGTAATCATAGGTAAATATTTTTCTCACATATACCTGTTCACCCATAGCACATATAAAAAGGTAATTTGTTTAATTAATGAGTGCGAAGATAATTATTCTTTAGTATCAAGTCCTTAGGTAAAAAAAACGTGTACCAGATTTTCACGTGATTTGATTTATATCTTTACAGCCTAATTTGTTTCATGAAGTGGATATTCCCTGTAGTTTAGTATATGTAGGTCAGTATAGGATTGTAAAAGTGAAGAAATGCAGGAAGTAGCTACTGATGCTATTATTTTTCCAGCAGGTGGCAGACTGGAGCATGCAACACTATAATAATTGCACAGTGTAATGTATTCTTTGCCCTGCGTTTGAACATTAACATGGACTATACCTTCCCAGCGAGCCTGGCCCACTTTTCTTCTCTCACAGCGTACGTGTTACTTTTATAAAACATCTAGCTCCCGTTGTACTTCTCTTTGTGTCTCAGCTTATTTGCAGTGAGTCAGAACACCTTTTCCATGTACAAAGAAGGTAGTCCATATAAGAATATATTTTTGTTTGAAGCTGGGCGATAGACGAATTGAAAAAATATGTGATGGATATACAGAGTTGAACTGAAATATCTATTCAGATATTCATGACTCATTGGTAGGATAATGTTATGTACAGGGTGATTCATGAGTACTTTATTTAACTTCAGGAAGTGATGCTGATATCAATCCCATGTAACATGTTTCGAAGGAGAATAATGGTTTAGAATGGAATTTTCACAATTTTCCTCAATTCAATAGAGTTAGGTTTCATAAAAATATATATGTCGAAGTTTTCCTGGATCTCCTAAGTGCGAATTTATTGTTAGAACGAAGATATGTGCAGACCCCTCGGTCCAGTAAAGCACTTTGCGAATTTAAATAAGATAAGATAATTATTTACTGTCGAACATGAGGATACATGTATGGCATTGTTCATATCAACAAACAAGCGTAAAAAAAGCCGTCAGATGATAAATTTACAAGAGACTGACATATTGAAATATTCATCTAGATCATAAATACATTTCAGAATTAAAAGGTTCTTAACATACGATTTACAAGACATAAAGGTTCTTAACATACGATTTACAAGACATAAAATCTAGATTTTTTTTTTATTGAACTGGGTAGTGCGTTATACAATTTGACTGACTGAACGTGGTGATGAACGTCAGCAGCAAAATCAAAGGAGTTTAAGTTGTTCTTAACATATATTAAAAGACATTGTAAAATGTAGATGAAAGGTAGAAATAAAATTTTATTTGAAAAAAAAAATGACAAATGTCTGAAATTGAGTTCTACTTGTCCAATGCTTTCTTGTGAGGTTGAAAAATATTAATAGTTTTCATGGGTAGGCCTACCTTGATGCAATAAGGCGACGAATATTGCTCGTTACAATAAAGTTTTTCACGCATTATCTGTGATAATGTTGGATTAATTTGAAGTTTTTCTTCCGTCTACTCCGTCCTTTAAGTCAATTTCCTAATTACAATGAGAATTTTTCGTAATTTTCTTCGATTTACAAAGGAGAATTATGGGAAAAGTATTGTTGACCATCCACTCCAACAATTACATTATTATAATGCTGATTAATGTACAGTTTCATGCACAATCCATTCAGGTGGTGCATCCCATTGCAACCTATACGTGGAAGTGTGTATTGACTTGAAGAATTACTGAGTAATTATAATCTAACATAGACTCCTTCATATGAGGATCCTTTGGATAAGATGCGTTTCGGTATGCCCCTGATTCGTTAAAGTATGGATTCTATCATTAATAGTAATGATGATAATAATAATAATAATAATGATAATAATAATAATAATGATGATGATGATGATGATGATGATGATGATGATGATGATGATAGTTGGAGAAAGTTATGACCACTTCACCACTTCACCAGGGACTAATAGTACTAGGGACTAATTGTGGTCTGATGAGGGATTAACTGTCTCTGCCGTTTTAGGCCTATAGGAAATACCAATAGTTGTAACTATTGAAAGGATAATAACGTTTTCTCCACTGATTTCATTCCCAATACGACAAATTTGTTCATAATCCCGTATTATATGGAAAGAATATATATTAATTCAGTTGTTGTTTCGTTTTAGAAAATCCAGTCGTTGAAATTTGTCTTTGGTGCAGTGTAGTGTCTACCATTAAACAATAATGCAGTGGGCTTGGCTTGCATCTTAAGAAGAGAAGAAATATTCCAGTTAATACGTTGGCATAAATTATTGAACCCTGTTTTCTATTAGAAGATGAAAGGACACAGAAGGAAAGATAGAAATAAACTTATCAAGCAGAGATATTTCAGCTCTTCCGTTGTAGTACTACAAGGGAAGAGATGCACTAAATCGATTGCCAATGTCAACTTTGATCTTTCTAGATTCCTTGTGCTGTTTTTTTCCCAAAGAGGGCTCTGATGATGAAGAGGAAATCGTGCTTTTAAATGTAAAGGGGTACCGGTACCATGATAATAATGTAAACAGAAAATTGAATATGCGAAAGCGTCCTGTACGTGTTGTAGGCCTAAGTCAACCAAACGAATCGTTTTACAGAGCATTCAATGTACTTTTTGTCTTTGTTGATTTTTCTTCATAAAGGGAACCATAATGTCGGTAGGCCTACTCAAAATAATTTCGCGCTATCATTACTTGAAATACTGTGGATTTTATGTAGCCTACACCCGAAGACAAAATAAATGGCCCTTTTAAATTTTAAATTTATATACGTTTGCTTTAAAATTTATATAAGTTTCCTTCAACTCTGCGCGTGGTTTAACACTGTATCACTAGATTTTATCTAGCGACTAGCAGTCAAAGCTAAGGAAGAGACTTTCCGACACTCGCCTTCGAATTTCTTCTTCCAACGTTAAAGCCAATATTGACAATTTAGTGACAAAAAACAATGTCAATACTCACATTAAATTCAAGAATGTTACTATGCTTTGAGCTATTCATGAACACTGCAAAGTGCAAGACAAAATATAAAACACCCACTTGTGTACTATTAAGTAATCCCTATAGTTATTAATATCATTATGATACATTCATGTTAGGTAAATATCATGTTATTAATAAATAATGTCAATGCAGCCCTCTACTCTATTCACACACAAAAAAATGCCCCTTTAGTTAAAAAAAATGGTTCAAGATCATTGTCCTATTTAAGACTACTGCCCTAAAGTATACCTATGAAAAACTGAATGTCGTTTGGACTCATGGACCAGGTGCTGCTGATACCATTTTTAAACCTCAGTGTGCTTCCAATTGCTAGTGCAAGCAAATTTTAATCTCCATTTTTTCAGCTAAAATTTGGATGATATTTTGGCACATTGAAAATCTATCTTCTCCTACAAATATACAGATACAGCTTTGAAATTTGTTCATAATATACTTTGCAATGTGTGCAATATAAAAAAAGTCTGATCACATTTTTTGTACAGGCATTGGTTCTTTCTTTATCATCTAGTATTATTCCAGGAACGTATTTTTTCATTTTTCTGGGTAAAATATCTTTAAAAGAAAAAAGTATAAACATCATCAAAAAATCCATTAATGAATTTATAAAGCAATCATAATAGAATGTCATATATTTAATATTAGGTAGGCCTACATAAACAAGATATTCATGCGCACATCAACAAAAAAAGTCATCTCGCCCGGTCGCGCTTAGTTCAAAATCTATGCAAAATGAACTACAGTTCAGATACATATTATAATATTTGCTGGCAGAGAATAGATTTCAGTTTTTATATAAAAAAAATCAATTTTGTAATGTCAAGAAAAAGAAATTGAGACATTAGAATTAAATTTTAAATTTAAGTTTTCATAATAAGTGTGCAAAGTTTTAGGACTTAGTAGTTTAGAAAACCACTTTCAAAATTTCGGTCATCCCTTACGGCCTTGACTATGTCAGGTTAAATAAAGCATTGTATTATTATTATTATTATTATTATTATTATTATTATTATTGAATGTGTGTGGATTGAGTTAACTCTCAAAAATGCTCAGCCTATTTTAATTGGATGCCATTATTTTGCGCCCAATACGAGTATTGCTACACTTCAGCAATATTTTAATTTTCTTGAAAATAATTTAGATTGTAACAACTTTCAGGTCATTTTACTCGGTGATTTTAATATCCCTGGTTTCAATTGGCTGGCAGGTGTTGCACCCAATTTATATCACTATCATAAAATTAAAGGTGAAATTGTACACCAAACATGCTCTTTTCTAAATTTGTCTCAAATCAATGACACTGTCCCTAGTAAAAATTTATTAGACTTAGTTTTTACAAGTCTGGATGAGATCACTGTATCAATACCGGATTATTCACTGGTGAATATAGACAATTATCATCCCCCTATTGTTATGAATTTAATAAGCCAAGTGAGCGAAGGTACTCAGTTCCCAACAGAAAGTTTATGCTATCACAAAGGTGACTATTATAAATTATACAACACATTAGCTTCATCTGACTGGTCCACAGTGTATAATCAAAAATCACCTGACACTGCTGTTGAAAATCTTGCATATTTAGTTAGTGATGCAATTAATAAGTCAATCCCTAAAACATTTGCTGTTAAACCAAAATATCCGGCTTGGTTTTCAAGAGAGCTCAAATTATACATAAGGAAAAAGAAACATTATCATCGACTTTTCAAAAAACACTCGACTGATTTGTATTATCAATGTTTCTCAGATTACCGAAGACTGGTAAAAGTAACTATTAAAATTGATAGACAAAAATGGTACAAATCAATCGATCAAGATTTAAAGTCAAACCCTGCTAAATTCTGGAGTTATGTTTCGAAGTTACGAAATAAAAATGATCCCGTATTGCATGTTAAAATGAACAATACCATTGTTTCAGAACCATCAAAGCTAGTGAATATTTTCGCAGAGCATTTTCAGATTATAAATACGCCCACTAATGCAGTACCGGGGCCCTATGCTCAAACTGTCACATCTGAATGCCTACATGTTCCAACTATCATAGATTCCGATGTCTTGGTAGCTATTCGACACTTGAAACCATCTAAGAGTTCGGGACTCGACCAGATACCAAGCTATATTGTTAAGGGGTGTGCCCCAATACTGACAACTGTACTTACATATGTGTATAACCTTTCGCTGGAAACAGAAACTTTCCCAGCAATGTGGAAAATTTCTGCTATCAGACCGGTACATAAAAAAGGCAAAAGCAAAGAAGTGGCGAACTTTAGGCCCATAGCCATACTAAATACATTTTCAAAAATTTTTGAAACCATCATTCATAAACATGTCTCTTTCTTCAGTAAAAATAAACTAAATGATTTTCAGCATGGTTTTACCAAGAGCATGTCTACAGCAACTAATATTATCACTTTTCTCAATGACATATTTATAGGAAATTGCTCACAATCTCAATCAGACGCCATATTTTTTGACCTGAGCAGAGCATTTGATGTAGTTAATCACGATCTTCTTGTTAAAAAGTTGAGTAATTTAGGTCTACATAACAAGTATGTCAATTGGTTTTCAAGTTATTTAAGAAACAGATCTGCTCGGGTTAGAATATCTAATTATCTTTCTGAGCCTTTTCACATACCAGATGGTGTACCCCAGGGGTCAGTATTGGGTCCCTTCTTGTTCTTAGTTTTCATAAATGACTTAGCTAACATACTAACATGTAAGAAAATAGCATACGCTGACGACCTATGTATATGGAATAAAATATCTACGGTTTCGGATTGCAAACTATTGCAATGGAATATTGATTGCATAAATCAATGGTGCAATTCAAATTTTATGATCATTAACACCACTAAGACCCAGAGTATGATATTTAGCAGGAAAACAAATCAAATAATATACAATTATCGTCTTGGCCAAAATATAATAGCTCGTTCAGAAAATATAAAGTATCTGGGAGTGTACTTAGACTCGAAATTATACTTCCATGTCCACATTGACCATATTTTCACACAGGCTTTAAAAACTCTTGGACTAGTTCGATTAATTTTTCATAATTTAAAAAGCATAGAGTCATTAATTACTCTTTACAAATCTTTAATTCGTAGTGGCTTAGAATATTGCAGTGTTGCATATAATAGCATTACTGTATCTGACAGTAATAAGCTGGAACGAATACAGAGAAAATTTGTTTCCCTTACACGTAGTAAGTTTAACAGAAATCTGGACTATGAGGAAGTACTTAAGCTATTAAACCTGGAAACATTATATAATAGGCGTATTTCAGCAGATGCTAATTTCATAGCTAAAGTCTTTCGTGGGGAAATACATTGCAAATCAATTTTAGATAGCATAGGGCTCTCTGTCCCCTATGCAAGAACAAGAACAAGAAATCGAACAATTTTTGCGGTACAACAGCCATATGAAATCCCTTCTAACAGAATGGCTATCGCTTGCAATGCCCTATTTAAAAATTCTGATATATTCCACATGCAATGATTATTATTATTATTATAATTATTATTATTATTATTATTATTATTTTGTTGTACAACAACCTTACACAGTTTCTTGTTTCATATTGGCCATTGTTTTTAATACGTTGTTCAGAATTTCAGATATATTCCACAAGCAATGATTCCAAAACGCTAAAATATTTTTAAATATAAGTGTTTGACCTAGTTTCCTTAAACCAGAATGGTTTCATATCAAATCTGTAACATATGAACAGAGACATTCCACCACTTGGAATGTGATGACTAGTCTAAACATGCTGACCTCACAAAATTGATCAATGAGGCTTACAAAGCTGACTAGACATACTTACAAGTCATATGTCTTATTATGAATCGTTATGTAATTATGTTATTCCTGTCTGTATGTCTCCTATTATTATTGTATATATCATCATCATTGTTATTCATCATCATCAAAAACATCATTCATGTATCATCAATCCATATTATATAAGAAGCCTACTGTTTAAAATTTGTAAAAATTGTATGTAGCTTCTCTAAATAAATAATTGAAATTGAAATTGAAAAATTATTATTATTATTATTATTATTATTATTATTATTATTATTATTATTCATTTTTATTATCATTATTGTTATTAGGTCCATTCTTATGTTGAATAAGTCTTATGTAATGGTGTGATTGTTTAATTATACATGGGTTTTCAGTTTTGATTAAAAATCAATTAAGTAATGTCACTTTAAGTATACTTAAATAAAAATTTCGTGCTTGTCCGTGGGAATTGTAGCTAATATTACAGATATAAATTAAAGACCCCCATATTCTATTTCAGATACCTGTCTTCAGGGTAAAATTAATTACAGTCTGTAAGCTCCCACAGTGCAATAACTTGTGTTTTAGGTAGTAACTTCGGATATAAACACACATTTATTAAAAATAATTCATTAGGTTAGAGAGTGCTCTGCAGATGCGGCATAGTATAACCCCATTATACGGCCTTTTAAATAACATTACAGCGCTCCGGTGACTGCAAATAAATAAACAGGATTTAAACCATGTGAATGTATAATTAAAATATAAGAGGGCTGTGCCGGTGCAGTGCTATATTACAACAGTAATTCAACCAATTATCCACATAATCATAAACCATCGACATAACGAAGTAGGCCACGCAAATGAATAATCATGTAAACCCTTGTCAATTAATTACCAAACTCCGTCATGTGGAAAATTAAGCTATATTATATTACCAAATCCATTGATAGTCTAAATGGAGTTTTCTTATTTTAGTAAACACAAATTAAATTCAAGCAAGTACATTAAAAACAAATTAATAACAGCATTATTTTTATTATTGTTGCAATAATTTTTCTCATTACGAACTCTTAGTGCCATTAAGGCGCTTTATTGCCATCATTAATTATTATTGTTATTACTAATATTATTATTATTATTAAACGAAGTTTTTGTGGATAGTTCGTGACTAGAAAAGTTAAATAACATAATGTAGAAATCAGCGGAGCTCGACCAATTACGATTAAAATCAGTTATCAATTTATTTCTTTAACTTTTTCGTTTTGCTGTTCAAATATAACCTTCCTCTTTATTTGTTACTACCATTTAAGTTCATTTAGAGAATGACATGTTGGTGTGCTTTACAGAAAATAACGGCGTTATATTTGTGAAATAAAGGTTTTAATGTTTTTTTTATTTAAAAACTTTAATAACCATCAAATACTCCTGTTTTTTCTACTTCGTTCATGGAACAGAAAAAATAATCGCGTGAACTCTGAACAGTCACTTGTAACTATGGTTAAGAATTTCCTCCACAAGAGGGAACAATATGTAATAAATAATATATAAGTAAATGAAACCAACTACACTGGCAATATTTTATTAAATTACTAGCTATTATGAATGGTAGTAATCACGGAAGTAGGACTAATAATCATTTCTTTATTTTAAATGTATAACTTGGTATATGCAACAGACTCGTTTGAAGCCATGATCCTCGACCGTCCAAACCAACTTCAATTTTTGGGAACAGATAGGCTGTAACAAGGTGAAAAAGTTGCAATGCAAAGCTCTGAAATGGATTCCGTAATTTTGAATGGTATGTTAGTAACGGTGAGCGGCTAAACACACCTTCTGCAATACTCGGTCAGTGAGTAAGTTGGCGTGTATAGTGTCCTATTGATGTTGTTCCAAACATAAAGGGACGTCTTTCCAGTAGCTAGTAATATCGGTTTATGAGTAAAAGCTCTATTTTTGAGGTATTTTAATTGATATTCCTCTGGTTTTGTTTGCTTTAGGTTTGTTCTGAGAATGCTAAGACGTTAGCCTTTTTCCTTCCTCTCACAAGGATTTGGAAGACATTTGAGTTCACATCACTAAAATGCGAGGCATGTACAGCTGCGAGGCATGACCCTCAGATATAAACTTCTGCTTTATATATGCATTATTGCCTGTATTGTCTTCGTAGTAACTATAACTCAGGTTATGTGGAAAATCGTGCCTATACTATTGTTTAATTTATCACACAACAGTCGTTCTTTAAACATTATGAAGATTACAGATTTGTGTAATAAATGTCTTTCGAATAAAAGCCTGCCTCTCTTTCTTTCTCTCTCTCTCTCTCTCTCTCTCTCTCTCTCTCTCTCTCTCTCTCTTTATATATATATATATATATATATATATATATATATATATATATATGACATTCATTAAGCGATCTCTGTCTATGTGACATTCTTTAAGCGAGGACATAATGTTAATGCCTTGCAGTAATTACTATTTACTGATACTAAGGGGTAGAAAATTTCATTTTAGTCGAATTGCTGAGAGGAAATAAAAGCAATTATGAAACCAAGTGAAAAATGCAATTTGCCTGAAGTGGAAACCAGTGTTCTTGGATTCTAGACTATTCTCTAGTCTTTAGTACTGTTTTATGTTCGAACAAATGTTATAGAATAACTCCTCTTATCTTCTCTCTTTTTGCTACTGCTAGGGATGCTCTTAGAGAAGAAATTACTCTACCCAAATCTAATGTTATAGGAATACCTCCTCTTCATTCCTTTCTTTCTGTTACTGCTATTAATGCTGTTAGAGAATTACTATAGCCAGCGGGACACTTTGAAATATCAGACAATCGAATTTAAGGGGGGCGAGATGTTTGCAGTTTCTATATGGAGGTGGGGCAACAGTAAAACTGCAAGATGCAATAAAGTTTGTGGTACATTTCTATCCCTTCTCCTTTCTTCTCCAATACTGCGGCTGTGCAATTTCTATTCTCCTTGAATTCAAACGGCAGATTTAACCCAAATTCGTTGAGAGCCAACGGAAAGGCGAAAGGGATGCAGTCTGATAAGGGAGAGTAACATAATTTCTGGTGACGTCTTCTGGGATAAATTTACACAAACCACGGGCTTCAAACCTCGTGACCTCGGATAAAATCTGATAGGATCGATAAAAAGCTGGCAAAAGCCCACTACTATAGCCGAATGGTTTTATGAATGAGCTAGGGAAAACTTTTACACCAGATTTTAGAATAAAACTGATTGGTAGTAATAATTGTTTCATAATGTTGTGAAATTACCTAGAATATTCCATTCATACGCCGCGTATTTGATATTGACCAATAACGTTTAGCAATTTCTCGGATAAAGACCAATCATGATCGTTTATCTTATAAAAATGCTTGCTAGTAATACGAGGGTGTGATTTTATCTCATAAAACGTCAGGTCGTTACTGGAAATGTAGGTATCAACTTGCAGTAAGTAATACGTCACATGCTGCCAGTGAACTCGATAAAACACATTATTTTAGACAACATAACTTGTTTGGAAATTGAAATGATATAAATGGCCATTGATTAAATACACAATTTCGATTCGGTACAAGCCAGTTCGTGTGCTTTTATTCTTTTCTGCAGTTAGCTTACCAGGATTAGGTTAACTATGTATTATAAGCACCATTGGTAGCATTGGTTGCAACATGGTAACTCGAATCGATTCATAGATGGTTGATTCATAGTATGCCATGTTTTTATATAACAAATTACGAAAATAAGTACTATTTGTATAATCTGTTACATTTTAGGTAGATTTCGAAGAAAAATCTACCTATTGCAATGGATACCATGTCATGATTTTCGAAAAATTCTTTCATATCTTTACGTTTCATGCTCCCCTAATACGAAACCACCGCTCGTTCAAAAAAATGGTTTGTGATATTTATATATATATATATATATATATATATATATATATATATATATTGAGTTATATATTGCGGGTTTGTCATGCCAAGGCTTAAGAAGAAGAGTGCTACGCAGCGACAGTAAATTAAACCAAAAGCACTTCGAAATCTACCTCAGCCTGTAGGCTTGCCTAAAGGGATTTGTTATTCATGGAATAGTCTTATTAAATCCAACTCGAGTTGATGATTTTCATCAGCGAATTTATCGATAAACTCGTTAACTCTCGTAGGATTACCTATGAAAGTGCTGTTTAAAGTCGTATTACGATATAAAAGGAATTTGACTCCAATACTATTTGTTGTTCAAACATGCTATTATACGCGTATTACACGTGACATAACTGTATACGGCATATCCGTTAAGAAAGAGAATTTCATTATAAAACTTTTGTAGTATTGATTAATATCAAACACGGAACAATCTTAAGCCTTGAAAACAGTAAATAAAATGCACAATAAACAGCATGTATTTAAAAAAAAATCAATTCTGTTCGTGTTAATTGTAATATTATACTAAATTTGGTTCATTTCGCGGCTTTAATGAGCATTGCTTTGAGGTTATAACACCAAGAGAGGCCTTGAGCTGCCTGTACGCCGTCACCTGCCATCTATAGCAAAAGACAAGAATGAAACATTTACTGCAGGGAGGATGAACTGATAAATGAAGGAACACATTGACGGATGACGGAGATACAGGCGTTCGAAAGAATAGACCGATACAATAGATTTGTGCGCGCGTTTGTATAGGTTGTTGAATAAATATGTTTAGTGAGAATCCTGCGTCACAATGAAAGAACCTTGGAAGAATTTGTGTCATCACTGGCGTCTGTCATGTCTGACGCTTAAGTTTACTGCAGTAGTTTACCAGGCATTAAAACAGTCATTACTGACAATGAGATTATCATTAAGGAGGAATTTCAAGCTTGTAGACCTAGGAATGTAACCCTTACACGTCTTGGGTTTGACTGCTTCTCCCTGTGGTGTAGGCTGGAATTTTTCCCCCGTTTCCATCTTCATTGCATTGCAATTTCGTGTCTACTAAATCTTGGAACGGATTTCTAACAGCAATTACAATTCAAATGACTTCATTATCGAAACGTATATCACGGACTAAAGCAATTTAAATAGTTCAATGGTGTGAAAATTAACCGTATGGAATTACTAGTGCCTCTGATAAATCTAATGTAGTCCAACTCAGTGCTAAAAAAAATACCACAGTTAATCCATTAGTTGGTGTGATGCTAGACTGTATATCTGAATTTACCTTAGGTATATTTATTTACATTTTTAAAAATCTATTCTAAAGTTATTGCACTCAGCATATGGATAAATAAACAATAGTTTTGAACCCCAGAACTAGAACATAATTTTAAAATGAAATATTTACACTTATTTCTAAGTATGGAATTGAAGAAAGTAAGGAACTAAACCGATATATATATATATATATATAACTTTTTTTTTTACTTTTTTTTCTCCTTTTTTTGAATACAGTTTATTTTTTGTGGATAATATGTAGATCTGTGTTTCCATTTTTGGCTAACTGAATTAGTGTTCATCTATGGGCTAATAGTTATTTACAATTTTTGTAATTATATAATTTTATTTAAATTAATTTTATCACATCTTAGAATTGTAATAACTCTCAGTTGATTCCTCACCATTGTCAAGTCTTCCCCGTATGTAAGTGAAAACACATGTAGGTATTGTTCAGATTTGAAGTAACGTCGCTAAGGCTCATTTTAAAGAAAATAGCAACGAAATGCTCTTCATGTAAATTAATAGTAAGGGATTTACCACAAACAGAAGTTTTGCGCGTTGTAATTGTTTATACGATCGTTATTATTTTATTATGATAAATACATTATTTTGAGGTAAGAGTTTCAAAATTATTTTTTTGAGTTCTTGAACTTACATCTTCAATATGCTGATCTCCTGACTATTATAGTAATATTACTAGGAGTATTATGTGCATACTTTTCATCTTCTGTTTTTTAATTGTTAAATTACAATTATTGCACTTTCTCTTTTCTAATTACTATATTTTAACTCAGTATCATAGAGTTTTGAAGCTTTTTTAATTTTCAATTGTAGTTTACATTTTAAAAGTTATTAATACGTGCCGGGCTGCAAAGGAAAAGGTTAAAAAAATACCCTAGAGTTTATTTCTTGTAGGTAGGTACCTTATTCTGCTAAATTTTAGATGAATTTTAAAGTCTCCTTAAAGTTATTTTTCTTTATTTTATTAGAAATTTCAGAAACACTATAGGTTACATTATACATTTAAGATTTAATTATCTGTAGGCCTAGCAACTGCCTATTTTTATGAGTCAATATATGAATTACCATGTTTACTTGAATCAAATCGACCTTATAATTTGTGCACTGTTAGGTTTAATGTATCCGCCTCTGGTATATAATTATTTAGTGTCAAAATGCAAATTTTTAGGAAAGAATTTTGTTTTATGTCTTTGACTATTACTGAGCAGTTGACTAGAGCTGCTCTGTCCTAGTGATTGTCAACTTGCCTGGTGGGTAGCTTTATTGTTGGCAGGACTGAATGCGAGGAATTCGGGAAAGAGGAATTTGACAGGTAGAGTGACTGGACAGCTACCGCAATTGAAAGGCAGTCAAAACAAAGAGTGATGCTTACAAGAAAGCCGGAAATTGCCAATACGGATTGTGACTGGTGATATCCCTTGACGAGATCTGTTAACACCAATCGCCCATCCCTCTAGTATTGTGTGTGCACTGATAGTGAATTGAATACGATAGTGTGAAGTGATCCAGTAGAATGTATGCCTTTCCGCTTATATTTCTTTTAACATCGCCACGATTTTAATTTTTCATAATACCTCTCTTGTAAAAAAAAAAGTCATATAATACCGGTACTGTTCCGTCCAGCATTCGTGTCTGGCCGGATTTGAGGCATTAGCTGGTTTCGCGAGGTCATTCGCCGTGTTGCTATGGCAACAGGCTTGTGTCTTCGTTTGTTTTATTTTTCTTGTTGTGTCTTCAATATAATTTTAAATATGTTTACTTATCTGTTTGTTCTTTCTCCCATCAATTCTCATAAGAAATGACATTTGACTGTCGCATCTTTCATTTTTTGGATAGTCATGTTATAATCTCCAACCCAAAGTTTCAGTCTGATTATCTTTTAGTATATTTTATTCATAATTTTGTGTTTTTAAAGAAACAATTCAGTTTTGAAGTAATGCTATTAATTCTCTTATTTATGTTTTAGTATTTTAATGTAACTTAATTGATTTATTTCCAAGATTGATTATTTATTGTTTTTCTTGGCCAATGGGATTCTTGCTTTACGTCACATGTCGTGACGTCTGTCATTCTTGCTATTCATTCTTATTCTCTCGTTCGAAGCTTTCGCCAGGCTAGTTTTCAGTTCAGAATTCTGAATCTAGTTATTATTGTCGAGCTGGGAATTTGAAGTTTCCCAGCCCTAGTTATTGCAGAGACGCAATTTAGTACATTCATCAAAGTAATTTATTTGTGATTTAATTACAAATGTGTGAAGCCAAGTTTTTTACTTCCCTGATCAAACCGTATGGACTTGAATGCGTAACTCATTAAGTAAAAGGATTTACTGTAAGTACTGCTGTGAAGTGAATATTTCAGAGTGCTTAATTTTAGTTGCAGTGTCGAAGCAACATCTAAAGGTTCTTCTTTTCGGTCGAAGCAGCAAGTCGACCTTAAAATAATTTGCTGATAGTGCGCATTCACTTCAAGAATAGTGAAATTCTTTCTCAGTCGTCCGAGCAAGCGCGACTATAAAAATTGCTCTGCTCTGGTCCTCCGAGCTATTCATCAGTCTTATAAGGCAAGCATGCCTTATTTTCCAGAAGGAGCTTACTAAGTCGTCTCCCCTTGACTTCATCAACATTTCATCTTCTTCGGCACCGCTAGGAAGAGGAATTTATTTGTAAAGCAAGATACAAAATTCCATCTTGTATTTTAAAGGGTCTATTTATCATTTTGTCCATTGTGCTCTTTGTATCTTTCAAGGGGCTCAATAAATGTATTTAAACTTGACTTAGTGTAGCATCCTTCAAACCGGAGAGGTTTCCCCGTGTCCCTATTTCGCCTGCGAGCTACCGTGGGAGCGGGAACATCTCTTTGTGGTTCCTCCGGGCCTGATATGACCCAGAGGCCTATGGTTGAAGATGCATTGATAGTTAGTGACCTATAATTAACGTAGAGTAACTATTCAATTAACAGTTTGAATTTGTCTTGGTCACTTATTACAGAGACCTCAGTGATTAGCCACAATTCTAGTCATTCTTATATATCAATCTTGTTCTCCCGGTATAGTTTGCCGCCGGTGTGAGACGCTACCATCAGTAGCCATCAGTAATAAGTAGTTTAAAGTCAGTTGCTATAAGTATCTGTGGTTCTCCTCCGCATTGCGTTTGAGGGAGGTCTCTGACAGATTTCAATTAAGTTTTTTGTACTTTCTTGTAAAGTGTAAACATTTACATCTGTGTACTTACACCTGTACAGCTACACACTATTTCTTTGTCTACTCGTATGCTCCTATGCGGGCAACTCACTCCATTCTTATAAACAAACCTTAATTTGTCATTGTTGCACCGGCTCTAGGCGGGCAACCTATTTAATTCAGACATTGTATAAGCAAGTCGCTATGTCGAGTCCAGACGGTTTGACGGCTCTTAAAGCCAAGCGAGTTCCCATTAAGGCCCAGATTACGCGGCAGGTTAATGTCATTAGTAATTTAGCCATTGAGGATGTCACTTATCCTGAACTCAAGAAGTATGAGTCCAAGTTAGACGAACTTGCAGCTAAGTTCGACCTTGTTCAGACTGAAATCGACGGTGTGGATTATTCTGATGCTGAAGAAGCCTATAGGGCAGAAGTCGACGCCGTCATTTCCAGAGGCAACTCTCAGTTGTGTAAATTTCTTCAGGCCTTATCTGACAAGGAGGTCCTGGCCCAGCAGGCCCTTGCAGAAAGGCAGGCTCAGGCCCAGCTGGCTTTAGCCCGTGAGGAAGCCGAAGCTAAGAGAGCGGAGGCCCTGGCCCAGCAAGCCCTTGCAGAGAGGCAGGCTCAGGCCCAGCTGGCTTTAGCCGAAAAGGAAGCTGAGGCTAAGAGAGCCGAAGCCCACGCCCAGGCCGAAGCTGCCCAAAAGGCTAAAATAAGACGCTTCGAGTACTTGCAATCGCAACTTCTGCGTCAAATGCAGATTATGCGAGAGTACGAAATCGAAGATCTCACTACGCTTCATGAAGCGCGCATTCGCCGCTCTGAATTCGTAGAGGTCTTCAAGGCCTACAAGTCAGATTATGCTCAGGTGGCCATTGACGAGGCCTACCAGGATCATGAATTCGACTTTCACGCAGTGGAATCTGATTATTATAAAGTCATCAGTTTCTTTGACTCCATGATAGCTGAAAAGAAACAGCTATATGAACCCGAGCAGGCGCAGACTGCCAGTCAGCGCTCCTCGCTCGACCCTGTCACGCCGTTGTTACCGAAACTCCCCGAAATCCGTCTTCCTCAGTTCAATGGGAACCCCTCTGAGTGGATCGAGTTTCGTGACACTTTCTCGTCGTTGGTAATTCAACACAGGCACATTTCGGACATGGACAAGTATCAGTACTTGAAGTCCTGCCTGTCATCAGAGGTTAGTACGGTCATTCAGAATATTCCTGTCTCTGCTGCGACTTTCCAGGTGGCGTGGCAGACTTTGATTGATAGGTTTGATAACGACCGGCTAATCGCCAACACCCATCTGGACAATCTCTTCTCTCCCCCTCAGATTGAGAGGTATTCTGCAGAATCCCTGCAGAAATACCTGGATCATTTTATAAGCACAGTGCATGCACTTAATTCCCTTAATACAGAAGTGGAGTTGTCAGATCTGATTATTACCAGAATTATCATCGACAAGCTTCCGATGAACCTCATCAGAGAATGGGAGTCATCTGTCAAAATAGGGAAGCTCCCTACTCTCAAGGAGTTATTTGTCTTCTTGGAAAGCCGAGTTCGCATACTGCAGATGACTGATGCTGCCACGAAAAGTCAGGCTGCTAAGTCAGTTCCGAGCTCTCCGGCTCCTTCCAAGTCAAAGTCTTCTTCTTCGAGGCCTAAATGTCTCTGTTGTCGTACTGCTGTGCATGACCTGTTTTCATGCAGCGACTTCAGGAGCATGACTTTCGCTCAAAGAGACCAGTTTGTTAGAGACCGCAAACTGTGTCGCGTATGCCTGTTTAGTCAAGGGCATGCCAACAATTGTAGGACTTTTCAGTGCAGGAGATGTGCTGGGAGACATAGCACATTCCTCCACGACCCGACTAGCGATAGTCACCAGGCTGCCAACACTGCAGGTGTTATGGCTTCTAGTCAGACCCAGCAGCGCTGCTTGCTTCCTACTGCTACTGTCCGCATCCTGGACTCAGACGGCTCGCCTGTTGAGGCCACAGCCCTCCTGGATAGCGGTTCAGACTGCAATCTTATTAGCAACAGGCTGTTTAGGCGTCTTGGACTAGCTCCTCATGCGCAGCGGACTACGCTAGCGGGAATTTTGTCCACTAATGTTAGCACACATAAGCTAACCAGCATCACGATTCAGTCGCGAGTGACTTCATGGCGCTACAATGCACAGGCCATTGTCGTTCCGGAGATTTCGGAGAAAAGGTTCCCGAACTCTTTCATTGAGACCAAAGATTGGAACATTCCTCCGAATCTTCCCTTGGCTGACCCATTCTTTAGTCGTCCTAAGTGTGTCGATCTACTTCTTGGAGTGGAGATTTGCGCCCAAGTGGTGTGTCCAGGGCAAATTTCCACCTGTGAGTTACCTACGATTCAGAACTCGCACCTTGGTTGGTACTTCGCCGGGAAACTGCCCTCTGTGCCTTTCCCTTCACAGCGTTGCCATACTTCCAATGGTCATCGACGCCGATCCACGGCTAAGCGTTATCTTGAAGCAAGCCCAAAAGAGCCTGAATGCTCGAAGGCTATGTCTTCCAATTACTCAGCCTTCCTAACTGCAGACTTAAACCATTCACCTTCTAAACTTAAGACTTTCGTGGCTAACAGAGTCGCGGACGTCCAAGAATTCACTGCCATTGAATCTTGGTCGCATGTGTCATCTAAGGACAATCCCGCTGATCTCATCTCTAGGGGAGCCACCCCTTCTGACCTACTTAACAACTCTCTGTGGTGGTCAGGCCCTTCTTGGCTTACTGCCGACTCCACTCAGTGGCCCAGTTTGCCCACTGAGCTCGAGTCTTCGTCTCTCCCAGAGGTGAAGATAGCAGCGCTAGTCACCATCGAAACCTCTAGCTTAAGCCCATGGCTGACTAAGTTTTCACACTTGAAAACAATCAGGGTCATGGCTTATGTGCGACGTTTCATTAATAATTACTTGAAACTCAAGTCACCTATCAATGGCCCTTTGTTGCCGTCAGAGCTTACTGAAGCTTTGCATTCTTGCATTAGAATCATTCAAAGGAATGCTTTCAGAAAGGAAATTCAAGCATTGTCTTCCTCGCAAGATTTGCCTTCTTCTAGTAAGATCCGGCAACTATGCCCCTTTATTCAGGATAACATCCTGCGTGTAGGTGGACGTCTAAGTCGGTCCAACCTACCCTTTGACAACAAGCATCAGATATTACTTCCTGCAGAGCATGCTTTCACCAGGCAGTTAGTTCTCCATGTGCACTTGCATCTAGGTCATGCAGGACCTCAGCTAGTCATCTCACACTTGCGAGAGTCGTATTGGATCCCTTGCATTCGCAAGCTGGTTCGCAGTGTACGGAGGCGCTGTAGTGTTTGCTTCCGCTTTGAGGCTCAGGCTTTTCAGCAAAAGATGGCTGATCTGCCTCCTGAGAGAGTAAATCCTCTCCCTCCTTTCACAAACTCTAGTGTGGACTACGCCGGTCCATTCTCTCTCAAGTTTGGTGGCCCGCGGTCCAAGGTGACTACTAAAGCCTACGTTGCTATTTTTGTCTGCATGTCCACGAAGGCCGTACACGTTGAGCTAGTGACTTCGCTCACCTCACGTGCCTTCCTGGCGGCATTGTCAAGGTTCACAAGTCGTCGTGGAATTCCAAGTTCAATCACTTGTGATAATGGTAGAAACTTTGTCGGAGCTCACGCCGACCTGCAGAACCTCTCTAGGCTTTTGATGTCATCAGAACATCACTCCGCAGTGCAAGACGCCACTGCGCATTTGAACATTCATTGGCGTTTCTTGCCTCCTCACTCTCCACACATGGGAGGACTTCATGAGGCGGCAGTACGCTCTTTGAAGTTCCACTTGAAGAGGATGTCCTCGTCCTGTAAGTACACTTACGAGGAGATGTCTACTGTTCTCACACAAATTGAGTCATTCTTGAATTCACGTCCTTTGATGTCGTTATCTGAGGACGTGGATGACTTTGGATATTTGTCTCCCGGCCACTTTCTTATTGGCAAGCCCATTGTGTCGGTGCCCAGTCCTGACCTCTCTGGTGGGTACAGCCTGCGTTCCCGTTGGAACCATCTTCAGCAGATGGTCACTTGTATTTGGAAGAAGTGGTCCGTGGATTATCTCCACACGCTACAGCGTCGTGCAAGGTGGCATAAGGTACTGCCAGACGTTCCTTTGGGTACCCCTGTATTGGTTCTCGAGGACAATGTACCTCCTCATAGGTGGGTGCTTGGTCTGGTGCACCAAGTACACCCAGGCCCAGACGGCCTTGTCAGAGTTGTCACTGTGCGCACTGTCTCAGGCACTTATAAGAGGCCCCTCATCAAGTTGGCTCCTCTGCCTGTCAGTGAAGAGGGACAGTGACACCTGCTTTCATTCAGAGTGCTGATGCCGGACGCATCCCACTCCACCGATTTTGACTTTATTGCGACTTGATAGTTGTTTTGGCCTCGAATCCTTGCATTCACGAATTTGCTTGACGTCACATTCTGTTAGATAATTTCACGAGCGAAATTATCGCGGGCAATATGTTCCGTCCAGCATTCGTGTCTGGCCGGATTTGAGGCATTAGCTGGTTTCGCGAGGTCATTCGCCGTGTTGCTATGGCAACAGGCTTGTGTCTTCGTTTGTTTTATTTTTCTTGTTGTGTCTTCAATATAATTTTAAATATGTTTACTTATCTGTTTGTTCTTTCTCCCATCAATTCTCATAAGAAATGACATTTGACTGTCGCATCTTTCATTTTTTGGATAGTCATGTTATAATCTCCAACCCAAAGTTTCAGTCTGATTATCTTTTAGTATATTTTATTCATAATTTTGTGTTTTTAAAGAAACAATTCAGTTTTGAAGTAATGCTATTAATTCTCTTATTTATGTTTTAGTATTTTAATGTAACTTAATTGATTTATTTCCAAGATTGATTATTTATTGTTTTTCTTGGCCAATGGGATTCTTGCTTTACGTCACATGTCGTGACGTCTGTCATTCTTGCTATTCATTCTTATTCTCTCGTTCGAAGCTTTCGCCAGGCTAGTTTTCAGTTCAGAATTCTGAATCTAGTTATTATTGTCGAGCTGGGAATTTGAAGTTTCCCAGCCCTAGTTATTGCAGAGACGCAATTTAGTACATTCATCAAAGTAATTTATTTGTGATTTAATTACAAATGTGTGAAGCCAAGTTTTTTACTTCCCTGATCAAACCGTATGGACTTGAATGCGTAACTCATTAAGTAAAAGGATTTACTGTAAGTACTGCTGTGAAGTGAATATTTCAGAGTGCTTAATTTTAGTTGCAGTGTCGAAGCAACATCTAAAGGTTCTTCTTTTCGGTCGAAGCAGCAAGTCGACCTTAAAATAATTTGCTGATAGTGCGCATTCACTTCAAGAATAGTGAAATTCTTTCTCAGTCGTCCGAGCAAGCGCGACTATAAAAATTGCTCTGCTCTGGTCCTCCGAGCTATTCATCAGTCTTATAAGGCAAGCATGCCTTATTTTCCAGAAGGAGCTTACTAAGTCGTCTCCCCTTGACTTCATCAACATTTCATCTTCTTCGGCACCGCTAGGAAGAGGAATTTATTTGTAAAGCAAGATACAAAATTCCATCTTGTATTTTAAAGGGTCTATTTATCATTTTGTCCATTGTGCTCTTTGTATCTTTCAAGGGGCTCAATAAATGTATTTAAACTTGACTTAGTGTAGCATCCTTCAAACCGGAGAGGTTTCCCCGTGTCCCTATTTCGCCTGCGAGCTACCGTGGGAGCGGGAACATCTCTCATATAATGTAAGACCGTTTTAAAGAACTGAACAGGGAAAAACGGGGTTAAAAAAACGAGCACTAGCTGGAATTAAAATCTGATTATCCTTGTACAGAATCGCAAGACACAATTTTACGCTAAATATGCCATAAATACCTTACAGCCTCTTCTCTGAAAGTTGCGACAAAATTTTGTTTTCGTACGATTTTCCGTTTTGGAGTTAGGATGTTAAGACATAGAGACACACACACAGACATGTTTCCAAAAATACTCCAACAATAGTATTTTTGGATTCAGGGGGCCTGAAAACGTGTATTTGTGTTAAAATCTCAACTTCGAATTTTGGGGTCGAAAACAATACTTCCTCTACCTATAGTAGCCTATAGTAAAAGTTGGGATAAAAACAAGAACAAGGTAGCTCTCAAATAGTAAAACGTTTGCACACTGTGCCATTTAAACTTATTTTATACAATTTACTTCAAAATGAGCATTTATATGGGAATTTTATACAATTATACAATTTTATACAATAAACAAAAACAAACACAAAAATGTCCTTGCTAACTTTATACATTCCTTATTTTATCTTTAGCACGTTTGACTATAATCGAAAATTCCATATTTAGTTTACTTATCAGAGTGCAATAATGACGATAATGTAGGTATTGATAAATTTTATATTCAAGTCAGCTTTAATTGATAATTTCCCTAGAAATATATATTTTACCGAACAATCTTAACATTTTTTTCCATTGTTTAAAGAATGCTTGCTAGCACATTTTCAGGATTTCTGTTCATGTATGAGTATTTCTAACGCCACCTTAGCGTTACTATATATAGATAGATAATATAGATTGTATGCTTCCACTTCTTTCGTGCTTATGGTTTGATCTCACGTGACGATGGATGGATGCTGCCTTGTTGCTCGGTCGCCTGTATATTAATTTGCCGCGTGGTCATTCCATGTCATTACCAGGAGGCGCTGTTCGTCCGCTGTAGCAAGCTCGGACCCCGCTTCACCCCAAGTCACTTGGAAGTGATTTTATTGCCGGCGATCCCTATCTCACAGAGGGTAGCATCCCCCTTATGTGTGCGGACACGGAAATATTGCGAGCGATAAATTAGAAGCTTCATCAAGTACCGCTGTGATTGTTACTTTGAGGAAACAACATTTTCTGTTATAAATTTTGATGTAGGCCTACACCGTGGATCGAGAGACGTTGTTGTTATGGCTTTAATTATTAGTTATTAGATTATAATGTAAGTCAATATTTATTTATTTTCCCAAGGATTTCATTCATACGTCGTTCTTTTTTTATAAAAGACCAGTTGTCTGTAAAAAGTAAAATGTTCTTAATCTGTCACTCAGAGTGCTGTTTAAGCAAATTGCGCGAAAAATGCAATAGGCAAATATGCAATATGACGTTGATGATGACCACAAATCTGAAGATGCCGGTCTCTTTAGCCATGGTAGCTAAGGCATGTTGCTTTGGAGCCGCGGTGAAAGAGACGTGGGTTCGAGTCCCGCTTAGGGCATGGGTGTTTGTGTATGATAGGGAAAACAAGGTAAACAATCGTAACAAGATAAACTAAAAGTATAAAAAAAAGTCAAAACAAATTCAGGAAAATTGGCCTATGGCCGGTTAAATTATATATAAAAAAAGAAAGAGTAACTGTTTCAAACTTGAAAAATAAGATAAGGTAGAAATATTTTAACAATGCGTGATTTTAGTCATTCAGCTGCAAGAGCAGGCTGTATGAAAGCGTAACAATCAAAATGGGGTTTTTGTTTATCGAAAAACGCCGAAGGGTCTTAAATTAATCAACATTTTATATCCCGATGGATATTTCAAACTATAAATACCATGGTTTCCTTCCAGCATTTTCGCTACATTGTGATTTTTTTTCCACTTTCCCTCTCCTTATAACCGACCCATATTTGGCGTAACAATGGCTGGTATGCAGGTAATACAGAAGAAAAAAAGCTCTTTGTTTCCTTGGTAAACCTGTAATCTGTTCATGACAGGCTTATTTGCCCCCTAGTCTAAAATATTTCGTACTGCTCATTCTGAACGGAAACATTGTAATTGTTTATAAATCTCTATGAAGTTCAGTAACACAGGGTTTTCGTGGTTGGCCTACATTTCTATTAAAAATGTAAAACTAAAAAAAAAAACATGGGTTGCGCTTATTATTATAAAGTAATGGAGGATGTTTGTCGCCACGTTTGTGATGGTTTCAGAGGGGGAGAAATTAATTAAATAACAGTTGGTAGCCCTGTATATCAACACAGTGTTAATTGAAAGTGCACCTGAAAGCTACGTCACCGATATTGCTTTTATTCTTCTTAATTAATGGTGTAACGCAAACTCTTTTTGCTGTTACATAGTACAATGTGACTAAAATTTATCGCCAGGCAACATGCCATACTGTAGATATATCCCGTCCAATATTGCAGGGCTTTTGCTTTTAATAACAGGGCTGGAACTGGTTTTAACTTAGACTTGACCACTCTGTGAAATAGTATTGAAAAAACAGAGTGTAAGGGCTCGTATTGTCAAATTGTTAACACCGCTTAAACACAAGATTCCCGCGTTTGATCTCGCCTGAAGGGGTTGATTTTTGGGTTTCACATCAACGTGCCATCACTAAAGGGAGAATCTATGGTAAACGCATGTTTTGCCTATGAGATATTTGAATGCATGATCATGTTCAACAAAATTATTAATAAACTGATTTCAGTTTCAGAACAATGGAAAATCAGATGTACATGCAAAATTTAACGAGTTCAACATCCTTTCATAGACTATAAAGATTTTAACATTGCTTTCAGTAAAAGATTACAAATCTAACAACACATCTACAGTATATTTTTCTACCTGATACTATTCAGATAAATGCTCAGTAGCTAGGACAAGTCAATTACCAAAATGTTGTCACTTGAAGGGGTAATATTTTATGACTACGGCAATCTTTAAGGAGTCACATCGCGCTGACTAAGGTGTACGGCTGTAAATTATGACTGGCGGGAGGGGACTGATAGCTTGTCTCTCTGTACTCATTCTCACCTCTGAACGGCCTTCCCTTCGCTCACGTTTAAACAGTGTCAGGAATAACCATGTTATAAATATTCACCCTTCGCTAATTCATCACTCACATCATCATCATCATCATCATCTTCTATATGTTATATCGAAGTCATGAAACCAAGACAGCAAACTGTATACAAATATGAGTCTATGCATTATCTGTATCCTACCCAGTAGTGTAGCCTCCGGCTGTGGGACTCTGGGTCAACTATGGTAAAAATATACTCTACAAGAGGAAAGCGTGACATTGTTAATTTACTATTTCTTAATAGATACATTTTTAACAGTGCTTAGAAATCAGATTCTGTGAAGTAGTAGACAAATCTAATAATTCTCTAATATAGTATCTTAAAGATGTCCTGAAAATTCAAGCTAGTTACATTCAATATGCTTTAAGTTATTTTGCTGTAATATAAATTATTATTTCCAGGCCACCGGATATTTAAGGGGGGACATACAGTTTTCGATGCTGAAAAATAGGTGAAATTCATTTTTTTTCTCTCAGCAATGAATTGTTCTGTAACCTTGGTGTCTGGCATGCTCTATATTGATTAATTATATACTTGCATATTATTTTCAGAATTAATTTAACTATTACAGTTATGGGTATTTATCATTACAAAGTGGCAGCCAAATTTTGTGCACTGAAGTGCCGATTCTCTGATAATTTTCATAAATACCAATATTTCTGAGTGTTTCGTTTTTCTAACTATCTGTAAATATCATATGAACAACATACTCTAGAATCTTTGGACTATCTGCAGTATACATATTTTAAAAAATAATTCATCAGTTGTCAATTTTTTTTATCCCATTAATATTAAATGAAACTCACTGCAACGTTGAAAATAGTTTACATCATCCTATTATAACAATATTTTGAAGTTCATTTGTTTTCCCCAGCCTCTCAAATTGCGTGCCTGATAACAGGTTATATTACTAAGAAATTTTATATCAGTAGAGGGTGAAGGATAGAGCAATGTGAACTTTACTGTGTGTGTAGCAAAAACGTACAGGGAGTTCGATAGCTACTGCAGCATACACGGCTTAGCGCAGTTAAAGTATCATACCAAGCAAATAGTTTGTTTTGCCTTATCTGTTTGGCTAATTTGTCTTCTTTTTCTTCCCTCTTCCTACCCTCTGGAATTTTATAGTTCTGACATATGCCTAGAATCAAACTTTGGAGTGATCGTTAAATCAGTCTTAGTAGTAATTAAATCAGTCTTAATAGTAATTTTTCATTGTGCGGATACAACGAAATTATTAATTTTCGAAACAAACTTAGCAGTTTTAAATGTTTAGATTTCTTATTATGTTTACCTTCTATGGACATCTGCTCCTTGAATTAGCTTGCATATAATGCAGAATTCTGCATGTCCGTCTTCCTAATACATACGAAGATATATCACATCTTCTCAGTAGTACAATAATCTTCATACAGCAATAGTAATGTTATACGGAGAATTGACTGTAGGCCTATATAAAATGACGGATGAAAGGAGTCTCGGAGAGTCCTGAAAGAAATGACGTTCAGTCCCCGCTCCTACGTTAGAATGTGAGAGAGAGAAGAAAAAGGGGGGAGCAAAGTAGATAAGCATAGGCCTTCAGAAAAATGAATAAATATATAACACATAAAAATATCATTGATGATTGTATTCATCGAAAGTTTAATTTAAAACAAAGGGATTATAAAAGTACGGTACACTATAACTTACAAAATAGTCATACTACTTTATTAACTCTTCGGGTAAAGCTGCGTTAAGTTTATAGATCCAACATTTCTAGCATTATCTTATTATTATTATTATTATTATTATTATTATTATTATTATTATTGGAAGATTGAATGTCGTCAATATCGTGACCGGCTTTTATATTAAAAAAGAAAAGCATAAGATTGCTCCAAAACGTCAGATCCTAGAAACATGACGGAAATTAAACTTTGTAGGTTCTCCCGACGAATACATTGTAAAAACTGCTCTCGGGTTTCCAGTCGGGTAGTTATAGATGTGTACTCTAAGCTTTCGGCGACTGTCTGCGTCGTCATCTTCGGAGAAGTCGCCGAAAGCTTAGAGTACACATCTATAACTACCCGACTGGAAACCCGAGAGCAGTTTTTACAATGACGGAAATTGTTTACAACATAAGGGAATAATTGATGATTTGATAATTATACTGGCAGCGAAAGCCTATATCCTCATCAGAAAGATGACAGTCAGATTGGCAATCAGACATCAGAGATAAAGCTGATAATGTTAAGTATAAAAAGTTTATCTAGGAATGTAATTTCCTATTTTTATATTTCGGTAAATACTACGAATTGGAAAGAAATAAAAATTATTTAGATTCTGTAATATGAAACAAATATCTTATTTCCGTTTCGCCTTCTTAACCGTGCAGGTTTTTCACGCTGTTAGGCCTACTCCTAATGTGCTGAAATGTAACGTTAATTGAATTATTAATGTTTTATTTCGTTATTACAGTAATGGCACAGGGTATACCTAATCGAAACAATGAATAAGTAATAAGGTAATGTTACGGGGATAAGCCTAGAACGCGTGTGGTAATAAATATCAAACATCAGTTTTACGATCAACTGTGGTGGCATATAAATGAATAATCTATGGAGACTGAATTATAAAACCAGGTCTCGTCACAAGATTCCCCTCCCTGCGACTCTCGAAGACTTAACCGAAATAATTTTAAAGTACCGTATTTTACGGACCATAAGACGCATTATTTTTACTTTGAAAACAGAGCCTTGAAAGTTCGGTGCGTCTAATGGTCCGAAGTACACTAAAATTAAAATTATAGTAAACTAGCAGGTGTCCGCGGCTTCGCCCACGATAATTAATTAAGAAATTAAAAGAAAAATAATTAAAACAAAATAGTTAAAATTTTAATAATTATAACGAAACTGCTATAAATCCGGCTTTGGAGTGGATTCCACGATTAAATGGGAAAAACTACCTCATATTCGAGTTTCCTGCCCCAGATAACCCCTTCATAGTGAGTTCCATCCAAATGGGTCAATATTTGCCGATTTAGGCCTACACTCATTATTGCTCTTCCGTTTATGTTGAAAAATTCAGATGTCTGCGTGCCTTGACATTACAAACAAACAAATCGACCAGGGGATGAGCTCACAAATGACTTTTTTAGTAAAATATAGCCGGCCATAGGCCAATTTTCCTGATTTTTTAATTTTGTATAGAGTTTTGTTTTCCTTGTTTTCCATTTTTCCTTATTGCACACAAACACTCATGCCCGAGGCGGGACTCGAACCCAAACCCTCCTTCACCACGGATCTAAAGAAGGTTCCAACTTAAAATAAGAACTTCCGAAAACCGAAACAAATTTTTACTTTTTGTGTGTTCCAGAGGCAGCAATAGGATTTTCCTATGATTTTGACACCAATGAATATGAATATGACAATAAACTAATTTTGTTCATTGAGAATTTCGAGTTAATTCCAGTATTACGTTAATCTGAAGAAATTTCTGTACAACAGTATTAACCAAATAACAATACAAATTATTGGGCAATAAAAATTTGGTTGGACATGAAAGACATATCTTCCATAATTATAATTCAACCCTCCTGAACACGAATGTGGCAATAATAAAAAATTCGCTGGTTTAGTATTTCAAGAAAATTACGATTTTACATTAATGTAAAATAATTTTCTGTAAAATCAGAATTTTCTCCAAATCTGGTACCAAATAATTTTTACTGTCATATTCGTGTTCAGGAGCATCCAATTATAGGGAAAACGTGCATTTCATGTCCAATAAAATTTGTATTCTCATATAAGTTATAGGCTATAAATGTATCATTTATGAAAAGTATTTTCCATGTGTGGAATACATAAAACCATTAATAATCGAACATTTTAATGGCCAGTTTTTAATCAGTGATATCAAAATATCCAAAGTTGGTAGGCCTAATAAGATTCAGTGGCAAAATGACTGTTGCAGTGATAATTGACGCATAAAGGATTTTCTTCCGCTTTTTTTTTTTAAATAACGTAATTATAATATGTAAGAATTGATGGTGCGAAATTAATCTTTCAACAGTTATTATAACAGCAAATTCATATTGCCTTAGCATGGATTCTCAGCATTGAATATAGTCGAATCCTTTGTATAGAGAAACATGTTTTAGGCGCAGGAACTTCTCCGACAGCTGTGTACCACGGGTAGTCGAATCAGAGTTTGCAGGCGTCTATAATAGAGAAACATGTTCAGGGGCAGCAATTTCTCCGACAGCTGTGTACTGCGGGCAGTCGAATCAGAGTTTGCAGGCGTACTCATGTAAATTTGGGTGTATTGAAGATTTCATTGGTTTATGTTATATTATTTTAGCAAACAATGTTAATTAGAAGGTGATGAAAGTATTTTTATAAAGTACTAGCAGGTGCACGCGGCTTCGCTCACTATTATGTACTCAACTGCTGGATGTTTTATGTACATCATTTATTTAAAAGGAACAATTAAGAGATATTTATTAACACTGACATCCTTTATCATAAATTGCACGAATAAACATTTGATTCTACATCAAAATGTGAATTGAGAAAATGATATTTTCCATGTCGAGTGTAGAGAAAGTTACTTGACTGCATCTCATTGTGCTTTATTTTCGTGGATTTCATTCTTCATGAATTATTTTCACAGTTTTCACAATTTGTTAAAGCCCAGTATTATATAGTTCCCAAAACCCTATGTGAACACTGTAAACAAAACACTGTTGTCATGATAATTGAATTGTATTTCATTTTTTCAGTATAGGCTTCTTTGAATTTTAATGTTGATCGCGTTACTTCTCGGTTTCTGGGGTTGTGTGCAAAATTTCGTGCAAATTGGTCAAGAAATGTAGATTTGTATAGGGAACATACATACCCACTTTCGATTTGGCTTGGTTGCAAGACTCATACTTCTTTTTGTTTGTTTGTTTGTTTGTTCTTTTTGTTTTGTTTTTTTTTCTGTTATAAAAACATGTGACAGCGGAACTCTCAAGCTGTGAATATGCCACACTTCAATGTTTTTAATATTTTTTTGTAATGTAAACAATTGACAGCATAACTCTCTAACTCTGCCTCATTACACATTTCCGACTTTTCCCGTGGATTTTCCAAAAAATTCTTTCATCAAACCTTGTCCTGACAATTACGAAGTCTAAAAAAAAAGAAATCAGCCAAATCGGTCGAGCCGTTCTCAAGTGATGTGGCAACATACATTTTGGAAATTCATTTTTATTAATATAGATATTGCCGGAATACCATACTTATAAACAAGGTATTGTAAACGATAAGGTAATTACAAATTTTGGCACAGACTGTACATCAGTTTACTTGTCACAATCGTAGAATGAGGGTAGCTGGAAGCCAGGTATACAATGCGAAAAGAAAGGAATGTTGAGTTCTTTTATACAAAAAGAGTTGCCTCCGCCGATTGGTTTAAATGATGGTAGAGACTTCTAAACATCCTTGTCCCGTTACGCCTACCGTATGCTGAATCGACGGTTAGAGTGTGTAAAAATATTTTTGCACTCCTTAGCTAGTAAGTGGTACTTACGAACTTTGTTTACATGGATCGTAAGTTGACATTCCCACACAGTCTTGTTGCTAAGGACGGTTGCGATGAGGTTAAATTACTTACGGTCCAAGCGCTACGTCATAATTCATTACGATACACTTCATAATACAAGTCTTTATGGACAAAGCCCCCAGGACAAATATTCGGTTCCCATAACAACAAACACATACGAATCACTTTCTGAAATAAATTAGGAGAAACCCTACAAACGAAAATCTAATATTATACTACAAGAGATATAGAAATATATTAACAAAAGCTATACGAGCCATGAAAGTTAATTATTACAAAAATAAATTTGAAATACATAAAAATAACGCTAGAAAATTCTGGTCCACTGTCAATGAAGCTACTGATACTAATTCAAATAATAAAATTCCAATCTTAGAAATTATAAATGAAAAAGGACAAAAAATTAAGCGAAGTGACCAAATTGCAAATGAATTTAACTCCTTTTTTTTTTTCGAAAATAGGAAAAAGAATCACTTCAAATATTAAGTTAGCACCAAACAGTATCCCTGAATATAAAAAATTTTTTCCACAACCTGCTCAGCTTTCGTCAATGTTTCTTCTCCCTGTAACCCAAGATGAAATCAATAAAATGACAATCTCACTAAAAAATAACGTTGCCCCTGGTACGGACGGAATAACAAACAACACCTTGAAAACAATTTCTAAATACATATCGAAGCCCCTCGAATATATTTTTAATCTTTGCTTATCACAAGGAACTTTCCCAGATGATCTTAAAAAAGCTGTGGTAGTACCTATATACAAATCCGGAGAAAAGCATAGTTTAAATAACTATAGACCTATATCCTTACTCCCTAGCCTATCTAAACTGTTAGAAAAATGTATAAAAAATAGACTGGTGGACTTCTTAAATAAAAATAATATATTAAATTCAAATCAATTTTGTTTTCGAAATAACTTGAGCACAGATGATGCCATAATTAATGTTACAGGAAAAGTTATCGAAGAATTAGATGCGGGAAATAAAAGTCTAGGTATTTTTTTGGATTTGCAAAAGGCTTTTGACACTGTAAACCACAAGATACTTATAGAAAAATTAGAGCAAATTGGAGTAAGAGGTACTGCACTAAATTTATTTCGGTCTTATTTACATAATAGAACGCAAATTACCAAAATTAAGGATCAGTTTAGTGATATCAGAGAAGTGGATACTGGTGTGCCACAAGGAACAATTTTGGGTCCAATTCTTTTCATTATTTACATAAATGAGTTGCTGCATTTGGACTTAAATAATTTCCATGGCTGTCTTTACTCTTATGCCGATGATACCGTATTGCTATTTTCCGCTCCAACTTGGCAGGATACTTACAAATGGGCTAATAAGGGATTAAGAGTAGTTAAAAGTTGGCTTGACTGCAATAGGTTAGTATTAAATATAGATAAAACAAACTGTGTTCCATTCTCATTAACAACTGCTGGTACTCCACAATTAAAAATGGATCAAAACTTGTGCGTAAGACTACATGATATCAACTGTGAATCTGACTCATGTACCTGCCAGGTTGTGAAGGAGACAAATCAGGTCAAATACCTTGGTATTATTATAGATCGTCATCTGAAATTCGACAAACACATCACATATTTATGTACCAGATTAAGAAAAACATTATACAAATTTGTCTGTCTAAAACAATATTTACCGACTGAAGTCTTAAGGACAGTCTACTTAGCTCTAATACAATCTGTCCTCCAATATGGTATCATTGGCTGGGGAGGAAGTGGCACATCTGTATTGACTCCTTTGATTCTAATGCAGAAGAGAATTATAAAAATTTGTTTAAAAAAGCCTATAGAATATCCAACAGAATTGATATTTCCTGAATTGAATGTGATGACTGTAGAACAAATTTATAAGCTCACACTTTTAAAATACTTTCACAAATACCGCAACGTACATGTATCGGATCCTCATAATTACAATACTAGAAGAAATAAAACATTGCCTTTAATAGAACCAAAATACTTCACCTCTTCTGGCTCTAAACATAGCATTTATTATGATCCAAGACTCTATAACTCTATAATTAGGTCACATCCAGAAATAGTACATATGAACAACAAAAAATTCAATAAGTTTATCAAAAATCTTATTTCATAGTTCAAAAGTTACTTCACTCTGTACTTAGTAGACAATTAAGGAACTATTTTATTTGTAATAACTCAGGGTTTCAATTTTTGTTCTTACTACTTTTCCTTTTTTCTTTTTACTATTCTGTTTTTTCTTTTTTATTATTATTTTTTAGGTATTGATTAAATATTATATTTTCTTTATATATTTGTAATTTGTATTTTGTAACGTAAATGGCTGAACTGAGCCCGAGCACGAGCGCTTGCTCATTCGGGTGGTCTTGTTTTGTTTTGTATATTTGTATAAATTTGTATAAATAAATAAATAAATAAAATAAATATTGTGTTAAAAAAAAAAATAAATAAATAAATAAAAATAAATCTATTTTCAAGAATGTATTTACATAATATTTTCAGGTAATATCACAATTAATATAATTAAATTGATATAAATAATCATCGTGCAAAAAATAGCATGCAACACACGAGCCGTAAAGGCATTTACGGGTCTCGAAAACTTAAAAACCCTCGGCTGCGCCTCGGGTTTTCAATCTGTTTCCTTGACCCGTAAACGTGCCTTACGGCACTTGTATCGCAGTATACTATTTCAGTCTTTCTTGAGAAATCAGTTCAGTTGTTAAAATTTACGCGATACCACCCGTACAGAAGAGATTTTCGTACAACGCAGGTTATAAGTTAGAGGTGATTCACACTGATTCCATTGTACAAGGTTATAATTTGTTTTTGCAATGAAGTATATTATTCCCTTTAAAAATTTCGTTTACAATCACATTAAATTTCTTTTCCTTTAAATTTCCATCCTAAAATCAAAGTGCGGTAATTTCCACCAAACATTTTATAAAACAAGTGATTTTCTCTATCAAGAAACTTGTTTTGTAGTTTCTTTCAAGTGATTTGGGATGCCCAGCCTGACAAGTGAGCTTTCTGCTTTATTAAGCAGCATTTATTTGCTCCTGAAGGGATGTTTAAGCTTTCAGCTTGTGACCGTGAGGGCAAGCTTCACTTTAGACTATGTCTATAAAAATAATTTAAAAATAAAAGTTGTGGGCTTTAGTACAAATTTTAAACAATTTCATTCGACTCTGATATATCTAAAACAAACTTCATATTCGTTACAAAGGACTGAGAAGGATATACGGCTAATGAACATAGGATTATTGAATAGCTTATGCATATGATAGATAAATGTTTACTGATAAATATTTAGTAAATTTAAGGACTCAGAATTCAACTTCATTGGTTTCCAAGTTAACATAAAGAAGAACCGGACCGTAGAAAGAAAAGGTTGCAGTATTCTTCGACATAAATTATTTATAGAGTTCTAAAACAGCCCTAAATGAAACAAAAACCATCCAACTTTTATCAGAGAGATATAACTTTAAAAAACATATCCTTTAAACATAACTTCTAGCTGTCCGCATCCCCGTAACTATTATATTTTCACATTTGTAGCCCTCAAAACAAAAAAGTTATGTATTCATCGAATAGTCTATCCTTTTTAGTCATTGTCCTATATTATCATTGTAGAAATATCACTGGTGGCACTGAAAGGGTCTTTTGTGTTTTTTGCAATCATACCTGTGGACCATGACCTCTGATTTGAAGTTGTTATTTATATCCTAATTGTTAAGCTTCATTATTAATTTAATGTTTTTTTTTACTGTATACATAGCCTATATCTATTGTTGTTGGTACTCTTAGGCATCGGCAACCTGCAGGTATTGCAGGAAGAAATAAAATAAAAATATAATTCCAGTATGTACTGTATAACGACCATTTCAACAGACTTTACAATCTGTAAAATGCACCTCTAGATTGAATGGGTTATTCGCCGTGTTTATAATTTCATCCGAAGAATGAAACGAGCTTATGAATTTTTATTCCAGAAATAAACGGGTAATTTTTAAGAATCAGATGTACAAGTTGACCTCTATAAAGCATATGTAACTAGCATAATAAAAATCCGTGCATTGCTACCGATATGAATTTGATTGCTTCCATTCCAGTGTAATATGACAGTAAAATGGAGTTTATGGTCACAAAACATTACAAACTGACCCTTACGTGATAAGATAGCGTACATACCAGATCAGGGACATAGCTTTATCCATCATGAAATCACAATGTCTCAAATTTTATTGCCTTCGTTTACAGTAAGTACCTACAGAGTTACATTCTCTGCTATATGAATTTCACATTGTAAAATTCATGCTTGGATTATTGTCTTCGTGCTGTTATCATTTATCCTACAAGTGTTTTAAAGTAAAGCATGTTCATAGGAAAAATACAAATAATAAAATAACAGTTTTGTCGAGAACAGAACAATATATTATTAAAATTCCGCACATGTGTATAGCATTAGTCTTTTTGTCGAGGAATTTCTATAGCAAATACAAGACCAATGGAATGATAAATAGTGCGTATATATATTAAAAAAGATGGTTGAGAGAATTGCTAATAAAAAAACTGTGAAATAAAAGATTCAGGTACAAGAGCAAATAACGCAATTAAGTAAAAAGAAGGGGGGAGACAATGCTAAGGTGGAGGAAAGCTCTCTGCGAACTGTATTATATAGTTTATTACTGTAACGCACGCTATAGGCGATATTTTGATGTTCAGTATATTATAGAAAAACGTATCTATTAATTTCTTCTTGATAAAAGGTTCAAACACATTCTTTTTCGAAACTACTCTTGAGTCATTCTAAATGTCTCTCGCGGCTACCAGTTGCTGTGATTTGCAAGAAAATGTGCAGAAATACAAATCATACACTAATACACATGAAAGTACATCGAATACTGTTCGATGCTATGTCTTGATGACTCAGAAAAAGAGCATAAAATACACTTTGTGGTGGCATACAGATTAATAATATTTGGAGACTGAATTGTAAATCCCAGGCGTTGTCCCAAGGTTCTCCTGTCTACGACATTCGAAGAAAACAGAAATTATTTTAAAATAATTTCCACCTAAATTATTATGAAACAGATGATTTTCTCTATCAATAAACTAGCCATTTTTTAGTTTCTTTCATGTGATTTGGAATGCCTAGCCTCTGCTTTGTTAAGCAGCATTTATTTGTTCCTGAAGGGATGTTTAGGCTTTCAGCTTGTTACCGAGAGGCCAAGCTTCAGTTTAGACAACGTCTACGAAAATAATTAACAAATAAAAGTTGTGGGTTTTAGTACAAAATTTAAACAATTTCATTCAGTCTGATGAGATCACTAAAACTTCACATGGTTACAAAGGTATAAGAAGAATATACACTTGACTTTTGCTGTCGTCAGTGGAGTTTTCATAGAACCTTATGTAGATTAAGACTTTCCCAACTACAAAATTCGCAGAGTGCACTTTTTCAAATCTTAGCGTTGCGTCTTCCAGCCCAGATGACGCCTGAAACGTCCGACTAGAAAACCCGCACAGCATATTTTGTAAGGGTATGAATGAATGAATGAAGTGCTTTTATTTTTAACAAGAAAAACTATCTTTTTACATTATTCGTTGCATGAGCCCTTAGGCTGTCCATGCTTTAACTGTGCACAAGCAAAAATGTATTCTAAAAGTAAAACTAAAAAAAAACACACAAACAGTTAAACACTAGTAAATATACAAACAAAACACCACACACACACATACTCCCCACCAAAAAATAGCACATACACCAGCAATACCCTTAAACACACCAACCAAATATATTTTACATATTATTCTATATACAGCCGTCTACCCCATCGGAGTACTCCCCTTACTCCCTCGGTCCCACTCCCTCGGCCAGTTCCATCCTAAGCTGCCTCACTTTGGACATAAATTTCCCCACCCCCAAAAAATGTAGTGTTAAGTAGCAGATCGTATGTGAACTGTTGACCTCTACAAGAAGCAGTGAAAAACTCTGGTAGATGCCGTTGCCTCAGTGTTTCCGTGAATGTACAGTCTGCCAAAATATGGTGTGAAGTTTCTCCTGCCCCACAAAGCGGGCATATTCTCTCCCCCTCATCATTTGTAATTTTAATTGCCCGCCAAGCTCCTAGACGGAACCAGGCTAAACCAAATCTTTCCTCTTTATTTGCCCCATACAAGTAAGTCTCTGTTCCCCAATTTGTCTTGGTTAACGTTTGGATCTCCAGAGTGACTTTATTAAGCAATAGGTGAAATCGTGTATGGCATGGGGATTCGAGAACGCCCGCAACTTACGTAAATGTAAATTTATTTCTATAAAGTTAATGTATTATGTGTCGTTTAAAATCTGTACATGGTATGAGATAACCAAAGGTATATCCACAATCTACATTAAAAGTTGGTCTAGAAAAGTATAAGTTTATATTTTGCAATTAAAATTAGTTTTATTTTGTAGGCCAGTGGAATCAGAGATTGCTTTTTATAATAAAGAAAAAATGATTAACCAAAGTTGAATAAAGTAGCGATTCGAGTTAGTTATTTCAATAAATTAAGACAAAAAATACTATATGTCTTTCTGTGCTGTTTGTTTCAAAAAATTTCCTATAGTCAAATTTAAGTATATTGAGTAAGTATAATTATGCTATATATTTCTGTAAATCTCTGCTGTACATCAGAAATGCAACCGGGCTATGTATGTCATAAAGATGAAATAAGTAAATAAAAAAATAACTACACAGTTCCCGAAAAACAAAATACTGGATTTGAAAATATATAAAGATGTTTTTTTTTTTTTTTTTTTTTTTTTTTTTTAAATAATATTTTTGGGTTAGGGACCTCAAAACGTATATGAATACCGATAACTCTACACATTATAATTTCTAGGTTGAATGCAAGTAAACCCGTGTGAAACTTTCGGTCGTGTATAATCAAATCACATAACAAATACGCCTAAATGTATGCCAATTTCACAGAATGCACCGGCAATAAATGTTTATATGTGATTCACTGAAAACGTAGGTTATTGCTTTGTCCCGGTCGTATAGGTTGTAAATAATCCATCAGCTGGTACATTAATATAAGCACATAAATAAGTAAGGAGTATTTAAAATGAATTATAGCCTACTCACAACAAAGAGGATTGCAGTTTTAAGATTAATTTTAGCTTCAAACTTGATCATAACTGCTAGAATTTATCATTTGTTTCATTGTTGAGGACTGTTCATTGAATGAATTGAATATGGGACTTCGTATTGAGATACGACTAGTTTATTAGTTTATTAAAAGTAAAATGTATTCAAATTAGCGAAACCGGAGCGAAAAAAGAAAAGCCGATTGTTACCTCGCTTGTAGGCCTACAGATAGGGGGAAAAAAAGCGGACCGACTAAAATATCTAACTTGCCGATATGAGCCACTGCGCTTGCCTAGCGGCATTCACAGGATAGCAGAGAATGTATTGAAATGAACATTGCTTGAATTGAGAAATAATTTCACGTAATTTGTATTGCTTGCGAAAACAAACGTTTCCGTTACATCTCTACATTTATTTACGTATCACAAGGCTCTGAAATCGGCTACAAGAGTCGGTCCGCTTTTTTTCCCTACATGTACGTAAGGTCTAAGTATTCTCTTTGAAAAGTATAGGGATATTTAATTTACCCGGTTTGTGGCAGCTCGTCCGCTCATTGGCTGTCCTCGAGAGCCAGTCAAAACGCTTTGGGGCTTCAAATATCGCAATATATATTAGGGGCTATAGTATCTAGTTTGTTTTATGGAATCCTACCACTGCAGCTTGAAATTTTCTGCATTGCGATCTGTGTTATTGAGAATTGCACATACACGGGAAATGTATGGATGTGCGCTATAGCATAATTACACGGCGGATGGGCTCTGCTGGCAAGATTCCATCCGTCTGAATTAATATCACGTCTTCATTAGTGCAACAATTTCATGCCACATTCCCTGCTGCAAAAACAAACACCACTACTCTACGGGAATTGCATTTCAAATCTCGGCTTGTTCTACATATGTTCCGAATCATTTGAGATATTATAAATACGACAATAGAACCATAATTGAAGTATCTCATAACTAGACCTGGGATTTTAGGCTCTAAAAAAATTAGTTTTAGGCACCTAAAATAGGCTTTTAAAACAAATAAATAGGCTTTTAAAAGAGAAAATAGGCACTTAAAGTATGCTTTAAAAATGTGTAAATAGATAGAAAATAGGCTTTAAAATATTACAATATACACTTGAACTGTAACATGGTCCTTTTTTACTGCAAGAAACGTGATATACCTATTCATAACAGAATTAACTGCAAAATTTGGCATCATGAACTATATTCACTTAAACAGATATTCTTTCACTGGTGACTTGACACTAGCCCTTACCCCTTAATCCTCCCCATCCCCCGTCAGTCAGCATTCCTTTAGCGACAATTGTTTGGAATAATCAAGTTTCTGTGAAAAACCCACCTCTGCTGTTCTGCTTTTCATTGAGGGGTGTCCATTATAAGATTGTAAAAATTACAGAAGTTGAATTTTATTTTAACTTTACAAAATAAGCATTTTAGGCACTAAAATAGTAAAATAAGCTCTAAATGACCAAATAGGCATTTTAGGGCACTATAAAACTCTATAAAATATGTAAGTGATTTATCATGCAACGTCCACATATTGAAACATTTTCATGTTATTTCATAAGAAACAAAATAGGCATTTGCCTTAAAATCCCAGGTCTACTAATAACAGCTTTGCTCGAAGCAATGTAAGCCTATGTGACTGCAGAAAACACTTCTGCAACAGTTTTTAATTGAATAGCAAGTATAATTAGATACAATAAATAATTCATTCTTACCTTTCAATATGACGTGGTGCCTATTCTGAAACAAAAAGAAAATATACTGTTTAGTCAGTATAGCAATAATAAGTTATTAGTGGTAGTAAAAATAAGATTAATATAAATTTTAATAGCTCTCAGTATAGTAGTCTATGAAATTCCTAGGGAATCCCTTTTTGTTTTGATGTGTTTAAAGTACATGCAATTTGATAGGCTAAACAGAGTATTTACTGTTGACATCTCTAAGACGAAATTATCACCTTGTTTTACAATAAAACAATGGATGAGACAAATTTCACAAGTGGGTTTAAATTTTTGTGTACATATTTGTTGATCTTCAAAGCGTCCTTGCTCAACTCATATCACAACCATTCCCTTGAACGTCTGTCGTGTATATACACAAGATGCCCCATATATCGTGTGCACCTCAAATTGCTTTAGAGTCTGTGTTTTTTAAGACGAGTTCCAAAATGTATATTAAATAATGCTAACATCCTAAACTACAACAATAGCACAAGGGAACCATTGTAAAAGCAGGTAGGCCTACTTCGGTACTAACGTAAGATGTCAGGTTTCAGTTATATGATTTGTATGCACATGATAGGCATTGTTTTTTCGTAATGACCTGAAATAATTGAACGGAATGGAGGGTCTTCCTGTTATTGTTCTTGTTAATTAAAGCTACAATTCGTTTGATATTATTCATGTTGACAATTAATGGTGCAGTATGTTGTGTACATAACTTCTGATCATTTAAAATTACCACTTTGGAAGTATGTAACTTCCTATTTAAAACGTTACATTTTTGGACACATCGTAAAGAGCGTAATTCTTTGGGCATATTTAAATTACACATTGATATTTCAAAAATTTATGTTACTTGAATATTAAACAATAATGCAAGCTCATGAACAAAAACCTCCATGCTTACGTTAGCCCCGTTTTGCAAAATATTTTGAAAGAAAAATGTATTCAATTCCAATGCAAACTCGAAAGTTATTTGTGCCATAATTTTGTCCCCAGAAGTTCTTTAACGTGTCTGTAAATCTACAGGCTTCGACCTGCCACATTTCTGTACACTTAGGCCTAAATGTTACTGACCTGGGCCGAAACCAAACCCACGACCTAAAGTGCAGAAATCCAGTGCCATATTCAGAAACCGACTGTACTATTTTAAGGTTCTGGCATTAAAATACTCATCTAAGGTGATTAAAGAAGCTGTAGAAATGGGTAGAAATGTTCTCAAACTGACTACATTCCTAAATAAAGGAATCCAATCTCTGAAATAATCAAAATGTCAAGCTGTAGGCCTGTTGTTAGTTAAACATCAACTCTACATTTATGAAAAGCTTATTGAAACACTCGATTTCTCTGATGTATTCGTTATAACCTGTATGTTTTCCAATTAATAACTTTAAATTGATTTCCCCACGTAATATCCGGTCTTAAGTACCATAGAGACCAAACAAAGGGGATTAAAATTTCCCGATCTCTTACGTGTTTGAATAACGCTGAAAACCGGAGAGCGAAATAGAGGAATTAACAAGAATGATAGTGTCGTGATTGAGGTTACATTTCTCTTTTATTTTTATAGAGGAACGATACTATATTTTCATATAGGCAGAACCCTAGTTTAATCCAACATAGCCTTGCAATTGTAGCCTGGAAAAACTTACTTTTACATTATTTAAGTACGGTTCGTCATCTGTTCTTTTTGTACTAGGTACATTTACATGTATATTAACACTAATTTAAAATAAATATAAATTTAAAACAATAAAAATTAACCTGTCTAAACTCACAATATGTTTGATTTTTAAACATTTTCACGGTTTTCTGCGGAGAAATTTAACCGATCGAGAACAGCTTTCCCACTTCCATCTACATTCATTTTCATAATGTTATTTTATTAATCGGGCAACCACGTAACCGTATGTGTATGGTAAACGTGTCATGGAAAATCTATTGCTTCTTCTTTTTGTGTGTAGATTTTTGTTAGCAATCCTTGTAATTCCTTTATGTTTCAAAACAAGAACTAATAATTCTTCGAAAACGTCAATTTCCAATATGAAGAATTAAGTTCCTAATGTTATCACCTATCATCAACAATTTTCACTCTAGCTATTAATTTTAAAAATGTTGAAATATGTAAATGTTTCTCATTATATGTGTGTATATATATATACACACACACACACACACACACACACACACTGTTATTTAGGGTAGTAATGAACTTCACTCCGATTTCGTTCTGCGAATTAAAATGCACTCAATTCGTCCTGTATTGAGCATGAAAATCCTAACACATGGACTTTTGTGTACAAAGACGTCTCTCGTTAACTTATACCTCAACTTTATACTTTCAAAAAATTAGGCCTTCCGACTTCCGATGTAGCTGGCGCATATGGATTTTGTACACACTTAAATATCACTTAGGACATGACTTGTACAGTCAAAAGAGTAAACAAGTATGGATGAAAATATTGGCGATAGAATTTGGGCAGGAGAAGTCTGTTATTTTGTAAGTCAGCTATTTGATACTGTCTGACGTCTTTTCAGTCACTATAGTTAGTGTGAATTGGACGAGTTGAGTGCATATGGATAGGATAAGAAAACTATTTTCTGTATGTGGAATGAGTTTCAGCTATAAATTCCCCATGAACTGAGTTGAGACAGGATGAATTGGAAATAATTCGTGAAAATAAGCGTTCGTTATTTTGAGGAATTCATGAAATGAAGCAAATATATATTATATAAAATTAATACTAGTCCTAAATTAACATTTTATAGAACATAAAATTTTTACATTGTGGCAGTAAAAAAAGGCAGGGTTAATTAGGTTCGAGAATACACCATTAAATTGGAATTTTTCGTGAAAGAAATGAGCTGATTCAGAAAATTAGTCGAGGCTATGTAAAATATTTTAAATTATACTCTAGCAAAGTATTTTTAAACATTTCTCTTACTTTTTGTAGAAATATTTCTAGTAGAATTATTAAAAAATTATATTCCTAGACTAATAACAGCATATTTATATCTCGAACTAAAAATATTCTATTTTATAAGCGCAAAAGTAAATTTCAAAATGAATGCTCCATCACTGTACCATAAAGTCTTAATATTAGAAAGTCTAGTGATATAACACTATTTACGTAGATTATTGTTGAATATATTTCCAATTTACTGTATATTAATTTTTACATGAACTTATTGATATTGGTAATTCGTTATAATCGTAGAAACTGTTAATACTAATACTAATACTGATTTAAGTTACTGGACATAAAAATAAACCTAGAAGAATCTACATTATTTTGTGTAACAATGAGATTATTTTCGTTCAGGTAGTTATTTGATCTAATCTACGCTCATGAGGCCGATTTCGTAAGCCAATATGAGAAGTATGAGATTCATTACCACAAACATTACAGTTATAGCACTCAAATCAATAGCCTGACCTAGATGTAGCCTCAATATCCATCCAACCGTGGCTAAAAGTTTATGCATAGCTATAAACTCTGAACAGAGCTGGAGCATAAAGTAGACTGCACTTGTATAGAGATTCACCTTACAAACGCCAGTCAATTTGTACAAATTAATTCAAAGAGGGACTCCGCTCATTGATTCAAATAAAACCTGCATCATCAGCATTATGCAAAACCCTTGGCATATCTCTATGTAAATTTCTGTATAATAAATTTGAAGCCATCGTAAAATTTGAGCTGGCCACAACGTTCTAAATCCACTTAAGTTAAGTGGTCTTTTGGAATTGCGTAAGCAGAGTCACCTGCCGTCCATTACAAAAATCTGCGATCCAGCGTTCAGTTCTGTTCAGTTAAGCTGTGATAGCACAGGCCGTGTCCTCATACCTTGTGCACTGAAAGTTGGAATCTTAGGTTTATGAATGACTTGCAGATGCTTACGGCTTCGCCCACGTTCAATAATTCAATAGCTAAATTATTTAAATTTATTTTTTTAACAGAAGAGTTATTAAAACGTTATATTCATTAACAGTAACGTCGTTTTTATATAAATTACATGAAATGCATTTTATTTTTAATTATATTGTGAGACTCAAAAAATAAATAAAACTACTAAAACGAACCATAGATTCATGAACCACTTCCCTACAACTGAGAAAAAATTAAGAAGAACTAAGAAAAAGAAAAAAATATTCCTGAACTCACCCTTACACGAAAGTTGTTATAATTAATTAAATTTTAATTAATAATTACACAAGTTAAACATCTAGCTTTGAGTGCATTTTATGAGCGCCGGCCCGGAAAAACGACCTCAGATTCGAGTTTCTTGCCCCCCCAAAAAACCTATTTGCAGGAAACCTAAATGCAGTGAACATTCTTCTTATATACGCCCTGAATGCAAAATACAGGAGTGACATATAAATTAACATGTAAAACTATGCAATAGAAAATATTTCATGAAGAAAATCTGTGACATGACAATGTTAAGGTAAAATCCAGAGAAGCATTCTGAAGTGACATTATTTACACTTTTGAATAAAGGTAAATATGCGGACATTTTTAAATTAAAGCTATGAACATATACGTTTTCTTACTACTTAGATTCAGTTAAACTGTACTAAAATTAATTAGTTTTAAAAGTTCAGAACGCCAATGGTAAATTTTATATAAAAAATGTGCTTCAGGCACGAAGTTAAGTTAATTTAATAAAATATTATAAGAAATTTTATCAGTTACCATCATCTTTAGGCTATCATTAATATGAGTTCTATACAACGGTGCCACATATGAACATAGTCTGCTTTCAGTATACAGACTAGTTTTCCTCAGCGTTGGTTGTAGTACCACTCTCTTCTGGGTTGTTTTACGACCCTCGCTGAACTCCATTTTTGTTGTACCTCTCTCTCGCTGTAGTTGGTATTAAGATAAATCCATAAAGCTCGGTAGTGTAATATAGATTTATCATATAACCCACATACACTGGCTGGGACGCCTTATCTAGAGGTCACGACAGCTCCCTGAAAAGGTACGGAGGATGAAAGGGGATGCTTTTTACCCCCACAACAATACTCATTCTTCAAGCCCTCTCCTTTTCTTCAAAATAAAAGAGATGACAACATATGTCGACACAATGAGAGCAGAGAAAGATAAAACCCTCACAGATGTCCCCTAGAGGGAACCCAACGCGGGGTTTTCCATCTAATACACTTCACTGCCTTTTGACACACAACAGTTTTAATGCTCCCGTATTTCCATTTTCGCCATGGTGGTTTATACTTTTTTTCATATAATTTTTAAATGTTATTTTCCTGTTTGCTATAAAAATGGAGGTGAAGCCAGTGCAGAAAATATTTTCCTATTTCAACCCAGATTAGTGGGTTTAACCAGTATGTCTTTTTGGTCTCGTGAGTACCTAGATATCTTTTCTTGGCTTGTGATGCAGATCCCAAAGGATGGGCACAGAACTTGAATTTCATAAAACTTAGATTCGGCTGACAATACTTTAAAAAAAATCGTCAATAGTATTCGCCGAGAAAAACTTAAGTCATTCCTATAAGATAGGTAATTTATCCGTAAGTTTATTCATGGCCAAATTAATTATAAGATACCGAATCAATCATGCGTATTCGTTAGTATTCCGTATAGAGAAAAATTCTCATTTTGTATGACCGACTCTATGTAATAAATGTCACTTATTACTCTGCGTTGACAAGAGGTCCCGAAATTTTGTTACTCGCAAAATCGTGAAAAAGTTAAACATTAGGAGAAGTAGGATGTTAATTATTTCACACTGACTATGTGTAGGCTAAGCTAGAAAGGTAAAGTCAGACTGAAAAAATTAAATTCCATAGCCGGGATTTGAACCACAGAATGATAATTAATGATTCCATTATGACCTATTAGTGGTTAACTATGAAGCCCGGACCTTAAGGGGGCTCAGACACCAACCAGTGTCAAAATTTTAATTTTTTTACTCTTATATCAAAGAACACACCTTTCTGAACATAGCCTATAATTTTTATATTTAAATTCGATCATTTACTGGAGATATACAAGTTTAAATGCCAGTATATGCGTCAAGTTGAATGGCATGTTGAATTTTCAAAGCCATTTTCCCGTAACTTAATATTTGCAACGCAAAAAACACAGTATCTCTTAAAGTAGTGGCCCAAATTGCATGAAATTTTGCACATACATAGATTTTTGTGTGTTCTAGAGAACAGAGCATTTGATGTATTTGCATCACAAGATTATTTCACTTGTGAACATAATGTGAAAAAATTAGTAATAATTTGATATTGAAATTTTAAAATCCCTGAAAATTGTATCACGCATACCACAGTATTCATTAAGGGTTTAGCCTCTTGATTATAGTGTCAGCTGTGAATAAAAATAAATTACACCAATCAGATTGGCCCTCTGCAAGAAATCATGTTTCTTAGGCCTTATCGCAACTGAAGAATTAAAAGAAAATAATTTTCTAATATCAACCTTCATATTTGTGAGATTATAATAATTTTTCTCAAGCCCTAAGTGTATACTTCTAATGTCCAAAATTTCATTTTGTTATTGCAGATAGTGTTGAACATATTGAAATTATACTGCAATACCTGCTCGGGCATGGTCTCTTGGTGTATGAGCCCCCTTAAAGTACTTACGAGATTGTATGTCGCCATAGGTTTCTATCTCAACATTGAGAACAGCTGGTGGTATACCTGTCTTGTGAGTTAGTTGGAGAATTTATTGTTGCCATGGTAGCTCAAGCGGCAGAGCAGCGGTACAGAGTGTCGAAGATCTGTGATGCAAATCCCGGTTATGGCATTTTTTAGTGTGACTCTACCTTTCAATTAAGAGAAGTAGATTAACGTGTTGAGTACACTTTTTTTAATTTATCGTTCATAGGCTCTGTTTTGCTTCTATTCGCGAATTTCGTTGATTTTACTTCTATTCACGGATTTTCGATGGTTTATATCATAATTAAAACTCAATATACTCCAATTTTAAATAACTTAATTATCTTTATAAGTGAATATTACGGGATAGTCTAAATACATTATGTAGTCACACAGACACACACACAATAAACAGAAACTGTTGAATGTTTATGCCAACAGAAGCAAAAATGTTCTACATGGGTCCACAAACAAGCAGTGTGTGAGATTTATTATTGCGAATTTGTGGTTATAAGCTGTGGTTATATATATTGCGTTTACAGGAACCGGCCATTCAACCCTATTCTGTGCTAAGTCCATCCAACCGTCCGTAAGTTGCAAATCATACTTCCCTTAAATCTATTCTAATATTGTCCTCCCACTTACGTCTAGGTCTTCTAAGTGGTGACTTCCCTCCAGGTCTCCCAGACAATATTTTTGAGATATGCCTTTCCTCCTCCATGCGCGCAACATGTCCAACCCATTTCATCCTCCGTGATTTTTACTTTTATTATATTTGTTGAAGAGGTCAGGCTATGAAGCTCGTCGCTATGCAGTTTTATCCAGTCCCCGTTTTCATCTCTTTTAGGTCCGAAGTGTATGATACGGTAAAATGATCATTTTGCTTGTAGGAATACTACACTCGTCTTATGGGCTCGTTTCGAAAACATACCTACTCGCAAAATAAATGTCTCTTTTACCACTTATATCATAAATAACTATTTCTATTTCTGCCCCGAAATATAATTGAGAATAGAAAATAATGTTAATAATCTAAGAAATATTATTTGTGGAACAGAAGAATATCTTTATTAGATGATTTTAGCTTCACAAGTAAATGCCTTGACAAAAATACCAGATTCAAGATGTACTTAATTTTACTGTACTGAATTGAAAGTTACTGTAAGTTTCGATAATATAGTTCGATAATATAGACCCACCAGTGGGTCGCGGGAGCAATTTCGGTGGATCGCGAAAAGGGCGGGCTTTTTCCATTGTGTGTTTTTTTTTAAAGAAGTACAGAAATAAACTCTGTGTGGAAAGTGATTTAAGGTTAAAACTAACAACTCTTAATCCTGATATCGAATCTCTTGTAAATAAAAAACTAACAGTTTTACAAATCTCGTTAATTTTTTTAAAATAAAATGTACTAGTTGGACAATGTTCTTTATTGAAATAACCTTTACCATTTTTATTTCAACTGTGTTTTCTCAGCAGGGCATTTGAACACAGTAAAACTATTGAAATGGATAAGAAAAACATGTGCCGTATTTTATATAGCCTATATTGGTTATCGTTATGTAGTAGTGGGTCGCAAAAAAAAAAAAAATTCTAGGTAAAGGTGGGTCCCAGGACAAAAAAAGTTAGGGAACCGCTGGTCTAGTTCAATAAATAACTTTACTCGAGAAATATATATATATATTTTTTTTGGTAAAATAAAATAGTTAACAGATTTATCTAAAAATCAATGATCGTTTATTTGATAATTTTTTCGGGTCTCTTAGCGATGACTTAATTTGGCAGAAACATGCTACATATCCTAGCTTGTTTTTGTAATACATTAACGGCTAAAGAAGATAGAGGCGGCCGGTAGAAAGCCTTGGTCTATAAATTCATTATTGATCTGTGTTTATTTCTATACTAGCATTTTGAGAAGGCGGTGATATATGTGGCGTTATTAATGTTATGGGCACAGGTTTAGCAGGCGTGGTCATTCAGCACGATACAGAGGTGTGTTCAAAGCGAAGGAAGTCTGATCACCTTCTTTCCACTAAATTCTGGTTTAGTAGTCTAATTCCATATAACTTAGCCTACTTCAATGAAGAAAAGAACGGAGTTTTAAGTAATCCATCATTCGGTTGAAAATGTTACGTTGTGAGAATATATATTTTATCCTTTTCTTTTAATGATTGATGTATCTTCCTTTTATTTTCATCTTTTTTCATTGTTTGTTTGATTTATTATTATTATTATTATTATTTAAAATTATAAAACATTTTTAAAATGATTTTCTGAAATAAGTTTCATGCAGATGGAGGTACATCTATTTATGCCACATTACCAGGAAACGAACATGTAAAATTATGCTATATTATTTTCCAGTTTGAAGTGAATACATTACAATTAACACATTCATTAAGTCAAACAGACTGTAATTATTTACAGCTCACTCACTGGGGGGGGGGACATAAATTTTAAGAATTATTTCATATCATTAAATTTGATATTCTACATGGTTGCTAGACAAAAGATGAATGATTAAAATTCCTACGCTCAAGAATAGTTATGAAAATTACTATTTCTTGAATATCTATAAGAAATTGTCATAATGTCGAAACACATTCGTTCGACAAATTTTGACTACTTCCGAGAATATTTCTGACATATTTATTTCCGTCTTTAACAAGTAAAGCTCAATTGAGTACTTCCTAGCAAATTAGTTGTGGCGCACGTGCCAAAATAGCATATATTCCAGGTTAGTGAAGGAAAGAACAATTTTTGTAACTGCTCATGATAACATTGCAATTGCGGTATCTTATCACAGTATTATATGTAAAGTAGAAGCATATCTTGAGTTTACGACTTTCGAAAAATACCATCCGTTTGAGGATTCTTTTACAATAATTGAACATAGTGTGATTTTGAAACTACTTGTGTCCAACTTCCATTAACAGAGTAATAAGAATCAGTGGCGTATCAGCTGATGGGCACATCCGCCACTGTGTGATTGCATCGTCGCCTCTAGTGACTGTAGAAGAATAGACCTCACTCTGAATGCCGATTAGTCAAGTGAGGTTTAAATGAGGGGGTGTTATTAATTACATTCACCTGGAAACTAAGGATTTGCCTGGAACAGGATAAAGCAGTCTCCATAGTTACAATGAATGACATTTTATACAACAGGCCATTTGATTTATGGATAGTGAGTTATAGAAGAGAACCCGCCCTCGAATTAAATTCTCAGTGTATCAGTGAGATAAGTACCTTGTGGATCATGTAATCACAGTAACTTGCTTAAACTAATGATTCAGTGCTGGTTCAGTTTTCATGCCAGGGTGGTTGGGATTTATTTTGCTTTAAATGTTTAATTTATTTTGTTGAATGGGAAATTGTTTTTTGAATTCTAGTTGTGTGGTGATAACATTATTATTTGATTATAACGTTGTAGTGGGTAAAGGCTCGCGCTACAAACCGGAAGGTCGCGGGTTCGATTCCCGACGAGGTCGTTGAGATTTTTCAATAGGCCTAATCCTTCTGGTGGCACGATGGCCTTGCGGTCGACTCAGCCTCTAACAGAAATGAGTACCAGGAGTATTCCTAGGGGTAAAATTACGGCCGGTGCGTATGGTTGACAACCTTGCCACTTTCACTTGACATATCACAATCTGGGAGCCTTAACGTCTTGGAAACCCTATGGGTCTCCATGGCCCATACAAGGATCGCTTTACCTTTAACTTTACAAATGCCAGGGAATAATAGATAGAAAAAGCATTGTATTCGACCTGAAACTCCGAAAAAATAAAATTTTGTTAAAAATCTATTTGTGAATGGTGTAACTAGAAAATAAAAGACCGCGTATAAAAGGGGGAAAAGATGTGGTTCACTAGTACATAATTTTATTCACTTCTGGATAGGAGGTTCCGGTACGTAAGTTATTCTCCCGCAAGATTTTTATTCCTTAATTACTGCCTGGGTGTTAAGGGATAACCGCGGTCACCTAATAATAGTAACACGGCACACTATATTCTGGGTGCTAATTTTTAAAAAAACTTTTTTACAAGAACTGTGTCTACCTGCTGCCACCTTAATCATCTTCGACCTGTCATTCAGCGAATAGAAAGGTAATTAGGCGTTTTCACACTTGTCTGCAGTCCAGTACAAATCCGTACCACAGTACATTTACTTCACTTGAGAAGTGGTGAATGACAGCAGCAACACTGGGAAAAACTCACGCGACTACAAGAGCATCAATTCTTTGTCGGTGCTGATTTTCGGATTAGGGAACAATACTTTTATATTATTTTGTGGATAGATGATGATCTGGGACAAGATCTTCTTAAAATGGCACGAACAATATCTATATGCATAATGTAATAAGAGAAAGTGTTTGTATTTGTTTGACTGCATGCGTGCGATTCCAGTCAAATCTACGGCATGCATGAGATATTAAAATATTAACAGTGATGAACTGAAGGAGATCCGAATGCACTTCTAAGCCGGATTTTCATTTTTTGCTTTCATTCGCAGGTTATGAAAGGAAAACTGACATATACGTGATTTTTAGTGCTATTGACGCATCATATTTCGCTATACATGATCCAAGATGTGTACGGAGCAAAAGTAAACAACAGACCTGCCTTGACTAACTTTGTCCTGTCGTTTCATTGGTTAATCGCACCAGCGCATACTTCACGATAGAGCGACAAGCTCAGCCAGATGTTTACATCCATTCCGCACTCACCATATACCTCTTATTTATATCTAATGTAATTGTGAAAACATAAGTCTTGCATTCGTATTTATATCATAGGCTTGCATGTTTTACAACATATATCAAACAAACAAGATTTCATTTGTTTTTTTTTCCTTGCCTTGGCAAACTTGTTGATTCTGAAGAAAAACAAGTTACTAAATACAATACCTATTTTATAATAGAATTAATCAATTCGTTGTACTTTTCAATTACATAATGTGTGATGAAGTACACCACATATTGTATGTAAAAGTAATAGGCATAGCCTCTAATAATTTATATCATAGAAGAAAATTGCGATTCAGGGCCTTCAGAACTTACGTCGCCAAAAAAAGAATCATGCGAGAAAAAAAGTTAGTCCAGCGGCGAGAGTATATAGATTTAAAATATATACAAAATATTGGGAATTGAACCCGAGACCCTTGGCTTTTAATCTAAAAAATAAAGTTCAATTGAGTTTACTGTATGTAATCGACTATACTGTGTCAAAAACGAACTGTAGTGAACTGAGTTTTGTATTTTCACATTAGGTTGTTTACTTTTGTCTCCGTACACATCTTGGATCAAGTATAGTTTCAATATTGTAAAATTGATTGCAAGTGGCCTTGTTCTGTTGCCGTAGCAATTGGAAAAGAAGAGCATTGATGAAATAGAGTAATCATCATCATAAAGCCGAGAAGGACAATAAACAGCAGTTGTAGGACTGATTCCTCCAAGGTCAGCTGCAAGTGGGTTGTTCCATACACCATTGCTCCAAATATAAAGACACATAATATATTACAAAAGCTCTATATGAAATAATAATTTTTTGTGTGTAATACAAAGTCATGTATACTGTATTATTGTTCGTACTAGTACCAATCCGGTTTGCTAAACACTGAAAATAACAATTAAAAATAAAAATAAAACTGATGTAATTCATAGCGATCGAATAGCCGCGGGTAACTGCTAGGATTTTATAAGGTCAGAAGGTTAATGTGGCAAGTGGCAACAGGTTGTTAAGGCCTAACAACTAATATATGAAATTGCGCGTAACTTGTAAAATATATGATAAATACAGAATTAATATATATTAATCCTTAAAGACCAAGATTGCATTTGTAATTTTCAAGTCCAAAGTTCAATTTTACATTTTTAATTTTTAAGTCACAATCTAAAGTTCAAAGTCCAAAGTTCAATTTTGCATTTATAATTTTTAAGTCCGTCCAATTTTGCATTTTAATTTTTTAAAGTCTAAAGTTCAAAGTCCAAAGCCCAATTTTTCATTTTTAAGTTTTAAGTTTAAAGTAGAATTTTGCATTTTTAATTTTTAAGTCAAAGTTCAAAGTCCAATTTTGCATTTTTAGGTGTGTATGTATTCAGTCATCATTAAAGCCTTCATTATCTTTTCTTTCCCTTTATTTCCTCATTCAACTTAATTCAGTATAGACGGTATTTCAATACGGACTTTTTATTAAAATAACATTCTGATTTAAGGCGAGTTTGTTCAGAATTAAAGTAACAATTATGCAAGAAGGCAGCTTTAAAAATAAATAAGTAAAAAGGGAAAATCTAATAGATTAATTCGATTTTTTTCCAATTGTTATCTTTTGTTGTTAAGGTATTTATCATTATGACTGTACTCTATATTTATCCTGTTTGAACACTCTGTTCTGGTGAAGGCGTAATGGTTTTTGTTTGCTGCACGACAATCATTCACTTCTCGTTTGAATTTAGAGACATTAAGGAAAGTTGTGTGTATTTGTGTTCACTCTCTCTGCCGTGTCTGTTTTCATGTGGAATAAAAGTAAATGTCACTGACAAATGAGAAGTAGTTCTCGAAGTAATATTCTCAAGTAAACACAATATGCTGTCACACTTCTTCAGGTCAAATTGTTTTGTTTGGAATTTTGTCAAAGTGAATATTGGTTTGGGCGTAGTTTGTTTTCTTAGCAATAATGAGTAATCTGTTATTTTTATGACGGGTTCTAGTATGTTTTAAAAGCCAAAGAAAGTTATTTTTAAAGAAGTTAAAGTGAACTTAAAAATTCTGGGATACCTGCCAGATTGAGTACACAATAACTTACTTTGTTCTTTTGGAATGTGTCATAATTTTGACTTGTTCGTCAATCATGGTAGATGATAAACTGCTCAGTGGATGGGACATTCTTAACATTACCATTGATAACTTTTTTATAACAAGACAAAGTATGTCGAAGCATAAAAAATAATTTGGAAATTATTTTGTCACTTTTTCACGGACAAAAAACTCTGATCGGCTATTACGATGAAGAAAAACACAATTTAAGAAATAAAAATAAAAAAGATTGACATGAATGGTCCAAGAAATCGATCTGATAAACGGAAGTACTTAAACTTAGCCTAATAGTTTATTTCTTAATTGGAATAGCGAAGAAACAATGTGAACAATAATACAAAGCAAATGTCGTTAATACGCATAGAGTCATTGTGAATAAGTTTTGAAGCCATTTTTTGAACAACATCCCTCTTTTTCTACTCGAGTAAGTGTAGTTGGGGATGAAATTAATGCTGTCGTGATTCTAGACAATGGTGAGTTTTACACCTGTTCTCCTGTTTTATTTGTTATATTTTTGTTAAATTCAAAACAACCAAAAAGAAGCATACCTTTCAGTAGACATTAATTGGGTTCTATTATGTAAAATATGGAAGAGCGGATCACTTTAATTTCCTATAGTTACATGACACTTTTCTACAGGTATTTGCATTTCAGGTTGAGTGTGATTTTTACTTACTGTATTCCTTTTCTAGCATGCTCAGTGCTTCGGTGGGTGGACATTGTATGTTGCTCTAGCAATTTAGATATCCCTGCTCCTCTGCCTTTGCCGCAGGACATAAAAGTGTGCGGGAGATAGTTCACATCAACGCCCATAGAGCGGGTGACTGTAGCACGGGATACAATAAGGGTAACGAGCTTAAAAATAAAAAAGTAATACCTTGATAACGTCATATGAAAATATGTGGAAAGCTAAAAATGTAACAAGACTATGAAGGGAATAAAAACCGCAGGAGAACTTACATTCTTTTGTTCTGAAAAGCTAGCGATATGGTTATTTCTAATAATTTTTGTTTATGGTCACTGAAATGTGTATTCCGCCATATCGTTTAATATTTTGTTTTGATGTATTTCTAGAATATATTCCCAATGTTGTACGTATTTTCGTAAAGCTCGGCGTCATTGGATTGAAACAATAGTGCTTATCACTACTGAATTACAAAATATACTTGTAAAAATACATTTTCATTTTAAATATATGTATTAATATATTTGAAATACAATTAAATTACTATTGGGCATTTAATTATTTAAATATTCGCTGTTGGACCTTGATTTTATGTGTGACATAAGTTCCTACTGCGATTTAGAGATATCAATATAATGTATATATTCATAAGTATGTATTCATATAAATTATTTTTAACTGGCATATGCTAACTGCAAAATTATATTTTGTAAAATATCGAAATGTTTTTTGAAACTGAAATTCGTATATATCAAAGAAAGCTCAGCAAACGACTGTTCCGTCTTCCTTGATAAACTTCTAAATAGCAACCAACATAACTGAAAGCTATAAAGACTGTTCGCCTTTATATAAATATTTATAAAAATATATATTTATTATATATATACGAAATATACTAAATATATAATATTTTATAAATATATAAATATAAATATATAATATTTTACGAAATATATATTTCGTATTTATATAAATATATAAATAAATATCATAATAAATAATTATGATATTATGAAGTAGGCTACTTGAAATTTTTTGAATATAGTATTAATTTTTTTTATGACTTAGCAGACTAGTTTTGGTTTTGAATAATTTAATCCGACCTTTCAGACTCTAGTAGCTAGAATCGAAACCTGGAAATATTCAAACCCCAACTCAGACTGGTAGTGATTTGAATAATTCTGAGCTTCCGATTCTAACTACAACAGTTTGAAAGCTCGCAATTATTCAAAACCACAACTCTCCTAATAACCCGCGAAGGAATAATTATTTTATACAAAAACTGTCTCAAGTGTCAAGCGAGACTTCATTTGGAGTTCATTTTGACGATAAATTAAACTAATCTTCAAAAGTAAAGGCCATTAAATTTTCAGTCATCTTTCAGCTCCCAGAATAGACTACACGATGATGATGATAATCATGATGATAATGGTATTGAAAATGATGATAATAATAATGATACGACAAAATTAAACCATTAAAATATTACAAAATACAAAACTTAAAAACCGACAAATTATAAGACAACCTAATATTTTTCCAATTAGTTCAACAATGGTTTGAAGGGACCAAGGGATGGAAAATGAAAATGTGGAATATTTTCTTACAATAGCTTCGGAGCAAGCTATTTAATATTTCGCATATCATTAAAGAGCTTGCTTCCAAACTCCACTTCAGTCATTCGTTACGAATTTCAGGAGGAAGGAAACCTTATGAACCTACTATTCTATTTTAAATGTTATTTATTTTAACTGCATCTATTGAGGGTTATTTTGTAAAACAACTTACCAAAGTATAGAAAAATTTTGCTACGTTTTAGTGTTGAGGTAAATATAACAACTCCAGTCTACTAATTTCTTTCTCAAACTATTTAAGTTAATACATTTCAGGGGAAAAAGCACATTAATGGACAACAGTGAAGTATAATTACGTATAAGACTTCAGAGGGGTTTGGATTTTAATTATTTTCATGTATCGTTTTGGAAGAAAATAGGATTTTCTCCATTCAATTCTAATTTGATTCAGGAAAGTTCTGCATGATACTATAGTGAAGTGCACGTATCTTATCCTAGCAAGAGATAATAACACCAAAAAAAACAACAAAAAACCATAAAATTTACTTAAGTGGAAACAACCTCTTGAATAAAAAAAAATCCCTTTAGGCAGGCCTACAGGCGGAGGTAGATTTCGAAGTGCTTTTGGTTTAATTTATTGTCGCTGCATAGCACTCTTCTTCTTTAGCCTTGGCATGGCAAACCTGCAGTAAAGAGGAAGAGCCTACAATCAATTGTTTTGACAACAATAATAGGATATAATATTCTGCTAGGCCGTGCGCAAGATCAGCAATGAATAAAATTAGCAAAGCCGCTAAACAAGACAAAATTATGATATTATAATAATTCTTTCAAGTGTTATTATTTTTAAACATTAAAATCTCGCGTCATATGAGAGCTATCAAGAAACTATTTATTGATTTGTAGAGTACTCATCAAGAGCTTTTCAACGATACCCCACAAGACGTGGTTTCAAAAGTTTCGAATTTTCATCCCCCACCCCCACCCCCACCCTCACTCGAACCCCCGAATCGTTGGTGTCACTGTGAACTCCATAGGGAGTACTCTAATTTATTCAAACAAAGTTTCCCTCTATACTTCATAGGGGCCGAGATATACATTTTTAAAAATTTCAACCCCCTCCCCCGACCACCCCCTTGGGCCAATTTTGCTCATTAACGAACTTGTCCGAACTATTGGGCCTAGAAATAACATATTAAAATTTGGTTCAAATATCTTCAAAATTACGGCCGCTATCGTGTAAAGATATATATAATTATATATATAAATATCACAAAAAATTTTTCTTGAACGGGCGGTGGTTTCGTACTTAGGGGAGCATGAAACGTAAAGATATGAAAGAATTTTTCGAAAATCATAAAGTGGTATCCATTGCAATAGGTAGATTTTTCTTCGTAAATCTACCTAAAATCTGATGTGAAACTTACATAGCATCCTCTGCTCAGATAACAGTTAGCCTCTTAGTGTAATATATTATGTATAACATTATCTTCATGTAAACTGATTATAAACATTAAGAGAAAGTCTATACCACATTATATCGCATCTCCGAAGGATACATAACCCAAGTAAAATGTGATTAATACGCTCTCCTTTATTTTCAGCATGGCCAATAAATTTTTCTCACATCACATTTTGATGCAGAACACGAGGCCATATTGAAAATAGCGCGTATTCAGAGTGGGTGCCTTATAACTGCCGTCAGATAATTTTTTCGAAAAAAAAAAAGTCTTAACTCTTAGTATAAACACCTCATAGATAATATTTGCACAAACATATTCGAGCTGTTTACGAGAAAATCGGAGAAACGAAATTTTCTTCATGTAAAGTTCCTTAAAAATAAAAGAAAGTCGTCGCCAAACTTTGTGATCCCAGAAGGTGCCTAACCCGAATAGCCTACAAAGTTTTGTTTTCATGCGATATTCCGTTACAAGAGGCTGTATTGCAAAGAGCGCGTATTCAAGAGTGGGTGGCTTATACCTACTCTAAATATATTTTTTTCAGAGAAAGTGTTTTTATATAAAAGGTTTAGCTCTTGGTAAGAGCTTTAAAATTTAAAGAAAATTGTAAGAGCCGTTTTTGAGAAAATCGCGAAAAACGAAATTTTCTTCATTTAAACTCCTCTTAGAAATTAGAGAAAGTCTCGCCAATCTTCCTATCACATTCTCAGAAGGTACCTAAAGTAAGGACTGAAAATCGTCAACTCATAAGTACAAGCATACATTTCTGTAACTACGTCAGTGTTACTATCTTTAAAGAATGCTTCATTTATTTACTTACTTACTTCCTCAATGGCAATAGACAATTCCTAAGGAACCTGAAGGAATACTATATATTTTATGGAACCCGAAGGTTCATTGCCGCGCTTACCTGAGCCCGCCATTCAACCCTATTCTGTGCTAACTCCATCCAACCACCCTCTAAAATCCTACTTCTCTTAAATATATCCTAATATTGTCCTCCCACCTACGTCTAGGTCTTCCAAGTTCTCTTTTCCCTTCGGGTCTCCCAGTCAATACTTTTGAGGTATGCTTTTCCTCCCCCATGCGCGCAACATGTCCAGCTCATTTCATACTCCGTGATTTAATTACCCTTACTGTATCCGGCGACGAGTGCAGGATATGAAGCTCGTCGCTGTGCAGTTTTCTCCAATTCCCATTTTCACCTCTTTTAGGCCACATCCATATAATACAACCTGCAGGATAATTGTCATAAATTTTTTATTTTTAATTTCTGAACAGAATAAAAAATGCTTTAAATAAGTAAAATATATGTTGAAATTTTGCAGAGAAAAATATTATTCTGGACAATTTTCGTCGATATTAATTATTAATTATGAGAATAAAACTCAATGTTACTATTATTTACTCTTGTGTTCGCTATAAACATCTCATAGATTGCCACTATACAAACAAATTACAGCGTGAAATCTTCCAGACAACGTACAAATGAACTTCCCTAAAATTACTTGCAGCAATTTGGGAATGATTGATACCGTGACTGACCTCAGAGGTTCAACGTTGAGACTTCCGGAAATTATCATACCCTTCTAAATGGATAGCTGTTTAATAATTAATTTATCAAAAAGGGTCAAGTTGCAGATACGCAACATTTTTTCATTTGACTATAAAGCTGAAACGCTGCTGCTACATGAATCAAATATAGTAGATAGAAATTGCGATAATCTCTGAGAAAGAGGATAAAAAAAACAAAAAACTCAGTTCTGTGCTAATCTCTCTGAGAAGGGCAGACTTCTCGGATGATGGTGGGAGCTAGATTTTGCTTCTCGTACTTCTTTTGTTACAATCGCTTCTGGGCATGCTGTTTAATATTTCAGATTTAATTAAAAAATCTCATTGTAAATGCCAGAACTGCCTTGAGACACTCTTTCGAAATACAATCCACTCTGAATGAGACTAAAGTTAATTCACTACAGATGGAATTTTTAGCTAGCAGTTTGAGTCAGTTTTCTTTTGATTATATATAATACAGTATTTGTTATAGTTATTATGGATTTAGTAATGTTTAGTAATGATTTCATAATATTTTCTAGGCAAAGCTGGTAATATTATCTCTCCGAAGAAGAGGATCTATGAACTTAGTTATTTTTTGTTCGGCCGTACTATAAATACGCTTATTACATGTGAGTAACAGCATGATAATGGTATCACTATTTCACTATGATATCACTATTTTTCTACATACTCCCCTCCTAATACAATGCCTTTGTGCCAAAGGATAGGAAGTGTTTCGATACCACGTGAAGAAAAATTATTTTGGTTGACGCTGTAGCCACTCGTGCACCGCTGATTGGACGTCTTCATCAGACTTGAACTTCTGCCCTCCAAGGTGCTCATTTAATGGGCCAAAGATGTGGAAATCTGATGGTGCCAGATCTGGCGAGTATGGCGGATGTGTGAGGCATTTCAAGCGATTTCGTCGATGGTTATCATGGTTGCAGGAGAGCATGAGGACAAGCGTTATCATGTTGAAGCGAAATACCTGCACTCAGCAATCCCCTTCAATTTGGCACTTACCTTGCTTTTCAATATTTAAGGTGTGTTTCTCTACCACGTTTTCGCGTGCTTCGGTGCCGTTACTCCATTTCTATGATCATGAGGGTGTAAACAAGTTATTTTTTTCAGATTCACTTTAGTTTCTCTCCAAGACTATAGAGTTCTCTTCTTTTTTACTTCCTATAAATAGCGAACTTGAAAGGTGGACTTTATTTAACGACGAGCATTATTACCCTAGGCACATTACTTATTAATTCACCAGGGCAAGTAAAATATCCTTTCAATTATAATCCTCCTAATTCTTAAATCTGATTTGCAGGGTACTAACATTTTATTTTGATGTAACGTGAGTGTACTGGGGGTGCACGCAGTGTAATAATGTGATTTCCCGCGGAAGGTAATTATTTCATTTCAACTGATGAATCACTGCTTCGATATTTCCCTCTCTTTTTTAAATTGCCTCAATCAGCCGGTTCAGTCTGCATGATAATTCCTCAAATTGTTTAATCCGAATAAGGAACTTCACTAACTAACTCCCTAGCTTCAGTCCTTAAGTCTTCAAAATTCCATGCATAACTTTTTTATATTTAACCTAATGAAAGAAGATGCAATAACAATCTGATAACCTTTCGTACGACCTTAGCATTTCAATAGCATTCTAAAAACATTGAATTTGTTTCAGTATTTGAAGACACTAATATTTATCTATTTATTACAGCTAAGCTATGTTTCTCTTCCCTGAAAATGCCAGTACGTTCATTTAAACCGCAATGAAGATTGATCTCTTAACGGATTTCTGTAAACATTTTCATAGTAACTACGGACATCAATTTTTTTTTTTAATTAACAGCAGGATTTCGATCATACTTCACCAAGATATTTATGTTATGAAGAAACGCCATGACGCGAGTGACTTTGAATTCTCTGATAAAATGAAAAAAAAAAGTATGGTAGAATCTTATCTTGTTAATAAATTAATTACTTAAATTTTAACACTAAACACCTTCTCAACTTACAGGCCTATGATCCACATAGCTATTTTACCTTTAATGGTTCCAAAAATAGCCATTATTACGTTATATTAATTAGGTCACATCTATAATTTAAAAAAATATGAACAGAAAGTCAATAAGAATATTATCTTGTTTTATACGTTATATTTACTTCATTTAATATGATATTCACAGGCTATTAAATTATTTATACCACAGGTTTTGGGAAATTCTCCCTCTATGCTCTTCGGTATTCTAAGTTGTACATTTTAAGAATTGTGTATAATTTTGTGTTATTTATTTTTATACTTTAGAATAAACCGAACTGTACCCGAACAATAGCATCTTGCTCATGCAGTTAATTAAATGATGTATCTCAATTAATATATTCCATATAAATATATAGTAAAATCACTTTTTATGAAAATGTTAAACAAATTCGCTAGAACCATTTCAAGAATTTCGCGAGTAATAACATTTCCTTACATAAAGGGTTTGTAATAGTAAGAGAAATAAATCACTATGCTTCCTGTCACATCCATTATACAATTATAAAATTGCGTATTTCTGCAATTGCGAACTAGCCTAGTCTTCTGAACTATCCTATTCTCTTCATAGACACACCTACAGTCAGACCTGTTTTAAAAATTGTATTCTTTTGTTCAGTTGACCTCAAATCGAATTAATGCCGAAAACTCAACAGCAAATTTCAGGATCGAATGCAATACTCTCTCTGCATGCCGTGTTACTTTTGGTACCTGGAGTGAAAATAATGTGGCGCTGAATTAAATTATTTAAATGTTCCCAAAAACTGCAATTCGGAAACTTTAACTTCAACTTCATGTGGGAAACAAAATATTTTCATAATGAAGAAATTATAATAGGTTCTGAATGACACAGGGAAATTAATAAGTAACTTTTGGCAGCTCTGCAATAGCGGTTTCCATAGCAACGTAGAGCCTGGAGTTCGTGCACTGGAATAACTTTGGACATGTACAGTGAGCTTTGCCTGCCACAATTTTGCAGCAGACGAAATTGTTTGCGAAGTGCGTGCATTAAATGACCACAAGCACATTGTACAGTGTTTGCGCTTCTAATGGAATCCTTGGTACTTAGCTCAAATCGTTTTCCATCCAGCCCATCAGAGGATGCAAGTGACGGATAACATCAAGGCAGGTGACACAATACGGGGCCGCTTTGAAATGACAGCCCCATATGCTGAGGCTCAAAGACCTCTGACATCCTCAGTTTTCATCCATGATTAATTTATCGATGATTGATAGGTTGTTTAACCATGTTACTATGGCTGGTTAATGACAGCTTATGGTTTGCTGGTTATGATTGGAGATAGAAATGTCTTACGTTGTTTTGTTAGTGTCAGGTTATTGATTCCTTAAATTTTATAGTGAGTAATTTATTGATTCATTAATTAAATCAGCCATGTCTATAGAAAGAATTTTATCAAAGTTTAATGCGTTGACTGTATATTCTAATTTTTTTTAGAAATGAACTAATTCCATGCTAGCAAGACCCAGGCTTTTTGTGTAGATATAAGTTACTAAAGTTATATTTTCATTTTTGAAAGGTTCTGAATACTAGTTGTATGGAATTTGGCTAAGATTTTTCGTGTAATACTTCATTATGTACGAAGCAGAAAGCTTGCTTTCTTTGTTTATGAACTGGTGGTTTAAATTCTACAAGAAACGGGCCCTTTCAGAAGAGTCTCACACAAAACACTAACTCATAAATAGGATTAGGATGTGTATGGCATGTCATATTTTTATCCCGACCTCCATTCTCGCTGCAAACACAAATTAAACATGAATTGAACATTTGTTATCTTAATCGGACAGTTTTTATTTTGCATATAAAGTCATATTTTGGTCATTTTCATGTTTTTGGTCATTTTCATGTTTTTGGTCATTTTCATGTTTTGGTCATATTTGTAATTTAACCTCATATTTCAGTAATGAAATCGGTAAAAGAGCAAAACTATGCAGTGTATGCACTAAATTGTCGACTTCAATTTTTCTTCCCCGAGTAAGAGTCGCGATTATTTTGGTTTTACTGCAACTGAAATGTGAAGGGACAATTTAACAAGTAATAGCACAATTACCTCTTCCTCCTTGTTGTTAACAACTTCCTATAGACATGTTTTAAAAATACTTTCAGTTCACATTTGCAGTGGTATCTGGAAACACTAACAAATTAGAAGTACTTCACAAAGTAAAACTGTAAATCGCCTGTAAAATTGTAAAAAAAAAATTATCTGATTCATTAATGTGGTGTAATAATTTAATGTCATTCAACGTTTTAAATTGGAACATATATTTTTAGAAAATAAGTTCTTTAATGAGGTCATAATAAGGACTTTTGGGTAATATTTTGTAATTTTAAGGTCATATTTCCAGTCATATTTTTCACTTTTAGGTCATAACATCCAAACCCTACTCACAAAAAATTGTTATATGCCATATTTATATTTTGAATTTATAAAGTAATTAAATTATATTATTTTTATTTGAATTAGACGTATTTATAAGGTCTTGTGTATCGTGTTAAAAGATATCCATGCTCTTAAGTTTGGTAAATGCCAAAAATCTCTCAAGAAATTAAGAAAGACAAAAGTATACAAATATACCCCTCTCCAATTATGACAAGAGTGGTTCTTTAACAAGGCACATAAACACGCAAAAATAAAATATTAAACCCCTCAGTAGAAAATGTGGTTGGAATTGTTGGTTAAATTTACGTGTTTTTCTACGTTTCTGCTAAAGTTAGGCCTACAATTTGGTCAACTACGAGTATTTTTAGTGCATAAGGTTACTCTTTAAATCACAAATGCATAAAGAAATCAAGCTATCTCTTTATGTACTACTATTAATACTAAGCACAGAACAATAAAATAATGCATTCATGACCGGAGGTTAAGACTCCATGTAATCTCTGACTTATAGTATAAATCAATGACAAATTTCAAGGATAAAAAAGCACAAGTGCCTTAATAAATCAGACCATCTCTTTACGCATTGTTATTAATTTTACTCACGAAAAAATAAATGCTATTCATGATCACAAATTCAGGCACCTCTATTTTGTAGTACTTATTTACTGTAAGTTTAAATAATTACAGTAAGATTTACATCGCTTTATAACTCCGCACTCACCTAAAAATAGACTTTAAAAATTTGTAAAAATTTCTACGATTTTTCCCGAGGGAATGGATTTGCATAAAATTACTAGAAACTGCTGACTAAATTGGTCTAAGTACACATTTTCCTGTGAAATGCTGCTGCGTTGCAGATTACTGTAATTATTTAGATTTTTGTAAATTTTCAAGCATAGTGTGGTACTGTTACCTATCCAGCTAAGGGGAAGAAATGATTTTTATAAGAATTACACCTAACGTGAATGGAATTCTTATATAAAGCAGGAGAATTACATAACACTTTAGGATGTGGAAACATTTTTGAGCAGGCTGTATGGAGGAACAAGCTCGATTCCCGAGAGTGGTCAGTCTAGACCGATTTCAATTTCAGAGCCTGTCTCTAAGGGCTTTGTGGGGTTCACAGGTGCTCTGTAGAGGATAGCTCGGGGGTACAAAGGTGATCCCAGGGTTTATCGTATCATAATCTCACACCCGGGTATAGCATCATGCTAAGTGTTGCATTATTAATTAGCAAGGCTGTACAATAACTACTCAAACTGTCTGCGTGTGTGGGATTTCTGCCTTACACAACACAAATCTGGTTCTGTGCAGTACACAAGAGGCCAGCTTATCTGCTAAATCGTAAGCTGGAACCTCGGCATAGACTGATAATTAAATGAGTGTTTTTTGTTTGTTTGTTTTCTCCACTTTTACTGTAACATAGGAAGTATTATGATCGATCCTTGAATCCGATATCCAGTTTTCAATAACTATTCAACTCATACGCCGCGTGTTTGATATTGACCAATAACGTTTAGCAATTCCTCGGATATAGACCAATCACGGTCGTTTATCTTACAGTATTCTTGTAGGAATCGCGAGGATGGCATTTTATCGGGTAAAATGGTCTGGTCGTTACTGGAGACGCAAGTATCAGTGTGCAGTGATTAATAGTCAGATGGTGCCACTAAACGGCACGAAAAGAGATAATTTTATACAACATAATTTTTTTGGAAATTGAAATAATATAAATGTAGCCTACATTGATTAAGAACACAATTTCGTTTCGGTGCAAGCCAGTTCGTGTGCTTTTATTCTGTTCTGCTGTTAGCTTAACTGAATGAAGTTAAATATGTCTTATATGCACTGGTGGTAGCACTGATTACACCAAAACAGTTCGAATGGATTCATGGATGGTTGATTCATAGTAAGCCGTGATCTCGCAGCTGTTAGTTTTGTTTTTGTAGAACAAAGCACGAGAGTAATTATTATTTGTAAAATCTGTTGGATTTTTATTCATGGAATAGTATTAATAAATCCAACTCGAGTTGACGAGTTGCATCAGATAAATTCGCTCCTGCTGCACAGTCGCGAATCTATCGATAAACTCGTCAACTCTCGTGGGATTACCTATGATAAAACACGTTTTGAGTTCCCTAAGCCGAGTTGACTATTTTCTCAAATATTCTTGTATGCATTTGTCTTTGTGTATGCGTATATATTTTATGGTTATTTAACGACGAGTTATACTGCAACTTTGGACTGTGGCCGTCGTCGGTGTGCCGAAATTTTGTTCTGCACGAATTATTTTACATGCCTGTAAATCTACGGAAAAGTCCTTTCACATTCAAGTAAACATAAATGCCATCGATCTGGGCCGGGATCGATCCCACAACCAAAGACACAGAAAGCCAGGACGATATTGACTGCACCATTTAGACCTACAATCATTGTTTTACGTCGATTTTCTGAAAGATTCTTTGTTAATTTTTTTTTTTACACTGAATGAATTAAAAACCCATGTTGTTTATTTTAAATATTTGCATAGAAATTGTTTGAATTTAAAGACGAGTTGACCATCTCGTTCACATACTTGATCTTTCTCCTTACTCGTGTACAACACAGTTTTATGTGACACTGAGACAAATGAATATGTACTCCTGCATTGCACCTACTTTATGTCGGAATGAAAAACGAGAGAATCACTAGCTCCGTCCTTAAGGTAGAGTTTTGAATTAATAGCTCTTCTATAACGATTATAAAATCTTAGCAATGTACGATCGACCTGTAAATTTAGGGAAAATACCTTACATATTCAATTGTATGAATAAGAATCACATAGGATATTTTTGTTTTTATCTATCATGCTCATGGTTTAAATATCTCAATCTTCAAAATCCTGTAGTCCTCGGGCACGAAATTCATGAGCAACATAAGAACTTCGAATTATTTCATAAAGATTAATTTTTAGATAGAATATTCCATTTATAAATCTAAATTATCAAGCGATATAGGCCTATTCATTTTAAAACAGAAGTTACAGTTCTACTAGACGTAGGTGACGTAAGTCTAATTCTATTAGACTTTAGTAAGTAAGTTACAGTTCTAAAATTATGTGTGTTGTATGTATGTATAGTTATGAATTATGTACAACAGAAAATATATTCTAATGGCAACAGTCTGTAAAAGATACCCAAGCTTATGTTGGTTGTTAAACCGGTCTGTAAAAAGGAAGCAAAAGCAAGTTAAATGGATGGGTTATATCCATATCAATTTTAAAAATCAAGACTCAAAAGTGAAGGAAAGTGATCATTTTTCTCCAATGGAGGTTCCTAGATCGAATTGCTATAGAAGGAACCTAATGCTATAAAAGGTAATGTCTAAAGAAAAACATACGCATTCTATATAGAGCCAAATACATAGAAAATAACCAAGAAAAGTGCTACACACAGAGACCATGAATGTGCTAAGTTATGTCTCATGACTAGGGCCCGGATTCTTAGGTTTATACTATTTTTTTCCTTGTTAGCTAACTGTGATACTTTAACATATTGATGCGTTTTATTGTCAAAGCAGTCACAAAGTCCAATCTTATGAAACCTAAAAACGGCTAAATAAACGTTAAAAACTAAAAATGGCTAAAAATGCCTTTTTAGTACACGCTCTCTAAAACAGCTGTTTGTCGGACTGGTAAAACACCGAAAAATTGCATTTTAGCAACCAAGGCTGCTAAAATTGCATAAAACTGCATTCAAACTGCAGCCTAGTACGCTTAAGTCGTCATGGCAATCTATAAACAAAATCCAGGTGGCATTGGTCAGTCAAACCAACTTTAACATGGATTTAAGCATATATTTGAACATAAAACAAAATTAAGCCAACATGTTGCTTTATGATAACCAGAAACTTTAGCAGGATTTTTGCAAAACACGGTAGCGTACTTCATCGCATAACAAATATAAGCCAACAACTTTTCACATATCCGTTCACAAGAGAAACATTGCTTACCATGGACGCACCTATATATATATACACCGGGTGTTCGGAAATTCATATTACAAACTTTTAGGGCTAGTAGGCCTAGAGGGGACAATATTTCGAATAGGAACCAATACAATGTGTAGGATTTGCCGGTGTTGTTTTGCAACCGGAAAGGCAGTACCTTGATATTTACTACTTGAAAAGAGTGTATTGAGTCTACAGGTAATAGCATTTTTTCTCATTCGTTCTGTCTGTAAAATTCTTTTAGTTAGGTTAGCGCAACAGTTACCATGTACGTACCATGTCCCGGCAACGTGACTGTATTTTGTGAGCAAGAGGTTGTTAACACGTTTATCATACTTGTCAAGTATTTTAATTACAATTGTAATGTTTATTAATGAAGAAACAGGGGAGACTAGTGAAGGGTGTTAACTGGAATGACAAGGGGAAATGGGATTAGGTCTACCTCTCTTAAGTCCCTAAAAATCTATAATTTTGCGCTATGTTAACAAGAGTTTCATGCCATCGTTCAACAAGATCCTAAGAGATACGAATGTTCTTATTTTATCAGCATCATATCACTATCATAAGAAGCATTATCATATTTAGGACACCAGCGAAGCGCTACAGTCGCCAGGATATATAAGATAAACTCAATTTATACCTCTGACTTGACGATAAAGGTAGAGTAAGATTACTTCCACAAAGTCTCTGGCCTTGAGACTAACCCAACCAGCGAGCTTCTCGTTACCAGCTGGCTCAGACTCGCATGCGCGTAAGATCACTTAGCTACTGTTGAGCACAGAGTGAAGATCACACAGCACGTTGCCAGTCGTAGAAAATACTTTAATAGTTGAGCCAATCATGATGTAGCTACCTCCCCTAGGCAGGAACTCTAGGAACGGTGAGACTCGCTCCTAAGGTATATACGTAAAAACCCAGATACTTTGTGGAAGTAATCTTACTCTATGTACTGAATAGTAAGATTTCGATTATTTTTAAAGTCACATAACTCAAAAACTTTACGTGCTAGCATCAATCTGATTATAGATCTGGAATCAGCGCACCAATTTTAGTACAAAACATCCTAAATTTCCTCAGTAGCAGACAAAAATTTTGTTTTTGTAGACCAGTGTTACATATATATATATATATATACGAGGTTTATCGATTACTATTTTGAGAAGTAAGCATTACACTGAAATCCGCGCGTCTGATGGAACTGATTGCAAGTTGGTGTAGTGTGGTGTTGTCCGGAAGGTGGACTGTGTATTACATGGGACTAATGATGACCACAGCATGGATTACGTGTGTCAACTGTTCCTGATTCCTGTTAGACACGTGTCAGATTGCGCGATCCCTAGGCAATGCAGTGGCAAGATATAATAATAATAATAATAATAATAATAATAATAATAATAATAATAATAATAATAATTTCATTAATAATAAAATAATATTAACAATATTAAACTTGTAGGCTTAATCGTATACGAACAATATAATTTAGAAAAAATTATTATAATACAGTTAATAAGATAGTAGCATGCTTCAACGGGCTACGGGCTATTGACAAACAGTTGACAGTATGTTAATCATTTATTCAATGTACGCTCTAACACAGCAAATGTTATTGACATATTTTCAATCTTATCTCAATGAAGAGATTAAACCGCTTAAATATAAATTTTATATTTTCTGGAATATTGGAACGGTACTCCGGAAACCTACTAGTCTTGGAGTCAACATACCATGCTGGAAACCCTAGTTCAATTTTCGCCGAAGACAAATTTTCGTCTGTAGCATAAAACAGAGATGTGAAAGCACATTCAGATATATTGTTTATATCTCTTTCGTCAGCCTGATACTTTTCACCTAATTCGGCAATAATACTACAGCATTGCTTTTTATGTGCCTTATTTTTTTTAGTTTTATAAATTGGTATATAAAATGACTTGTTTTCTTATCACCAATTTCAATAATTCTGTTTGTTGCTGGCTAATAGGACTAGTTATCACGATTGAAGTTTACTCACTACTTGTGTTAATTACTTAGTTTTGTAAATCAACCAACTAATGTTCGTTTCATATGTGTTGATAAATTAAGTAAACGGAGTTTGTAACGGGAGAATAGCAAGGTTCACCAGCTAGCATAACTCACGTTGAAATTTATATAAATAAGTAATAGTATAGTGCTATTTTTGAAATTAATTATGGCATTACTGAACGTACCATGCTTATATACTTTCAAAATTACGTTCGCCTGTCACAAAGAAACTGTCGACCCTGTGAAGCAAAAAATCCGGATTGGGCTTAGGGTTGCAGGGATTAATTAATCTTCTTTCCCATAATTTTCATAGCATCATAGAAGAAAATCTTATGTAATACACAACTTTCTGTACTGGAAGTGCACTTGCTCACTTCGATATAGACTGAGAGGAAGGCTTTGCATAGCTTTCGTATTCGGCTATTTCAGTCTTACACAAAGATTCACTTCTATCCTATTGAAAGCCTCCTTGGTTTGAGCACCTGGTGTACAATATTTAAACAAAAAGTTAGAGCAGATTTCGAAGAAATAAAATCGAACAATTAAATGTTTTTCATGCAAGAAAAGCTAAAGCTAATGTCGGTTCCAATCTTCGTGTTACATTCCCAGAAGGTATCTAACCCAATAATATAATATTTTATTTTTGTATGATGTTTCATTCTCGAGCTTTGATATACACAGACACATAGAGATGCAAAGATATGCTTCTGAAACTTTCTACTTTATTAAGGAGATATCAAAACATTTACTAACGCTGACTTATTCGACATCGAATTTCAGAGTCGAATACAATACTTCTGCCTATAGTTCCCTTACTACAAGTTGAAAAAGTTAAAAGAAAGCATTACTCGACAGTTTAGGCGTTATGTAGTATCCAGTCTAAGGTAATTATTGATATATTTTATATTCATTGAGGTTGAGGATTATGTTATCTTTTATAGCATTGTTCTCAGTCTTTTGCCTCAAACATATTACGTTACATAGCAGGACGAAGTCTAGTTGTTTTACATTATAACAGTCAACACTCGATATAATGCCACCATCCGTTCTCTAACATTTAGTGGCACTAAGCGAGGGTGGCACTAAAACGAAATTAAATTTTTAAAATAAAAATTGCATAATACACTGCTGTATTAATTGACTGTACTGTATTAGAAAGAAAAATTAAATAAAAAGCAAATAGAGAACTTCAGCACACAATAAAATACAAATACACTGTACTGTACTGTACTGTACAGTAACTCAATTTATTACAATAGATTTCCAGTGCTACAGTACACCAAGGGGGTTGAATATCATGTGGGTCCATGTAAGTGAATAACTGTAACTAAATAATTGTAGTGTAGTGTTTAACAGCTGAATGGACACTGAACTAAAAGAAGTGAGTTTGGAATGTCTCACTGTATGAAGGACTCGTTCTACCACGCAGGCTGTCTCTCCGACTTCTTAACATAGCTTCCTCATTCCATCGCACTATGTTTATAGATAGTGGCAGGGGAAATCTCTTGGAATTACAGTACCTTATGTTTCTTAATTAATTTTCCTAACATTATGCCAATCTCAAAAGAAGTCTGAAACTGAAAAAGTCACTGCAGGCTATATTCTCTAAAAATCTTGTCTTATATTCACTGGCACTAAATGATTTGGCACAGTAACGAGGTTTACTATATATTTTATATGGGAGAAGATTTGTTCACTTGGATTTATTGGCGGGGTGCGAGGGTGGCACTGTAAAGAGGGGCATTATATCGAGGTTATGTTATAACCTCAAGTTCAAAGCTAAATTTTTTGTGATGTAAAGTCAGATTATCTAAAATAACTTAGGCCTACATCCTAAAATTATATCATATGCTTCTCATGAAGTTAAAATTTAAAAAATTCGTGTCAAGTTGAAGTCTAATGAAAATGATTTTCAACATGTAGTGAACGTGTTTCATAGTCCATGTTGTTTGGGCGTAACGAAGGGTAAAGTAGCTCATGTGGTGAAAGTCTGTACACTTGAATAAGTGCAGTACGTCATAATGAAGCGAATAATACGTGATGGTGGTTACATGGACATCGCTTCCTTTCTTTCCACTTGTACGCCTGATTGGAGGGGAGTATCCCCTGTCACTTTGCCAGAAGCCCTCCCCCACCCTATGTTTCATTCAACTCACGCTCCCTCTGTGTGTGTTGAAATTCAGCCAAGTTCAACTTTCATGGCCTGTCGACAGCCGCATTCTTCGGCAAATTATGCTAGTGCCAGAATAAAATTCAAAATTCATTGCTGGCCAATTTTTTAAAACTCTGAAGTAATTGCGTCCTAAATGTTTGAGTACTTTCTTTCTCAATGAAAGACTTTTTACTCAGGATTTTTCCATACTTAAAAAAATAAATCCACCGTGACCTATGGGATCCACAGGCGGGAACGCTATCTTTGCACCACAGCGGCTGATATAATAGGGTTTAAGGACTTCAGATCTAGTACTGTAAACAAAGTGCTTGGGCCAAACAATTTTATTTTATATCCTATGTTTTTTTGATAATATGTAATTAAATTATATCGATTATTATTTTTAAAACCTAAGTTCTGAAAGTTTTAATATTAAATTTTAACAATATTAAAATAATATGGGTTTGAGTGAAATTTCGTACAATTTTAATCATTCCCCTCTTACATGTTGCTATAATTTTTACAGTAGGTACTATAATTTATACAGTAGGTACTATTGTTGTTGGAAAATTTAGGCTAATTATTTCATTTCACAGTGTAATAATGTCTACGATTCGTGACCATAGTATTATAAGTGAGCATTCACACCGAAGTGCGCTACAGACCGGAAGGTCGCGGGTTCGATTCCCGATGAGGTCGTTGGAGTTTTTCAATTGGCCTAATCCTTCTGGTGGCACTATGGCACTGGGGCCGACTCAGCCTCTAACAGAAATGAGTACCAGGAGCAATCCTGGGGGTAAAGGCGGCCGGTGCGTAAGGCTGACAACCTTACCACCTTCAAGTGCCGAATGTCCAAAATCTAGGAGCCTCAACCTCCTGGAACCCTCTGGGCCTCAATGGCCTGTATAGGAATCACTTTACTTTACTATTCACACCGAAGTAGCACAGCATGCGAATCGTACTACCTGGTTGTAGGCTGCACATCGAGTTGCATGGTTCACAGTTTTGCATTCATACCGAAGTAGCATATATGCGATCTGCAGTTTAACGTCAATTATATATTTTCACTTGAACAATTGAGAAACCCATTTCAAATAATGTAATTTATCTAAAGAGGATATAGTTTCAGCAATTTTAATCCAGTTTTTTCCCCCACTAGTTTCGATTGCCATATCGTATAGTCTACGCATGTTCAAATTGTATGTTAAATAGCTCTCTTTCTAGCAGTTTTCATGACATATTTGACATCCGCTACGCAAGCGAATATGTGTTGAATTTTCTTAACAATCAGAAGACAGCTGAAAATGCAACTGTAAGCATGCGTCATCCTGAGTAGGGTCGCATGAAATAAGACCATATCTATCTGAAGCTGCACTATTGCCTCGTTACTTTGGTTTGAAGACCTCAACTTGTTTATTTGGCATTTTAAATTACTAACGTGCAGCGTGCATCCAGATAGCACGTCCCAAGTGGCATGCTACTTCGGTGTGAATGCTCCCTAAGAATGTACACATACATAGAAAATTAAGTGTAAACAAATCTCAACTTAAAAGATGAGTCGAAAGAATTAATTATATTTGACTGTGTCAAATAGTCAACCTTAATATTTAAGGTAGATATTCTGCAAAGGTCCCCCCCTCCTTATCCATAACTTCATATGATTCTCCTTTAATTTTTTTGATCCTAGATGCAAGTTTTTTTTATTTGTAACATCGTTTGTATTCTTGGTGTTCGGTTTATGTATAGAGTTAGGTTTGCAACCCTTAGGGTTTGTAAGAATCTGGCAACGCGTTACTTACACTATGTAGCAAGCCCAGGAGGATGCCTCTTAACTCCTTTCTTTGTATATCCCAGATATCTCCTCCCTCCAAACAACTTCATCCCCTTATCCCACTCCAACTCCCTACCTTAGCCGACGAACCAGAAATAGCACTTCTCTAGATAACCAAAAGTACCCCCATAGCATCCCTTAAGTAAAGAAAAGGAGCGGAGAGCTATATTTTGTTGGTGGCTTCTGGAAAACAGAGAACGAACAGGGGGTTGGGATTGATTGGTTTTTTAAAAGGAAAGACGACAATTTTTGTTTGTCTTAAGGAATAAGGTAAAACAAAATTGGGGATGGGGTCTATATGGAAAATCTTTGTTTATTTGATTGGAGTATAAGCTAACATTAACGACGCTTGTAGGTCGGGGAAAAATTGTTTGAGAAATGAAGAGGGAAAAGTTGAAGGGGATGCTTTGTGTGGATAGAAGAGCGATTGGAAGATTGGTGGGTGGGGGTTGTATATAAGGTGGAGTGGAAAATTAGATACTGTGCCTTGTTGATAAAGAAAAAAAAAGCCTTTCAGCTTGATGGCAGATTATCGTAAGCCATGAATGAAAACATAATTCGCTAGGTAGCTTGATTATTTCTTCGGTTAAAAAAAAAAAGTAAATCTAAAAAGACCTTAAGCTGATGTCTTCATGGACAAATGGATAATGTCTTCAAAAATTTGTCTCATAAAGAGTTGAAACAAAGGATTGTTTTTCTTGTGATTAGGATCCAACGAAGCTTATTATAATAATAATAATTATTATTAACGACATTCTCCTTTCTTAGGGGTTTTATCTATAATTATGAGATCTAGCATTATAAACTGTTTACCCAGCAATTAGTTAGTCGTGCCGGTCTTTTTTAGCTAAAGAATGCTCCTTTGGAGCTGTGGTGAAGAAGGCTGCGAGTTCGAGTCCTTCCTTAGAATAATAAGAGAAAAACGAATTTGAAGGATGACCATAGACCGGCTAATATTATTTTCAAAAAAACGTTATAACAGCTAACTTACATAAGAAGTAAACATTCAAAATCTCAGACAAAAATAAAAAAAAGTATTTGCAGAGAAGTTTAGGATTTCAAAGGGCACAACCAAATGTACACTGTGTGACAGAGGTAACACGTGCAGACTTCAGTCAGTTTTGTAAATATAACGTCTCGACATTCATTATTCGTCTACATCTTTCAGTATAGAGTGGGAGGAGATACGTTTACCATGAGATCCGTGAGGACGATTCGTCTGCTCTATTTTCCATAATTCATTGCAGTTCCGGTAATGAATGTCAGCTGTGTTAACGGTTATGGTGTATTGAACGAGACTTTTAAGAATAAAAATACATCTGACATGAGCTTCAACAAATTGTTGATGTTCAGGTTAATCTTATTAACATTAAACTTATAAAGATTTCTTGAATTGTGGACAAAAGTGCTATTCACTGCTTTACCAACATCGCAAAGAAAGTTAGCTTAATGTTTTCCATTTCGAAGTCTGTCTGGGCATGACTTCCTGAGGGCTCACCTGCATCGGTGCTTCTTTTCTCCGTCCTGAATGTGATTTGTGTGACTATGAAACAGTGGCCATTCTGGTGTAAGGATATGTAAAATTTCAAATAATAATTACAGCCTATGGCCTTATTTCTATCAAACTTAAGATCAATTTTTTTTGTGTGTGAATTCGTACCAGTGTACTGAAATATTTAATAACTTCTTTTACCTAAACGCTTAATCGCAAACTTAATCGCAACTTCGCGATCAGTATTTTCCACCCATCCGTTAAAGAATTATATAATTACACAATTTAGATAGTTATATTTTCAATAAGTGTTTACTGAATTCGACCATAACACCTTTATTAGTAGCAGAGTTTAATCTAAAAATAAAACAGCTTATTTCCATGGTAAAACGTGTTAATAACCGCTCGCAGCGTGACCAGCTATATATTATATCGATTATCTCGCCACCGGCTTTCCATATAATAAATCGATAGCCTAGTTTAGATAATTAATTATGCAGAAACCGATGCATTTTATCATTTTTGTGGTTTTATTGTTTCATTTCATGCTTAGTTCTGTAGGTATTCACTAAATAGTCACGATAAATATAACTTGAGGACCAGATTCTTTCAAGATAGATTTTCCAGATAGATAGATAATCCAGATTTCCTAATATCTGAAATCATGTTCCGATATTTTTAGTTAATATAAATTTATAGAATTCCCTATATAGGCCTAGAATGCTTAGAAATATGTTCTTTATTATTGTTAATACGAGGATTAGGAATAAGTCATGACAACTTTTTTTTTGAAATATGGGATAATTTTGAAATATTGAAATACACAAATAAATACGCAGGGTATGGTACGCATGTATGATGTAGACCATGGGTACTAGAATAGATGTAGGATAGGATATCGCATAGGGAGCAGAAACCCATACATGCCCACACGGCGGCATCGTGCCACTCGGCTATATTTTAGAAGCTGAAACCATGAAAGCACTCATAGTCTAACCTGTAAAACCTTCGAAGTTCAGTAAGGAAGGTCCTTATTCCCAAAGCATACACAAGCTCCCTATGGCATTCTATGGCATTTTCGTTTTAAAAAAAAGCTATTCTGACGTATAAAGCTGTTCACAGCTTGTCACATCCATCTTCACGGAGGTTGTCTCACAACTGAATCCCTCTATGCGTATAAAAATGGCATCAAATTACGTGTCCGTAGAGAATAAGAACCTTCCGTACGAACATGGGTACAAATTATGGGTACTGTATGTAGGATAGAGTATGGAACAGACACCCATACATGCATACACGACGGCACCGTGCCACTCTATTGTATTGTAGTAGCTGGAAGCATGAAAGCACAAATGATCCCACATTGACTTTCTCGAATCACATTAATAATATTATTTGTAAAACTCTTAAAATCCTGCATTTATTATTAGGAACTCTAAATTTGTAGTATAAGCACATATTGTTAATTAATTTGGAATCCTGCTATCACTAAATACAGTAAATTGATAGGGTCATTCAAAATAAATTTCTAAAACGTACACATCGCAAACAGTTAAACTTTATCCTAAATTTGAATCATATCAAACTATGTTACAATATTTAAATATCCCTGAATTATCACCCAGACAAAATTGTCATGTATTGTTGTTTTCATGTAAATTTTCAAAAATATAAAAGTTGGCATAACTTATGTCCCATCCCTCGAATTAATAATCTATTTCTTCTTCTTCTTTGGTGATTTCTTTAAGCATTAACAGTCAAGAATACATTCTACTCTTGCCAAATGTTTATCTCAACAGAAGTATGCATGCCAAAAATCTCGCCATATTTTCTCCGGGGCATTTGCAGCGCGATACGAGTGTCAGTGTTATATAGAATAAAATTATTCAAGATAAGAAACTCAATCCATAAATTCAGTTTGAATAAATATGTCAATGGATTGTAGTTTTTGTCAACGGTCTATATATATTTCCTCATATCCGGTATAAGAAGCATGTATGCAAGATGAAGTTTGGAGGAAGTCGTTTATTTTTTATCCGTCCCACTTGATGGTGCTGCAGATCCGTGAGGTGGTGAAATAGAAATTATGCCCTGTACTTGCTAACCCTTCTGTAGAAAACAGAAAAGTCAAGAACACTCCGTTGTTGATTGTAATGAATGACAATAAATGGGACAAGTAAGTGGAAAACGCACTAAGTGCTACAATAAGACATTTCTTTCTCCTAGAAAACGATGTATGTAGGTTAATAACGCAAATCCTATGGTAACAGTTTCGTATGGTAACAGTTTCGTATGGTAACAGTTTCGTATGGTAACAGTTTCGTATGGTAACAGTTTCGTATGGTAACAGTTTCGTATGGTAACAGTTTCGTATGGTAACAGTTTCATATGGTATCAGTTTCACCACTTTTAAACCACTTTAATTTTCAAACAAATTCTTTGTCACTCATAAGCCAAATGTATAGTCGCCACGCAAATGTTTTAGACAGTGGAATGGGTAGATACTTTGCGCTCTAGAACCGGCCCTGAAGTAAACAAATACGCGTGTATGCCTGTCTCACTCTAGCGCATTACTCGTATCTACTTAAGAGTGAGACAGGTTCTAGAACGGACAGCACCTACCATACCACTGTCTAAATCATTTGCGCGCTGACTTTAGCTAGGGAAATAGTCATATTTTGGTCATTTTCATGGTCTTGGTCATTTTCATGGTCTTGGTCATATTTCAATCATACTTGTAATTTAACGTCATATTTCAGCTATAAATTCGGTAAAAGAGCACAATTATGCAGTAAGTGCACTAATTTGTCGAATTAATTTTTTTTTCGAAAAAGAGTCATGAATATTTTGGTTTTACTGTAAATAAAATTTGAAGGGACAGTAACAAGTAATAGCACAATTATCTCTTCCTCCTTGTTGTTAACAACTTCCAATAGACATATTCTAAAAGTATTTTCAGTTCACATTTGCAGTGGTACCTGAAAACATTATCAGATTAGAAATTCTTTACAAGTAAAACTGTAAATCGCCTGTAAGATTGTTAAAAGTGATTATCTGATTGAAATAATGTGATGTAATATTTCAGTATTACAAAACGTTTTAAATTGGATCATTTATTTTTAAGATACATTCTTTTATGAGGTCACATTTAGGATTTTTAGGTCATATTTAGTCATTTTTAAGGTCATATTTGCAATCGTATTTGTCGCTTTTTTAGGTCATAGACATCCGAACCCTACACAAATCAAATAACGTTACGTTCGGAATGACACAAACACAAATAAAATGTTTACATGCAATTTCACTTATGAAAGTGAATGGACAATAGTCAGCACTGAAATTAGGCCTACTTAGTGAGGACGTAACTTTATATTTAAATCTCAGGCGACTTACACCCTCGCTGTAATCTTTATTATGCCCTTCGTACACAAATAACTTGGGGCAGCTTAAAAACCAATTATATTTATTAAGAATAAGGTGGTATAGTAGTTTCAGATTGGACATTATGTGAAAGGATGGCGACAGCAATAAGACATTTCTTCCACAATAAATTAAATACTTATAATTTTATCTCACTGATTAAATTTAATTAACTTATAGTATTTTTACGCGATGTAAAAATTATAGCCTTGCATTATGCTGCAAAGATCTTATTTTACTACTGGTCTACATGAACTGTAATACCATTTTTTTCATTAAGTCGGAAGACTGTAATTTACTTTCAAGATGTTATCCCTAGTACACCCCATTATGGCTGCAGTCTGGGGGATTGTAAGGAAAGTAATTGTAGAGGTTGGCTGCATTGTGTTATTAATCGTTACGTTCAACTGCTTCATTCTTCGCTGCTCACCCTCCAAACTTTGGAGTTTGCTACCCTGTAGAGTAGGAGAAGGAAATTTGTTGCACAGTATATTGAGTGCGACATTTCAGCCCCAACCATCATCACTCTTCTTAAAAATAAACGTTCATGTAAAACTCACTTCATTCTACGGTTAGTCGTTTTACATCTTTTATATCTTTTCCACTATTTTTAACAGCGTCTTTTCTCTTAAAAAGCGAGACACAAGTTCTTCTAGATATCTTGTGGCATCTTTCTCCATCGTGGTCTGTTTTTAATTAGGGGAAAGTTTAGTTTTCAGCTTGGTAGAAATGAGTACACTTGGCCGAGGGAAGAAGACGGCTTCTCCACTTCAAAAATTATTTTTATCGCCCTTCTCTTTTTTTACTTAACGTCGAGACGAGCGACTGTCATCTTGTTTCCCTTTCATTATCGCTGTTCGCTGCTCGCTTGTTTTCTTCTTATTCTTTTCTTGCTGATGGCGTTTCTCAGTTTCCGGGACCGCGTTGACGCTAGAAACATCTGTAGATTGAGGAAAATATTACAAGTTTTAAAGACTTTTTGGGTCGTAGTAACATTCTTAACGTTTCCTATCCCCGCACCCTTTACACTTTGTTAAATGAAATTAATTCGCCAGATGTCACTGCAAGGGAGAGACTTTATTAGCTACCGTGTGTCTTATTACTAATTTCAGGAAACCAGGTGCAACCATTGTTAAATAGATTAAATAGACTAAATTAAAAATTAGAGAGAGAAAGCGAATGGAAAGTAAAACTAGACGCGTCGATAACAGAAAATGACAAAGATTTAAGACTCTCTGTAATCAGGCCTGCCTTCGAAACAAATTACTGAACACTAGAGTATATAGTTTTAAATTTTACTTTATTTATTATAGTGGAATAATATCCTACTTTTTTCAGAATCTAGTCATATCAATATTGGCTGTAGCTCTGAACCTTGAGGTAGACATTTCTCGAAGGAGATGAATACGACCTTGTGATATTGGAAAGTTTCTTGTATAAAGAAATGGCGGCATTATACTTGAATGAGTTCCTGGAGGTTTATGCTTTTGGAATTTTGGTCATTCGGAACAGTAAGTTGATGAAGTTTGCAGCCTTAAGCGCTGGTCGCATTTATTCTCAGGATTGCTCATTATATTTATTTCTATTAAGCTCCGAGTCGACCTTATGGTCATAGTGCTAACAGAAGAATTAAGACAATTGAAAAATCCTAATGAACACTGCTGAGGTTCAAACCACTTAATTCCTGTTTGTAGAATATTACCTCACAACTGTGTACAAAAAGCGCTTCCTAATGTAAAGAAACATATTTGTATATAATTAGAGTATTACGTATACTTTACCCAATTAGATGTATTAGTACATTATTCTTTATCCAATGCGTAAACTGTAAATACTTTCATATTATTATTTATTATTTATTTTCATATTATTTATTATTTATCATATTATTATTATTATTTACTTCAATAGAACAACTTTCCAAAAACATATCCAGTCGCACAAGGTTCAAAACGACAGCATAAATGTTCCGAGCTACTCCAGTCTTCCTAATATCAGATTTAACATGGGCATCTCATCTACTACTAGGTTTTCCTAAATGTCTTTTTCTACAATGCTTTCATCACTGGCATATTAAATGGTATTCACGTATGTTACGTAATTGTAAAGGTAAAAACAGATTGTCTATTTCTATCATACTCTCTGAGACGATTACAATAAGTAGGAGTACTCCTACGAAGGGGATATCTACTTAGACGAGCGGAAATCTATATGCACTCACGCCCGGATGAAATTAATAACGTGGACCTACAGTCAATCGATAACTGGGTAAATAAATTTGGTTTATAACTAGAACCCAGATGAGTAGCATTTATAAAATTTCATTTTCGTAGTGGTCTACTAAATGGAAAAAAGGTTGTTAAAGTGTCCGTCTAATTAAACACTAACAACTTAAGTGGACACAATTTCCCCAAAAAATAACAAGAGATTGTTTGTACTACACAAGTTTTTATATATAAACAAGTCAAGAATGGCAATATGTATATATGACATATTCGAAATATGTTTATAATTATATACTAAAAAGGTAGAATATTCATGCCTGTCTTATTGATATTGTTAGAAGCTCTAACTTGTCCAAAGTACCATCAACATTATGACATTTGTAAAATTTGGACACGCCTATAAATTATCTAATAAATTATAGAAGTTATCTATACGTTAAAATTACGAGGAGAAACTCTCTAGAAGTGTCAATAACACTTTTCTAGATGAGTAGGGCTACAGAGCTGGTACTTTAAAAAGTGTGACGTTAGAAACATTTCATCCTGCTTTTTTTTTAAACCTAAGTAGAAGTCAATGCACATTAGCAAGATTCTAATGTATTTTATTCATAAGTACGAACAGGTATGGTGAAGAGATTAAATCGACAGCTGTTGGAATCTTGAAATTGAATCAGAAGACTTAATGCGTTTTAAGAATGGAGAGAGAATGAGAGGGAGAGAGAGAGGGAGGGGGAGTGAGAGAGGAAGCTGTGCTCCAGTAACACATTCTGCCTCATGCCCAGGGGATGCTGTCAGTTTTAATTATCCCTACATTCTACATCTGTAAATGGCTCCAGCTGAAATATCCGGGAACTTGAATCGATATTATAATCTAAAATCTTTATACACGTTCTTTGCACACAGATTTTCTCATTCTTCTACTTTATTTCCTGTTATTAACTTAACTTTGTAATGAGTTTGTTAATTACATCGAAATAGCATAATAGCATAGCATCAAAGGTATGTAATAACAAGTTATGTTAATAATATGCTAATAATATCGAAATGGTCATAGGCTTACTAGCATTGCATCAAAGGTTTCACGCCACACTATTCATTTATAGGCCTATACCAAGGGCTGTACCTCCTTTCCATATGCTGCTTATTAAAGTATGATAATATATCCTTGATACTTGAAAGTCCCAGTGATTTTCTTGTAATTAATTCTAAAGTTTGTATTTTAGATATTTTTATATTTTATAGTGGAAACCTCATTAGGGAAATAATCACCGTACCACCTATCACCTACACCATAGGCTGTACCTCCTTTCCATATGCTGCTTATTAAAGTATGATAATATATCCTTGCCACTTGAAAGTCCCAGTGATTTGCTTGTAATTAATTCTAAAGATTGTATTTTAGATAGTGTTATATTTTATCGTGGAAAACTCATTAGGGAATTAATCACCCTACCATACTATTTCCATTTATCTTGTATACCCGTGAGTTAAGGTGAAAACATCCTTAGTTTACTATATCTCACTTTACTTTTAAGACATTTGAGTGGAATAATTCGCTGTCAAACAGTGTTGATTAGAATAGGCTACACCATATCAATATCATTATTTTGACAGAAGAAAATAATACAAATTAAGTGGGACATGTAAACAAAAAGTAATTAGAGTAAATTTTATGAAACCAGAAGATTGTTTAGACCTATTTCCTGATATCAGAAAACCCTCCATGGCTGTTATCTTTTGCGCAAGGCACCTCCATCTTATGATTGCATTGGTTGATCTCAGTATTATGATGCATATATGAATTGATTAGTGTGCAGACTACCACTAACGATTTCTTTTCTATTTCCTTATCCAAATACAGGAGCTCTTTTTGTTCACCTCGTTCCAGGTCTCCCTCATACCGAAGACAAAACACAGTCCTCCAGATGCGTACTATTCAATGCTAAACCAATGGACCACGGAGACTATACTATTTATAAGAGAAGAAAGTAGGCTATAATGACTGTGCAGCCTTGACTCATACTGGAACGACACTAAGATCACCACGGGAGTGTACCCATAATGCGGCACAGTTTGACATGTCTTTTAAGCATCTAGTCCCCTGCTGTTAAAGTGATATGCAAAGTTAAAAGCTAATAACGTGTACGCAGTTAATAATAGTTTCCAGGGTAATATTACCTTACTTGAGACTTGGCAATTTGTCACGCTGACGGACGTGCAGATGGACAGGCGTGTTATTAGCTGCGCACACACACTTCATGTCAGAAGATAGAATAACATCACTTCGGTGTTAGATGACTGCTTTTGAGTAACATTAATAATGCCTAAAAATAACTTAACTCCAGACTTCTAAGAAAAGATCATTCCTTTCCAAAAACAGTTTAAGAACCACTTGTCTCACCCTGGGTATACTCAACGGCCCAAAAAAAGGCTCTCTTCAAGCGTATTTCTTTCTTGGCCATATTATAATATGCGTATTACATGTGACGTAAAGGTATCATAATGATATCCATGAGGAAATAGGGAAGAAATAAATAAGTTGAGAAAAGTGTGTGTTCGAAGAATACAAGAATATGGGGAGAGAAAGATGAGCGGAAAAAGTATTGTTTAATTTACATATTCTTGAATTTCGGTTTCTTAATTTTCCTTGAATTCTCACTCGCATCTTTTCTTTCTTCTCGTTCCATTTATTTTCATTTTTCTTTTATTTATCTTTCTCGCTAATCTTCCTTCATTTCTTACTCTTCTTTTTACTTTCTTTCTTCTGGCATTCCATTTTTATTTCCTTTCTTTTTCACTATTACTTTATATATTTATTGTCTTTATGATATTTAATTTCTTTCTTCTCTTTTCATTCCTTCTCATATTTTCATTTACTTAGACTTTTTTCTGTCATTTATTCAGTCACTAATTCATTCATCTTTCTCTCCTTCCTTTATTCTCTCTTTCTTTATCTTTTCTCGTCTCATTAATCATTTTGTAACTTCATCTTTATTTCACTCGTTATTTTGGTATCTTTCTCTATTTTGATTTTTTTGTTTCTTCTATATAGTTATCTACCTTGCTCTTTTTTTTTACTTAAATTTAATTTTCTCTCAATAAAATAGTAAAACGAGCGTGTTAAAAGTGAGTAATACACTATGGGCCTATCTTATAAGACGACTTTAATGAGCAAATATATTTTCTGAACAACTAAGGCCCCAGGAAATTTTATTATTTTTTTTTTTTTAACAAATTAAATTTGAATAGGATGCGCTCATGTTTTTCTATCTTCAGGGACAGTGTAGCATTATTGCTTTCGCAGAAGAAAGCATTCTGGTTTGTCAAATACATGGGTGATGAAATATTCATGCTAATTGGATGGCCTCGCTTGGGAATACATTTCCGTGAAAATGCTGTGATTAACATCATGTTGTTCAGAGTTGTTTCTAGGAAACCTTTTAAATGTCATTGTTTCGCAACCTTCTCACGCATTTCCTAAGAGATTCCTCCTTCATAATTATTACAGACAAATATGGCGATCGGAAGCAGTTTCTTGTATTTTTGGTACCGTATTAAATTAACTGGCAAAAGCTTAGAGTAAAAACACGGCCTCTTATTCTATATCAGAATCAGAAGTGGGAAAGTTGAATTGCCCATGCTTAGGGTAAAGAAAGCTACGTGAGTGGAATAATCAGATTTTATTTGGATTTGTTTCCTTCGGGGATGCGTTGCGATGTAGTAACGACATTCTCTTCATTGACAACCAATTTATACGAAGAACAATGTCATATTATAACTCAGTGTATTTCGCTATGAAACAACATTTTATTTGGGCTGAGGAATTTGTGTGTTTCACATCAGATTTTTTAGTTTGATTATCAAGTTTTATATATAGCTAAATTGAAACTAAATTCCTTAGTGCTACATCCCATGGGGAACATTGTTTATAATTCCATCCCATTATCATCCGTCTCCTCTTCCTACTTCATTAATTGATGGCAGTACTATAGGAATGTAGTTAGCATGACTCCCAAGAAAGCTGATTACACCACCTTTTAGAAAAATTCGAGAAGTTACCGGCAATCGAATATGGTACTCCAGATCCGTAGTCAGTAACGCTAATCAGTTGATCATAGAGGCGGACTTTACGAACTGTAATCGTGGAATTACGATGATAATTATGTTGAACTATTAGATATTCCACTGCCACTGTATCAGAAAAGAAATAGTACGATATAGTATATAGCATACATGAATAGGTAGGGGGAAAAAAAGCGGATCGACTCTTGTAGCTGATTTCAGAACCTTGTGATACGTAAATAAATGTAAGAGATTTAACGGATACGTTTGTTTTCATAAGCAATGGAAATTACGTGAAATTATTTCTCAATTCAAGCAATTTATCGGCTGTAGAACAAATTTCAATACATTGTCTGTTATCCTGTGAATGGCGCTAGGCATGCGCAGTGGCTCATATCGGCAACTTAGTCCGCTTTTCTTTCCCTACCTGTACATTCTGTCAAGTTATGAGTTTTTGTGTCCGATAAGTAGTCTAATGTATGTCTTTATAATACGTTGCAATTATATCCATTAAAATACGAGGTATGTCGTGCAGTAAAATAAATTTGAAGGAAACATTCGTAATGGGCTCTTTTTTCCATAATAGGCAATTCGTTTGTGCTTTATTGTAACATTATGCAAGGAATGTTTGCTGCCATTTTCCTTAGTGACGTAGCTCGTGAATAAATTCAAGGAAATGGGGATATTTTTAGCATCATTAAAAGTTGGTACGCTTGAATGTGATCCCCTTAGACGGAAGTGGGAGAAGTAAAAACTCACAGAGAACCACGCTATTACCGTTGCCAGGTAACAGTCCTACTTACCTAAGTCGGCAGGGAAAGAAAAATAAAAAAAAGTTGACAGTGCCATTGGTAGAAATTGATAAGTCGTTCACATAAAAACTTGAAAGAGGGACGATTTCTTCCAAGACATAGTCTACTAGTTCTCTACTAGTTCCTATTATTGGAGGACAATAAGATTTCAGTCTGTTCATCCCATTAAAAGTCCCAACAAAATTCACCATCTCTTTTTTCCCTTTACATCTTTCAAGATGCTAAGGAAGCCTATAGATTCTCTTCTTTTAAAGAAAGCTGTATACGTCAAATCTTAACTCTACAAAATAGAGAATACTCGTATACAAAAAAACGTAAAGAGCGATATAAAAAGAAATAAAGAAAATGGGATAATAAAAAGTTTTGTTAGTTGCAAGTGTATCTATTCAAACATTAAAGAAAAACTTGTGGAAATTATGACGGTGCATAAAGAGAAGAATAAGACAAAAATGTAATGTTCATATTTAGAAGAAAATAACGCTGAAGGCATTATATTGTATACGAGAAAAGCATCATTTATCGTGGCAAGTGAAACTATTACTTCGCTGTCCTACTTCTGTGTGTAACAAGTTTCTCATGCTTTTTTATTCTATTTCTTCTTTGAAATCTCGAAGTTGCACAACTTCCAGCATTATGATGTGTCATCTTTATTGTAATTTAATCGGTTTCCAACTCTGATGAAAAATTCTATCCTGGCTTAGATCTGCAATTCTTTAGCCTTTATATTTACGCCATACTCTTCAAATTCTCTTAGTTTACAACGAAAGAAGAAGATTCAAAGTAGAGTAATAGACTACTACTGGAAATGGTCTGTTTCGTATAACGATTCGGCGTGCTACTAACGTCCTATTTTACTTTATGTTCTTTATAAGCATCACACATTCATTTAATATTTATTTCTTTCTTTTTGCCTGACTATTTATTCCTTCGCTGATTCATTCATTTATCCGTCATTCATGCAAACTTCATTTACTCAGTTCCACGTCGAAAAATCCTGTCAGTCATAAATTCAAAAAATTAATCAATTTAGCATTTCTGGCTTACTGGATATTACTGTACATCAATACCATGTCATTGTCAAACATTACGATACTGGAAGAAAAGAAGAAGAAGAAGAAGAAGAAGAAGAAGAAGAAGAAAAAGAACACTGGAGACGCTTGTGCACACAAGTTGCCATAAGTCACAGCTTACCATTCAAACCATGAAGGCCAATGAATATCAATGTAACATAATTTTTGTTTTTGTTATGTATTATGTAGCCTCTTTTTTTTTAGAAATTCAGTGCATGTTCCCATAAATATGATGGTGAATTATTCCATCAGAATCAGATACTATAGTTTCTGCGATAGTTATCAGGTGGCTGTTACCAATTTCTAGCTATTGTAGGGTCAGCAACAAACTGATAGATGGTACCCCGTGCTCCAAATAAAGTCCTTGCACGACGTAAGTGCGGTTTCCATATCTAGTTATATATTTTTGCTGGAAGAATGATATACAGCTGTTATAAAAGTAGTAGATTAATAATTGTAGATAGTGCAAGTTAGATGTTCTCTTTTATTACTTTTTAAAAATGTATTTGTCATAGGTAATCCCACGAGAGATTACGAGTTATCGATTATTTATCTGATGAAAATCGTAACCTCGAGTAGAATTTATTAATACTATTCTATGAATAGAATAAACGGATTTTGTAAATAATAATTATTTCCTTACTTTGTTGTCAATATTCTGCCCGCTGTGAAATCACGGCATACTAAATGAATGAACTGTCCATGCATCGATTCGAGTTACCGATGCTACCGATAGTGCGTTTCATAAGATGGAGATTGTCGTCGTAGGTTTCCAACATCAGAACGCAATGAAAGCACACAAAATAGCTTGCGCCGAATCGAAATTGTGTTTTTAATCAATGAAAATTTACATTATTTCTATTTCTAAACAAGTTATGTAATATAAATTAATGTGTTTTCATTTTGTTCGTTGGCAGTATTAATCTCTGCACGTTTGATGCCTTACGTGTCCAGTAACGAGCTGGCGTATTATCAGATAAAATTGCATTCTTGCGGTCCTAGGAAGCATATTATAAGGTAAACGATAACGATAATGATTGGTCTGTATCAGAGGAATTGCTAAACGTTATTAATCCATATCAAACACTGGCATAAAAATGGAATAGTCAACACAAAAATTAAGTCAACATTAATTAAGAAAAATGGAAAATATATTGTTATTTAACGGGAAAAGACAAGAAAGTAATACATGCATTTATGTGACAAATTATGAAATAAAGGTTTATGTATGAGTTACTGTTGGGCATGTACCCGTAGATGGTTTTTATGAATGAAAATAGACCGTTTTATTTATTTATTTATTTAATTATTCAGTCAGTTATTAGTTTTTAATAAATTAATGAGAGATTTCTTAATTTATAACCATCAATAATTTTATCGTAAACTTTCCAGTGTTTCTACTTTTCACAAGGATCTTAAAATTGTATTATAAATTCCTATAATTCCAATTAATCGGAGAGTGTGTAATTTGTATGACTTTTCTTTTAATAGCTTATTTGCTTTCTTTACGTTCATTTGTAGTAAGTGAGAGTTGCCTTATTAAATTAATTATAATACAGTAGAACCCCAGTTATCCGGATTAATTGGGACCGCACCCGATCCGGATTATAAAAAAAATCCGGATAATTGTATAAATAATTCAAAAAGGTAATTTAAAAAATATATATAATACTGTACTTACATAAACTTGAACATATCGGCCAATGTCAGTTGTTTTGCTGATAAAATGTTGATTTTGCTGCTAAAAGTTTTTTCCCGGAAATAATCTGCCCTGAAAGAAGGTGTCCCAATGCTCGCTGTTGAAAAAATACACTTGCAACAAAGCGATCCGGATAGTTCGAGTTCGGATAATGAAGTTCTGCTATATACTATACTAGCTTAAAAGACCCGGCGTCGCCCGGGTTTTGTATTTTGTAATTGGAAATTAGCTTATGAAGGATTTTCAATTTTAAATTCTAGGTCCTTATATAGGCATTTATAATTTGAAATAGGAAGAACGACTTATTACACTCAAACTATTCCCTCAGAAAACGCTTGATATAGTTTTTTATGGCTCATAGAGGATCTAGAATGTTGCATCCCATCGCTTGTACAGTGCACAGCAAGCCTGGGAAAGGTTTAAATAAGAAGAAACAGAAATTCCTGTAACATAAAATTGTAATATCGAGGCGAGAAATTTCCCACTCTTATGTTACCATAAAGCACTTTCATACTTTTCCCTCCAAAAACCTGCGATATAATATAATAATATACACATTACCATACCTCGTTTTGTTTTCTCTATGTCCAGGGTAGAGAAAGTTATGTGATTCCATTATTTTAGTGGATTTCATTCTGTAATATTTATTTATAACATGAATTATTTTGATAACTTCTCTTATTTGTCAAAAGTGCATTTCAATTGTTTTTTCCAAGCCCACCTGATAACCATTTGGCAACAATATATTCTGTGATTTGGAATTGATAATTCTATGTGAAAAGGGATTAAGTATTTTCAAAAACATTTAATTTTTGGCATTTAGAATCAGAATTTTTCAAAATCCTTTCTTAGTGAGCACCTACATTATGAAACGAAGGTACTGTCAAAATTCCAAGTCTCTACCTGTTATAGTTTAGGCTGTACGTTGATTCCTGTCATTCAGTCAGTCATTCAGTCAGTCAGGACAAAGCCTTTTATATATATAGAGAAGATTTCTATTTTAATACCTTTAATGATGCACGGGAATTCTTGTAATTGGTTGATTATTAGAATGGGCAGGACAAAATGGTCTTCTCTCTGCCTAAAGGAATAAATAAATAATAAATACTCGTATTTCAACAAATACCTTGTACAGTGCATTCAAAACTACGTTAACCGCTATAGTCAAAGGCAGGCCGTCATAAATAACTAGAACAGGAGGGTGTCCTGAACAATAAGCTTGTAAATTTCGAGTGTTTCATTTGTTTCGTGGGAAATGTACTTGCCTCAAAGGATGCCGGTAATAGAAGGAGATTATAACTGCGGTATATGTAATTTCGGAATACTATTTTTGTGATGAGAGTATATTATGAAGAGTGAATTGGAACAGGCTGTGGAGATGAGGAAAATGGATAATCTTGCGGAGGAGCGACACACACTGCGGTGCGTAGCGCTTAATTATTAAAGTGTTCCTCTTGTGGTCATCTCACATCTTCCGACCCAATTAATTATTTGTTAGCTGATGGCTTTGTTTTCCAGGTTTATGTACCAGCAAATTGCCTGCCTTCCTACAAACAACACCGACCTATCTGTCTCTCTCTAAGTGCTTCTGCACTTTGAGGTTAGCAAGTATTAATAAACTGCAGAATTTACATCCACAGTAGTGCATAAACTAGCGCTGGTCATTATCTCTGTGTTTATTAACAGAACTACAGTAAAAACAGCCAGTGGAGTATTCAATGGCATCAACACCCTTTTTGTCACGAAATTAGTACTGGTTATCATTTCGTTGGTGTTCATGTCGTACATTTTAAAACTTCCAACTTTTCAGGAAATGGAAAAACTGAAAATGATAACACATAACCATCTATTACCAATAATTTATAATGAAATAAAATATATTTTACTCACCAAAATATTCGAATAATCGCTCCTAGCACATGGACTGAGATGATGAGTTTAACATGAGACAATTTGCAGGAACTACTGAACAGAGGAAGATGTGAAATTTTGTTGAAATTTTGTGAATGTTGAATTACTCGGCTCCAATTGGTCAGAATCTTGAGATATTTCGCAGTTATGTGCGAGAACCAAAATAATTCTTGTTTAGAGGGGGAAAAGAAAATTCAAATTTTTTTGTCATATGACATTTTGCATGAACACCAACGATTTTGCATCATCATCGGAGTCGGTGCAGATTTTCGGATTAGGGAACAATTCTTTTATATTCTTTGGAGATAGACGATGGTTTGGGACGAGGTATTTTTAAAATTGCACCAACAGTATTCAATAATGATTTGTAATTTTAACATAAAAGGTTACGAGTCGCAAGAAGTGTTTACCAAAATTTATGTCGCAATCGATGATCGCGGTCGACTTAGCTGCCTTAACAGTATTACGAATGTGAAATTTACTGAACACTTAGGCTATATAAATTAATACATATAGCGAGCTACAGAACCCTGTTGTGAGAGAATGTCTATTTTGAATCCAAATGTAACGTAGGCAGAGCTAATTAAGTAGCTTACATGTATGCAAAGCCCATTTCAATACGAGCTGTAATACTGGAGAGATATACCACAGAGAAAACCGCAAATGTGTACATCACATTTCTGTGATGCAGTGGTGGTCAATCCGATTTTCATATTGTTCATGATGGACACGCTGTTTTAAAAAGTTGTCATTTCAGCTACCCTCACTGAAGAGGAACAGAATTATTAGCATTGCAGCATTACGAGACTATTGGAAATCACCGACGAATGCACGAACGACTTAGGGATTTCATAAGAATGAGTTGAGTTCCGGTATAATATGTAAGAAATCATCGGGGGTTGCACTTGCTCCGGCCGAGGGCTTACGACTGTTAGCTATTATCATATTTCAGTCCTCAGCAATCGCGTATGCCTGCGTTCTTGCCAGGCGGGTTGAAATCAGAGGCTATTACTGGTTGCAGCGTTTCAAGGGGCAGACATGTTATAATCAGAATTGTAGGCCTACATCTTCGTTATTTTTGAACGTGAAGAACTCTGATTTTAAGTAATAGCACAACACATCATTTTTGCTAAGGTATGGAGTCGCGTAGGAGCAAGTAAACAGTTCGTTATGGAAGAGTAATTCGGAAATATGCAGAGTGGAAGAGATATAGCTACGTAAATTTAAAAGCTTAGGTAGAAACATAATGAAAATTTCAATAGCTTTTTTCTCCAAGTGAATGCTTTTGTCAAAATATTGTTTTCCTTATACAGTAACCATCCTTGACTCGATAAGTATTGTCCGTACTGTTTCTAATTTTTTTTTAGCGCTAGCGGAAGGAAGAATAAGGAATACATTTTCTTGCGATTTTTCAATGAAGCTGGTAGTTTTTGTGCAAGTTAAATACAAAGTTCACATTACATGTACCATAAAATCCGCGTCATAAGGCTACGTCTGATCAAGTGTGCCTTTTATTTTGTTTATACCTGTGACAAAAGGTCATTGCTACCATCTGGAATACACTGTTGCAATTATGCGGAACTTCGAAACCTAAGTATCTTAGAAACCATAAACGAAATCACAAAATGCGAAATAACCCTTGGTTTTATATTTATTTTAATGTGATCTGCTGCCCCCTTTTAATCTGTGTAGTTATATTCCTTCCACTCTGTGTAATATATAGAATGTAAAAGAATTCCATATACAAATTTGGAGGGTTTGTAGAGGAGATGAAATGAAACTCTTTCTTTTATGTGACAAAGATCTGACAGATTCTCCGTTTCTCCGCTAGGAGTCCTTAAAGGGTTTGACACTGGATGGTGAGACTGTATTCAACCTGCCGTGTGATGAATGTTTTAAAGATTTTGTTGAAATGTAGTCCGTTTACATTAATGCACTCCTGGCATCTGCGTGCAAATGATTGTCTCACACGTTCACAACAACCAGGTGTCTCACGAATAATCGCTGCAGCTTCAGCCCCACGGGCAACCAGCTCTTCTGGAATATCTATTGGTGTTTTGTACACCAAACGCTTCATCTTCCCCTCAAAAAGAAATACATAGGACTGAGATCAGGAGAACGGGGTGGCCATTGTACTGGCCCACTCCTCCCAACGGAGAACCTGTCAGATATTTGTCACATAAAAAAAGAATTTCATTTCATCTCCTCTATAATCTCTCCAAGTTTGTATACGGATTCTTTTACATCCTGTATTTGCCCCACTATTTCCTAATACACGTCCTGAATTCTTGCGACAGGGTTTTATTTATTTGTATTCTACGGTTAAAAAATTATTATTTACAGCATAAAAAGCAGTTCCGCTAAAGTAAAGAACTTTAACCAGTTATATCAGATAAAGACCAAATGTAGACAAAAACACACTTACGGATAGGATAAATAAACAAGGGACTATTAGTTAAGTAGCGAGCACCATTAATCAGGGGGTTTCTTATAAAAGCATTCCCCAGGCTGCGGGCAATTTGCTGCACAGTTTAACTGATTGGCTCCCCCGTGCTGTCCTGTAGGTCTTGGCAGGCTTCCTGCTCCAGTTCCAGGAAGTATGCATTTGTCACACACGCGCGCATTTAGGCTTATCCCTAATGTCTTCTACTCCTTCACATGTACATCCTACTAAACTACGTACCTGTGATATCAGTAAACTCATTTTATATAGAATAATTATCAGATATTTGATATAGGTATAAAAAAACGAAGAAAGTGGTTCATTTCGTCTACTCCAGTCAATAATGCCACTTGGAGTCATAGTCTGAGGTCTTCGTAAGGAATCGGAAATAGATTCTAAACTACAGAACAAAAATAGTACAGTGATTTATGCATCCTATTATGTCTTTCTTTTTATATTAAAAAGCTTATTGCATGTCTATACCGTACCTTTCTTTTTTACTATTATTATATGTGTACTTTAATTTTGAATCTTTTAACATTTCCAAAAATGTCATATTACCATAACACCAGATATAACCGAACACTAAAACGTTAAATCTTAGATTTTTTTTACTACATGGAATAGAAGTTTCCAATAAACTGCCAAAAGAAATGAAGATGTCAAATAACACACTGTTCATAGAGAAACTAAAATTGCGGATCCTGGATAAATAATACTACTCTGTAAAACAATAGCTGGAAGACAAATCTGCTAAGATTATTTTCTAAAATGGTGTCAGTCCTAATGATTTTTCCCTTCCATCATAGTTTATTATTTATTTGTTTTGTATTTTTTCTTATCTCGGACGAGTCACCACTTTTCGAGTTTAGGTGTCCTATGTAAGAGATATGTGGCAATAAATCAGTTTACTTTATTTCACTTTACTTAGTAAAATAGCCCCTAGATCACGGAACTTCTAATTAATATTTCAGTCTACCAGTAGGTTTACGATCAACATGACAGGTACATATCCCAGATCTTCTTTAAATTATCCTTTGCACTAAATGCATTAATAAATTTCCACGCCTGTCTTTTATGATAAACTTACTGATAATATTTGAAATAACTAAAATTTGAAAGCATTGCATTACATCCTTACAAATTGTTCGGTCCAAAACATAGAAGGAAAATGGGGCAGTAAAAATATATATGCATATGACGATAATGTTAAAGAAAGCAATAATTACTATTATTAAATAATAATTATAACTTCAATATATCTGTAATGTGGCACAATAATACGTACGTATTTAAGATCTTAGAATACATTAATAACGTAGAGCCAGTTACATTCTAACATAAATTACACATGTACACACGCCAATCTGAATTTTCAAACTGAAATAATTGAAACAATTAACTTCTTTCTTTCTTTCTTTTTTTCTGAGTTTTACCTCTCCCTTTTAGGATTTAAGCGTCCCAAGCCGCCCGGACCTTACAGGGCCGCGATCTGTCGGGAGAGGGATTATCTTTGGATCACATACATACTTTTTTGACCAGACAAGGACATGGAGTGCCTCCATGGATGAGTGATCAGCCCAATGCCGGGGCCACCTATAGGACGAGACACACCATTCACACACACACTCATTCCAAACAAGGCGAGGATGGGGGAGGATGGGATGAAGATGATAATGACGGCCCAGATGATATCCGGGGACCACAAGGGGCCTAAAGTTACCCGACAGGTGAGGAAAAACCCCGGAAAAAACCTCACCCAGGTAACTTGTCCCGACCAGGAATCGAACCCGTGAGAGGATCGAACGAATCCCCTGAGCCACAGCGTTGGACACTTCTAGACACTTAAAATGGTAAGTGAACTGGAACATGTGTAGTTTTTAAAATATCCTGAATACAGGGCAGTTGCTGCCAGTAGGGTGCTCTTGAACAATTTAGCTCTTGAACAATTTAGTTTTCCACCTTACTGTCAACACAACGATAAAAGAAAGTATAAGAGAAATGGAATAAGAGTAAGCTTTAAACAAATATTAGACTCAAACACTAGCTAATTTTATCCCTTGTCCACAGCATCTAATTTTCTAATATGGTGTCTTTCATTTTCAGGTAAGCCTATGCCACTATTTCCTCCTGGTTGACATGGTAAAGGTAACTTTAATGAAGTACTTTTTAATTTTATTCTGAACTCTCTGGGAAAGATAATATGTAAAATACCGAGTTACACGAATCTTTCTTATAGGCCTATACCTACCGTGATATTGTAGAAATCTTCTTTTCTTCCGAATTATTTACGTCTATTTTTGGATTATGGGCTTCGTTGCACTCTCTATTGCCTCTCCTACGGCCTAATTTCGCTTCCAAATAAAAAAAACATTAAGGATATTTCAATATTTTTATTTAAAAATTAGCTTTGATAAAAATGCCAATTTTAGCACTTATATTCATGACTATTAAAATAGCCGTATTCGTTCTTTTTTGTTTGTAAAGATTACTTGGAGGATACTCGTGTCAATTTTCGATTTTTCTAGGCTCTCTTAAGTATGGCAGAAATCGCTCGCACGAAAAGCAAGCACAGTAAAGCCAGCTGTAGAGACAATCAAAATTAGCATTTTTTGTAAACACATTTCTTTATAAAATTAACTACTATACGTAAAAATAGAAATGAAATGAGAATTACTTCAATGCACATTATCAGAACACATCCTAAGAAAACATGAAGGCAATATTATTGTTTTGTTTATTAATCCTTAGTGATCAGAAATCTACGATGGATTATCTATTTTAGTGAAATGTAATATAACCGCGTCATAACTCACACACTAAACTAGTACTAGCGTGGTGGCAATGGTAAAAGGTGCCGTGTAGCCGGAAAATTTGACTTGTTTTCAAGGTTTTCTCACTAGAAAAGGGGATCTTCGCATTTTAGGCTGTGGTTGTTTTCCATAACATGTAATTCAATATCATAACCATTAAAACTGCGTATTAGTCAGGAAGATATCACAGAAGAATAAAAACAGATGCACACGAATAAAATATTATAGGTGCCTACTGGTAAACCCAAAGATCCGAAACACGCGATTTGACTTAAAATAATAATAATAATAATAATAATTTTAATACAATAATACCAGTAATATGACCCAATAAAAACAATAAAAGTGGTAACAATAATAGATTGACTGACTTAGGTATTAATATTAATAAAATTGTCTTTCCATACATTTTAGGAGATTGACATTTTGAGGTGCCGTATTAAATGATGTGAACTTAATTTTTATTGAACCGCGACTAGAAAAATCATCCAACTATTTTAAAATAATACAATTCGTTTATAAAAAGGAAATTGACTGAATACAAAACAAATTGTATAATTCGTGGGTTGAACTAGGCTAATTCCTCCTTCTGCATCATTGTTCTTAAACTGTTTTAAATGTAATTTTCCACGTTCAAAATTCAGTTGAGTAGTCTAGGCCTATGACTTAAAAAATACCATAACTTTAGTAATGACGTTTGAAATTATTTGAGCCTGTAAACAATCCAATAAAGTTTGAAATATAAATAAATGCATGTAAAATAAAGAATTCTCTACATAAGAAAATACTTAGGCTATACGCCATTAGTTATTTCTCCTTCGAAGCCGAAGTAATATACATTATTTGCACCTTTCATCATACAGTCAAATAGAGGAAAACATTTACTTTGTACACAAAAATACAATCACTTCACCAACAGACGCCTGTCATTTAAAAGTCAATCTACATGTTCATTTTCTGCCCATCATTGTTATGTCCGTCACAATTCGGGAAAAGTTCCGTAATTTATTACACGAGTTGATTGAGCGAGCAAAGTTCTATATTATGTTACAGCTTTCAAATTCCTCAAAATAACTCTTCTGATATGCAAGCCGTGTTCTGTGTACCTGTATTTGGAGGAATAATTAGCATTCAATTGTCCCAGTGTTCCTACACATAAAACACATATAGACGGTAGGCCTACCACAGTAATAATTACAGCTAAATGACGTAAAATACGCTAGTAAAAGTCTATATTCGGATACAAGTTGTTCATAACAAGAATAATACAATTTTTTTTCCAGAAATGCTGAATACACTTTCATTTTCGATGTAACTTTGTCGACACTTGTAGAGTGCCGTACCGGATCGAGTGTGAAGAAAAACGCTTTGGCATTAATTTATTGCAACGCTTCGCGTAATATTCGAAACTGTTGACGAAAGATTGAGTAAGCGGTTACTGATCAGAATAGAGGAGTAAAAAAAAATAACAATAAGAGAAGTTATACTTTTTCAGGGAAAAAAAAAGCGACTTAGTTAATCGAATTCGGGACCTTCTACTAAGTTGAAGAAGCTCCATTGAGTTGTACAACCTGGATAGCTGGAAAATGTAAACAGTAAATCGCAAGCCGTTTGCTGTTTAAGGTGGAAGGACGCACTGAAATTTCAGTGGTGGAATGGCACCAGTAAGGGCTAAATGATTTTGCTGTTTATAGGCCTTTAAACCTCTTTCACAAATTAATCTAGTAGGTTATTATTTCTAATGCCGAATTCTTCCACATACATTACATTAATCTCTTCCTTAATTGTTTTCGTACATAACTTGAGACCAGACACTGACATAAGTTAGTTGGTTTATTATTTACGCTACCAATCCACTCTTAATACTTTCCCAAACCTACTTATTCTGGTGGTTTGATAAATTTGGATCGAACTTTGTAGCTGAAGGGGGGTAGAAATGTTATATATTCGTGTAATCTTCCTGTTCATAATTTCCAGCTATCCATTTTGCTGATTTAATCCAAATTCTGTATCCTTGTTATGAACGTTACTGAAGTAAGCCGTATCTAAATGCTCTGCTAATTTCTTAGTCGCGAGCTGTGAAAAACGATGGAAACTGTCATACAAAGCTCACCTTGGGAATCGCATTTTGACTGCTCAAAGTTTAATTTTTCAACATTTTCTAACTGGAGTGACAACAAGCTGAGAAATTTGTACAGTACAAATCAGACATCAAATTTCAGAAAAATAAAATTGTTTGTGAAGTACATGAGCGGTTGTTCCAATACAGTTTATAGCGCACTGCTTGATACAACAATAAACCCTCTTATTCAACACAATGGGCCTCAAATTCTGACAAAGGACAAATCAAATATTACGGTACTTCTTCCGAGAAGTAATATAGTTAAAAATGTCTTTTTATACCTGTGGAAAGATAAAGATTGCTTATAAATTCGCTTTTTACGGAAGGATGTTACCATTAAAATTAATGAGCTCAAAACAAGCAATTATTTTTCAGGGTATTAAAAAGCGATTGTAGCAATTTTATGAAAAATAACTAATACTTTGAAATGGATTACTTCAATGTTGCATTTAGTAAAGCTCTTCTATTACCATTCTCATCATATTTCAAACCTCATTTGGATACAGATTTAGCAATATATAATAATTTAATTTTTTCAAGCAAAAGTGTTATGTTATGGCAAGATAAATTTGTCAGTATGCTTTAGCTTAATATAAGTGATTTCGTTCTTTAAGTTTTATTTTTATAACTTTGGAAGTAAAATGATCACAGATAGAGAGACTTGACACTTTTTAAGTGGTCCCTTTCTAGAACCTTCAAAAAAGCAATTTTGATGAAATATTGATGTCGTATTAGGTACTTATAGTGTACTTTGGCATTAGTAAGAGTGAAATGAATTGGGTTCCAAACAAATTCAAACAAACGTCTGTTGACTAAGTCTTCATCTTAAATTATTCATGTGAAAGTTGAGAAGAGAGAAATCCACAAATACATCAACGAAATGTCTGATCCAAGATTACAGACCTTCATAACATATTGAAGAGCGGAAATAACCACCTTATGGGTATAGACACGAAATCACATTCCCTTTGGAATAGAAGTGATTTTCCTTAGGGTAAAAGTGATTCAAGTTTCATACTGCTCTATAAAACATTTAATTTACGTAATATGTTACTTCCTGGAAATAAGAGCCAGTAATGAATAACGAATGCTTGCTATGTAAAATCTGGAACGTTTTGCACTTGATATGAAATATTACTTTGCTGTAGAAGGCAATACCAAGGCACATAATAGCTACATCAAAATATTTATAAACCGTTTTGAGATTACGAATCATCATGATGGTTTGATTCCCTAGAATTTTATTTTCATAAATTGAATCCTATTACGACTATGTTCTGATCAGTTCATGAAGATTTACGTTTTCACTGTATTTGATCGTTACCGTTTAATTTGAAATTGCCAGATACGATTTTGTTTTATTTACACTATTTTTCCTTCTACTGGGCTTAATACGAACATGAGCATTCGCCAGGACTTCAGGCTCAATTTTTTTTATGGGAGACGATTCTAGCAATAAAGGATAACGTAGGTGGGCAGTGCTCTGTCGGTTTTTCAGAGTAAATCTAATTGCTTTCATGCACGAGAATGTAGCCCTACTCTCGTAGATATAAGGACTTCCAAACGTGGAAATAATCCTCTTATAAAAGACAACTTTGTACATTTTCACTTGGTACAATTTTCCAATATTGTATGTAATTTTATTATGAGATTGGAAGAACGGGTGACTTTGCCGATCACAGAACTCTAATTGGAACTGTTCATCGTGATATGCCATTCCACACTTCGTTGAAGTATTAAACAATGTCAGTTGTGCCCTTATATAATCAAAATCCGTAAAACTTTTCCAAACTGTTCTGAAAGCTCCTCAAGGAATTCAAGTCGACATATTCACAGAAGGAAATTCTTCTACCTCCTCATTAAACGGCTGATAGTGTATCAGGCTTCTTCTTGCAGGTTGATTTGAAGAGTTGTAAATGATTGATGAGAAACTGAAGATAGGCAACTGAGTATGTGATACAGTATTTTGACTTGAAGTTTATTCAGGATGCTGTGTACTGTCAGTTCGGAACGCAACATTGATTTTAAACTTCGAATTCCACAAAGTTTGCTACCATATTTTTGGAGCCTTTCTTTTTAGATTAACTTACGCTTTAACCTAATTGCCGTCCAAAAATGTCACTTGACTGGCCACAAGAGGCTCGCGGGTAACCAGTTGGTTCATTACTGGTATAAAGCATGGAATTAAGGAGCAGGATCATTCTTACGATCGAAGATAGGCCTACTTTCTTTTCATTTATTAGTATGTGCGTAAGGTAGGGTTAAACGTGTGACCAACACCCAAAAAATGATTTGCAACATTTAGAATGGTATTATTTTAAAAATCTTATAATTTTTCGGTAAATGCCGAGTGATTCAAATTAATATTCCAATAATCTTCGTATAATAAATAGGTGTGTATAATTTACTATGCTATATTACATTAATGAAATGTCTGAAGTGTTGCTACAAAGGAAATTGAATGTGGTGATGAAATAAAAAAGAGTTTTTATCTAGTAGATTATGAGAACTATTGTAACAAGTAAAGCAATTATAATAATGCTCCATGCAGATATTTCTTATTCTTCTTGCTCAAGGCACTTTTTAATTAGAAGCAAAATAGAGAATTTCTGCTTGCAGTTTGTTCGTTTCATTTAAAAGGTCGTTCTTTACGGCATTAAAACTTGCTCTTCCTCGTGTTACAGAAAAGTTTCCTCGCCCGTCTCACTGTGTGTTGTTATAAGCAGTATTTTCCAAAACTCGCTGCATCTTCATTAATATTAAAAATAGTTTTACTCTCTCTGTAATTCTCTCTCGATCTCTCGATCTCTCTGTTCTCTCCCGTGATGTTGCTAAGATACTTAGAATCGTATAACATTTTTAATTAACTTACTAGTTTAGTTAGCTACGCTTCTCTTACTAGCCCTCTCTCTTATTCTCTTGCTTTCTTTCCCTCTCTTTCCAATTTGTTAATTGAATTAGAGTAAAGTACGGAAACTGACAAGTTTACAGAATGCAGTTAAAGCGAATTAGTTTCACTGTATTTTCTTGCACATTCTCATGATAAGGTTATCTCTATATGGTATTTGATTTCTAATGCAATCTTATATAAATGTATTTCCTTCTTCTGCTTTTTCTGTACAGTTTTCCTTCTGCTTCTACCTTATCCTTCGCTTCTTCATTAGCTTTCTTTTGTGCTCTCCTTTTTGTCTTAGTTTTCTTTTCCTTTCTCGCATTTGTATTGTACCTTGTGCTGTTTCTCTTATCTCTCTCACCTCTTCTACTATTTCATCTGCCTCTCCTATCCCTTAGCAAAGTCATGGCACTCGCCTATTGAGCCCAACTGAGGATAAAGAAGTAGAGGCTCTGGTCACTCATAATTGGATACCGAGGAGCTTATAAAACAAAAAAAATTAGGAGAGACAAATAACAATTGATTTACACAGCATTGTTACAATATTTAGTTCAGTCCACCAGATATTTTTACACAGTGCCTTATACTATATCAAAATATCTGGGTGGGCTGATCTAAATAGTGTAACAATGCTGTGAAAATCAATTGTTTTGTCTCTCCTAAAACTTTGGTATTTTGACTTATTCGCTTCTTCCCTATCACTCTAATATTTTCTTCTCCAATTTTGCTTCAGAAACGTGTTATTGAAGTTTATCTATCTAAAGCTCTTGACTTTCCGTCTAAATTAATATTTTCTTCATTTGAAATACAAGGTCCTATCAGATTTATAAAATGTACTTTGCTGGCTACGTTCACAGATCACTTCCACATCCTCATACAAAATATACAAGACAAATCAAAGCAAATCAAATCCCTTAATTTAATGTAAACGTTTCATATTTGCAGGTTTAAAACAGTTTTGGTCCCAGATTGATCAATTCTATTATTAAAATAACTCTGAATTAATTAATTAATTTGAACGATAACAAAATAAATGTATTTAAAATAGTTCGTATTTTTATTTAATATACGGTATTATATCAATTTATTAACTCCCTCGACCACGTACACGTGCTCATTAGTGTGGTTCTTTAAAAAAAGGTATTGTGGAAAAATTATAAACAAATCTTTCATGTGGTACGTTTATTTCGTCCCGTGTGTCGCCAAAATGCAGCGATGTTATCGTTTCTGTTGAAAATACAAACAAACACCAGAAATATCAGAGGAACAGGCTATTGAAGATCTAGCAGTATTACTGAAATACCGTATAAAATGAAATTTGGGATCAGCATTATCATTCAGTAAACATTTCTGAAATACACACTAGGAAGGTGGTTTAATTTATACTTTAATATCAAACTGAACAATTTAATAAAGTTGATCACGTATTCTGTAAATTATGTAACATGCAATTATTACATATTTTATAGACTGTTAATTGTTTATCTGGACCTTCCTGTGTCAGTTTTCAGTTGTAATTGTAGTAGGTAGATCAGAAAACACAACTTCGGAGTAATCTGTCATGAAGGTGAGATTTCCAGTCCGAATCAGCATGACAATGAAATGGATTGGAATGTAGGCTAAACTAACTCTGTATCAGCTTCCATAAATAAAATAGAACCGAACTCATGCCGCCTGGATTCAAACCGACTCGCGAAACCGTGTGCTTTATATTCATTATTCATTCGATCAAGGTTTTATTTTTATAATCATGCTGCCGTACAATGACACCTGACCTAGTTTCCAGGATTGGAAAGATAGCTTTAAATAAAAGAAAAGCAGTGAAATCGAAGGTTATTGATGGAATAAGTTTTCCTGAGCTATTCTCTGTTCATGAAAGAGACGCTAATGGAACAGAGTTAATTTAATGCATATATAATTCATTATAATGCTTGAATTTACTATCGATAATGCAGGAGATCCTTGAGTTTGTGATGACTGGGTTCGTTACATATCATTACTTATTTATGAATTGGATATCTAAAGCAATACCCATAATTTACCCTTATATATATTGGACATTCTGCACCTCTGTTAGAGGCATAGGTTTAGTTACCGTAATATACATTTATGTATTTCTTGTGTTTGGAGGTGTCGCAATAATTTAAAATCTAAATAATAACCTGCGGTTCATGAATGCATATGCATATATCTACCTTAAATGTTACTGTACAACAACAATGGAAGCCCGGTCACAAAAATCACTAATTAGTGTGCCTCACTTACTGCATATGACATAACTTGTCTGTCAATAAGGTAGACCATTAAGGGCAATCATTCATAGGAGAGAGGTTCTACCTGGCCCTGTGAGTTGAATTCCGGCTTAGCTCAGTCGGTAGAGCATTGGCACGGATATACAAAGGTCCTGGGTTCAAATCGCAGTGTTGGAGGAATTTTACTCCTATAATATTGTCTTAAAATCACAAGTACTCGATATTTTTTTATATGGAATGTAGCACTAATATAAATTAAAAAGAACTTAAATAATGTAAACTAAGGAGAATTCCTAGACTTTTAGGGCTTCGTACAAAAGGGGCGCAAATTTAAATACACCCAGAAATGCATTTTGTATTGCTAAAAGATGAATTCCTAACCAATAAATTCGCGAAAATTAATTTGTCACACAGTCTATAAAACCTTGATGGACTGAATTGAAGATATTTAATACAATGATAATATTTAAAAAGTGTCATTTTCTTGACCTTGATTCCTAAAAGATTCGTATAATTAAATTTGTAACACTTTCACATGCGATATAAGCTGTTGGGTGCACTCGGATACATAATATGCTATAAGAGTCAATCATACCCCGGATCGAGTACCTAATTCCACAGAAAAAAAATGGGGAAACCGTGATTCCTTTATCATTAGATAACATTATCTTTACAACAAATTGTGCAACGTCTGTTTCCCGGATTATAGGGTATACAAGTATTATACAGTTTTCAAAATACAATTAAAAATGCTAGAATTACTACTTTATAAACCAGTTATTATTCTGTCACCAATCTAAACAATAGGCTTTCATTCGTTGCATAGTAATCAACCTCTTCCTTTATTTCACTGCTACACTTTGGTTTATTGAATGCTCAATGATTTGCTGGAAAAAATATCTGATTTGCTATTATTATCTGCTATATTTATATATTTTAAAAATTTGCATTGATTATTTTAATTTTATTTTGTACAGATATTTTATCTTCAAGTTAGTCAAATTAAATAACCATTTTGGTTCCACCTTCTAAAGATTATAACAACGAACAGCTGTGCAAACTTTAATGAAATCAGACAATGATTCTTGAGATTTTTTTTCCCTTATACTGAAAAATTAAAGTAATGGATAAACGCGTCTGGATTTGTGAGATGCACTTGAACTCATTTGCCCACATAACAGTATCCTCCAAAAAATCACTTATAGGATAATGGAAATTCTACCTAATAATATAGAAGTGTGTATATAAAGAACATATTTTGTCATATGAAGTGATAAAAATAAAATATTTCCAGAATTTTCTGGGCTATGACCATTGGCGATATCCTCTTTATGGCTATAGTTTTTTTTACCCACTCTTGCAGTGTTAGGGGCGGGGACTGAAAAGAGAGGAGAGGGAGGAAATTTGAATGACATGATTCGACCTCTTCCTTCTCGATTTGCTTATCTATAATGCAGGTCGTCCTTTGAAATGTCATCACATTTTCATAATTCCACGGCAAAGTTGCTCGCGAAGATCTTTATCACTTTTCTCTATAGTCCGTCAATGATGAATACCATGAAACAGTTGTGAAATATATCGGGTACACTACATGAGATACAGTTTTAGTTAACTACGCATCACTGCCCAATAGTTGAATCATTGTAGATCAGTTCTACACAGCTGAATGTTTCATGTAGGGGAAGGTTGCCTATGTTGGACCGATTTTTCATTTTGTTACCCCACGCCTTTATTATGTATTTAATTGATACAAAATATATTGTACAATAATCTACATTTTATACACTTTCATCTGGTACTATTATATTTTGTATAGATATATATCTCCAAGGACTACAATTTATAATTTAGAAGCCTGTAAATGGTCCTAATTAGGAAACTGGTTGCTTTATTTGGACCTTCGGTTGCTTAAGTTGGACCTATGGTAAAACTGTGAGTAAAAAATAATAATTGTAATATTTTAAAGAACCTGTATTTTAACAAATTTATTAGGCACACATGGCATTTAAAGTAAGTTAGTTAGGGCCTATTATACAAAGTCATTAATTACAATTTGAAAATTAGAAGCAAACTGTTTTGTACTGATAAAGTGCTTCAAATAAGAATCAAAGAATAACCTAGGAAACAAATTGCATAAAAAAATGTAAAATATACCAAATATACCAAATCTGCCTATACGCTGAGATCAAGAATGGAAGTTATAGTGGTCCAAATTAGGAACACGCAGTGGTACAACTTCGGCAACTGGACGCCATTTAAAGAAATATGATGCTACAAGGACTCACAAAATGTAAAACTAGCTATTAACTAATGAAATGCAGTTGTAAAATTTAGTGTAGGTAATTGTTTTGTTTACTCTTACACTGCACAATAGCTTATAATTTGTAGCGCGGCTCTTGTTACACAAATTAGGAGAACACAATAATTGCAGTTATAATTTCTTCAAAGGCTGCAGCCAACTGACCGTTGGATCACGCGTCCTAGACAACATTTCTCACCAGTAGAGCTAACTTGAAGGTTTAAGTTACTAACATATAGCGAAATATGGAGGAGGTCCAACTTAGGCAACGGTCCAACTTTGGCAATGCTCCCCTATATATCTATCTGTAAATATGATAAAAATACGCGTAATTTCATTTGATGTAAATGTATTTAGTTTAGTTAATCAGCATTATTAACTTAATGTTGTCTTTAACAGTTTTTTAAAGAAAAGAAACAATCCACTACAAGCGAAGTTTATAGACATGCACTAATGGTACAATCGCTATTATCTTTCCTTTCTTTAAGCAGAATCATTGAAAATGAGTGAAAAACTGAGCACATTAGTACTAAAATTAGACAACTTTCACTAAAAACTATTTTATGCACCACATACGCAAAATCTTAGCGGACGATTCTAATATATCGGACAATGCGTAGCAGAGTCTGAAGTGATGGTACGTACTTTATACTAAGTAGCTATTAAGTCTTATAAATATGACTGTTGATTAGATTAAACGAAAGTTACATGAAGATCCCAATTACGAGTACGCAGAAAAGTAGTTACGAATTGCAACGTTGTTCGTTTACCTTTCTATTGCAATTAAAAGGTTGGACTAATAGGAAAGAGGTTACGGACCGTACTGGACTAGAGCAAATATTCCATTTTGATTATGTATTCCAGTAATTAAGTGGATTTTACAATAAAATTTATAATTTCTATTGACACCCGGAAATAGTTTAATTTCCTTTTAAAAAGACTTCTCATGCGTGATTTCTCTACTTTGTCAGAATACACCATATTATGAGAACTTATTTTTCTTGGATTTATTTTTTAAATCACTACTATGGTTTAAAACATTAAAAAGCTCAAAATTATTTCACTTAGACTATTGGCTTGGGCACGAGTTGATTTCAAAAACAGCTTCATTTGTTCATCGAAAGGATGAACAATGGACAAATTTTGAGGTAGTCGATTTGGTGGGGCCCTTGCACACCGTAAACACGCATGTACACACACATAAACGCGCGCATATACACACGCACGCCCGCGAACACACACATGTTCAAGAACACACACTTACACACACACATATTCTCACACACATATGAACAATGGACAAATTTTGGGGTAGTCGATTTGGTGGGCGCCCTTGCACACCGTAAACACGCATGTACACACGCACGCCCGCGCACATATACACACGCACGCCCGCGCGCACACACATGGTCAAGAACACACATATACAAACACATATTCTCATCCGTGGGGGACTTGAGCTATCATGTAAATTTCCTGGAGAGCATTTAAACTTTTTTAACCAGCTGGTGGCTATGACTTTTTTCTGAATAATTTCTATCGCCTTAATTATGGAACATTTACATTGTATGGGTAGTTGAACTAACACAGAGATACTCGTACAACTGAATATCTTGAACGTAAACAAGCAAACAGCGAAGGTACATAAATATGAAGTTTCCAATTTCTTTTTCTCTCTCTCTCGTCTCGCTTAGAGACATAAAAACTAGGTACTTGTTCACTTTACCACTTGCCAACCAATTTGCGCGGTTGGCATAACGGAAGCCATTCATCATAAGCTTCCCCTTTTCTTCTCTCTCATTCAAAATAAATATTATTATATATAGACCTGAGCGGTGGTGGCGAGGAGCCAAGAAATTACTCGGGAGGTGTGACTTACATGAAGTGTCAGATGTTTCATTCTTATGAGTGAGGACAACGTACTTCCACTTCCCAACATCCAACATAAAGTTTTGTGTAACGAAGAAACTTTACAAATACGCCTACCACTTCTTTATTCTTTTTTGTATTTCCAGAGTCAACTTATAGTAAACTCGCTTCAGATAAAGAAGAAAGTTTATTTCCGGATAGCCTATACCATTAAAGTAAATATAGTTTTTTCAAAATAGGTTCAGTTATGATATTTTAGATCGATAACGCCCTTGGTAACTGTTTTAGTGGTATTTAGCCTAACGAAAAATTATTTTAATTTGATATTCCAACATCTAAAAAAGAAACCGGAAGAAGCTGTCAGATGTTTGTGTTGATTTAAAATACTATTAAAGACGTAAACGGCTACATATTGTAGAACGTAGAATGTACGATAATTATATAATCTATTTCTGTAAAAAAAATAAAATACTTCCATAAAATTGTTAATTAGAAAACCTGGTAACATTAGTTTTTAAAATAATCTATGTTAGTATTTATAATATTTGAGTGTTAGTGCAACGTTACGTATTCAATAAACTTTCTCCAAAGGTAGGTAGCTTCTACGAAGTTACTATGCAGACATGAACCTGTCACATATATGCACACATAAATGTCATCAACCTTGGCCAGAATCGAACCAGAAACTTGGTCATAGAAAGCCAGCGCCTTACAGACTGTGCTACCTGGCCAAATTATCAATGCGATAGAAGACAATAATTGTTATTATATTCAAATTTCATTAAAACGTTAGCTGTAATATTCTGAAGTTTCATACAAAATCTTCCATAGAGTTTTCTCAGCAGGTATCTTTGTGATAAATTCATTTTTTTTACCCAACTCTGCACAAAAGCTTCGTATGAATTTGTACGAAGAACAGCGTATCTCCTTCCGTTCCATAATTCATATTATGGTATAGAAACAGGGGTAATGCTCGGCATTATTGCTCAAGCGCATCTGAGTAGCGGTCTGATGTTATTGTGTGTGTGTGCACGAGTGAAGAAATCTTGCATCCACTCGCATATTCACTGCGCATTGCGTACTACAAATCTTGCAAAGTAAACAGAGTAGGAGCTGAGTGTGGATGTAAGTCAAGTGGGCACCCGTTGTGACGTTCCAGGACAATTAAACACACCCATAACCGAAGTAAAAGTGAGTATAAACTCCAAAGCAAAGCAATGAACAGCCGAATGTCGTAGTTCCGTATTACAATTCCTACTCCAATTCAAGGAAAATGGTACCTTAACGAAATGTGCCATAAAGACAGCTATGCAATGAAATTGCCAATATCTACAGACTAATGAGGAATAAATCGCAATAATATGAGCATCGAATTTTTAAATACAATGTAGCATAGACCTATATGCAGCCTAACCATCTAAGTCTTTAAAAATTAAAATATCTATGTCATAATTTGGAACAAAATAAAATACCTCTTTCTATGCCATGTTATGGAACGGAGGGAGTAATTATTTAATACACATTTTAACAGGTTACCTCAGTGTAATGCAGTTACTCCCATTTTGCACCCAGTAGAGTCACGCTAGTGATGGCATTGTTATGTTAGAGCTAACTGGATTACTCTGGGCAAGTTATATGCAGTTTCCTCCTGAAGAGGCGCTGCCTGCACTTGACATAAGACAGACCTGCCTCTGACAGTAGCATCAGTCCCTGCAGCTGACACGTCGCCTATGTCACTCTTGCACTCAACGGCTCCCCTTTATTTGTTGGAATTGATTTAGTCCCGTGGAGTTTGCACTTGAAGCTAAGATCTGGCTCTTTAGAAAAGCCATCCTCCTTCCAGGATAAAGAAAGGGAAGCAGGGATGTCCTCTGAAATGTCAACTCAGACAAATATAGCCTCTCTTCCTACTCATTTAAGAAAACAGCGATGAAAACTGAACTTTAAATTAAATAATAATAAATATTTAGTGGATTTCGTGAATTTGATAACAGAAATGGATACGTTATGACTGGGTTATGCATATTGTTGATATTAATGAACCTGAAACAAAGGGAAGATAAATCTGTATCTTCTTCCTATTTCTTTTCCCGTTGAGGGCATAGTCGTAAGACCTGTTCACTTTATTACATAGCAGTGTTGCACCATAAGCCTTGAATATTGTTTTGCGGGATTTGTTTCAAAACACAGAGTTCCGAGAAGATGCTACTAGAATTAGTTAATGACTACTGAAATTGATACTGCATTAAGCTACACTTAGGTCTGTACTGTCGTCCAAAGCAAAGAACTTCCTTTGAGGAATGCGAGGAATGTGATTGTGCGCGCACAAACAAGCCGGCAACCAATAAGATTCTGTCTACCCACCTGTGATGGTACCCCTCACCTCCTCTTCCATCACCGAAGCGATATACTTCCTCTCGCCCCTCTAAACAGCAGTGCACCCCGTCGGGAAGTTCTTTGCTTTGGACTACAGTAATTTACCGTAGTAATAGGTACAAATAGATGCGGCAATGATAGGTATTGTGATATTATATCATGTGAGTACAAAAAATAATTAATATTAATAGAGATATAACGATTAATGACGTTATTAATAGTATTTAATAATATTAATAATTATGTTACCATCTGCCTTTATAGAAAGTTTATCAGATTTATAACTTACATTCACGAAGACTGATATACCAGTAATTAATTATTTAAGTATGAAATGACATCATGATTATATTTAGGCTAGGTTCTAAACTACAACCCGAACATGCCTTTGAGCGAAACAGGGTTTTTACCCCGGGAGAAGAAATAATAATTAATAATAATAATAATATTTTGTATTTCTTTTTTCATACAAGATGTTTGGGCTATAGGCTGAAGTTTCAAGTTCCAAGTATATTTATTAAGTAACATTATACTTAATACATTGTCCGATTTGCATTTCTCTAGGCCTAGGCCTAATCATTTGGTCCATAAATTGGTTATCACCTGTCGCAGTACGACAGACCTGTTGGTTTAAACTATCCGAACGACGTGTGATTTGTGCAGCACATAGTAGTTGTGATCTTCTTGTCTTGCGTAAATACCGCAGAAAGTTTTGAGGATAAACATACTGAGTAGCAAAAGTGGGTACAATTTTAAATGTAGCATCAAACCTAAATGTGCCTTATTTCGTGTCATCTGTATCATCTGTTAGAATATTTACAAATATTTTGATTGTATTAAAATAGGATACTGTATGTACAATAATATCACATAAAAGGGTTAAAAATTACGTTTACATCACTAATTTAGTTTAAGCTTATGGTTTATAATAAAATTAATTAAAATACATGTACAAGCCATCATGAATGGCAATGTCTCAGCAGGGTAGATCTTATCCGATATTTGCTTTTTGCCAGATGTGGTGGTGGTTCATTTCGGCAAACAGCTTTGCTATCTTCACATAGGCTACACACGTTGGTTTCTTAAAGAGGTTATGTTATATTGACTGTGAATATATATTTCTTAAATTTTATCAAATTCTGCATACTAAATGTATGGTGCAAACGTAGTGTATAAGTTTTACTATTTTGTGTACTTATTATATTTTATATATTTTAATATTATCAAGATATTTCTAAATATTTTAACAGAGGGTAAACGGTGGACAAAAAATGTAGTATTATACTAGTAGACTATGCTTTTTTTTTCATTTAAAAGCTTAAATAATTTTAATTTAATTAGGTTTATTCGTCGCCACAAAAGAAATCATTGCTACTCAAACCCCTATTGCTAATCATAAAATAAGGTACATTATCACTCTTGAAGTCTCCACTGGCAGGAAGGGGGGTGTGGCATCTATTCTTCTGAAGCCAACCCTTATCTGAGTGTATTGGTCTCCAAAATAATTACACCATCAGACTTAGTTTATGTCATTCGTGCGTGGGACGAGATGTCTTTATTTGTTGAGATTGATTCGGTTTGTGTTGGGAGGTAAGATTTGGCTCCCTATGGAACCTTGAGGAAGGAGGGGTGTTCTTAATGCAATCACTAGACCCACGCTGTCTTTGGCGCTTGCGTAGTAGATGTGGCAGTCTGTATTAGCTAATAGGGTCAATAATTGGCTCCCGAGTTGGGGGCTCGGAGGTCAACCCGAGAGGTCATGGAGACTCGATACCCCGAGGTCGTGACCGCAGTGGACCATACAGTCGCCCTCTTTTGTGATTGTTACCTGTTTCCAATACCGCACACTCCCTATTGTCCTGAAACCCCAGGTTTTCTGTCCCGCATTCATTTAAGGGATGCTTTCACCCTGCCCTCATGCTTTCCAATCTATATTGGCTACTCTCCTTCGTGAGTGTATTGTTCCTACATTATTATAGAGCACTGGCCAGCTTATTACTGCGGTAAGTAATAGAGATTCTCAACCAGTATACTTTAAGCCGTTGTCCCATGATCCAATTTTTTGTTTAAAACGTTGTATGAAGTAATACTTTTACTCAATTCTTTCTAGCGTTTTGATTCAACATAATGCCAGCATATTTTTCATAAACCAAAATCGATAGCTAATCGATATGCACACACTTGTAATATTTGTCTAATCGTTTTCATAATTTCTAGAGCCCCTTTACGCCTATGCTGATTTTAATAAAGTTAGTGTTACTGTAAATTCAAAGTCTGCCTTACCGTCTGTTAAACTTTTTCTTTCTAATGTTTCAGTTTATCTTCTTGGCTTATTGTTCTCTGAACGAGCGCTGAAATTTGCAGAGAATCAGCTGTACGGAAGAAGCAGCCATGTTTGTACGTCATGTGGGTCACGTGGGTATAGAATAACGCTCATTGGTCGATTTAATATTTTTTGATAGAAAATTACGAACGTTTCTATTCCGTTGCGTTCAATACAGTAGGATGGAAAGTATAGGACGAAATTGTGTGCAATGGCAGCCGTTCATGTCACACGACCAAAAATTGGATCGTGGGACATAGGTTTTACGTTTACATGCGAATAATACGAGGCGCGTCCATAAAGTAACTTTCCCTGGATCCGTTTACCAAACCAAAACACAATTTCAAGTAAATAGTTATTACAACAGACACAATCAGTGTTCAGCTACTTTTCAACATATTTACCACCTGAATTGAGGCATTTGTCATACCGTCGGACCAACTTTTGAATACCTTTGTCGCCTGGGATTTCAACTACTGTGTGACACCAGTTTTCGCCTCTCTGTTATTATTTGTCATTTCGTGAGGTGTAGAAAAAGATGGAAATCACTGGGAGCGAGTTCTGGGCTGTAGGGTGGATGTTTAAACACCTCCTAGCAAGTCTCCTGCAGAATTTCGACTGGGAAGTGTTTAAACTTTCACTCTAAAGCCCGGACCTCGCTGCCAGTGATTTCCACCTTTTCCTACACCTCAAGAAATGAGAGAGAATGGCAGAGAGGAGGAAATTTTGTCACACAATGGTTCAGATTCCTGGCGGCAGACTTGTACGACACAGGCATTCAAAAGTTGGTTTCACGGTTTGGCAAATGTTTCAATTCTGGTGGCGAATATTTTGAAAAATAGCTGAATACTTACTGTATCTGTTGGAATATATATGTCCATGGAATTATGTTGTGTTTCTTTAAACGCCCCAGGGAAACTTACTTTGTGGATCCGCCTCGTAGATTGGATTGTAGAGTTTGTTCAGAATATCAGTCCCCTAGCATTCCAAAGTTGAATCACGTGTTGCTTGTACTATCTTGAAATCATATTCAATAGATATAAAATGTTAAGTAGCAAACTGGAAACGATTGAAGAAACTCAAAAGTTGTAAGATAAAAAATAAAATTAAAGGACAAGAATAAAGCATTTCACCAATCGAAGTGGCGAAGATATTTAGGCCGAAGACCCACATTCAGGAGGAGCCAGGTTCAAACACGGCTGCTAGCAGATTAGATATTTTTTCCTGGGTTTCTCAGTGGCGAAAGCAAATTACGAATTTGATATTCTCATATCATGTCTCATCGCTTCTTTTTATTCCATAATATATAATTAAGAATAACTATGAATTAAATTGAACAGAAGACATACTCATCACTAGGGGGCGAATTTCTATGACATGTCATATTTTCCCCTTTGCATTATTTCAGGTTTCCGATTAATTTAAACCCGATTACAAGCATCCTGGTGAAAATGGAGCGGCTTTTATTGTGAATATAACTGCATATTTAGGAAATTTCAACTATTGTAGCATATTTAGTATGAGTATGCATATTTAGGTCATATTTTCGGCATATTTGTATGCCTATTAAAGAAATTTTGAAGTTTCATATCATATTTTGTAAATTTTGCATTATACTGATACTTTTTGAGAATTTACAGATATTTTAAATAATTAACATTATATTTTAATAAAATTAATTGTAATGAAACTTAAAAATATATACATAATGTGTAAGTGATAAAGTCATATTTTAAATTTTATTGGTCATATTTTAATGTTTTTTTAGGTCATAAATGCATGCATAAGTTATATCCTGTTTTTTAGGTCATAGAAATCCGCCCCCTACTCATCACAGTTAATAGAAGCAAATCAATAGTATTACTGAATCGATGGGACATGCGAGAATGCCGCTTTGAATCCGCTCAACAAGCTTACATTGCTACCGCGCGTCTTCAATCCAAGCTTCTTGTATCGCCGTTCCTCGAACAACCTATCCACGTGATACAACCTATGTGCAATAAAGCATGTATAAATAAAGTCAGTCAGTTTTCTCGATGTGGAAAGAAGCCTGAAGGTCTTATTCCATTGTCTAGAAGAATATATATAAAGTGAAATTTTAAACAAAGAACTAAAATAAAACACCTCCTTACAGCCATCATTAAAGTGAATAGGATTGTGAAGTGAGGTCGAGTTAGTGTAATAAAAAGAATGATTGCGCTTCACGCGATAATTTTTTCAAGCTGTAGTAATACAAAATCTCGTTCTTTTAGAGCGTATATGTAATAGAAGTTTTACCAGTCTTATTTTGAACATCCTGTATTCGAATGCATTGAGAAACAGCCATTAACTTATAGCCCAGTGCCTGCTGCATTTACTTGTAATCCATCATTCTGATGGACACCATAGAACATAACTTACGCCTATCAAATGAAATATGTCTGAGTTACCATGGTTACGACAGGCAAATGAAATATATCCACCCTGCTCCAGTCTTATCATTGTTCAGAATAAAAAGTGAAACAAGTTTATAAAAACTCAATTTTTTCATTCCATTCGTCACTTTTCTGTAACAAGTTTCAGCAGCATAAGCTTAAAACCCATTAACAAGTACTGCCTAATAGGCTACTAGTATTAGAAATCTAATTACTTGTATTGAATAAATGTTTCATAAGACTTAAATACTGCTGAGAAAAAATACTGAAATATAAATAAACGAAGTTTTACTTGTATTGAATAAATGTTTCATAAGACTTAAATACTGCTGAGAAAAAATACAGAAATATAAATAAACGAAGTTAACATTGTTTCTACATCTGCCAAGACGATGATCTCACAATGCAAACAAGCCTACAACACAAAAGATTTGTTCACTACATTATTAATGGGCATGAGAGAATCGTACGGTGGTCATTGATCTAGTTGTATCAGTGACAACGTTAATCTGGAAGAGTGAGAATTTTTGTTGAAACATTAAGACAGAATTGTTGTAAATGAATGTAATTCCTGGCCTGCAAAACTCTAGTGGAATCATTGAATCTGTCTTTTACCCTTTCACACGAACACTACTCAACAGATACAGGTGAAATTTTGCAAGAACATCGATTTTAAACCTAGAGAAATATTTCACCGTTTCAAGATTTAATTGCTTGTGGTAACAACCAGATTATGTTTCTTGTCGATATTCAATTTCAGTTTTGAAGTCGGAAGAACGGGTAACCAGCTGATGTTGTTTGTTCTTTGTATGGTGACTATTTGTCTTAAAACCCACACCTTTTTAGACCTAAAAGAAAAGTTCCATGAAAACTGCACTTCGTGGATGAGATTCGAAGATTGAAATATTTTCATAAATACCTATACATAGGCTAATAGTATATTGCATTACAAGTGCCGTAAGCGATGCATACGGATCGAGGAAAGACTTTTTTTTTTTTTTTTTAAATTTCCGAGATCCGTTATGCGCTTACGGCACGAGTATTGCATGCTATTTTTTGCACGATGATTATTTATATTAATTTAATTATATTAATTGTGATATTACCTGAAAATATTATGTATATACATTCTTGAAGATAGATGTTTATTTCAGAAAGTGATTCGCATGTGTTTGTTGTTATGTGAACCGAATATTTGTCCTGGGGGGGGAGCCTTGTCCAAAAGGCTTGTATTATGATGTGCCATAAGTAAATTCATAACCGCACGGAAACACTTACCGCACATAGCAACAAGATTGCTTGTGGGAATGTCAACTTACGATCCACGGCAACAACATTCGTAAGTACCACTAATTAGTTAAGTCGTGCAAAAATATATAAACGGTTTTGCAGGCTCTGTTCGATCCTCAGTACCCCCACGGTTTTTTCTGAGGTAGGAATGTCTGGAACGAGGTACACTGAGCACCGTGATAAAAAACCGAGGAGCTACTTGATCAAGAAGTAGCGGCTCCGGTCACGGAAACCGTCATTAACGTCCCTGAGTGTTGAAATGCTGACCACTTGCCTCCCAATCTTGCCCTCTGCCTATGGTAGAAGAGGCAGCGGTCGGATGGTAGGCCTAGTTCCTCCAGGTATGTAGACCTACGAAGTTTAGTAAGGAAATATAAGGAATAAAATAAAGATACAAGTAACAGAGTGAATCGATAATTGTTTTCATCGGGATTCCACTGTCAGTTTTTCATTTACATATCTGCACAGAACTATATCTTACGAAACTAAACTGAAGTAGAGTGTCAATAACGTTTTCATTTCACCAATTGTTCACGTTAATTAAATTAGGGTATGGAGACATGCGGGTGCTTTCAGACAAACAAATTGAAGGAAACGCTTGACGGAGGGAGATACGGATTATGAGATGCGAAGTCAAGTGAAGTTAGATAATAACGCTGGGAAGTTTTGTTCAAGTTAAGACGACATAGAAGGAGTGGACTGGTGGGAAGATATGGCAGGTGATTTGTGCATAGCGGCAACTATTACTGTACCTTGAGAAACTCCCGTGATGGAATATCATCCCACCAAGAAATATAGTGCACTCGCTCAAGAAACTTTGAACACAACTTGCTGAAACAAAGAGTATGGTGTGGTATATAGCCACAGGCAAGCATAATGCATTCTGGTAGAGAGAATGCATAATATGGAAGTTTCTTAAACTGTTGATAGAATTCTTTACAGGAAAAAATGTTTGGTGTGAAACTTTTGACCTTTCTTTTATAAAACAGCCACTACATAGACAGATCTCCATGGAACTTATCTAACGAATTGGTCTATATGCTTCTCACGGTATGGATGAGCTATTTAGGAATAATTAGCTTAATGGGAATTAAATTGGTTTCCTTAAGAAAATATAAAATTAATAACTAGAAGAAATAATTTGATTTTGGAATTATTTTGGGATATCGACAGATTCTGAACAGTTAATACAAATATGTGGAATTAATCCTTTTAGAACTTATTTCTTGTATTTTGTTTATTATTAAAATCCTTCGGCTAGGTCTTTCAGCTGTTGAGTCATCATAAGGGCATTACAACTTATGATAACACTGAGAAGAAAGGTTTTAACTACGTAGATGCATTAAAATAAATATAAAGCCTATTTTACATTTTATGAATACTTGTATAGAAATTACCAACTTGACTGAATACTCCCAGGGAGTATTCCTTATTCCTTCCTCTGCTATTTTGGAAAAAAAAAGTTATAACATATGGACAAGATTGTAATTATACAATTTCCCCCTATCGAGGGTTGCCAAACGGCAAAGGATAGCCTGCATTACTAACAATAATTAATACATAAACCTATTTTTTTAAGATATAGAAATATGAAAAGAATATATGAATAAATCTATTAAGTACCAAGGTAATGGCTTCTTAAAATTGCCACCGATCCACTAATTATTGGAGCGACCGATATGATGTAAAGCAGCTTTCTTTTCAGGCTTCAAATTCTATGAAGAATCGAATTTTAAGCCTTGAGCTTTCATGCCTTCTGCAATCACGTTCCGAATCTTAAGCCTTAGAGTTGCGAAGATCTTCTGCATATGTGCAGGCACCTAGAACTTATGCAAGGGTTACTATTTAGAAAAATATTAACTTGGGCCAATAGGTATTGAAATGTTTTGTTTCTTTCAGGAGTAAGCTGTTAAAATTTGCGTAGATGTATACCTTCCACCTAGTATATTACTCAACCATTCCTCTAAAAGAACAACACTTGTCAGAACAATGAACTTTTCACCAAATGCTTTCAGAGAAAATCTTCAATTTTGAGACTCTGAGGATGTCTGTTGCCCTATAGCCGAATTGCCTATAAAAAGGATTTTAAGAGTCAAAAGGTTGTAAGAAGACTGTGTTAAGGAAAATATTTCCACATTACTTTATTTTGAAGGCTCCTTAGTGACTGACACATTATTTATATATTTTTTATCTACATAGTCTGCCGCCATAGGCGAGTCGGTAGCGCGCCGGGTTCGATTCCCGGCCAGGTTTGGGATTTTTGAGTAGTGAAAAATCCTTTTTTTTCGGGTTCAGGACTGGGTGCTTGTGTATTAGGTTTAATTGTTAGGTAGGGGACTGGCGCATCCCGGAAACAAATCCGCAGAGAATATCCCTTTAAGGGATCACCAGGGGTCGTTTGCAACCCGATAGAACCTCCACACGCACACGGTCTACATATACTTGTAGAGCAAATCATTCAGCAGGAATTTATTTTAATTGTAGTATTGTAGGCATGTTTGCTTCCCCATGTATAAGTAGCAGGCCATGAGCATTTTCACAAATCAAAGTGGGGATAATAGATTTGTTGGCTTATAAAATTATATCCGCTAAATAATAATTTTCTACGTGGTGTTTCTTATTAGAGAATTCGGTTGTTATCCTGTGATTATTAATATCAGACGATTCACTATTTCTTGTGACTATTTTCTGCTCTTGTACAATAGCCATCTATCCTCTACATAATATAAATTATTGCGAGATAATAATGTTTTCAAAATAAAAGCAAAGGAACTTAAGAGGTTATTAAATTTAAATTGGGACTCACATGTTGAAATAATACGCTGTAATTGTCTTGTTTGAGCGCTGTTCAAGTCGTCATTCTTACCTGCCCTTGTTAGAAAAAAATAAAATTTCTTAGATATTACAGGACAAACATATTTATTGTAAATATCACCCATCCCACCATTAAATTAACTGCTTTGAAAGATATATCTCCGAATTATTTACGCTAAAACTCATGATGCATTTGTTTACAAACAATATTTTTGTAAGTTTAGAAACTAATATCTATTTGAACTTCAGTCTTTTACAGCCCTTTATGGATTTTTAAAACCCCGGAGTTCTTGTGAATATGAAAAGGAGTGCACACTTTTTTAAAGTCTTTCTAATTCTTTGCATGGTTCAATTCATTGCAAAGTTTAGCCATTGTTTGAGGCAGGCACTCTAGAGGGCCGTTCTTTCTCTGTTTGACTACCTTCCTGTCTGCCATTGTTCATCCCTGGCATACATAGCAGTCATATCCGATCCACTGCTACTCTTTGTGTCTAGAGATCCTTTTTAAATAAATTCGGGCCTTGTTTCAAACGATCAATTCACTTTGTGCTCGATTAAATAGTTCGCTGTGCTGCTTGTCTGTTGGGTGTGCGTATGTATGTGTATTTCCCAGTGTATCCATGCGAATGTGTGCAGATGTGTTCATGCGTGTATCTGCGTTCCTAAGTGTTAGTGCATTTGTGTGCGTGATGGAAAGGGGAGGGAGGAGAGTGAGAGAAAGAGAATTGCATTGAATTTAAAATAAGGATTGTAAGCGTAGAAGTAAATAGTTCCTTTTAGGCAAACAATCCGCTCACACATATATAGAAAATTACGACTAATATTTCAGTAGTTGTAAGGTACCGGTATGCTGTTAGTATAAATATTGTAGCTGAAATATAAACCTTAACGTTATGTCATGCAGTAGTAACCATACATAGCCTATATTATAAGATTAGACTAGAATTTATTATGTAGAATGGAGAGAGAGAGAGAGAGAGATATAAAGCAATATGTATATGAATATGTGAGTGCGCACATCTATGTATAACGAGGAGTGAATTCCACAAACCACAATGGTGGACAAATCACTTAATGCACAATGTTTATTATTATTACTATTATTACTAGGCCTATTGTTATTATTATTAATATTGCGCCACAACCCGTAGACCATTGCAGTTGAATCTCAGTTGATTCTATGTAAACTTTTTGTTGTTGCAAGAAATGAGGTAAGTGCGTGATGTGTTTTTTAATAAGGTGTGAAATTTGCGATTTAGTTTACTAATTATTAATGAACATTGCCAAAGAAAATGTTAGGCCAACTACCTGATAATGTTATTTAATCATTTTCCAGCGTTATAATATCTGTTTTCGACCGTAATCTTTCTATGCCGGTGATTCTTTTATTTTAGAGGAAAACAACATTGACAGCTTGGACTCGCATTCTGTAGGTCCCGCGTTCAAACGCCATGGCCCGCAATTTGACTTTCATTTTTTCATGGTTTCGCAAGTCTTAAAGCAAAAATGATGTATTGGATATTTACTTAAAAATGACTCATCGCCGCTATATCAACCAGCACCACAATCATTAAAATTGAATATCAGTTTAAATTAATAAAAAGTCTTATTCTTTTATGATAAGAGATCTATAAGTAAAAGATCATAAATGATAGTGAATTAAACATATGTCAATGTACGAGATAGGAATAAGAATTAGCCTTTTACCACAAAATTAATACTAAATAACTTTAGGCGAAATTCAATACTACCAGTGTTATCTAAACTCTGGGAAAAATTGCTATAGGCCTATATAGGAAAATCGTGAAAGGGTTAAAACTATTTTTTAGACTTTCGAAGGTACAATAAGCACAATTAACGTTAGATGATAAAAGGAGAAAACTAAATGGTATTAAAATATAACACCCCAGGGTTACCAACTTTGATTGCTTCACATGGAAAATACTCTTTTAGTTAAAACTATTGGCATATGATTAAGTTTCAGTTTGATAATCATTACATTTCAGAATTCTCTAGGCCTTTTTAAATGTGAAATTTCTCAAGATGATTAAAAAATTGTCATACTTGATCTGTGAAAAGTGTTGTCCTTAAGTTGGCAACCGTGTACCAGAAAATAACAGCCGTCTGCTAGCTCCAATAAGGCTGACTCCACGACTGTCTAAAGAAAGTGTATGAAACGGTAATGTTTTTAATTTTCCTCGTAGCATTGTTATACTCGCCCTCATGGGCCCGTTTCGCAAACATACCTACTCGCAAAATAAAATCAGGTTTTTACCACTTGGATCACTATTTTCTATTAAGGAATGGACGGTATTTTTAATATCATGCTAATAAAGTGTGGGACTTATGAGTCATAAACTCCATAAAATTCACTTTAGTAGTAATTATACGGACTAAGTAGTTATAAACTCCGTTTATTTTGTTTACTAGTAATTATACGGACTAAGTAGTTAAACTTTAATCACTTTAAACTTCGTACACTACATAGACAAAATTACATAGGTTGTTTTAATGTGTAGGCGCCAAAATGTAGGAAACCGAATGCACTTGAATCTAAAAGAACGTCAAGGTTAGTTGTAATTTCTCCTCTTGAGATAGTCTACAAACTTCGTGGAGTCATGTTTTCAGGTCAATGTTAACTTGCTTTCTGCCATTATATGACCCCTGAGAGTGAAAAGTTGGAATCATAATCGAGCAAGTGTATCTGTTTCAATTTTTAACCCTTTTATATTCGTAACACAGACACTGTTGTAGATGGAAAAAGTATTGTTTTAGACTTTGAAATACAATGTAGAGTTTCATCTTTAGTACTCGATTTAGGTCCTCAAGTTGTGACAGTAAATTTCCAGAAAGATGTCTGTGTGTTTTTCCGTGAACAGCTTAGCTAAAAATCAAAACGATGCATCTAAACAAAATTTTATATTTCAGTTAGGTATTTCCCGGTAAGTCCGAATTTCACTTATACTGAATGGACGAATTTCCCTTATACTGAATACAATTTTACATTAAAGACATTTAAATTTTCAATTTATTATTAAAAAAAGACATTTAACGAATTTATTGACATATTGGGCTATCATACTTAACTCACTGAAAAGATTAGTATCCTATTTTGCAGAGGAAAATTACTTCTGTTCGAAATCGAACCCGGCTTTTAGATTAGTGCTCTGATGTCGAGCCCACTTAGCTTCCAAAACGTAAAACAGTACATTATGCAACGAGCCTATAATAACATTTATTAAGATACATGTTCATAAAACGAGCAAAACGAGTTTCATAAGGCTGATACGAGTTTCTTAATTGTCATTATAGGCAAGTTGCATACGACTGATTTGTTGGACGATAATTAAATGTTTAAGTTTTCAGATTTTACATTCATAAAAAATAGTCTGACCACAGCAAATAGCTGTTAGCAAATTCTCGTAGTTCTTGTCTTCTGGGATAGATGGCAGCTGATGGCGTACGAACAAGTCGAAGCTTGTTCTTGGCCGTTTTCTTAGAACCAACGGATTTTTACAAAACGAAATGAACTCAATTTTGTATAATATTAAAATTAATACGAACAGAATTGATTTTATTTTAAATACACGCAATTTGATTTGCTGCTTTCATGGTTTCGAGATAGTTCCGTTTTCGATAATAATGGTTACCACACCTGTCTTATAATGGAAATCTGCTTCGAAATGGATATAATTATGACACTATAATAAGCGCATTATAGTATGGTTGAACAAAAGTCACATTCAAAATGTCGAATTGCAGAGGTAATGTTCGACTTGATTTCGGGTGATAGTAGCCCAGAAGATTGGTTCATTTTAAAATTAATTTAATAGATTTTCTTGTAGAAGGTTTGGAGGGTAAATTTAGCCCGTTTTGTATGGGGTTGTGTTCTACTTCTGTAGACTCTCAGCAACTTCCTTCACATCTCTATAGGTTACCCATGTCAGCACGCCTACAATATACAGGAGATGCATTCACCTTAGATGCTTATTTTATTCCAGTCTCTGAGGGTTCCAGCAAGAAGCTGCTATACTCTATAGTCCACAGAAACTACAGCTAAAATGTAGAATACTGATTTGTCCGATTCTGAGCAGACGATAAGAAAACTACGCACTGTATTTTTAAACAAATTGGGTCTATTGGACATACCGAACTCAAGAAAGAAAATTCGCTTACTAATTTATACGGTCACATAATAGCTTTCTATAGATTTCTTGGAAAGAATTTTCGAAAGCACTCGACACAATATTGCGTCCGGACAATAATCAGAAATGGTTTGGAGAGGGCTATTGTAACAAAACACAGTCGCCGGGTGCGGTGATACCATTAACAGGGACGTAAAAATAAACGACAGTCAGGCTGCCACAGGAGAGTCATCTTGCAGCAAACCTCAAGAACCAATCGTCTTGCTGGTAGGAATGTACTTCTTCCAAGCCATGTGTTTCAATGGCGAACTCATCATCATCATCATCATGGTGGTGTTTGGTTCATTGGGCAAGGTGCTGCCATTATAGGTCGGAGTAGCCGTTATATGTGGAGAAGATCCTGACATAGACTTACTTAGTGAGATTGGAAATCTTTCCTCACACTGCCTAATCAGAACTTTTCCCTGTAGCAATTTGACATTTTCTATAATAAATTTTCAATAGGCAAATTCAACAAATTAGTGTTTGTATTTGTTGCTTCGGGTGAAGGTGTTTAACCTTTTCACTCCTATTGACGTAAATATGCGTCACCGAAAAAAATGCATAAAAGCAGAGATAAGCCTTATATAAAAACATGAGGAATTTTATGCACATGTTAGCATTACCGTTCGTGAATACCAGTTATTCCATTTAAATTTTCTTCATGGATCTCAAACTTATAAACCCCCCTAATATTAATATAAGCTAATAACCTGCTAATATAAGTTCAACTCTGAAAGAATCTACTCATAAAAATTATTGTGGGTTTTCTGTGTGTAGAAATTGCGTAGAACTATTTATTTCGATAATTCATGTTTTAATGTCTTTGTTGGCACCTGGAGGTACAGGTGAGGAGGGACTTTAAAATAGTAGACGTTTCGGAATATTCTGTAGTGTAGTGATACCACAAGGTGGGTAATACGCGTATTAAACAATTAAAAATAACCACTGTTGTAGAGGTAATATTCATCAACGCTCGATTTCAACCACATTCGTTAAGAATTTCCTTCATTTCACTAAGAGTGAAAAAAGGCACTTACTACAGAAATAGAACAAATGTTAACTACACTACGTGGGAACGTGCTTCAATACACTTACCTAACTTATCTTACATTTAGAGGGACATCAGGAGATCACCATTAGTATAATATGAATAATAGAAGCGGAGGAATTCGAAAACACCTGTGAGGATGCCAGTTATCTGGTGGTGTTTATTGCGATGATTAAAGACAGCATTTTCATGCACTGTCAAATCTTAAAATGTGTCTTCATTCAAGCACTATCAATTGACCAAGTATGCGCCATAAAGGGAAAAAGCACTACATATATTATATACTATCAAAATTCAAACTTTCATTTTGGAGTGGCAAAGTGGTGGGCATTGCAATTTGTATTCACTTCACAGTTCGCCCTAGAATACCCTAGTTCACTAAGGAACTGTTTACTGTACATGAGCTATATGAAAATTAATATATATATATATTTTTTTTTTATGAAACATAGGCCTATGCATGAAGTATTTAAATTTTATGTACCCTGCAGAGAGAAATTCGCAATAGCATGGATGAATCTATATAGAAGTATTATAATTTGAAGAAGTGTTGTTCATACGGTCGCCAATCTTCAAAGGAGTCACATCGCGCTGACTATGGAATACGGCTACGCCAGTCATGACTGGCGGGAGGGGAAGGTTACTTGATTCTTTGAATTCAGCTCCCACCTCTGCGCTTCACCAGTTCCACAAAGAAAAATTACTGTGCTCTACTGCATTCTTCTGTAATAATATTAGTCTCAGGAGAGAATATTGGGGGAGGGATTTGAAAAGACCATGTAACATTGTGTTGAAATCTGCTGGTTTTGGCTGTGTTCTAAGATTTTTTGCCTCAGGCTTATACCTAAGAGTCGAAGGGTTTGAATTTCAGAATGACAATATAGGCTAAGAAATTATCGGTAGTAAGTTTGCAAACCGTTAGGTCTTTTCTTGGGGTATTGTATGATCAGGAAAAAGCAAGAGGTAACAATTACAAAATGCCGTATTATGCAATTTAATATGAAATATTCACTGAAACTAGATGAACTAACGTAATATACAATAAATACTTCAAACATTAAATGATTAAACCTCAAATCCCAAATATATGGCAAAAGCGAAAACATGAAAATATACACCCAAAAGTATACTTATTTGGAATCAGTAAGCTATGCAGTGGATATTTAGCAAGTTTGAGAACTGTAACAAGCTTACATAAAAGCATGTATTTGCATGGAATTCTTGTCCTCGATGATGGTAGTGATGATAATGGTGATGCGTTGATCTACTCGTATAATGCTATTTTAATAAAAAGATATGACAAAGAAGAGGATGTAATGAGCAAGAGTTGGGAAGACGTATCTGGCGTTGAAATAAAGGTGGTGGTAATAACAGTAGTAGGAAATGAAATAAGAAATAATGGGGAAAGTTTTATTTCACAACCGAAAAATATTATTAGATTTGTTGTTCAAAGCGGAACAAAAAATGAATAGTGAATTCTATTGCTAATTGCAAACTATATCTCCTGCAGTTTCTAATTAAATACAAATTTATTGTCTATTATAATTGAAAATACACAACTTCCTGCCAATGCAATTATATTGAAAAGCAATTACTGATATTAATTTTCCAGACGCCGGAAATTGTGTATTGAATTCATTTTACAATACCAGTTTTCAACTGAAGTTTTGAGCTTTGTTTTCACAGACAGTATAATAACCATGCTTTTGTAAATCAGCGCTTATTAAAAATCATTAAGTAGAGTATCTGCAATTTACTGTAAATGTATACTTCTGCAAACACAGTTTTCTTCTTTTTAAAATTAAAACAAGTCACATAAAATTACATTTTATTATAGTGATACATTTAATAGTGCTGCGTAAGCCTTTGCATTTTAAACACTTTATCCTTCGTGGTATCCTCCTTTAACCCACGATTTACTTTTACTTTCATTATTTATTATATTTGAATAATTATCCTAGCAAACTTTTGAAATTTGAAATTAACCGGTAACAAATATGTTCACCGTGGAAGTCTAATATTATTATTTTACGAGTATATATAGAACAAATTTGAAGACATTTACACGTTTAGTTTGAGAGCCCCTTATACCCTCGATTGAAAAGATGTTAAGAATAAACTATTTAGATGACAACTTGCCTTTGTCACTCATAAATTGTGATAGTACTCGGTGGAGCCATTATTCTTGAAGTTAAACACAGATTGGCAGGTAAGAAGTCGAACCGATTTTATAGAATATTTTAGTCAGATTATATTAATATTACTTTATTTTAGGAAAACATTCTTCATTTTGCTTGTAAAATTTGCAATATTACGTTATATCCATCGATGACATGCTGTTTATGCATATACGACCTTCGTAAGACCTTCTCAGTTTTTAGTACTCGTTGCTAAGAGAAATAAGACTTTGATACGAAAAGGAATAATATCAAATCAAAGGAGACCACGGGATAATTTATATTTCTGCTAGCAGCCAATATTAGTGCCGGAACTTGGCAGATGACCACAAAATACGGGCCACTAAAGACCATATATTGCAGCAAAGCTATACACCAGAGCCAATTCCCCATAGTACTCAACTGGTGGTTAGGGAATAACTTGCAATGTTGGCGCCCATGCTGCTAGTGGTTTTGAGTCCCAGATGTGGAGACTCAATTGACGACTATTCCGGAAAATGTTCCAAGGAAATGAGGCTAATAATTTTCATGAACATCTGTAGCATCTAAATAAAAATGTTTGAAAATTTACAAAAGATTTCGTATTGATTTTCTGCGCAAACATTTTTACGAGTTCTAGTCTTGCAATCCTTGCTTCTTGCATAAAGGGACATTCTTATGGTAGGTTGTAGTGTCTGAAGTCTTGTTGTAGATAAAGGTGCAAAGAAAGCTTGTGAATTAATTGTTTTAGGGCTTACTTTTAACCACAAACTTAAGAAACATGATGCATCAGCCCGTCATTACCGTGAATTTGTAGATATTTTATTGCTTCTTTTAACATTTTAGTTGTTTCTATAATATTATTATTCTACTAAGTACAAAAAACTAAGAGAAAACTTAAAAAACTACAAAAATGTACAAAATGGATAACTTATTGGTCTTTTTAAAAATTCAGTGTAATTTTTTTTTACTATTTTTAGCTTATAAGTGCATTTTTCCTTCCGCACTTTTCCCTATTTTTGGCCATTAATTACCTTGCCCTATTCATTACAAATGCCATACTATTGAACCATGTGCTGAACCCAGTAGAACAATTTCTCAGTAAAAAATATATTTTCTATGAGATGAAAGAAAAAGTTTAATTTTATCTAATGAAAATTTTCACAAATGTCAAAAAATTATCAACTGAGCTGAAAATCTTTATACCTACATACTACTTGTATTTATAGGGTATGCATTATGTGGACACCAATGAACGCTGTAGATCCCATAGTTTAGGATAATCTCTTTCCATTTTGTTGTACCTTTATTATGTCATATAGATACTTTCTCTTTAACCCAGTAAGTGCAGTAAGTTAAATGATTATACTGAAAGGCGAGCCAATATGAAAATTACATTGACACGAAATAATCCAAACTAATGAGAAACCAGTCAGGAGATCGCATGACTGCAAGGTTTGGTTTTGTTTCTGTGTAATAGATTTGCCTAATGACAGTTCCCACGCCTCTACACAAGAAATTAGTTCAATACAACGAACATGGAAAAGCTCTGAGGCAAATTGACACTAACTAGAGGATTTATGCGTCAACATTAAAGCATTTGTTCAGCATTAAACTAGCCTGGAAGCTGATTCCAACTGACATGAATTAGGAGAATTTGTTTAGAATTCAGGTCACAGATTATGAAATTAAATCAACTCGAATGCCTTACATGGATACGTGGTCACTCCGAGACCGAAGGTAACGGAAAAGCAGATCAACTCGCAAAAAATGCCTCTCTTTTACAGAAATCACCATCTTATAATAAATGTCCTATTTTACACATCAGATAATATGAATTTCAGTTTCAACAGCTTGAATAATCAGTAGCAGTTATATACATGTCATGCAACAAGATAACTTTTCTTCCCCACTGTCTCGGATAGTATTGCCTGAATAGAAAATTACTGAAACCATCCCAGGTTTTCACACAGTTTCTCTCAAGCCACGGAAAATTTGACAGCACTTTCGAAATAACCCATATGCTAGTAGAAGGTAATAACTATAATTATTATGAATGTAAGACTGTAAAACATATTATTTTCAAATGTCCAGCATTCTAAAACCATAGGCTCGAGCTGAAACTGCATTTTGACAAGTGTGACATATCCTACAGTCCTAAGAAAGAAACCTGAACGAAGCCAACCTGTGATGCTGCAGCAAGCGCAGCTACGTTCCGCCCTGGCCGCATAAGTTTTTTTTTTTTTTTTTTTTTTTTTTAACTTGTCAGACTACATTGCACCCACTAACATACAGATTTCTAGAAGACATTGTTGTAATTAAAGTATTTATTAAGTTTTGAATGTTGTCTTTTAATGTTGTAACTTTTTGCTGTTTCTTATTACTATACTACTTAATGTATAGTGAACTGTAAATATAATCTAATGTACTTCATTGTAAAGTAGAACGTTTCTAATTGGAGGACAATATGAACATGACTACGCTGAGGTATATTACAAGGTTAATACATAAATAAATACATAAATAACTCTCTAAACTGTGAACAAAGTATCATATGTTACAGAAGTACAGGTATATGTCATGAATGACGAGAGGGGAAGCTGGCTTGTTTCTTTGAATTCTACTCCCACCTGCGAATGCCCTTCTTCTCATACGTCCCTCAACAGTATCAGAAGACATTGTTATAATGAAGTATTTATTAAGTTTTGAATGTTGTCTTGGAGTGTTATAATCTTTTGGCGTTACAAATTATTATATTATCCAATCTATAGTGAACTGTAAATATAGTCCTAATATACGTCACTGTAAAGTAGAACTTTTCCAATCTGAGATTGGATTTGAAAGAGAAAAAAATGACTACGCTACAGTAAATTACAAGGTTAATAAATAAATAAATAAGTTTTAAAACTGTGAACAAAATATCATATGTTACTATGAAAAGACTCGTCCACCTGACCACAAACCACAATAGACCAAAGTTCAATGGATGCAACGTCACTAAGCCCTATAGTATTGTAATATTAACTGGATTTATGCACATGTACAATTCTATATAATGTCCTCCTATATGAATTTATATATTCTTAGAAAGTGTTCAATATCTTGTTGGTTCTGAAGTTTCACTATTGTCATAAAATATGTGTTTGGATATAAAAGTATGTAATCATATAATATAGACTTACATTTTAGATAGCAATATGCTATATGTATCTAATTAAAAACTTAACCATTAAAAATATATACACTGATGCTGCGCACTGTAAGTTAATTTAAAAAACACACTGTTGTCATCTAAGAATGTATAAATTCATATAGGAGGACATTATATAGGATTGTACATGTGCATAAATCCAGTTAATATTACGATACTATAGGGCTTAGTGACGTTGCATCCATTAAACTTTGGTCTATTGTGGTTTGTGGTCAGGTGGACGAGTCTTTTCATAGTAACAAATATTACCACAAACGGAAAGAAAAAATGAAATTTATTAACTCTAAAATATCATGTGTTTCAGAAGCACAGATGTATGTGCTTAAATTTATATAATGTGGAGGCCTTTGTCAGATTGCTACTCTGATATACAAGGTTTTTGACCAGGATAGTATACTGTAGCACGTTTTAATCGCAGTTATTTGCAGGCGAGCTCCGTAATCTGCGTGCCTGAGAAGTTTGCTGAGTTCGAGTCACAGACCACAATTCTGAAACTATTGTGTGTGTGTGTATGTGTGTGTGTGTACGGGTCGAATCAATTCCAGCAACTCTGTGGCGAGCCAGGGTTGCCACCTCCACTACTCTATATTGTATCGATTATCGATATTTATTGCGACTGTTTTCACCAGAGCGAGATGGACATGGAAACGAGTAACTGTCGAATCGGAAGACAAAAACACATCCCTGCTAAGGAACAGGATGCGATTCGTTGTAACCGAAAGGGAACGTAGTTATCTGTTCTGTTTAGTATTTACTCTATCCTCAATTCTCTCCAAGTCTGAAATAAAGCAAACCTTAAGCAACTTCCTATTTGCAGTTTAACGCCCTACGCACATCTTTTCTACCAAAAATAAATAAGATACTGGTAAGTTACATAATATGATTCGTTGTGTCATACCTATCTTTAATCTTTCTCTGGTTAACTTTATTTTTTACTTCTTCTTCTACCGCTTTTTCCTTGAATAATTAGTTTCATAAGGTATGTTGGATATTAGGACATAGAAGCCGATTTATCAGCGAGAAGGCACCTATTGGGAGGAAAAAAACAGATTTTTTAAAAAGTTGAATTGTGATTATTCATTTATTCTGTAGAAGGATATTAAGAGACAACCTAAGATATAAAGTTGAACTTTATTTTCACACAACACATTCACTTGCCAACTTATATTATATTTACATTAAATGTTTGTATTAATACATTAAATTATATTATTCTATAATTATTATCTACTGTATTATGTATGATGTATATTAAATATATATATATCCCCTACACGTTCCCTTACTTTATTATATGTTATAACATTTTATTATACAGCCGTACTTGGGTAATTGGAAGCTGAAGGGATCAGCAAAAAATATAATTATTCAATACTTTCAAGTATAAAAAATTAATTTTTGTATAGGGATGTCAAGGGACCATGCTAAAAGTTCAAAGTATTCATGATTTCAAATTAAGCAAGTTCGAAATAACAAGTTCAACTGCATATGTTATATAGCCTAGTAATGTTTTATTCAATATTACATTACTTAATGTTTATATTATATTAATTTTTATTTAATTTTTTGGTTTCAATAGTACATGTTCCAGGTTTTTTCTAGCCGTAAACAATGAGAGAAATAGCCTACTCACACCATAGCGCAAGTGTATTATGCATATAGAGTGAAATAAGAGTTGTGAAATCTTTAGTTACTCGAAATACGGTATTTTAGAAGTGAGATAGAGGATGGAATAAATCCATGCCTTCCACCAAACCTTTGCAACAAAATATGTAATTTTGTGTGAGTAAAATGCTCATAAGATTGATTTATAAAGTGGAATTTTATTTTCACACAACACAATCGCTTGTCAATTTATATTGTATTTACATTATTTGTTTGTATTATACTATTATATTATATTAGTCTATTATTACTCTTGGGTTAAATTAGTTTCAGTTAACCAACCATAACAGAATATGCTTTCCAGTTTTCTTACATACTAAATTGTGACGATAATATGCTAACAAAAATAAAATTGCCCCAACAACAGTATAACTAACACTGTCCATAACAAAGTTTCTTGCGAATCGGAAGTTTAAGGTAAGTATTCAAAGAATCCATTTATACTTATCAGGAACTGTGAAGTTTCAGTAATGTAGGAGATAGCTAGGCCTGGTGGCTCACAAAGAAGTTACAGCACTTTGCCACCAGAGAGGGCGACTGGAGTGTGTTGTTGTGTAGAAAACATTTGCTACAAACTTACAATCCGAAGTGACTATAGTCTCTGGAGATGCTACACACAGGAAGATGTGATGGAAGGGTTGAAGAGGGATGAGAAAAGTGAGGGATGAAAATCGATTTGTCTGGAAAAATAGAACAGCCACACAGCTCAGGGTGGGTGCGGAGGTGGCGGGGTGGTTGATGGTGGTAACGCTGAAGAAGAGTCAAAAAACCATAGTGGGATCCTAGTCTCACAAAAAAGAGGAAAAGTATTAAAAAACTGAGCATTCCTCTTCCTCTACCCCTTTCGTCTGCTGTACTCTTATGGGATTTGTAATCGAGTATTGGTGTTTGTGGGTTGGTAGCAAAAGATGATAATTCCTAACCTATCTTAGTGCCAAGGAGATATCTGAGAGTGCGGTTTCTTCTTCTTTTTCTTTACTTGCTCTCCAACAATGGAGGTCTGATAGAAAGGATGAGATCATGGTAAACTGCAAATTGGAAAACTTTCGGGGTGACGTACTTGTGGTTTGGATTATGGGCGGTAGTGTTGGTCCGTCCACTTTGGAAACTTGTTCTAACTCCAGGGCAGGAAAATGGCGTCTGTGTTTGTTTGCGAGGAATTTAGTCTAAAGTTTACCTCCCATCATCGCAGGTGGATTAAAGGATTGATGCCGTCCACTGTTGCTAACTAAATGTCGCTATTATTAATTTTCTCTTAAACCCGCTTTACTCAATGTAATTTTGATTAGTTTCAAAAGGTCTCTCCACTTGTGGGTTATTGAAGGAAACACGTTAACATTACTCTACATTAAAATATTTTAAACCTCCCATGAACGATGCCCACACTGTCGTATCATTACACTATTTTATATCAAATTTATAATATAGATAAAGAGATTAAGGAAATAGTTATAGCGTGTCAGATTTTTAATCTTGAGGTGGACAGAAATCAGTTCGTCTCTTGGTCCAACATGTAATGTCTTTTACTAGAGACAATAGTTCTGATCCAACATGTAATGTCTTTTACTAGAGACAATAATTCTAAACAGTCTATTATAAAAACAAACAACCTACCAAAAACTAGCATCGTTTCTGTAAAAATTATCACCTCTGTCTTGTAATGAAATGTGAGCATGTTTATTGGCGAACTAAAAGTGGATTAGTTGTCTAGAGTAGGACATAGATAGGAAAATAAATACAATAATAAAAAGAGAAAGAAGTAAAATGCAATAAAGACAGAAATAAATACAATAGGTATTAAGAAAAACACAGTAAATAGTAACAAAGGGAAGAATAAATAAGAACATAAATTTAAACAAAAATAAAGAGAATAAAACAAAAAAGAAAAATTAATAAATGAATATAATGTGAGAGTAATAAAGAAGAGTAGAACAAAGAAATAATAAATAAAACAAAGCAAAGAACAAAGAACAAAATAAACATGACTAACGAAAGAAACCTATTGGAAAGATGAGTAAAAGAAGAGAGAAGTAAGAAACAAATTTTATCATCAGCATGAGAGAGAAAGAAGAAGGAAGTTATGAGAGAAGTATATGGCAAAGGACATAAAAAGGAAAATAGAGGGAAGAGACTAAAATATTTTTACCTTAAGGGCGAGGGAAAAAGAGTAATAGGGAAACTAGCATTGATCGGCTCTTAGTAGTCTGAACTGTTTTATTTTGTCTCTGATCCTTTTGTTTGATGTTGGATGTATTGAAATGTAGGTATGGGACTTCTGTTTTCCCGAATTCATGCAGAAACAGACAGAATCCATGCAGACGATTATTTTCTATTCCATCGCCTGGTTAAACCACAAACTGACCACTCAAACCGCTGCGTTTATGGTATGAAAAACCAATTGTGCATCATTGTTGACCAACGAACCACAGAGACGCCATTTTATTCTGTAATTTCATGGTAATGTAGTATTTAAATGACATTGTTTGAACTCTAACTTTAACAGACGTAGGGCCCTTTATGACATGAGTTTTAAAAATACCAGTAGACCTGCTATCTTGACGTGTATGAAATTTGATACTATTAATAATAATTGCATAACAAGAATAATAATTTTGTATGTCCCATAGAACTTTAGATACAAGTTTACTGCCATTGTCCAATTAAATTACATATCTAAAATTATACTATACACAAAATTCCTTAAGATTATACAGAGGTATGCATAGCAAGAACTGCTTCAACACAGATTTAAATCTTGTTCCTTGAAGAATTTTTGTGTGTTCAGGAAACTTAATATTATGTAGTCTTACTCCAGTTATGTAAGATTTTTTTTTATTGCTTCGTTATTGTGCTGTAAGTGTTGCAAATCTAAATGGCCTTTGGTGTTATGTGTATGAATGTCTTGATTACTCTTATTCTTGCCACTACTCCTTATTAGCAATTACGTACAGTGAGTAAATAGTAAAGATCTTCTCAGTTTTGAAAACTTCCCTACAAGAATCCCTACTTAAATTAATTAATCTTAAACACTTTTTTGCATCAAGAGGATTTTATTTAGTTCCCCCTATAGCAGCTACCCCAGGCTTCCATGCCATACAATATATGAGGAAAAATAAGTCCATAGTACACCATTCTGAGCAGAAATGTACCTGCAATTTTTATACTTGTCTCATCGCATGCAACCCCTTACTTATATTTTTGCATACATTTTGTACGTGTTCCCTCCATGTCAAATACTTATCTATATCAATCTCCAAAATAATAATTATTGATACGTAATTACTATCTCGTAAATGGAATATGTTTCTAGCAAAAGGATCTTCGGTGTGAATGTAGTGGCCCATGTGATATGAAATCATACTGTAACATTATAGCAAAAGTGTACTGTATCATATAATAAAGAAGGTCGTGATCATGGTTTAAGCTGAGAAAATTATAAGATTTTTCCAATATGGTCTTTAACATCTCGCCAACATCAACAGAAGCTTAAAGTAGACTATATGAATCTTTTTTATATGTCCATTCAGAATGGGTTTGGGAGGGGGCTAAAGTGGAGAAAGGGAGTAAAGATGAGAGGATTGCTACAGCCACGAAAGAAAATGGCGGACATGCTATGTTGAAGGGATCTAAAGTTCCAGCTTTAATATTAAACGTTTGAAGATAACTACAGGGTTAGTCCTCAATCGATCCCCACATGACCGAATTAAAAACAAGAAGCAGATCGTAACATATTTATGTCATTTCATTTTGTATATTAGTTACCCTTTACATTAATTTATTCTTCAAGCGTTCTGACTTTTCTAAGTATAAATGATACATACGAGTAGACAGATTTCTTTACAATTTTTCCACATTATAATACAATTTAGATTTACGGCACGTGAAAGAACTCCAAGCCTAAATTAAAGGCACGTAAAAGAACTCCAAGCCTAAATTAGAGCCTCTGGACAAAATTTATCGGCTCTGTCACATCCAAGCAATACTTTAGTTTCCGGAGGGGGGTTGAGATGCGATAGGCTTACCTCTGCTCTCTGTAAAATTCATAGGTGAGAAATAGGCGAAATTCATTATTAATTTCTGCAACCTTGTAATCTGGTACCTTTGTATACTATTTTCAGAAGAATAATGTTATAGTTATGGGTAATTATCGTTACAAAATGGCAGCGACCTTTCGTGTACTAAAATGCCGTTTCCGTGATAATTTACACAATTTCCAATATGTTTAGTGATTCTTTATTCTATCTGTAAACATCACATGAACAACATCGTCTACAATCCTTGGAATATCTACAGTATAAGTATTTAAAAAAATCATTTTTTTAGATTTTCATTAAAAATATACATGTTTCAAAAATAAAGTATTAATGTTAAATGAATGATTGTAGATGTTCATATGATAGTAATAAATACACAAAAGTAATAACTCAGAAATAATTATTTTTGTCGAAGTTATTAAGGAAACTGCATTTCAGTGCATGAAAATTTAGTTTGCCACTTTGTAACGTTAATTACCCGTAACTGTAATAATTTTAATAATTTTGAAAATAGTATGCAATTTTAGAAATAGTCAATAAAGAGTATATCAGGTCTCGAGGTTGTAGAGCAATTCATTGCTGAGTGAAAAAAAAAATGAATTTCACCTATTTCTCACCTTTGAATTTTACCCAAAGCTGTATGTCCCCCTTAATTCAGGAATACTATTTCGGGGCTATCCAGTGGTAAATATTTCTTACATGTGGTCCTTTAATATCATACCGGTGCTTTGAAGAAATTTTCAATTTAGATTTAGGAGTGAAGCCTTCGGATTCTCTTCGTCAGCTGAAACCAGTAGAGTAGATAAAGTACATGTATGGTATCACCCATTGTATCGTATATTGTCAATGGGATAAATGAGATTTAATTTTAGTGGCCTACACTGCTAATGGTTTAGGAGCTGAAAAGTATTGAAGTACTGATTCCTATAATTTCTCCGGATTTTTTAAAAATGACATCATTACTGCTGCGCCGGCTAATTGCTTCAGATAATCAGTTTATATCTGAATAATCGCAAATCAAGCAAGCAAATCGTTCGCTGCAAAGAACAAGTTGGACTAAATAAACAAAATCCAGTTGACTCATTAGAGGCTGTATCTGTGTTACAAAAAACTATAATTACGTCAATACTTGTTAGTTAATAGACTGCAAAAATACTCCGAATGTAAACGCGATTAAAACCGAATGACGTCAGAGGGCCACAAAATATAGCCTGTTTGTCAAAACATTATTCAGAATTTCATCCATCATCATATTCAGGGGGTCTTAATACTTAAGTATTTAATAACTAACCGCATCATGTTCGCCAGGGGAATCGAACCCAGAACCTCATGGTCAGCAATTAGAAGCTCTGATCATTATAGCATGTGGCCTTATGTACTGCTGACCTCTGGAGTAGAATCTTTTCTTTCAAAACTAGGACGACAATCTTCACCCTAAGAACAAATTAAGGAGAGGTAGCAAGATAAGTGTTGTCATGAATTACACAGTTAATGTGTGCGAACTACTGTAATACCACAAGGACCTCCAATATGGAAATGAGTCCCTAAGAAAAGGGAGAAGAACTTTAAAAATGTCAAGAAGTCATCTTTGTAAGTAAATGTGCCACCATTGTTATCGTTACTGTTGGCGAATCTCCAGGGGAGGAAAATAGGGTTACCGAAAAATATCGTATAAGGGTTAAGTGCCCCCACAACCCCTTTTTCTCTTTAAGAAAAAAGTTTATAAGGTCGAAGACGCAAACATTTTCTACTGGCGTTGTTGCCATTTGGGCGGTGTCCAAGACGAGAGGCGTAAACCTGGAGGGTGTTAGGGAATGAGGTAATTTTTCCAGCTCCAAATCCCCCTTCTGTATTGAAGTCAAAAATAATACTAACAGTTCATAAGATGTTTTCCGTATGGCATATTATTAATAAATATAGATCTAAGTTATCAGTACGGTTAAGAATTTTCTTTACGTAAGGTAACTTTAACTCAGAGGAAATATCGCGACTTTCACTTGAATTTTTAATACTACAATAATCATTGGTTGACATTGAAAACATTAAGCCTTAATTTGGCGTAAAAACAATTATTTATTTGTTTACATAAACATGATTATAATCATATAATTTATTTACTTAACAAGTTTTTCTCCATAAGGAGGTTGCCATTGAGACAAATATAATGAGAACAAAGAGAAGAGCATATTAAAATAACGCATAGGCCAATCTCCGTCTGCACATAAGATTAAGTATTGTATTCATACAGTCTACGTGAAAGCTTGTGAAAGGTAATGTAACATTTAAAATTAGTTATGAAATTATTGACTCAAGCACAAACTAAAGTGTAGATGACACCACAAAATATTGTTTCTGCTGAAAAATAGGTGGTTACGAAGAAGGGGATATTGAACCATGTATCACGAAAGTGATCGTTTCTTCAAGGGGTATCATTCTGAGAACGAGGGTACCTTAGTGTCTCCTATTGTCGCTGCGGGCGCACTTGCTCGTCTGCACCGGGTCTTAATGGAAAAACATAAATTTAAAACACTTATTTCATGTACAGTAGCTCATATTGTTCTACATAATAGTTCAGAAACAGCACATCATATTGGCCAATGGTCTGTGATCTGATCCACACCACTGCAAATATCTCCCCTTAATTTGTAAATTGGCTTTTGCATCAGTTCCCTAAGATCCCCAAGGTAAGTACGATTCTTTTGACGCTTAGAATTCTTCGTCTCATATTTTCAATATAATTTAAAATTTACCATTCATTCGTCAGAAGAGGAAGTGATGAAGGCTAAAGTAGTGTAAATATCCTTAAAGTACTTTCTTGGAGTAATAACTTTCTACAAAAACCTTTCCGGAGAAAATTCATATCACCGCACAACTGACCTCTCCAGCAGCACATAGAGAAATGACAAATGGAGAGCCACCCATTGTATTCCAAGCCAAGTTCTCTCAGTCCAGAGCACTAGTTATGTGAAACGGCCACTACTTGTATGTGCTTTACAAAATGTAACTCTAACAGTATGTTATGTTTATTCCTATGTGTGCAATCTACTCTTTGTAAATATCTAGGACAAGGTTATTTACTGAAATGCATTCAGTTTCATGATCTTACTTTGTTACAGTAGCTTTATAAATAAACTGTAAGACTGGAAATAGAATTGCAAGGCTCTCTTAAAAGCACTTTCATATCCTACAAAGAATAATAATGTCGTGTCTTTATTTTATTGCAATCCATTGCAGAATTTCTAATACTTTTACATTGTAATATTTATGTTACAATGTAATCACTTCAGACATACCAACAGTGAAACTATAGATACGAGTGAATTTGTTCAAATGATGGAACCATGATTAAATATCCCACTTTTGTCGAAGTAACACGGCTCACTTCTAATTACTTTGTAGGAAGCTACACATGATCTGGAAAACCTAGTTTTAGGACCACCTCTAATTCCCCATTGGTGGAATCGAGGAATACTACCGACTTAGGGGTTGCGTTACCAGTGCCATTTCAAAATACCTGGTCTGAAAGTGGTTATTGTACAAGATTTTAACAAAATTTTAATAGCCACTTTCAAGTAGGCCTAATCGTGAAAAAACTGTTTTTCTTCCTGAAAAGGGTAGCAAAAAGATGAAAAAATCAACATCTTTTCGCCACCGTCTTAGAAGATATCTGATTCAAATGCAAAATGTTGGATTTTATGCTACAGACACAAAACTTAGTTTCTTTACTTATGAGGTTTCAAAAATGTATTAATTTTGAGAATTCTCTACTCTTCATAAAATTTCATGATAGAAAACAAGGTCAGTAGCAAATGTGGCACGAGTGGTGAAAATAAAGATTGAAGAATTAAGGTTTAATATTTGGCTAGTAATTTACGATATTTACTAATTATAACAGCTCACATATGATTCATCTCTATATTATATTTATATATATATATATTTAAAATAAAGCTTTTTGTTACGACCAGGTGTAGTAGACATAATCATTAAACTTAGGCCATTTGGCCTACTAATAAAATGCACTTTTAAAGTGACGCTAGTACATGGATATATCAGTGAAAAAGTTTCCACTGCTATAAAACGCTTCATCGTCTTTTAAATAGAGGCTTTGAAAGATTAAAAAATGCAAAGTGAATTTTGTTTGCATTTTTCACAACCATCAATGATTCATTTCCATAGTAAGGCGGCATAGGTAAAGGGAAAGTGTCTCTGTTATAGGCCGTAGAGATCCGTAGGGTTCTGTGAGGTTGAGGCTCCCATATAAAGACAGGAAGATGGTAAAGTTGAGAGCCCTGCTCATCGATAGATTTTTACCCCCCAGAAATACTCCTGGTACTCATTTCTGTTACAGGATGAATCGACCCCATGGCCAAAGCGCCAGCAGCGGATTAGACCAATGAAAAAATCCCATTGACCTCGTCGGGAATCGAACCCGCGACATTCCTGTTTTTGTAGTGCAGTGCCTCAACCACGAAACACAGCTTATTCCATGATGGCATAATTAATTAATTAATTATTTAAAGAGGAACGATTTGCCTTGTGTTATATCTGGCTTACAATAGTGACTTACAGAGCACATGGTACGGTTAATGGCATAAATATATATACATATATATATCCTATATGTGTGTGTGTGTGTGTTCCTTATTACTTTGAAAATAGTAGAAGTGTGCAATTCGAAAAAAAATATCAATAGACAAAAGTGAAGAACTTTCAATTATTCATGAATACAATCCGAATACACAAATTAAGACCACAATATTCAGATCAATATATTTTGTAAAAACTTTTCTCCCTCTCCTCTGATCCGTCCTCTTTTCAATATGAACGAGTCAGAAGTTACACACCCACAGGTTAGCATGTTCGATTAGTGGAGCAGGTTTTTTCCCCTGATCCCTGTCAGATCCCACTAATTGCATGGGCAGAACTTTCAGGTGGGTTTGATTGGTGTAACCCATGATTTAACATCAAAGTCATTCCTTGACCAATATGCTGCTATAATTACGTCAATCTGAAAATCCATCAAAACTATGCCGCCTCTGCCCTCCCACCCCATTAAACGTATTAAACGTTGTTTAGTCACAGTAAGCTCATTCCTACATATTAAATGGAGGGATATTAGACCTTATGTTCACATTAAAACAGTCTGTATGTAAACCTTGCGAAATAGATGGCGATTAAACTGGTTCATGTGGAAGGTAAACCAGAGTTGGATGAAAACCAAGATAATGCAATGTAGTGTATCTCGTAATTGCTGAATGTATCCTATATATGCTATATGCATATTAGACCGAATGAATAGCAAAATATTTTGTAAAATAATTTATTTAAACCATTTATAATATCTTCTGACACATCAATTTTTATGTTTTAGCCTATCAAAGTCGAAGTAGGCCTAAACAACTATTCAAGTAATCTTTTGTAAAACTATGCTCATATTCTCCCCTTTCTGTACCATGATGAAAATGTATAGAAACGTGGCTGAAAACGTGATTCTTTCTATTACAATAAATAGTTGTTTTATAAATCACATGGTATAGCTTAGTAGTATTATACAGTCAAACATCCATATAACGAAATTTGTGGGCCGTAGCAGATCATATTGTTATATCAGGGTTATTATTATATTGAGGGGCAGAATACAGTGCAAACTACCGGATTACAAGGAGTGGTCTCTGATTAATGGAAGTCTGTACAGTTGGAAACAAAATTAGCAGTGCCCGATGGCTTGCGGTTAATTATTTTTAGCTTTTTGCATGTTTACTCTGATTCTGAAGCAGCAGTACATTACAAATTTAAATGCTATACAAATACGAGTATTTATGTTTATGACAAAACCATAACTGAAACTAAATGATATTTAATGGATAAAAGCAATGCAGCATGAAGTACAGCAATAATAGAAAAATATGAATACACTCGTAATTTGTTGAAAATAATATAATAATAGTAAATTACCATAACTTATAATTTTTAATGTTGATTATAGACAAAACGAAAAATAAAAATAAGATAAAAATAATAAGAGTGAATTACAGGCAAACCTTTGTATAGCGAATATAGATATAATGACGAATCAGCATTTAGCGATATTATTATTTGGTGTTGGCAAATCCCTTATCTTAACGTTAAGGGATGACAGAAGCCTTTGGGTAAAAAGGCGATTTTTAAATTTTAGTTTCATATAATCAAGCTTACCCTAAAGCATGCCTGTGCAAAATTTTATGACTTTTGACCAATGACAGGTGCTCCTGGCACTATTTTGAATCCCGGTGAGCTTCCTACTATTAGGACAATTTTCTCAGCTTCAGTTTACATGTTATTTTGCCACATACAAAATATATATATTTCTCCCACAAAAAATGAGATACAGCAATGATTTTTTCACAATATACTTTACAATGTGTGCAATAAAAGTATCTAGGGCTAATTAGATATTCTGTATAGGCCTTAGTTCATTACAAAAATATTTAGTACCATCCCAGGGCAGTGTTTTTCATTTTTCTGGGTAAACATATTTTTTTAAACAAAAAGTATAAACCATTAAAAATATCGTCATTAAATTTGTAAAAGCTAGCCATCAAAGAATCTCACATAAAAAAATCAGGTTCATGCTTTAATGAAATTAATATCTCAAAAACAAATTTTAAACTTTGGTTTTTAAGTTTACGTTTTATTTAAGCGTGCAATGTCTCAAGTTTCTAGAGGTAGTAGTTTAGAAAACAACTCTCAACACTTTGGTAATCTCTTAAATGTTACTCACTCCAAAGATGAAGTTATTTTACAAACACCCTTTTGAACGATATATTGAAGTTCAATTGTTACAAGCAAACTGTGGATGGTAGTAAGTAGCAGATAGTGTCCAGCCCAGTAACGAATTGTTTTCTACGGGCCTGAAAACGGCTAAGCCAATGTTCCACGATCCAATTTTTTTATTAAAAAAGTTGTACTAATATAATTTCTATACAATTATTTCTGGCTATGCACACAGGAGTGCGTTTTGGTCCAATATATAGCGTCAGGAATTATCCCATCTTCCCTTGCAATATATTACAGAAATATGTGGAAAGCTTGAATTCAGTAAATACTTTCCCCATATTGTATTTTCCCAATTATTGGACGCATTTTTGTCTTGTGTTTTAATATAGGCAGATCAATATTGTATTATTATTCTATTGCTAGCATTTTGTATTATGTATGATATCTATTGAATTGGTTTTTTGTATATTTCTTTTAATGTATTTTGTATTTATCCTGGTTGAGTGGAAGATAAGGCCCTATGGCCTTAACTTTGCCAGGCAAATAAAACATTATTATTATTATTATTATTATTATTATTATTATTATTATTATTATTATTATTATTGATCAAGAGTAAATTTTAGACGAGCCAAGAAATAAGCATTACTGCGTTTTCAACTGGCTTGTGATTGATTTCCTGGTGAATATTATTTGTCACTTTTACCTTCCGGAGGTGGAGTCCTTACACGTGGCTATGACCATGACAAAACAAGTAATAAGGAAGTTAACTGAAACATTAGAAAGTGCTAAATCAGCTGAACATTAAGGCGTCTCCATAGCAACAGTATGTTATTCACACCAGAAATAAGCGTTTAAAACGGGTGCGCGCGCGTGTGTATTAAAACGGAAACGTAATAATGTTATTACGTGAGACAGGCTGGCAGCTCAGCGTAGTAATTAAATTAGCAGAAATGGAATATAACTTCGATTTTCCGTACCATGCTTATAGTGAATTAAATCAACCCACTACTATGTTTAGGCGCTACACAATAGGCACTGCAATTTCGCAATCCATGGACTGTGTTAACAAGAATAGCTGCAATAGTGGAGACATAAGCAGGCTTATTCTTTGTAGCCCTACCACTGTTATAAAATATTACAGAGTACCAAACATCAAGTCACACATGTTTACAGAATATTCATAGAAATGTTCCTGCTTCAACCGTTAAAACTGTTGACATCTTACTATTCAGTATTAAGGAAATGCGATAAGACTTGAAGGACCTAGTTCAATAAGGGCGTAAGGCACAAGGACATAGTTTCGAGAAATCTTGATGTTTTTAAACAATGTTACCACTTACTCGTACAAGTAGGTGATTTAAAGTTTAATTTTATAACATATTTTTTAAGGCTAGGCTAAATTAGTGTTCTGCAAATTTACAAGGCACGTTGGGATGTTTTACAACTAGAGGTACCTAAACGTGTGACACAAAAACTTATGCACTTTTACAGTAGCAAAATTTTTTTACTTTGTAATATATTATTTGTTTTTACTTTATTTGAGTAAAAACCTGTATTATAAAGTGACAATTGCACGTTTGACAATGAATATCAGTATAGTACACAGTGGCAATTGCATGTTCCCCAATGAATACCAGTATAGTCATTAATTCAATAGATGATAAGCAAAACCATCTATTTTCAATGAAGTTACACTTCAGAAATGCAAGTTCAGTTTTTATTAGCATTTGCTTGCACGGTATCACTGGATGGAAGAAAATAAAAACAGTTGATAAACACACCTCAATAACAGATAGGAAGTGTGCCTTACGCCTGTATGGAACTGTTATGAAATAGATCGAATGTGCAGTCTCACAGGTCTTTTCTTTTCTTATCACTTGCTTTGCTCGTTTCATAATTTTCATAAGAGTACCTTAAATATTATTATAGGCAAGTTGCATACGATTGTTTTTGTTCGACCATAATTGCCTGCATGTCTAAATTTTGAGATTTTAGAATCACTCAAACAAATGGCAATGAGCCCGCAATAACCTTCGGATCAGATGGCTTTCGTAGTTATAGTCTCCTTCGAAGGATGGCAGCTCATGGCGTCGGTAACATCGAAGCTTCCTTTTGGTAATTTTCTTGAAACCAACTGATTTTGAGCACATGAAACGAATTAATTTTAGTATGGTATTAAAATTAAAACGAACAGAACTTATTTTATTTTATTTATTACGCAGTTTTCAGCTAGTACTCTCAAGATCTCAAGATCGTTCTGTGTTTAATAATAATCGATATCACACCGATGTTATAATGAAGATCAGTTTCGAAATGAGTATCATTATGATATGGTTCCTTCACACGTAATAAACGTATTATAGTATTTTCGAACAAAAAGTTAAATATTCCATTCTTAAGCATGATGTTTTCAAATGGAAGCTACTTCTATAATCCCTTTACTTTCCAGACTTTGCGGACATAAAATATTACACTAAAGGATATATATTTTTTGTTATGTAGCCTATTTTTGAGCTAAAATAACCAAGTATTCAGGAGCTTTTCCATTAATGAGTTATTTATAATTAATACATGAATTTCAGTTTATAGCTTCCCATGAGATTTACAGTAATCGCTAAAGTGAAATTGAACTGTGGCTCCAGTTAAGGTCTTGTTCATTGCTAAAAGAAGTAGTAAGCTATATTGTAAGAAAGTATAGGACGGTATAGAGCTGCGATGGTAAACAAAAATTCTTTGTAGCACTGTTTGAATTTCCTCTATTCATCCCCAACACTATGTAAGGGCGGTGTTCAAATTTGAACCGTGAAAGATTGGGTAATGCAATCGACGCCAATGGTAGAATACAAAGTGTGCAAGATAAAGAAATGAACTGTTTAGGAGTAACACCTGTGCTACTTTCCTAATTTGCTCAGGTAAATTACTTTGGTCAACATGAGATATTCTAGCATTTATAAGTTCAAACAAACAGCATACTGCATAATTTCCTAATCCTTCTACAATATCCCGCCTGCCGTAATAAAAAATACCTACAAGTAAAAGCAGAAGAATTGTGAACGTTGAAATCGATCGTCAGTACTTTTGGATAGAAGGGAAGTTGGATGACTAAAGCAATAAGCAGGTATGGCTGAGTCCTAAACCTCACTTGATAGATTTTCTGATGAAGAATAATTAATTATAACTTAAATTATTTGTCATTGTGACTTTCCGGGGGAGGAGACCTTATACATTTGTATGCTCTACTCTTTATGTCCATAAAAGAGGAAACCATTACTTGCAAGCTTGAATGAGATTGATTCTATACACCATGCTTTGAACAATACTTCTATGACCTAAAGCGGCCCTTACACGATCAATAATATTGACAATACAGTATGATATTGACTATAATATTGATCATGTAAGGTGAAAAAAAGAGTATTGACGGTCAATATTGAAGCGATATTGATGAAATCCAAATTTTATGATCTCGGGGCGTCAATATTTAAAAGTGGAGGTGATATTGTCAATATTATGGAGCGTCTTGGGGTGGACGTCAATAATATTGTCAATACTCAGTTGTTGCCGTGCTTTCGTAGGGAACGGAAGTGATCTTTGTGCGGAGTATTATAGATTATACAAGTGACCTTGAGAAAATACCTGAAGATCTTGAAATAAAATAAAATAAAATAAAAAAGCTAGAACGTAAAATCCGATTGCTAAACAAAATGAGCTTCTACAAAAGGTATGTTCATATTTAGAAAACTCGAAGAACCCTGACAGCACCATACCGACTATCTCAAAAGCTTGGGGAGAAAAACTGCTCACTTTGGATGCGAAGCAGAGACAGTTTGCTGAGAAAGCAATAAATGACATGCTTTTTGAAGCAAGCTTGGGCACTCTCCATTGCAACTCCGTAATGAAGTATGTCAATGTCCAAGCCCTCTAAGTACCACACAACCGGGAACAAGTCGTGGCAGCACTTCATCCTTCTCCACATTTAATTGCTCTTCTCCTACTCACAGTGATAATCCACCACAACTAATCAACAACCAACATCAGGATTTATCAGCGGCGACTTTTTTCAACACCTTCTCAGATTGAGGATTTTGAATTTTGATTGCCTTATTTCTTGTTGTATTTTTCTTTGCTGTTTAATCACTATAATCTTTTGCTGTAAATTATTCAATATGCGTTTCCCTGCTCCTACTGTCATGCTAACTACTTTCATATAGGTAGTGAAGAGGTTCTGTACAATGACAGACTGATATACTTAGGTAAGTTGGAAGGTATCTGGAAAATATATTTAAAACACTTGCTTTCATGTAGTCTAGGACATGAACAAGAGTTTTACACGTTTCAATTATAGCTTCGCTGATAGTTGCAGGCGACATGATGACAGAGAACTTCAAATCTTCAAAACTTCTTCCTGTAGCTAAGTACCTCAGGGTTGAGGCTAATTTCTCATTACAGGGACGCATTCCCTCATGTTTGTGTTCTGCCTTATGAAGAGTGGTTCCACCATCTGTAATAATTTTATGAACGTCCTTTCTTTCATTCTGAAATAATCTTTCGCATCTGTCAATCTGATTTCCCTCAGCAGCCTCATATGAGAATATTCTTCACGTTTTTTCAACCACTCTCTCATCCATCGATTTCGCTGAACTTGACGAATACTTCCGATAGCCATAATTATGGCTACACAACCTTTTTTTTCGATTGTCCATGTTTTCAAAACACAAAACGCCACGAAAATCCACTTGGAAAGACATAATTTCACTTGTCCGAATGGTGGAAACAAACGTACTGAGCACATTTATTGATAAAATTATTGACAATAATATTGACCGTGTAGGGTTTGGCGGTGGTACGCTCAAGAAGTTACGTCTGTATTGACAATACTGGTATTGTCAATAATATTGATCGTGTAAGGGCCCCTTAAGAGAGAAACAGACATACAGGTAGTTGTTTACTTCAAATGTCTTTGTTTTAATGGTCAGACATTTTGTGACCGTGGAAATACACTGGATTTATTTCCTTCTGATAAGCATGTTTGCTTATATAAAGTTTTTGTACTAATTACGGTTATTATTATTAAATAATACAACAGAATTATCAGTATATTATCCAACTGAAGAATATTCAAGTGAAGTTGTTGTCAACTTTGTAGTCAGGCTAACTGTGTACTCATTGTTTGTTTATTTATGAAGGGTCTTAAGTCTACTGACTTCAGACGTTATTTAAATATGCAAAAAGGCAAGATCAAATTTTTGTACACCTCCAAGCGTGAGTCTTAAGTCCTTTCATTACCAAACGATGAGTCTATAGTCAAAGAAACAATATTTCCACTAGGAAAGCATTTTCACCAAAATTTACCTTATGTCCTTATATGGTCATATTTTTTTTAAAAATTATTAATATATTTCCTATATTTCAGTGACTGGTGCCGGTTTGCAGTGGAAAAACAAATTGAAGTCCAGCTGAAGGTACGTAAGTACTACGAAATTGTACCCCTAGTTAATTATTATGTTTCCTATATTGATATTTTTATTTTAAACGATAAGATTGTCTAATGTATTGTCTTCATATCATAAGTTAAAAATTGATAAAATTTTCACTTACTGAAAAATTTCGTAGTTAAAAAATTAGTATGTTGGAGGAATACATTATACCGTGTGTGGGTGACAACTGAGCATGTTAATTTACAAAATGCTTGATTCAGGTTTCCCTTTCCCATCTCTTGGCTTTAATAGTGTTTTGTACATTACATCTTTGTTAGTGAATTATCAAATTTCATACGTCCTACTACAACCATGAGGTTATTTTCATGACCTTTAACAAAGGTCCACGTCACCTACGCGCGCATCTTAGATATTCTTAGATATTCCGCGTATTCCTAGATGCAGTGTGGATATTAAGGTTTTTATTTCTTTTGTTTACGCACTTTAGGAATCAGAATCCCTACCCTGACCTAACGAACTCACTATAATATGATTTATAGTATGTGTATGTAATAATATTTACATAATATATTGTATATATATTACATATTGTATATATTGTACGTCAAGTAGGCCTACAGTAAAGTGGTCCCTATAAAGGCCAAGAAGACCCTTAGGGTTCCAGGAGGTCGAGGCTATCAGATTTCTTAGACATTCGGGACATGAAGGTACTAAGGTTGTCAGCCTTGCGCACCGGCTGCCTGTACCCGCAGGATTGCTTCTGAAAGTCATTTTTGTTAGAGACTTAGTCATGGTCATAGTACCACCATAAGAATTAGGCTAATTGAAAAATCTCAACAGGCTCATCAGAGATCGGAATCGCGATCTTGTGTAGTATGTAGTCTTTTATTGTGGTTTTTTATACTTTTACATTCTTTCTCTACTGAAATCTAGTGTTCGTTTACTATTTCAAAAATCTTATGTAGGTTGAATGAGCTATATTCCATCAATTATAGAAAGCTGACATAATTTTATTGTTGAAAGTTTACAAAATTCTACGAATCTTTCATCTCTTTTTACCTTTCAACTGCAGCAGTATCACTTTAAACTAAGTTGTACTAGCCAGTAAGAACAAGCATGTTAACAACACGTATAAAAAATATAAAAATAATTAATAACTTTCTCCCTGCAGAGGCCTGACATGCGAGAGACCTGCTTGGCGTGTGGTTCACAAACAATTATGCAAATGTATTCTTTTGTTACTAGCTCACTGCATGCAAAAACCTCTATCTCTGTTAGCGGGAGTTTTAATCAGTGTTGAAGCATGGCGCTTCTAAGATGTTCAGGCACTTTATTGTCCATACATTAATTAAACTCAGCGGGTAATAAAGGCTCTAAGTGCCAATTTTATGCTCCTAATGCACGAGAACAGCAAGGTAATAATGTCGTCACGAACAGACAAATTGTGTGGTGCTCAATTTCACAAGTTCAGCTTCAGGTGGTAAATTACATTTCATAATGAAAAGTTCACTTTCAAATTATATGAATATATTGGTTGCTGTGAACTGATCTTTTCACGCAGCCAAAATAGCATTGTCAAAGACTAGATTCAAGAGGTCCTTTCTTCAAATACTAGAACTGACAACTCGGACTGTACGCTGTTTTGTAGTTTTGCCATACGCTCAGAAATGCCTGGTTAGAACTTAACCACAGTAACTTTTTTTTTAATTTTCGCTGTAAATAGTGAAAGGAGAAACACCTTTTAATATATCTTAATTATATATTTTTAATTATTACAAATATAATTGTTAAAGTGATAGGCCTACTATATGTTGCCTAAAACAATAAGTTATTTTTAGGTATAGATCAGTTAATAAAATAGTTACATCTATATTATGTGGATTTATATTATTATTATTAATATTATTATTTTGACAGCGAATCGTAAAAATAATCTTATGGATGAAGTTAAACATAGTTGAAAGAAAATTTGCAATATATTGGTATGACTTGGTCTAATATGTAATTAAAAGATCTGTTTCCTTTGAGAATCTTATGTAATTCAGTAACAATCATTTCATCATTTCTTTATAAAAATGTTGTTATCTTTGAGAAACCAGTACCAACGTCTCAGTTAAAAACAGCTTGAATTTTTTTGTTCATTGATATACCAATCTTATTCAATTCAATAACAATTGATAAAACATCTAAAATCATGGCTAATACATTTTTTGTAACTTTGAGGAACTTGTTTCAAATTCACAATTAAAAATAGCTTGAATGGTATTTTCTTCATTGAAGGGTAGTTATAAGCCAGTTGTTCAAACTTGGGTTTTAACTCTTGCCGCGCGAATAATGCGACTTTGACTGAGGCTTAGACACCTGAATACTCCCTACTACAATTATACAGTAGAGTACTTTAATTAATATATATTAAGGACAGGGGAAGTTATGTGTTTCATATCAAACTATTTAAAATAAATTCTCAATGCTGTAGGTTTTTCGGATGAACGGATATGGGGCATGCAATTATTTAACTATGACATTAGATTTTATGCTTAAATTGCCATAAAATGTAATGTGATTTGAAATGCGTGGCTGGGGACATGGGGGTTGGCTATCTACCCCTCACTCAAGTGCACCCTTGAGTCCTATAAGTATGATGTGACACGCAGATATATCTGAATATAATTTCCCTGTCTCTGCCATCCGTCTACTTCATTGCTTTGCCATATAGTAAATAACAAATTCGCTGCTTCCACAATCCCGCGTTTAAAAGTCACTTTTATCATAAACTAGTATTATTGGGAGACTCAGTGCCCAAAAAATCGAATAATTAGCATAATACCCAAGATTACGTATTAAATGTTGGATAAGGGATAATTGCGGCGATACTAATGAAGCATAGAGTTCACGCGAGAATCTAATGCTCACATTAAAGCAACTGTAAACATTCAGATGACATTGTTAAATTGGACAATATTGTTTGTATCGTGTATATCGGAAAAAAATATAACTAACTACTGTTGGTGCCATTTTATGAAGGTTTCGTCCCAAACCATCGTCTATCTACATCGTCTACCGAAAGGCCTTGGGCAATATAAGAGAAGTTGGGATTAAAGTATGAGATTATTATTTTATATTAATGCACCAAATTCACACTCTAACAATTCAGACAATATATTTCTCTACAGCGTGGTAAATTTAGAAAACTAATATTTAGAAATGATTAAAAGCTTTAGTAAATTCTACACGATTTTATAACGATCTGGGCCCTATTTCATAAAACTCTACAGGTGTGACAAATACGACAATTATGTCAAGTCTGACAAATTTGTCAATATGTCACGACAATTGTATTTTTCATAAATATTACAACTTTTCCTTACATTACAGGCAAATTAATGTAAATTGTCAGACTAAAAGAACCCATTTCACAATCGCGACAATTTTTTGTCAAACCTAAAGATTACTTTAGTACACTGTAGATGGCTCTCATGTAAGCATGTGATAATTGATCACAACATCGAATGTGATACCTAAGCAATCGATTATTACTATAGAAAATAATTTAATTATATTTCTCTTTTAATACAAAGTCACTGAAATTGAAAGTTAGGTTAATCCATTGCCTAAAAACACTGGATGGTTTCATGTCTATTTCTTCACCACTTTCACTACTACCAATATCACTACTACTAGTGTTCATTATTAACAAGACAATTTAGCAAGTTTGTTAACAAAGTTTAAATCACAAGAAAGTTTGCCAAGTTATGCCACACATTTACATAACCTACTCTGTTAGCCTACATATGAAAGATTGCCTGTCACTTCTGCAATGACAATTCTACATTTTTTCTAAATTTGTAAATATGTCAGCAAAAATTAATGTTTCATAAATGATAGGTATCCTAAGATTTGACATATTTGTCAGACTTTTACCTGTAAACTCAAAAGTTTTGAGAAACAACAATATGTACAATTGTCATACAAATCTACAAAATTGTCATGACATTTATGTAAAGTTGTCAGCTTTTATGAAAAACACAATTGTCAAAATGTAAACCTGTAAGACAATTTTATGTCACCCGTCACCTGTAAAATTGTAACTTTTATGAAATAGGGCCCTGGTTTCATAATGAAAGATATATAAGCATTCATGAACCACAGAATTATTGTCTCTGTTGTATTGTCTCATACAATATTGTATACAATGTTGTATTGTATTGTCTCATAATGAAAGGATTTACCGTTATAATGAGCTAGACTGTCAGTGGAGTGTTGCAGTTAGGACATGATAAGTGTGTGTTCTTTTTAATAGAGGAAGACTGTGTCCAGTAATTTTCTTTAGTCTCCACAAAATTGCAACAGCACACTGCCAGATCGCCGATGAGAAGGCAATGATCTGTCACTTGTACAAAACAAACACACAACGTGACGTTATACACTTGTTGACGTTGCCAAACTGCTTGTAATATGTGGTCCATGTAATATTCTTTAATTTTAATTTGTATGAAAATTACCAACTATATTTAAATTTATTGAAAACCACAGAAAAATGTATTCCTTATCTTTCCTCAGTTCTATAAAAAAATATATAACAGTATGGATAATATTTATCATAAGCAGGCTTTAAAACTTAGTGCCCGAACCCACAGAGGGAGTTGATTCCGGTTACCAACAACCTGAGTATAGGGGGTGGAGGGTGATTGCGTAGGCTGATAAGACAGTCATTGATAGTAGTACCGGGAAGCGAATGCCCTCGTAGTACGGTGCCTCTCAAATTGGTCAACACCTTGTCATTGTGCGTGTTTAAATTTATAATACGTGTTCGGCATGCCGAATGTAAAGTGTTCTAAAACGCAAACATATATTGAAACATTTGGGAGGGACTATTATACACAAACAGGATTTCTCCTGTATCGTTTTGCATGCTTGTAATGTGAGTTTAGATAATGAGAAGTTATTTTGTGGTCTTCCTATATCTGTATTCTGGTTTGTTTACTATCACGTGAACTAGCATATGGTAGCTAGGGCATACGCCGAGCAAAGTCTGTACAGTACGGTTGCTGTTAACATATTCGATCGGGCACTAAGTTTTAAAGCCTGATCATAAGTTAGTTAATGCCACGAGTTACTTGGAAATAGCCGGTAAATTCGAGAGCAATAAAGTTGCGAGAGAATTCATATAGGAAAGTTCAAAGCCACGAGCTTTCCTTAAATAATTGACTATTTAACGAATAATAGGCTATGTATAAATAATTAATGAAATGTATTGAAATTGAATTATTTGAATAGTATTTTAGAATGAGACAATATTGTGTTTATTTTACCGAAGGCGTAAGTTGTTAAAATGTGCATAGTTATGCAACTTCCGCCGTGTATATTTTCATACTTCCTTGAATTCTCAAAAGTGCGATAATTCAGAGCAGACGCTGAAATGATTATTTCCAAGTGACATTGAAGACTTCTTTCAAAATCCTCCATATGGCTTTGCTTTCTCTAAGAATCGGAAAACTCACTCACGAAAGATTTCAACTTGCGACCAAATGAACATGAGATTGCGATATTACCACCTCAGTCAACTCATTCCGTAAATTATGTACGTTGGCATTAGTTATGGCAATATTGTTGAATATTTTGAGGTGAAATTTCAAGAGGAATCCAATCTGAATGTGCAGGACAATATGCCAGAGCCATATATTTTTATTCTGATGGTAAATTGCAGTGGTGAAACTGGTACTACGCGCAGATATGTCAATCAGCCACAGAATAAAACTCTCCCATCACGTTTGGCATTTGTCTCGAACCAACGTGTGAAAACTAAACATACCAGGGATCTCTGACCGACATTACTATGACAACTATGAGGCAATAGGGCGGGAGTGGGAAATTTATTTTAAAATAATGTGTTGGAATTCAATTGCTGGTTATACATTCCACATATTGTTCAAACATTGGGATTGGAAGCACAAGCCTCTAAGTCCATTCATGGAAACAATGCCAAGAATACTTCTTCTCGAACAGAATATTATTAAGCAAATCCTTCATTTCTTTTCAATAACTGAAGGTTTCTTATATTTCATGATGTGAGAATATAATACATTAACCTTTGAGGATGCTTAAATGTTGGTATTTTCTGTTATTGAACTAAAAGCACACTCATTAAAAACAGAGTATCTATGTTTTTATTTAGTTATGTATATATTTATACAACAAAAAGCAATTTTAATGCGTTATAACTTTGTTTATAGTATCCGGGGGGTATGACGTAGCGTAGTGGTTGGGGCGCTGGGCTACAAACCGAAAGGTCGTGAGTTCGACTCCGATGAAGTCATTGGAGTTTTTCAATTGACCTAATTCTTCTGGTGGCTCTATGGCCCTGGGATCGACTCAGCCTCTAACAGAAATGAGTAACTTACCAGGAGCATTCCTGGGGATAAAGGCTGCCGGTGCGTAAGGCTGACAACCTTACCACCTCCACGTGCCGAATGTTTAAAAATTCTGGGAGCCTCAACCTCCTGGAACCCTCGGGGCTTCAATGGCCTGTATAGGGAACACTTTACTTACACTTTTTTTTTGCTTTCCATTTACGCTTAAGCCAACCATTTGAACGTCCTTAAAAGAAGTCTGGACGTCCCAAGAAGGAAACCGGAAGAAAACAAAAACCAGTACATGTTTCACTCTACCACATTATTCGTATGACTTAAGAGTGAGACACACATAGTGGTTTTTGTTTTCTTCAGGTTTATTTCTTAGCTTTGTAAGGTTTGGGGAATGGCTAATATGTTCAAGAGTCATTACTTCTCATTCAAAACAATATTTTGCTACATATTTTCCGTTCTTTTCTATGGAACTGAGACCTGGACTTTGACCGAGACGACAGGCAAACGACTTGAGACATTTGAGATGTGGCTATACAGAAGAATGCTAAGAGTGCCATGGAAAGATAAAATTACTAACAACGACATTCTCCGCAAAATGAAGAGAAAAAAAAAAGGAAGTCCTAAATACAGTAAAATGCCGAAAACTACAATATCTCGGCCATATAATGAGAAATGGAAACAGATATAAACTGCTGCAGAACATTCTTGAAGGAAAGTTCTCTGTTAAAAGATGACGAGGGAGAAGAAGAAAATTTTGGCTTGGAAACTTAAGGACATGGACTTCACACACGAGTTAGGAACTTTTTTGAACAAGCAAAGGTGATATAGCTATGATGGTCACCAACATCCGGAACTGATAGGCACTAGTAGAAGAATTGTTATTTACTCTAAGTCAAAGCTCTTCATGCAGGCCTAAGATTTTAATCTTTCAGTAGGCCTACATATAAATAACACAAAAATGTAGTTAAGCCCACCTAAAATAACATTAGGAACACTATTAGCTTAAATATAACTGCTGATACAATGTGTGATTTGTACATGCGTTGTATGAAATAGGACATTTGTTATTTGGAATACCTAGTAGATATAAAAATCTAAATGGATTTTTTGCTCGTGATTCGTTAACAGCTATAATAAAAATTGCGTAAAAATAATTAAAACTTTTATGCTAAACGAATCCTTTTTATCGACTACTATCGACTAATAAGAACAATAAAGGAACAATGAAGAAGTATTATGTAGGCCTATACTGGATGACGTTTTGCATGATTACTTTTGAAAATTTCACATACCGTATGCGTTATTAACCACGAAATCTTGGACTTTTTTTTAGTTATTAAACTTTATGAATATCGTACCGTAAATTTTTAAAATACAATTTTGGAGTCATTACATTGTAATTTGCAGAAATGTTAAAGCATATACCAAATTTTAGGCCTAGTACGTGCCTTCAATTATTGTACGTGAACGAAACATCGCGTAAAGATTTATTCGTATCCGTCGTTTATTTACATACAAACATAAAGTATACGAATGTGAATGGCTCGTACATTCTACCGTTTGAGACAGCTAATATCTTTTGTTCCTAGTATAAAAATTCCTTTAAGAAATACCGCGATACTGATCCGCGTGAATGAACACCGATTCGTCTCATTGCCGCTTTAGAATGTTTGGTATGACACTTTTTTGTTTTTCAACTGTGTATTCCTGTACTTCGTTTCTTAGCAACAAGGGAGCTATTAATCATGGTTTCATTGGAATTACAATTGCGGTTAAAATCGGAGTTGGGGAAGGAGCAATACATAGGAAAAGGATCCAAAGTCAGTAAACTGGGGCTCGCTTGGATTAAGATCACAGATGAAAACGGAATGAGAGTTTTCCCATATGTAAAGGGGAAGACTCATGGTTTCATATTTTGGCGAATTGTGAAGGTTTGGAAAATTGGAGGGAAAAATATATACCAGTATCTTTTATGGAATCAAATAGGGAGCAAAGAAAATGTTTGGAGTTACTGACGGACAAAAACGTTGAGGAAAACATTGGAATTTTTTTAATGAAGGCGAGACAGCTCAGGTTTGAAAAAGCGGAAAATTTGTGAGCGGGTGAAGAATAGACTTAGTTTTTGTGTTATTTTTGTATTTTATATTATTTTCTTTACTCCTTTTTGTGTGTTTTGCGTAAGCATGTACGATCCATGCGGACTCATGCGACTGTTTGCATTAGAATTTGTAAAAAGATAATTACTATAATAAACACTTACTTACTTTTTATAATGTTTTATTCTACAACAATAATAGGTAATCGGTTGGAGTGAAAATAATAGTACATCATTCAACGAGCCCAAAATGACTTTTATTAAGACAGGAGGTTTGTTTTGATGAAACTCGCTTTGTTCATTTCTTAATTTTCATACGAATATCTTAATTACCATTATATGCTAGTTAAATACGACTGCTTTTGTTCGACCATGTTTAACTTTTGGGTTTTTAGAATACATCGTATTTGATTAAGCAAACTACTCTCGTAGAAGTTTCGTTAGTAGTTCTAGTTTTTTTTCGATAGAGGTCAGGCTACAAATCACGCAGGCCGCAGGGCTTCTCTTGACGTTTTAACCTTAAACAACGCATATTAAAACTCACGAAATTAACTCAATTGAATATAATATTAAAATTAATACGAGCAGAATTAATTTTATTTCAAGTACAATTTGTTTATTACTCGTCTCATTCGCTGCTTTCAAGGTTTCAAGTTCGTTCCGTGTTCAACAACAATTGATATTACACCAGTGTTATAATGGAAATCTATATCGTAATGGATATAAGTGATACCGTTACGTCACATGTACTATGGTCGAAGAAAAAGTAGTTTATTTAACTTTTTTTTTTTACTTTTGTACGTTTGATACCAAGCCATACCATTTTACGGTTTTGTGTAACTTTTTAATCACTTAAGCTGAAGAAGTTCAACATGTTGACCTCTTGTTTCATGAAAATTTATTATAGGCTGATGATCCGAAACTTTCCCTGCGAATGTTATTAAGATTAACTTTTCAGGCTAGAAGCCTGGTCAAAGGTATTGCTTTCTGCAATGAAGTATCTCCTATGCGAGTACACTGTTGCACTATTTTCTGCAGCATTTAGTCTAATTGTTCATTCAACGATGTTAAGGGTATTTTGAAATTAGTCAAAATTATTCTTCTGGTGACTCTGTAACCAGGGAATTGACTGAGCAACTAGAACAAATGAGCACCAAGAGCAATTCTGTCGACCTGTGCGTAAGGCAAACCTATTTGTATCCGTTGTATGAAAATCTAGCATTGTCAAAATATCGGAAACTTATGTTGTGCAAGATCTAAAAAGAGAGTGCTTTATTTTGTGGTATTTTGTTTAAAAATATGTTGTTGTATAAAGGGGACTAAAGGTCAAAATTTGTTTTAACTACGTTTTACTTGACTGTTTATACACCTACCGATCATTTAATGGTCAGTACTTTTTTTATCTGCTTATTCTTTATTTATTCAAAAATATAATATTGAAGATATCCAATGTTCAAAATGAAACTGGTTACAAAGTTTTCTTTGATATCTATGCAAAGGAACATTTAGAAAAGCTTCATAAATTAATTTTCTTATGCCTTTAGTACAAAAGGACAGAAAAGCAATATATTCATTATATATCATTTCCACATATATTTCTTTTTAGTTTAAAAGGTAATTGTATTCATTGTGCTTTTCTGTTAGAACCATGTAGGACTTAAGTAAAAATGTGAGCCTTTGTACAGAAGATTTGTAGAAAATAGAAATGTAGTGAAAATAAATTGTTCTTTTCTGCTACCTACCATATAGGACTTGAGTAAAAATTTGAGCCTCCTTGCAGTACATTTTATAGAAATTATTTTTTATATTATAGAAATTTAATGCAAATAAATATGAACAAATGACTGCAAAAGTTTGCATTCAGTTTAATTGTAAAATGTGTACATAGGCCTAATACTTTTAGAAGTTCCAGGCCTTATACATTTGCCTCCTTCAAAGAATATAATTGACTACGATATTATTTTTATATTTTCTTACGAATAATCTTTATTTTTTCCCCAAGTTTTATTATGTACTTCAATAGAATTTGAGGATTTAACGAGTGCAGTCTTTTAAATATCGCATAATTACAAAGACTATGACTTTCCTGGGAGTACTGAAACTTAGTCAACATTTTAGCATTTTAAATAAAAAAACAACTGGCCATACGTGGTCATTATTTTACCATTCATCATCTAAATTGCTTTTCATTAATACGAGTATATAGGAAGGTTAAGATGATTGAAATTTAAGGGAGAATTCTTGTATATTATTTCGTTATTACATCTAGCTTATTCAAAGATAATAAAATCTGTATCTGATATCGCCTCAGCATGCAGCATGGCTTTGCATATAGTGGAAACTAGCTCGTACGTCATGGTGCTGGAGAAAGAGAAACATTTTTTTTATCCTCTCGCAGACAGCAGAGAAAATTGGCTGCTTAGTTTGCCAGAGTGTGCTGGCTTTCCTTCAGAATCCCATTACGGACTCGGCAAGCGCACTCTATTATGTTATGTCTATGTGTTGTGTATTATAAACTAGGTCCCCCCCTTATTTATGTGAGGGGGTGGATCACATTTATACCCCAGCTACGTTCTCTCCCTCTCTTCTCACCCCATCATCTGCTGACGGGAGGAGTCGACACATATATGTTGTGTATTTTTTTCCTCAAAATAACTGGGTTTCCCTGGTGTTGAAAAAGTATCCACTGAACGTATATTTCTCAAAATATGATCTGCTCTGAAGGATGGATATGTGGTTTGTGGAGAATGATTTCGTATTCCGCTAGTGATCATGCTCCAATTTCTAGTAAATGAAGTTATGTCTTCATAATACGCTATGAGGCTTGTAGCGGTTCTTTTGCTGTCGCGATTCCTGTAGATCTGGATGCCATGCAAACAGCAACCATTTACTCCACAAGATGGTAGTCTAATATAGGCATGTGAATAAACATCAGCCAGGATTATTTAAACTTGGTTATATATAAGCTATTGTAGTCCTATAGACTGACCGCCTGCGTGGTCTTGTGGTTAGCGTCGCTGAATGGGAGGTCTGGAACGGGATGCACTTAGTTTCTTGATTCAAACTGAGGAGCTACTTGATAGAGAAGTAGCGGCTCCGGTTATGGAAACCACCATTAACGGTCGTGGGTGTCGGCATGCTGACCACAAGCCCCATCCTGCCATCTGCCTATGGTAGATGACGCAGCACTCGGGTGGTAGGCCTAGTCCCTTCAGGATGTAGCACCACGGAGTTTGTTTACTTTTAGTTTAGGCCTATAGACTACCATTAATAGGCAAAATATCAACTGACACTATGTACCTCCAAACAGCTACTTGGTTCCAGATAGCAGAAAGCATCAACTTGTGGAAAGTGTTGAAAGAAATTCCATTTCGGCGTCTCCTTTATTTTGGTTCTGAAGTGCATTCCAGGTGTGAAAACACTTAGTAGGTCCACCTCTATGCCTTCTCAAATATCAGATATAGGCCTATAAAGTCACGTTTCAGCAGCTCTCTCACGTACGGTAATTCTTTCATGCATTTATTGAGGCTTGTCGTTATAAATGTCACAAATCGATAAATTATACCAACATTTTATGGGGTTAAAGGCCACCCACGACATTATCATCAAAGAAAATTAGCTTCAGTATGTAGTCTATCAAAATTTTGTTTCTAAATTTTTCTGTGTAATTTTGTTGTGTCTTGGCACCTCATTATAAATTACGATTGATGAATATTGCTACACCTAGCATTTCTTATATATGTATATATTTTTAAATTTAAATCTTAAGATATATGAACAAAATGACAACAAAAATGTGAATTAAACCCTAATCATTTAATAACAGATTATACAAAATTGCTTTGTTAGAAAGCAACGGATTTTCTGTTTAAGGATATTCTTTTAAATGTATTCACTGCGTATTCCATTGCAATTTTATTAATGTTACTGCATGCATTTTGTACGTGAAACAAACATTTTATGTGCGTTTTTGAAGTTGTTAATCAAAGTTAATTCAATTATTAGCATTTCCAGCAGCCCTCCTACGTTATACATATGACTAATGATCACACGTGCAGCACCGATCAGTGACAACGACATGTGCACTGTCAAGGAATTAAAATTTATGGATGGATAGCCCTGATCTATGCAGTGGTCCTACAATCGGTTCTTCTTCTCACCTATAGGAAGTCGCTCTTATACAGATCTTAAAAGCTCTTATGGATTCCTGAAGATTCAGATTTCTGGACTTTGGGTAACAGGAAATAATAGTTTATGAAAGTGATAAAGTTGAAAGCCTTAAGCTCCGGTTAATTTATTCTCAGGACTGATTTTGCTACCAAATGTATTTTAGAGGCCAAGTCAACCCCATGGCCTTGATGTCATTCGAAAGATTATATCAATTTATATTCAGTATTTATCACTAGGAATCGTACAGTTATTTGCTTCTTTTATTCCTTAAATATGTAATACCTATTCATTTCATCAATTATTGTGGTGAATTATAGGACTTCTGTAAATAAGTCGAGTCCGAATCATATTATGTGCCTAGATGCTTCTTCTGCATAGGGGAAAGGAAATCTCAACAGTTCTTTGCTGCAGAAAGATTGACAGTTTTGCTTTCTGAAATTATTATATCAAAAGGAAAGTGTGATTTAGGTATGTAGGGATAGTATGAATCTGTTTACGTTATTTCATTGTCAAGAAGTTGGAAAGCTAGACATCTGTTAACTGAGTTTTTTCTTCCTCATTTCTAGGCCTAACTTCTGTTTTTTCGTCACATTATGGGACATTTCACGAGATCTTCTATTTTGGGTTGTCCTCTGAAGCTATTATTACAGTAGCCGAAATTACAGCTTATGTTAACTAAGCAAATTCTCGAAACGCTCAGATCCCATAAATCTAGCTTAGCAGAAAACGAATACTAATGTAGACCTATAAAGGCCTATGACTGTGAGTTGATGGGTAACCGGTAATAACATGCCACACGTTGTCGTAAAGGTCATTCTGTATGTACGCACATGCATTGTGAATACTGATTTAAACCCTCTGCCGCGTAAACTTTCAGGTCTACTTCTTGTCATTTTAATTATTTTGTCGTTTCCCGGCTACACTTTTTATGTATCATAATGCTTCCTCCAGCCCACGTACCCCACTGTACATAAAACTTCTCTGTAAACTCTAGCTGTGAAAGTCACACGATTCTCTCTTATCCTGTCGGTTAACAGAAATAATTTTGTAAAAGCGTCTTACATCAAAATTAAATTCCTGGTAATCTATATCACTTTAAGGTACTCATTGAATTTCTCACATTCAGTACATAAGAAAGGAAGGCTATACCTGGTGCATAATCATAGGTGTTAATGTTCAGTCATTCAACTGGACTTACCTGCAACAAAAAAGAAAGAAATGTTAATAACTGTATATTTATTGCTTCATATTTTTACACATAGACAAATTTTAGTTTTCAGGGAAAACTAAGGATATTAACTACAGTCCATATGGATTGAGTTATACAATTGATATTTCAATAATGTTTAGTTATAATCATCATAGGTGTCGCCGTGAATGAGTCGGTAGCGCGCCTGCCTTCCCCTCCGGCGGCCCGGGTTCGATTCCCGGCCGGGTCGGGGATTTTTCAGTAGTGAAACATCCCTTTCCCGGGTTCAGAACTGGGTGTTTGTAAGTAGGTTGAGTCTTAGGTTAAGATAATGCACATTGTGCTCTATTCCTTAATTATAATCATCATAGTTCATAGGATTGGTAGCTTTATTTAATGTGTAGCAAATGCTTCTTTCAACACTTTTGTGATTTGTACTTTTGCCTAATATTTTCATCATGCTTGTCTCAAATTTCTTCTTATCCGTAACTTTTAACCCAGTATTTTTTAACATAAATTGAAGCGTTTAGTTTTATAAGGGTCTAAGTGCCAAAATCATGATTGTGTAGAAAACAAGACATAGAGTCACATAAAGACGTGCCGGAGATAGACCCAGCGCTATATCTTGGAATTTATTGCTACTAACATGGCTTTCCATTGGGCCCTTCTGAAATTAACTGGTCTGTGTACATGGATCCATTTAAAAATTATGAGCTGAAAAAAAATGATTTTGGCACTTATAAAACTAAACGCTTCAATTATAGAAAAGTTCACAATGCAAAGGAATTGGCAACTTGCAATATGACAGCTTCATGGTGGTGGTCATAATGTGGTATATTATAAGGTATTTTAAATGCTACGAGAAGTGGCCCAGCGAGTGTGAAAATAAGTTAGTAGATTCAGAAGCACTAGTGCATCCCTCACATATAAGGTGGACAGTCCATGCTACTGCCCTGGCTTATCTGTACGATAAAATACGTTATGCAAATCCTCACTCCCGAAAAAATATAATGGAGCTGGTTTTAACCTCTTTTTATTTCATCTGAAGCGTAGATGGAAACCTCCTCTGAATTTACATAAAGGCGGCAATTGAGTTGGGATTTAGTCATAAAAGAGGATCTCGTCTATTTTAATATAGCTATTTTTAAATTGTATTTAGAATTCTATTTACTGCTGGTCACTCCTCGCCGTAATATGTAAATAAACCTAGGGTTGCATTTACTGTACAATTATTTACATTAATTTACAGCTTACTTCATTTCTAGAGTTACGTGTTAGTAATATAGTAAGTTTAAATACAACTAGTCGACATTCAAAGTATCTTAATATTATAATATATAAAAAGATAATTTTTACTTTAAAACCTCATCCCCGACGGTTTAAATAAGAATTATATTATTTTTAATAGTGGAAAGTCACTTTTGTTTTTATGTAAACTCACTGAGTGTTGACAATTTGACGACATTTTAATTTTTATTGAAAGACGAAACAGTCGTAAAACTTTGCCAATAGTCTATTATTGTGCTGTATTTAAAAAAAAATGTGAACATTACATGCAAATGTACTTAAGAAATATTTCAGAAATATCCATGCCTGGAATTAATATTACAGTACGATATTTTGTATAAATAGCATCACCTGCCTTCAGAATTCGATTGCATACCATGTCCAAGTAAAAAAAAAGTAAAGTGTTCCCTACACAATCTGTGGAGGCTCTAAGGGTTGCAGGAGGTTAAGGCTCCAGATATTTTAGACTTTCGGTACGTGAAAGTGGTAAGATTGTCAGCTTTACGCACCGACGCTTCTTCCCCCAGGATTGCTCCTGGTATTAATTTCTATTACAGGCTGAGTCGACCAGAGGGATGAGGTCAATGCCATGTCGAAGTAACATGCATTATACCCAGGTAAAATAGTTACGACAAGGTAGTGAATGAAAATCATTGCCAAATATCATTAGTTGTTTATGCTTTGTGTATTCATTACCTAACTACATTGGCTATCGAAAATTCCGAATTATCTGGCGCAATACGTTATTTAGGTTTTGTACTAAAATTCCTTGATAGGCCTATATGCTTTAGTTCAAACGCTAATTTATCCACAAAATGTAATTGAATTATGTGGTATATATTTGTTGACTTTATACATTCGTGGTTGCGTGGTATATTTGTTGTGGGAATGTTGGCATGTGTTTATCTGTAATATCTAATGAGTGCGAGGGGCCGAGGGCTGTCAGAGAGCATGTTAACATTTATCACCGTCCGCCTTGCATATTTCCCCACGTAGCTATCCAGCCATTCTCAAGTACGCCGCAATGATGGAAACATGGGGAATAGGAGTGAAGGAATTCAACCACCCTCACGGCCGTATAAATATGAAGGGTTGCATTGAATTGTTAGGTTTTAATATGGTTTGTATTCAGCTATTGTAATGAAGTCTTTGTTAACTGGAAATTTTGCGTTTATTTGATTTACGGTAGAAACCTCTTGTTACTATATTGTGTGTTTTGAGGGATAGAAATTACAATATGACTACACCAGTTGAATGGATATTATTTTTTACAGGGAGATAACTGGATTTTTATATACACAGATATCTAGGAAATTATTTTGTATTTTTGTTTTTAGCTTTTCTTATTGTCCACCGATGTGGCGTAGGGGAGGCTTTCGTTCTCCTTACGCAGCGGGCCAGGGTTAGATTCGTGATTGGGACAGGTTTTCTAGGTGGGTCACCTGTGAGACTAATACACTTATGGTCCCGGGATGAGTGTATGTGCGACTAGTGTGTCTCGTCCTATGTGTTCATCTTTCTTGGAGGTGGCCCCGGCAATGAACTGATCACCCATCCGGGGCAAGCTCTTTGTATCCTTATCTGATCAGAAAAGTATGTATGTGAACCAAAGGTAATCCCTCTTTCTACGGCGTGAGCCCCACATACGTCTCCACAACTTAAAAAAAATATAGATAAATTTTCTTATTTTGCTCATGCACATCAGTCAGCTATTTTCTGTATTGGTTTCCATTTTTACTTTCTCTGCCAACATATGTTCTATAGATAAGAGGAAATATTGTGTTTGATTCTGAAATTCAACGTGGAGTTTTCAGAATTACTACCCGTATTGGGGTCCCCTGAATCTAAGAATTCAATTTTCAGAAACATCTGTATGTTCTGTCTGTCAGTTTGTCTGAGAACAACATAGCTCGAGAACGAAAAATCATAACCAAACAAAATAATATTTAGGTTAGATAACATCTAGGATCATCTCGATTTTTGTCTGCTGAATGTTACAATTTAGGTCTTACTATTAACCTTTTAGAGAGGAGCATTTTATTTAGCAGTCGAATTACTTTCAAGTTAAATAACTTTTGTACTTTTTTGACATTAGGAGTACATTCCCCAACATTTTAAATCTACAAAGTTTGGTGGTTTTCATCCCTTTGGGGCTCCTCGTTTTCTTTTAAGAAATTCAAGTCACACCAATTTAAATTATTAGTGATGTACGTACTTCATGCTCATTGCACACCTGTACAGCTTTGATAATCTCAGTATTTTTACTTCCATTTTACTATTTTAACAGCGATTTAAAACATTTACTTGTAAGACTGAAAGCATTGTTTAGGTTGACGTGAAAGACGAAATAAATAGTACGTCACATAGGCCTAGTACTAATGGCTAAAGCATATTTATTTATTTATTTAATATACAATTTCTTTTAGTCCTATTTCACCATAAGGTACATTAGGGCTATAGTTTTTATGTCAATTACAATTTATAATGTACCTGTTATCTTGTACACTAGAGTAGCCTGTTTTGCTCAAGTTTAAATAAAATTATCGTAAACTCTTAAATGTAGAACATATTAAATAGTGGAATTCTCTACAACAACAATCCTTGCTAAAAATTTTTAAGAGTGGTTTATCATATTTAACACCACAATAGTTTAAGTGTCCTGTTAAAGAAAATCTTTTCCTTTCAAAGAGTGGGCAATCAAAAAGTAGATGTTCTACGGTCTGGTTTTCTTTACAAATACATAAATGGCTACAGCATATTAAAAGTATTCTTTAGTGTAATACACATTGGGTTAATCACAAATATTAGTATTCCTACATAGTCTCCAGCAAATATCATTTCATGTAGAATTTATTATACCACAGATATATTGATCAGAATTCAATGCCCGTTTTAGGAAGTTTGTGTGTGATATGTTAGCCATAAATATGGCAAGAATCAATCAACCTATCATTCCTTCGAGATCACTGACCCAAATGTATTTTTGGCATATCGATTTGTATCAATATAGCAAGTAGAGTTGAGCGCACGTAATCCATCTCTCAAAGCACACAAACATTACTGTAACATTAGAATATTCAGTACCATGAAAGAGGAGTCTACACATTTGTCAGTTCTTAAAATCCCATATTTCAAACGTGTCAGTTATTATTTAAGAAAATGAAGCGTGTTTTCCTTATTTCTTATCTAAGATACCATTTAAATTTTTATTTAGAAAATGTTGTTGACATCTTAGAAATGATCATTCATATTTTCAAAGGTTAAATTATTAGTAAATTATGTCTATCTTTTCCGTGAATTATTCAATGTTGTATTCGAGTTCGTGAACATCTCGACTTTTGTGCTAGCTTAAGCTCTTAAGATAAGATTTTCATGCCCGTCTTTTCTTTAGGAGTTAAATTACTTTAGAGTCAAGTAACCTTCTTACATGTTATTCGATATTAGCAAGGAGTTTCCGAACATTTAACACATACAAAATGTTGGTGGTTTGATCCCTTTGACAGTTGAAAGTATTACATTCCTAAAAATATTTGTCATAATTGTTAACATCCTTAGATTAAACACCAATTCTGTATCATATTACATCTTTTATAAGATAGAGTTAATTAGGTCAATACAAAATTGATTTCATATTATAAAATTTAATCCTTATTTTAACAAAATCTGACTGGAAAATGCATAGAACTTTGAAAGTAAAATGCATACTTGCAACTAGGAAACGACAAGTCCTTTGCAGAATGGTTTCGGAGCTCATTCCAATAGAAACAAAGCATGTCTTGCATTTATTATATTCTTATAAAATTATAAATCAGCTAAATTTAATCAGTAAATTAAAAAGTACTTCACCCGTGTAACCTGAAAAAGAAATGTATAGGTATAGATGGAATTATTGCAAGGATATATAACTATTAAATTAAGAAGATCGGATTAATTAAATAATAAAATCAAGTAAACTGATGTAACAATGTGCCAAAAATACTTTTGTTTAATAAGTGATAATTGTAATTATAATATGCAGAAAATAAATTATTTTTTAAATCGATTTCAGAGTTAAACTCCAAATTGATTAATTAAGCAGGGCTTACGGAAGAACAAGGTTCTAGTTTGATAAGCTTATGTGAACGAATATGTGGGTAGTGTTATTTGTCAAACTTAACTCTATTGCAACTTGAACGCCGTTAAACAATATGTTGTCATGAGAACTGATTTGCATTTGGGAAATTCTTTCTAATATATTACCATAAAATAGGCACTAAATTGGACATTATTCCGGTACCGGTCAACTGATTTGGTCCAATATCAATAGGCTTCTTCCTATGGACGTTATAAATGCGTTTACCAAGTCTCATGAAAATTCAATTTAGCGTATTTCAGTTATCGCGCGTACAGACACGGACAGAAAGACAGGCGGACACACATTTTCCTGTCCACCACACATTCTCAGAAAGTACCTGGCACTTAATAACAGTCTTGATAAATTAATAGTAGCAAGTGAAAAATGTCATTCTTAGATCGTCAAGTGTGAAACTCCTGGTGTCTACGTATTGAGCTATAGCCGAGAAGAAATTTATTTCAAATAATGTTTACACATTCCACATGGAAAAATAACGAAATCAACCTTGAATTTTTATATTATTATATTTCTATCATCAATGGAACGTTTCGATTGAGGCGAGTTCAGTGAAGTGTGAAAACATTACAATATAGAATTTAATTATCGTTTACTAGAGTTAGTTCTGAAAACATTTACGCATCCAGATATGGTGTACATATTTGAACGGGCAGAGATGCATATTTAAAATCTCTCAGAAATGTTTCATCAAAAAAGGTGACAAATTAATAATATATTACAAAATTACTACCAGACAAATAATATGCATTAATAAGGTGCATTATTAAAACAAATTTTTCATAAACTACAAATTCTACTTATTAAAAATCCGGGCCAGATAAAAATACTGAAGAGCCCCGTTTGGCGCACACTTGTTAGTTCGGGTGGCCCTAAATACAGAATCTCTCATTTGAACATAGAAACTGGATAGCAATGGATAGTTATAAATGCTGGATGGTACCTAACTTCCACATGTCTCCATATCTTCCCCAGCGAGTACCTATTAACTCCTATCTTTGAATTCCATTTGAAAGCCTTTGAGGTCTTTTTCCCGTCCGAAATGACATGAAAACACCGATAAAGGGTGAAGAAAAACAGATAAAATAATGCCCTACCCTTACAACTGTATAATCCCCTACATCTAACCAAGCATTTTACAACCCCGCTATAAATTTCTATTTTATTTTTATATCTGCCTCTTCCTCCCACCCCCGCACCCTCTTTTATTCCACCTCGTTAACCCCACGGGCCCCCAAACCGTCTTACGCAGTCCCCTCTCATAAAAACGTCAATTTCCCCGCATCAAGACAATTCAGAAGCCACAGCTGTGGGTTTATGTTGATCGGTACGCCACCAGAGTCTACTTTTATAGTGCTGGCCTCGCCTTCGCTTTCAGCCGACCATTCTCTCCTTACCTGCTCTGGTAAAATGCACCTATGAGAATCAAAACGGAAAAATCATGTATACAATTGTACAGCAGGATTGATGATAGATACATAACTTTTCTAAAACTAACCTACTTATTTACTTAAGGCCACAACACACAGGAAGAAGTGCTAAGCAATGGTATGTTACTCCATGCTAATCAATGCCAAGGTAATTAGTTCTATGATACAAAATGAATGCTAAGCTAAGCTAACCAAAATCCCTGGTTCCTTTAGAAGGAAACTAAAGACATTCTTAAGGAGCTTACACTTGCAGTTTATTCACAGTGTTGACTCAAGCAAGATGCCGAGAGTAAAGTATTCTAAAAGTTGGTGGATTAATATTGAAAAACATTCTTCTTGAGTTTATGTAGTGTAGTTGAAAATTAAAGGTGTAAATTAAATTTTTTTTATAAACTGAAAAAAATTAATCAAAGAATGTTCGTACAATTTGTGGTTCAAAGCCATGAAACTTTTAAATAAGAATAAAATTAATGAATACATTTATTTTAATATATTTATTGTAGGCTACATATTAAAGTGAACCATAAAAACGCCTGATTATAGTAAAAAACCTAAAATAAACCTATTTTAATGCTTTTATAAAACTAATGCAGGGTTTATAAAAACCTAAAAATCCGGGGGTGGCAGGTATTGAGAAAGTAGAAGGCGAATAAAATAATAAAATCAGGTAAACTGATGTAAAAAAGTGCCAGTATGTTTTTGTTTAATCAGTTATGACTGCAATTATGATATGCAGAATATGTTTTTTTAAATTCATTTCCAAGTTAATCTCCAGATTTATTCATTAAGCAGTGCTTACGAAAGAACAAAGGTCTAGTTTTTTTTAATCAGATTAAAATCTTCCAGCATCAGCTGAACTGTACAGATTTGTGATATCTTGACAATCGCACACTCACATAAAAATACGAAAAAGAAAGTGAAATTCTCTCGTTTCGGGATTTGAACCATGGAACTCCATAATGTGAGGCCAAAACGTTACCATCTCGGTCATCTGGGTCAGTTTAACGGTCTAGTTGGATAAGCGCATGTAAAACATTAGTGCTTTTGGTCATAGCTATCTCTATTTTAATTTCCAAAGCCGTATAATATAACAGTAAAACAATTGACTATGTTATCATGATAACTGATTCTCTTTTTTTTTATATAAATTCTTTCGAATACGTATATTATCATAAAATAGGCACCAAATTGAGCATTACTCCGAAACAGGTGAACCGATTTCATCCAATATCAATAGACGTCTTCCCATGAACACTATAAATGTGTATACCAAATTTCATAAAAATCCGGTAAAGCGTATTTGAGTTACCGCGTCTTTAAAATAGACACTAAATTGGGTTTTACTCCGGTACCGGTCAACAGATTAGGTTCAAATTTAACAGAGTACTTTTCATGGACGTCATAAATGCGTATACCAAGTTTAATGGAAATCCGATACAGCGTGTTTGAATTATGGCGCCTTTCTATTAGAAAGGCGCCATAATCTATTAAAATAGGCACTAAATTGGGCATTACTCCGGTACCGCTGAACCGATTTGGTTCAATATCAATAGGGTTCTTCCCATTGACATTATAAATGTGTTTTCTAAGTTTCATGAAAATCAGAAAAAGCGTATTTGAGTTAGAGCGCGTACAGACACACGGACGGACGGACGGACGGACAGACAGACAGACAGACGGACAGACATTTTTCGTCCCCCACACAATCTCATAAAGTACCATACTGGCACTTAATAAAGGAAAAAATAAATATTTTGTTAGATTTCACTGAGTAGTGCAAAGCTTGTATTAAGGCATATGGTTATGAAAAGCGAATGAATTAAAAGCTTGTAAAAATGGAGGAGAAATAAAAAGTGAAGAAATATAGTAAGTGGAAAACATGGTTAGAATATTTAGCACCATTTGCAAATTAATATGTAAGAAATGTTTCCATTTTTGTGTGGTGCTGCATTCATTCTAGGAAAGGCTTTCCCCCTGGCTTTGCTTATAAAACAGGCAAACGCATTACCTGAAGCAGAAGATTTCCAAGCTTATGGTACTAAACACGGATGGAATAGATAAAGTGCATCAAGGGGTAGCTAAGTAAGAGGGTATGAGGAGCTGTTATTGCCAGGAAAAACACAACTTAGCTCTCATGGCTTTTAGATGCGAATGAATTCTAAATAAGGAACCCATGGCTGGAATGTAAATGGCGAATGTGAGCGTACTTTTAAAAAAATTGCATGCTTGGGATTTTTCATGAAAGTTCCGTGTAAAAGTTATTTCTTTTTTCCCAGTAAGCACCCAGTATTGTTAATCTCATTCTGGCATTTAATATATAGAGTTCGGGCGAGTGCGCTGGCTTGGCAGGTCATTCCTAACCTTACCGTTGACTGCTTTACATTGCTGTAAAATGATATATCTCGTTCTTAAAGTGACCTCAGCGAGTAAAAGAAGGTCATTGGATACTAAAGGTCATGCAAGTATTAATGAATATCATATTACGGCACTTGCATCGTAAAAGTGTTTTTGGTACACGGCCTCTTTTTAGAAGCTAGTGGCTTGTCTGACTAGTAACACGCCGAAAATTTGCATTTTAACAAAGAAGGCCGCTAAAATTGCATAAAACTGCATTAAAATTGCATTAAAAATGCAGTTTTATTGGCATAGTACTTTAAAGTCGTCAAGGCAATCCATAAACAAAATCCAGATGGCCAGTCACACCAACTTTAACATGGATTTAAGCATAGGCCTATAATTGGTCATAAAACAACAAATTTAAGACAACATGTTTCTTTATGATAATCAGAAAATGTACCACGGTTTTTCGCAAAAGAGGGTAGCCTACTTTATCATATTATAACAACAAATATAAGCCAACAACTTTTCAGATCTTCGTTTACAAGAGAATCATTGCTTACTGTGGATACACCAGGGACTAATTGCAATATATTCCTTCTGACACCAGCTCCAATTCAATGTTTCTGGCTTGGATTGAAATTTCTTTGGGATTATCATTCATATTTTCACAAGCTTTTCATAAATACTAGTTCGAATGTAAACAACCATTCTTGTTTACAAAAAGCGTTTCATATATAATGCATCTAAAACGAATTAGTACCGATTGCTTAGGGGAAATGTGGACGTTGTCCAAGAGATCTAAAAACTTTATCTTAAAGAAGTAATATTGAAGTAAGGAGTGACGATGATATGAGGAAAATCATTGTTTCAATCAAACCTAAAATACTGCACATCCGTATTCTCCGTGCAATGATAAATATCATTCTTCCGGCTTGGCACTACTTAAATCTCAATTAATTGAACTGTTAAACTGCTGGAGAAATAAATGATGTTCACTTAAAAATATGCATGAAGAGTTAAAGGAATTACAGCATATAGAAAGCCTTGCAATTTTTCTACGCCGCCAGAACCAGTACATTTTTACCAACCCTCACCAACCCTGTGTGAAATATCCCTCCGCTGCTGAATAACTCACAGAAATCCTATCAAAACCGCTCTGGTGGAGCTTAGGGAATAGAAATAGGATGAATTTTGGGACATAACGTTTGTTTCAACAAGTAGTGTAACTCTATTTGGAAACTAATCTGGCTGTAATCCCACACTCAATAGGTCTGGGAGCGGCTCTGTCACACAAGCGAGGAGAGGACACAAGAAAGTTGGAATTATTCTGCGGCTAGGACACACTGGTGGCCAAGCTATGTAATTAAGGCAAGTGTGAAATACAAGACGGGGATAATTGCACCCAAGAGTAAAGAGTTTACATTTTGGTGTCTTTCTATACCGATTAATGTAAGATAATTGCTTTGAGAGGGCATTTAATTAGCTTTCTTTCTTTCTTACTCATAGTTTCACCTCTCCCCTTTTAGAAATTAAGCACCCATGTACATAGCAGTGACCTGTCGGGAGATGATTATCCATTGATCACAAGTATATAATTTTTTTTTACCAGAGAAGGACATGGAGGGTCTCTCGGGCGAGTGATCGACTCTACGCCGGGTCATCTCCGAGACAACACGAACACATTTGACGAAATACAACATTCTCACTCATGTCTAAACAAGACTAGGATAGGATGAAGATAATGACGGCCATTATATTTGGGTACCACAGAAGCCTAAAGTTGCCTGTCATTTACCTCATAAGTAGACCTGGGATTTTAAGGCAAATGCCTATTTTGTTCCTTATGAAATAACCTGAAATTTTTTAAATATATGATAAATATAATTATGATAAATCACTTACATTTATAAAGTTTTATAGCGCCCTAAAATGCCTATTTGGACCTTTAGAGCCTATTTTACTATTTTAGTGCCTAAAATACCTATTTTTTACATTTAAAATAAAATTAAACTTCTGTAATTTTTACAATCTTATAATGGACATCCCTCAATGAAAAGCAGAACAGCAGAGGTGGGTTTTTCACAGAAACTTGATTATTCCAAACAGTTGTTGCTAAAGGAATGCTGACTGACGGGGGATGGGGAGGATTAAGGGGGAAGGACTAATGTGTCAAGTCACCAGTGAAAGAATATCTGTTTAAGTGAATATAGTTCATGATGCCTAACTTTGCAGTTAATTCTGTTAAGAATAGGTATATCACGTTTCTTGCAGTAAAAAAAGACCATGTTACAGTTTAAGTGTATATTGTAATATTTTAAAGTCTATTTTCACATTTTTAAAGCATACTTTAAGTGCCTATTTTCTCTTTTAAAAGCCTATTTTTGGTACCTAAAACTAATTTTTTAGAGCCTAAAATCCCAAGTCTACTCATAAGTGAGGGAAACCCCCGGGGAAAAAAACCCATGTAGGTACTTGTCCAGACCAGGACTCGAGCCTGGGCCAGCAGCGTCATAATGATACTGCAGCGAAGGTAGATCTGATCACTCCATTCTAGAAACTTGGAATATCTGAGAGACATTCAAGGTATAAGGCTTTTTTTAGCAGCATTATAAAACAGTGACAAGGCGTCATTCTCGTATGTAGTCTAGACCCCATTTTAGTGACCGGAAATAAGCCATGCACGAGCTCGTGACTTTGGATGTCGTTTTTAAAAGTGTGTTAATTACACTATCTACCCTCCTCAAGATCCTTTATTACCTCATATGTGTCACTTATCCATCATTGTTAGTGTATTCGTGCTACAAAACAGTTTATTTTCATATCGGTCTGTGAGACCTCACGTCCATTGTTACATATATATATATATTTTTTTTTTTAAATTTTATTTACTATTTTGTGAATAACATTGAACGAAAAGCCGGACCATCAAAAAATTGATAGAGCTAGAGTTTTAAAACTATGTAAGCACAGTTATTATTAATTATTTCGGTGAAATTTTATAGTGAGTGTTGAAAGAATAACTGTATTTCTCATTTGTAAGGGAACGTGTTGTAAGTTAAGTGCAATTTTGAACAAACAACTGATTATGGTGAACTGTGATTAACTGATTAATACATGGTTGGGAGTGTTGTGAATGACAATACTAAAACTTTTGGGTATATTAGCTATTCATTTGAAAAATATTAGCATATCTTCAAAAATGTGCATTTCATTTCATTTGTGGTGCAGTGACTCAAATGTGTGACCTGAAACTCCACATAAAATGACGGTGTAAGAATGACAATGACATTTAGGAATACATTTTCTTGAAAAACAATTACAGTTAACATTTTGTAAGTTTTTTTCATTGTTAAAAACCCCTTATCTGCGAGAAGTCCCTCAGAACGCACGTCCATGATAATGTAACAGGTTCAAGTCCATGGTTAAAGGTTAACTCTTTACGACTAGTAGTTCAGTTGGTAAGTGTTCATCGGGGGAAATTTTTCTTTGTACTCCTTTGTCGATGCTTTCCTACCAAGTGTATGGATGAAGTTTTAGTTTAAAGTAATTCTCTGGCATATTGCATAGGCTCTGGGGATTGTTTAGAGTTGAGGAAACTGACTATCAATATAAAAGTTTAGGATTAGAGTTGAGTTTTGATGAGTTTTCTGTTAGTGTTAGACCTGTTCCTTAACAATGCCCACTGGTAGGCTAACGAGTCCGGAAGTGGCTGCTCCCCGGGTTTTTCAGTCGTGCTCGCTCCGTTGACTGCCGGGCAGGCTCTACTATATGAAATATTCAGCCCACTGGGCGTCCTTCCAGAGTTTGACCCCAGCTCCCAGGCTTAAAGATGACCTACGCATTTCATGATTAAAAACTGGGAGTTCCGAGGATGCTTTGAAAAAAATTAATCTTGTGTCCTGAAGTTTATTGGATGCATACCAGTAGCGCATTTCAATCCTCAGGGTTGCCTTAAGGAGGCTGATGGCGAAATAATGATAAACTGGTAGGCATTACTTACTTACTTACTCAATGGAATTAGACAATCCCTCAGCAAACTAAAGGAATATTATATAATTTATGGAGCCCGAAGGTTCATTATCGCGCTTACCTGAGCCCACCATTCAACCCTATTCTGTGCTAACTCTAACCAATCATCCCTCGCAAATCCTACTTCCCTTAACTCTCTCCTAATATTGTCCTCCCACCTACTTCCAGGTCTTCCAAGTGATCTTTTCCCTTCGGGTCTCCCAGTCAATACTTTTGAGATATGTCTTTCCTCCCCCATGCGCGCAACATGTCCAGCCCATTTCATCCTCCGTAATTTAATTACCCTTACTATATCCGGAACTGGTAGACATTATTATCTCAAAACTTTATGCTGGAATCTTAGCCTGAGCAAATGGTAATTTGTCAGTGTTAGATAAATGTTCTTTTGAATAAATTTTCATTTTAAATGCATTTAACTCTTTTTAACTCTTATAGAGGCTTACTTCTAATATTTTCTTATTTAAGAACCAAGAAGTGTATCCATCAGTTATTTCAATAGTTTCAACCGCTCTCCCTATCTCATAGGTACCTTTTCTCACCCTGTCATATAGGTACTGTTACCATAAATTGTTCAGTTATGTTGAAAGCTTGAGCTTGACCTTGATAAATAAGAAGACAAGAACAATATAAATAGAGGAAGTTCCATATTTGACCCTGAAATTCGATATTAAAAAATAATTACAAATGAGTTTAATTTTGGAATCCCCAAGTTATACAAAAGAAAATGTTGTTTAGGTGTCTGTGTGGACGTGTGAGATGTTAGAACAGAACTTGACGCTCTACGACATATCTTGGTGTTGGACATTAAAAATCATAATTTTACTTAAAAATTGTTTTAAAGATTATCTCGAAACGGCGAATAATGTTATTTAAATTTGTCAAGAGGCCAACATTTTTTTATTAAAAAACAGGAAAGAAAAACATAGATAGGGAGAAATTTTTTTTTAAAGCTAGCCTACATGAATTTGCTCTACTTGGGTAAAATTTAAAACAAAAGTAATTATAAATACAATTGCAAAGTGCTACTATATTATAAAATAGTTCGCCTTATGCTTTAGGAATTAAATTCTATGAAGAAGAATTACATAAACAGAAACATAAGGCACAGAATAAGCAAATCCGGCTAAAGCTTTTATTTGAAACCTTTTTCTCCATAAATAGGCCTATTCTGATAGGTAGTTTTAAATCTCTCACTTTGCCAAACTTAAACTTAGAATCAAAGTATTTTCTCGCGAACTATGCGACTTCGACAGATGCTGAGAGAACGGATGAGCACTACTTCAATACGTGTACCTATGCTGAAATATATTAGGGGTAGGCGAAGTTTTATTTTTCACTTCAGATTATTTTAAGCGTATAATTTGAATGTCCCACTGCTGTGGAACGCTCTGTACACTTGTAATTGTTTACTGTTTTTAAATATTTCAAAACGTAAAACAATTTCCATTATAAAATTCTTCGAAGAAATATTACCTTACGCTTTGTATTATCATTGAAACTATTGTTGTTCAGTACAATTTAAAGTTCATCCGTAGTGAATACAAATTGAAAGAGACGGAAGAAAGTGAATTTGAAAAACTTCTTAAGTAACAGTTGAGATGCAATCTATAATGTAGAATAAACCCGCTAAAACCCCCTCGTTTCTTGTAAGGAGCACGCTGCATCCTATTACCTAATTGCTTAGTGGAAACAGCATCGAATTTCAAGTAATACTACCAACTAAAACATGCTTTCTCAGGCTTCATCTAAAGCTAGGTCAATATTTACTCAATATAATTACAAAATACAAGCAATAATATTTTAATGATATAACAGTTCCATGAAATTGGCTGCAATACTGTTTGTAGGCCTTCTGTGTTTATTTTATATTTTTTCCTCGTTAACGATTTGGTGGTAGAAATACAAATATGAAATTCCTTCCATTTTAAGATTTTGGTTGACGTATAACTCGATAAGTGCAAACAATAAGAACTTCTAGGGGGAAAGCAGTCTGTGGGAGCATTACTATTTGATAATTTGATTGAAACTTATTACGGAGATATAGTTATAGTCATGTTATTTTTACCATTGTAGTTATTTTACTTTTATTGTTAATGTTGAAACAATGGGAAATAGCTTCTCTATTCATTATACATGACGGAAAGCTCTTATGTTATTTCTGTTTTCTTAGATATATTTCTTGGTTTAGCTGACAGCCACATTCTTCCATTCCCATTCAGCTCAAAAGATTCCATTTGATCAATGCGATCGCAGTGTGGAGTAGAAAGACATGAACAGAAGAACGAGAAAAGGAAAAGCAGAAAATACTTCACAGAGGACAGATCTTAACATCCGGCTCGATGCCGCGCTTCCGGTAAGGGTGAAAATGCCAAAGGTATAAGTACAGTGCAGACAGAAAAAAGATCAGGACCCGAGACAAGGAAGTAGCTACTATTAAGATAGTTTAGAAATAATCTCCTAATAAAACAAGTGGTGTATTTAAAACAGTAAATAGTTACCTGTCCTGAATCACATGACGTCAGAGTTAAGTTTCCAGCAAATAGATCAATTATGATAACAATTTTGGGATATTAATCTGACAGATAATCCGTCTAAAATAGCTATTTATGTTCCAAGTACCAAAATAACGCCTTAGCGGACGAACGAAATACTTAATGAGTCCGATAAAGTGTTTGCGTACGTGGTGCATACAGTATTTTTAGTAAAAGCTCTATAAATTATATGAAATGAAATAAAAATTAATCAAACTTAAAGGTATAGTCAGTCATATTCCCACAGCCGCCTAAATCGCAGGACAACAGTGAAACGTACCAATACGAAATGCGACCTAGATGCATAATAGGCTATATGAGTCGCTTGTTTGTAAACAATAATGAATACGAACTAGTATTTCTGAAAAGCTTGTGAAAATATGAGTGATCTTAATATGACACATGGGGAACAAATCAGTCGTGATTAATCACTTAAACTCGCGCCTTCAGTTTTGGTCGATGACTTCAAAGGTGCCTTATAAAAAAAAAATATAAATTTAATGTTACATAGAGACATTCTGATGTCTTAATTGGACTTTGATTCTAAAACTATTTATCGGTTGTTAATAATACTAAAACATTTTTCAGAGAAAGAGCGAGGATGGCAGTTGAAAATTAGGAGAGTAGGTATTGAAGTAGACATTTCCTACATTTCTCTCTCTCTCTCTCTCTCTCTCTCTCTCTCTCTCTCTCTCTCTCTCTCTCTCTCTCTCTCTCCTTTCTCTTTCTCTGAATTTAAAATCCGGTAATTGATATAATCAATTTTATATCGGCCTTTTTACAACCGTTTTGTTGTGATACTAGACCAAAAAATAGCCAATATTTAATAATTCGAAACCCATCATTTAGAAAATGAACGTGTGAAAAACATAGAAATTACTCTTTCTTTCCAAATCTGAACTCACAGTACTATCTAATCTCACAATCATAAATAATCTGGAAACATAAATATCAGAATTTCACTGGATTATTAATTTCTTACCTCTTTTGGTTGAGTAGAAACTTTTATTTTTTAAATCTGGTGCCAGGATACAAAATAAAAATCTCATCGTTTTTAAAGCGTCCTTTTTGAGTATATTACTTAAATATGACCATTATAAATCCAAATTACTTTGTTCTCTGTCAAAATGCATGAAATTTATATTTAAGGAATTATCACATTTTATTAGTGTGCTAGGGCTGTTGAAACACTAAGATTAAAATCGCGACAGACAAATACGTTTTCCAGTTTGTTTTATATGTCCAAAGATTACCTTGTATTAAAGTGCGAATACTAATAAATAGGCGGAGAAGAAATTAATAATGTCTAGGAACTTCAATTGGAAAGATCGGATAATATTAGGAAATTAACTGGAATAAAAGTACCGTAACATTAATTTGAACACAATAATATTTAAGTAGAGGAAACCTTGTGTGTGTGTGTTTATTAGAGGTGTACATATTCTGATTTTAGCTTGCCTGCCCCTTTGAAATTCTGCAACCAGTCACAGCTTTTAACTTGCTTGACTTGAAAGCAAGCCAGATTACAACGATGATAAGAAATACTGTCGCTATGAGTCATAAGCTCTTCATAACTTGGTGGGTTGCTCAGGACCTAAGGAAACTGCAAGGCCTGGCGGAAAGAATATGAAACTGGGTATAGCAATGCACTGGTAAGTCGTGCAGTTACGTAGTTGAGGAACTTCAGATGTATTTAGAGAATGTTACCCTGAAGGAAGCCGAGGAGAAACTAAAATGTGGACAGTTTTAATTAATTATCAATGAACAAAAGTACTAGTCCGGCATGGGAAAAATTTTCAAACATTTTCGAGAAAACATCATAAAATCATTAATAACAATAACAAAAATCCCTTTAGGCAAGCCTACAAGCTGAGGTAGATTTCGAAGTGCTTTTGGTATAATTTACTGTCGCTGCGTAGCACTCTTCCTCTTTAGCCTTAGCATGACAAACCCGCAATAATAACTGCAAAAATGAGGAAAGAGAACTTTTTAAAACATTCAAATCTCGCCTTATATGAGAACTATGAAGAAACTAGTTATTGATTTGTAGAGTACTCATCAAGAGCTTTTCAACGATACCCCACAAGACGTAGTTTCGAAAATTTCGAATTTCCATCCCCATACCCCCACCCCCACTCGTACTCCCAAAACCCCCGAATCGTTGGTGTCACTGTGAACTCCATAAGGAGTACTCTAATTTATTCAATCAAAGTTTCCCTCTATACTTCATAGGGGCCGAGATATAAATGTTTTAAAATTTCAACCCCCTCCCCCGACCACCCCCTTAGGCCAATTTTGCTCATTAACGAACTTGTCTGAACTATTGGGCCTAGAAATAACATAATAAAATTTGATTCAAATATCTTGAAAATTACGGCCGCTAGCGTGTAAAGATATATATGCATATATATATAAATATATATATATATACAAATATATATATACATATACATATACTGTATATAAATATAAATATCACAATTTTTTTAACAGGCGGTGGTTTCGTACTTAGGGAGGCATGAAACGTAACGATATGAACGAATTTTTTGAAAGTTATTAGGTAGATTTTTCTTCGAAATCTACCTAATAATAAAAATAATAATTGTGTTAAGACGCTAAAACGATTTTTAATACTTTATCCACCTTTTATTTATCTGCATGGTGAATTTCTTCTACCAGCATGTAGAAAAGCAAGAAAGTATTACCTACACTCAGCAACTAGTTGTTTAGCTGATAGGAATGTCGCAAGCTTATTCTGACTTGCCTAGGCTGGGTTTGACCTGACCCATCGGGTTTAAAGAAACCTGCCTGCTTCCTAGCTATGACGCTGGCAACTTGCTTGCCTGGCGTTCAAGCGGGTTTGGGCAAGCTAAAATCGAGATTTGTACACCTCTGGTGTTTATATATAAGCTCTAAATAAAATCTTTCCTATCATAGTCAATTGATTGCATTCCACTATAAACAAATTTATTATAAAATTCATCTGTTATGGATGAACTTTCTTTGAATGTTATCCCTAAACTCTATAATTAATAAGTAAACCTACTAGATAATTACCATATAAAAAGTATAGTGAAATAAGGAACGCAGCCACATTATATAAATATCAAACTCTCGTTCTGTAACTTTTTTTTACAAGTAGCCCTAATACTTGTTTATTTTCTTAATGTACATTCTTTCGTATCTTCCCTTTCAATGGTATTAATTTTTTTACTGGTTCTATGACCCTAGAAAGAATAGGCCAATTATTGAAAACCACAACAATCTCTTCGAGGATCAACCCCTGGAATTATGCTTTATAGCAGAATGCGTCAACTAACTGCACTATAGCGTAGACCTACTAATTTGTTTGGTGCGTACGTTTGTGTGTGTGTTTTTTTTCAAGTTTTCATGAAGAATAACTACACGGTTCGTATATACAGTAGGCCTATTCTTCACGCGAAGGGGATTATTTACAGGCAAGAATTCATTGCTCTGGAGTACGGAAAATGGTTAAAAGTAGGCTGAATGATTGAAATATCCGCAATGACCTACACGTAACAATCCCATGATGCCTGAAGCAACTGTCTGACCACCAGCGACCGTTTTATTCGTTCCCAGCAGAAACGTGTTTTTCCACGGTTAAATTAATATATGAACATTTCATGGATGAGTTTAATGATTCACATTTTAAAGAGGACACATCAATATAAAACCGGACGAAGTCTTGACATTTACGTGCTTGGATGTAGTAATGATTAAAATCAAATGCTATTTCATGACTTTTAGAAATGTAATGGAATTAGTTTTCGCTAACGTATACATATGTTCCAGAGAATGGGGAAATATTTACCTGGTATGTGAGTGCGTAAACAACTTAAACAAATAGGAATTAGTTTGCTTTCAAAAGCTACATTAGGATACTTTCGTACAATATCGTAAGTAGGTCTAACTCTGCCAGTTAAAGGGATGGGTTGTTTATCTTCTTTTCTTTTTCTTTTTCGTAGTTTTACCTCTCCCTTTTAGGATGGTTGTTTATCAAATAGTTAATATTTAATAACGCTTTTTTTTGTGTTTACCAATTAGGTAAAATGTCATGGTTCTAGATATTTTGGTACGTTTGGAACTATACTTAAAAGTTTCTTGAAATCTATTTTAATACATATGCAGTGTATGAAGCTTAATTTACCTTATTCTTTTACGAAAACTATCCCCGGAATGCACGAAACAGTGAGATATTGGAATTGAAACCCTCTTTTTTATTAGCATTTGCAGGTAAAATGAGACCCGTTCTTATGGCCCATATGCTAAGGTAAGCCTAATTATAATAAAATAAAATAATACTAATATTTTTTTCATTCTACCTGACAGAGCTAAGGCATTAAGCCCTTTTCTTCCGCTCAACCAGATCCATAAATAAGATCTATAAATAATTTTTTTACACGCTTACAATAATGTGATACAATATTTTTCTAAGATAAATTCTATATTGCTTAATGCTTTTTATATAATTAAAATATGAACAGTTAAGTCATACAAAGAAAGTAAAATAATAATAATAGTAATAATAATAATAATAATAACAATAATAATTATAATTTTATAATAAATTATAATAAAATGATACCTCGGAGTTAAAGTGAACCCAGTCCATGAGACTTTTAGAAGACAGATCTCAAAGTTGATTAGTTGCATTAATTAACATTGATTTCTAATTGTTCTTGCTTCCACCAGGTTGCGTTAACCATGGTCTTGGTTCACCATTTCTCTACTCTACCATGGCAGTATTAGTTCAAAATAGGCAAATAATGGACTTGGTTCATAGTCGTATGTTCCATATAAATGAATATATAGGCCTACGTCGTACAAATAATAAAAAGTGGTTAAAGTATCACTTCCTGCAGTTACGTAGGCCTACGCACTTGTGTGTGTGTGTCTCACTCTCTCTCTCTCTCTCTCTCTCTCTCTCTCTCTCTCTCTCTCTCTCTCTCTCTCTGTCTACGGTATTCAATGGAGAAAGTTAGACAGATCTACCAAATGTTGTTCGCACGTAATATTAATATGGCCGTGGTCGGCGTGAAAGATGGTTTATTTTCAGAACCGTATTCAAAACTTAAGTTTCCTTGCTGCTAAGGAATTTTTCATCCCAAAAAGTCGGTAACCCTCTGCTGGATTTTAACTCGCAAAGTTGCTTTTACATCCAACAAAAATGTAATTAATAAATGATTGACTAAAGTGATTCTCTGTGCTTGTGGGTGATCGAACAGAACAATATCATCAGGCATCAACATAAAGCCTATTTTGTAAGTACAATATGGATCTCCTACAGTAATATGGAATAAGTGGAATATTTCATCATGGTAGAGGTTCTAATTAACAAGTTGGATTTGAATAACGGACAGGCGGATGACAGTTCTTACAAAAAGCCCTATGTGTGGGTATGACAGCGGGTCCTTCTGGGTATGACAGGCAGGTGGGTCAGTTCCTGCTCATACGAGCGAGAATTCTAATTATCTCAGGCACTCTATGTTCTCCCTAATCATAATTCTAATCTAATCCTTTCTCGCATGTAGATAACCCGTGAGCCATTGAGTTATCGCAATTCCGGAAGAAATATAATTTTAGAGTCATCATTGTGTTATTTGGTAGTCATATAAAAGGGAAGAAAATTGAGTTTAATAAACATCAGACTGACTTTATAAGGCAATATTTTAGAATCTTAGAAAAATTCACTTGAGAGGCTAGATGTCTTACATTTTCCTCCATATTGTTCCTGTAGCAGTAGTTGTGTAAAATTAGGTGCAAAATATAAGATGTTTTATTAAAAATATATTATATTCTAGATAATATATAATTCTATAATATAATATATTATAATTCTAGATAATGTTCAAAATACGATGGAACTTCAAATTTAGATTGATTTCAGTGCCAGTATTAGTGTGTTCGTAACAATCCTGAAATACTGAAATTAATGTAGGATAATTATTTGATTTATTGTGTAACACGTACAATAAATAATATACAGATTAGAGATTCGTTCTTGTCATTTGAATATGCCCGTCCCATTTAATCACACAACTTTTTGCATAAAATAGCAGTTATACTATATTAAAAACCTAATTTTAAAAATAATTTTGTTATGTAATCGAGCCAAAAATTACTTAGGCCTATATTGAAAATTACTCAGTGATTGTGTGGCTTCCAGCCGGCCGAGGAGGAGGATTGATTTCGAGCAAGCTGCCGAAAGCTCAGTAGCAATCGTCTTACTCAACCGGTTAGAAGCCCGATAAATCATTATTCATAGACCTATCCATTAGTTGTTTTAAGCAAATGTTATCCGAAATATATCACTGACAATTATGACTAAACTCATTTATAGATTATGGTGTAAGTATTGTTGAATGAACCTTCGGGTTCCATAAAATAAATAATATTCCTTTAGCTTGCCGAGAAATTGCCATTGAGTATGTAAGTAAATAGTTCTTAGGAAGTTAAACAGTGTTTACTTCATTTTCAATCTTAAAGTTCTTTTATTTAATTTACACTGCAAGTGCACTCTCATTTTGCCCTGTATACATCGCGGGATTGACTACTTCATGAATTTACAATAAATTTATTTGTAAAAGTAAATATTTGATTACAGTAGTTGTGTGAGAGTCTGATATATCTCAAGCATAAACTTGATCGTCTTGGTGCTGAGATTATTTTACGCAGGGGAACACTTGGTTGCAGAAAATATTGAGGCCTCTTTTGATCTAGTAGTTTACATATGAGGAGGAGATGAACTGCAGTGAGGCGTACAGAAAGCATAAGAATTGAGGTATATGAAGTTCCAATCCGGCATTGCCTTAAAATAAAAATCCAGAAAAGTCAGTCATCTTGGCCGTAACATAAGTAAATCCCTCTGAATGCGAGTGCACAATGCGCTACTGACTTGACCAAGTCATTTGGTTGTTTAGACATTGGTTTGTTTGTAATGTATAGGGTTCGGATGTTCATGACATGTCAAATTTTTAACCTGACCTCCATTCTCGTCCTAAACACAAATTAAACAAGAATTGTACGCTTGTTATCCTAATCAGACCATTTTTATTTTGCATACAAAGTCACATTTTGGTTCTTTTATGGTCTTGGTCATATTTTGGTCATATTTGTAATTTAACGTCATATTTCAGTTATAGATTCGGTAAGGAGCACAATTATGCAGTATGTGCACTAAATGGTCGAGGTAAATTTGAAAGTATGTATTTAATTTAACGTTTATGCCCAATTAATAGGTAATTTAATTTTAAAATTAATACAATTGTTCATATTTCATAAGGATCTACAAAATATTTGGAGCTGATAAAACGAGCAAACAGGAGAAAATTCTTTAAAATTAGAAGTTCATTACATGTAGTCTAAAACTGTAAATCACCTGTAAATTTTGTAAAAAGTAATTACCTGATTGAATTAATGTGATCTAACAATTTAGTGTAATAAAACGTTTTAAATTGAAAATTTATTTTTTGAAAATATGTTCATTTACTACGTCATATTTAAATTTCTTTAGTCATATTTTGTCATTTTAAAGGCATGTTTACAGTCATATTTTCCACTTTTTTAGGTCATAAACATCAGAACCCTAGTAATGTACTATGTTTCAACATTTATTGTGTAAACAAACAAACAAATAACCTTTTATATTTCTTACGCTCTCTTTTGAAACTTTCGGTCTCAAAGTAAGGAAATATTTTTTCTATAAAATGATAACAATATGAGATAGGTTATGTAATAAAAATACAATTTACAAGCTGCTGTACGTAGAACCTATGTCATAGTTTCCTTTTAACGCAGTAGGATTAAGTTACATTTTAAGCCGCCAGATCGAACTGAAGACCAAGACTTGGCTTCCATTCTAAAGGATCAGAGCATTCTGACTGAATTACGAGGAGTGGGAAATGTGGGGAGGTCAGTGTATATAAACAAGTGTTAACTATAATCACTGTTCAAGTAGGTCTAGTTAGGTGGTCTGTGTGTGTGCATGTATGTTTGTTACAAACGAAAAGAGCCTCGGCCGAGTGACACCGGACTTGCACAAACTTAACTTCCTGACTACTGTATCCTTACCCCTTCTCCCTATCCCCCTTCACGGCTTTATGTTCCTCTTTTGTGCCCTTCCGGGAGGCATCGTAAAGAACACTCCTCTCTCTCTTTCTATCTCTCTGACTCTCTCTACAGTACTACCGCTAGCCTATAAAACATTTGCTGGCGAAGCGCCTGGAGCGTTATGCTAACCCGCAGTGCAGCACAGTACAGTCACGTTGTATTACAAAACAGCCCGAGCCCGAAAATGTGCTGAAAGAGAGAAAAAAAAGAGGAAGGAACAGACAAGAGTGATGGTGTTAAAAGTACAGAGAATTTATCAAATTTGATGTAATTGAAAACGAAATAACTCTAGAGAGGGCAAACGGCTTTGACTTCTTGCTCTATTTCTTCCTTTCTTTCCGATGACGGACCATTTATTACTATGCTTCTGTTATGTTGGTTGTACTGTAATAGAATCGTGTTCGTCTGTATGGTTCTTTTTTAAATTAAAAAGTTCAATAAACTTTTACTTCCATCTGCATTTAATGGTCTTTTCATACTTGCTCTACTTCATAATATTTACTATATTTTTGAACAATTATAGGACGATTTAATTTGTGTTTATATGTGCAAATTAAACATATTATACTTTTTTCTACAGATTTTGAAAAAAAATATAATTGAAATTTACGTTTTGATATGGTTTGTGTGTTTTCAGAATGCGTGTGATGCGCGAAATACAAAGCTTAAGTTATATAGCATAAAATAATTATATAAGTTAGTTACTTTAGTTTAGCTTAATCCATGAACCAGAGATAAAGCTTGCGATATAGACAAGGTCAAGGAATATAGAATTACAAGCATTTTACCATGTATAGTTTCTAATGACATTTTTATTATTATTTCTTGATTATTTATCAACTCTGTTATAATTCTGCTATTCGTACAGACCTGCTATTAGCTATCCACAACAGCAACTATAGGCTAAGTTTATAATTTCCATTGCTAGCTCAGTCATCATCAAACATAATAAAATCAGGTAAACTGATGTAAAAAAGTGCCAGTATGTTTTTTTTAATCAGTTATGACTGCAATTATGATATGCAGAATATGTTTTTTTAATTGATTTACAAGTTAAGCTCCAGATTTATTCATTAAGCAGGGCTTAGGGAAGAACAAAGGTCTAGTTTTCTTTTTAATCAGATTAAAATCTTCCAGCATCAGCTGAACTGTACAGATTTTTGATATCTTGACAATCGCACACTCACATAAAAATACGAAAAAGAAAGTGAAATTGGCTGGTTTCGGGATTTGAACCATGGAACTCCATAACGTGAGGCCAAAACGTTACCATCTCGGTCACCTGGGTCAGTTTAACGGTCTAGTTGTAAGTTATAAGCGTATGTAAAGCAATAGTGTTTTTGGTCATAGCTATCTCTATTTTAATTTCCAAAGCCGTAAAATATCACAGTAAAACAATTGACTATGTAGTCATGATAAATTATTTGCTTTTTTTTTATATAAATTCTTTCGAATACGTATATTATCATAAAATAGGCACCAAATTGAGCATTACTCCGAAACAGGTGAACCGATTTCATCCAGTATCAGTAGACCTCTTCCCATGAACACTATAAATGTGTATACCAAATTCCATAAAAATCCGGTAAAGCGTATTTGAGTTACCGCGTTTTAAAAATAGACACTAAATTGGGTTTTACTCCGGTACCGGACAACCGATTTGGTCCAATATCGGTAGACGTCTTCCCATGTACATTATAAATGGGTATACAAAGTTTCAGGAAAATCCAATAAAGCATATTTGAGTTATCGCGACTTCTCATATATTAACATAAAAGGCAATAAATTGGGCATTATTCCGGTACTGGCCAACCGATTTGGTTGAACATCAACAGACGTCTTTCCATGGATAGTATAAATGCGTATACGAAGTTTCATAAATATCCGATAAGGCGTATTTGAGCTATTGCGCCTTTAAAATATACACTAAATTGGGTTTTACTCCGGTACCGGTCAACAGATTAGGTTCAAATTTAACAGAGTACTTTTCATGGATGTCATAAATGCGTATACCAAGTTTAATGGAAATCCGATACAGCGTATTTGAATTATGGCGCCTTTCTATTAGAAAGGCGCCATAATCTATTAAAATAGGCACTAAATTGGGCATTACTCCGGTACCGGTGAACCGATTTGGTTCAATATCAATAGGGTTCTTCCCATTGACATTATAAATTTGTTTTCCAAGTTTCATGAAAATCCGAAAAAGCGTATTTGAGTTAGAGCGCGTACAGACACACGGACGGACGGACGGACGGACGGACGGACAGACAGACAGACGGACAGACATTTTTCGTCCCCCACACAATCTCATAAAGTACCATACTGGCACTTAATAATTCAACTTCTGCCGATATAACCGTAGAGTTGCAAAGTTAAATGAAAATGTAATCCCTATAATATAAAGCCACACGGCTGACTGACTGACTGACTGACTCACTCACTGACTTACTCACTCACTGACTTACTCACTCACTCACTCACACACTCACTCACTCACTCACTCACTCACTGACATCCCTATAATATAAAGTCACACGGCTGACTGACTGACTGACTCACTCACTCACTCACTCACTCACTCACCGACATCCCTATAATATAAAGCCACACGGCTGACTCACTCACTCACTCACTGACATTGTTGGCTCACTTCCAGATGAGCTAGAAACTTGAAATGTGGTAGACATATAGCTTTTAGGCTGTAAACCACAGGAAAATTCCAAAAAAAGTCTTTTATTTTATTGTTAGCCCTAAAAACCCACGAAAAAAGCTCGCTCACTGACATTAATGTTTGCCCACTTCCAGATGAGCTACAAACTTGAAATTTGGTACACTTACAGCTTTTAGGCTGTAAACCACAGGAAAATTCCAAAAAAAGTTCGTAGCATGCAATTATTGGCCAACTTCGAGATAAGTTCCCTACCTGGCAGATAAAAATTTTATCTGGAGGTGATGGTACAGGCCCTTAGTCTTTTAAATTACATTTTTGTATTCAACGTAAGAAACAGTATAGGTATAATAATTGTAGTTTCCGATACGAGCGAAGGTCGCGGGAACACAGTCCTGAACCCAAACGAATCAACACTTAGGTATAAACAACTGTGCATTTCAACGTAATGGGTTATTTCTCATACCTACTTTTTGTATTCCGAGTATTTTTTAAACTTTTGATTTTATAAAATAGTTTATTTTTGTCGCAAAACGTTTATTTATATTACAGAGTAAACTAATCCTACATTCATAGGAACAGAATCAAGGCAATGTTCGTATGTGTGTCCGTTATAGGCTAAAAAACTACTGGCTGATTTATGCGCGGTTTTTTGCGAAATGAACTGCATTGTCCGGAGAAAGTTTAAAGCTATTGAAATCCTCGATGTGACTATTAGAAAGAAAGTTAGGGGCCTAATTTAAAAAAAAAAAAATTACACTGAATTCATCAAATGCAATTCAGTTCTCATGACAACAGTATTGTTTGCAGTGTTCACATAGGACTTTGGCAGTTGCATTTTACTGGATTTTGATAAATAATCATTATTTTCTGTAAAACAATAATGGAGAGTGGAATCCCCAAAAATAAATATCGGGTGTGATGCAACACATAACTTTCTCTGCCCTGGGCATGGAGAATATCATTTTCTCACTTTACATTTTGATGTAGAATAAGAAGTCGTGCAGCGGGGACAGCATTTTGAATTGTCTCAGCGCTGAGTTTGTGCAAACGATGGGTAGTGAGTAATGCTATATCTTGTAAGCCTTAACCATGTAAAAAGAGACAAAATAGGATAGAACATTTTCAATCCTTTGTGCGCAGTAAATTGTGTCCCAGATTTTTAGACAAGAATGTGTGAAAGTGATATTGACTTTCTTTCTATTTTAACACTGAAACGGTTATATGGCAACATGAAAATGGAAAATAAAATATCCCGTAGTGACAGTAAAATGGTATGTTCTCGGAATTTTCATTTCTTCTTATTTCAGCCCCTACCAGGATGTGTAAAGGAAGTGGGTTACAAAATTTTAAGTCCTGTATGAGCGATAAGATTCATATCTACCGTTTTCTGAGGAAATAGTTTGAATGTGATAAGTCGTTCTTCTTCGTTTCAAACTCTAGACACCTATCAGTTATAAGGACTTACAGCTTGGAAATCAAAGTCCTCCATAATTTAGTTTTGAATTACAAAACCCGGGCATCACCAGAATTTTAAGCTAGTTATCTATAATAATTGATAATTTTAACAGATTAATAATAATTTAATTTGGTCTATGTTCGTATCTAATATTGGACCATGTTTGAAAATATTGTATGATAAATCATAACAATACTTAAAAATAATAAAATAAATTGTGATAAGAACCACAAAGTCCTCCATAATTTAGTTTTTAATTACAAAACCGGGCATCGCCAGAATTTTAAGCTAGTTATCTATAATAATTGATAATTTTAACAGATTAATAGTAATTTAATTTGGTCTAAGTGTATCTAATATTGGACCATGTATGAAAATATTATATGATAAATCATAACAATAATTAAAAATAATAAAATAAATTGTGATAAGAAGCACTCAGAAGCTTTTCCCTGAGAATGGCGAATTCATTTTTTTTTCGTAAATCACATTCTGGACTAGGGTGAGTGCCACATTGCTGAAGTGGGTTCGATTTTCTCAGCTTGATATAAAACATTTTGTTCTCGAGATATAAAGGAAATGTTTTATAGATTGTTAAGTACATAAAATTTAGTCAAAATAATTTGTGTCATTTTTCTTCTTTGTGTCCCAGCGACAGAAGATAGGCTAACTTCCCAAAATATAAATGCTCATTTTTCCATTACTTTTATTTTTAATCTGTTCTCTTTATAGGCATATACGTATTCACAGACATGCTATTCTCAGAAAATATTTTCTTTGTATTCTGGGGACTCTTGTCTGAAAACTCTACATCATTATAGTATCAACACTTCTTCTACCTTCAGTGTCTTGTAGTAATAAAAGGAAAAGTAGAAAACTAGAACAATTACATTGATTTTACACTCCTTATTCCGGCTTCTACTTGAAATCTGTTTTGTCATTACATCTGATCTGGAAGAGAATAATTATCTCAAATTTGCCTTCAGGTAAAATATTTTCAATGTGGGAAATGGATGGATTCGTTGCACTAGGGGAGGATCGACTTGATCCACATCAGCATGAATTCCTGAAATGTAAGTGAAGCAAAGAAAAGAAAAGAAAAGAAAATGTAAAAATTTATACGGTGAAAATTCAATGATTCTTCCAACCTTCGACTTTATTCGGGGATGGGGTGCAGACGAACTAGAAATAATAGTTTGAACAAACCTGTTACATACATTGGTAAACCCTAAGACTCCTGAAACACTACTTTTGGAAATTGATATTATGATCATAAAATTCCCCTTGCATTAGAGAGATCTGGTTGATTCCAGCAAGAATTCATGAAAGGGAAATGAAGCAAAGAAAGTAAGGTAAAAATAACTTATACGGCGCCCATTCAATGTTTCCCTCCAAATGCTCAACTTTAAACGTAGATAGGGCACAGAAGGAATAAAAAAATACTTGGACAATGGTGACAAATTAAACTTTTACATACATGGGTTGGAAGGCCTTTTGTTGCATTTGATTCCGCCCCCGCTGGCTCACAATGGTTTGGAAATTGCGACATTGTTCAGCTAGCTTCACACGAAGCGCGGTTGGTTTGAGTCGAACGTATTCACTGGCCGTGTCAATTCGATTCAGGCGAATTCTGTTTCATATCCATCCCATGTTGCGAGTATACCGTTTTAAAAGCGTCCATTGAGTGGCATAAATGCTGCAAATGAGAAAGCTTTGAGCTTTGTACCTCATGTAATATAGTCTACATTTATAGTGCAACAGTTAAAGTAATATAATCATGCTATATGCAGTAGCATGTCAGGTTCATATCTGATTCGGAAAAAAGCAGCAGTGGAGTATTTCTAGGTGACGAATACGCAATAGTACATTATGGAACGGGCCTATATTGGCATTTATTAAGAAACGATAATGTTTATGAAACAAAAAGAGGAGTTTCGTAATTTTCTTAAGAGTATCTTATTTACAACTACAGGCAAGTTACATACGAATATTTTTGTTCGACCACCATAATATTAAATGTGTAAGTTTTGAGATTTTAGATTAAAAAAAAAAGAAATCGGCTGACCGCGCATAATCAGTTTTTTAAGTTCTCGTAGTTAGTGTCTTCTGCGAGAAATGGTGGCTAATAGCGTCGATCAAGTCGAAGCTTAGCTTGGCCGTTTTATTGAAACGAACGGATTTTTTACAAGATGAATTGAACTCAGTATAGTACATTATGAAAATTAACACGAACAGAATTGATTTTATTCTAAATACAGACTGTTTATTATGCACTTTGATTTGCTGCTCTCAAGGTTTCAAGATTTCACCGTTTTCGATAGTAATCGATACCATACCTATATTATAAATGAAAATCTGTTTCGAAATGGTCATCATTATGATACCGTTACATCACATGTAATAAGTATATTGTAGTATTAAAATCTTCTTGGCTTCCGGGTACTTGCAGCGTCATATTTAAGACTAGCTTAAAAGACCCGGCGTCGCCCGGGTTTTTAATTTTGTAATTGGAAATTAACTTATGAAGGATTTTCGATTTTTAAATTTTAGGTCCTTATATAGGTATTTATAATTTGAAATAGGAAGAACGACTTATCACACTCAAACTATTCCCTCAGAAAACGCTTGATATAGTTTTTTTATGGCTCATAGAAGATGTAGAATTTTGCATCCCATCGCTTGTACAGTGCCCAGCAAGCCTGGTAGAGAAATTCTTGTAAGATAAAATTGTAATATCGAGGCGGAAAATTTTTATTTCCCACTCTCATGTTACCATAAAACCGTTTTGGGGATGAAATTAAACAGAAAGCAATATCACTTTCATACTTCTCTCTCCAAAAACCTGCGGTATAATAATATACACATTACCATACCTCGTTTTGTTTTCTCTATGTCCAGGGTAGAGAAAGTTATGTGACTGCATTATTTTCGTGGATTTCATTCTGTAATATTTATTTATAACATGAATGATATTGATAACTTCTCTTATTTGTCAAACTTGCATTTCATTTTTTTTTTCCAAACCCATCTGATACCGTTGACAACAATATGTTCTGTGATTTGGATTTCATAATTCTGTGTAAAAAGGGATTAAGTATTCTCAAAAACATTTAATTTTTGGCATTTAAAATCAACATTTTGCAAAATCCTTTCTTAGTGAGCACCTACATTATGAAACGAAGGTACGTTGATTCCTGTCAGTCAGTCAGTCAGGACAAAGCCTTTTATATATATAGAGATGTCTGCCGACGTTCCGACCATCTTGCCATGGTCTTTATCGAGACTACTATCCTTGATGAAGATCACGGCAAGGTGGTCGAAACGTCGGCAGACATCTTAAATAAGATGCGGCAGATACCCGGAAGCCAAGAAGGTTGTATTGTCAACTCGGGCCGCGGAAGCCTACGATCTCATATTATATCACAGTATGTTCGAAAGAAAAAATATATTGTGGGTTGGAGTCAATATTAAGCTATAGATTCTGTCTGCTGGATGTCTTAGTTATATTATCGCTAACTATAATAAGCAATGGTGTTAATAGGTTCTGTTTTAAAAGAACCCTGAACTCATAATTGAATGCCTCTTCTATTTCAGGTGGCCAGAGGCCAGGAAGTCTAAAAGGACCATACAATTGGGTGTTTTTGGTGGTTATGTAATGACGGGGATGTACTACAACTTAGGCCTGCAACCATCGCCAGTGTACTGGAATTTTATCCCGCAGGAGTTTTTGCATACACCTATACAGACATGGGCCTGTTACACTTATGCACACATAAATGTCTTCGACCTGGGCCTGAATTAAAACCACTACTTTGGGCACAGAAAGTCAGCGTCATACATACTGCGCCGACCAAAAAATTGAAGATGGAAACAAAATATCTACAGTAGATGTCAGTAGATTGGTCAACTAATAACTCACGAATGTTCTTATGAATACATTTTCATATGGGTTGCGGTTGAACATCCATCGCCAAGAGCTGCTGGACCAACTTTCCTATGAACATGTTGTAAAATAATTAAATAAAGAAACTTTATCTTTTTCTGAAGAATAATGTCAGTAATCACTCATTGTCCTTAGTGGTAACTACAAAATTTAGTACAGGATATAAAGTTAATTTAATAGGTGATCCAGTTAATGTAACACCAGCCATAAAATTTGGTAATTTCTAGACTTATTGTAAAATAAATATTTTTGTACAAAAAGTAGAAACATATGTTACAAAAGTTGTTAACTAATATCTACTATATAACACGTAATTGCTTAGTTTTAAAGCAATGTATATTGAATGTCATTATAATATATTGTAAGAAATGTATGTACGTTTGCATAGCATGATTCCTTCTTAAGGAATCTCTACAAAAGAGGACAATTACGTGAAGTCCATCCGGGATCCAAACTATGTAATAATACAGCATTCTACGCTGTCATACATCAATTTTTAACATCTATCAATGAGATCCAAATAATACCTTAGTTTCCGAAAAGAGTTTGTGAGGCTTACCGCCTATACCTCTTTTCTCTCTTTCAGAAAATAAGCGTAACAAAATTAATCTAGGTACTGAAATCTCAATTGAAGGCCCTATGCTCCACCGTAGTCGGTAACGTGCCCACCTCTTGATCCAATGATCGTGGAATCAAACCCGGCCGTGGTCGATGAATTTTTCAGGACGTAAAATTCCTGGGCACATAAGTGCTCAGGAAGGGACTTAAAGCTGGAGGCCCATGTCGTAATTTACCGCGCGTAGAGAACTCCAGGCCTAAATTAGAGCCTCTGGACAAAATTTGTCGGCACTTTCACGTCCACGTAATACATTAGTTTACTGGGAGAGTTTGTGAGGCGATGGTCTTACATCCTGTTATGAAAAATAAGCGTAACAAAATTAGTGCAAGTACTGAAACATCCAACTGGAGTCACTATGCCCCACCGTAGGGTTTACAGAAAAAATTCAATCATTGGTATATAACAATATATTCACCATATCTGTATTTCAGAACTTTCAGAATAGCGTTGGTGTGACGAGATTGGTTGAGCAAAGTTCTGTGATTTAAACAATTATTTTATTGTCAGTATTATCAGTACTTTTTTAATAGAAGCAAAATTCAGTTAATATAATGAACTGAGACCAGTAGTTAGCTGAGAAACCTAGAAAAATAAGAGAATAACAATCTTCCCTCCCCTTAAACTCAATAATTCAACAATAATCCCTGTATATTATGGATATATTTTATAATGGGGTTCTTTAGCTATTTTTCAGTTTTTTAGCAACTTGGAAAAGTAATTTTCATACGTTATCTTAAATTACTCTATTGTCGTTAATGTAACATACAGAATCACTTAACATATGCCTGACGCATGCGCACATTGGAAAATCGTCGGCTACAAGTGTTCCAGCAGAGAGAATCTATGATTCTGTCTGTTGAATTTTACTTTCCAGCAAGATATCCCAACAATTATTTTCAGACAGAAAAGTAAGAGGGAAGAAGTATGAACTACTTATCAGACACATGAGCATTAATCGTAATAGTGAATAGTGTCATCCACGACGCCATTCCGTATTGAGCTTGAGATGCTTATAACCATAAAATAATGTATCCTGACGTTAAGAACAGCATGTTTCTACATACACTTTAGCGGTTTCATTTAGCCTATTTAACTGAATGGAAGTAGGAGGAGGAAATCCTTTTAGGGTAGCTGCCTTAAATTAATGGTGCCAATTGGACACAGCCAAATCAAAATAATTCGTAGAACTATATTTTTGTAAGATGAGGTTTTTCGTAATTTTCAATATTCGTATATTTTTATATTAAAGTTTCAAGCAGCTATCAATAAAGGACTTAACCACTGCCTTCTTTATTTCTTACAAGCCATGCTGTTAAATCTGGCAACATAGAAATAAAGAAGGCAGTGACTTAACCTATCAATAAACATTTTCTTCAAATATGAATCGATGTCAGTCGTTATGTATCATATCGGTTCATATAGAGACAAGCTATCGACTGAATTGTTATTGTTTCAGCAAGAACCAGAGTCTATTAGGAAACTACACATGCGTAACACAACGAATCCTCCAACAATTGCGGTTTATTTACTGTAATAAAAGGTTATATGCAAATTTTTTAAGTCAACACGAGGCTTGTAGGCTAGCAAATTCTGCAAATACAAGAAACAATACACGAAATATAGGCTATTAATCAAATTATACAACCAACCAACAAGTACTATTATTTTATCACTATTATCTTAGCGCCTTATGTATTTTAACATTAATTCTTGCAGTTATATTTTCATTAAACACAATGTACACAATTCAAGCTTTCCATTCTCTCTACCTTCCGAATAGAAAGGATAAAACTAGTGCTCTCTTAGTCTCTCCCATTTGTCACTTCGAGCGTCATTTATTGTAAACTGAATCTCTAAAGGCAATTGAGTTGTGAAGATGTTTGTCTTAGAATGGAAATTAAGTTAGGGGAGTGTCATCGCGATGATAATGGTGAAGTTGACCTTTGGCGTGACCTTGTTTGTCCCCGAGACCGAGTTGAACATCGATCCGACAGGAGAGGAGGCCTTCCCAGCCAGGATCCGCCAGCCTGCCTGCCTATCTCTCTGCAAGAATTTCACTTTGCTCGGGGATTCCCTTCTCTGTCTTCTTACAAAATGGGTTTTCAATCGTTACACTTCATTGCTATGTTTTTGTGAGGAAAGGAATTCTTTATGACAATGAAAGTTTAAATATTTTTACATAGGCTACCTGTAGATAAAAGCATTAACGTTACTTAGCAAAAATATTTCTTTAAATACTCGTCAGAAGTAGAATCTCTTTGACTACTCTTATATTTGTTGTAAAAAGTACACAATTATATATAATTTTCTCCGAAATCAAAGCATATACTGAATTTCTCTTTGAATGGATATCCTGACTTTGATTACCGATATACATAGATTGGAAATATAGATAATTTTATGTGCATAGACTTTTTTATCCTATCCTTCAAAAAACCTATGACTATGGCAATGACTGTGAATGATTATCGTATCAGTAATGTAAGTTGTAAAGGTCCATTATCCTAAGAATAAATTACGAAAGGCTATATGTAACCAGAAGAGAAACCAGGTGTTTTATATTTTATGTTAGTTTCAGTTTTAAGAGTTATAGACACTTTAGCCCTTCGTTGGGAAAACTTTATCAAAATTGTTAATTGTATACTTAAGAGTTGAAGATGATAGGAATTTTATTTAGAGTAATTGGAAAATAAATCAGGACTCTTTGAGGATGTTTTGTACTTCACATGTGCAATAGGCTATATTAAGATACTTAATCTCTTTCTTGCTGTAACAATACCCCATGCAAGACTATATTAAACATGGTTGACTTCGAATAACATTTATAGAGGAATAACGATAATATTTTTTTATAAATAGTTAATACTTCATTACTTTCAACCAGTGAATCAACGCTAATGATAATGTTGCTGCAGTGTAAATATATGTACATGTATATGTATACCGTATATGTTTTATAATATTTTATCATAACAAAATCAGAATTAACAAAATTTAGTAAAATTTAGTCTGTAATTCAGTAAATTCCTATTTTTATTAAAACCATAGGCTATATGTATAAATCAAGTTTAATAAAATATGTAACTGAACGCCGGCACAAGTTATATAAAAATGAATTAATCAATTAGACTCAGGACATGACAGCGACCCCAGGTTTTATTCTTTCAGTATTATGCAAGTAAAATTATAAAATGTATTTTTTAATTTTTTTGTATTTTGAATTTTTTTAGAGGGGGTGACTTACTGAAACCGTACAACACCGATCACTTAGTTTAACTATTTTCTGTGTTGTATAATGTTAACCAGTTTCTTGGTGAAGTCAGTCTCTCTCTCTGGAGATAGCTGAATTAAGTGACTGCAATTTTGTTTCAGGTGAACCATAGCTAGCATTACTTGTTACTATTTTCATCAGTCATCTCCTAGATATTTCCAGTTACAGAATACTGCAGTCATTTGAATTCATTCTTTAAGGTGCTACATATCTTCATATTGCTTTGGGCACCTTCGTGATATAGAGGTACCAATTTTATCTTGAAAAATATTTCTCTTCTTGAATAAATTGTGGCGAAAGAAGAGAAGGAGGGCGGGAGGGAGGGAGAGAGAGAATTACTAGTATGAGACGATTTTATCATCATATTAGTATCATAAAGTAAGTGAACAAACTTCCTTACCCGGATGTCTGGAGCTCGTGTCCCAGTAGTATTTCACCTGACTCGGGTACTCAGGCTGCCTCCAAACGTAGACATTGGATCAGTTCAACTAGAGAGCGTTGGCTTACACCTTTTTCGTGAAATTACTGCAGATCAATCCGAAAATCGGCTTTTCACCAGACCTACTTTCCACTGTGGTTCACTTATCCTAATTCAATCTACTGCTTATTTCATGAATTTTTCTTCTTTACAAACATCTCCATAGTCATCAAACCGTCTTCTTATTCTCTCTATTTACTCTCTTCTTTGCGGAATTTTCGATTAAATTCCCATAGATTGGGACGAATGATTAAGAAAATAATTTTTTTATATGTTTAAATAATGGTTTTATTCTAGATCACATTATGCATACAGCATGGTTGGTTAGTTCGGTTTTATAGTGTTAGCCTATTTCATTAGTTAATTGAAACGTTTCATTGTAAGTTTAAAAATACTGTACTTTCTGCGTTTAATTATTTGCAATTTTGACCATTTTAACACTAGTCTTTCAGGTATGAGAAAGGTTTTCAATGCTGTTCTTGCCAAAATCTGTAATTGCATAACGGTCGCTTACTTTTTGGGATGCATGTTAACCTAATGCAAAAAATCTGCTGGCAAGCTATTTATTTCTCATGGCTGCTGAGCAATGAATATCATTAATATTGCAACTCAATTAACTCTTAGAGCAGTCTGACGGTATCTCGTTTAACTCCAGTATCTTGTAATTATTATATTTTAGCGTCCCACAGTAAAGAGATCAGCTACTTAAATTTGTAGCTATTGTTTCTGCCATGATGAATGATTGAGCAAGTACCTTCGGCATATATTAATTATTTCATATCCAATCCCATATTAAAAATACATTATGTATTAGCAGTGCATGACGGATGGAAGTCACCACCGTAATCCTCATCAAGTATTCGTGTTCTTCAATAATAGTGATGACTATAAAAGTCATCATGAACAATAACAACATAATAATATATCGATACCTCAGTACAAAAGTGTTACAACTCAAAAAACTTCGATTTTGAATTATGACCACTACTAAATGAGGAAATATTTGTTCTATGCACTGTTAGAGTGTTACACCTTAAAATTGAACCCTTAATTTTTTAATTGGGATGATTCAGTTTGACACTGACAACATCTTGAGTACCTGCTCCATGCAACACTGTATCATTTTAAGTTGTAACACTTACGCTCTGTATGATATTAACTGGAACTGTTATATTTTGAGTTGCAACAGTTTTGCAACAGTATTCAGTGAGAATGTTCCTTGTGAGGTGTTGGTAAAACTGTAATATTTTATATCAATATGCCTTTTTTCTGTTTTGTCAGAGTTCTTGTGTATACATTATTATATTGTGAATCATAATACAGTAATGTCCAAAAGGTCTAAACGTATTGTAGAGTTATGTCTTATGAAAGAAGAAAACATACCCTTAACCTCAGCTGAAATTAGATTGGTAAGTACTGTTTTGTATTTTACACTTGCAGTATTTAATTTAATAATATTTTGCTGATACTTTGATAAAACTGTAAGGTGTTCTCTTTGCGCTGTAGTCTGCTGCAAGTATCTCTAAATAAAATGAAAATATACTGGAAAATCCTGATGCCTCAGACAAAAACCCCAATTGGGATTATTTTTCCCCATCTGGACATGGACAACACAAGCAATACACAGCCCTGCTATCTATGATTCCATTTGATGAGGAAAAGGAAGTACCCGTTTTAGGAATTTAATCTATTATTTCTATGTTAATGACGTAATGCTACGAGTTTTCAAAACGATGTTCTTAGTAATACTTAGTGTTAGTAGTCGACATGTGAGTACAACATGGGACAAAATTACTAATGAAGAGACAATAGTTAAAAGCAGACGAGGGAAACACAAGAAGAACCATAAAATACCTCAGCATATGACAGATGACATTGTAGCTCTCATAGATTATTTCCCCACGGTAGAATCGCATTACTGTAAGTCTAGGTTTAAGAAAGAATACTTAAAAGGTGATCTAAATATAACTAAACTTTATCAAATGTACAAAGAGAAATGCATAGCTGAAGGAAAGTCTGCTGCAAAGCTTCATTAGTACTCACATATTTTCAATTTCAATTTGAATTTGAATTTTTCTTTCCAAAAAAAAGATCAATGCAATTTTTGTTCAAATTGCAAACAAAGAACTTCTGAAGAAAGAAGAGAGATTCAAGACAAGAACGAAAGACACATATTACAAAAAGAAAAATGTAGAGAAGAGAAAACTTCAGACATTGGCATGTAAAAGAAGTGATGGAAAAAGTGGTGTTTTTGCATTTGATTTACAAGCAGTTCTTCCGACACCATGCAGTAAAGTGCAGGAAGCTCTCCTGTTATAATTTCGCAGGCTTCAACTTAGTAAGCACTGAAACCACATGATTCTTCTGGCACGAAGGGATAGCTAAACGGGAATCCAATGAAACTGCCTGTTTCCTTCTTAAATTTTTAGAAAAAGTGAGAGATGCTGGAGTTGCCAATAATTGTATGTCAGAATAAAAACAGACATCTAACATCCCTCTTTCTGTATGCAATCAGGTTGATAGAAGGCATCAACACTATCCCTGTGAAATATTTTGTCGTTGGATATTCACAGAACGAAAACGACTCCATGCATGCTACAATTTCCAGAGAAAAAGAGAGTATTAAAAGCAAACAGAGAAACAGATACACCAATTGCACATCCTCACCTTTGGATTACGCTTATCAGAATGGCAAAGAAAAATGGAAAGCCATATTCTGTCATTGAGATTGACACCAAAGATATACACAACTTCAAAGCACTGTCAGAATGTATCGGGCGAAACTACAAAAAAGACGAGGAAGGGCAGACTGTAGTTTGGACGGACATAAAAGTTCTCCATATTTCTAAGAATCAACCATTCACATTTTTGTACAAAACCTGTTAGGCCTATTCTGCAGAGGCACTTAATATAAGAATTAGACAGCGAGGAAACCCGATCCTCTCTCTTGTACCAACATATTTTTAATTTCCACAAATCGACGCCAACAAGAAAGTAGATTTATTGTGACTTTGATTACGTCATTCTTAGTGTATATCTACAATAATATGAAGTGTACTTGAAGCAGGACAGCATGACAGTTGTTCCTCTGACGGTGAATGATTTCTGAATGATATTAAATCAAGAAAGTATCTATTGAAGTTTAAATTTAGCAAAGACAATGTCTTTTTACACATTTTATTACTTTTACAAATTTCACTTATTTAAGAATATATTATTAATAACTTACAAGCATTGTAGAATACTCGAAGAACAAGTGAAACAGAGAATAAATGGAGAAAGACTAAAAATATAATTAGTTAAATAGTTATAAGTCAGAATAGGAAAGCTTCTATTTGACATTAAAATGTTACAACTCTAAAAAAAAACAGTCACAACTACAAGTTTTCTACCTTTGATTCAGTGGAACACTGTTACAACTCAGAAATTTGTTAATTTTTTCTAACCAATCAAGTTCTGGATTTTATCTCTTGATGATGATGATGAGTGTTCTGCCCGAAGGCAGGTCCAGCTCCGGGACGAAGCCGTGGGATGATGACCACGACTCGTCCGAGGTGATTCAGGCAAGGGTGATACCGCGGAGCGTTATTGAAAGAGGCCTATGAGATGCAATAAATCCCTAGATAACAAGTTCATAGCAGCTATTTGTGACCAAGGAGAAGATGTTAAAGAAACAAGAATTTTGTTTTTTCTCTCTCCTGAACATTTACTGATTTTGAGTTGTAACAGTCTAATTCTGAGGTATCGATATAATAATAAATAAAAACAACATAACTACTCACAAAAGTATAGTTCAACTTTACTGACAGAACTATTTTACCTGAAAAAAATCAACTATGAAAGAATTGCAAATTTCTCACCTTAAAACATGAAATTATTATTCATTTTATTTAACTTAAACATAGATACATCGCCCGTTATTAGTTTTTCCAATAATAGCAGAAAAATCAGAAGTGTATTACAACGTTTATTGATTAAATAATTGTATTAAAATGAAAAAAAAAACTTTAAAATTGCTCAAGTTATTATTATTATTATTATTATTATTATTATTATTATTATTAATATTATCATTATCATCATAATCAAGTACCCAAATGTTATTTTATCAATTGGAATATTCGGGCTGTAGATTAAACATATACAGTATATACAGAATATATAATGCAATCTTCTACTACATATAAGTTACATATTACAATTTTGCAAATAAACTTGAAACTTGAAAAATCTTTATAATTATGCTTTTTTAAGAAGACACGATCAATCGGTGTTGTAAAATCTAATTAAGAATGATTGATAACGTTCATGCATAAATAATGGACAATGCAATATGAGATGCCTAACAGACTATATTTACAGTTTTCAGAGGTATAAACTTTAAACCTATGTAAAGAACTGTACTCACCAAATTTCCCGAGTCCTGTTGGGAATTGAATCAAGGTAGTATTATGGTTTGTTGTATTATTACAACGTGGCATTGACAACGTTGACCACGGAAATAACTGAAAATCTTGAGTTATTTAGGTTCTACTCTGTCGACAGATGCACTAAGGTATTCTATGCTCATTATTAGGGCCCGGATTTTTATGTAATATCAAAGTGCGAAATATGTACATAAAAATGTAGTAAACTAGGAGGTGCCCGTGGCTTCGCCACGATAATTCTTTTAAAAATTAAAAATTAAGAGTATAATAATTATTAAAGCATTATATTTATTAACACTTGCACGCGAATCATTCATAAACTAAGCCATTAATAATTAATGAAACAGCTAAAATTCCTGCTTTAGAGTACATTCCACGACATGAAAGCGCCCCCTGGGAAAACTATATCAGAATCGATTATGCAGTTCCAAAGAACCTGTGAACATATCACTGCCTTCTAAACTGTATTATGGAACACATAATACGTATTGTTTCTCAGCTGTTTATTGACATGAATATGATGTGAATTTTATTTTATCAATTCAGTGTAATTTTCAGAAATTATATAATGTTTCAAGGGAAGGAATGGTTTGTTTGGATTATTATCAACGATATTCAAGAGTTAAACCATCAATATTTTACTGCTGGTGCCCCCGGTGCTTCGCCCGCCATGATTCATTGACTCCAGGATTTTTAAGAAATTTACACTGGTAGATTATTAAAAATGTTTGTGGTTCAGAGCTATGAAAATTGTAAGTAAAAATAAAATTAGAATATTTGTCCATTGTGTTCATTTCACTTAGACCTTATATAATAGCGGTTTACCTAATTTTGTAGTCGTCGAGAAAGTTTAGACTGCGAGAGACGAACATTGCCGAGTATACCCGATGTCTCACGAAGCGGGCGAGCAAGCACGCTATTTAGGGCCGTTGAATTGTATAAGAGTAGATATCAGGTAAATATGTAATAAAATATGTCATGTTAAAATATATGTAACTTAGTTTAAAATTAACACTATTTTAATGCAATAAATATATGAAAATGTTCACACAAGCTTCTACACGCTACCTTTAATTTTGACAGTGGGTGCAACTTATATGATTTACTAAATTAAAGCCATAGTAAAAATGCTTCGGATATTTTAAAAATGTAATGCACTTACGTTTGTGGAGAAATATGTATTGTAGCAAAAGTTTTTGTCCTAATGCCCTATGCAATTTCAACCTTAAGACTTCCTAGAAAAATTCATTTATACCGTGCAAATAACGGTATTTTTGCTTCCTGAAACCTGAATGTAATCCTTCCTAATTAGCTGGTTTCAATTTGTAGTACAAAGACCACGTACCTGGATAGCCTAAGTTCTGATAAACATAACAGGTGCTAATGATAAGTGCTAATATATAGCTGAGGCACCCAGAGCCACCGTATTTTGCATTTGTGTAGGAATTCAGTAAGTTAGAAGAATTATCCCTACTTTTGGCAACTGAAATGTTTTCTTTATAGAAGAAAATTACTGAAAAATAAAACAAAATTAAACAAAATCTTAATTGTAATATTACTGTGAATATGTAAAATTATGTAAATGAAACCCAACTAATAATCATATCAGAATCTCAAATAGCCGACATTTTTAGTACTCTACAAGTAAGGGAATAGAATATGTAATTACATAAGAATCCGGGCCCTAGTCATTATTTAAAATATCAGTAAAGCTTTTTGAGGCCTATAGAACATAGTTGAATATTGAAATTCGTGTGATGGCAAACTGTGTTCTGGATCTGGTGCGCAAGTACTTTCGTGTGAAGTACTAAAGCTTTCATAAATCCCCGTCATTGATTTCATGTCCGCTATTATCTTCATTGCAGTACTACATAAGAAGCTGCTTGGAGAAGAATCTTCAACGATGTAACTATCTGAATCTCACCCTGTCGTATGAGTCACCATTGAACATTTATTATTAAAACGGCTGCCGCAGGTGTAACGAGATTACCCCCAGAGTGCGCTGAAATCGCTACTGCAATAATGTAACCTAGCAGATGACAGTGATCGCAAAATCTATATTCTATAGGCAATGTTCTACATGTAATATTCTTATGTCCTGACTTGAACTGACTTATCTATAGCCAAAAATAAAACATGTTTCACTACTAGTAGTTCTATAGTTACCGGTTAACGTAGTGTAGTTTACTTTTTTATGTGAATAGGATATTCTTTTCAAAAACGTAGATCATGAGAGATTCATTCAATGCCTATAAAAATGTGAAATGTTTATATTACTGGTTGGTTGCTGAGACATATTTTAGAATTCTAAGATGATGATTCATGAATAATATTATTTATGCTTAAGGGCTTACATACTAGTGCCTGAAGGGGAGAAACTTACTGGCAAGTTTGTATTTTTTAAAAATAGTATGAATAAACACAAAACTGCTAATGATTCAACTCAATTTTCTGTTTATAACATTTCTGCCTTTCATTCCAAAACATGGATAGTAATGAGTAATTATAATTAATTGTACACTTTATTGTATTATAATTCTTTTTTTCCCTATGCTGAATATTAATTTTTATTTAATATGCAAACATTAATGTAACTGTTATTAAAGTGTTAGTATATTATAATAAAACATGCAATAGAATAAGCCTATGAAGCCATCAAAACATGCAAATAAAAAGCAATTAAAATTACGCAAAATTAGTAAAATAACAAACTAAATAGAAAAACGTTTATGCTTATTATAAATAGCACAAAGTACATAATATACTCGTAGTTTAATTTGATTAAAGACTAACTAGTACCCTCTAACATCTTTCCGTCATTTAAAATTCGAAAAAAACGCCATATTTTATGCACCATACGTAGGCCTAATCATAGAAATGTGTATAATACGTTTGAAATTACTGATAAATACAAGACAAACGCGATACGAAGATATATACCTTGGGAATATAATATGTACGAGTTACATTTACCTGCCAGTTTAACGAACAAAATGCAATAATAAATACAATAGTACACATTAAAAGTGATCCCTATAGTCTATATGCCGAGGAGGCCCAGAGGGTTCCAAGAGGTTGAGGCTCTCAGATTTTGGACTTTCGGCACTTGAAGGTGGTGAGGTTGTCAGCCTTACGCATTGCTCCTGGTACTCATTTCGGTTAGAGGCTGAGTCGACCCCAGGGAATGTACATATTAATTTAATATTAATATAATTTAATTTTTTTTTAGTATACTGTAATTGAATTATTTGTATACTATACTACAGGATGATCACCAAAACTGTTTCGAGAAATCTGACAAGCACCGCGGAACTTTTTGTTCGCTTTAAAGCGGCTTTCGAGAGAAAAAAAAATTAAATCGCAAAGCCAGAGAAATTAAACAATGGTATACATAGTTTTTAGATGTCAGTAGTTCGTACATAAAACAAAATGCATGGTCTTACTTGTTAAAACAGTTCACATTATTTTAATTTATAAATTAACATGTTTAATTCACTGTGCTGGATGTTTTCTCCAACTTATTAATGAAATTTTACTGATGTGCATTTTAACTGAAACAAACAAACGTCGCTTTTCAAAGCCTACGAAACTTCATATAAATCCAGAAAGCACCATAAATCTCCGATTCTCTGCTTTCGTTCTGTATTTTTTCTATTCCGATAAAAAGTAAAAAGCATATGCGTGTGGTATTCGATAAAAAAAAGAGAAGAGCGAAGCTATTGTAGTGTAATCCGGACTTTGGAATTGTTCGCATGACCCAGATAGCATCGTAGACCGGAGAGAGAAATTTCCCAAAGCGAGCTACCAACTGTAGTTATAGACTACCTTCCCCCCTCGCACACCAACCCTATCATTCTTACATCTGAATTGATAGCCTTCAATTGCCACCGCACCGGGGATGAGTGGATTAAAGCCGTTTGTTTTTTCATCGCTTCTTTATAATTAACTTCCAACTCTGATTTTTCTTCTCTTAGGCTTTACTCTGAGATGGAATAGTGGAATCATCGTGTAAGGATAAAATACTATTTTTAAGCCGATAATCGTTGAACGAAAATATAATTTCTTATATTAGTTTATGACACTTTTTTGTGGGAATGACACCTTAAAGTCACCGATCGAATAACATCGGACTCTCTAAACTGTCGTGACAGAATTAAAGAGGTTTTTACGCCTTATACTCCCAAAAAGCTTAAATAAACCAAGGAGGACTTCAGTATGCCCTGTTTTATTGATAATTTCAGGATTGCTTCAGTAATAGCAGAGTTAATTATATTAAAATATTCATGCCTATTTAAGTTAAAATGTATTAAAAAATTACAATGTTAAAAACATATTTTTATAAAATAATACTAAAATATAAACAGTAGGCCTATTTACACATTGTATTAAAACTATTACTTAATATTATACAATATCTCTGTATAAAATAGTGTCTAAACTATAAAATATGTTGTCTAACTGCTTAACAGCAGTAGTTCAAGAAATTAATTGACCAGATAATAGCTTGTAGGGTAATAAAGATAGTTTAAATTAGTCATTTATTATTGCTACAAGCTACTAGCTGGATAATTCTCGGCAATTTTTTGACTGCTGCTGCTGAGCAGTTACACATTGTATAGCTTTACATACTTTTTTTTATAGATATCGTATATTAAACAGCAGTTTTAACATTATTTGTAAGTACTGGATGTATTTCAGAATAATTTTTAATATGTTTTTAGCATTGTAATTGTTTATGTTTTTAGTTAAAAAGGTATCAAATTTTAATACAACAGGACCTTACTGAAGTCCTCCATAGTTTATCTATGATTTTTCAAGAAATCAGCCGTAAAATCCCCCTTATAATACATAGGCTACTGTTATTCCCTCAAATATCAATTTTGATGACAGAGATCGATCCCTGTTACATTCATTGAATCTTGTGGCAGTAAAAGCTAGAGTTGCGATTATCCGGATAAAATTTGACTGGTTAACTGAACAAATAGTTGTTCAAATAATCATTATCTCTTGTCCAGTTAATCGAATAATATTTATCCAGATAAATGGATGACATTTTGTCCAGTTATTTGTGATTATCCAGATAATTGTTTAAAGAATTAACTGCAGTGGGAAAAATTGTCTGGATAATCAACATAACAATCCAGATATTTGCAAATAATATCCAGTTAACTATATGTTCAAATAACAGTTAACTGTTTTATCTTCTCTGCAATTAATTGTTTGTGCAGTTAACCGTTATCCAGTACTACGAAAGCACAAGGGTAGGTATTTTTCTGGTTAATTCAGTTTCCTCCTGTTTTTTTCTTTTACCTTCGCCTCATACCTATTCTGCAACCCACTTCTGAGACGTGAGAGGTATAACTAGCTGGAAACATTTCGGAACTTCAGTAATGACCTTTAATATCTTGTGGAAAGTTTCTTTTATTCGGCCTTTAGAATGTGTGCTGAATCTAACTTTATTTCATGTAGAATAATATAATAAAGACTTCCTACAAATTCATGCAGTTTTATTCGATGGCGTGTTAGTTATTTCACCTGAATCCAGATAGGCAGGTTACTTTCCTGGAGTTTTCGTACTCTTAGGTAAAGTCAGAGATTTGCGTTAGCATTTTCTTTTACAAAAATTGGAGGAAGAAATGACAATGATATAAAATTATGAAATGCTGATTAAAATTTAGTATCCTTTTGAAGAATGATACATATTGAACACAATTTCATTGCCGGGTATGATTTTCTGAATTTTCTTGGAGAACTTGCCTATCATATTCTGTATATAGTGGATCACATTAAATATACGTAACTTGTTAAATATTCATTCTTTATAAATTTTGCAGGGAATAAAAGCAGCACAGCGTATATTAACTTCTTGTCAGGAAATTCGGTCATGCATTCGTTGTCAATATTAAGCGTGACAGTTCCATTTTTAACTTTTCTTACAACTCATAAACTCCCCACCATTTCATACGGTAACCTCAAACATTCTCGGGAGTGTACAAATTCGGATATGAACTTCTACTCGTATTAACGTAAGCACAGCTGCTATTCGTTATTGGATAAAAGTGATAGACAGAAACATAGACTCGAAAGCTGAAAATATCAGCGCTAAAACTGATATTTACTTAAGAATGAAAAATAATCTAGTAATGATTCGAGATTCCTTGGGCTTATATTGATTTACTAGTATTTATCACAGTTTGATACAATACAAGTTTTAAATAAATTATTGCTGGTCTACTACCTGCAATTATATATTTGTATATATATACAATTAATATATTGTATATTTTTACGCTGTTTTTTGCTTATCAAATATTCAAGTCGACAGACGAATATTTAAGTAGAGTAGGGGGAAATCCTGTTAGGATAGCTGCCTTAAATTAAGGGTGCCAATAGGACACAGCCTAATGAAAACAATTCTAAGAACCATATGTTTATTAATATAAGAATTTATTTTTATAATTATCAATATTCATGTATTTTTTATTGAATTTTAAAGCAGCTAACAAACAAAGTATTCCCTTCCTATTTATTAAAATATTCTGAATATAAATGGTTATGGACAATATGGAGCAAGTCTTGCAGTATGTTTAGGGCAAATTCCTGTAATGCGGCTGAAGACAATATACCAAAACGGAAAAAAAAAATCATACAAAATTTTGAACGCCATTTATGAGGACAGTTTTATTTTCCAATACATTTTATCCTATAATTCCAACTGGATTATAGAAGAATGAGTCCGTGTGAAAAGCAAATAATAAAAATATTTGGCAATATAAGCTATTTAACTTTTTGACCCTGATTTCTGGAGCCAAAAATAGTACAAAATGTTAAATATGTGTTTATATACTTTATGTAAATTTGCCTATATACAGAGGCAAAAATGTTACTCAACTATTAGGCTAGCCTACTGCTTTCAGTTTGTTCTTTATTTAACTTAAGGGAGAGCGAAAAAGAAAGCTCTTCCAAATGTTACATAGCGAAATTAGCTAAACCTTGAGTAAATCACGGCTTGTGTATTTGCCTCGATTTAGCTATGCTCGGGCGACATTTTCAAAGCGATACTATTTTTTTCTGCATCGATGTGAGGGGAGCGCCAGGGATAAATATGGTTTGCTTAACGCCTGAACGGGGCCATTAAGACTATACGCACTACTGCACAGGCGGAGAAGTTGCCGTACAAGCATGGCGTATACTCCGCTTCGGAGGAAAATAGTATAACCCAAGAAGAGGGTAGAGTAGTAGATGTGACTGAGGTAGCTGAATTACAGGGTATGAGAGGATAGTTCAGAGAAAGAGTCGTTAATGCACTACTAGTTTTAGTAGTTTAGTAATCTGGAGTCATGTGAAAACATTGATTTTCTTATTTAATAAGTCTTGTATTCCGATCAATTTTTTCTACACGTTCTATTACATAATTAGGTGGGACTTGTTAGAAAAATTAAGTGATTATTTCGTTCAACTTTCGTAGATGAATTCGTAGAATATCACAAAAGACTTACATTGACATGACATTTCATCGAATGAAAAATTTGATAAAACAAAGACACATAAATAAAGCAATGCATAATATGTAAAGCTTGTTTATTTAGTTGAGATAATTTTAATAATAGCATTATCTGAAAATCAAAATAGTTTTCCCCAAAATTCTAGTAGGATGGTATATGGAAATTCATTAAGATAGGCTTGAAAAAAACGTACCGTAGTTAATTTCCTCGAAAACGGATTATCCTCTTACATTCTGTTACGATGCTATTTTTCATAGAACGTGTCATTCTACCTACAAAAAATATTGGTTTATAAAAAGTTACTAAATTAAATTAACCATTTATAGAAATATTTCGAATCCCCTATCGTCGTTTCCTTCTCCCCTTTCCCCGTTTATTTCCTTTTTCCTAAATGTAACCGGGCTTGGGGCTGAAAATCTTACACATTCATGTTCCGAATGGTAAAAAATCTTGGGAGATTTAGAGTGTAGGAGCCCTAAGAGCCTCCAGGCCTTTGTTGGGAACACTTTACTTTACTATTGCCTATATTTTATCACGCATTGCCAGTGGATTATACGGATTTTTACTATTGACTACAGGGTCACAAGGTGCCCAAGAAGATAGATGCTTTACATGTTCAGTAACGAGCTAACGTTTTATCAGATAAAATTTCATCCTTGCGATCCGAGGAAGGATATTATAAGATAAACGATCGTGATTGGTCAATTTCGGAGGAACTGATAAACGTTATTGGTCAATATCAAACACGCGGCGTATGAGTGGAATAGTCAGTAAAAGAAATAGTTGTGTGGTACCGATTTTATATAAATCAAGCGCTGGGACAATGTAGAAGTGAATTAGGAATTCACCTTACGCCCTGTAAGCTATCTAACTCTAGAGCACTGTTGCATTAAGGAGAAAGGGTCAAGCGTTCTAAATCAATTACTCGGCGGGCAACTGGCTGACCTGGGTTCTTGTGATCACCACACAGATTTGATAACAGTCATTTCTCCCTTCCAGCCGTGTAATACAGGTCCTGCAGAATTATATAGTTTGCACCCGCAGCGAAAATTTATTCCACGGCCTACCTTTGCATTTCAGTTTTTATTTCTCTTTACCTAACGAAAGCGATGGTAGTAGAAGAGGATTATATTTTTTCCATATAACGGAATCACTATTGTCAAGCTTTATTAATACGATATTAATAATGAGTTCTATGGTATAAAAATGTACTTATTAATTATACACGTGGCATTTTATTTTACGGGTAAAGGCTTTATGAAACGACGCCGAAGAGCAAAATAACATACTCTTAACTCCCGTTTTTATAAATTTAGTATTTGCTGCTACCATGTCAGTAGCTATTCAGTCTTATGCTTTTCTTAATAAAATATTCATTGTTAGTTCTTAGCCGTGAAAATATAGTAGACCATTATGTAATAAATGCATTCTCATTTGTTATTTTTCAGATGTTCATGCCAATAGATTTTGTTTATGCTTAAGATGTGGATAGATTAAACGATTAGGAAGAAATATTGCATGTTGAAATGAGAGATTTTAAATGTGATTATATTATCACATGATGCTTCAAGAGCAATGTTAGAACTATGGCCGAAAAAACGAAGACAGGAGTAAAGCATTACCTTTATTATGAAAGTATTAATGCAAGCAATCGTTTTGATTACAATATTATTTTTATTTTATTTGCTTTCTTGATTACAAGATTGCCTAAACGACAAAGCTTACTATGCTTCTATTAACAGCGAAGAATAACACACTACATTTTGAACAGTTTGAGAAAGAATTCAACTTAAAATCTTATACCAGATATAACAAATTCAAGAATTGTATCACAATGATAGAAGTAAATAATGCATAATTTTCACAAAATCAATTATCCAAGCGAAGGCGCAATAATGAGACAGATCCCTTCAGTGCTAATTTTGAAAGTTGTTGAATGGTGGAATTAGGAACCCCTAGTCTCTTGCACATATTCACGAAAAAGGAAGGAATGCTGCCCCTAGTTCCAATCAGAAGACCGATGACTTCTATTGCTGTGACATTCGATTTTATAAGTGAAATATCAGAAAGACCTTTGGGATGCTCGCAAGTTGTTAATAAAAGATCATATAAAAATAGGCCTACTATACTTTACCAGTAATAATAATAGTTTCCCAATTAAGAGTTATGTGTGGGCATTTTGTAATACCGGTTTCCTATCCAAAACTAATTTATTCCGGCATCTGGTATCCGGCCTATTGCCCAGTGGCGGTTTCAGAGCTCATCTGAATGAATACGATATTTAAAACATTAACTTCATAGTATTGTCATAATAAAAAATAATATTGCCGTCTGGTCAAAGTACCTAACTGCTAAATATGTGAGTCTGGGTTCGATTTCCAGTCCAGGCCATGGGAATTTTATCTAGAATATATGAAATATGTGGTCAGTCATCATACTCTGGTTAGTAAGCATGGATTTGTTTATTCATAAAATACCTCCTCACGCCTTCTCCATCGAGATAACGTTGCCTCGGTCTCGCTAGTAGATCTCATCTGGAGAAATGGGGCTAACTTCCGCCAAACCCGAACGGAATATCACAAAAACCAAATAAAAATGCAATAAAAATCGCAACATATCTGTAGAATCACACTGAAACAGAGGAAGGTTACCTGATATTAACGATATCCAGCGTCTCACAGAGGAAGATGGATTTTTTTATCACGTCAAACTGATCAACAATAATTATTATAATAAGAACTAAATGAGCAGTTCCATCTTACCAGTCTAAAATGGGGTTTCAAAATGTCAGTCGGGGATGGATACAAATTCAAATTACTAAAACTACAGTTGATCTACAAGGCTTTTAATAAATTTATATCACCATAAAGAGATATAGATGTAATATGTGGTGAAATACTCTCATCTGAGGCATATCTTGTTCTGTTTGGACAACCCCCATTAATTTTTTCTAATAAATTCTGCTATGAGATTATTATAGCAGAAATTCTACTATACCTACATCATGCAGATTCCTTAGGAGCTTCTGTTCGTCAACTATCTTCTTAGGAAATTTGAATTATCCAAAATATTCCAATTTTATATAAAAAATTAGAACATTAATTTAGACAGGTAAGTAAAGACTGCTTCATTCAATTTCTGTTATGTTCAGGCACTTATCGTGATAGAGAAAATCCATTTTGTTTTGGGATATGCAGGGTACCTAATAAACTTAAGGTGAAAATGGCATAAATTCCCTGTTTCAGTGAGTCTCTGCAAACGTGTTGCCATTATTAAAATAATAACCCTCGTGAAAAATACGACGGATTACATTGTTCAAACTGGTTAAAATATTCTAAGCATTATGAAAATAATAGCGTTAGTCCTGTAAATGATGATACTAATGCTCCACCACGAGAATTTTACGATGTCTCTTATAAGTGTATGGATATTAAAATGAGCTTAGTCTGCTGGGACTTTATTATTAAGTCTATTCGTGATATCAATAAAATGCAATTGTTACAATAAAAGGTATAGTATAACTCAACTCAGCAGTATTTTTCATTGTTAATATATAATTACATAAAATTTTACTAACCTGAGTGATAGGGAGAATATAAGAGACATGCAACTCTGGACACCCCTGCAATGGCAGTTAGTACTGCGCCACGACCTGTGACGGTGTGGTTAATAACCATAATACATGTGTGAACATTTTCGTCACGCCAGGAAGATTTTTTGCAGTTACCATGACTACCACACACGCTGACTCATGTTGCGTACGTCACTTTATAATCCAGCAGCTTTGCATGCCCCAGTATGCGAATTTTATAAGTAGAATGGAAAAAGAAGTAAAACAAAAAATTTGGTAGAAAAATGGAAAGAAAAACTGTTGATTCATATTTTCAAAGTAATAAGAGTGTTAATTATCATGATGTTTATAGACTGTTCCTCTCAAACAGAGTAGTCCTACGCCATGGAGCAGTTGGACGAGACACTGTACTTACATACCGGAAGGGCCTGAGTTCGACCCCCGGTGAAATCATTGTAATTTTTCAATTGGAATAACCCTTATGCCCACAATATGGCACTGGGGTTGACTCAGCCTTTAACCGGTAAAACTGGGTAAATAAAGACTGTGTGTAAGGAGAATAATCTTACCAATGTCTAAAAATCTGGGTCCATCAACCTCCTGCAACCTTAAGTGCTTCCACGGCCTGTGTAGGGAACTTTCCTTACTTCTCTCGAATTCATTACTGTACCCAATAGTGTCTAAGAACTCGTTTAGGATGAACCAATCATGGAATTTTGAACTCATATGATCATGAAATTAATTTAATCTACAAGCATAATTAAAATTAAGCTATAGTGAAGATATTCAGAGAGTGAAGATATAGTGAAGATAGAATTAAGTTCAGAACTTCATTATTTTAACATAAAAAGAAGTGGAGAAGTGAAGCGATGTCTTCATGGTAATATACACGCTGCTGAGAGGGACATTATAACGCCCACTGCATGATTCTGTAGCCGACTATAAAAACATGCCCAACATGCACGAATGTAATCCTTTTGGGGAAAGGAAAACGACAATGGTAGCATCTATACCAGGGACATATAATAAATCTATTCCAATCAACTGTTATTAACCGCTAAGAATAATGTTTAAGGATGTCTTGATTTAAACTAACTTTCTTGAAAGCAGTTGCAAAATTATTACGAGACTGACAGAAAAAAGAGAAAGAAGTATATTATTAATAAGATTCTGACAGATTGGCACACCTATAGGCCTAGAGACGCAAAGCGATATATACCTTAGATAGAGAAATATAGGCCTATAATTATTTAAGAGTAGAGAGAGAAATGCAGAGAGGAAAGAGAGAGCGAAAAATTAAGAGATAGAGGAAGAATGGGAAGGGGAGATGAGGAAATGGGAAGGAGAAATATTTGGAAAATGAGAGTAACTTAGACATAGTGAGAGAAATAGAAAAAAAGAGGGAGAAAAGTTGAAAGAGACAGTGAAGGGGTGAGAGTGAAAGAGAGGGAAGGTGTTTTACAGGAGGTAACAGGTACAGGTGTAATTGAGTTGGGTAGCTACATGATAATTACTATCACGCCAGCTTCAGATTTGTACTCAGCACTCCAAGTTTCGTTTGGCTTTTAATGAGTTACGCGTCTCGATCATAGTACAAGATCGATCTAAGTCACGCACACGTGAGTGGAATGTAGGCTTTGAAGTATTATATCTTTATAATAGACTGTAGGCCTAAGAATTAAGTAAGAATAGATCAACTTTAAACGAAACTCCATCATCCTAGTGTAAGAAACGTGATAGGTCATTCTAATTATACCAGTTTTAATTCAATGTAGTCATAAAATGTTTACAAATACCGCTTAAGTGACTAGAACGTAAAGTAAATGACAAAAACATTGAAATGAAGATATTATAATTTCTATGTGATAGAATATTATTGTTATTATTATTATTTATTTTCCAAATAGTGTAACCCTATTTCATCTTGGTATATTATTTATTGACTTGTAACAAAAATCCAGCCTTTAATGACCATTACAAAAATTTAATGTAATTTCAGTAAATGTAAAGAACTATTTATTGGTGAGCATCAGAGTAAAGTATTAACTGAACTACAAGACTAAGCTTGGTATTGCTAGAGTTGCTAGGGTTAATATAAGGAAAACATGGAACAAAATAAAACTCTAAAGCTCATTCAGTAAAATATGAGCACGAGAAGGTCTTGAATACACAGAAAAAAAGGTATGCAGAAAGCAAGGATAAAATTGAAAATTGGAAGAAGACTGGAAATTAATATGAATAGAGAGATATAGACGGGGACACCTTCCTTCCCCTTGAATGAGATAATAAAAGTTAAGTTACCGTATGGTCTTCCTTTTCATTTTACCGAAGGCCATTATACGAATTAAATGAAACGATAAACTTTCCTATTACATTAATATTTGCTTATAAATCTAAAATTCTTGAAAAATAAGTATTTTGTACTGTTAAGTATAACAATTAATTTCAAATAAATGAAACTTTTATGCATTTTAAGTATTGCTTACATGTGATATTAACTGCGATATGAAGCGTGTTCATACATATAGGTAACAAAGTCATAATCCTTTAAATACAAAGTGTAGCAGTGGAACCAAAAATTATGACAGATATTGAAAATGTTATTGGCAACGAGTACAAGGTTTTGCAATCTTCTACATGGTTCTCTTAATTGCATGAGAAATAAATCATTGCTTCCTTCCAACTAATTTAGTGTCAATGTGAAATGTGTCTCCCTTAGAAAATATGAGTGTAAAGAGAATGGAAAGAATAATGCAGTAACCAGTTTTAACAGCGAATACATTCTTTTCCTAGCTTCATGAATAAAATTGTCTACTGCATTTCTAGTCGTTAAGAAGTACTTTAAGCATAAAAAGATGTCGTGACTCATTACTTAAACTTCTGTTAGCTTAAAGACCCGTCTCTTAAAATTAATACACTTCCATAGCTTTCTGTATGCTAAATACTTCCTCCTAGGTGTAATGAGTCTAGACACAAATTAGTGACGTCACATTCATTACACAACATGGCGGCAGGGCGGCGAATTCTAGAGCACAGCAACTAATTCATCCAGCACACACCACATTCGTCACAAGTGACGATGAAAATTGAGCTAATTTGACGAGTCTGTTCTGTCAGTCAGTGATTATTTCTAACTACCTCTCCCACCCCAACCGTGAACAAAATACACGACGCGGGATTTTTACATAGGCAGAAAAACTAGAGTCGCAAAAATCGGTAACAGCGCACGGTTTTTGACAACGAGATTCAGTCCCAGGAATTCGGGAAGGAGTGTGGGGAGCAGACTCTCTCCCATAACTCAAATGTTGTTTCCATCATGCTGAAGAGCTGTAGATCTGACACCAGTGCAAGAATAATACTGATTTATGTAACCTCTACCGTCCATTAGCGACATTACACATTCAATGTTCCTGTATGTTTGTGTGTATATATGTGTATAAACGTCGGCTAAACAATTTCCAACATAGCGCTGCCAAATCTTGTTTGATGATAAATAATTTAACGGAAAAATGTTCGTGCATTCTTTCTATAACATAAGATTTTTAAAGGTGGATCAGATCTTAAAAGGAATGTGTGAATTATGAATTACGACAGTAAGATTGCCACCACACGACGTTTTTCATACAAAACGCAGCAAAGAATGCACTTATAAAGCATAGCCTGTTTTATTTTCCTACGAATGAAAGATCTTACATAATATAATGTATCACGTATTCCCTCATATACCAGCCTAAATTGTAAAATTCATTTATGTGTATATTGGCTAATTGGCCTATATACGTATACTGTGGTTATACTATCTTTTTAGCTTCGTCTTACGGTATAATTATATGAGTCAATAAACTAGCATACTATGATATACGTTAATTCAACGAAATGACACTTAAGATATTACATCGACTTAGTTTATTTGGCGAACTGTATGTATTCTTTTTTGTCACATGCCGAAATTAATAGCCCACCAAATAAGCTAACTTGATCCAGTTACTTAAGTACCTTAATAGGGTTATTCAGAAGTTTCATGACATTTTATTGAAAAAGATTAACATTTAATTGAAAATGTTCTAGCACATCTGAAATGAACTACAAAAGGGACCATAAATTTAGTGTATTTCAATGTGATGACTCCCATTTACATTTTCTTGATTTTGCTTAGGTATGAATTTGGACAACAGATAGAGTTGCATTCAAGCAAGGCAATTTCTTTATGCCTTCATTATTAGAATCTACCTCAATGAATACTTCCCTGAAAGATTGTTTGTCATTCGCAGCGAATTTGGCCGTCCCGCTCTCCAGACCTTGTCACTCTTACACTTTTTCACCTGGCGGTTTATTAAGCTACGGCGTTATAAAAGGTGGATCAGCACACTACAACAATTACTACAGCGAATAAATGCTGCAGCAGACGAGCAACATGAAGAAAATTTTCCGGTCTGCTTCTAGACGAGGGCCACTACATTGAAATGCAAGACTTTTGGTCGTTCGTAAAGTACTTGTAGTGTACAGTTCTTTTGCATTTAAATACATTTTTAGATAAATGTGTCAGACTTCTTAATTACTCTGGTTTATATAATCTTATTGTTGCCTTTTATTGTAATACTCTTATTCTTGCATCTATCAAACTATTTCCTTTCTTGATTAATGTAAAAAATTGCTTCGCCCGCGTTTATTAATTCAACCCTTAGATGCGTATAAATAATTTACTTAACATTAAAATAATTGAAGCTATATATTTATTAAATATGACATTTTTAAATACATTGCATTAATTGCTCTGCTAGACGTACAGTAATATATAAGCAATTACAATGTTTACAAAGATCCATGGTTTAATTAACTTTACTCTTAGGCCTACATGCAATTCATTTATTTATTAAAACATGAATAACTTAAAAAACGAAATCTGGGTTTTAAGTGCTTTTCCCGATTAGAATGTGACGCGTGGGGAAAAAACCACCCCTGATCCGAGTTCCTTGGTTCCCCAAAGAAATACCCGCATAGTGATTTTCGTCCAAATTGCTTATTCTTCTGTAACTCATAAGGGAATTGTTAATGTGTTTTTTTCATTTAGGCCTATATACAGTTCTTCCATCTATGTTAATAAGTTATTTTCATATCTGTGTGTGCCATACATTTGGCTGAGCATCGCACACACACACACAAACTTCCTTTTGTTGTTATGTGTTTTCTGTTGGTAAAATCTACGTTGTCTGCAAGTTTTTTGCTCATATATCGCGAAAGAACCCTGGCTTCGGAGCCCTTCCATTCATCTATGTTAAAAATTCCTGGTCTCTGTGAGCCGCTATATTGGGCTAGGCACAACACAAACAGACAAACAGACAAACACTTCCTGGTATTATATAGACGACAGGAAGGCGAAGCAAGTAGCTGAAAAAAAAAGTATAACATCAGCCAATGTTCACATAGGCTAAATAAATTGTACAAACTATCCTAGTATAACTTATACGAGAGAATGCCAGAAACATTGCTTTATACATTGTCTGTAATACTAGTAATATAAGTTATTGAGAAATATTTTACAGGCTTATCGTTGATAACCACTTAAGCTTATAATTATACGCTATTCTGAGCTTGAGATTAGAAATGAGCTACAAGAAATAAATTACTAAATAAATGAAATTGAATTGAGCAGTGTTCCTAATCCGTCAGTTATCGTGGGGTCGACTCTTCCTCTAAAAGAAATTGAGTACCTAGGGCAATACTGGGAGAGACTTCCGAATATTTGGAGCCTCAACCTCCAGGAACCTCAAAGGTCCTCACGGCCTGTATAATGACAATTTATTGGCGATCCAGACATTAGTTTGATGGCAGTCCCTTTATTTTTTCTCCAATTTAACTTAATATTTTAAGAAAATTAACTTGAACAAAATCGTAAGGTAGAGTAGGAGGTATTTTATTCCTTGTAACAGTAGAAGCCTATATGAGAGTTATTTTGAAAATACTAATTATGTAGCCTATTAAAGAAAGTTTACTGAAAAATATGTTTTCTCCGTGCGCTGCGTAGGAAAGTTTGAGGATAATTTCCGTAAGAAGTTTGCATGAAAGTTTCTTATCCGGCCTCTGTAATTAGGTGAGTGTTTCTTCGTAAAGTAGGATGACTTACCTGATCACAAGCTAGTCTTCCTGTTCAATCTGCCATAGCCTCCTATTTCAGAAGATGTATGGCCTCAAGGCTTATTTATACAACTATCTCAAGCTATACGTGGATCAAACAACCTGATATTATATTGTAGAATAAAGAACTTGGTCGGCTTTACGTGAACCTAAAAGTTGACTGAAAGCTTATTATGCCTAAAAAATGCTAGATACTCGCATTTTTTCTTTCTTTAGTCCTTTGTATTTTACTTCCAATCATTCTTCTTGCTTGTCCCTTAAGCCTTTTATTATCTGTAGCTTTCCTCTTCTTTTTCTTCTTGGACATCTCCTTATTTTTCAAAATATACTTTTTTAATGTAAATAGGTTGTCATAAATGGGAGGGAATGTGCAAAGCAGTAAGACAAAAAAGAGCTCGCTTAGTTGAAAGATTATGTGGATAACACAAATAAAGAAAAATCAGGCAATAATTTTCATCAGGTATATTACTTGAAAGCTTTTACTGTTTGGAAAGGAGTTGCACTTTGTTGATATCAAGTTCGATACCTTGGTATTAATATTAGACAAAATACTACTAGGAACACACCATTAAAGACATTTGAACAGATCCACAGATAGATTAGGCCTATATATAGGCCTATATAATGCTCCTTAAGGATTCTATATTATTATTGTGTGCCTGTGCTAAAGTTTGGAAGTAAGTGATCTAGGAAGTAATACTACTTTATTTCCTAATTTCCTACATTACAACTGCCTACTACAAAAATGACACTAGTAGTAGTAACAACAACAATAATAATACAGGCAAATTTTAATACCTCCGAAGTCCTGTCATTCTATCAAATATTTTATCCCACGGTCGAAGTCTGCTACTGAACCCATATACTTCATGGTGAACTTTTTGGTACGCGCCAAATTAAACTTTGCAGGGGGCAGTCTTTCTCCGTTACGCCACTGTTTATTTAATTTTCTTTATTCGGCTTCTTCAAAGTCCTCTCCTATTCTCCTCCTTCCTTACATTGATTTTAATCTTACTCTCTGCATGGTTTTTTCATCGATAGCTTTGTTATCTAACTCCACCTTCCTACTCAATTGAAAGGATTGGATGAACATGTAGGTATGCCAATATCCGCAACCATTAAATCGGAGTTCTTAACCGGAGTTGAAGTATCCGAATGTAACTCCTTAATTATTCTCAGGAAGTTAAGTATTTATGAATATGCAAAACTCGAGGAGTTCACGATGATTTAAGGCCCTAAAATAATTCTATCCAGCAACGATACCCAAGGCAGTTAACTTGACGAATTTTCATGGCATTCATCTCCTTCTGCTAATGCGTTTATTTATATATTTTTAATTGCTTCCCCAATTCAGAGGTTGCCAGAGACCCAGATTAGACCTACAAGACAAGAAAAAAATAGGAAATGTATAAAAAACTAAAAGAAAAAGAACGCTTTATATTCCGAGAAAATGTTGACGAACACCAGCTGACATATGTGTGGGAATACCTCTTGGGACAGTGGAAAGTAAAGCGAAGATTATAGTTGGCATACATCTCCAATGGGATAGGCACGGTGGAATACATGTAAAATATATTAATAGGCCTACTTTCGGAAGAGGCAATTCAGGTGTGACGTGCAATAAGGGATGTAGCGTCATTCGGAGTTCATCTATAACAATAATGTAACTTTCTATAATGTAATAATGTGTAATTGAAATTTTTCTATAATGTAACTTTTCTTATTATTCTTCTTTCTGATGTTCGTTTTCCTTCACATCCTCACCCTCCTCCTCCCTTTAATTCTCGCCTCCTATTAGACTGTATACTCAATTAGCCACAATTTAAAGACGATCTATGAGTGAATACGTTGATCATTTTACTACTTGCTGTAGATATTCCAAAATAGACCTATGATCTTTTACCCAATTCCTGGTAACGAGTAGCCATGTCGTAGGTGAGGTAGAAGATCATATTATTTTTATGGTTGACTGCTGGTTACTACTGAAGTATTTGTTTCATATATATATATATATATATATAAGCTTTCTTTTCTTTTCAAACACTTTATTTTATTGCCTATTTAGTTCTTAAGTCTTTCTTTCGATTTGAACCAATAACATATAGTGATGACTCCGAAATCAGTCAAACACAGACCTGATTCACTAAATCTTTATAAATATGCTTTATCCTGTAGTAAAATACACCTTTTTCTTTCTTCATATTCTAATCAGGTGCGGGAATCTCTAAGTGGTGACTTATGCATCCGTCACCATTGTCGCAGTAGGTTAAGATTAATTCTGGAAATAAGGTGAATTACGGTACGCATTATCAGTTTAGGAATGGGCATTATCGTAATATTTTACGGAAAGCTATCCAAGTTCAACTATGCTGGAATGTTGCACTCACCTCCTGTCAACATTATAAAGACATAATCTCAACGGCGTGAATGAAATTCTTCTTTTCCTACGTGTGTAGTATCTTTCAAGAAACAGTCTATACCAGTAAGCATCGCTTGGAACAAAATAACTAGGTTTTTGGCAAGATATCTTCAATATTTCCGCAAACAATACTTCAATAAGTGGATGTTTATTAACTACTGGGTTTCCGTCTGGTCTACGATCGTCTTTTTTTCAGAGAAAACCGCCACATAATATAGGCCTATATCATGAATACCTTTTAGTAACATTGCCTCAATCTAGAGTGCTATTAAAATAATTCATAAGCTGATCTCTAGGGATCGATTCCCGCCCAAGGATCAGATTCCTCTTACAGAATATAAGCAAGAAATCGTTTTTCCAGGTTCATAAATGTCCTGGGACAAGCAGGTTAATATTTCAAGGTATCGCTGCAGTAAGTAATATGTATTCACCACTGTAATGCGGTAATAGATTTTATAAATATTTGTTTAAATTTTTTCGACATAAAAATGTACCGGAACTATAATTATCTAGTAAATTGTCTTAGAAGACGATTTTAACACCGTTGCATTTCATGAATTTAAGGGCATTGTGTTCCATTATTTTCACCAAGCTATTGACTTAAACAAGAAAATTAGGCTACTCTCCAAGACAACACTGATCTGTAAACTCTTTATCGTACTATTTAGCGATTTTATATGTCTATTTGTAAGGTTCACCGCAATGAGCTGTATCATGTGACTTTATTTTGAAAAGAATTTGATGATGAACACTGCTCGTATCACCAGCTGACACATGTGTGGGAATTCCCCTCGGGACAGTGGAAGCTAAAGCGAAGATTATAGTTGGCATACCTGATATCTCCAATGGGAATAGGCTCGGTAGAATATATGTAAAATGTAGGAGAAGTCATAAATGTTCTAAGGAAAGACAACACAGAAGTTCTGACATGCAATAAGTAACGCAGCGACATGCGGAATTACCCAGGTCGCCTCGGATCTGGGTTAAAGGTCGTTCTTGTTTATTACCGATGTTGGCAGACCTGAACTCCCCCCGGAGTACTTCCGGCAGTAAATTAGCATGTGCCAGGGTGTAGCTGTCTTAATGGACATATTAAGCCGCGTGAATATAGGTGAGGACGAAAGGTTGGGAGGAGGAAGGAGGGGTTGATAGCAAAGAGCTAGGAATTACAACCTGAGTGCATTTATCAGTAATGCCGACATGTATTGTTATAGTATATTGCGATACAAGTGCCGTAAGGCACGTTTACGGGTCGAGGAAACAGATTGAAAACCCGAGGCGCAGCCGAGGGTTTTTAAGTTTTCGAGACCCGTAAATGCCTTTACGGCCCGTGTGTTGCATGGTATTTTTTGCACGATGATTATTTATATCAATTTAATTATATTAATTGTGATATTACCTGAAAATATTATGTAAATACATTCTTGAAAATAGATGTTTATTTCAGAAAGTGATTCGCATGTATTTGTTGTTATGGGAACCGAATATTTGTCCTGGGGGCCGTGGCCATAAAGGCTTGTATTATGAAGTGTATCGTAATGAATTATGACGTAGCGCTTGGACCGTAAGTGTTTTAACCTCATCGCAACCGGCCTTAGCAACAAGACTGTGTGGGAATGTCAACTTACGATCCATGTAAACAAAGTTCGTAAGTACTACTTACTAGCTAAGGAGTGCAAAAATGTAATTATGATTACTATGATTATGACTATAGTTGTACGATTTATCGATAGCGAGAAGTACGAATTTTATCGATAACTTAACTTGAGAAAACCCAGAGCTCGAATTACGCAGTATTTATTGTAACTATTTGGCGAAGAGAAAAGGCAGAATCATTAACATCCTATTAACTTGCATTAGTCTGATCTTATTTAATATTCTTTATATTAAGCTCGAAAACGTTTAGAATTGCCTGCCATTTTGATTTCAGTGAACACTGATACCAAATGAACCAAGGTTTCCTTTACCGTGACAAAACTTTCACTACTAAACTATTTTCTTGCATGTGGTCTGCTTGCAGTATTTCGGTTCTGATATCAGAACTGTAGCTACAGCTAAATTTATTTCCAATGACCCGAACTGATTCCCGGTTTTTAAGTGAGAATACATCAGCCACTATGTTTTTTTTTTTACCGCTCTCCGCATACTAGGAATGTCTACATGCTGTAGTTATGCTTGAAAATGTAAAGCTATCTATTAAAATACAAACTTAAAATTTTGTTAATAAAATAAAGGTAAATTTCCATCATAAGTGAAATAAATATTTTAGCTCGAGTGTTATGTATAATTTGTCAAGTTTTTCATTTCTTATTTTTAATCTTCTTTGGCACGTTCGTTGTAAATATCTTATCACTCCTTAGCTTTATATAGGTTTCAATCGATTTCTTCTTATATTCATCCACAACAACCTATATTTTCTCACGTAATCTTTTCGCCTAGACCAGTATTCCTTTATTCTGATCCATTCTAACGAGTTCTTTTTTCGAAAATGCTCTTGTTCTTTATTCTTTTGTTCAGACAGATCCTTCACCTCAGGAATTTTTATTATTATTATTATATTAATATTATTAAGTATTATTGTTTTCTTATTATTTTTTGATCGATGAATGAAAATTAATTTTAATTCAGGATATTAAATAAGTCATTTTACCATTCGACTGCTGCATCATTAACTATAGGCAGATAGAAGAATTGAAGCACGTGGTCAGCAAGCCAAGTCCCACGACCGTTATTGATGGCATTTATTACCGAGGCACTACTTTTTTTTATGAAGTAGCTCCTCAGTTGGTGTCACCCCGTTCCAGACCTCAGAAAAATCCAAGAAAATACGGGGGAGGGGGGGTCGAACCAAGACCGGGGATCAGCAACTCTAACTGGTAGATTACGCGCCAATATTGATAGAAGGCTAAAATCAATTCGGATCATTGCTAAACACATTGCGGGAATCTATCCAGATACAATTTAATCCGCAAGAGAATCAACATGGAAATACTGAACATTTCAAAGTAAGTTTTGTAATTGACTTTAGATAAGCAATGTTACTAATATTCATTCTCGGTAGTCTAGAGTTTAGTGCAGTGTCTTGAAAGTGAAATAGTGAAATTGCATGCTATTATAATTAAACAAGGTGCCGGTAATAGTATGATTACCAGCAAACTGTTATTTATGATCCCACTAGCTCTAGTTTTGAACATGCCGACACCTTCTGTATCGACGTCGGTTTTTGTTTCCATAGATACTGCAAGAGGATTTCCTGGATTTGCTGCATGTTGTCAGGTAGCCGCTTAAATCACTTCGACATATTCCCTCGCTGCATCAAACTATCGTGTCTGTAGAAGTCATAAAGTGAAAGCTTGTTTCAATAGTTAAATGTTAAAGTACAAAAACATGAAACGGATTTCAATCAACGAATAGAATGGATGGCACGAATAAGGATAAAATTATCACCAATATGACAGAGTGCCGAATATTCAATGAAATGAAATAAACAACGCAATGTTTTATTCATAGCTCGAAATCTACATCTCTGTAAATAAAATTTGTTTTGTCAGTATAGGAGCGGATTGTTACAGTTATATGCTATTCTCACGTAAATTATTTATGATCATATTGATACAGCTTGAAGCCTTGTAGGTCTCTAACGTGTTTTTCTGTTCGGCAATACTATAATACGCTTATTACGTGTGACGTAACGGTATCATAATTAGGGACCGGATACTTAGGTTTTTACCTATTTTTTTCCTTACTTCCAAAACAAAAAGCGATCATACACTTTTTCGAATCATGTCCATAGGATTCGCCCACATTAATTCTGTGGCACCTAAAAATACCTAAATGGGGTACAAAAACCTAAATGCACCTAAACGGGATATAAAACCTAAAATATATAATTTAGGCTACATTTTTGTCTTTTTTGTTTGTCAGTTGAGAAATCGATGTTTTGTGGAGAGACAATTTTTGTCAGGTTGAAATTAATACCACCAGCGTTTTGTTCAACCCAATGTCGTCTAAGATGACAGTATCAAGAGAGGAAGTGTAAGAGTACCGGCGTATTCCTTTTAAAATATTAGTATGAACAACCATTGTTGACGTCATGTGAGGTTTAAAGGACATTTTCTGCCTTCAAATGTATTCTAAGAGATAACAGGAAGAACTTCACAGTTGAGAATCTTGAAAGAAATTTAGTGATATACTGTAACCATGAAATGTGAGGCAATCTTATTTTCACTGCTTCTTTTGATTGTTAATGCTTTCTTTCTTCAATTGTATAATATTGTCCAAAAGCAAGTTTACTCAAATTTAAGTCAATTTTCTTAAGTTAAAACTTTACAGGTATTATGTATTGAATCCTATGTAGCACATTCAAATTCATTAAACCAATTATTCAGGAAACGATATTTTGGACAAAAACCTAAAAAAAAAACTATTTCACCTAATGGAAAACCTAAAACAGTGTTTTTAAAAACCTAAAAATCCGGTCCCTAATCATAATGACACATATTTCGACACTTTTTCATTTTGACATCGGTGTGGTATCGATTATTATCGAACACGGAACGATCTTGAGACCTTGAGAGTATCAGCTACTACGTAATAAATAGCCTGTATTTAAAATAAAATCAATTCTGTTCGTGTTAATTTTAATATCATACTAAAATGAATTAATTTCGTGTTGTCAAAATCCGTTGGTAGGTTTCATGAAAATGACCAAAAGGAAGCTTCGATTTGACCATCTATCATAGACAGGAAGAACTACAAGCAGCTAGTGCGCTGATGTGTGACAGTTTGTTTGAGTGAATTTGAAATGTCAAGGTTTATATTTTTAGACTAATTATGGTCAAACAAAAATATTCATATGCAACTTGCCTATAATGGTAATTAAGATGCTTGTATGAAATTCAGGAAACTAGCTTTGCTCTTTTCTTAAAGAAAACTCTTATCTTAAGAAATGCCATTATAGGCTTGTTGCATAATGTACTAATTTTTAACCGATGTGTTGATTGCAGTTTCCACTGTTACCTAATATACCTTTCTTTCTCGTAGTTTAACCTCTCCCTTTTAGGATTTAAGCGACCCAAGCCGCCCGGGCCTTACAGGGCCGCGACCTGTCGGGAGAGGGATTATCTTTGGATCACATACATACTTTTTTGACCAGACAAGGACATGGTACCTAATATACCACTGGTTTAAAATGGAACTACCGTATTTACTCGAATATAATGCGCCCTCGAATTTAATGCGCATTCCGACTTTGAAAATTGAAATCATAAAAAAATGTTTGTTGGCGAATGTAATGCGCATCAATGGTAGGATAGGTATTTTATTTGTAATTTTGTCATAGTATTAAGGGAATAATGAACCACCATGTAAACATTTGAAATTACCATTAAATTTAACTGCCAGTTTTCAGGCCTACAAGTATATTCACAGACACATTATTCACTGACGTGTTCGCCACTGGAATCCTCGATTTTGTTTAAATTTTACACATGCTCCATGCTTAGAGGTAAAAGTTAAAGGAATTTACGTGAGTGAATTAGTAAGATTTTATTTGTGTTGTGTATCCTTTGGGGATACGATACGATGTGGTAACGACATTCTATTCAATTTTATAACCAATTTGTATGAAGAGAGTCTCGTACATAATAGGCGTATATTATACAAAGAGGCAAACTTTTATTTGCAGAGAAGAAGTTATGAGTCTTTACTGAGTACGTTGGAAGACCTTGCGTACGTTCGAAGCACATAATATGACGTAACATACTTCAATGGGTCTAGGGTTCAAAGACAGACAGCACGTACAAACTACAATTTACTCTTGTTATGAGCTGAGTGTATTTATATAAGTATATTAAACGGACTGCGGATAGAGAACTTTTCATCTAGTTATTGTGCTTTTCGATAGAAGTAATAATATATTAGCCTGATCGTTCCCGATATTATATTAATGAGAGCGTACAAGCACACAATCAACCCGAACTATGACCAGACTGACTATAACACAGAAGACGTCTAGAACTCCTTGCACACTCAGCTTGAAAATTAGATGACTGAAGGACCTATTTGTGTTAATGTACAGTAAAAACATGGAGATGAAGGCACTGAAAACATCTAGCTAAGAACCATAGGAAGCGAAATAAAAATAAAAGGTATATATTCCTAATAATAATAATAGCAATAATAAATATTGTTAGTGCCACTTGTCATGCGATACTTTTGCTAAGCTTCCAGGCATAATGAAAAACAAACAAAATACAAAACGAACAAAATAAACGTGCGACATAGAAATATGGTATTGCGATTTAGATATATGGGGCTGTTTGAAACCATTAGTTATATTTTATACTCGGATTAAGTATACCGACGTGTTATCCATTTTATTTTGTTTTATTTTTCTCTCGGCTTCGCATACAGGGATAAAATGCTCATATGGAGATTAAAAACTGGCCTTTACCGCACTATATTCTATTTCAATAAAGCAATTACATTTTAAAAAAATGCATCAGTGAATCCGTTTAAAGTTCATCTTCAATAAACTTATAAAGGTTGCTAGTAATTAAATAGATTTTAAAATAGTCTGAAAATTTCGCAATTAACATTATGAAGTTTACCATAATCCAGTATAATATGTATATTTTATATGTATATGATTGTTACGTGGCTATATTTTTTAGGCCTATGAAGAATATTGGTGTCGGCATGTTGTCTACATGCCCCCAATCCTGCCATCTGCCAATGGTAGATGACGCAGCGGTCGGGTGGTAGGCCAAAACCCTCCAGGGATATAGCGCCACGGAGTTTAGTTTAGTTTTTATGAAGAAAATTGTTTCTTTAACGAAGTGCCAGGTAAAATTATGGTAGATATTGGCTGTGTTATTTCTATATCTATGTAGATATTTTATATTATTATCCATGTTGATACTTTTTACTTATTAAACACCATTCCAGAATTTTTTTATGTATGTCCAGTCTGTACATTCTCAACCACTTAGCCTCTAATCGGCGTGATAGGACGTGATCGCCATGTTCTCTACTTGGAACTTGTTATTATTATCTCCTTTAAAAATATTTTTTAACTTGTAGGGAGGAAAAGCAGTAGGCCTACTTCTAAACCGTGCATCGAGTATAACAGATACAAAGTCATAGTTTAAATGTTACAAAAGGAATAAAAATTATCAGATACTATATTAGCTGCTATCTATCTACCGTAGTTCAGAGTTCATGATGCAGCGCATCCACTTGAAATATAGGCCTCATGAATCTATAACGAGTCAAAAAATTTAAACAATCACTTGACCTATACAAACTACGTTTTGATACAATTTTTTAAAAGGCGAAGACTTTTTAATGAAATACAAATTTACGGAAGAGTGTTACGTATTATTTTGACGGATGGAAATGCAATATTCATAATATCGGAATATGTACCTGGCAGTCGATTACATTTTCCTCGTGAGATATAATTGACAAATGACGAGCAAGAAGTTTTACATGCAAGCGTATTACGCAGACTTTATTGGTAACAGAATTAGACGTTGCATTGTTACGGCAGAAGGCAAGGTATGCGAAATTATTTTACTAACGAGATTATATGATGTCAGATTCATGGTAGGATTTCTTTCTAACATGTGTTTGTACAACCGGTGATGATAGATTCACCCACGTATACATTGATAACACGATCTAAAGTTCTTCCTCTCAGGTGATATATTCTTTGTAATCCATTACCATTGCAGTCATTTCATATATTTTGTATAAAGGTCTACTACAGGACTTCATTTCCAACCTCACTTATTCAACGAATATTGAGCAGTGAATACATGCGACTAATACGAGGGACGATCCACTTTGATTTACACTTAATTTTTCTTATAATCATTAAGAACCTCCATGCCTTGGCACATGATATATTATACAATTTATCAAAATAGTCTCCATACGCATTTTCCACATTTGGTGGCCATTTTTCTAGTCTTCTTGGAAATACGTTTTCACAGTTTGTCACAACCCCGTCAGAACATCTGCTTGTGGTTCCTGGAAGTCGATCAAGATCTATTCGAGGCTTTGAAGCAACCTCTGCGTGGACATAAGTTATTAAGGCATTTATTACCAGCTGCGTTACCCGCCTTCGCACGGGGCTATGCAATATGCCTATTTTTTATGACACGCATGGACAAACCATATATATATGTATATATATATATATATATATATATTGATTTTGTTTTTACTATAATGTATATTAGTTTTTGTCAAGAGACACTATTAGTATTTTGAATATTGAACAGTCGCAAATATGTTCGTTGTAAAGTTCAGAAATGATTATTTATAATGTAATAGGCCTATAATATTTGAACTCGTATTTCCGTTCACATCCAACGTCTTATTAACGAGGCAGTATTGAATTGCGAAATTAATTGGAGGTGGCCTTGCTTGGTTGTGACCACAAATTTGAAAATAAGATCATCGCTGAAATATATCGATCATGATAAGAAAAGTTGAGAAGGACATCAGTGTTGGTAAATAGGATGTTTTAATTATTATCTATCTTAGTTTCACCTCTCCCTTTTAGGATCTAAGCGACCCAAGCCGCCCGGGCCTTATAGGGCCGTGACCTGTCGGGAGAGGGATTATCTTTGGATCACATGCTTACTTTTTTTGACCAGACAAGGACATGGACGGCCTCCCCGGATGAGTGATCAGCCCAATGCTGGGCCACCTCAGAGACAACACGAACACATGTTTTAATTATTCTTCTGTTAAATAAATTATTTAAATGTAACATCTAGCAGATGAGTAAATAAACGCGGGTGAAGCCGCGCGGCCCTTGCTAGTATTGTTACAAATGAATTAGTACGTAGATTATAGTATTCGCCATTTCCTTTATGTAAAGTTTAATAAACTCAAAAAACATGTAGGGCTTAGTATTAATTTGTATAGAACATGCTGTATTAATAAAATACCGTTGTGGCAACATCTCTAGGTCATCCCGAAACCACCGAAGTGCAGATGTGTACAAATGAATGGATACTATTTTGGTAAAGTGGATGTATCTCCCGAGGCATAACGGTTCTGAGTGGAAAAGAAGTGTTAATCAATATGGAACGCCCCTCGTAGGTTCTTTGTATAAAGTCATTTATTTAAAGTGCTTGAAATTCGCTTAAATCCCATTTCTGCAAAATGTATTAATCCACAGAGTAATCTAAAAAGGATTTACGGTCGGCCTGGATGGCACAGTCAGTATTGCCGCTGGCTTTCTGTGGTCAAGGTTGCAGGTTCGATCGCAGGTCGATGGCATTTGTATGAACATAGTTGTGACAGGTTCATGCCTCTAAATTTACAGGCATATACAAGATTTTTTTAACAGTATTTACCTCCTTAGGAGGTATAAGGAGGTAAATACTGTTGCAAATATGAAATTTATCAATTCATATACAAGAATTCCTGCGGAACGAAATTCCGGCATACTGGAGATGGTCACAGGACTAAGTTGCAGTACATCTCCAAAGAAGTATACCTACAATAAGTTGCTTAATTGCAACCAAATTATGTAATCGTATAATACTTCTAACTACAAGAAAGGCTATGAAATGTTTCCGTTGGTATGTCAACCAATATTTTATTCAGTATAAAGCAGTGATGGGCGTTGTACGGCCCGTGAGCCAGATGTGGCTCTCAAACAGGATCAATGCAGCCTGCGATAGGCAAGGAGAAGAAAAATATAATTCTTACTCGAATGCTTTTCCTTCCATTGCATGACTCCATGGTGAATTTTAACAGAACTTCAAGGCTTTTAGCATTGAACAAGCCTTGGATATTTTCATCGTTCCGTTTACTGTGGACTTAACAGTAAAAACAGGCATTCAGCACAAATTAGTTGAGTTGAAAACTAACTCTCAATTGTAATTTCTTAACGTCTCAAAACTTGAATTGTACAAATCCTTACCGCTCACATTTCATGCTCATTTCAATCCAGATTTCATGCTCATATTTTTTTATTTCTTCATATGTGCGTGAGCAAGTATTTTATTCTCTGAAACTTCGAAAAAATTGAGTCTGAACCAGACTGATTGACAAACTTTTGACTTTACTCCTGAGGCTTATCTCTTTCCAGTTGCAACCGGACTAGGAAAACCTATCGGAAGTTTCACTCATTTTCATATGTAAATAACAGACAAAATATTTTTGAAAACAGCACCATTTAAACATTTCAATGAACTATTTCGGTCCGTCTTGAGTCATTTATCATTTTGCCCGTTCCTATAGAGGTTTTCCCATCACTGATGTAAAGAAAGAAGTGCTAGTAAATAGTCGAATACAAATTACATTACTATAATAATATATTATACACACGAGTTAAATTGAATCTACGTTTCTACCAATTACTTGACAAATGGTTTAGCATATTATTGATTCATTGAAGTCATATATTCACGTAATTTAATATTAGCTCAGGAATTTCGATGTCAAATTCCTAGGGGTATATAGAACTGATAGGCCTATTGCCTATTGCACCAAGGAGATAAGATCAAGAATTGCCATGGCCAAGAAAGCATTTATGAAGAAGAGAATTCTGCTAACTAGTAGTCTGAACCTAGAGCTATGTAAAAACCTGGTGAAGTGTTATATTTGGAGTATTGCTTTGTATGGATCAGAGACATGGACTTTGAGGAAATTAGAGAAGAATTATTTAGAAAGTTTTGAAATGTGGTGTTGGAGACAGATAGAAAATATAAAGTGGATGGACATGGTGACAAACGAAGAGGTTCTGAGTAGAGTGGGTGAGAAGAAGTCAATCATACACACAATTCGTCAGAGGAAAGCAAACTGGGTTGGGCACATTCTCAGAAGGAACTGCTTATTACATGATGTCGTAGAAGGAAGATTGGAGGGTACAACTAGACTTAGAAGAAGAAGAATTCAGCTGTTGGACGATTTAAGGGAAAAGCGGAAATATTGGATGCTGAAGGAGGAAGCAGAGGATAGACAGTTTTGGAAAACAAAATTCGCGTACCAAGTTTGAAACCTGCCGGAAGGCAGAATACTTACTACTACTACTACTACTAGGCCTATTGTGTATTGTGATATCGTCTCTCATTTAAGAGCGAGTGAAAACAAAAAGGCAGTACGTTATCTATAAATAATTTTACTGGCATACAATTCAAAGGTCTTGGAATTTTCTGCCAGCTTCTTTTTTTCCCTTGCTAGGATCTTTATTTTGTTTGTTCCTTTTTTATTTACGCCATAATATTATTGTTACCATCGTTTTCTAACCAACCAATGTGAAAAAAGGTGAGTATGCCTTCATAAATTTCAACTCATATATCAGGAAATTCTGCCTTGGTATAAAGGGCGGTTGATTTATGTACTGTATTCCGTCTCCTTTTCACAGTACACAATCCAGAAAAGAGGAAAGAGAAAAAAGACAGACCGTCGAAATTCCGGTAGAAGGTTATGTAAAGAATGAATGAAAGAACGAATACTCCTCTTCCTAAAAAAGATGTGCGTCCATTTTATACACATATATTCCAGTAACATTGGAGTCCATATCCGCGGTAGAATAAAAACGAGAGAGAGGGACATAAAAAAGAAGGCTCAAATTCTACTGTGAAGAAAGGCTGGCTAGAGAAATGGAATAGGGGTTGGAACAAGGAATTAAGGAAAAGTTTTCTTGAAGGTAACGTACTGTTAGGACTGTTGTATTAAATTAGTATAACGTTCCTTCTAAGGACATTATTTTCTACTACGAATTCAAATTACCAGAGATAATGAACTGAAATTTTGCATGTCAGTTTCTGTGCACATGTTAAGAATACAGTTCGATTTTGAGAAAAGGTAGTCACATAAAAATCCGAAACATTGTGTGCTTCCTAATAATTTCAGGATAAAATGATGTAAGGGAAGTATAAGGGGCTTCCAAATTTAATTATACAACTTGATTGAAGTGTACAGATGATAGGGTTTTGAGAGAGTTTCTCTAGTCTTATGGCTTTCGCGTGGCATCCGTATCGCTGTTCGTGCTTTAAGGAAGTCCCAAGAGATGAGATGAGAATTTGAATTTGAAATAGGGATCAATATTACTGTATTCCGATAGCCTATTTCACCACAACCTCTTTCTTTCCTTTTCTATCTCCATCCAACATGTATCAGTCTCACAACCCATAACATATTCTCTCTCTCTCTCTCTCTCTCTGTTACTCTTTCCTCTCTCCCTATCTACTTGTCAACTGTAGTCCTGGATTTCTTGTCTGTTGGGACAAAGGATAAGAATCTATTTTCACGTCCACCACGTTCACTTTTTAAGAATTTCTACGTCAGATTTTTTTTATCGTGTTTGTGCCCCTCTCATATGAAGTGCACGTAGCACAACGTGTTTAGCCCACGCCTGTGCTGACACCTGTCATGTTTTATCAGTACCGAAGAGAAAAAATGAAATCCATGACGCACAGTTCTCATTTGTTAAGGTAGGATTTCTACTTTGCATGCCAAAACCTGACAGGCAGAACGTGTTATATTTTATCATATTCGTTTTTTCTTTCAACATGCTATTGTGCATCCAAATTAATTGCATAAATGTATTTCATTCTTTATTTCTTTCTATACATTCTACCTCTCTCATTCTTTCCTTCTTCGATAGCTTCTTTCTTTAATTAGGGGTTTAAACCCTCCTTCCTTGTAACTTAAAGCGATATCTCGTAACGTAAATAATGTTACTTGAAGTACTGTACTAATGATGTATGATTAGTAAGTTGCCATGTTGAATGAAGTCATTTGGTGAGGAAATAATACTAATGTTTTAATATTGTCATCTTTGCGACCAAGAAACGAGGTGCATGATGAAAATAGATTAAGGAAAAATGTACATGGTTGCATTCCTTTTTTACCTTCCAATATACCATAGTACCATATTTACTAGAGAAAGAGTAATGTTTGATCATTAAATTTGGCGTCGAGTTTTCAGCATTAATACTCATTTTCACACTTCGGTTAATGATATATCCTATAAATGACAGTCGTTTGTATTAAATGAAAAGAATAAGGAAAAAGTTTTTATTTCCTGTTGAATGATAAAAAATAGTTAAATAATTGAACTATGGGCGAAATCAACGTGTTAGCTGATTTCTTTGCAATCCGGCACGGGTTTATAAATTCTATGACAAAATGAGTTTGGAGCATTAGGAGCATTAAAGAGTTAAGTTTGACAAAATGAGTCTGGAGCATTAAAGAGTTAAGTTAGCAGAGTCCTGGCCTATGAACAGCGTAGCTCGAAAAGGAAAAGTAATGGTAATTCGAATTTTATAATTATGTTAAATAATGAACGAAGAAATCCTCTTACTTTTAATATTACATTCCATGAGGAAATTTTTTTTGTGTTTTTCTCCAAAATATATAGTTTGTTTAAATTTGGTACTTGAACGGAATTTCCTAAGACATAGCCTATTGCTTTTATTTTTACTGCCATTTTGTGAGAATAAAGTACGTTTTTTCTACAGAATTGCTCCAGTTGTTTCTTATTTTATTATTGCTTTAATTTCGTGCACTAAGACTTAAGACGTTTATTTGAAAAAATACTTTGAAAAATTCAGTAAAGGATAGCCATATCAATCCACCGCTTCCATGAACTAAGTCGTTATTTTCTTTTCCCATAGCACTGGCGCTACAGGTAACGTACAGTATAGTATGGTGAAATACCGGTATCGTAAGTGCATCATTGGAGATTCGAGAAGAAATGTGAAAAGATGAGCCGTAGGAAAGTCTTTGTAAATTTCCTAGATTTGCCACTGGACTTAAGGCATGTGTAATGCCAACTATTTGTTCTATAATAGGATGTACCTGATTTGTCTTGACGTTAATATTTAATGTCATTTCGATTATGTTAACGTCCATGTTAATATTTCATTCTGAATTGTTTTGTATTGTATCTTTGAAAAAATGTGTTATTAGAGCCACAAGGGTTTTGTTTTTGGTAACACTGAATGGTAATGCAGAGTGAAACAATGACAATGCCAGGTCTTACGCTCATATATTTGCTGAATTTCTATTGTAATCACACGCTAGAAAGATGATGAAAGAGAGGATTACAGAAAAGGATTTTGAGGGATGTAATGCGGTGATTAACAGGTGTTACATCACTACAGTGCACAAGAGACAGACCACTAATCACCAGTAATCACCACCCTCCTATACTACTAATGATCAAACACTGAACTGTCCCCTAGCTCACCCCTCAATTAATGGTAGGGAGTTTTAATCTTTATTGTCTACTCTCACTAGGCCTACTTCATAAAGTTTCTGCATGTTTTATCGTTTATAGTCTTGGTACTTGAGTTGAGTATAATTTAGTAAACCGTGCTTCAAGAAGCTTCCCTATCGTTTCAATTGCCCTAAATTGATATTCACGAAATCAAAATAACCGATTGCAGTGTCCAGTATGCCAAAAAAGCATTTTTCCGAACTAAAATAGTAAGAAATTTAGCAAAACAGATTATTTTATTTATCCAAAATGGCATCAGTTCATATAAATACTGACCACAGGGGTCCTGAATACGGGTACTGTATGCTTCAGTATTACAATATTAAGAATATACAATATAAATAACGTAAGTATACAATTAGGATTTTACTGATTTAAGCGGCTTAGTTCAGCTGGAGGAGTATTAATAACATTCTATTTAAGTGGAATACAGGTGCCTGTGTAGGATACAAAGCGAGTCCTTTATTATCCCCACAAGTTATGATACGGAATTGCAGACTTTGAATGAATGGGGGAGAAATTAAGGTTGTAAGAATGTTTCGGGCGAAACCATATATTATTGTATTGACTTACGATTGTGCTTTGTCAAAATCATCTACTTTCTGGATAAAATTTTTATTGCCGAAAAACTGTAGTTATTTATGTTATTTTTAATAGTAAATATTTAATAGGTATACAATAACAATAGTAGGAAAAATAATATGCCTACTTGTGGTGGTGAAAATGAATGAAATTGATAATTATATATTAATTTGTATGATAGGGAAGAGAACGATAGTGACATCTGGTGATATCCTCTCCAATCTATACAATGAACCAGCACTTTACTTCTTACCATAACGGGCTCAGCCCATAAAATGAAAATATGAGAATATTATAGGAGAAAAATTCCTCCGACACTGGGACTTGAACCCAGGACCTTTGGCTATTCGCGCCAATGCTCTACCAACTGAGCTAAGCCGGAGTTCAATTCACAGCGCCAGATGGAACCTCTCTCCTATGACTAACTGCCCTAATGGTCTACCTCACAGACAGACAAGTTATGTCATATGCAGAACTGTCTGTGAGGTAGACCATTAGGGCAGTTAGTCATAGGAGAGAGGTTCCATCTGGCGCTGTGAATTGAACTCCGGCTTAGCTCAGTTGGTAGAGCATTGGCGCGAATAGCCAAAGGTCCTGGGTTCAAGTCCCAGTGTCGGAGGAATTTTTCTCCTATAATATTCTCATGTAGTGTCCAACAGAGACAATAATCTGTGGTTCATGAAAGCTTATATATCTACCATAAAATGAAACTTGACACAGACGGAGAGAGTTATGTTAAGAAATGTTTACCAGTCAAAATGACATAAAAGATCTAACTGTATTTATGTCAACTGATGAACTCATTCTTAGTGGCCAATAAATTACTTAAATTGTTTTATCTCTTATGACGTATAAAATGAGTACCTTTTTTTCATTATTATGTGTTTATGTGTTTAGAGTAAAGAATTACTTTATGATGAGAAGAAACCTCACTGCATCATAAGTGCAGTCTATACGCATTGAAGCCTTACAAAAAATGAAATTGACTCTGGAGAACACAGCATACGAATGTATATACAAACCACCGCCGTCTCGAGAATTACACTGCCTGTCCTATGCTTTATTTTAACATGGATTCAGAGTATTTCAGTTTCCGAGTTTATACTTCAGAGGGCAACACAGAGCATACGGTAATGTAAACGGCTGGGTGTGGTAGGTGCTGCCATCTGTAATGTCGCCGCGTATGCAAAATTAGCCGTATAGGACAGGCAGTGTATACACGAGTAATACAGTCTAGGAGGCAGTGATACAAACAGAAAGCTAAAAAAAGAAACAAGCAAATGGAGAACCAGTGAAAACACAATATTGTTCTGCGTGTGTGTGTGAGTGTGTACGGTATGCACGACTTAATACACAAAAAGAATCCTATTCACAAGTAAAAATAAAATGAAATTATCATTGCGGACTAATTAAAATTTCCCATGATTAATATAATACTATTTGGCAACTATGCAATGTTGTGCTTCAGATATTTAACATATGAATACGGGGCATTGTCATTGATATTCTTTACGTGCCCGCTCGCCAATATGGACGCCTATTAATTATTATAATGTCTGGCAATAACAATTTTTCCACCTGGCACGCATTGGCATTTGGCCATATGCACCTGTTAGGAAACGGTGCCAATTTCTTGCTTCCCTAATTATATACATAATTATGTATTACACATATTTATAGGTTAAGGCTCGTTTCACCTCTAGTGGATTAACGTAAAAACAACCAATTTGTAATATTATAGATGGATTCTAAACATGCTCTTTGACACAATATGAAAATTCAAATTTAAGAAGTGTGATGTGTGTACAATTGGAGTAAAAATAACAACGCATAACGTAAGAAGATTCCGTTACTTTATATTTGACAGGCTGTAGTACAGAACTAATCTATATTAACAACATATTTATACCGGTATCCGTTTCATATCTTTACGCAACAGAGAGACGGTTGAAAACAAGCATCTTCATAATCACGTCAAGTCAACTTATTGATAGCCATTGGCATGTTTTCAAGCATAGGGCTATCGCGTAAGTAGCAATTAAAGTTAATATGGTCGAAAGAAATTTATCTTTATTTTGTATGGACAATTACTATGAACACGTCGCTTTTAAAATTAAGACACGAACTTGCGTTGTTTGTGAAGAAGAATTAAACTGTATAGGTTCTGCATGCGATTTTTAGTTTGTGGTTACGAAAAGCTTGACGTCTCCTGCTGCAAAGGACTGAAGCACTTATGCAAAATAAATGTCATCAACCTGGGCCTGGTTTGAAACCGTCCACTCAATATTAAGGCAATATTAAAATTAATATGGTTGAAAAAAATTGATCATTGTTTTGTATGCACAATTATCATGAACATATCGCTATCTTTTGAAATTTCACAGATAAATTTATTCTTTTTAGGTAGATTTTCGAAGAAAAATCTACCTATTGCAATGGATACCACTTTATGATTTTCGAAAAATTCTTTCATATCTTTACGTTTCATGCTCCCCTAAGTACGAAACCACCGCCCGTTCAAAAAAAAATTTTGTGATATTTATATATATATATATATATCTTTACACGATAGCGGCCGTAATTTTGAAGATATTTGAACCAAATTTTAATATGTTATTTCTAGGCCCAATAGTTCGGACAAGTTCGTTAATGAGCAAAATTGGCCCAAGGGGGTGGTCGGGGGAGGGGGTTGAAATTTTTAAAAATGTATATCTCGGCCCCTATGAAGTATAGAGGGAAACTTTGTTTGAATAAATTAGAGTACTCCCTATGGAGTTCACAGTGACACCAACGATTCGGGGGTTCGAGTGAGGGTGGGGGTGGGGGTGGGGGATGAATATTCGAAACTTTTGAAACCACGTCTTGTGGGGTATCGTTGAAAAGCTCTTGATGAGTACTCTACAAATCAATAAATAGTTTCTTGATAGCTCTCATATGACGCGAGATTTTAATGTTTGAAAATAATAACACTTGAAAGAATTATTATAATATCATAATTTTGTCTTGTTTAGCGGCTTTGCTAATTTTATTCATTGCTGATCTTGCGCACGGCCTCCCAGAATATTATATCCTATTATTGTTGTCAAAACAATTGATTGTAGGCTCTTCCTCTTTATTGCAGGCTTGCCATGCCAAGGCTAAAGAAGAAGAGTGCTATGCAGCGACAATAAATTAAACCAAAAGCACTTCGAAATCTACCTCCGCCTGTAGGCCTGCCTAAAGGGATTTTTTTTAAATTTTGAATAGCAACTTTTTATGATAAAGTTCCCCAAAATAAATTTATCTATAAAATCCGGACCTAGCGTTATATTACACATAACATTTCAGTTTTGCAGTTATATTGTACCTTTATTTATGATAGACGTAATGAACATCATACTATTTTAAATCACTTGTCAAGAAAAATATACAGTAGTAAGAAAATATTTTATTAAAAAAACGTAATAAAATGAGCTGCTTTTTGTAGGAAAATTGCCTTGAAACGCAGTAAACTGAGACAGTCTTATATAGAAAATCATAATATTTTGTATATAAATATGATGGAATAAAACGGAAGGTGCTATAATAATTGACCAGTGATGACCGCGATGATGTATATTATTATCCCGTAGATTGGCTTGTTTCAAATCAACTGTTGCTCGTTTGTGATCAAAATCAACATGGTAACGTATGAGAGAAAATATAATTAATATTTCTTGAATGGAAAGTACATAACCTAAAGTATTTCCTCACATTCTCGTGGAAAAACTGAATAATGGCAATCGACCTCGGCCGAACAGCCAGCAATAATTGTCTTTCTGTTTATAAATTGACGATTTCAAACCAGGCCCAAATTTATTTTGCGTAAGTGCTTTTTGTCTGCAGATCTACTGGTCAAGTAAAAGAACTTCTGCGTGAAAGACCTAAATAGTTTTATGCAACCGTCGTTAAGTACAATCATAATCAAACAAGGTATACCTTGTATAACAAAATATTCTTTGAGACACAGTAATAGTAATGAAACAAACTCACCTTTTGCCTGCACTAGTGAACGGTCTTCGTTTACCTGAAATTAAAATAAAATGTTCTATCATTAAAGAAAATATATAATAGCTTTTAATAAATGGATAAAGTTTCTACTTTAATCATATTAATCATATTGAATATACCTAGATATAATGTTTAGAACTCATGTTATTTATTTTAAATAATAAATTTTATGTTGAGTAAAAACAAATACGAACTTTCAAAAATCCGAGGTAAAATGTTAAGAAAATACAAACAAAAATTTCAATAAAAAATAGCCATTAATGGGTTTGACTCTTGCTCCCGACCATGGATAACATAATTTGTTGTTTGAAATGTAAGCAATGCATTTTTTTTCCTCATCTGAAACTTGTCGTCGTTGATACTGCAATACGTCGTATGTAAAAAAATGGCCATTTTAATTTTAGTGCTTTTGTGATCAAAATTATCAGACCTACCTTCTTGTAAGAAGGTAGATCTTATCATTTTGATCACAAAAGAACTAAACTTAAAATTACAAGACGGTAGGTCTGATCATTTTGATCACAGAAGCACTAAAATTAAAATGGCAATTTGTTTACATACGACGTATTGCAGTATCAACGACGCTGTGTTAAATAGAATTCAATGTAGGATATTGATGATCCGATAAATCGCACGTGCCTAAGCATATGAGGTTACAGCATTGTTACTGCACCGCAACTGCATCCGACCTTTATGTGATTGCATAGCACTTGTTTCTAAACTTCCGCAGTTGAGATGTAAGCTGGAATAAAACCAAAGCTGTTGTACCGGTGTCGCAAGTGTTACTAACAGCTCCGAGCTACAACTTGTTTTGGTTGCTTTCTGCAAACTTTATAAAAATAAGTCAGAGCAACTTATAGCAAAAATAGAACCAAATCTAGAGAATTTTAACCTAACTTCAAGAGTGGAATACTCCTGTATCATAATTTTATATTTGTTTTGAATATATCCAAATATATCCAAAGGTGAAATAGGATATATAATTGTAGTTAGTAAACGAAAACATTATTCCTGTGAATTGTGAAAGCACGTACGGTCTATGTGGACCAGTACGATTGCTAAAATATAATTACTGCAATTACTATATATATAAATGCATAATTACATACATGTGAGGTAATGCATACATGTGTTTCGAGAACCTGTATATACTAAGAAATAAGTAGGGTGTCAGAAATGGTGTCATATAGAAGAGTGTAATATAAAACAGCCGGTACCGGTACCGGTATAGGTATATAGGTATATAGGTATATAGGTATATGGTACCGGTATAGGATTAGTGAAATTTGTTGCCAGTTAATTCAGGATGGTTGCTAATAAACTTGAACAGTGCTTAACTCCAGAAGTTTTAAATTATTTTAGTTCAGTTAATAAATTGAATTGATTCCTTCACTTCTTATATTCATGACCTTCTGAGCTATTGTCACTATGTTTATGAAAATAACCTAATAAGACGTATTTGTAAATTTGGTCTATGCTGAATAGGTTATATTTAGAAAATAATAATTTGGAGCAATAGTCGGAAGGCTTTGATAAACAAATTTTTATGATGCGTTTTGAAGACAAATCAAAGGGCTCAGGATCGTTTTTGCAACTCCTCCCCATCCAGTTATGCCAAATTGAATAATACAACTATTATGAATTAGGGCTAAGAAAACTGAACGTAATACATAAACTGGTAAACAAGAACGGAGAATAACAAGTTTATAAATGATTTTACGTAACATATTGAATAAATACACGATGTACATGTCCCATCTTACATGTTGATTAATTATGATGCCTAGATATTTCACTTGATTTGATTCACTTAAGGAGGGAGAAGTGCAGCTATTAATACAGAAACCTGAATTATGCATGCTTAAGCTTAAATTGTGACATGGTTTTCATCGTTGCATACCGGTAATTGTTAAAGAGAAAGAAATTAGAGTAGTTTTCTTAACGTTTAAGGCAAGTAGATTAAAATCTAACCGCAATGTTATGAGATTAATACATCTGTTGGAATTTTCTTAAGTTTCACTCCAGGAAGAAACACTAAAAATTACAACTGTGTCATCAGCATATTAACGAATTCCTCAGTGCCATTTTTTTCCTTGCTTATGTTGTATCCATTAAATCCATCTGGATGGTTTTCTTGAGACTGTTGGGTTCGCGATATCAAATGATGTGTGGAACAACAAAAAGAAACTTTAAAATTACAAGAAAAGACCATTAAAATTTAATTAAGTGATGGCAATCCCGGAACTTTAACGTGGGTGTGAATCATGGATTCACAGATAAACAGATAAAAATCGCATCCAAGCAGCAGAAATGAATATCCTACGAGCTTTTAGACGCTGTACTAGAAAGAAAAGTACCGAATACACAAATATACAAATATACAATAAATGGTAAAATTTTACAACATAGGAAAAATTGGAGGCAACGCTTGGAGGAAGCTTGTTTAGCAAAAATGGCCTTGGATGTAAGTAGTAACTTGGGAAGACCCAGGAAAATGGCACTGAGACCGTAATAAGCCAAAGATCCTAATACTTTAAAGAAGGAGGAAGAATGATATTTTTCTGTTTAATATCATCATACGCTTTTAAAGATCAATAAATATGTGGTGGTTTTCATATCATACTCCCACATTTTGCTAAGTGGAATTACGTAATATGATTAACGTTACAAAATGCAGGAAGAAGATAAATTCTATTGAAATAACCATAACAAGCTCCTCCAAATAGTAATAGAAGTTGTATAATTTAATGTTTGTAAGTGAAGAGCTATTTACTTAATATGAATAACGTCACAAGTTGCTGGAATAAGAGAAATTCTATTGAAGTAACCTTAACAAGCCCCCGTGCCCAAATACTATAAAAAGTTGTATAATTTAATGTTTGTGAGTGTAAAGATATTTACTTAATATGAATAACCTCAAAAGATGTTGAAATAAGATAAATTATATTGAAATAACCATAACAAGCTCCTCTAAATAGTAATAGAAATTGCAGAATTTAATGTTTGTGAGGTGGAAAGCTATCTAAATGTAGTTGTAGCAAAACACACGAGAAGAGTTGCTGCACGCTCCGTTCGATAAGCCTGTTTGTGAAAGTAGGGAACGAGATTTGGAGTAGAAGTCCGCAGATAACTCAATTTGAAGAGAAGTCCTGATTTCTCAGCATATGTATCGAATATTGGTTTAGAAAGCAAAGTTAGGATAGCGAGAGAGGGGGAAAAATACCTCGCCAAGGAGAACTTGTTACTTTACCTCAACAGACGTAAACATATAAGAATATATATTTTCTGCGCCTAGCATCTACGGTTAACTGAAGAAAGTCCTATGTACAACAGACAGGTGATATATCAGGAGTAGGCCTATCACTTTCAGGAACAGTAGGCTGATTTTCAGTAGAACATTTTATATTTTTAAAAAGTTCGTCTGTATGAGACATAAAGAAACTGGCAAAGAATTCTGAAAATCCCAATGACTATTAAATGGCATATTGTACATATATCGCTGAACTTGATCAATAAAACCTAAAATAAAACACATGTACTTGCTAAACTTATTTTTTGGAACCTAGTCCTGACAGTAATGCTTGTTTTTATGCAATTCAGAGACTTCTTTCTACTCCTCTTCTGTTCAGAAATTTAAAAAAATATTTTTTATAAAGCAATATTATCCTGCCGGTTGTATTATATGGATGTCAGGCATGGTCCCTTACTTTTCGGGAAGAACATAATCTGAGAGTGTTCGAAAACACAGTGCTAATTAAAATATTCGGACCTACGAGAGATGAAAACGAGTAGCCTACTGGAGAAAACTGCCTACTGAGGAGCATTATAACCTGTACTCTTCACCGAATATAGTAAGGGTAATTATACCACGGAGGGTGAAATGGACTGGACATCTTGGGCGCATGGGGGAGGAATGACACATCTCAAAAATATTGACTAGGTGACCCGAAGGGAAAATACCAATTGGAAGGCCTAGACATGACTGGAAGGATAATATTAGAATAGATTTAAGGGAAGTAGGATTTGCGAGAAATAGTTGGATGGAGTTAGCTCAGAATAGAGTTAGCTGGCTCATGTAAGGGCTTCAATGAGCCTTCGGGTCCCATAAAATAGATAATATTGCTTTAGCTTGTTTAGGAATTGTCTATAGCCATTGAATAAATAAGTAAGTCCATTCTGTACATAATATGTTAATGTTCATTTGGTAAATCTGCGTAACCACCGAACACTATACATAATGATAACGGTAGGCCTACTTCTAGTTAATTTTATAAATAATTCATATTTTAAAGAAATAATCACAGTAGAGGATTATTACGAAACATATAGAATATTTTCTGATTAGTGATATAAATCTCACATTTATGCAGGTTTGAACATACTTTTAAGTAAACATATTATTGTGTCTCCTCCTGAGTGTGCCAGGAAATCTTAACAAGAGAGTTCAAGAGAAGTAACTGGCACCCTGTTATTGAAATATCATGACAGTTTGCCCGCTTTAACAAGTAGAAGTTATTCGTAACAATATTCGCCGAGGAAATTTGAAATCTCTCCCCAGAAGGTTACAAGTGGTAAAAACACAACATTCTTTGAGGGAATAATACACTGCATGTTTACGAAATTAACATAATAAATAATAACATAATAATAAATAAGAATAAAATAAGAATAAAAATATCATACTTCTTAAATAATATAATTATCACTTCAACTAAGAGTGTTGAAGGCCTGAGTAAAATAAAGTACATCGGATAATATATTTTATTTCATTTAATGCACTTATGTGATGCAACCCGGTGATAATATATTCTAGCATGTTTTTAAAATTAATAGTAACTTATTCAAACATTTTTCATAAATATTAATGCCTTTAGTTCGTTAAAAGAATTTTAGGATATTTAGGTGGCTTTATTGTTAAAATATTTCGACAGATAAAAGATCTTCCTAAAGATATCGTATAAATGGGACGTGAAAGCCAGAATTATTGTTAATGTATACAGTCAACAGTGTATGTCAACATTCACAGTGGTGTTTTACGAAAGACCAAAATAGTAATATTCAATTCGCAGGGTTTCCCTCACTCTATAAGGTGAATACCAGATCGGGGATACGTCCCCTGCGACAACACACAGACACACAAACATTTTCCATGTGTTCTATGATCAAGAGAAGGTGAGCTTAGCATAAATGCGAAATCGGTTGTTGGACCGGAGGTATAGCCTATGGCTCAGGTAATCCAGGTGTGGAAGTTGGGGCCAAATATACGTATATATTCAATGCTATTTTCGGTTTTTCGGTGGTGAATGTCGACATTTTCATAACTACAGTGGTGGAAAATAAAACTACTAGCTTATAATCTGTAAAGTATTACAATCAAGTAAGAAGATATAATTATTTTTGTATATTACAGGTCCCATTTCTGAATTTTAGAGTTGTTTCTGTTATAGGAGAGTTCCTTCTACTGAAAACCTACAGAAATTTCAAAACCTCAAACTAATTTCATGTGTACGCTTGTTATTTATAGAAGTTAATAAAATGAAATTGGATTCTTAATACTCTAATATTGAAACTAGTAAATTTCGAATATAGATCCCTGGCATAACACTTAAAGCGCTTAAATGTGAAATCCAATAGCATAGTATGAAACTCGAAGAAGCTTATATGAACATCATACCAGCTTCATTCTTGTGGAGTGAGATTTGCGTGGGGAATAAAAATAAAAACACTTTACATATCTTTACTGTTTCGCATAAAATGTTTTTATGCTTACAAATTTAAATGTAAATGAATGTGATGGCCCACAAACGAAACTGTTATTGGTACCATGGCATGTGTATCAAACTGCCTTTACTGGGCTTCGTAAGGGCTGGATTAACCTGCCTAAAGAAGATAGACTCATGTTTCCCATAATAGAGAGTTAAAAAGTATACATAATACAATGTCTACGTGTGATTTACTGCAAACTGAACATTGTATGAAATATTCTCGCGATATTATCTGGGTGAGATGGACTCCAAACTTTCGGAGTTTCCATTTTCAGATTTACTGAAGAAGTGATACATTGAAGCCGAAAACGGAGTGCGTTGACGAATGGTTGAGGTGCTGCTATCCCAATATGATAGCCCCCGAAGGGGTGGTTAACACAAGGAAAGAAGCCATGGGATGGTGACCACGAACAGTATTTGGCTCTTTAAGGCAAGTGATACCACAAAGAGAAGTAAACCAAAGAAATCCCATAAACATTAATTACATACAATGAAATGATAATTTTCCTCTCACGAGTTGTGATTGAAGAGACAACACCCATTCCTGAACCCGGGAAGGAAATGTCCTCGACTGAAAAATACCTGTCTACCAATTGCTACAGTATTTGTGAGGATAAATCAATAGATATAGGAAAAACATGCCTAATTTCGCAGTGTCCCAAATTTGGCGATATATTTTTATTTTATTTATTGCGAAATTGGGAGCAGTAGATTAATGGAAAAAAGGAAAAAATCTGTAAGATAAAGAAGCTGCCCTCTCTGATCAATAAGATGAACTATTAACATTACTGTTCCAAATTTCAATAAATAAAAGAGAAAGATACTGCGAAATCAGGGGGACTCCGAAGTTAGGCTTGTTTGCTATATACATACAATTTTTATAATTCATATAAACCGCAGCATAGGTCCTACAATTGTATTACTTTTCAATATTGCCTCTGTGCTATTCAATATAATTCCTCCAGTGTCCCACTAACCGTTAGTTTCACAATACGTACAAGGACTGACGTATTTTCTTACAGTCCACCGAAACAGCTACTGAGTTGTATTGAAAAATGGGCAAGTTTAACTCTGTGTAAAATACTGATTGTCTAGTGATGACAGCCCTTCGTGAATGGGACGAGTAGACTATAATCATCCCTTAGAAAATTTGTTAGGGAAAATGTTTTAAATAAAAGCTTAAACTCTTAGCATAATAGTATGCAGTTTTTACGGAAAATTGAACAAAACAGACTTTCTGAGAATATCGCACAAAAATTAATTTTCTTCTCTTAAAGTGGTAATAAATCCAGGAGAAAGTTGACTCCATGCCTCATGTCATAACCCTGGAAATTGTTTAACCTAAGTATAAAATTTCGTTTTCATACAAGTTGTCTTTTTCGAACGAGGCTGTTATCGATCACACACAAAACACTCAGAGATACATACAAATATGTTTCCGAAACTTTTGAATTCACGGTACCTCAATGCTGAAAATTTGACATAGAATTTGAGATTCTAATACAATATTTCCTCTGCCTACAGTACCTGTCAACAGAAAAAGGAAGTAAATATTTTTATAGGCTTTTGAAAATATAAAGTTTTAACCGATATTTCAATTTTTAGACAGTTTAATTTAGTTGTAGAAGGTCTAAATAAGACACACTGAGTAAAAGTAGCATTCTTGCTCGTTGAAAAACGTTGTCGTTGCTGGAAGCTGTGCACCATAAAATCAATAATATCTATCAGCTCATATAAACATGGCAGAACTGCTCGACGCTCTAATGAGACTAACCGGTATGTAATTCGATAGAATAGATATAATATTTAATAATAATTGTTATTTCACAAAATATTAATGGCTGTCTAAAAAATAGTGTATGAAACATATGGAAATAATGATTTTATTTTGCTCCTAGGTCTTTTACACTCACCTTTAAGGGCTTGTTTCGTAGACATACCTACTCGCAAAATATAATTTCTCTTTTACCACTTGTAACATAAATAATTATTGCATGCACTCTATCTACATCACATACTTCCGTTTAGCTCCAGTTTCAATATAGATTATCTTTAAGATCAGTAGCAGTGTCACAAATAATAATTTTAATAATAATTAAATACCACCTTCTATCTTCCTTAATCAAATAACTTACAGCCTAGCTGTGCGATACGAATCGTTGCCAACCTATTTCGAGTTATGTGTATACTGTATTATATACATTCTTTCATGCAGCAGGCAGGTACAAGACTGTACCTGTATATATAGCTACTAGGAATATAGAAACATGTTGGTGGTGGGCTGGGGAAATAGAGATGCTTGCATATTTCTTGGACTGTCAGTTCCCATTCAGATGGTTAACCAATTCCAATCTTCTCCTTCCTCTTCCATTTCCTTCCACCATCCTCTCCCCTGGAGTCGACAGCAGCCATATTAATGTACATTTCCCCACAGACCGGGGCATAAACCCCTCCCTCTCATACTAGCATCAGATAATTTAATAGTGAAAAATTGTGAGCTCTTATTTTGTATAATGTTTGCTTACTATGAAGATATAGTAGTTTACGTGAGAGCACTGTGAAAAGAGCCGGGTTAGCTGTTGATAGTGAAATTGGATCGAGAAACTTTCTAAAGAAGTTTCTACAGTTGCCTGGATGAATGAATAATGTGTACTCTACCTTTTTCTGTAGAGAGGAAAAAGGTTTTAGAAACAACTTTCTGTCGACCTTTACAATGTTATATGTGCTCAAGAAGTGACCGAAGGAGATGGAACAAGGTGTTTATCAATAGAGTTTTCCAAAGTAGGTGAAGGAGTAATAGCTATTTATATTATCAGTGGACAAATTAACTATTATTTCTTAGTGAAATGTCTGGACTCGTGCGCGTAAGGGCGAGTGGTCGGATGGATACGATTTGCGGCCGAAGTAATGATTGACTCGGCTGAGACTGGTTACTTGCGGACATAACTTTTTAGACTAGGAATCTTATTAACTTAGTTGTGGCCGTGATTATTACAGTGTGCTCTTGTTTACATTAAACTCATATAATGTTTACTTCCTTAATAGCAGTGTGGTTAGTTCAGATCTCTTCACGTCGCATTTAAATTTTAAAATTATAGAACCATTAGGGTCGTTTTCAAATTAATGAATTAAGGTAGGTTTTAAGTGTTATGCCTGATGCGACTTACTATTAGCGTTCCCTAACTCTGACATAACCACGATTCCCACCAAAGATCATAATTACTAAATGCATTTTTATTATTAGTCTATTGCTGTTAATATAGTCACCACAATACCTGACTGAATGGTTTTCAAGTATATAATTAATAATTATTAATTATATACTTGAAGACCATGCTTATAATCAAATAGCTAAGTTGAAATGTTATGATAATTAATAATTTCGTATGCGCCACAACAAATCCTCATGACAGTGACATTATGTTGTATACAACTTTTTAAATTCCCAAGTACAGATTCTGGGACATTGCTCAGCCAACATCCCCACAACGTCTCCTGGATAAAAATAATTAGCCGATCAACACCTGATTACGTGGCCGCAACTCGGACTTCTCTTTCAATAATATATATATATATATATATATATATATATATATATATATATATATATTCTGGGCCGTACTGAGCCTGTGACGTCCTACAACATTTTCACTTTACAAACCTTCTTCACTGGCAGCCGCAGGAACTTCACACAAGAAAATCTGTGGATGACCTTCCTTATGGTCGGAAGTAAGATAAGATTTCTACGAAGCTAATAATAATTTGATTTTATTGTAATAAGTTTTGCTTATTTTGCTATTTGTTATATTGTTCGTGCTTATTTGTTTGCTAATTTTACTGTTTTATTTCGTTTATAAATTCGGTATACATTTATAATTGTCGTCTCTATGTTTGCACATTTAAGCAAATTTTAAACGGCCACGGCCACAGCAAATAAAGGATTAAAAGACGTATGTGTAACAAATTTTATTCTTAGAATTCGTTTCAAAATGAAGAGCAGATCTTTAACTTTTGGTATTATCGAGCTACTGGAATGGTTAACATGCGAAATGCCTTTGATATTTAATACAGGAGATAGCAATGTTCTTTATTTCCTGCCGCGCCAATCAGATTGTTACGTCGGGAATTTCAACCAATTTGAATCTAAGAATGCATTTTGACAGCTACATGTCAACTCCGCGTGAGTATTTTAGCACAGTTGCAAGATCTCTTGAATTCGATTTATCAAAAACTAAAAACAGAGTAATATCTATAGACTGAGTTCATTCTCCACCACCACTTTCAACGATTTCGCAGCCTGACCGGGAGTGAATTTAATACGGTGAATTAGTTTTAATGTGGGGCATCCAGTGGCTGTATTTGACCCAGAGAAAGTAAATCTATAGAATAGAGGGATGGTAGTGAGGGGCGAGGCATGCAGTATGCAGATACCCATCCCACGTGTGTGGAGTCAGCCAGTCGTATGCAAGCACACACCACACCACAACTATAAAATAGCTGGAATCTCCAGCCTCGTAAATCCTGCCTCTATGATAAACCTACCTCTCTTTGTTTGTTTGTTAGCCCCTCCAATCCGCTCGTAACTCGCACGGCTGTTCGCGATAACAGCCATCAGACTCGATTCCCTGTTACTCCCTACCAAGGTGATTCTGTTTATCTCGGTCATCTTAAAAACACCACAACAAGAAAGCAGTTTATTGCACATTTAAGGTGACGATAATTCTAAAGTCGCATCGTAAGGTTTTCCCAAAACATTTGTTTGGGATCTTATGGACTGCGTCCTCAAAAGACAAATTCTTCAGGAGAAATAAAAAAATCAGTCTGTGTTAAAATGTAGTGGCACTAGAGAAATTATGAAATACAGCAACGTTGATGGTAACTACAATTGGTTTGCTCATTCAATAGTGGGTTAAGCCTACTCCTTGGGAGGGCTACATTTCATTAGTATGCTCTAGCTGTTATAATTATTATGACAGTTAACCTCTTGGCCAGCTTGAGTTTAAAACGTTTCAGAAACAGGCATGTAATCATTTTCAAGATTATTTCCATCATAGAATTCTTGAAGGGTTAGATATATAAGCATTCATGAACCACAGATTATTGTCTCTGTTGGAGATTACATGAGAATATTCTAGGAGAAAAATTCCTCCGACACTGGGATTTGAACCCAGGACCTTTGGCTATTCGCACCAATGCTCTACCAACTGAGCTAAGTCGGAGTTCAATTCACAGCGCCAGATGGATTCTCTCTCCTGTGACTGATTGCCCTAATGGTCTACCTCATAGACAGACAAGTTACGTCATATGCAGTACTGTGAGGCACACTAATTACCGGTAGTGTTTTTGTGACCGGGCTACCACTGTCATTGTACAGTTAACATTCAAGATAGATATATATACATTCATGAACCACAGATTATTGTCTCTGTTGAACATTACATGATAATATTATAGGAGAAAAATTCCTCCGACACTGGGATTTGAACCCAGGACCTTTGGAGCGAACCTCCGACACTGGGATTTGAACCCAGGACCTTTGGAGCGAACCAGTGTCGGAGGAATTTTTCTCCTATAATATTCACTTGAAGGGTTACTTTCTTCGGAAAGCATGTGTATTACTAGCTACCCATCTGTACCATAATACATTTTGGAAAAAATTGACAATTACGACATTTGGTCTGGAAATAGTCGTTATGTTGAACATATAGGGAGACGTCCTAAATACCAGACTATTAAAATGCTTTATCAGTATGTTGGTAATGTAAAGATTTTTTTTAATGACTTCAAGGAACATTCTTACCAAATTAGAGAAAATCGAACAATTCGTATAATCGTGACTGCATAGCAAACAGATTTATAGACAAACAAACGAAATGTCATTAAACCGTTAGATTTACGTCAAAAGTTATTCACTGTGAGAACAACATGGTTTCCATAGAGAAACTCTCCAAAGAAATCTTAAAATCCGTTCCTACTGAGTTAAAAACGAATTAAAATTTAATGAACAATTAAAATCCTTGCACATACGTCGTTTTTAATGCCTTCAAGAAAAATTCATGCCAAATTGGTAGAAAATCGAAGCACGCGTTTGGTCCTCAATACGTTAGGAACCAACTTACAGACAGACGAAATGCCAATCGATCGAGTTATTAAAGGATCTCACTTCGCTTGGTCAATAAATTTAATACATTTAATGATGGAACAATTTTCTTTCCTTGCATTTAGCTTGTTACGATCACTCTGGACGGAATTTATGTTTTCACAATTCTGGCAAGATAGAAGTCGGATTACATGCACAGATTTTAAGGAAAGAAGAAAACAAGTGTCAAAAGCTCATTTATTTGGATTTTTAAAGATACAAGAAAGTATTCTCAACCATCAATGATCTACTTTCCCCATTTTCTTGAAGATACCAGAAAATCTGAGCACATACAGTGCAATTACTTATTTGCTCTACGCCAGCGGTTCCCAAACATTTTTGTCCTAGGACCCACCTTCATCTAGAAATTTTTTTCGCGACCCATTTCTACATAACGATAACCAATATAGGCTATATAAAATACAGCACATGTTTTCATATGCCTTTCAATAGTTTTATTGTGTTCAAATGTCCTGCTGAGAAAACACCGTTGAAATAAAAACGGTAAAGGTTATTTCAATAAAGTACATTTTATTTTTAAAAAATTAATGAGATTTGTGAAACTGTTATTTTTTTAATTACAAATTAAATTAAATTAAATTAAACAATCTTTCCTTATATTAAAAACACGTTTAATTTTTCTCGCCCTTTTCGCGACCCACCGAAATTGCTCCCGCGACCCATAGTTTGGGAACCACTGCTCTACGCGATGCAAGACTTGGATATTCTTCTCAGAGGAGTCTACTAGAATTGGATATGATCGTACAAAAAAGAGAAGACAATAACAGCAAGGCTGTTTGCTCTAGAATTTAAATCGTTTTACATACACGAGAAATACGTCGTTGACACCACGTGGGACTGATAGCTGTCATAAATCGTGAGAATCCAAATAGGCTGTAAAACAAGATGTCCATTTCAGGTTCCAACGTGGAAACCCGGGTGATAATTTACAGTAAAGTTTCTTCTTTCTTTCTCTAACCTGAAACAGTAAACAAATGAAAGAATCGCCCTAAGAAAAGACCTAAAGTTTTCCCCTTTATTCTATTCGGTTAGCTTTCTGCGATCTTGGGCACAAAATTATATATCTCCCGATAATGTGAGAGCTGTTACTGATGAGCAGGGAGAACGTTTCCATCAAGACTTGAAGACTGTGGAAGAGCGTTATGAAAAACTTGCGATTATTTTTTTTTATCATTTTTCTTTATTATTATTATTTTATTTATTTTAATTTCCTCCTGTAACATTTACCAGTCAGTGTTAGATGGCTTTCCTCCCGCATGTCCAGGCCATTTCATCATCCGTGATTTAATTACCCTTACTATATCCGGTGAAGAGTACAGGTTAGGAAGCTCGTCGTTATGCAGTTTACTCCAGACCCCGTTTTCATCTCTCTTGGGTCCAAATATTTTCCTAAGCCCCCTGTTTTTGAACACTCTCAGATTATGTTCTTCCCGAAGAGAAAGCATATCATTTAATGTATCATTAGTCCCTAGTAAAAGAAAAGGCCTTATGGTCTTAACTTTCACCAGGTAATTACCTTGCGAAATAGAGTACCATACACTGAAACATATAAGGAAACAAACAAATATAAATTCAAGATTAATGAATCCTACTATGTAACAGAATAACATTGCACTTGTGCACACATATAAGCAAAAAAAAAAAAAAAAAAGTTAAATATTTGGTCCATACGCAAGGTTTCAAAATATGGCCAAAGATCCTTTTAATGCTGCCAGTGCAATATCTTCCAGAATGTTTTTAGGAAGACACAACCTTCGGCACACTTACTTACTCAATGGCAATAGACAATATTCCTCAGCAAGCTAAAGAAATATTATCTATTTTATGGAACCCAAAGGTTCATTGCCGCGCTTACCTGAGCCCACCATTCAACCCTATTCTGTGCTAACTCTATTCAATCATCCCTCGGAAATCCTACTTCCCTTAAATTTATCCCAATATTGTCCTTTCACCTACGTTTAGGTCTTCCACGTGGTATTTTCCCCTCAATACTTTTGAGATATGTATTTCCTCTCCCTTGCGCGCAACATGGCCAGCCCATTTCATCCTCCGTGATTTAATTACCCTTACTATATCCGGTGAAGAGTACATGTCATGAAGCTCCTCTTTATGCAGTTTTCTCCAGTCCGCACCTCTCTTAGGACCAACCTTTGGCAGACACTGGCCATTAAAATACAACCTAACTACTATCAGTGTGATGGGTTTAATGGTTCCTCGGGCCCCCCATTAAACCCATCATACTGATAGAAGTCAGGCTGTATTTTTGTTTATAAAAATCTACAGATCACTACGCACTAGTTTCGTAAATGATTATTAAGGCACATAGAACATGAGATATTTGTGAGCTGTAATTGTTTATTGTCCATAATTATCGAATCATCTAAATTGAACATCCTTACATTTCTTTGAATTGATATTGCCGCCTATAAAATTTCACATAATGGCGTAATTTTTATTTAATGAGGCAATTAAAATGAACATAATATTTTACTGTAGCTGTTTTAAAATTATTTTTTCTACCTTTACCTCCAGATGTTTATATAAATCCGCTCCTTCATTTTCGAAAGTAACTCTTTGATAACTTTACTAATTTAAATATAATTTGCATCATATAATTAGTACATTCACTCTGTCTTGAAACAAAAAAGAATATGCTTCCGTTTTTAACACAAAAATATATATTTTTTATACTGTTCAAACTCTGGTATACACTTCAAGTTCATTAAGTTAATTAATTCAGATGCTTTATTGTTTAATTTGCTAAGCCGATTGCTGCTCTGAGAGCGCTTTTAATACACTTCGTTAGTTTTCATGTACATGAAAATCTGTTTTTAGATTTAATCCTGTTTCTATCATCGCTTACGTTGTATATTATTTCTGCAAAAATAGTAACTTTTTTGTTTAGCTTCTGCATTCGAGAGGTTCTCAGAGCAGGGGAGGTATCGTTCGTCTATTCCAAATGTGTGTTTGAAGTGGCATTATAATGCGGCTCATGGCGTAATGCCTGTTCTCGGAACGCTGGAGAGAAACTCCTGCAATATTTACTCTGGAACAAGCGTAGAATAATAACGTGACAATAAGTACATTAAGATGATTGCAGTATTAACTAGTAACAAATCTGGGATGTTATTATCATTATCATTAGGCTATTAGTAGGAGTGTTATGTTTATGGGGTAGCCGTGGCATAGTAGTTTAGACACTGCAGGTCGCGGGTTCGATTCCCGTTGAGATCGGTGTTATTTTTCTATTGGCCTAATCCTTCTGGCCCTGGAGTCGACTCGGCCTTTAACAGAAATGAGTTCCAGGATTATTCCTGGGGTAAAAAAGCGGCTGGTGCGTATGGCTGACAACCTTACCACCTTCTTATGCCGATACCTCAATAGGGAGCCTCACTTTCCCGAAAACCCTACGGGTCTCCATGGCTCATACAGTGATCACTTTACCTATTTTTTTTTATTATCTATATAATAAGCGGAAGTGTTTGTCTGTTTGCACGCAAAGATCTAAAATTTTTAACTTAGATGGACTGAAGGGTGGCCGAAAGTACCTCGAAGCCGGATTTTAAATTTTAGCTTTCGTTCGCTAGTTATGAGTGAAAAACTGGCAGAAATTGTGAATTTGTTTTGCGCGAAGTACCAGTTGTCACTAAAATAGTTCAATCGTAAAATTAATTGCAGGTGGCCTTGCTCTGATGAATTTATTTGTTTATAACGTTATGGGACGGAGAGCATGCGTAAAGATCTGATTTATTACGTGGACTGAAGAGTGGTAATGAATGTAGGCCTAAATGGGAAAACATTGAGTAATTTTACGGAACTCGCTATGCAGGATTTTTGGGGGCCAGGGAACTCGAATCTGAAGTTCTTTTTTCCCAGGCGGCAATTTCTAATCGTGTAATGCACTCCAAATCCGAATTTTTAGACCTTTAATTATAACTATTAATCTTTTAGCTTTTTAATGATTTATATGTGTTAGTAAATATGTTTTGATTATTTTGCTAATAAATTATTTAAAATCTAGCGACTGAATTAATTATCGTGGGCGAAGCTGCGGACACGTGCTAATTATTATTATCATCATCTCATCGAAGTCAACATAATTTTTCCACCTTTTGGTGAACTCTTTTGAATTTGAACTTTTTTTTCAGTAGAATACCAGGATATTCACTGTAATTTGTAAAAATATATTTATTTTGTATTTTGTTTCTCTCCCACTAGCAATAAAAATATTAACCTATTACTGTTGTTTGTATTATTAGTGTCCGCAGCCGGGGTGAGTCGGTCGCGCTTGCCTTCCGGGTTTGATTCCCGGGCTAGTTCAGGGATTTTTCACTACTCCTGGGTTCAGGACTGGATGTGTTTCGTCCTTAGGTTGAACTCTTGTAGGGGATTAACGCACCCCAGAAACAAATCCGCTGTGAATATCCGCCATCACGCGATCACCAGGGGTCGTTCGCGACCCGATGGAACTACCACCATATTATTATTATTATTATTATTATTATTATTATTATTATTGCTATTATTATTATTATTATTATTGCTATTAATATTATTACTATTATTTCAAAAAATACATTAAACGTGTCACAACCAAACGGAAAAGAAGTTTTTGCGGGTAATAAAAAAGATACGGAACTGTTTCTTCAGTTAATTTCAAGGGATCGTTTTTAAGTTATATTAAATAGCTTAAATCATTTAGTATTTTGCTTCTTCTTCCACGTAAAGTTCCGAACTTTAAAACTTGGGATATTGCAGCCCATTACCTCTACAGAAAATTCCTGTAGTTAACAATGTGTAGACAATGCCTGATAGGCCCTGAGATAAGAGGAAACAGAAATTTCCCTATCATAAATTTCTACTGTGAATAGAGGAGATTGATTTTCCCATTCTTATATTCCCATACGATCGTTTAGGGACTAAATTCAAAGGGGAAAAATACAATCAATATCACATTTACTCTTTATTCCCAAAAACCTCGGTTTCCATTTCTATTGCACAGTAACATTTAAGATGTTTTCCTAAGAGAGATTCCATCTGGCCCCGTGAACGAAACTCGGGCTACCTCATTTGCGAGAACATCGGCACGGATAACTGAAGGTCACCGATTTGAATCCCGTTCTCAGAGAAATTTTGTCCTAAAATATTCTCACTTAATGTTCAACAGAAACAACATGCTGATGGTTTCATGAATACATGTATACATATAGTATGCAGACAAGATAATTCCGAACCTTAAAAATAAGAATACAAATAGTAGACCATGGAAAAAATTTAAGTACTCCAGTACTAAACACGCACACAGATTCACAAGGTTCTCAAAGGAGCTAGGAACAAAGCCGTCTATTCACATTTTTCTTGGCCGAGCGAACAGTTCGTGCCTTCTCTATTTCAGTGAATTATTTTTCCTTCATGCCATGAGAAATAATATTCTTTTTTGCGTTCATTAGTCTACACCTAAGCAGCTTTTCTTTCTACTGAACTTAAATGTTTTTTTAAAGGTTAAACATCAAGTTGGTTTCTAAAAAACAAACAATTTCTTTTTCTCCTTTCTTCGAACGTTGAAAATTTGTAAGTGGTACAATTAGAGATGGGACGCAAGTCTCTGGATGAATGAGAAAAAGAGGAGCGAGTGAGGGGGAGAGAGAGAGAATGAGATATGTCAAACCATTTGTCATCGTTCTTCTCGCGCAGCTGTCTCCGTTAATCTGGTTCAAGAGCGACATATGTAACTTCGTAATTCTTATTGTAGTGACGTACGGGAAGATGGAATCAGATTTCCCATCATGCCATTTAAAGACGAGAAGTTGTACAAGAAAAGCAGTACCACATTTCAGCACGAATGAAAATGGACTGTTTGTTCTTCATATCTTCAGTATTGTAGAAGTATTTAAGTACAGGGAGGATGTTTCCTACAACATTTAAAGTCTATATATAAAAGGCTTTGTCCTGACTGACTGACTTAATGACAGAGAATCAATGCAGAGCCTATACTATAATAGGTAGAGACTTGGAATTTTGACAGTACCTTCGTTTCATAACGTAGGTGCTCACTAAGAAAGGATTTTGAAAAATTTTGATTTTAAATGCCAAAAATCAAATGTTTTTGAGAATATTCCATTTTTACACAAAATTATCAAAGCCAAATCACAGTTAGTATGACAACAGTGTATTGTTGACATTGGTATCAGGGAGGTTTGGAAATAAATGAAATGGGACTTTGACAAATTAGAGAAGCTATTGGTATAATTCATTGCTGTAATTAAATATTGAAGATGAAATTTATATTATTATATCGCAGGTTTTTGGGGAGGGAAGTATGAAAGTGAAATTGAATTACTTTATAATTTCATCCCCGAAACGGTTGTATGGTAACATGACAGTGAGAAATAAAATATTCCACAAAGGCAATACAATTTTATGTTACCGGAATTTCTGTTTCTTCTTATTTTAACCCCTACCAGGCTTTGTGAGTAGAAGCGTTGGGATACAAAATTCCACATCCTCTATGAGCCATGAAAAGCCATATCAAGCGTTTTCTGCGGGAATAGTTTGAATGTGATAAGTCGTTTTTCTTCATTTAAATTTTTCAATACGTATATAAGGACCTAGAATTTGATAATCGAAAGTCCTTCATAAGTTAATTTTGATTTACAAAATACAAAACCCGGGCGACGCCGGGCCTTTTAAGCTAGTAAAATATATGTTAGAAGCAATTTAAATACCTGTACCTAATTTATACTAAATCTAATATTGTAGATGAGGAAAAAGTTCTTTCTAAGCTGGAAAATCGGCACATGCTGTTTAATCTCTGAAAAGTTAAAATGCAGTTTTGTTTTTGATTGTAAGTCTTTCGTCCAGAAATATCTTCAGCTTTCAGTAAGCAGTCCAAAGTGTTACGCTATATCAATAGTTATAACAAGACTACTACTAATGTGCTAATAAATAATAACTCAAAAACATTCTTAACGTTACATTCAAATGTAAATCGGTTGATGTTTATCACATTTATTCTATCAGATCTAACGAAGATTTCACTGCTATCCTCGAAGACGTCTGTATGTTGGCATTTTAGTGTGGGAGGCCTAGTACGGATCCAAGTGGCAAGGGTTAATGAATATCGAGGAGTTATTTTTATATCGACGAATGGTGGCGACAAGGATGTCGGGATTTGTGGCTGTTATGTGAAGCACTGAGTACAAAAAAGAAAGAAAAGGGAGCAACCATCTCGAATCCTAAGATAAATGACGTTACGAAACACCGTACTTGAGGGGGGGCATGGGCGTAGGTGTTTCTATTTCTTTTCTTTTTAAAACGAAAGGATTTATAGACTGGGATATGTCGGAGACAAATTATTATAGCAAGGCAAACCCAGAAGCTGCGGTTAACAGTGTTCCTGAATGCATCGGAGAGAGAAAATTCCCAGTCACAAATTGTTTTTATGGTGGAAGTGTTTGGAAGGGGAGTTTCTGTTACTCAACAGAGGGTTGGGACAGGAGGGAATTAGTATTTAGACAGAAATAGAATGAAAATGTTGAGTTTTATGCTATTGGATTTGTTTTATTATTTTTTCATTCCAAATGTTTTAAAGAGAAAGTTTAATTTAACTGCAGACGGTCTCTGGTGTATTTCTATGCAGATCTACATTGTAAAAGCTAGAATACACAGAATGACAAGCTGAACTAACGAGGAAACACCTGCACGTACAAACAGAGTTTTAGAGCGAAATTTCGTGTTACTGAATTGTGATAGTTGGATCAATCCATCAATCCAGCTGGGTGTGACATCTACACGTTAAAAATCTCTTTACAAATTACTTGCTGTGATGAAAGATTGGAGGTTTTCCTAGCGAAGAAGCTGAATGAAATTTTCTCGAGTAGTCACCCAGGTGCGGAAGTGAATTGTTTACCGAGTTTCTCTTCAATGTCCTTGAAGATGGAGGCAGCGTTGTCTTCGAAACGTCGGGAACAATTGACTTTCACACCTGGCTGACCACCCGAGAAAAATTTACTCAAATTACTTACTATTTAGAAACCCAAATGAAACATATCAGAGGATACAAATAGGTTTCAGGTGAACGCCGTGATAATATATTTTTTAAAGCTGATAGGCGACAGGATCTACCATCCAGAATCCTCTAAACGGGTGGGACCGTATACGGACATAACTTTTGACTTGATTGTAACAATAAGACTCTGTGATTAGGAATAACTTACACAAATGAAAAACATTCATATTGCAGTTAAGATATTCAAATTCCTTCTTACAAAGTAATGAATTACTTTATTAAGACTAAAACTAACGAGAAATTGAAATACTTTTAACGGGTGTGACAACATTTTTGTAACGGGTATGACATAAAATTTATTACAGACTCGAGACTAGTTTTCTAAAGAAAAATATATTAGTGCCAAAATGTTAACTCAGAAAATGTATGCTGTTTGAAATTTCAGTTTAACAGATTTTTCATGTTAAACTAATATGTCCACATTGCCGTGGATTGACCCAGGTGTTATTAAAAATGTAACTTATTAAGGTTATTAATCAATCATTTTAATAATAGAAATTGTCTGGCCCATACAGAAATACAGAAATACAGAAATACATCTTAAACGTTATTCTACAACAACATTGGAAGCCCAGTTACAAGATCACTAAATTAATATGCCTCACAATATTGTATATGAAGTAAATATATTTCATTTAAGTCGACATTTAAGAGGGATCGTAAGAAAGTTTCCATCTGGCGCCGAGAACCGACCTCTGGCTAGCTCAATTGGGAGAACATCGGCACAGAAACCATAAGGTTATTGGTTCGAATCCCGGTGTCATATGAATTTTTCTCCTAATACATTCTCACGTAGAGGAATTTTTCTCCTAATACATTCTTAGGCCTATGTATTGTTCTATAGAAACGATAACCTGTATATTCCGTGAATAGGCTACATATATGATGTACGCCGAAGCGTAGTGGTTGAGGCGCTGCGATACAAACCGGAAGGTCGCGGGTTCGATTCCCGATGAGGTCGTTTGAATTTATCAATTGACCTAATCATTCTGGTGGCACTACGGCCCTGGGGTCGACTCAGCCTCCAACAGAAATGAGTACCAGGAGCAATCCTGGGGGTAAAGGCGGCCGGTGCGTAAGGCTCTCAACCTTACCACCTTCACGTGCCGAATGTCCAAAATCTGGGAGCCTCAACCTCCTGGAACCCTCTGGGTCTCCATGGCCTGTATAGGGATTACTTTACTTTTTTTATATGATGTACCTTGATCTGCAATCAATGATGCAAATTTTGCTTCATGTATAGGCAAAAAATATCCATTTTTATTACTTACTGCTGAACAATAGTCATTATATTTTTTGTGTTCTGTTTAAAAAGCTCAAATTCATATCAACGGCATGATATTATTATGTCAAACGTGTGTCAGTTGTTTGCAAGAGTACGGATTTAGTCTTGTTAAATAAATTGTTTTGTTTTTAATTCGATTACAATAGACGATGTGATAAAATAAGTAATACTTATCAAATAGACCCCACTTAATGTTGTTATTTCATCTACAAATATACTATTCCTATGGTTTGTGTGTGCTTGTGCATGTGTGTGCGTATGTGTGTCTGTCTATTCCTACCAGTCAGATGGTGTTCCCCGTTGTCGAAGCTCTTCTAAATATTATACAGAGATTCTAACATTATATGATTCTAACATTATATGTTAGCTCCATCTATTGTATGCAAAAAAGAAATCTCACGGACTGCAATTGTTGTAGAGAAAGCCAGGTCTCATGGGTGTTTTCTATTATATCTTTCTATGCATTTGAGTAGTCTACTAAACTAAATTAAACTCCGCGGCGCTACATCGCTGAAGGGACTACTTACCACTAGGCCTACTGAAAACTGATAGGATCGGGATTTACAAAATCCAATAAAAGAAGCAACAATGTGTTGCATATAACAATAGAAATATCAATATAATAATAATCTAATAATTGAGCTCGTGTTTCTGTGTAGATCCAACGCAACCGATTAAAAAAGCATTATTCAGTTGTGGGTGACCTTTGTTCGGGTTTCCGTAGTTTTGGGGAAAAATAGAATCGTTGAAATCAATTTTATGCAACACAACACATCAATTTGTCGATCGCTTAGATTTTGTTAACCCTCTCTAATTGATCCATTTGTTTACAACATTACCACACGCAGAGATCTTACTTTTCTTAAGGTGGACAGAAGGGGACCATGAATGAACGCCTAAATGAGAAAACATTTATTGATTTGGACGAAACTTACCATAAGGAGATTTTTTGGGCTAAGGAACTCGAATGTGAGATCCATTTTTGCTCCGGCGGCGCACTTCAACCGTGAAATGCACCTCGAAGCCAGGATTTAGCTTTTTCATCAATCGTTTTAATTGTTCATGCATAATTTTGCTAAGTTTTTAGCTTATGAACCTGTAGTTAGTTTTAATAGTTTCATTTGTAATCTGTGTGCCCATATGGCAGGACAAGATTCGTTTTATTCGTTTAATTATTTAGTCTACTTTACTGGAAAAATCAGTGTAATTAAGAATTAAATATTTTATTTGTGCTGTTTATGTAAAAACGACGTCGGTGTTATTACATAGAATTTTTAAATTATTTTTATGTTAAGTCAATCATTTAAACAAAATATGTAGCAGTTAAGTAAATAATCGAGGGCGAAGCCGTGGGCACCTGATACCTGTAATATATTAGTTTTAATAAATTTTCAGTACTTGAAAAAATATATTAGGAGAGAAGGGTACATATAATAATTATAAATAATTAGCGAATACTAAAAGTAGAAAATAATAAATTCATTACTGAATTTTATTGCTCAAAATGGAAAACAATAATCATTGTCCTGATGTTTCCCATATTCTCTTCTATTTGTTTTACATGAAACTAATCCGCCTCGTGAAAATCAGTGGAACCATTGAGTGTGATCCATTCTCCTCGGAACGTTGTATCATCCCTTTTTCTCTCCCTCTTCTTATCTCGTCTTGATAGAATCTGGCAGCGAGGGGATTCCCCGAGGACGATGCGTGGAATCACGGAAAATAAAATCCATTACGTTGCTTTAAAGCAAAGGAGAAAAAGAAGAAATCAAATAAAACATGTACGTTGTCGGTATTTTTATATATTATTACAGTTCTTGAAAAGTTTTTTCCCTCCCTGGCAGAAATCCCAAATCCAAGAAGAAGGGAGGACGGTTGTTCTGTTCTTTCTCCATCGCTCTTTCTCTTGGCCAGTTGGCTGGCATCAGACTTACAAACTTACATCCATCTTCATAATATGAACTTAATGCCACAAAGGATTAAATGCGCGTTTATTTAGTTTTAGTAACTGTACCGCAAAGATCATTTTGTGATATTGTTCATTTTTTATTTAATAATTTCTAGCCTTTTAAATTTATGTTAATTTAATATACGTCATGCTCCTTTACTCAGAGTAATAGAAATGACACCGTAAACAAGTATGTAACAGTTGTGAGTTCCACCTTTACGTATAATACACATGTCACAATATGTTTGACTGTTTTAATCTAGGTTTTCATTAAACTTTTTAAAGTACATGAAGTTTACGTACTTTACCTCTTCTCTTCTTACAATTAGTTGAACCTTTCCCGTAAAGGGGACGTTTATGTGACCCACGCTTTACGTATACATGAATTTTATAATTTTAATAATTTGTTTGAGTGTTTTAATCTAGGTTTTCATTAAACTTTTTAGTACATGAAGTTTCTTCTCTTCTTAGTTGAACCTTTCCCGTAAAGGGAACGTTTATGTGAACCACGCTTTACGTATACATGAAATTTATAATTTTAATCATTTTGAAGTAAGCTATCGTGTAATTTTAATGTGACGTGGATATATTGCCTGTGCATTTAGACGTGAACACTTGCATGCGCCGCAGAGATAGGGCGGGACGGAAGGGGAGTGTGTTGCTAGTATGGATCACGTGAGACTGATACCACTGCGCATTGTGTTTACAGTGTTCACGTCTAAATGCACAGGCTAGTACATGATAAATGTTTAGGCTACAGCAATAAAAATCTATCTATCTATGTATCTATCTATCTATCTATAGCCTATCTATAGCCTATATCTTTATGTAGGACTGCGACCTGTCTGGAGAGGGATTACCTTTGGATCACTATACATTACTTAATATTACACACCCTAAATGTTACTAAATATTTCAGCAGAATTTATTCAGCTAGACGACTTTATTAAGCTTGCCATCAGAGTTCCTTTTTTCAGTGGCGGACGCAGGGGGGATTGGGCTATATATCCCCCACCCGAAATTTGAAAAAAGGCTATATATGCACTCTAAGTCGCCAGTTTTATAAACTAATTATAAATGTATGTTAATTTTTTAAATATTCTTTCTACCTATTCAAATCCCCCACCCCGAAAAAATTCTGCGTCCGCCACTGCTTTTTCGATTTCAGAGCTTGGTTGTTTAAATAGGCAGTTCATTTTTACGATTGTTTGGCTTCCGCACTTGTAAGAAATAACAATTTTAAGTGGTCACATTTCGAAGTGTACCGATATAGTGATAGCTGGCGATGTACGGAGTCAGTTATGATTCTGCTTTACTAAAACCATAGATTGGAACATCAATACATTTTAAGAGGTCGCAACTGAACCACTCAATCCAGTGATTTAAATAAATCCACTCTATTATTGTTCGGTTTGTGTTAACATGTTTTTCTACTCAGCCTGTCTGCAATGTGTAGCACTCTGTGACAAAATACATTTATTCCGCCTGTTTATTCGTATCATCGCGAGCCAAAACATTTTTATGTTTACACTCATTAACTTCTTGGCATTCACAAATTTTATATTTTACTGTCATTCCTCTAACATGATGTAACTGTAAAAATATACACGCACTTAAAGCACTGAAATATCCGCACTTTGTTATAGCAGTGTAATATTTTCTAGAGTGTCTTTATGAAACTATACAGAAACTTTTATAATTAGAAATATATACAAATATCTTTATTAATAACTTCTATTTTAAGTTCTTGTACTTGTTACTTGAAGTAACAGAATCTGTTATTGTATTTAACATGGAATTATTCTGATATAAATTTCGTTAAGACCCTTACAAGACAAAAAAAGAAAACCTAAATACTATTGCGGATAAGTTTATTAGGGCCTATTTCAAACTTTCTATGTCTTGAATATTTTATGGTGAAATAATATTTTTTGTTGTCGATAGTGAATATCTCTACATTTGTTTGGTATGGTTCCCGTTCCGGTTACTGACTAAAATCCTCAGGCCCGGGTTCGATTTCTAGCACCTCGTATTTTACTGAGGATGAGGTATAGTACAGAATGTACTCAGCCCCGTGAGGATAACTAAGAAGCTTCTTTACAAATAAGACACTGGCCAAGAAAATCATAATCAGCCCTGAGTGCTAAGTACATGTCCCGGAAATCGGCCATCTTCCCAAGAACTCTAATGACAGATCCCTATGTAAGTGTTGAAGTCATATGACAGGCCCTATGGCTCGAGGTGAGGTAACGCCATGGAAATTACATTATTAATGATTCATGATTATCTTGCTTTCATTTTTTCTCATCTTTATCTAATCTTCCGGTTGGTATGGAAATTGATATGTAATTTTTACTTGTAAAAAAATATTATATTTGTATTTAAGGTATTTGTAGCACCCTTGTGAAGAGCTAGCATCCGTTAATTGTAATTGAAGCAACTATTAATTGTAATTAAAGCAACATAGAATGCAGCAGTTAACACCTAAACAGAATTATTGAATTGGAGTCTTATTTGAAAAGACCTACAATACTTAAGTGGTACAGTCTGGAGAAAAATGAATGTGAAAGTTCTTGTCGCGATTTTTAAAACATGATAAAAGTGCAATTGTACGTACGTTTACATGAAGGATTATTTGTTTGAAAATCACAATAGGCCTACATTTCTTCTTCTTCAGATTTTGCCTTTCATAAATGGTGTTTTTTCCTATGATCTTTAAATGTCGTTTCATACTTCTTGATAGTATCTGAATATAAGTATTTACAAACCTTTTTGAAGGGAAAAAGTAAGGAAACTGATTTCCTATAGTTTATTTGTATTTTATTTATTATTTATTTATTGAAAAATCAAGAGAAACATTTTATAAAATTAGAATAATACTTCAGTTTGTGTTATGCTTCTTTTTTAAAATAAGCTTATGTGAAGTTATTTAAGGAGTTTCCTTAACTTACACAATGTTAAGTGTATACTTTTAATTAATCCCTTGTGCAAGGAACTTTTATAATAATTAATTTCAGATATTTTTACAAAATACAAAAAAATACAAGTACAAAAATCTTAGAACCCACTTTATAAAAATAGCATGATGACGCTTATGTGGAGTGTAATATTACAAATGTGCGGTAGAATGTAAAGTTTGAATGATACATCAAATATAGATTTTATTATTTTCATCAGACCGTGTTCTACATTCCTCGTTGCAAACTCACTGATATTAACGCACATTTTTATATTTGTTTTCACTATCACGATGATCGCAATGGGGATTGGGATGGGTATGACCACAATCCCATCACAGCGAATTAGATAATGGCACATGAAGAGCTTGCATTAGCCGGTGCATTACTTGTTCCTCCAGAAAAACCGTCATTACCTACTTGATGCACATCCTTTGCTTGTCTGGGCTCATTAGGCTAGCACCACTTTGCTAATGGGCTATCCCTCTTCTCTGTAAGCTAATTACCAACTGCTTTCTATCGTAACCATGGTGACACTTTTACTTAGTAAAGACGCATGGGTATGCATTCCCATATTTAAATGGGTTTGCGCGTTTTATAGCTAACCTTTTAAAAATAGTATTTACAGGTCAAAGCTTGCTTTAAGGACTGTGAGTGGAATCATGAGCTGAAATCCACATGGTGATAACCTCCGTGGTTTCCGTTGCCTTCCGCGGAAGTATAGAGGTCCTCCACCAGGTTTTGGAACCGATCCGGGACCATTTGCACCATAGGCACAACTACTACGGATCTTATAATTATTTTGCTTCCTATGTGTGATCTAATTACAATATAACCTATCAACAAATAAGGACATGTTCCCACTTTCTTTTGTGCATGTTCAAAAAATAGGCATCAATTCCTCATCTCTCCGCCAGAGCTGCGATATTCGAAGTAATGTGTCGGAAATTGTTACTCTTCTGTTTTCTTAAATCTAGCTATTTCATTTATGTTAAAATTAGCATATTTCAATAATATTTTATTGTAAAATTTACTTCCAACTAAACTATTCACGCTTTTACCTTGTTTCCTCAAGAATTACGTAGATTCTGAATTATATTTGTGGTCCCAAAATAACCGTTACAAAATACCAGTTGAAAATGAACTGTTTTAATAGAGCTGTAGGTTTTCAACGGAAAAGAAAAATCTGAAAAAGTATAAAGTGAGCACAATTTCATAACCAAATGACATAAGAAATAAAAAGTTTGATAAAACCAGTAGGGCTTTTTTTCTGACTCCATACCATAAGCTCTGTGTTTGTTACATACCTATCCCTTTCAGAAACATCTATTCATAGAGAGCAAAAAAACATAGAGTGTAGAGTGTCATAATCCTATCTAGAAGATAATGTTTTTAAAATTGAATTTTGCTAATTAATTAAGTTTATATTACCCATAAAATGAACCTAAACAAGGGTACGAAGGTTAATCGACAGATTAATATTGGTTATTCCATTTCTGTTTTAATGGTTTATTGTGGCCATTGTCTGTGTTAAACCGAGTGGTTCCAAAAAAATTCTAACAACACATTATTAGTTTATAATTGGACGACATTTTGCAGAAAGGAACCAACCATCAAATTTAAAAAACCGGAGTAGATGCTAAATTTTTGCTACTAAACTACATATATTTACGTTGTGCAAACTAACCAACCCTCTTCATCCATTTATATGCCATCTATGAAGCGAACAAAACACACTGAAAAGATCCAGGTGGCTTTTTATTTAACTTTAAATGCCTGTTTTTTATCTTAAAAATCATGTGGGTTGATTAATTCCTGCAGAATGTGGTCCAATTTGAAATAGCATGCAATACAAAGTGAGTATCTTGGATACACAGAACTCTCAAAAAGTCCAGAATTTAAATAAGCTGTTATGTTGGAAATTAATAATAAATAAACATATGGCTGGACCTGCTGTTTAACGAAATAAAAAATAATAAGATTCCGGAAAAGTGGAAGAAGACGCTATGATGGTAGATGGAATAAAAAGACCCAAATAATTATAGAGGTATTTAATTATTATCAACGTTAGGAAAAATGTATATGGGAATTTTGGCAACAAGATTAACAAATTGATTGAGTAATTATAACATAATTTCAAATTTCAAGCAGGTTTCAGAAGTGGGAAAACTAATAACGGCAATGTATTGGTGATTAGAACAATAACAGATAAATGTTATTGTGTTTCATCGACTTCGACAGAACATACGAACATTCTATTGTAAGTGAACAGCTGTGGCATAAAATGAGAAAATTGGGCTCCTTGAGCCTTTAAGAAAAATATACTTCTTATCCTTATATAAGCATTTCTATAAAGATTCAACCCATCAACCAATTCGGAGGACGTATAATATAACAGAAGTGAACAAGAACCCATATAATTGTGTTAATGTTAGAAGCTCCCAACATCCTAGGGAGTATTGTAGATTGTGCACAATCTACAGTTGCAATTTTCAGTTGCTTTATAATTAAATGAATACGAGGACTGGGAGAAATTACTGATTATAGGAGAAGTACGACATTTAGGAAATGCATCCCAAAAGTTTCACGAAAAGATTGTCTGTGGTAGTCATCAGCCGCGATGGTTGAGGCAGGGTAGCTTATGTTTGGCTTCATGCATAATGAGGCTTTCTGAAAACCTTGCAGCTTCTTAGAATATTTCGCAGGGTGTTCTAATATTTGCTCTAAATTTTTGAAGATATTCCTCTGTCGTTAATGCTCTCACAACTCCGTAATTTATGTCTTAGATGGTGGAAACAAGCGATATTTTAAACGAAGATCGCAACACTACTCATTTGCATACTGATACCACCTGTAACCGCACTGATAATCGTTAATCGTACATGACTTTTTTTTCATCAGGTAATGACAGCGGGAATTTGTGATCAGAAGGGTTGGGATTTCTACGTAAATACGTATTTCTTTATAATTGATTAATTTCGTATTTCAAGTGGTATGTGAATAATTGATAAATTTAAAAGGTTCCGCCTGATATCCCATTAACGTTGTTCAAACACAGCTAGAAGTTGAAGAGAGTAAGATCAGGAATGTAAAGACCAAGCCTTTTAAGTCAATTGCTTGTATATTTTTATTAAGCTACTATTTAGGAAACAATACTGTATAATAATTAGCTTAAAATATTTTGATACAATAATAATTATTACCCAAAATGGGCTGATGTCTGTGAATAGAGTATTGGCATTTTAAAAGTCTTCATTGGATTGTCTCCCTCAGCAAGTACTCATGACGTGAAAAATTTGTGCATGACAACAGAGAAAATAAAGAGAACAAAATAGAGATATTCAGTTTATTTCATTTTGAAAATTCCCCCTTGAACCGACACGCTCTTCATGTAATGAAAGTAAAAATTTACTCAGTCGTAAACGAGGAAAAGCTCAGAAAACCTGAAAAGAAAGGAATTGAAATGTGAAATACACTTGATTCCATGTCATGGAAAAGTTTTCCACTTTGCTGCGACTCTAGTAACCACCTTCTTTAAGCCCACCCAGTTCAAAACAAAAGCTGCTCACGCCGATGATGGCTACTAAACAACAATACACAGCACCCGCACGCCTCTTTTATTTTTTTATAAAAAAAGTATCCGGACCTAACCTCACAAAAGTGGGTACAAAGTTTATTGTGACGTGTACAACAACTGGTGCTGCCGCCTAGTATCGCTTCGAAGCGTAAAAACAAGAGACTCTCACAGTGCGCACGCACACAGAAACAAAAGACGGTGACACAAGCTCATGCGAATGCACACGGGGGATGAGAACTAGGAAATATTCTAGTGGTATGGGGGTACTTCATTGTTGTATAAACAAAACAATAAGGATATATCGCTACAGGCGATCTCCACAAATAAATGGCGTGTTTTACTATAGTAAATTTTGTAGGTGCGTATGAATACCTTGTTAATTAAACCCCTATCTCCGCTTCGTTTTCAGATTGTTTAAACACCTAACGATCGATGAACTTGTGTGTTGTGACTGGCATTGAAAAGAAATTACTCTTGACATACTCAGGGAAAATTGTATGTTTTCATGTATGTTGGAATAATAGCACAATTTCATTGGTCTGTATTCACTTAATTTTAGATATAAAAAGCTTGGTGATTTTTATTTCCAAATATAAGTGGCAATGTAAGGCTATTAATATGATGCTTGGTTTCTTATTTATATTTTATTACTCCTCAATAATGTTTTTAACCTCCCTACTACCATTGGGGTTAATCAAGTAGCTCCTGAGAGTCATGAGGCTGAGTGCGCTCCGTTCCAGACGCCCTACTTCAGAAAATTCCGAGAAGATACCGGGGATTAAGCCGATCTGCAGGTCCGCAGCTAGCGACGCTTACCATGAGAATGGGTCCATGGTCATACTCCTGTATGAGTGCATTTAAGTTTTTAGCTAGTTATTATCCAATCTTCGGAGCACCTGCCAAAAGGGGCAAAGTGCGAAACCTTCGCACAAATAGGCAAATTGATAAGAATTCCAGTAAAATAGTGCATTACGCAACGAGTTTATAATGACATTTATTAAGAAACTAGTATGTTTATGAAACGTGCGAAACTAATTTTATAATTTTCATACGAATGTCTTATTTAACATTGGAGGCAAGTTACATGTGACTGTTTTTGTTCGACCGTAATTAGATTTTATAGTTTTGAGATTTTAGATTCATGAAACAAACGGAGACAGCTGAATCACTGTTAGGAAGTTCTCGTCTTTGTAATCTTTTGAGATAGATGGCAGCTGATGGCGTGAGGGTAAGTCGAAGCTTTTCTTGGCCGTTTCAACCTGAAACCATTGAAGTTTAAAACATGAAATGAGATCAATTTAGTATACTGTTAAAATTTACTAAAAAAGAAATAATTTTATTCTAAATACAGGTTGATATTACGGAGTTTAATTTGCTGGTTTCAAGGTTTGAAGATTTTTCTGTGTTATAATGAAATTGTGTACTTTAATGGATATCATTAAGATACTATTATGTCACATATAGGAGACCTATGTGTGTTATAGTATGGTCGAACAAAAAATGAGAAGTGAACAGGATTCAGTGCAAGTTTATAAATACAGTCAGGAAAATAACATAAAACAAACGGAATACAACGAGAACTATACATGTTTTTATGTATAGCCTATACGTTTTCTCAGAAATCACCGTCCTGAAACAAAACGCAACTTGCTTGTTACAAACATCTGATATAGTCACACGTGTCCTGGAATATTTTACTGTCCACAAGAGGGCAGCACGTGTAAAGGATTGCTCCCTCGCTGCTGTACAGAGTAGAGGTGGCTGGACCAAGGATCGTAGTTCAATTAGACAAGTAGCAGAGAAACACACTAACTTGTGGGATAACAACCTCTTCCACCCTTGCCGCTGATGCTTATGGACCACGTCAAGGCATTACCAACTTGAGGGGTTTATCAAACTATCATATCGTAAGATGTTGTTTCAGCTAAGCTACAAGCCACGTGGAGCAGAACCCTATCACCAGAGGCTCTTTGTGATGGTGGTAGAGTGTTATTATTACGCTGGTTAGGTCTATATCCGGGCCCAAGGTTTCAAAACATAGTCTTTTAAGTTGAATGCTTGGTTAATGCTTTGTAAAGCTCATTAATGAAAGATATAGGAAGGCATAGACATTTGAAAGGGATAAAAATCGTTATATAACTGAAGAGTTCACTCTGTTATGAAGTTCCCGTTTAGTAATATTTATGAAAGAAGTTTCTTACACTAAGAACACATTGTCATAGAAAGCGAAAGTATAACTATTAATATCAACATAGCCCCCGCTTTTATAATTCTGTGATCAAGAATGTACTCTGAATTCTTAGCATACCACGCTACTAAATTTTATAGGTAGGCCTATATAAAAATTGTATGTAATTTTAAATGTTTGCTACCACTAACTGTTTGATTTCTTTTAAGTTTTTATTTTTAAAATTTTGTCTCGATTTTATAAGTTATAACGCATTATTTCCTATTTTTCACGATCTTTTTTGGAAATGCACCCGAGCACGAGCAGTATTGCTCATTCAGGTGTATTTATCAATATTATATTTCGGCCTATTTGGAAGTTTTTTTAATTTTTGTTTTCTTTTTTATAGAAAATTTTGCAATGATTTGTTATAATAGATAAATAGTAATTCATGTTAATATTGTGAAAATTTTATTTCAAAATAGGTGACCCTGCCAGGGAAAATAAACTTTCTAATTATAATGGATTAAACTTCAGCATAAAATTCTGAGCGTTCTAAAATAAAATATACCTCTAGCTCAAAAAAAACTAATGTTTTTATTACTTGTGAAGCTTTATTTTCTAAAAATTATAATATATTGATCTTGATCTCCTAGGATAAGGAACTGTTTTAACATCAGTTTCACAATACTGATAGATTGATAAACCCCTCAAGTTGGTAATGCCTTGACGTAGTAAACATACCATGCTCAAAATCTGTCACACATTAACAGAATGTCCAACTACGTTACTGCAGCATAGCAAGTGTTTCTATTGAACACATTTAATTTTTTTTCACGAAAAGGAACACAGAAAATTTAGGGAGCCGTTTTAAGTTTCCATTTCGTCTATGGGTGGGTCTATAAAAGTGCAGACCCATGTTGAAACTGAAAATGCTATGATTGGCAATACCGTTTTATATTGTTGTGAATAGATAATGTAGTTCAAGAATGAAACAAGTAGATGACGTTGAAATCTAAAAATCGACATTTGACACCCTGACATAAGACTTATATTAATGGGGGTATAAAATGGATTTTCGCAATCTGTTTTCTAGAAGTAGATAAATCGGCTGCAGATTGAATAGTCCCAGTTTCTCTTCCCGGGCAATGGCAGGGATTTTTTCTCCCCTGTACACTTAAAAGTAAAAGGATACTTATATTTCCTTTATCTAATAAAATATATAATAAATTCTAAATATTCCTACTAGTGATAAACATAAACTTTACTTATATGAGATTTTGTTATTCAGTATCTACCAAAGCGAAACAAAATAACATTGAGTCTTCATCGGAAGAAACAAGGAATGAATTCTGAATAAGAATACTAAGTGAAACTTTATATCTGTTGGATTAAATTCTTTTCTGATGAATGAGAGGTGTACTAAAATGCCGTCTGGACGCGTTGAGTAGACGGAAGAAAGTGAAAACTGAGCCATCTCCCCTTCTCTCTCTTTGTCACAGTCACTCTCTCTTATGCTCTCTGTTCGTATTATTACCAAAGCAGCCATCTTGTATTTACACAATGAGATATTCTCCAGGACTTATTGGATTTTCTTCTTAGCTTGAGCCCTTTTCGCGAAGTTTGTCCCTCCTGATCCGGTCCTATATCATCATTGTCTATTATACAATATCAGTCTCTTCCATCCGTCTTGCTAGTTTTATTTTTATACATCTTTGTTATTAAAGGAATTGAAATGATGGAGTTTCGATCTCTTCAGCTTAAGACGACCAGCTTTCCTTTGTTATTGTTTGCAAATTGCGATCTTCTTCTAGTATATTTCCAGTCTGTGAGTACGGATATGCTTCACTGGTTCATTTAGAAGAAAGGAAAGCACAATATAAAATTAATTTTCCAAATATTTAAACTGCAGTACATATATAAGTTACAGTATACAAGTTTCAATTAACCCAAAAATAACGTGTCATAGGCATATTGCTTACAGCCATTTACTATTATATTTTTAATAAAATAACGGATACGGAAATATTGCTGGTAAATTTTTAATTCTATGGACGAAGGACGGAGTGTGTATCATGGCAACTAATATTTTACATTTGAAAATGTGGGACCATTCTAAAATTTTGAAATATACAAATGAGAGGGCATGGTATGGAAGGGATGTATATTGCTGATTATGTGTACTAGATGTAGGATAGTGAAGAAAACCGACACTTATAAACTTCCATATTCGACTGCACCGTGCCACTCTAATGTATTGCAGAACTTTGAAGCATGAAAGCAATCATACCCACTCCCTTAAAGTTCAGTGCGGTTGAGCATTATTCCCGAAAGCTTCCATCAGCTATTTGAGGTGTTCTCAGGAATTTCTCCCTAATGACTATTTTGACATCAATGCTATTGTATCAGTAGCATTCCTTTTGATAGATGAATGCTGTTCATATCCGTTTTGCACGGCGGATGACTCACAACTAAATTACCATCGCCTCTATTCGTATAAATCTATATCACATTGATACAAAATGATGTATAAATATACTAGAGACGCCACACTCTTCCGTGACATAAAACAACTTGCGGTACCGTCACCTTACTTTGAGATAAAACACTGTAGTTGGCATGACTTACGCTCCATCCCTCGTAGAGTTATTATGGGTCTAATCATTGAGTAAGTGGTTTCGTAGTAGTCTACGTTTTGATTGAAAATTCAGTGACTTAAATTTCAGGGTGAAACGATTTTCGCTCCGTGCTTTTTCCATGGCTCCATTACTCAGCCTCCAATGTATAGTCGACGTGGAACCGTATGAGTAATATATTTATTAATCATATTAAATAGATACAATAGCAGCCCATTATTCTAGTGAAATGTTTTTCACGTTATTTTATTTTGGATATTACAGTAGGCCCATCAAGTCGCCTTCGCCCCCTTGGTGATCCTATAAGTAGATATTTTTAGTGGATTTATTGAGGGGGTGCATCTGTCCCCTACCTATCACTTACAATCTAACTTATACCTCAGATAAACATAGGCCTAGGCCTATATAATTCATGTTGCAAATGTTTTGAAAACTATCAATAGCAATCTGATGTAAAAACATAACTTCATCTAAACTTAATAAATTCCGGTATAGAATGCCCGGTTGTATTGCACTAGTGCGCATTTAGTTGTTTCAGCCTAATTCAAAATTGCATTATTCCCGAGGTAAGATTTTAAATTTAAGTTCACGTATGAATTTATCATGGAAAGTGTTTCAAGTAAAAGTTTTAGCTCTTAGAGTCTATTTCGAGAAAATCTCGAAAAATGACATTCTCTTCATGTTAAACGGTTGTAAAAATGAAAAAAAGTCGTTACCGCGCTTCGTGTAACAACTACAAAGCATACAAAACCCAAATACATTATGATATAATGCACACGTATAACTCTTTTTTACCCTAAGTATGGCAATGCTTTACTCACTTCATGTTCTGATATGAAACAAAAAGTCATACTGTAGGGTTTAGTCTCATCCTTGAAGTTCATATTGTCTAATTTTTCCTTGGTATACATCTTCCCTTGTCAGTTTATTCTGCATGCAACTGGAAATAGATTTTTCAATAATCTGAAAATATTTAGGTTTACGTTTCCCCAAGTCTCATCCTCAGCCACGCAAAATATAAAGGTTTAGTTTTTACGAACGGGGGCTTGATTACAACTACCCTTCAGAAAATTTTTACGACAAATGTTTCAAATGTATATTCTATTCATTAGTATATAAAAACGTTTTGTACAAAATTTAAATGAAATCCTTAGAGGCTATTTTTTTTTAAATGTAAAGTGGCAATAAAACTAAGAGAAATTTGTCGCCTATCTTCGTGTCACGTCTCCAGAAGTTATATAACCCAAAAGCAAAATTTTCTTTCTACAAGACTTTTACCCCTTAAGATATTATATTCAGACACACGGACTCATACGCATAGGCCTACACACACATAAAGATAATTTTCTAAAAATTATATTTTTGGACTCAGATGACCTCTGGATGTGTATTAATGCTGAAAAATAGTTTTCAAATTTCAGGGTCGAACACTCTACTTTCTCTACCTACAGTACCGGTATCTAACTTATGGTAGGCCTTAGGTAAGGAGTGAACAAATTAACTTATTATTTCTAGGCTCATATATTTTATTGAAAATCTCTGGACAGTTGCGATTATTTCAAAATTTCTGTAATGCATATGCAAAAAACAAGTACATTTTATGCTCTTACACCACATAATACGTTTGTGGATTACTGAATATAATTCTGCATAAGTCGAACTTGCACAAGGTATGAGGTTACAAACACCGCAACTATATCCAAGGTTCATAAAAGCTATGAGCTTTAGGAGCTGTATTACAAGTATTACAATCAGCTTCTAACTGTAATATTATTATTAGCTCCCTGATTAAATTACTGTGTGATAGTAGTCAACTTACAAATGAGGGCGATAAAGTCAAAGTGGTGTAAGTCATGTTTAAAAATTTTAACCTAAGTATTGCAATGCAATGTTGCGGTATAGATCTGTTAGCAGGAAGAGTCGTGCAAGTCCTATTATCTTCATACACTATACGTATACGTATACGTATATATATATATATATATATATATATATATATATATATATATATATACGTAGGTGGGAGGACAATATTAGGAGAGATTATTGTAATGCATCTAACAAAACCTTCTATTTCTCTAAATGCATGAAACATGACTTACACCTCTTTGGCTTTAACCCCCTCAAATGTTAACGATTAATTCATTCACGTTTCTCAATAAGTAATCCCAAAATTTATTAAAGCTGCTGATAATTTAAAGATTCTGTTATTGATTTAAATCACAATATGAAGTCTAGAGTTCCATGTTAACATATTTGTCTTTTGTGACAAAACTACTTCGGTAGATCTTTTATTATTTTCAAGTTAAAACAAAAAAAAAGGTTCTTAATCTGATAGTTATAGCATGAAAAGACATTAACTAAAAGTTTCCATCACTCACTCTCCCACTCTTCCATCTGTCTCTCTCATTCTCTCTTTCTCTCTCTCTCTCTCTCTCTCTCTCTCTCTCTCACTCACTATCTTTCAGCTTTTCTTGGGAGCGTATTGTATCCTCAGCGGGATTTGTAAGACAAAGGAAGAAGGTAAGAGATACCAACCACCAACCGAGAGAATGAGACGGCGCACTATCTTGCTGGAAGGATTCAATATTAGCTTTTCAAAGCATGCAAACTCCTTCATAGCTCTATCCCACACCACTCTCAGTCCTTATTCTAACTTATCCCCCACTGCCAAGCTAGAAAAGGCAACGGATAATGAGAATTGGCCTCCCGTAGAGCCATCCTATCTCCTGGTTCCTCATTTTCAGACTGTAAAAGACGCCATTTAAACAAAAAATACTTTCCCTTCCTATTTATTAACAAGTTTTTTTCTGTTAAATCGTTCAGTATTTTAAAATGTATTTTTCTAAAGACTTTATGTATTCTTTACAAATGAAAGGACAATGGAGCGGATGAAGGGTTGACCCCCTGTGGTGTGTATACCTAAGTTGTCATTGCAAACAATGCTGCATACGTCATGAGCAAGGCTACATTGTTATATTAACTGTTAAAAATAGACATCCCTGGAATTAATTGTCTTCATTTACCAGACAAACCTTCACCTTCCCCCTTAGGCCTTGGTACTATAGCTTCTTATGTATTGCTAGAGTATAATAGCATCTAGAATATGCTACTGACGTTTTAGTGGAATGTAATCATTCAAATTATGTGTTAGGACACCCTCAGTGCCGCCAACTGTTTCAAAAATTAATATCGTGTTCAGGAAATTGCGAAATGTTAGTGAGAGTGAGTGAGAGAGAGGCCGAGAGAGAATGAGAGAGTGGTTAGCACAGGTAATGACCCATCACGTGACATTCATTATTTATTCTTCTCATTCCTATAATTTACGAATGTTGTGTTCTTTCCTGATGGCTGTTGAAAAAAAGAAGTTGTCGGTAAAAAAAGAGACCATCACCCGTCCATTTCATTTATGAAGAAAAAAATTTGATACGATACACTCACTTGACTTTCTCTTTCCTAAGCATAAAAAATGCCATTTTTCTTGTCTTTATATTCATTAAGAAAATTAAAAGCTTAGATCAGCAAGAATATAAACAGCTACATGCTTTTGATTTATTTTCTTAGATAACACTAGAATACTATTCATACTATTGCCATCTGTTTCCAATGGAAATTGCTTGGATAAATTTTAGGCCTATATGTGTAAAACATCGAACTATTCTTGGCAAACTGAAACGTTAGGTTTAATCGTTATTAGATATGGAGAACGATATGGAGATAAGAAACTCCGCAAAAATTAGGGGGAAACCAAGAGGAAGCAGGCAGCCTAATGATCGGTCGTAAACGAGAACATCACAGTTAATTACTGATCATAAAGGATTAGTGTTATTTTCATTCGCTATTAGACTATTAGCATAAAATCGCAAACAGAAAAATCTAATGTGGAACACTCGCATGATTGTCTCTGCCCTAAGCATACAATTTTCTCCCGTCACACTCCAACTTAAAGCAATTCGTCACATTGCGGGAATGCATAACGATTTTTTTGTCGTAACCTCTTGCGAAGCTGTGCTGATCTCAAGAGAAGAAAAAACTAAATTTGTGGAAAGTATACTAGGTAATTTACAACTACTCTTCAGGCTTTTTCTACGAGAGAAAAGTTTCCAATAAATGTTTTAGATCTAGGTAAAAAATTGTTAATATACAAAATTTAATAAAAATAAGGCACATTTGGTGAATTTTGTAAAATACAAAATTTTCATTACTTTCGTTGTAAAATGATATCACGATTAAAAATGTTAGATTTTCGTCAATATCCAGAGGTGAACGGCGCTTCAGTTATTGGTTACGGTTTCCAAAAGCAAATTCTGCCGTTGATTTTAGAGTAGGCTACTATGAACAGTATTATATGTTCGAGAATGTGCAGTATTTGAATGGAGGTTGATTTGAGCTAGGGATTCCTCACGTTAAAACCGCTAGACTTACCACTCGCACACAAAGATATCTGCTACGGTCAGATTCTGCATTATACATTACAGATAATCGCGAGAGTGTATGATTCAAAGATGTATTAAAGATTACTAGTTACTTAATATTGTTTTATTTAAATAAAAAATAATACCGGTACTAAACGAGAAAAAGTAAAATGTATACCTATCTATACCAGGACTGAAGTAGTTAAATACTGAGCAGTAGCAGTAAACCAAAAGTTTTGCCAAATCTAAATGACTTAACGTGGGTTGTCTATGACAATACAATGAACGGCGTTTCGTGGACCCCCGATATGAACGGACACATGTACTATACCTTTGTAAAGAACGTACATGGACGATGCGTAAACATTGGTAGCTGCAAAATACGTTTTTTCTTATTTATTTTGATTGTAGCATACCCACACGATATCGACAGATTTTTATATCTATTGTCAGTCTGTAGCCTACCCATCCCAAAGGCAAAGATAAGTAAATAATCCGTTGCTCAATTTCAGGCCGATTAACTTGTTAACAAGAATATATTATACGAATTCAGAATTTAGAATCTCATAAAATTTATAAAGTTGTCCGTGTGGGTTTAATTAAAGTTAGTAAAGATAACTGTAAGCGATGAAAATTTAATGAATCCCGCTTACTGGTCTCGATCCCGCGTCCCTGTACTCATAAAATATGTGGATTTTAATTAAACAGTTAACACTATGTTCCGGCTAATTGAACAAGCGCTCAACTAATATACATAGGAATTTCGTTCAAAGCTTCTAAATTGATTCACTTACATATGATTTCAAAATAGGTGCACTAGTAATAAAGTAAAGTAGTTAGCTTAATGACCACCGGCGTGGTGTAGTGGTTAGCAACGCTGGTTACAGACCCGAAGGCCCAGGTTCGTTCCCCGGTACCACCTCGGATTTTTCTGAGAGAGGTCTGGAACGGGGTGCACTCATCCTAGTGATTCAAATTGAGGAGCTACTTGATAGAGAAGTAGCGGTTCCGGTCAGGGAAACCACAGTTAACGGTCGTGGGCGTCGGCATGCTGACCACATGCTCCCAATCCTGCCATCTGCCTTATGGTAATTGACGCAGCTGTCGGGTGATAGGACCAGCCCTTCAGGGATGTAGCGCCACAGAGTTTAGTTTTCTAGTTTAGTTAGTTTCATTGATTGTCTCCATGGTCTTGTGATTAGCGTTGCTGACTAATGATCTCCAAGCTGGGATTTGATCCAGGTACCCCTCTGTATGGAAGTGAGAACAAGTGAAAACTTACATGATGAAAATGTAACGACTTTGGTCAAGACCATCATAAAATAACGAGTCGGTGTGACCACATGTCCCAAACATGATGTCTATTAAAGAAGTTGAGATGACGAAAACGATTGGATGGTAGACACTAAACCTCGCCATGGGATGTAGAGTTAATAGTCTAGTTTGTCTAGTAATTGACCCGGTTTTGAGGAGGCGGTAAGACTATTCAGTATTGGTCTTGAACACTTGAAGTAGATTCGAAATGTAGCTATAGGCCTACTTGTCTAGCTGTATAGTATTGCACACATCGCCCGTTAGTTAATCCTAACCTTTCGTAATGAAAGGGTAAAAGGGAAGCATTTTGGTATGACAATGGACGCTGTTAAATCCAATTTTTTCAGGAGGAATAGGATATGATGTATCACGGGGATTGAGAATGCAAATATTAAAGGCATAAAAATTGAATACCAGTAAAACTCAACTTGTTTTGTTCCATTCCGTAAAGTATCTTTCTGGAACTTACAACATACTTACATATACTGTATCGTAAATTCCGCAGCCTATTAACATATGAGACAACGTGATGAGGTAGGCTGCTTCGTCTGGCAAAATCGTTTTATCATAGATAATCGCACGAGAGTTGACGAGTTTATCGATAGATTCGCTTCTGTTGTTCAGGTTCATGTGCATCCCTTATCAGGGAACTGGGGAAGAAGATCCCTGAATTACAATGAGACCATTAAAAGTGTAATTTGTTTTTATCGCGTAGTATTGATTTCTGATGGACAATTCAATCCTAGTAGGCTATCAGTTCGAAAGCGTATTTCAATATAAGTGAAGATTTAAAAAAAAAAAGAAATCTGGTGGGGATGATAGACAACTAAACCTCGAAATATATAGAAGACCCCGCTTTTTCAGTCCATCTTACCTTTCGATTATCGTGCAATCCCACATATAAATATTAGAAATGAAGGGCGTACCTTGATGATCTGTGTAATAATTTTTCTTAGCGCAAGAGAAATCTTGCTTTCGGAAAGGAAAAATCTTATCCAGTAAGCCAGTAGGGGCCTATACGAGTAAATCGTTGTTAAATGCTATAAGCATTTTGCGTTATTGTTAAAATCTCAGCGAATTTGTTGTTTAATGTTACATATTTTCTATGATTTATATTCAGGTTTTTTTTAAGTTTTAAAAGATTTTAAGTTTGAACAACGAAGTATTGTTTTTATATTCAGAAACTGTAGGTTTTGTTTAAAAATAACAGCAAGTAAGCATATAATTTCTTTCCAAAATAATAAATGATGTAAGTTCGGAAATTTCTAAGTTACCCACTACCAGGAAGACTGTTTTATTATTCTGTCTGGCTGGAAATAATCTTTTATCTCATTCAATTATCAAACAGTGCTTCTTCAGTAATGGCGAACCTCAAAATTATGCTCCAAGCGAATTTCACGTCGCATATTAAAAATCCAAGATCGATCTCTCGATATATCACCGAGTATTAGGAATAGTTGACTGGCGACGATAAAGTGAACTGCTTGTGTATGTAGTTAAGTCAGTTTATTACTGAACGTAGCTCCTGGGCCATTTTTATGCTTCTTTAATGCAAATGCCATGTAAATTCTTCGCCGGCAGCCAGTAACCATAAAACTTGATCCTCCTCCACTCCACGCCGCCCGAGCTACACCCGCTGAGTTGATAATCTATATGCCTAGGATTTACTGGAATTAGTAGGGAAAAATATCGAGCCTAAGATATTATGTCGATTATTGCTAGGAAAGCAGTATTACTTTTTCACTCTGGTTGTAAAATTTTAATCGTGATTTAGAGAAGTGGTTATAAAAAATATTTACGTAAGGTTTAACATTTTTAATTTGCAGTTTTGATAAACACTGCTCCAAAAATGTAATGCTGAAGCTGGCATGTGGGATAAATCTCATGAAACGTTTAATACAGTAACGCATTAAATACCATTGTTAACTTTATTTCGTAGGGACTATGTGGCGTTACTACGCCAGACAAATAGTTCATCAGTTAAATATTTAGAATAAATTCCATAACCCGCGATTATAATTCTCGTGGCTGTGATGAGAATGAGATTTTCATACTAACAAAGGCGAATGTCACATTACAGTTACTATATATAACTACAGTTACTACTGTTACTACATATTTTTGTATTAAAAATCCTTTTCCAGCTTTATATACTCAACCCTGGATATATATGCATTCATGAACCACAGATTATTATTTGTCTCTGTTTGACGTTACAAGTGTACCTCATAGTACCGGTACTGCATATGACATAACTTGTCTGTCAGTGAGGTAGACCATTAAGGGCAATCAGTTATAGGATAGAGGTTCCATCTGGTGCTGTGAAGTGAACTCTGCCTTAGCTCAGTTGGCAGAGCATTGGCACGGATAGCCGATGGTCCTGGGTTCAAATCCCAGTGTCAGAGGAATTTTTCTTCTATAATACTCTCATACTCAACCTTGTCAAGATACGGATACGGAACTAAACAAAAGATACGGAACTAAACAAAAGATACAGAACTAAACAAAATTAATGTGAAAAAAATTAATTTCTCAGTTTGCAACCATATATTTGGTTAAAAAAATAGATTAAGAAGATGCGGCTTCGATCGTAAGACAAATTAATTTCATAGTAATTTACCTACTTCATTTTTGAAACTTACCAACCTTTACAGTTCGTAGTGAAGTACATTGACAATTTCAATAGCATGCTAATTCTATTTTGTTAAAGAATTTCTATACGGCCTCCTTTACCCCCAGGATTGCTCCTGGTACTCATTTCTGTTAGAGGCTGAGTCGACCCCAGAGCCATACTGCCACCAGAAGGATTAGGTCAATTGAAAAATCTCAACGACCTCATCGGGAATCGAACCCGTGACCTTCCGGTTTGTAGCGCAGCACCTCAACCACTACGCTACGACGTACCCCAATTTTTTTATATAATGATATAAAATATTTTTAAGTCTATTTGAATTTGGGCTCGAAAAACTTTATTCTTCAAAACAATAATTTCCTGTTCTTAATCAATAAACCGAAACACTATTATAGCAGAGTGACAGGTTAGGAAGGACACTGTACAGTTCTAAGTGAATCACATTTTTACAACGAATTTAAATAATCATAGTAGGACACATGTTCATATAATTTTTTTGTGTAAAGAGTATCACTTTAAAACCAGACCTATATAATCCAGATGTAAGATGTGTGGAATTACACGAATTAAATTAATAAGTTACTTACATTATTTATTATTTTATGCTCTTCAGATGTTAAAGTAATTTCCTTATATACTGGGTACTTTGGTAACTTCATTACAATTTAAATTAAACATAATACGGTACTCTAAATACGAAAAGACAAAACAGGCAATTGTGTATGGAAGGAAAAACACTTTAAACAAAACGATACTGAACCCATTGTAATCCATAGATGTAATTAGGCTAATACATATTCCAAGAATGAGATCTCCAGTTCAGATGCCGTATGATTATAAATCAGTTTTTCTGGTAAAACAAGGAGTTTTCTAGCGAAAAGATATTACAGTATTATATCGCCCTGCCATGGAGAGTAGAGTTAAAAGAGTATGTATAGTGGGGATAAATGGGCAGATTACAGCCATCTCGCTTTTACTTAGGAGATGAATCTTTCATGAGAATCGCTGGAAACCGATGAGAAAATTTTGCAGATGAGAGATGGCTGATGAAATGCTTATGAAATTATAAAGTGACAAAGTATTCTATCTAAACACTGTGAAGTGTAGAGTCTGGAGTATGTTTTTACTGGAAATATATATCAGCTTAGCTTCTGTCTTATTCAAATCACTTTGATAATTAATATTCAAATGCTAATTTTTAAACAGTGGAGCACTCATTTAACACACATCCAGTTATAGAAAATAAAAGTCATATTTTAATAATGGTTCAAAATTGATAGTTTTTAGAAATCAATGGATGACTGATTACACTTTTTCTGAAGGCTACAGATATGTTTATTATTAATACATTTATTCTATTGTAATACTGTCATATCATTTTAGTCTATGTCTCTCCTATCTGTCAGTGTGGATGGCGGAATCGGTTGTCACTGGGCTTCTCGGCTAAAGAACTCCTGCGGAATAACATTGCAGCACACCGGTGTAGGCCTAAGTCACAGTCACACATAGACCTTTGTAGCAGTACATACCTCGTAGTTAAATAACCGTGAAACGAACGGATCTACCTCTCCTATCTCCTTTTGATAATTTGTTAGTTAAGGTCTTTTTTATTCCCCACACCACTTAATTCTGTATGTAGTAAATAATTTCGTCATTTAAAATGCATTTTATAAGTTATGGTATACAAAAAGATTTTAAAAACTCGTATAAAGTGGATATTTTACACTACTTTAATTTATTACACTAAACTAAACTCCGTGGCGCGACATCCCCGAAGGGACAAGGCCTACCACCCGACCGCTGCGTCATCTACCTATAGGCAGATGGCAGGATTGGGGGGCATGTGGTCAGTATGCATACACCCACGGCCGTTAATGGTGGTTTCCATGACAGGAGCCGCTACTTCTCTATCAAGTAGCTCCTCAATTTGAATCACGAGGCTGAGTGCACCCCTACCAGACCTCCCTCAGAAAAATCCGAGGAGGTACCGGGGATCGAACCCGGGCCGACAGATCCGTAGTTAACGACGCTAACCACAAGACCACACCGGTGTTCTACTTTTATTTATTACTTTTCTATAATTGATGGGGTCATAATGACCCCAAACAGGGTGAAACATTAAAATTATTGATGGTAGATCGTATCTGTTCGAGCATACTGTAATACGCTTATTTCATGTGACGTAACAATATTTTAACGTTATCTCTTAACGTTACCCATTATGATACAGAATTTCTTTAAAACACTGTTATGGAATCGATTAATATCGTACTCAGTACAATCTTCAAACCTTGAATGGATCAATTCAAACGACCTGCATTTAAAATATAGTCAATTATGTTCAGTAATACTAAAGTAAATCGAGTTCATTTCGTCTGTTTTAATGTGGGTGTCTTTGATGTTAAAACGCCAAGATAGAGTTATTTTTTTAATGAATTAGAAGGTTTTCTAAAAACTCAAAACTTAGATATTTAATTGTGGTCGTTCAAAAAGAGTCTTAAGCAAATTTCCAATAGTGATATTAAGATAGTCGTATGAAAATAAGTTACTTGTGTATTAATACATGTCGTTATAGGCATACTATTTATTGGTCAATTGCAAAGTTGGCATTGTACTGAAATTACTTCCGAAATAAATTCTCAAACACAGCACTGTTTTATTTTTATTTACATAGACCAGCAAACATCTCGTATTTATGTTTGCCTCACCTGCACTACAAAACTGTTGCATTATTTGTAGAGATCAGCTCGGCTGGCTAAGTCAATAAAGTAATTACAGTTCTGCAGGAATAATTAAAACTGTTCCCAGGTGTGCAGGTAGCATCGAGCCACGTCTTTCATACCAAAGGGAATTTGCGATTTATTGTAATAGCTCCAATCAGCTCTTGGAATCTCCACGATTTTATTCCCATCCCTTGTTGCTATGGCGATTCGCTTCTATTTGGGTATTTCTTCCACGTATAGATACTTAAAACCGGATGTGACCGATCGGGATGGATCATGCGCTAGAATCTGATTCGCATTAGGGGGATCCCGGATCAAACTCTATGACCGGCTAATTTGACTTGGGTTTTCCCAGTCGTAAAAGCAAATGCCAGATTGGATATCTATTTACTATGATTCATCCCCCTATTTCTCCCAGTACCATAATCATTAGAATTATAATATATTAATCAAAATGAACAAGCTAAAACGCAAAGAGAATAGTTAACGAATGCAGCTCTCACCGATTCAGTCATCCCTTGCACCAAGTGTTGAGAGTCATTTTCTAAACCATTTATCTCAGATTGAAATTTTGCTTACTTAATAAAAGGTAAACATAATTAATAATTGAAGTTAAATTTGTACACCTCAATTTGTGCATGATATATTAATTACTTTAATCCATTTTAAAAAGTAAAAATTGCATTTATCTTCTCCGAAAGATATTAAAATATGAACACGAACTTTTATACGAAGTTCTTTGATGCTTGCTTTAAAAATTTACCGATGGATTTCTTATATTAATTGTACTTTTTTAAACAAATATTTTATCCAGAAAAATAAAAAGCTTAAACGAATGACGTTTCAACGTACTAATTCTCCATTTATGTGGATGAAGTCAGATAAAAAAATGTAGCAAATTAACATGAAAATTTATACTAAAAAAAATAATAACATTTGCATGCATTACTGACAGCTTAAAGCGCACGGATATATTTACTTGGTGCACCACCTATTTCATCCGCCTAATCGATATAGAATGTTTCACAATATAGCCTATATTGTAGGGTAACTTATGCTTGATTATTAGCACGAAACTAATATGTCTCATTTTTTACCAAAACGACTAAATCAACATATGAACGGCTATGATGGTGATGACATTGGTTATGGCGATGAAAGTAATACGCAGGCCTATTGATCACTAAATATCGATTCTTGATTCAATAATATTCTAAAGAATCTGCTTTAAGTGTATAATGGCTTTTAAAAGGTAACATATTCCTTAGCAGCACACAGAGATTTATCTTCGACGTCATTTTAAGCTCTTCAGAGCGAGATTTTTTTTTCCTTTACTCCAAACCTTCATAGAAATAGCACACAAGTTACTTTAAAACCCATTCACAATGAATGGGAAAGTTGTTGGGAAGATTGTTACATCCCACGCCAGGATTTATACATCTCGAGGCTCAACTGTTTAGTCCGACAGCGTTTGCATTTAATATTCCAAAGCCGTCGTATAGAAGAAATTTGAAGTATGCCAACTTAAAAGGGTGCCGCACCGTGAATTCCTGGGTGAACATAAAAACGCGGCATGGAATTCATATAATTTTTATAATTGCGTCAAAGCGTTGTACTTTCAATACATATTACTATGTACCTTCCTTTTCCGCATAAATTAACTGGCTTCTGTCAGTCGTCGTTTATTACTACAGTCGAACTTGGATAATTTGACGCTAAAGGGACCAGCAAAAAATCGAATTAATCACGATTTCGCATCTGAAAAATTTTAATTTTTGTATAGGGATGTCAAGGGACCATGCTAAACATTCGAAGTATTCACGATTTCGAATTTAAAAAGTTTGATATATTCATTCTCGACAGTTAAAACATATAGCCTAATGAACTGTACCATAAAACTAGAGGTTTCAGTATGAATACAAGTTTGAGGTTTAAAAAAAGTAAGTGATCATTTTTCTCTACAACAAGCAATTCAACTTCCACGCTACATAGGCCTACTTTGATACAGTATAATAGATCATTTTGCAAGGAGTGCGTATTCAGTTGTTTCAGCCTCAGGCGAAGATATACCGTATTTTACGGACCATAAGACGCACCTTGATTTTAGGATAGAAATTTAAAGGAAAATAAATTTAATGTGATTGTAAACGAAAAATTTTAAAAGAGAATAATATCATTCATTGCAAAAACAAATTATAACCTTGTACAATGGAATTAGTGTAAATCACCTCTGACTTATAACCTGAGTTGTACGAAAATCTCTTCTGTACAGGTGGCATCGCGTAAATTTTAACAACTGAACTGATTTCTCATGAAAGACTGAAAATACTTTTACACACTCTAACCGTCGATTCAGCATACGGTAGGCGTAACGGGACAAGGATGTGTAGAAGTCTCTACCATCATTTAAACCAATCGGCGGAGGCAACTCTTTTTGTATAAAAGAACTCAACATTCCTTTCTTTTAGCATTGTATACCTGGCTTCCAGCTACCCTCATTCTACGATTGTGACAAGTAAACTGATGTACAGTCTGTGCCAAAATTTGTAATTATCTTATCGTTTACAACATCTTGTTTATAAGTATGGTATTCCGGAAATATCTATATTAATAAAAATTAATTTCTAAAATGTATGTTGCCACATCACTTGAGAACGGCTCGACCGATTTGACTGATTTCTATTTTTTTTTTTTTTTTTTTTTAGAGTTCGTAATTGTCAGGACAAGGTTTGTATGATTTCTTTTTTTAAATCCACGGGAAAAGTCGGAAATGTGAAATGAGGCAGAGTTAGAGAGTTCTGCTGTCAATTGTTTACATAACAAAAAAAGATTAAAAACATTGATGTGGAACAAAAGAAGTGTGGCATATTCACAGTTTGAGAGTTCCGCTGTCACATGTTTTATAACAGAAAAAAAAAGTGTGAGTCTTGCAACCAAGCCAAATCGAAAGGGTGTATTGTGTTCCAAAGCAAAGAACTTCTCTGTGAGGAATGCGAGGAATGTGGCCGTTACGTTACGAGTCGGAACCGTGCCGTGCTATTACTAACATTGTAGTACAGTACACTATCTGTTATGAAAACATTCTCCTCCTAGACCATGGGCCACTAATATGAAACACTCCCCCCCCGTGGGAATTTCCGACACATATTTTTTTGTTGGTATTGCCATCTAGTTTAAGTTTTTAGTTGTTTGCCTCTTGTCAATTACAGCATTTACCCGGAAAATCCGGAAAACCACGGAAATCCGGAGAAAATGAATTTGTTCTAATTTTTCATTGTTCTTTGCTCCTAATATTCCCAGGGAATTTCTGACTCACACATTTTGTTGATATTGGCATCTAGTTTAAGGTTTCAGTTGTTTGCCCCTTACAAATTACAACATATCCCCGAAAAACCACGTATATACGGAGAAAATGACTTTGTTTTATTTTTTAAATCTCTGTTCTTTGCTCCTAATATTCAAAGCGAATTTGTGACTCATGTTTTTTATTGGCATTACCACCTACATTAAGGTTTGAGTTGTTTGCCACTTATCAATTACAGCATAAGCCCGGAAAACTCCGAAAACCACTGACATCCGGAGAAAATGGCTTCGTTTAATTTTTTTTAAATTTTTGTTCTTTCCTCCTAGTATTCAAAGGGAATTGGTGAATCATATGTTTTTGTGTTGGTATTGCCATCTAGATTAAGGTTTCAGTTATTTTCCCCTTGCCAATTACAGCATACACCCGGAAAACCCCGAAAACCACGTATAGTCGGAGAAAATGACTGTTTTATTTTTAAATCTTTGTTCTTTACTCCTAATATTCAAAGGGAATTTCTGGTTCGTATGTTTTTTCTTGGTATTACCATCTAGATTAAGGTTTCAGTTGTTTGCCCCTTATGAATTATAGCATATCTCCAGAAAACTCCTAAAACCACGGCAATCCAGAGAAATTGATTTTTTTTTTTAATTTCTTTAAATTCTTTGTTCTTTGCTCCTAATATTCCAAGGGATTTTTGTTTGTTGGTATTGCCATCTAGTTCTAGGTTTCAGTTGTTTGCCCTTATCAATTACATCTTATCTCCGGAAAACTCCGAAAACCACGAAAATCCGGAGAAAATGAGTTTGCTTTAATTTTTTTAAATCGTAGTTCTTTGCTCCTAATATTCAAAGAGAATGTGTGACTCATATGCTTTTGTGTTGGTATTGCCATCTATATTAAGGGGTTAGTTGTTTCCCCCTTATCAATTACATCTTATCTCCGGAAAACCCCGAAAACCACGAAAATCCGGAGAAAATGAGTTTGTTTTAATATCTTTTAAATTTTTTTTAATCTTTGCTCTTTGATACCAATATTCCCAGGGAATTTCTGAATTACATAATTTTTGTTTTTATTGCCATATAGTTTAAGGTTTCAGTTGTTTCCCCCTCACCAATTACAGCATGACAAAGAATACTGGAAAAAATCCTGATGCTGAAGGGATGAAAGCGATTGAAAACCTGGCAGAACACCCTTCATATTCAAATTTGAAATCTGTGAATGATAATTTATCTTGCCAAACCTTCCACAGTCACTACCCTACTTTCTTGACTGAAGTTAGAGAAGGGACATTGGGTAAAACAGCACAATTTTGGATTGGTAATATGGACAAATTAGTGTCATTGATTTTAAGATTTCAGCGAGCAACTAAGAAAAAGAACTTTAACTTACACTTGGCATGTTTAGAAGTTATGATTCCCCTTTTCTTTGCATGTGACCATTACAATTATGGCAGATATCTCGTAGTCCACATACTCACCCTTTTGTAACTGCAAAGGACACACCTGAAGTAGAAGAATTATTTCGCAATAACGGTTACAGTGACTGTACATCACAAGTTTCGAGTTCTAGAAATTCTGTGGATTTCCGTGGTTTTCCGGGTTTTACGGGGATATGCTGTAATTGATAACGGACAGACAACTAAAACCTTAATCTAGATGACAATGCCAACAAACAAATATGTAAGTCAGACATTCCCTGGGAATATTAGGAGCAAACAACTAAGGTAAAAAAATTAAAACAAAGTCATTTTCTGCGGATTTCCGTGGTTTTCCGAGTTTTATGGGGATATACTGTAATTGATAAGAGGCAAACAACTGGAACCTTAATCTAGATTGCAATACTAACACAAAACCATATGAGTCGCCAATTCCCTTTGAATACTAGGAGCAAAGAACAAAGATAAAAAAAATTGTCATTTTCTCCGTATATACGTGGTTTTCCGCGTTTTCCGGAGATATGTTGTAATTGGTAAGAGGCAAACAACTGAAACCTTAAACTATGTGACAATACCAACAAAAAATATGTGAGTCAGAAATTCTCTGGGCATATCAGGAGCAAAGAACAAAGAAAAACTCATTTTCTCCGGATTTCCGTAGTTTTTCGGGGTTTCCGGGTAAATGCTGTAATTGATAAGGGGAAAAAAACAGAAAACTGAAACAAGATGATAATACCAACAAAAAAATCTATGAGTCGGAAATTATAATAAAACTAATTGCACAGAAATTATAAGAAAAGTAAAATAAAACTGCACAGAAATTATAAGCAACTGAAGTGCTTGCCAAATATTTTTAACTTTGCTAATAGAGCATTTCGGCACGTGCGGCGGCAACAATCACGCGCACGGCAGCCAATAAGCAATCGTTTAGCCACCTGTGATTGCAGCCCTCACCGCCTCCTCTACTACCACCTCCTCTTGCCCCTCTAATTAGCAGTGCACCCCGCAGAGAAGTTCTCTGCTTTGGCCAACTATATGTATGTATGTGGGTATGTATGTTCCCTATACAAATCTACATTTCTTGACCAATTGTCACGAAATTTTGCACACATACCCAGTTAAACCCGAGAAGTAACGCGATCAACATTAAAATTCAAACAAGCCTATACTGAACAAATGAAATACAACTCAATTTTCATGACAACAGTGTAATGATTACAGTGTTCACATAGGGCTTTGGGAACTATATATTACTGGGCTTTAACAAATTGTGAAAATGGTGAAAATAATTCTTGAAGAATGAAATCCACGAAAATAAAGCACAATGAGATGCAGTCAAGTAACTTTCTCTACGCTCGACATGGAAAATGTCATTTTCTCAATTCACATTTTTATGTAGAATAAAATGTTTATTCGTGCAATTTATGATAAAGGATGTCAGTGTTAATAAATATCTCTTAATTATCCCTTTTAAATAAATTATGTACATAAAACATCCAGCAGTTGAGTACATAATAGTGAGCGAAGCCGCGTGCACCTGATAGTATTTTATATAAAATACTTTCATGACCTTCTAATTAACATTGTTTGCTAAAATAATATAACATAAACCAATGAAATCTTCAATACACCCAAATTTACATGAGTACGCCTGCAAACTCTGATTCGACTGCCCGCAGTACACAGCTGTCGGAGAAATTGCTGCCCCTGAACATGATTCTCTATTATAGACGCCTGCAAACTCTGATTCGACTGCCCGCAGTACACAGCTGTAGGAGAAATTGCTGCGCCTGAAACATGTTTCTCTATACAAAGGATTCGACTATATTCAATGCTGAGAAACCATGCTATGGCAATATGAATTTGCTGTTATAATAACTGTTGAAAGATTAATTTCGCACCATCAATTCTCACATATTATAATTACGTTATTTAAAAAAAAAAAAGCGGAAGAAAATCCTTTATCCGTCAATTATCACTGCAACAGTCATTTAGCCACTGAATCTAATTAGGCCTACCAACTTTGAATATATTGATATCACTGATTTCGAAACTGGCCATGAAAATATTCGATTGGTAATGGTATTATATATTCCACACATGGAAAATACTTTTCATAAATGATACAATTATACTTGTATTAACTAATTAATATGTAAGCCTATAACTTATATGAGAATAGAAATTTTATTGACATGAAATGCACGTTTTCCCTATAATTGGACCCTCCTGAACAAGAATGACAGTAAAAATTATTTGGTACCAGATTTGGAGAAAATTCTAATTTTACAGAAAATTATTTTACATTAATGTAAAATCGTAATTTTCTTGAAATACTAAGCCAGCGAATTTTTTATTATTGCCACATTCGTGTTCAAGAGGGTCGAATTATAATTATGGAAGACATGTCTTTCATGTCCAACCAAATTTTTATTGCCCTATAATTTGTATTGTTATTTGGTTAATACTGTTGTGCAGAAAATTTCTTCAGATTAACGTAATACTGGAATTAACTCGAAATTCTCAATTAACAAAATTATTTTACTGTCATATTCATATTCATTGATGTCAAATTCATAGGAAAATCCTATTGCTGCCTCTGGAACACACAAAAAGTAAAAATTTGTTTCGGTTTTCGGAAGTCCTTATTTTAAATTGGAACCTTCTTTATATCCGTGGTGAAGGAGGGTTTGGGTTCGAGTCCCGCCTCGGGCATGAGTGTTTGTGTGCAGGAAAAATGGAAAACAAGGAAAACAAAACTCTATAGAAAATAAATAATTCAGGAAAATTGGCCTATGGCCGGCTATATTTTACTAAAAAAGACATCTATGTGCTCATCCCCTGGTCGATTTGTTTGTTTGTAATGTCAAGGCACTCAGACATCTGAATTTTTCAACATAAATGGGAGAGCAATAATGAGTGTAGGCCTAAATCGGCAAACATTGACCCATTTGGATGGAACTCAGTATGAAGGGGTTTTCTGGGACAGGAAACTCGAATATGAGGTAGTTTTTCCCATTTAATCGTGGAATGCACTCCAAAGCAGGATTTTTAGCAGTTTCGTTATAATTATTAATAATTTTAATAATAATTTATAATAATTTTAGTGTACTTCAGACCATTAGACACACCCAACTTTCAAGGTAAAAAAATGCGTCTTATGGCCCGTAAAATATGATATTGTTACTTAAAATATTATTAATATAATTATAAAATATAATAATTATTAATTAAATTATTACTGTCGCCAGGCGGCACCTTTTCTTCTGCGTATGCAAACGTTGGCTGCCTTAAAACTAACTTCCAGAAAAATGTACCAAATAAAAATTTTAGCTCTTAGTATAAGCGCATCGTGCACAAAGTATAAACAAATACTTCCGGTTTCATTACATGGATGTGAGACATATTCCCTTACTCTTCCGGAAGAACATACTGTAATCTGAGAGTGCTAATTAAAATATTCGGACCTACTAGAGATGAAAACGGGGACTGGAGAATAGTTCATTAAGGCAAGCATTATAACTTGTACTCTTTACCGGATATAATAAGGGTAATCAAATCACGGAGGATGAAATGGGCTGGACATGTTGGGCGCATGGGGGAGGAAAGATATCTAAAAAATATTTACTGAGAGACCCTAAGGGAAGACCACTTGAAATACCTATAGACATAGGTGGGAGGACAATATTAGGGTAGTTTTAAGGGAAGTAAGATTTGCGAGGGATGGTTAGATGGAGTTAGTACAAAATAGGGTTAAATGGCGGGCACAGATAAGCGCGGCAATGAAGGTTCCATAAAATAGATAATATTCATTTAGCTTGCTTAGGAATTGTCTATTGCCATTGAGTAAGTACCTAAATTGCTTACGCGGTGAAATAGTAAGATCAGGCAAGTAATACCCCGCAGAAATCACACATGATATGGGTAGTCTAAATTAACAGGTATTTTGCTATTTTGTATTGTCGTGTAGTTAAGACCGCTCTTATGGCATAGGTACCGGTACATGACGAATGAATGGAAAGCCATAATAGCCACCATAATGTCTAAAGAAATAGTTCATTTGGTGAAGTGGTAATAGTATATTGCGATACAAGTGCCGTAAGCTATGCATACGGATCGAGGAAAGAGTTTGAAAAAACGAGGCGCTTGCGCCGAGTTTTTTTTTCAATTTCCGAGATCCGTTATGCCCTTACGGCACGAGTATTGCATGCTATTTTTTGCACGATGAATATTTATATCAATTTAATTATATTAATTGTGATATTGCCTGAAAATATTATGTATATACATTCTTGAAGATAGATGTTTATTTCAGAAAGTGATTCGCATGTGTTTGTTGTTATGTGAACCGAATATTTGTCATGGGGGGCCTTCTCCATCAGGATTGTATTATGACGTGGCGCAAGCACCGTAAGTAAATTGATAACAGCACTGAAACTCTTTCCGCACATAGCAACAAGATTGCGTGTGGGAATGTCAACTTACGATCCACGGCAACAATATTCGTAAGTACCACTAATTAGTTAAGTCGTGCAAAAATATATTTTAATTTTACTAATACCAAAATATTTGCACTTATTTATACTGTTTATAACCATATCTTATTAACAGGGTTTCAGTTCTTCTTCTGACTGAGCTGAATGAACCACTTCCAGATATTCCTGTCTTATCAAAATCGAGTATGGTACCTGACATTGAAAATAGGCTTCCGAAAAGCCATAATAATGCCCCCTATGGAGGATGTCTGTTGAAAAGTTCACTCGGAAAGGAATATTAAAACAATGCAGTTATATCTGTCGCAAGTATGTTAATATAATCAAACTTAACACGATTTATTACGCGACGTAAGCTTAGAGGATATACCTTTGTCAAACATTAAACCTACTCACTGTACTAATAACTCGTTAACTACTCAACGGATTTTCAAAGTTAAAAAGCTTTTTTAAAAATTAGTTAACCGTAACCGTTATGATGGATTCCGAGTGATCAGGACCACAAGTGGAGAACTTCCTTTGTAAGTAGTTTCAGTTGAATAATCCGTAACAATGACTCTTCATGGGAATAACCTTTACAGATATTATTCTGAACGTATTTTATTTTTCACGTATTCACTGGATTTCATTTTGCTGGAGCCCAGCTGCTTCAGATAGGAGAGGATGTTACTGATCCACTCTTCACGTGTCTATTACTTTTCCACTTTTACAAGATTACCTGCTCCACCACGCTCTCGTGTTTATTCACTCGCTGACCTCCATTCCAAAGTTCAATGAACCCTTTCACCACTAACATCAGTACGAAATATCATTACCCATATTCATGTCCGAAGACGTGAAGAAATTGACTACATAAAACGTATAGAAGAACCAGCCATAGGAATTCGGTTCGTTGACTGGAGCTTTTACATTTAATGCAATAGCGTCCATGCATACATCATAGGCCTACATTGTTTGTTCTTTGCGGTTGTCTTTAACTAGGTTCTGTATTTTTTTCTAAATATTTTCTCCTTTTTATTCATGTTTACACCAATTTTCCGCTCCGTTCTTTCCTTCTTTTTGCTGTTACACCTTTTAAAAATTTACCTAAGTAACCGTTACCGAGGTGGGATTCACACCCGAAACTCCTGCACTCCTGCTCTCCTGCACTCTTGCACGATGCTCCCGTGGCTAAGTTGACCACCTTTATTTCTACCTAGATCTCTTACTTGCAGGCATGGAACATACTATAAGTATCAACGTCCTAGGCCGACATCGAACTTTGGAATGGAAAGCCTCATTGCTCCAACCATACCATCGGTATGATAGAAATATCAACAAGGCAAAATTCGGAAAGCCACGTTTTCATAAGAGAGCGATGAAAGTTTAGCACTTATTTACTATTTCCATGAATTAAAAAATTGAAACTAAAATCGGCCTACAGTTCCATAGACAGTTAACTCATATTATTTCCCTATGGTATATTTAACAGTTCGCTTAGTTCAGCAATGACATTATTTCTAGTTTCAGTTCCAAGCAATTAGCCTACATAAGTCAGAATGTTGCCATGTTGAAATTGTTAACATAAAGCGTTAAAATTGATTTGTAACTGAACTGTGATTTCTGCATATTCCCACTACCCACCTCTACCCCACCTAATGCAACGAAATGATTAATAGTCCCCACTACATTTTGTTAAGCGCATCCAACCAGCCACCGGGGGAAAAAAGTCAACAGTATTACGTGCTATTATTTACTCTTACTTACAAGAAAGTGAAAAATGTACTCTTTATTTGCAAATAATTTCACAACATTGATTTATATGTGGATATTCTTGGAATGTGCCGGGAAATAGGACACTACATGCTGCGTTTTTTTAGGTAGCAAGCACGACTGTTCCAACGCATGTAACGGGTTGCTTGAAACAACAGATCATTATTTGTAATGACAATATAGCAGTCACCGCTGTTGTTATTTTTGTTTTCTAGCAACGGGAAACTTAAGAATATCTACTAATGAGGACCAGACTCTGTCCTACGATAAAGTAACATACAATCAGAAAGTAAACAACTGTTATTATTCATACAAAGGTATTTTTGCTCAGGGCTGTTTGACCATAATCGTGACTTTTTCGATATCATCTATGTAATTGATATACCTGAATATTACCTAGAGTATTACGTTAATAACAATAACAAGCATTAAGAACTGAAAATGCCCCTATAAAATATCACACAAAATTCCATAATATGTCAGACTTAGCGGTTTCTAACAAAATGCAAAGTTCATGGTCAGATAAATTACAAAAGCTCAAGCTACTGACCGCAGAAGTCAAGACAAATTGTATTCATCACAGGAGTAATCCCTGATAACTAAGCAGTTAGCCTAAGAAATTTGACTTGGCTTGGCTCCTATTTCAAGTGCAAAAAGCAGCTCCAATAAATGTCACGTCAAAAAATCTGTCAAGTGCTAAATATAACTTAGAATATAGCTCTGTGAAAAGTTGCGTAAGGGGCCGTTATCACACTGAGATGCTACTGGAACATATTGGTTTAATGGCATTAATAATAGTAATAGTCATAATAATAATAACAATAATATTAATTATAATTATAATAAAACCCTGTTTTTTACACCCAAACAAAATTTACCAGGTTCCAATTAGCAATCAGCTTTTCTGAAAGGTTGGTCGTATGGTAGCAAATTATTTTGTTGTTCTTCAAGTTTATCATAATAACTATCAGAATAGGCTATCCGTTACCCTCACTTATTTCCTGACATGTTTGTGATTTTTAATTAAAACCTCATAAGTCAGCCTTGATACAACCTTAGCTTTAGGTGGTTTTATCCCCATACGGTTCGGAGTGGAAGAGCGCATAGAATTATCAGTCTAACGAATTCTGGTTTATATTACTTACGTTAGAGGAAAATGTGTGTTGCGCGGGACTAAAACTCGATTTTCTATGTATTTCACAGGTTCTAAGACAATTTACCTAGTCAACACTCAAGAACTATCTCAAACTCGTTCTATAGAACTAAAAATTCCTTATAAATTCCGTGAGCATTATAGCGAAATTAAAAAATAAGTATATCTGAAAGTAAACTGAGATAATTACAGGTGTGCTGTTGTACCAACGAACGAATTTCATAAGAATTTTTATATTTAAGGTCGCAATAGTTGATAATTTTGCATTGAAGGTAAACTATTTTTATGGTATGTATTTCATGGTAAACTAATTGGAGTACTTAAACTCAGACAGTAAAATAAACTGAAGTTTCAATCGTACATTTAACGAAGAATGATCATTTATAACTTTTAAGGAATTCTTCATATCGATAGCTTAGTCTTTGTGCACACGTGTGTGCACTCTTGGTGGGTAAATGCGTTAACTGCAAATTTGGAAGCTCCTGAGGCATATCTTTGCTGTATAAAAATCTGAAAAGTGAAAAACAGAAGAATATATCCATGCAACAGAATGAATATATCCATAAAAAAAAGAATAGCTCACTATAGTTTCTGCAGAGAAAAATGTGGTAAGTTACCTTTCCTGAGTGACCATTCGTGATAATAATTAGGTATTTAAGCCATCGATAAATTGACTCAAAATTAGAAAAAGAAACTTTTAAAGTTCCTTTTCATAAAAGTAAAATGAGTTGTACAAATTGCACATATTTGATGTACACATTACTATAGTAATAATTCGTAAATAAAAAAAAAAAGTTAACAACTTAGTATAATATTAAGTTTCATAATATCCATCCTACTATTTGTTACAAGGTGATAACATTTACTAATACTTTAGAACACCCTTTCTTTCAAGTAAAACACATGTTCTGTCGTTGACATAAGTAGGGCGCTTGTAGATTTTCTTTTAATTTTTCATCCACTGTGTATCGTCTGCTAACATGTTGCGAATATGGTAATAACTAGTTTTCTTTTGACAGACTATCTAGAAGTTGAGCTGGAGCAATTTTTCTTTTGGAGCACAAAAGAGTTGTATTACAATTTTAATAAGCATGTAGCTCACGTATTGGGCTGCCTTGTTATAAAGATGTTGAGACCTACTCCCTGTCATGCTCTTTCCCTCTGTACTCTGTATCCTTCCTCTCTGTCTATATCCCTCGCTCTTTCTGTAACATATCATCTCACACATTTGCAGAAACTGCTGTGCTCTTGAGAAAAATAACTGGTGCATACGTGTCATGCGGATAATTCCAACTCCAAGAAGTACAAATGTATTAGTATACGTTTTGACATATTTCAAACGGGAAAGAAGTAATATTACAATGTTCTTTTTCAAAACAACTGAAAAAGTTAAAACCAATATGTTAGGGTATTGTCTTTGTTTTCTAAGTACCAATAAACGCGAATGGTTCGTTTCCTTTCTGAGCCAGTGTATGTTTTGAAAACACAGGTAAAAATGGTGGTAATAGCAAATTACAATGAAATATATCTCATATTTTTTCAAAACATTATTAGGTAATACTCTTGGTTCTCATCAGCTGATGAATTTTCACAGTTTCAGTGGGTGAAACGTCATTACATTCAGTTTTATTCGCTAAAGTCAGAATTATCATGAAGTCTTTCCAGCATAAGAATATGTGGAATCGTGTCTATCGTCATGATTTAATAGTTTTATTTATATCACTTTTATTTTATAGTACCTACGTGCAATTGTTTTAATGAAATTCACAAGGACAGAACACTGAAGCATCTTAATGCTAGTAGCTTCTTTGATTAAAAAATAATTGAACACACTTATTGCATGTAAACAGTATTATAAGGTTCATCTGAACAAAAGATATGAAGAAATATATTATTATATGTGTGGTGAAGAAATATTTTAATTCTCGTTGAAAATAAATACAATTCTAATAACACGATATTATTAGGTATCAAACAGGTTAAACTAATAACTAAAACAGCTGATGAAAAGTAGCAACAAACGCGATTATCGCCGATGACGAAACGATCGTTACAGTATCCATGACAGTTGAGGACCGTTCTGACAAAACTCAACATGTGCCAAAACATAGATTGTTCAGGAGAAGGTTTCTTTAGTTTTTATTAACATGTAGAAGATAAAAATCTTTCAAATTGAGGCTTCAAAGTAAATTGGTTATCTTGATGTTTCTTATGTTCTTTTTCACCATCTTAAACATCTCATTAATTCAAAGCACCTAAAACCATTAAAAAACGAATTTGGCAAAAATGGAAATGTTGAGTTTTGTCAAAACGGTCCTCAATTGTGTTATGCTTGTCTATTTTCAGTGTATGTATTAATTGTAAATCATCCAGTCGTAGAGGTCTATTTCAATTAAGCTGCACCATCTCTGTTATGACTGAGTACTTCAACGAAATTTCCTTTACCCGCATTTGCAGCAAAGTCTATTAAAACGAATTGCACAGAGGATCAAATCCAGATGCGTTGAGCTTCAATAATTGATCAGAGAAGGCCTAAGGTACTATTGGAGTTCCGTGAGAAGGTGTTCATAGCTTATTTCATCTGTATCACAATATTTCACATGATTCCTTCTGTCAACAAACAACACAGCAACTTTGACTCTAAGTGTAACAATCGATATGAAGTGTTGGCTGGGATCGATGTTTAATGGTTTCTTTTGTTGCGGTAAATTCATGTGTCTTTACTCATTTATTTATTAATTTTGGTTTATTGCTTTTTTATTTGCTTATTCATTGCTTACTTTCTTGCTTTATTAATTAGCATTTTACATGTGAAAGGGTAGTTATAAATGTCATATAAGCGTTCAGATTCCAACGCTCAACATTTAATGCTAAATCCAAAAATATTCATGACATTGCGTGCGATAATTTGTACTTTAAATAATATTGTGGAAATTTCTTCTTAATTTTTCTTGAATCTTGCATAGAAAATTTTCTTCAGACATACAATACAAGGAGTTGTTACACATGTTCGTACAAGAAGTAACACAGGCAGGCAGATAGAAAGGCAGTGCGATTAGCATTTGCTAAGCTTCAGCTCGGTGGCACATAAACTTGGATAACTATATGAGCAAGTTGAGCTTCCCCTGCTAGCTGTGTTTAGACTACCCTGCATGACGCAGACGTTAGAGGAGTTGCCGGAAGCCGCGGCGAAATGTTGTTATGAAGAGAAGCTGCGGCAAAGTTGGTTTCTACACAGAAGACAGGCTTCAAGGCCAATCAATGTGCTAGCTGCTGATTTCGGCGAACTAGATGTAGCGCTTTCAGCAGTGATATATTGATTTTGAACTACAAGTTTCATAAATACGAACAGTGTAATTTTTCTTCGTTTAGATGGGAAATCAAAGCTCAAGTTACAAGGAAAGCTAATTTTATGTATTTTGTGACAACTTACTATCAGAAACAATAAAAGTCTATAGTAAGATCAATCTTTCAAATACAGTAACACGTGTGGCTGTTTCTCTTAAGACGTTCATGAAAATATTCTGTTCTAAACATTTATGCATTGACATTTGCTCTATTTCGCAAGGATGAATTAGGTTGTTCTGAAAGTTTATAAATGGCAAGGAAAACCTACGTAGCTGGTGAGAAATTTTTACTTTTGCTCTAGCAATGCGAGCAGTTAGTCATTGTGGGTAATTGAAGCGTAGAATAACGCTGGTCTGATTACCCAAATATTTTTACAAAGAAACATAAATATAAAATAACATTATAATAGAATAAAACGTAAGAGAATTTTCAAGTGGCAAGGCCGGTAAACAAAGCCCATCTCTACCGGTGGGCCAGCAGTATGACAAATTTGTGTGCAAGAAATGTGACTGCTGAAATGTGTGTATCTTGAGACAGCATGTATTTCTAGAAGTGTATATTCGCATATCAACACATAGACATTCGTCTTCGTTATATCCTAACCTGCATGCTGGCAATATTCCACCGCTGTACTTCTGGCGTCTTGCCTACAGCACATTAAATGTGGTTTCCACGTATTTTATGATCCCGCAATTTGCGGCAAATAAAATATTCACGTCGACAGATGAAAATTTATGAAATTTAATGTGGGGCTTTCCCAGAATCCTATTTAAATATTAATTAAAGTAAAAGCGAGGATTACATTTTTAGGCTTCTACCTTCTAGACTAATTAGACTTTTTTGGACTTCTTACTTAATTTAGTACCGTGAGCCAAATTCACTTATTCTAAACAAGGTAAAAAATATTTGCAGTCAAATCTTCGACATCACTAAAACATCGATATTGATAGCATAACCTATGTGCATAATTTTAGAAATGTATCATCTTCGTTTTCAACAATCGATTCACGATCTTACTTATGTTTCTTTGTCGCCATAGGCTAAAAAAGAATATTATTAATGGATTTATGTATTTTCGTAAACGGATGCAGCAGCATGTTGATTGGAAAAAATCAAGAATGTCATGGAATCAAGTCCCTTGACTGGCCAATCTGAGTAGGTTTTTCATTGTTTTTCCCTTCAAAGTGGCAGGATTGCGAGCTACTTTCACAAAGTTTTAAAGTAGAATACTTCCCAGTGGCCTATGAATATCCAATGGACTCTAAAAAAGTTAATAAATATAATATTTATAGTAATAAATAAATAACCAAATAGAGACAAATGAAACAATAAAGGGAGGAGAGAAAATGCAACGCTGATACTGGAACCGATATCAAGACCATTGAACCGAAAATACACATCACCCTGAAAAATAATTCCTTACTGTTTTTAAAATGTTAAACCTACTCTGTAAACGTCATAACAGTGAATAATTGATTAATTTCATGGTCATTAGTGGTTGTGTCAAAATTTAATTGTATTCCGTAACTCTACCAGAATACCACTAAATTATAGACTTTATGATTCCACATTTTTTCTTAAATGAAATACGCAGTTGATATCCAATAATTATAACAATAAACAATTATTGCATCATTATAAAAAAAGCAATCTTGACGCATTCAGCAATTTTATTTTATAAATTTGTGAATTTTTATAAGACAATACGACTATTTATGTAGTTGTAATGTTTAATGTACAACATATTTGATATAATTTTAACTTTCATTAATGTAAATATGTTTACTGAATGTGTGAAAGATTGTTAATAGGCATACCGTAATGCAATAAATGTTGATGATTATTGGTCGGATAGGCCTGTAAACAACATATTTAGTTTTCAGCAAACATATAGAATCATAAAGCCTATAATATTGTTAATGGTATATTGGCCTAGTAATCAAATTACAATTTAATTAAAATACCGAATAAGCTTTGACTATTTTGCTCTTCCACCCTACTTCTGTGTTACAAGTTAGTTCTATTAGTGCTGAATTAAACAGCTGGCTTAAAACACATTACCCACAAGCGTAAAGTACACAAGAGCGAAAAGCACAGCAATAGAACACAAGCGCCGAAAAGTTGTTGGGACCGGAGTATGGCCTATGGTCGAGGGCTCCGGGGGCGGTGGAAAGCCAGCAAAAATAAAAGTCACATTAGTCAAAGGTACATTGTTTTTTAAAACTAACCACGATTAAAGACGTTTCACTTTAAGAATATTTGCTATTCCATTGGGGCACGTGCTGGTACATTACTTATAGGCTGACAAGATACCAGTCATTGAAAGGAAAGTATTCAGCGGAATGCATTGGATGGAGGAAGAGAACACGCTGAGTTATGGGAGTGACAAAATGCCGTGTGCACGCGTGTGCGATGAACACGCACGATCTCGTCACGTTAATAATTAACACGCACGCACACGGCGGGTGGTCTCTGTATAAACAAGTGTTTTTATCACCACGCGGCATCTTACTTGTTCCAGGAATCCACATAACCAGTATGATTACATCGTTCACTAACCTCCTGTTTGTTTTAATTATATTTAAATCATCACTCATTACACTTCCGAATGAGGTGCTAGAATCTCTGGTTGCACAACTTTCAACTAAGAACAAGTTAAATAACATAGGCTACTGAAAGTTTAGTAGACTAGTATAAAAATTTAATAATTATTTTGAAATCGTCTATAAATGGACGAATGCCGGAATTTTGAGGACTTTTAATTAGGGTAATTCAAAAGCAAGAAAGCTAAACTCCTTGAAGGTACTTATTTACTTACTCAATGACTATAGAAAATTCTTAAGCAAGTTAAGGAATATTATCTATTTTATGGAACACGGAGTTTCAGTATTTTTGAGTCAACACTTCTTAGATATGTCTTTCCTCCCCCATGGAGGTAGGCTACATTTTATTAAGCTTATTTTTTTGCCATATTTACTGGATTTGAAAATCATGAAAGTACTTTAAACATGTTGTGTGATTTGACTATAGCCTTAGATTGTATGTCCCATGTAACTTTACTTTCTAAACTCAACTATTATGGTATTTCCAGCAAAGAACTAGACTTGTTCAAAAGTTATCTTACTAGCTGTTCTCAAAAGGTCTTCTTAAATGGTCACTTATTATAACAGCATTTTAAAGTTTACTTCTGATGAAAAACTAGTCCTCAAAATTCACAAATTCACTTTTCAGCACAAATCAGTTCTAAATGGGTAAACACACTGTTTTCTGCTGAATGGGAGCGTCTGTCATCATACTTATAGGTATGGCAACAGTTTGAATTTTGCTTTGAAAAACCTGAGTTTGAAAATAACATGTCAAAACAGTTTTTTTATCATTCCTGTAAAATCAGGATTTGTGGACTTGTTGCCTTTCTGCAGTTAGCAGTTAAAAGGTTCAAGAAGGAAGTTGTTTCTACTAATTCATAATGTGCAATGCTTGACCCGTCTAGAAAGTGCAGGTTTGCTTTCTATGGTACGTGAGCACTTGGTGGGAACGCCATCTCCAACAATATGTCAGGTTACAGTTGAACAGAACACAAGAGATGAGAGCTTGAAAATCTAAGCCTCCTATATTGCGAAAGCGAGCGTCGGGTAAATAATTTGCAGCCCGTCTGATATTACAGCCGTGGCCTCCTCTAACTTATGAGTTTTGTCTTCCAAAACGAATTTTCTTCTTTAACAAGCTTTTTCTTCTCTTTTATACTTCTTTCTCTATTTCAGCTGTTATTCGTATATGTACAGACTCCACGAGGGAACTGCTGTCAGAAATTCCTTGTAGGAACATTTATTCCCCTCCCTTTCTCTCACATGTTTTACCCAAGAGTAAACATAGTCAAAACGGAGTCCAATAAAATATGACAACTAAAAGCTAGTGTCTCAAATGCGAAATTTTCTCGTTTCGTTGAATTACACTGGGAAATGCAGTTTGTCGTACCGTAGTTGGTAATGCTGTGACAATTTGTTTGCACCGGTTTATGAATCCCTCCACATTATTATTTATTGTATACATATTAGTTACATTCCACATGCAAACGTACACCTCCAAGCAAATAGTATGCAAACACTGTAGTAATGTACAATGCAGGAGAACTGTGCTTCGTACAAAAGCTGCAATTTTGTACCGTTTGACACAAACAGCACTTTTTTGTTTTTTTGTTGTTGTTTGTTAAATAAATATATACTAATATGAAGACGGATTATTGACTTTTATACATATGAATAGAAAATATTGCCCTATAATACTTACTTAATCAAAGCCAATAGACAATTCCTAGGCAAGTTAAGGGATATGATCTTTTTATGGGGCCTGGAGGTTCATTGCCGCGCTTACGTAAGCCCGCCATTCAACCCTATTCTGTGGTAACTCCAATCAACCATCCCTCGCAAATCCTGCTTCCCTGCTTGGGTTAAATCCAACCTAATATTGTCCTATGTCTTTCACTTACTCACTTGATAAAAATTGAGATATCAAATAGAAAGCCGTCTTTGGTAACATTTTATTTGTAGGTATCCGATAAAACTTGAGAGTTGAATTTCTGACAGTTGGTCATCTCCGAGGTGTCATTCAGATAGGCTGTCGTGAGTAATGGCAGATGTGTGAGGCACTTGAAGTATATGTCGTTGATGGTTTTCATGGTTGCACGAGCAGCATGAGGACGGGCGTTATCATGTTGATGAAAGACACCTGCTCTCAGCAACCCCATTCGCTTTGTTACGATCAGATTTCCAAATCTTTGGTCCGTTATAGGATCTCCTTGGAGGGCAGAAGTTCAAATCTGATGAAGACGTTCAATCGATGGTGCAGGAGTAGCTACAAAATATTTTTTCTCATGTTGCATCGAAGCTTTTCCCATCCAGTGGCGTAAGTGCATTGAACTGGGAGGAGACTATGTAGAAAAATAACGTAGAAGCAAACATTCTTCCTGCATTAAAACAGTGGAAAAAATTAATTCCGGTTTTCATTTATTCTCCCTTGTAATTACTATACATACCGGCTAGTTTACTATCTAGTGGAACGTTCAGGGCACAAAGTGTATAACAGAACTATAGAGACCCCAGTTAAGAATGTTCCTCAGTTGGAAATTACAGTTCTCCGGATTTTTAGTTTACAATGATTTCTAAAAGATCACTTAACTTAAGATTACATACTCTTATTGTTACAGATATGAGTATTTTTACTTACTGATTTCAAATATATTTCTTACATCATAAGGTGATGATCAACATACCTGAAAAAAAAGAATTATATTGTTAGCTGAAAGAATTCAAGTTACATGCATGCTATTTTGGGATGTGATCAAATCAGCTAATTTACAGGACAGGAGAGCCGTAATTCTTCTTTCCTTTCTGGCCAGTGAAACGCGTGTGAGGGCAAAGGCATTCAGAGGTAGGAGTTGAATTCAGAGAGACAAGTCATCCTTCCCCTCCCCAGTCGTATACCTTAGTCAGTGCGATGTGATGCCAATGAAGGCAGGCGTACGAATGAAACATCACCCCTCCAAAAGACAATATTTCGACTGAACAGGCTACTGAGCATCTTTCTGATCAAGGTCAGATAGGAAAAAATTACTGTAGCTTCTATTGTGAGTAGGCGAGCTTATCTCCACAGCGTATATTCAGTTTCAAAACACCCTTTATACAATAAGAACTGAGTATTAGTGTAATTGTACCGTGTGTGACACAAGACAAATCCTGGTTGACACTGTGACATCATTCACTCTAATTAACGCGGCGTTCTGTACCTCTTCATTAACGAGTGTTTACGCGAATGAACCCCTATTTATGATCATTACATACACGCCGTATTCAAGACATTCTGCCGGCTGTCTGCTTGACTTATTGCATGTGGGGGTGCATGAACAGTGTAATTTACCTGCTAACAATAAACCTGCATCAAACCAACTAATACAGAATTTCTTCTTGAGGTTTTGAATCCCTCCGCCATCCTTCCGAGCATACGCAGATTTTTGCCCTTTCGATTGGTCACATTTGGTCCGTTATCCCTCCTGGTATGTCCTATGATCCCTCTTTAAAATTCTCATCGGTAACATCTTTTTTGCACGACTTAACTAATTAGTGGTACTTACGAATATTGTTGCCGTGGATCGTAAGTTGACATTCCCGAACGCAATCTTGTTGCTATGGAAACAAAACAAATTTCCGTGCGGTAAGAGTTTCCGTGCGGTAAGAATTTACTTACGGCACTCATCATAATACAAGCCTTTATGGACACGGCCCCCAGGACAAATATTCGGTTCCCATAACAACAAACACATGCGAATCACTTTCTGAAATATAAAATCCATCTTCAATAGTGTATATACATAATATTTTCAGCTAATATCTCAATTATTATAAATAAATTGATATAAATAATCATCGTGCAAAAAATAGCATGCAATACTCGTGCCGTAAGCGCATAACGGATCTCGATCCGTATGCACCGCTTACGGCACATGTATCGCAATGTAGGCCTACTATTACAACACCTCTACCACTCTCAATACTCATCTCGACAATTCGGACAACCCAGTCACGAACTGACGAGTGTTCCCTTTTTTGTACCTGGAGAAATCTTTTGGACTTTAATTTTATATATTTATTATTTAATTATACATGCTTTTCGTCATTTTTAGGTCTATCTTTACATAATATTCCAAAGTCAACGCTATGTAATATTCGATCGAGAATTATTCTCGTCTGCGAGTGGAGAAAGCTCCAATAACCTCATCAGAGGCAGTGGGTTTTAAAACGCGAACTTTCTACTGCGAATCTGATTAGCTATCTGCTTTCGTTTTGTAGTTTCCAGACCTTATTTAAACTTACTGCAGGTTATTAATTTCAAGTGCCTTGCATTATATGCTACATGGAAAAATAACAATTGAAAGATCACCCTTGAACGAAGATGTTTCATAGAAGCCTTAAGGGAACATTCTGCTATAAATTACGTGTTTTTCCTAACAGGAGACTATTTCAATAAAGGAAGATTGAGGATATACGTGTTACATACAAGTCAATAGATGGCTACTTACGGAGAGATAAAAATAAAGTAGTGTTCCCTATACAGGCCATGAAGTCCCTAAGGGTTGCAGGAAGTTGAGGCACCCAGATTTTAGATATTCGGTTTTGAAAGTGTTAAGGTTGTCATCCATAGGCCCCGGCCGCCTTTTCCTCAGGATGGCTCCTGATACTCATTTCTGATAGAGGCTGAGTCGACCCCAGGTCCATAGTGCAACCAAAAGGATTAGGCCAATTGAAAAACCTCAACGATTTCATCGGGAATGGAACTGTTACGGAGAGATATCCAGTACATAATTTTACAGAAAATGTTTCTATTTCTATTAACTAATTCGAACATTCATTTATGAAGCTAAATATTGTGATATAAGTTTTATTTTAAAAGTAAACTTTATCAGGAAACCTTAAATTTTAGAAATCTATTGGCTATTTCATATACTGCAGTTCGGATGAATATTTTGAGTTCCGATTATTCATATTGGATTTACTAGTGAGAATGTAATATTCGATCGAGAATTGTTCTGGATATTATTACTGTCGGAAGTTAAATTTTTTCGAAAGTCTGTTTTTCTCATTTTCTCATTTCAATACCTACTTTATATGCGAAGTTTTAACCAATGGCAGTTAAGTTTTTACAGGAAATACTCAAGGATTGTCTGAAAATTTCTATCCAATATTATTATGATTAAAAATTGTATTTCTGTATTTTAGTGTCCTCTTTATGCATAAATTTCATAAAAAAGTATTTAAGATGCTTATTTAACGTATTACTAAAAATTAATAATATTTCTTATAAGAAAGATGCCCAGAATTGTTAAACTATGTTCTAGAATATGACTAAAAATTAAAATATTAGAAGCAAAACAAGATGAGTTTTCAATGTTAAAAGTTGGTTCCGAAAATATCAATTTGTAGATTTTCAAAACTTAAAAACATAAACCGTTAGCTAGTGGGCTACTAACTCCAGGATTGATTCGTTGTTTACGTAATAAATACAGAGCAAAAATTTGATTACAATTAGACACAGTATAAAAAATCTCATTTTTGGTGGACTGACTTTATTCTGTCATTAGTAGGGCAAGGCATTTAATGACCATAAAATAATGAAAAATGCAAAATAAAAAATGCATTTATGACCTAAAAACAGTGGAAAAATGACCCAGAATTTTAAAAAATGCCCAACTGTTATTACTTATAATTAGTTTGTTAAGTAATGAATTGCTTACATCAATTTATGACAGTGCGTTATATATGAATTTACATTATAAAACACACTTATTTTGTTACTAAAGAAATATGTAGATTTATGCTACTTGGACACCCTTAGCGAAAAAGAAATTCTTTCTGAATTGGAATGCCAATCAAATTGCCCCTAGGAAAAAATGTGCCATCTAAAAAGAAAGAAAAAATCTTGCTACAAGAAAAACTGTGGTGTTTACAAATAAACTTGGCGGATATTCTCAAATAAATACGATAGTCTGTTGTCTGAAAGTAACGATTTGTACATGGAAAAATCTCCTCTCTACCTCAACTGAAACATGATCTAAAAATGCCGCAAATTACCTACAAATGCAAAAAATAACCTAAAAATGCCAAAAATGACCTATTTCTAGAAAATGACAAAAAATGCAAAATAAAGCAAAATAATGCAAAAACAAATTGCCCTTATTTGATCAATTATTTCATGATACACATTTATATATATTCGAGCTATCTTTTAACCTCCATATAAAAAAGATGCAAAATCATCAAATGCCTTGCCCTAGTCATTAGTAATGTGAATGTATTTTGGTTTAGTAAATGTAACTTAGAGAAAGGATTCGATAGGCATAAGGAAAAATATATAATTTCAGTAAGAAGAAATTCTGAAGAAATAATACGGAAAAGACGAAATAACTGAATGCACCAGAAAGGGTCATAAAGTCGCTGATGTAGATTTACTTCAGAGCCCAACAGTTAAGCCAACTGACTCGTAAAATTAATCAGTTCCGCACTCCATTGGGAAGTCTGCATATCCTCTAACAGACCAACTATAACCTTAAATTCTTGCATCTAGAAATTCAGTAAGATTAATTTATATATCACTTTAATTACTTGACTAGAAGAGGTCCTGAGACAGTCTAAGGATGACCCAGATGTTCCTCCTCCCACCCAGACATTCCATTCCTCTGCTAGTTGCCATAGCAACAGTCTGAAGCCATAATTTTTGAGCATGCAATTAATGTAACAGGAAAGTTATTCTATCCAACTTCTCTTTTGTTTCTGTCTGTTCTTTTGTCTTGCTTTAAACTTAAACTTAAACTTGAACAAAACTCCATGTAATGTTATTTATATAAAGTAAGACCGCCAGCATTCAAGAAGCAGATGTAGTGCTGGTTATGTAATGAAAAGTTATGAATACGATATAGGCCTAATACTTATGAATTATAGCAGAACGCTAAATAAACACAAATCTCTGCGAGTGCTTTATATAACAAAAGGGGAAAACACCACTCCTATACTTAATTACGGAATGAAACAGACATGGTGTGTATATGCCTCAAAATAGAGGGATAGAAAGAAACATTATGGATTATTATCTTTCTAGGAGACGCTAAAGGGTAGTGCTGATACTTTTTACTAAAAAATTAAGGAGAAAATAGTATCTATCACCAATATTTTCCTTATAACCACGAAATGTAGAGCTAAAAATGCAATTAATTAAGTAATACAATGATAACTTGACTCGTTCTGACCGTGCAATTTATGCATATGCAAAACAATACAAAGTGTGGAATTGAGCATAGGAATACTTTCCACAGAACACATGCCTACTTCACTCCTCTACACAAAAAACATGCCACGAAACACAGGTATAATATACTTCACTTTACTACACAGAAAACATCATAGAGCACATGATTACTTCACTATCCTGCACAGCAAATATTCCATGAAACTCATGCATTCTTCATTCTACTACACAGCAAACAGTGCACAGAATACATCCATACTCCTACTTCACTCTCTTAGCCCTACATTTTTTACTATTTTGCCCTTAAACGTATGCAGATGTCTTCTATTTTGCAAAGAAATTCCCTTTTGAACGAAAATGAATTTTCACAGGATCATTGATTTATATTTGGGTACAATACTTTATTAATTTGTGAATGATGGCAGCTGAAAGAGAAAAAAGTGACTTTCCTGCTCAAAACATTCTCCTTTCTGATCCTAACATATCATAACTATCTCATTGATTGAGTGCAAGTTCAATTGTCTCATTCTATCAGTGGTGTTGTTTCACGAGTCTGGACGGATAAGTTTGTGGACGATATGACTACCGGTACTTTTAAAAATTTTCTGACAATGTCTAGCAAATACGTTAAAAAAAACTGGTTTAATTCAAGCAGAAGAGGATAGACTAGATGATTTCAAAATAATTTGATCTGTTTTCGAGAAAAGAAAAAATAGTTCTTTGTAATATTAAAAAAAAGGAAATACGTTTCAGCTGTTTTCTAGAAAATAAAAACATCATGAAATGTATTAGAAAAATTGAGATAAAGTCATCCTCATACTCCATGTCACATTGAGATGTTCCTCACTGAGATATACAACTTCATTTTCACATGATTTTTTTTTGTTTCTAAGCTATGTTTTCACATGCAATTACACATCCAAACTATACATGTCTGAAAATGGTGTTTTTGTATTCGGAGAACACCAATACATTTTATTTATGCTGTAAACTCGAAATCGAATTTCATGCCTAACTTCCGCTACCTGTAATATGTATGGTAAGAGTAAAAAGAGTAACAAATGACTTTGTTAGATTCTGAGGTTTGTGTTTATAGGGACATGGCACTTTATGAAGGCAGTGTAGTGCTAATGTATTAACTCAGGTAGGTTGCCGGAGTTCGGTGCCGAGATTATGTGGAGCGAAGTTGTCAAATGTGCTAAGTGTGTAACACATTACCACAAGCCCTGCACTTCTCTTACCAAATTACACCAACTGTATCGAACTGCATAGAAACAACAGTGGAAAAGTGGAATATGTGTCATTTTGAATCTTATATTTTATATTTAAAAAAATCTTAATCACTTTACAGCGAGGTACCAGTTATATGGGTAGTATCGATAGGAAAACTTGTCAGAACAAAGAAGAAGCCTTTGCAATTCAACTGCAGACAATCCTTACTGATTGTTTATGACACATTCAAATGATAGAACTTATAAATTTTCCGCAAAGATGCAAGTTTCAAGCCTAATTTACGAGCTGGAAAAGTGAATTCTTCAGATTCTTATACCATCCAGTTTTTATCTATGTCTGCTTCCCTAATATGTCAGTCTACTTATATTGACAGACAACGTAAAATTGCTTTAACACACCCATTACACAGTACAACAAATTTGAACTTATTTTCTGTCCTTTATATGAAACTATGTGATTCTGTACACCCAAAAGGTTCTTGATTCATATATCAAAACCAAAATGGAGACACACTTCTCATATTTATATAAATTGGTAACAGAGAAATGTAACAGAGGTTTGATTTATATAGAAAACACAAACACTAAAATTATTTTTTTTTTGCCGTTTCCTCTTGCAGGCATCTGATGGTGTATCTCTCAAAAAATTAGTGATGTGAGTAACATGCACCATCAACGTACGATTTATCTACTTTTGACTTAAGTCAGGACGACATCTAGCATAAATATAGTATATCAGCCAAGGAAAAACCTTACTAAATCGTTATTTTATTATTTTTTATAGTCTGTTCACACGTTGATAAAACGTTTTCTTTCCCCTTCTGGAGTCTACCGTTTATAAAAGAATTTTCAATTATCAGGTCGAGAGGTTTGTAAGTCAGTGTTGCATGGATGTTAAGAGGTGAATGACGTAGCTGTCTGCTGGTGTTCCTCTTGGCTTTTTTGAAAAGGCTCGATGGATCTTTAGAGGAGCAGCAGCAGGGATATGGGTGACAACAAAATGGTTTAGGGGCGGTCGTGGGGGAGGCGGGGGAAGTAAATTGTGTGTGACTGGCTGACAGCATCAGGACGAGAGTTTGGGTTAAAGGGCATGTGAAGAAGGAGAAGGGGTGGATTTGCTGCGGCAGAAGACACAAGAAATATGTTTAGACGGAGAAGAAAATTTTTCAGATAGAAAAATGTGAGGACGAGGAATTTTTCTATAGGCGTCGGTGAAAACAAAAGAAAAGAAGGGGTAAGTTTTGTAACTTTGCACTGTGTCGTTCCTTTTTATCACTCTCGTCCTCTCTTCCTCTCTACGTTTATGGGAGGACTTGAAGGGGTTATTTTGAGAAATCGTGTTTCCAGTCAGTTTTACTTCAACAGACAAGCCTCGATTTCTTTAACTGACTTATGAGTAATTTCTGCTTACATCTGAGTTAACGTCACTCTACTAGGTTTTGAACTTTTCAATAGTGGATCCATATGTTATGGTAACGATATTAATCTGTCGAATGTCAAAAGCTTAAACACCTGCGTTTCGGTGAGCGATTATTTCGCTTTCTGTAATCTCGAAGAATGTAGATGTTGATTTATAATAAGCTATATCGATCGTCAAGCTATCGTCGATTGTCGCGCTTTGTGCGCCTTTCCAGTAACGGTTGTATATTCTTTTTAGATTAACCTCTTTGCTAAATTAATATCATGTTAATATTACTGTATTTATTATTACCGGTATTCGAGATTTAATGTTCTTCACCACGTTTATAAATAATCTACATTATTTTCAAATTTCTTTTTGCTCATATACAGCTTATATAGGCCAATACAGGACACTTTGCGATATATCGAGGGAGAATATCTTGAGCACCATCTAGCGGCCCAACCTGCTACTACCGAATACAGATGCAGTAACTAGATACAAAGATATCAACCAATTTCTATTAGAGGAGCCGAAGTAGCCAACCTCGGCATGTTATGTATAAGGGATATGATTTTTCTATCTATATATGGTCCAAAAAAAATGCTGGTTTGGAAAAAAAATTAAAACAAAAAAGAGACACTGAAAAAAGAGAAAGTTGTTGTTGTTAGCAACTGCTAAACTGACATATTTGTGTTTTCCTTGATATTTTTATAACTATTTCGGAAGTTCTGTGTTTTGTTTGCTCATTATTATTCTTATAATTACTTAAACAGTGTTTTGGTCCTTAGTGTTTGGTGAAACAATACAACATTGCAGTTTATGTGTGTATTGAATATTTCAATTTGCCCCAAGTTTGCAGGTTGTGCCACCAGGAGTGCTGCAAAATCTGTCCCCCATTTTTCCATTGCCAAAGCAGTAAGTATCCGGCATTGTCCTCTATAGTATTTGGCTATACCAGTCGCTGCGTTCGATTATAAATTGTGTAAATTGCGTTTGTTTGATCAAAGAATCTACAGGTATGAAGACGTTTCAGTGCTCAGTCCTTGTGAATTTGCATTAAAAACAAGTGAACATAAGTGCGATGAATTAGTGGTAAAATTTAAACTAAAAAAAAAAAAAAAAAAAAAGACACATGCGACTGATTAAAATCCCACATATTCTTATTCTGGATTGGTAACTAGAGCTAAATGGTCATCGATAGAGTGAAATATTAAGAGTCAAATAGTCAATAAACGTCACTACAACAACAATCACCCTATAACAGTCCACTACATTCCCTACAATAATAAATTGTTCTCTAAGGTGGTAGAGTTGGGACAAATAAATTGATACTCAAAAGTGTTAACTACACAAACAATTAACTAGAGACGTGATACAGCAATTAAATGTTGTTTAGACACATAGTATGTTGGATGCAATTAATAGTTATATCAATTAACCATAAGCGGAAATTTAATTATTGTATAATCCATTTTACTTACTGGGTCTATGGACTTTACCCTTCTCTGTGTTTTTCATCTGCCTCCTAGTCCAAAATATGAACCACATATCCAATACAAAGGCGATAGCAGCAGCTACCTGCTTATCCATCCATTTTAAGACATGGTTAAATCTGTTCAACAAACTGTTTGTAGAGACGAATGCACGGAAAATTTCGATGCTTCTGGTTTCTTCTTTATGTAAAGTTGGCATTGAACTTTATCATCTGTTTTCCACGCCAGCCCTGGTTGAGACATTCTCTTATTTCTTTGAATTCTTGTTCGAACACACGCATTAGAATATGAATAACGCTTAGGCCTATGTGAGCGGTAAAATGGGGTGGAAAACGGGAAAATTTCATTTCATTGACTAGAAAATGTGCCCCACAATGGATATCCATATCAACCCTGAATGGGTCTGACTAGTATTGGTTTAATGTCAAAAACCTATGAACAGAGGTCGGTTTCAGGTTCAAGAGCGAAGGAGGGGGAGAATCAGACAAACATTAAGTGGAGGTTTAGCCTCTGCTGCATATCCTCCAACGCGAAAAAAGAATATGAGCAGGGGTGGAGAGTTGGCCTGGCGGAGCCGGTTGTGTATTGCTTTATAATTATAAACCACTGTTCATTTTATCAGAACGATTCCTTTGTCTTTACTGTACTGTAACAATTGATGCAGGCTGTACTTACCATGAACTATACTAGCTTCTTACGGTCAACTGGATAAATATAAAAAATAGGTTATTAGTTAATATGATGTCCATTACCAGTTATCTGAATAACTGTTGTCTGTTAGTTGGATAAAATATAATAGTATTGGGTAAATATTTTCTCAGTAAACTAATCATCATTTATTCGGATAATACCAGCTCTGTTAGTTGATGGAAGGTGCAGAGTTACTTTCCAATGATATAATTGGGGAGCGGGAATGGAGAATAGGCTTATTGGGTTTATGTTAATTTTGTATTTGTTTTAATCGTTTCCTCTCTCTTTTCTTCAATTTTGAATAAGCACGTATGGTCCACGCGGATCCGTGGGAATGTTTGCATATTGCTATGTACACAATAATTCATATAGGAAATACACTTACTTCCATAAATGCGAAATTATATACGAGGGCTGTCCAGAAAGTAACAGAGGTTTTGAAATAAAAAATTAACAAAGTGAAAAAAAAAAAAACAAATTTTATTACATACATTTTGAAGGTTGACTATTAGGCTATTTTTCTACATAATCGCCATTCAAATTAAGGCATTTATCATACTATGGCACAGGCTTTTCGATACCCTCTCTGTAGAAATCCGCCGCCTGCGATTTCAAACGTGAAATTTGGGCAAAATGTTCAGAGAGTTCCGTAATCGTGAAACGACGATTTTCACGGATTTTGTCGTCGATTTTCGCCATCAGTTCATCAGTCACAACACTAGGCCTACCACTGCGGTCCTCATCGTAAACATTGGTTCGGCCATTTTTAAAATCAATGCACCACTGCTTCACTTGACTTTCACTCAATCATTATTCCATTGCCGCACACATCACAAATCTGGCGATAAATTTCAATTCGTTTGTGATTTTTCGCCAGCAAAAACCTTATCACAAACCGCACTTCACAACTGGCGGGATTTTAAATTGCAGCGTTCATTTTAACACTCTACTGCAGACAATGTACGAAAGGTACGATGCTCGTGCTAACACAGGTGGATGCGTACTGAGTGTAGGAACGCTCTGACGCTAAAATGGCAGCGCTATCCCCGCCCACTGCCGGGCCAGGCCCAAAGGTGTGTTACTTTCTGGACAGCCTTCGTATTACTGTTACCTTTACTTCTATTTTAGATTTAAGAGTAAATATAAGTATATTAAACTATAAAACTTAAGTTAGCCTATATAAATCGCATTCCTAAAATTCTCATGTAAACTTTCATAGTTTGGAGAGTCACCAATAATTTTGAAGTAAGCACGTCATATTTCCTGCATTTAATTCTCATAGAGTAGAGTAGGAAAGGCAAAAAGCGAGCTGGCTGCTAGATAGGGAATGTAATACCTGTTAGAGAAGAAGCAGAGCGGCTTCTTGGAGATAAGCTGCTTGCATGACTCTAAAGTGTCCAGGAGACATCGTAATTCGTCCGTCGTTAAATTTGCAGGACTCTGCTATCCTCCTAACCCCGAGTCGTAAAACAAGGTCACTATAGTTACACGTACATTCTGCTGAACGAGAAAATAGCACCCTTCTTCCCCAAGAGGAACAATACGAAAAATATTGTATTTATTCCACAAAACCCCTGCCACGAATATAATTTGATGTACAATTAATTAAAAAAAAAGTTTATTGAATATTTTATACGTACGTTTATATAAACTTTTTAAATTTTAATAACTTTTACCTATTTCACCGAAATTTGTTTTCTTTATAAAGTGGACTAATCTATTTTTTCATCTTTCAATTAGTATCAGTTATGACAAAACCAATGACGCAGATATTTCTTCGGCTACATTATAGAGTATTGTCTTTATCTTAAAGTTAACTAAAGAATATGTAATTCATTCTAAATTATATTTTTCAACTAAAAATCCAATTCAAAACAATTCACAATAATGAGATACATGAAGACACAGGAGATAGCGTACCTAAACAATCATTTCTTACTAAATTGCTTTGAAAACGAGCAGATTTATCCCATTTTTAAATGGTAGTGTGATGACATATAGGCCTAGTGGGCGCATTGACAATGTTAACATATATGCCTCTTCGAATTTTTCGAAATATCCACTTTTTTTAAGGACCTATTCAATTAGAAGGATAAAAGTTCATAACTCTATGGAAATATGGATTAGCTGTCATCTTTTAATAACTGAAATCATACATTATACAAACATAATATGTTACTAATTATCATAATATAACATATTATGTAATACACTGAATACATAATATATTATTTATTAATCGTTCCTTTTGCGATTTAATAGATGTGCCTTTCGTCTTTGTTAGACCACCTCTTTGGTGTACTGCTGTACTGCTGCTTTGGTGTGATTGCTGTACTATGGAACTAGAGGTCACGTTTGATCCTTGTAAAATCCTTGGATTTCTCTGAGCTAGACAAGTCCGGAATTTGGTAGACGTGAGGGGAAATATACAAGTTTGAGGTTCTAATAACTCGTTTTTTAAATTTTATTATAAAGCTTAGACGTTTACCTTCATGTAACTGGTTTATTTTTTACAAAACGAACATTAGTCTGGGAGTTAAGCTTCATAATTCAAATTAAATTTATCATATTTCCACTGCTATATAGGAAAGGATTTGTTAATCAAATAGAATTACCCAATTTAAGCAGCAAATAATTTTAATTCCCTTCAATATATTAATTTTTAACGCTCGTTTCCCGTAACTTATATTTTTAAAACCTTTAAGTTTTCAAGGTAGTAAGGTGAAATTTTTTATGAAACTTTCTTATTCGAATACCAGATGCACTAACCTCATTAGTCATCACTATATAATTTAAAGTTTTGAAAATATTTTTATTTAAAAAAAATATTAATATTTTCTCTTCTCATAAAATTTATTGTTTATTTATTTTAGTTCATATTGTTCAAAAATCAGTCAGAAAAAAATTAATCACTAAAACATGTGTAGAGATTATCGGATCAACGCCACGTCAATGCACAAGAGAGTCATTATTTTTTTTTGCTGTGATAACACTGGTTACCAATACTGGTTACACTTTTAGTGAATCTGAAAAAAATAATCAGAATTAGGCCTATTGTTGAAGCAGTGTGTAACATGTTATAAGATGAATTTATCATTGGTTTTGAAGGGGAAAAAACGTCGAACTTCAATCATTCTTAGCGTGCATCTCTATATTCCTCTTAACTTAAGAATGAGGAGTTACATAAACAAAGCTAGGGTAACTCCGATCAAGACAGTCATAAATTGTTGTAGGAACCGGCACATTTTCCAACTGTTCCACCTACCATTGAGGTCTACTGAGTGGTTGTGCAATAGGATCTGACCTTTATGTTGTTACACCCTTATTTCATCGAATGAGAAGATGGAGTAAAGGTTTCTTTATAACGAATAAAGAATTGTACAAAACAAATAAATATAGACGTATTCAAAGCAAATATATTTCATTTTAAAGGATTAACTCCGTAAGTAAAGAAAACGTAGAAATTGTTTGTGCATTTCTCAATACCATAAAGTAGCTCAACTATATTCCAAGAAGATGTATTGTCTAGAAGGCGTAAGCAGCTTACGTATACTGACTCAGATTTCCACTATCAAAACTAATAACATGAAAACGTTCAGCTACGGGGAACAAAACCAGTATAAGTGGCTTTAAGCTTAAGTCTAAAAAAGAAGCATAAGATGAGTATATAAAAGAAACACGTGAAGTTTTTTAAGAGAAGCTATTATGTTGGCGGCACTGTTATCAGGAACAGAGGCAACTAGAGCTGATGGCTTTTGCACGAGAAAAGAAGAAAAAACAAGAGTGCAATGCTTTTAGAGCAAGTCTTTAAATTATCCGGCAAGTTTAGTTGTGGTTTGCAATCTTGCTCTATCAGGCGAATTTCCATTACAAAACTTCTGAGCAATTATTCACTGTCAACCAAATGAAGATCATTTGTAGACCTAATCCTTGTATTGTGATATATAATGGCTTTTAGATCAACACTTTTCTTTTACATCAGAATAAAAATATAAATTAGGAATGGTAGGAAATACAAACTTTATACGTAGGATCCGGGAAATTGACGATTCGAATGATTTTACAACATTTAAGTGGTCTAAGAGTTCTAGATTAGTAAACCAGGGCCTTGAAATCCAATTTACTATAAAGGAAAATATTGTGAGGAGAAGAATTCAGTTTTTACATAATAAAGAAGTGAATCGTTTTATCCGATTTAGAAGCGTATGTTTAAATACAAAGGAGGGAAAAGCCTCTGTGAAGAATGTCCGGCTGGTGTTTTGAAGAAGAGCTGAATATTAACCTCTACAGGCAGATAGACGTTAAATCTTGTGTATAATTCGAAGATGTTGGCACGTTGCCCGTGGTATGACATTAGATACAGTATCTTGAAATAGCGGGCGACAATATTTTGTATCCTTATTCTTGTATATTTTACATTCTATCACTTTCTCGTTTCCTCTCTCTGTCTCTCATCGCAAATTAGCTCCCTGGAGGCCTCATTAGGCCAACGTGCCTAGTACGCATTATTACCACCGTGTCGCCACTGTCCGCACAGCTTCTCTTCTTAAACATTCATGGAAAAACGACTTAAAACCTTCAGCCTTATAAGTACTTCATAATAACAATGTAAATGGAGTTATAAGCAGGCCATAATGCACGATTTCACATTTACTACGCTTTATTTCAAGGAAATATGAATAGACGAAATCCGATTTTTAAGAAACGCTGCAAACTACTACGATCATTAATTTTGGTTTCCGAACTCCTTAATCTGATTACCTGACATTATAATAATGTCTATATGTGTGTGATTCTTCTATGTTGTTAGTTATCCAACCTTACACATATTCACTGAACCTGTCCTTCTGCCCATTAAATGATCCAGTCATCTGTCGAATTCGTCCAGTCATCAATCCATTCGTCCAACCTCCCAAACTTCAACTATCCACAACTCATCCGTAATATCATCCATGCATGTAACAATCTGATCAATTGATCCGTCTAATTATTGTATTATGTTTCTACTTGTTTATACATTACTGCCTACATGCTACGAATGTAGTTTTATTTCTATGTTTCTCACCCGTTACCCTTTCTCTATTTTTGTTCTTCTTTAGTTTTTTATTTTAGTTTGATCTTAAAGCATTCGTTATTTCACATTACTCCTCTGTCCCTCCCACCTAAATACTTAGTCTTCGACTTAGCGTACATTAGTTCATTTCTACTTTTTGTTTTTGTTTGGTTCTCCCGTCCTGTAATTCGTTTGTTTCTAAACAGGAGTTTATTTAATATTTGATTTACTTCCTCCTTCCTATATCTTTTATCACTCTTTTTCTGTCCCTCTCTCTCTCTCTCTCTCTCTCTCTCTCTCTCTCTCTCTCTTCTCTCTTTCCTACTCCCATTTCGTTCTTATTCTTTCTTCCTCTATTCTGTCTCGTTGTCCATTCACCATTTCTTCAGACTTCATTTTCGGTTCTATTAATCTTAGGATTGAAAATAACGGCATAATCATAAAGTGATTTGTGATCAGACTGAAACTAAAATTTTAAAAAATGTCATTTATGTAGGCATTTTATGTGTTTAAAGGATTTTAGGCTTTGAGGATTAATGTACATTACACTTATGTGCCACTGTAGCACTAATAAGCATCATGACAGCCTTGTTCATATTGCTTTGGCGCCCCATGGATGGCTTCTGATTACACGAACGTAGATTTGTTTCGCGAGGGGTAGCGAATTAAATTTAACAGCTTGATACTGTATTCATTATAATTAATTAGGGTACATTCACAAAAACTCACTTCAGAAGTTGTTCCCTAATAAACACGCCATTCTGTGTCTGTCTGGAAAGATAGGTCCGCAATGTACAATGCTTTGCATTTTCCGCCCTGTTCACACATCCGCTACAGGCATTAAAAATGAGCAATTGAGAAAACTTTAAATGTAAACTTACAAAGTGAACAAACATTTTTATTTCTTCAACAGATTACATTCGTATGAAGTTTTGCGGCAAGGAAGACATACGAAAGGATTATTGTCTTTTTAAGCCCGCTTGAAAACTTGCACAGTTTTTGAACTATCGTGTGAGCTTCCTTTGAAAGGTATGTTGAATTGTATACTCTCTGACGCGTAAACCGAGTGTTGTTGACAATGCATTTCACTCATAGATGCCAATCCGTGTATACTTAGTTGCATAGTTAGTTATATGGTTATTTAACGACGGGGATGTACTGAAACTTACACCTGTGACCGTCGCTGGTGTGCCGGAATTTCGTTCCGCAGGAGTTCTTTTACATCTAAAAACATGTCACATTATATGGACACCCAAATGCCATTGACCTGAGCAGGGATCAAACCCGCGATCCTGAGCACAGAAATCTCACATGATGCACTCTTATGGTTTTCTATATTCTCCCTATTCTGACATAGAATAATCAGCCCTATTATGGGAATGCCCATTGAGTTTCCTAAGCCTCATTCAGAGCCATACAATTTGTAAGGTAAGATCTCCGAGTGAACCTCTGAGATGAATGGCTTATAACTGAGCTTCAGAAAATGTATATGGAAGAAAATTTCAAATAAACGTTCTAGCTCTGAGTAAGTTATATGCAGTTTGTGTGTACAAAACGAAATCATTATAGTCGTTTAAAAATCTGAATAATCTTCATGTAAGTGATATCAAAAGTAAGAGAAAGTTGCCGCTTTCACATCCTCCAGCAAAATGAGCTTCCTATTATATAGGATTATTTTTTTTAATTTCTGAGCTATGCAGATATAAGAAACACACACACTGAGAAGACATGTTTCCGAATAAGTATATACTTCAGGAGATATGAAAGCCTGTATGGATGATGAAAGTAGAGTATAGAAATTCTATATTTAATAAATAGTTCCTCTTCCTGCATTAAAATACATATTGTAGCTCGATCAATGAAATTAATAAAATGGCTACTTTATATCAGCTATTTAACAATATTTAATTTTTTGTTATATTCTTCTCTCATCTTCAACTTATGGTCGTATGCTTGCGTTACATGTATTATTAATTAAAATTGCATTACTTTATATTCTTGTCAATGTGATTTAATAATTAGTGAAAGTTTTAACCATTTCAATTACTTTATCATATTGACAGAACAATGTAGGTTTAATTTTTAATAATAAATTTAATATATCTACACCAGCATATGAAGATGCCCTGAAGATGACAAAAGGATGTCGCAAGACCTAGGGATAAAATAAAATATTGTTGAGTTACTGGTATCAAGTATCAGTTTTATTTATTTTATCCTATTCCAGGTAAAGAAAATAAAGACTAAATAGCGAAAGAGAGAAAAAATTATACTTTTCACTTAGTCTGAGATAAAAAGCGAATTATTGAAGAATTTTCTTTTAATTTCGCAGATGAGATGAAATTATTATACGTAGGCAGATAATAATAATAATTCAATTCCATTATTTCGGAATACAAACAAACAAAATTTCTTATTTCTTATTAACTTGCACCAAGTTCAAGAATCGACAAATACTACTAACATAGAAAAAGATACAATGAAAAGAGAAATATCATAAAGAGATAAGATACAATTTAACAATTTCTTAGGGATAGAAACATATAAGTCATTTATTAATAAATTATATCAAGTTAGAAGGCAGACAAATACAATAAATTAATAAAGAAACTATCTACATAGTAAAAGTGAAAATGTACATATTTTAGTTAAAATCTGGGTTTAATAAACTAACAGTATTTCATATTTACTCCTAAAACCCCACCATTTAAAATTAATGCAAGCATACACAAGTTCCGCTTAACCCACGCAAAAATCCGGGTGAGTGTAAAACGGAAGGAACACGGTTTAAACTCAGCAATACTAGGAGTATATAACTTGCATGTAGCTGAAATTGGAGCAGAATTTTCGCTGTGCATTCTAATTTTAAATATTCCACGGGAAGGAAAGGACTTGTAATTGCTACAAGAGAAAGCCAAGGGGTGGGGGTTAGGGTAAAGATGCTGGCTTGGCCAGAGTAAAGCCGTAATAATAACATTAGGGGGGGTTGGTTGGGGGTGACAAGAATGTTATCTTAATGAGAAACACGTTACAATATCTGTACTGCACCACCGCGATATTAACACCCCCATGACGTCACATTTCCGTTCTGGAGTTAGAGTAGGGGGGTTCACTTAGTAATCTGCATACAGAACTGGGTCGTACTGCTGCTTAACTTAGTACGTTAAACTCTGAAAGGAACAAAGTCCATATTAGTTTAGAGCTAAGAAGCTGTGCTTTGCGGATGAATATGGACGGTACGTTTTATGAAATGAAGATAGTTTTCAAGTTAATTTCATGAATTGAGCACAATAATAATTTTGATCTATGTGACACCTTCATGATTTTTCTCTTTACTAGGCTCAATCTGAAATTGTTATTTTATTTATATTCTGACTAGGGCTGAAAATCGATTAGAATTTTTAATCGAGTTAACGCTTGACTTTAATCGATTAATCGACTGATTAATCGACAAGTCGGTATTTTAAAGGAAACCAAAGTGTACATTTAATATTGTTTTACACGTTTAATAACTACTACACTACAGATAATCAGAAGAAATCCTGAATTAATGAATACCATTATTAGTTAACCAGTGAAAAAATATATACAAAACTTACATTACCGGTTACTTTTTCAGCCAAGACTTGAGACAACGAGTTTGTTGATATCTCAATGTTCAAGACACGATCGTAGCTTGTTTACAATAATACCGGCAGCACTAAAAACTCTCTCACTCGGCACCGAGAAAGGAGTTTGGTCATTTGACCCATTTCTCGAAAAACGTTTTTAAGAATTCGACTAAACCGATTAATCGGAAAATGTAATTGACCGCCGATTAAATATTTAATCGATTAATCGACCCGATTAATCGGTACAGCCCTAATTCTGACACTGGGTAATACCATGTACACTTTTAGGTAGACTTCGAAGAAAAATCTACCTATTGCAATGGATACCATGTCATGATTTTCGAAAAATTCTTTCATATCTTTACGTTTCATGCTCCCCTGAGTACGAAACCACCGCCTGTCCCAAAAAAAATTGTTATATATATATATATATATCTTTACACGCTAGCGGCCGTAATATTGAAGATATTTGAACCAAATTTTAATATGTTATTTCTAGGCCCAATAGTTCAGACAAGTTCGTTAATGAGCAAAATTGGCCCAAGGGGGTGGTCGGGGGAGGGGGTTCAAGTTTTAAAACATTTTTATCTCGGCCCCTATGAAGTATAGAGGGAAACTTTGTTTGAATAAATTAGAGTACTGCCTATGGAGTTCACAGTGACACCAACAATTCGGGGGTTCGAGTGAGGTGGGGGTGGGGGATGAAAATTCGAAACTTTTGAAACCACGTCTTGTGAGGGGTATCGTTGAAAAGCTCTTGATGAGTACTCTACAAATCAATAAATAGTTTCTTGATAGCTCTCATATGACGCGAGATTTTAATGTTTGAAAATAATAACACTTAAAAGAATTATTATAATATCATAATTTTGTCTTGTTTAGCGGCTTTGCTAATTTTATTCATTGCTAATCTTGCGCACGGCCTCCCAGAATATTATATCCTATTCTTGTTGTCAAAACTAATGATTGTAGGCTCTTCCTCTTTACCGAATTCAGTTCTTATTACTGCAGGTTTGCCATGCCAAGGCTAAAGAAGAAGAGTGCTATGCAGCGGCAATAAATTAAACCAAAAGCACTTCGAAATCTACCTCCGCCTGTAGGCCTGCCTAAATTGATTTTTTAAAAGATGAACTCGAATATTGTTCTAATACAGATTATATTCGTAGGGTCGACACAAGTGGATTATACCAATCGCGATGTTCAGTTCTCCTAATACGATTAGTGTAATCGCTGCGGAACAGAGATTATCCTGTTCGTAGTTATGATTAGTTAATCATTAGTTATCATTACGGTCTTACCTGAAGTAAATAAAAACCAGTAAGCCTGTATCACTCTACAATATTACTAGTATGACCTAAGAGTGAGGCAGACATACTGGTTTTTGTTTAATTCAGATTTCTTTCTTAGAATGATTAGACTATAGTTATATTCAGTTGAAGTTATCAGTATTGCAGATGTCATTAGTGCAGTTATCATTAGTTAGTGCGGGTTCGATTCCCGATGAGGTCGTTGGAGTTTTTCAATTGGCCTAATCCTTCTGGTGGCACTATTGTCCTGGGGTCGACTCAGCCTCTAAAAGAAATTAGTACCAGGACCAATCCTGGGGGTAAAGGTGGCCGGTGCGTATGGCTGACAACCTTACCACCTTCATGTGCCGAATATCTAAAAATGTGGGAGCCTCAGCCTCTTGGAACTCTCTGAGCCTCCATGGCCTGTATTAGGGAAAACTTTACTTTACTTTTACTTTATCATTAGTATTAGAGCTGGTATCAATTTATAAGCCTTGTTTTATTGTAGAATTATGGATAAAGTACTGCATGTAACGTGTACGACAAAACATATTTAAAAGTAAACAGGACAGGATGGCTTGAAGAATACTACGACGTACTGAAGGTAGTATTGAGAGAACACAACAGGAGAAACTCATATTCCTAGCTCTAGATATTTTAATTTTTACGAAATGCCGTATTCTGTGAAGTACGAAATAATGTACGAATAAACTGCATAAAATGCAAGAAAAAATAATATAAGTAGGCGATTTAAAGACAAACAGACAATGGGCTGTAGTGTACTTCGATGTACTCATGGCAGTATTAAGAGAATACAGCGTTAAAATCTCTCTTATTAAGTTCAAAAATCTTTATTTTTACCGTCAATGTTCTATGATGTTCTATGATGGTCTATGAGGTACGGCTTGATGTTGAGAATACTAAATCTGTGTAAAGGTAAAGGTAAAGTGATCCCTGTAAGGGCACATGCAGACCTGTAGGGTTTCCGGGACGTTGAGGTTTCCAGATTGAGATATCGGCACATGAAGGTGGTAAGGTTGTTAGTCATACGCACCGGCTGCTTTTTACCCCCAGGAATACTCCTGGTATTCATTTCTGTTAGAGACTGAGTCGACCCCAGGGTCATAGTGCCACCAGAAGGAATGGAAAACTTCCATTGACCTCATCGGGAACCGAACCCGTGGTGTGTGGTGCATTGCCTCAACCACTCCGTCACGGCGTACCTGTAGATCTGTGTAGTAATAAATTATATTGAGTTAATGGTACATCACTCAAACTGGAGAGTATTACAATTTGTAAAGCATTATCACACAGAGGCAGTATCGTTTGCATTATAAATATAATTAACTAGCTTAAAAGGTCCGGCGTCGCCAGGGTTTTGTATTTTGTAATTCTAAATTAACTTACGAAGGACTTTCGATTTTCAAATTCTAGGTCCTGATATAGGTATTTAGAATTTGAAATGAAGAAGAACTACTTATTTCACTCAAACTATTCTCTCAGAAAACACTTGATATAGCTTTTTATGGCTCATAGAGGATGTAGAATTTTGCAACCCATCGGTCCTACACACCAAGCCAGGTAGGAGTTGAAATAAGAAGAAACAGAAATTCCGGTAACAGAAAATTGTATTGCCTTTGCGAAATATTTTATTTCTCACTCTCATGTTACCAACCAACCGTTTCGGGGATGAAATTAAAAACAAAGTCAATATCACTTTCATACTTCCCTACCCAAAAACCTGGTATGTAATAATATACATATTACCATACCTCGTAAGGTATTCTCAATGTTCAGGGTAGAGAAAGTTATGTGACTGCATCACATTGTGCATTAGATGAATTATACCGATAGCTTCTCTAATTTGTCAAAGTCCCGTGTCATTTATTTCCAAACCTACCAGTGAACACTGCAAACAATACACTGTTGTCATGGAATGTGATTTGCATTTGATAATTCTGTGTAAAAAGATATTACGTCTCCTCTAAAACATTTGATTTTGGCATTTAAATCAAAATTTTGCAAAATCCTTTCTTAGTGAGCACTGTCAAGATACTGTCAAAATTTCAAGTCTTTACCTGTTATAGTTTAGGCTCTACGTTTATTCTCTGTCAGTCAGTCAGGACAAAACCACTTTTAAATAGAGAGAGGAATTGATTTCTTCTGAACTATTTATTACTTATAATTATAGATAAAAGGTTTGCTATTTGATTAATAATTTTAATTTGTGTGCAATATTTTAAATTGACAAATACCTCTAGTGTCAGTCACATTACTTTGCTCTTAGAGATCCTCCCCTACTGTTAGTTTCAAGCAGTTCGCCTGCAGGCGATAACGCGGCAACTACTTGAGCACAGGAGTAACGCGGGAAGTCTAGTCATACTCATCAGGCGTTACAGTTCAGACCTGGTCAATACAGAGGTTTCAATGGTTATACCAAATACTTCGGATGGAATCCTTTTATCAGCACTAATGCAGCAGTTCGAGACGTCTCTTCAAGATCATCCTAACCCACTCATCACTTAATTTTTCACTACCCTGCAGTTTAATTTCAAGTGACCATGGGGAATACTTAGGTTCCCAGTTTTTCCGAACAAATCATACGGAAGGAATATGGTTATAATAATTATAGGGCCGGATATTTATGACTTGTCATCTTTTTTCCTTGACTTGTATTTCAGTCGTAACATTGATTTAAAGTAAGTAAGTAAGTAAGTAAGTAATTTATTGTCACAAACATTTACAAAATAGCTTAAAAGCTGGTAAATTGGTGACTCGTCAAAAAATAAATAAAAAGGAGAAAATACAATGGTATAATACTAGTACTATATATACTGCTAGCTTAAAAGGCCCGGCGTCGCCTGGGTTTTTATTTTGTAATGTGAAATTAAGTTGATGAAGGACTTTAGATTTTCAAACTGTATGCCTTGTATAATATGTACGTAGAACTTGATATGAGGAAGAACGACTTATCACACTCAAACTATCCCTCAGAAAACGCTAGATATACCTTTAAATATCTCATAGAGGATATCGAATGTTGCATTCCGTTGCTTCTACACACCATGCCTGGGAGGGGTTGAAATAAGAAGAAACATAAATTCCTACTACATAAGATTGTATTGTCTTTATGGAAAATATTATTTCTCACTCTCATGTTACCATACAACCGTTTCGGAGCTGAAATAAAAAAAAAATCAATATCACTTTCATACCTTCCTCCCCAAAACCTGGGACATAATATACTGCGGGCATAAACCCGAAAATGTTCCACCCTATTTTGTCTTCTTGTAGATGTTTAGGGCCTATGATAAACATCCTACAGCTATGAGAGACGTATTAGTGGACTTCTGATATAGCGTACTCACTGGCACACACTTAAGCTCTCCCTGTAATACGACCGCTTATTCTACATCAAAATGTGAAGTGAGAAAATTATATTTTCCATGTCGAGGGTAGAGAAAGTTATGTGACTGCATCACATTGTGCTTTATTTTCTTGGATTTCATTCATCAAGAATTATTTTCACAAATATATTAATTAAATCCATAGCATCAGAATTTGTTAAACCCAAGTATTTATGTATTTCCCAAAGCCGTATGTGAACAATGTAAACAATACACTGTTATCATGATAACTGAATTGCATTTCATCTTTCAGTATAATATTTTCAAGGGAAGGCGTGTTTTTTTTTAATTTCAGTGTTCACCGCGTTACTTCCCCGGCTTAATTGGGTATGTGTGCAAAAGTTCATGCAAATTGGTCAAGAAATGTAGATTTGTATACGGAACATACATACCCACATACATACATACACACTTTCGATTTGGCTTGGTTGCAAGACTCACACTTTTTTTTCTGTTATGAAAACATGTGAAAGCGGAACTCTCAAACTGTGAATGTCACAATTCTTTTGTCACACTTCAATTTTTTTAATCTTTTTGTTTGTTATGTAAACAGTTGACAGCAGAACTCTCTTACTGTGCCTCATTTCACATTTCTGACTTTTACCGTGGATTTTTCAAAAATTTTCTTTCATACAAACCTTGTCCTGACAATTACGAACACAACAAAAAAGAAATCAGCCAAATCGGTCGAGCCGTTCTCATGTGATGCGGCAACAACCATTTGGTAATTCATTTTTATTAATATAGATTAATAATTAATAATAATAGCAGCTCCATTAATCCCAACATAATCTACATTCAGAACTAGATTACATTCCGTACTGTATAATATACATAATATACATATTATGTAGTATAAACCACTGCTTAGCAGGAGTGAATATTTCTCAGCATCCCTACTTCCTATGGAATGCAATAGTCAACCTCGAAATAATTATATTAGCTTAGTTAGTTTGTTCGACTGTTATTGTTGCCTACTACATTTTCCCATGGTTCGTCAAATTCTGTGTGAAAATTGGGTGTACATAGGTGAAAATGTGAAGATTTCAATAGCGGAATAATTACTCACAGGTGGGTGATAATACGAGAAGGGACGGCTTGTCTGAATTTTAATGTTGCCTAGATTTTTTCCTGGTTGAAGGACTGTGTACAAATTTGGTAAAAATCAGTGAAAACATGTACAGTACATTTGTAAAGAGAACACACTCATTCGCTTACATAGCTTACCTAGGTACATACATACCACCAGCAACTTCAATTTTGTGTATTACAATGTAAACTAATCAAATCCGGGAATGGTAGTTTAATATAACTACTTTCATTGGTGGATATATGAAAGTTAAAAACAAGTCACTTGTATTTAGTACGGAAATAATAAATTTAATTATTAAGTGCCAGTATGGTACTTTATGAGATTGTGTGTGGGGACGAAAAATGTCTGTCCGTCTGTCTGTCTGTCCGTCCGTCCGTCCGTGTGTCTGTACGCGCGATAACACAAATACGCTTTGTCGAATTTTAATGAAACTTGGTATACACGTTTATAATGTCCATGGGAAGAACCCTATTGATATTGAACCAAATCGGTTCACCGGTACCGGTGTAATGCCCAATTTAGTGCCTATTTTAATAGATTATGGCGCCTTTCTAATAGAAAGGCGCCATAACTGAAATACGCTGTATCGGATTTCCATGAAACTTGGTATACTCATTTATGACGTTCATGAGAAGTTCCCTATTGAATTTGAACCTAATCTGTTGACCGGTACCGGAGTAAACCCCAATTTAATGTCTACTTTAAAGGCGCAATAACTCAAATACGCTTTATCGTATATTTATGAAACTTCGTATACGCATTTATAATGTCCATGGGAAGACGTCTATTTATAATAGATAAAATCGGTTGACCTGTTTCGGAGTAATGCTCAATTTAGTGCCTATTTTATGGTAATATACGTATTCGAAAGAATTTATAAAAAAAATGAAAATCAATTATCTTGACAACACTGCCTATTGTTTTACTGTTATCTTATAAGGCCTTGGAAATTAAAATACAGGTAGCTATGACAAAAGACACTATCGATTTACAAGCGCTTATCCAACTAGACCGTTAAAATGACTCCGGTGGCCGAGATGGTAACGCTTTGGCCTCACATTCTGGAGTCCATGGTTCAAAACCCGAAACCGGCCAATTTGATTTTTTTTTTGACATTTTTATGTGAGTGTGCGATTGTCATGATATCACATATCTGTACAGTTCAGGTGATGCTGGAAGATTTTAATCTCATTAAAAAAAACTAGACCTTTGTTCTTCCGTAAGCCCTGCTTAATGAATAAATCTGGAGTTTAACTTGGAAATCAATTTTAAAAAAAAAAACATATTCTGCATATCATAATTGCAGTCATAACTGTTTAAACAAAAACATACTGGCACTTTGTTACATCAGTTTACCTGATTTTATTTATAGTGCCTTAGGTGCTTTGATGTAAGAACAGCATTCCTATGAGTTTCGCTGGAATATGCTTCGAATGTTCGGCATGTATTCTTTCGGTTTGAATTGAGTTGAGTTTTCTTATTCAGTTCCAGTGTTTCCTCCTTTTACTCTAACTTCACCGCTAACCTTTTCCCCTGTCATTGTTTATGTTTTGTCTTTTCCTCTCTACTTAAGGAATATCCTCTAACCATACATTTTCCCTTTCCTTTTTCTCTTCAGGAAACTTAAAATAGGCGAAGCACACATTTGGTTAGACAAAAGAAGATCAGGAATTGAGCTTTAATGCGGTTGGCTATTAGAAGCAAGTGACGTAATAAAGAGGGAACTGCTCTTAACGACAATTTGGCCATTTAGAGAATCCTAGTGACCCTGGCGGCGAGGAAATAAGCTCTGATGTCTGAACACAGTCCACGGTCTACAGTTACAAGCACACAAAAGCGAAATTGTAATTAAGAACGTTTGTTGTGCAGGCCGTTTACACGAAAACTAACGATTTAGAAAATATAGTTTAAAGCTCTTGTTGGCGACCTCATTTGATCCGTTTGTAATCAAGGTAAAATGGTAACCATAAATTCAACCCTAGAACTTAATATGAAAATGAAGTAGTTTGTTGTAATTAAATCGATTATTCAATACATAAATCGAAAAACGTATGTTAAATTATTGAAGCACATATTGTTAATAGTACAGTAATCTGTAGTAATCTGAGAGTGTTCTAAAACAGGATGCTTAGGAAAATATTTGGGCCTAAGAGAGATGAAAATGGGGACTGGAGAAAACTGCATAACGACGATCTTCATGACCTGTACTCTTCATCGGATATAGTAAGGGTAATTAAATCACAGAGGATGAAATGGGCTGGTTTGTTGCACGCATGGAGGAGGAAAGACATATCTAAAAAATATTGACTGGGAGATCCGAAGGGAAAAAGACCACGTGGAAGACCTAGACATAGATGGGATGACAATATTAGAATAGATTTAAGGGAAGTAGGATTTGCGGGGATGATTGGAAAGAGTTCGCACAGAATAGGGTTGAATGGCGGGCTCAGTTAAGCGCGGCAATGAACCTTTGGGTTCCATAAAAAGATAATATCCCTTTAGCTTGCTGAGGAATTCTCTATTGCCATTCAGTAAGTAAGTATTGTTAATAGTTTAAGGGGTGGAATTATTAACACACGAGCTTCCGTAGCGAGAACTCTGATTAAAAATCCTATTAAACTGACCACGTTAGAACACAGAAATCACTGACGTCTTCAGTTATCAAGCTCAAAGGACGCATCTTATCACTAATTTCAAGGAAAATACTGTATGTTAAAATTCGTAGGCCTATAGTTTTAATTCTTTCCATTGTATGAAGCGTTTATGCATTTAACTGTAACGAAATATTGTTGTGATTGTAAAAATTAAGAATTGGGCCCTCTAAATGGTTTTGGTAGTATAAGCCAGTATTGGGTTCACAACGAGGAAATAGGAAAGTGTCGACGCAGAAGTTTACGCTAAAAATAATTAACTTTGCTATTTTGCTGACTGAAATTCAAAGGTGATTGACTGGTAGAACAGTTGTGAAACAAGGAAGAATATGTTGTTAAAAGTAAAGAAATAGTATTGAACCGGGAAATTGCAATTAAGGTTTTTTTACGTCACGGATGCCAATCGGAGCAATGACTTGACCACGGAAGTTTATTTAAACAGGTGAAAACTGTTCACCTCGTCTTGTAAAAGATTCGTGGCTCTTGACTCGACATGGGACGACGTCAAGGCTGGGCGCCTCGGCGCAAGTATATCTTTATAGTGTAAAGACAACCAGAAGTGTAAAAAATGTAAGTAACCATGTAATTTCTTTTGTATGTTACTTAATTTTAATAATGTAATAAATTCTAGTCATTTTGGGTTTTTATAAACTGGCCTTTATACTTTTAGTGCAACGCAATACTGTCCTTCTTTTCCTCACCGTGTGTTAATATTTTTATGTAATTAATCAATTCGGGCCATCCTGATAAAGTCGTAATCCCGGGGAAAATGGTGTCAGAATTAGTTAGGACCCCGGGATACGACAATATAAAATAATTGTTAAACCAAATTAACAGATGAAACAAGTAACTAATTCACATGTAATGATAAAGTTTTAATTCTTAATTCTCTATTATTAAGTCCTCTCAATATGTAAAACATTATGTTAAACTTTAGTCCAGCCCGCTATGGCGAATAGGACGCTTTCGCTCTCTGTATTATACAAGGAAGACCACATAGGCCTGCAAGATGGGAAAACTTGTTTGTGAAGGCAGCAGGCAAATAGTGGTCTAGAAAAACAAAAGATAGAACCCGGTGGAAAAAGTAGGATTAGACTAATACAAATTAATAATAGTTAAGGGTGCTACAGTGTCAGCGACACTAACCTTGCCTAGAATGCTCACGCAAGCGAGCCATATAGGGGCCACATAGGAGCCCTATGCCCTTTAGGGGTATAATGGCTTGTAATGTATGTATGTGTGTGTGTATACATATATATATAATTGTATATATATAATAGTGTATATATATATAATTGTATATATATGTATAATTATATATATATATATATACACACACACATATATACTAGGTATATATATATTTACAGGTCCATTTAATATAACCATAAATTACTGCCATGGGAGTTGCATGCCGACCACATACGCCATCTGTCTATGGTATATATTATGTAAGTGTATCTTTACATATGACATTTTTATTTGTGTGCCTCGGAGACCTATTCTTAGGGTTAAATTACTTGTGTTTTGGTTTAGTTTTTGGGAATGCTGACTATTTCTCATACTTCATTATGAAAAATAAAAAACAATGTATTTTGGTTTTTTATTTAATATGTAAGTATGTTTGTATGTGTTTATGTATGTACAGAGAGAGATAGAGCGTGTCATTGTACATGTGTGTGACTGTGTATATGTGTGAGAGAGAGAGAGAGAGAGAGAGAGAGAGAGAGAGAGAGAGAGAGAGAGAGAGAGAGAGAGAGAGAGTGTGTAATTCGAGAATGTGGATTGTTAGAGAATAACGACTGATTGAAATGTGGTGTACTTGTAGGTAAATGTAGAGAAGGTCGTAAACGTTATATTCAATTAATTAAATTTGAGCAATAAGGTGATGCTGTTGATACGAGTTGCTTTGGGGTTAATTACCCGTCCTGTGTCGTTAAGGCGAAATTATCACTTAGAATAGCTGTTGCTTAAGCCAACTTTCTTGACTTCATCAAATTGTTCATTTCCAGGATTTATGTTTATCATTAACTACTAAGTATTTCTACCATAGCACCGTATTACCAGTTTAGATCATGAAGTTTGCATGTAATGTGGAGCTACCATTATTAAGCTACCTTATCTATTTCTCCCCTTGCTTTTGAATTACATTTAGGATTTAAATGAATGGTGACATATGTTGCACAAACTTTCTTAATAATTTTTTATTTATTTATTTATTTAATAAGTATTTATACAAAACAAGACCACCCGAATGAGCAAGCGCTCGTGCTCGGGCACAGTTCAGCCATTTACATTACAAAATACAAATTACAAATACATAAAGAAAATATAATTAAATCAATACCTAAATAAGAAATAATAAAAAAGAAAGAACAGAAAAGTAAAAAGAAAAAAGGAAAAGTAGTAAGAACAAAATTGAAACCCTGAGTTATTACAAATAACATCGTTCCTTAATTGTCTACTAAGTACAGAGTGAAATAACTTTTGAACTATGAAATAAGATTTTTGATAAACTTATTGAATTTGTTGTTGTTCATATGTACTATTTATGGATGTGATCTAATTATAGAGTTATAGAGTCTTGGACCAGAATAAATGCTATGTTTAGATTTGCTATCAGGATTTGAGATTTTTGGATAGGCAAAATATTTGAAAGCTCTCTTTGGTTTGATTAATAACTAACCATCAGCTTTAGATGGTTTTGACTATCTCAGAATTATCTAGATGCAGGATTAATATTATGAATTCCTCCTAAAACACACATCATGATTGAGTGTATAATTGACTACCCTTAATTTTAGGTTTCTGAAGCCAGTAAAATAAATAATTGAAGACACTGAAAATTTCTTAGAAACTCCACTACAACACCTTTCTTCAGACCGCTGTTTTAAATTAAGGAAATATAGGCCTATATGGCTGAATGTGGATCATAACTCTTCTTCTTCGTTTTTTTTCGTTTCAAGGTTGTGTCATTGCTATCCCGTTTCCAGGCTAATGACATCCTTCCATCTTCTTCTTGCTCGACTTAGGTCATGTTTCCCAGTGGGTTGGTCCAAGTAGTCTACGCTTGGAGTGGTAGTCTGTCAAGAACCATTCTCTTCTACATGATGTTGCCAGTTTTTCTGATACTACTATTATATTTTACAAATATTTTCTACTATTTTATTTCATCAATAATAAGTTATCCTTTGTGTTCAATTTCTACCTTATTTCACTACTTTTCTTTTTGTCTCTTATTGTTGCCCTTGAAACAGGTGTGAGGAATCTCAGATGTTGTCAATGACAGATTTTTGATCTCTTTGCTCCCAAGTGTATTTATGGATTTCCTTGTGAGGATAAAAGGAGTTTGTTTTCCTGAATTGGTTATATGTAGGTCTACAGAAATCTCTCTGTTGTTTTCCACTTGAATTTTTTTTATTTCCTCTTATTTTCTAATTGAGCCTATAGTTGAGTACCAACTTCCGGATCCAATATGGTGTCGACGACTTCAAATGTCGTAAAAGTGTCATCGTCTGAACTAATTTTAGTGCCACCGTCAGCACCAAATCTTATTAACTATACATTAAATACGACTTACTACTACTTAAATCTAATATTAAGCTACCTTAATACTATTTAAATCAAAATATTTACACAGTACTTAAGTAACATGCTTACAACCTAACCGTCTTTGACACTGTCACTATACGTCACTACCTTATCACTTCCTCTGTTGACTGTCATTTAAATACTATTGTGGAGCTATTTCTAAACGCATTATCGCTTCTTGGGAAGGCCTCTAATACGTTTGCAGGTAGATCATTCCAATCCTTGTCCGGTTTAGAAAAAAAAAATCCTACGTGTGTTCTTTGTTTTCTTTGATTTATTTTATATTAGTAATCATATTTGATAAATATGTGAGTACTGTGTTTTACCTTTATTTCCTTCGGCAGGCTCACCTCTGTACGCTTTGTACAATGCGCACAGTCTAGCGCGTTTTCTCCTTTTTGCAAATGTGTTGAATTATTACTTCGACATAATTTATTGTCCTGTTTTTTATTTTGTTTATTTTTTACGTAATGTCTTAATATTTTCTAGTCTATACGGTCCCAGCATGCGGCACCATACTCCAATATTGGTCGGACTTGGCATTTTCGGTCTTCTCGCCAGAAACAGTGGTATAATGTGAATTTAATTTTTCTGCTATTCCCTTATCGTTATTATTAATTTGGTTTCGATCGCCCCTTAAAGTGGACTCTCGTCTTCGTCTCTTCAGATATTTGTAAAATTCTTCCCCAATCATTAAACATGATATTGAAATACTCTTCTTCAGCTATCTGTTTAGCAGTTAGTACTTCTTTCGATAGTCTCGTGAATTTTTCTTCCCATAAAGTAGTTTCTTTCCGCCTTCTGCATACTTTCCTAAGCTGTGTTTTCCGCATTCTTCTGTCTTTATTCTAAAATTCCGGATCTGGATCAATTGACAAGTATTTAACTGGAGTGAATTTATTTATCCCTGTAAGTACAACCTGTTTAAAGTTTTCCCAACAATTATTCACACTATTTCCCTTCCCAGACCAGGTTAAATTATTTGTTCTTAGATAGCCTATTCTGTCCACTATACTATATTGCACAATTTTCTTACTTTTTCTGATCTTTGCTTTATAATTTGCATTCCATAATATTTATAATACTATTCCATCATGGTCACTTCTACCGGGGACTACCTCAAGAGATATAGGCCTACGTAAAATTAGTCCGGTGGTTATTTAAGAAAAATGTCATTTATCAGGTATTTAAATATTGATATTATGACACTGCGACACTAGTGGTAAGTCATAACGTCTTTTTGAGTTATAATAGTGTGACAACATCACTTATTTCACCAACAACTTGACTCTGCAGAGGCAGCAGAAGACACACTGTAAGTAGCTCACGTTTTACCGACATGTAAGTGGGGAAATGACAAGAATCTTGATAGGATGGATAAACTAATGGACATTTTTCGTCTATAACTGCGTATGTTTCAAATTTCATCCCCCATAGGACACCATAAATGAAAGAATAATATTTCATTAAATATCATTAAGAGTAAATGAGAGCCTTGGAGCAAAATTATTCTTATTTTTCGATGTTCACTACCTATAGTAGTAACAAGAAAGCCATGTCCAATTTCTCTTTGGTCTAAAAATATTTACATTGATTAAGTAGAGTTGACAGATTCTAAAATCAAATGAATGGCTTTGGCCGTAAAGATCCGCGGTAGTAGAGAAAAGAAAATTGGACTTAATTTGAGAAATGTTTCCTGACAGTTGAAAATATTCAGCATGTTTATTACTTCCGTCTGCACTTTATACTTTATAATATTTTCCTTTACTTCGTATGCTGGAACCGGTTGAAATATTTTTACATAGCGCTGCATATCGTAAAAGTTCCACTGAATAAAGTGAGGTATAAAGAGTGATGTAGTCATTTTATGCGGAATTCTAAATTGCGTTTATTCGAGCTTGGAATTACCTAGCAGTTCCGCGGTCATTGTTTTTATTTTCCTCTGCTAGCAGTGTAAATATGTAAGTACATGTAGTAGTCTGTAAAGCGTATGAATTCCATCTGCTTTTCCTTTAGTTACTTAGCATTAAATTTTAAAGCATTATAAGAAAGTCAATACTGTTTTCAGAGAAAGTAAAAAAGCTATACAAATATGGAGCTATTTGACCTAGCATTAATTGTTTTTTGCACGACTTAACTAATTAGTGGTACTTACGAATGTTGTTGCCGTGGATCGTAAGTTGACATTCCCACACGCAATCTTGTTGCTATGTGCGGTAAGTGTTTCCGTGCGGTTATGAATTTGCTTACGGCACATCATAATACAAGCCTTTATGGACAAGGCCCCCCAGGACAAATATTCGGTTCGCATAACAACAAACACATGCGAATCACTTTCTGAAATAAACATCTATCTTCAAGAATGTATATACATAGCCTAATATTTTCAGGTAATATAACAATTAATATAATTAAATTGATATAAATAATCATCGTGCCAAAAATAGCATGCTATACTCGTGCTGTAAGCGCATAACGGATCTCGGAAATTGAAAAAAAGAAAACTCGGCGCAAGCGCCTCGTTTTTTCAAACTCTTTCCTCGATCCGTATGCATTAAAGTGAGTTCATTTCGTATGTTTTAATGTGCATTGTTTGACAGTAAAGCTCAAGAGAAGCTTTGTGGCCTGCATGCTTTCTAGCCTGCCGTCTATCAGAAAAGACGAGAACTACTAACAGCTATTGTCCGAGAGTCGTTTGCTTCATCAAATACGAGGTATTCTAAAAACCCAAAACTTAAACATTTATTATGGTCCAAAACCCACTCGTGTGCAACTTTCCTATAATGATAACGAAGACACTCGTATGGATGTTATGACACGAGAAAAGCGAGTTTCATAAAAACATACTCGTGTATTCATAAATGCCATTGTACGCTAATTGCATAATGTACTCATTTTTTACGATAGTATTTTTCACTTCCAATTCATGCCATCTTGGTGGAAACTCGAATTCTCTGCAACCCAATGCAAAGAACCCAGCCTAACTGCATTCGTTTCCTTGTTCTCAGCCCACGTGTTACAATCAAGACTCTAGCTTTTCAAATATTTATTACTTGCAGGTGCCTGCGGCTTCGCCCGCGTTTGTTTATTCAATCCCTTGATGTTTATTAGATAATTTATTTAACAGTAAATTAATTAAAACTTTATATTTATTAACACTCACACGCAAATCATTCATAAACAATTAAAACTAATAATCATTTAAAAACTAAAAAATCCGACTTTGTGGTGCATTTTAAGATTAGAGTACACCGCCCGGGAAAAAAGACCTAAGATTCTAGTTCTCTGGCCCAAAAACCGCCGCATAGTGACTTTCGTTCAAATCGTTTCTGTTTTCCCACTTAGGCTCATTTTCACGATTCCCCTTCCGCCCAATGTGAAAAAATATAGATCTCTGTGTGCCCTAACGTTATGAATCAAGTAGATGCGAGCTAATAAAATAGAAGCGATCGACAAATTGATGCGCAATGTTGAAAAAATATACTTCAGTGGTGCTCTTCTTTCCCGTTTCCTATGGTAGCAGATTCATTAAGCAGGGCTTACGGAGAACAAAGTTTGATACTTAACCTTAATTCAAACTCGTATACACTGTTATAAGAGATTCTTAAAATATATCAACATTTCACAAAATGCACTGGCAAAGAACTCCGCTTAATGTGCGTAGGTTTAAATATTTCACAGTAACATACCTTCTGTATATAACAGTATTCATGTAGTACTCATTTAAAATTGATCAACGAAATAAACAAACATTTGACTAGTTTGATAATAATCATGGCTAACTGTATTGCAACTTCCAAAGCCTTATATGAACAGTGTAAAACAATATGTTGTCAATAGAACTGATTTGTATTTGATAAATTCTTTCTAATATATTACCATAAAATAGGCAATAAACTGACCATTACTCCGGTACCGGTCAACCGATTTGGTCCAATATCAATAGGCTTTTTCCCGATGGACGTTATAATTGCGTATACCAAGTTTCATAAAAAACCGACGAAGCGTATTTGAGTTATCGCTCGGTACAGACACACGGACGGACAGACGGACAGACATTTTCCCGTCCCCTACACAATCTTATAAAGTACCATTCTGGCACTTAATAGACAAAACTGTATATTAAAATTACAATTGCAATGCTCATTTGAAAATTTAGATCAGGAAATTTATTTTTAAGTTCTAATATAAAATAACAGAAGCGGAGGGATAGACACCGCACAAAGAACAACTTACGTTACTGAGCATGTGTGTCACCCAAAATATACTTGAACTTACGACTGTCCTTGAAAGCGGTATTTTACTGGATGTAGGAAAGCGTGTAAATAATTGTAATGCATCATCCCGTGAACCTTAGTAATTTTACTGCCTCATTATTTTTATCCCTAATGGTACAAATGTGAATATCTCGTATCTAACACATTTATTTAATTGCTATCTACCATCAAAGTCGGAAGCGGAAATATCTCATGTAATGTTGACGGAAGGCCCTGTTCCTCATCTGTTATTTTTATACACCTACACATGTGTGTGTGTATAGTTGGCAAGTAATGCAATATGATGCAATGTAACAAATAAGCCTAGAACAATATTACTTTATTTCATGATGTTTTTCTTATTTTGCAGGACTCTGAATAACTTCCACTACTTAAAAGGTAAGTGTTAAAACAAATAGACTTAAATCCAATTAATTATAATTCCAGTCAATTCTCTCTCCCTCTCCCTATATCTCATCATCATCATCATCTCTCTCTCTCTCTCTCTCTCTCTGTGTGTCTCTGTCTCTGTCTCTGTCTCTGTCTCTCTCTCTCTCTCGCTCTCTCTCTCTCTCTCTCTCTCTCTCTGGCAGTGTGTTACAGAAAGGATAAAATTCGACTCAGTGTTCACCAGAAGCGAGTGTTGTGAGCAATCCTGGAGATAAAGGTGATACAATTGAATGTGGCTGACAACCTTACCATAGTCATACATGTCATTTAATTAAAATATTGGAGCCTCAACCTCCAGATCCTCTAAGAGCCTTCCAAGGCACGCAATGTGGTGTTTTACTATAATAGTTTACGATAGTGTGTGTATTTTGAATCTGGATTATTTTCTTTCATCCCCACATGTTAGCAAAGACTTTCCTCGGATTTAGAAGAAGAAGAAGAAGAAGAAGAAGAAGAAGAAGTAGGAGGAGGAGGAGGAGGAGGAGGATATTACCGGTGAAATTTCCGTTTGGAATTTTTGACATGTAAACTTCTCTGAAATCGGTCTTATTGGAGTTCACTTGCTAAAACCAGATGTAACGAAATTAGATGTAATAGTAACACGTCAAGTCTTGAGAAATGAAATTAGAAACCACCGCCTCATTAGACTTATTCCGTTCTTGGTATTGAATAGAGAGGGTTTTGACTTCATTGCAATCAGGTGTTCGTAAATTTATTACGTTGCGCCTTGTTTTAATTGATAGTGATTTAATATAAATTACATGTTAAGTTATAGCTATATCAGTTTTAAAAGTTGATTAAGAAGTAGGTTGTAACATGATAAGGAATCTTACATCTATCTCTACAAATTTAACAGAAAGGAGATATGTTAAATTACACTGGTCTACACTAATTTTCTAATAAAACTAATTTTAATCACCAGAGATAAAATTATATTTTTCTAGAAAAACTTTCTATGTAGATGTGGATATACATTTCGTCTTTTCATACCACTTACAGATTTTAAATTACACATAATGCATCAACTTGATATACATAAATTTACATTTAAGTAAGTTACAGACGATCTTGATTCCCCATGCCATGAGAGATTTCACCTACTGCTTTGCCCTTATATAAATGCTATGCGGGTTTTCTAGTCGTCAGTTGCAGGCGTTCTCAAACGTGCTATGCGGGTTTTCTAGTCGTAAGGTTCAGGCGTCATTTGGGTTGGAAGTCGCAATGTTAAGGTTGCAAAAAGTACACTGCGAATTGTATATATAGGCTATATATTATTTGACCATAGTTGAAGCTGGAACACAGCATACAAAAAAAGAGGAATTTGCAAAAAAATATATGAATAACCAATATCAGTTGTTAAAATAGCTCCGAATCGCCTTAAAGTGTTAGTCTCTATGTGGTTCTGTGAAAATTCCACTGACGGCAGCAAAAGTCAACGGAATGATGTAAGAAGGCTCAAGTAACATATCTAATATACTTTCCCTTTAATCTTTAACCTGTAGATAATTAGTAAAGAACATTAAGCAAATTTTACAACTGGCCTACCTACTTTTACTTTAATGAGGTCTTGATTGATCAAGCAATTTCACAGAACTTAGTAAACATTTTCAGTTGGTAAGTTGGCCATCAATCGTAACATTTTCTTAATAGAATTAGACATTGAAATACATTTACATTTAAGTTTGATGAATGCAACAATACATTTATTTCACAAAGAAATACGAATTATACTTATTACTAATTATGACACTTCAATATATAATAATTGTTCAAATGAAATACATTTGTGAATTGAACTGGATGCTAGAAGTGCTTAGGAGATGATTGTTTTGTACTCTTTTTCTGAGTCATCGCGACATAGCATCCAACAATATTCCTTGCACTACCATGTATATTAGTATATGATTTGTATTTGTGCAAATTGTCACGCAAATAAAAGTTACTTGGAGCAGCGAGGGACATTTAGAATGACAAAAGTGTGGTAGTTTTGAGAATGAATGTGTTTAAACCTTTTTCATCAAAACAACGTAATGATAAAGGCTAATAAAATTTAATAACAAAAGGGTATTAAAAATAATACACTTTATTCATAATAGAATGAGCACATTAAAAAATTCAAAGGCAAAATGTGATAAATCTCATTTTTGCATAAACCAGACAAATCAGTTTTATTGATAGTATAATGCACAATAAATATGCAAACTAAAAATAAAGACAGGGATTCTCAGACAAGGAAAAATCTGAATTAATTGGAAGCAGAGATTCAAGCAGCGATAATTGGAATTTCTAACTATAGAGCATTGATGTGTTCTGTATTACTCAGTTCCGTTATGCATACGGTTTAACAAAATCAAATATTCATGAGGTAGAGATTGTACTTAGGATTATCCATAAAAATTGTCTGTGCATAAGAATAAATATAAAGTAACAATAGATCGCGTTAACAAAATAAATGTAAAATAATATTAAATTATTTTGAGTGAATCCATGTGTGTTAAAACCCATACTCTGTCCTTTTCATCTTATTGTAGTGATGTACTATGGACATTTTCAAGAGTTATCTTGAGGGTTATAACTAACCAGTTGTTGTGGGTTGAGCCTGCGCTGAATAATCGATATATTGATCGCCAGGAAGATCAAAATGGCACCGCTTTTTAAAGGAGTTATTCTTGTAACTTGATACCAGCTGTTCTAAGTAATTAAATATTTTCGCCCAAATAACATTTTTAACATCCGCTAAATCGCTATGGTAGGAAAAATAGTATGCAATACTGTACATTTGATTAAATACATTGGAGAATATTGGAAATTATAAAAGCTCGCCTTGGCCAGTCTTATGAAACACTTCTCCATTTTCCAATAACATGCTCACCATATAACAATATTAGAAGTTATTAATTCTTCATAGTTTCTTTTTCTTATATTGCACACGTTTGCAGCTCAGTAATATTTCATTCATGATCATCGTCGTCTTTGCCATTATTTTTTTAATATATACTACCTGTGTTAAATATTTCATTGAACGGTTTCCTAGCTACCAAAATTTCTAGACTGTTAGAAATAGTGGCGGTTTTCTGCAGGAAGTCTCACATTACGAATAACTGCAGTTAAGGACATTGAGTTTATTGGTTTTGGGAAGGAATCAAGTGAAGAGTGGCAGGTTCACTTTATTGGCGCCAGAGATCGCTGGTGTCGATAAAAGATGGCAGATATATAGACTTGCTCTCGACTTCATCAGCGCAGCGAGCGGTAAAATACCTAGCAACTCTCCGGGAATTGGTTTCTCCTTATACTTGTGTGTACACTTCAAGACCATGCCGAGACTATTAATCTCGTCCTAAGAACGAGGCACTATTATTACTCTAGTTTCCTATCAACTTATCAGAAAATAGTTTAAATTATAAGCAATTTAAAAGTTGTAAAAAAAAATATGAATGACATGGAAATAGCTTGATCACTCAACAAAGAAAAAAGAAAGAGAGACAGAGACAGAGAGTGACAGTAACAGAGATTGGATTTATTACTACAAGGAGATAACTTAAAATCAAACATGTAAGAAGATGGTTTGGAGAAATAAGCTATACTCTATTGTTGAAGGTAGGCTAATAACTAGTGAAAAAAATATTTCACTCTAATGAGAAACATAAAACAAAGTATAATAAGAAAACCGATGTCAGTAAAATCAATAAAAATAATTCCATTGACTGAATTTAATAACTTAAGAGAATATTTTCAGTGATAGCTAGCAGATAAGTTTAATGTGTTACTTAGAACATACTCTGGAAACTTCATGTCAACGATACAGAAGAGAGAGACTATTATAACTATAGGGCTATAAGATAATTTATAAAAATAAAAGCACAAAGTGCCTTTCTAAATTCACGGTATTCGCAACGGTTTTGTGGGTAAAGATAGATACAGATAAATAGATAGATTTATTAGAGTAAGAAAATCTGATTAAAATCAGATCTGCTTAACATTGTACTTTTTTATATTAGTCAGATGGACTGATCATTAAAGAGGTATTAGAACGAATTATTTTTCCAATTTTTTAATTTTTTCACACTCAATCTTAAGAAATTTCAAGGTAAATTACTCAATGAAACATGCTTAAAATGTTACTTCTTCCGCTCTAAACCTAGAGTTCTTCTTCTTGACTTCTTGGTAGCAGACTTGCAAAGTTTTCTTACTAGTACTCATGGGTTTAGTCGTCTATAGAAAGGAAAATATCTTAGTGTTGTGGGATGTAGACTAGGCATTAATGCTCCTATTATAATATCCCGGACCTAAAACATAAATGTCACTAAACATTGAGGACTGATATGGGCAAGCCTCATACCGCTCCGTATAGTCTCATTTCACCACTCTGCTCTATGCCTTGTAATATTGTAGACTACTACTTGTACAAGCCGAAACTATGATATCCTTCCCAGAGACTGTGGAGTAAGTAGACAACGAATATATGGGAAGTGGATCTTTGAGATACTCATGCCATTCATTCTCATTTATTGTGTATATAGTAATTATCCACAATGCATGTACAAATCAGTGGGTAAAAACATTCAGTTTAAATTACTTGAAGAGAATATAAGCAACCTTTGATTAAAAATAATTTTACCTTATGTTTGAAAGAGTTTAGCGACAAAATTTAATAATATGGCCAGGCAATATGGTTGAAAACCTCAGATGCAATGAAATACAATTTCCTTCCCCCAAATTTACTATACTTCTGCTTACTAATACTAATACTAATACTGCCCCTTCCCCATTATCCACTAGGGTTTCCAACTCTTGAAAGTGGAAATAAGGGATAATAGTGAATAACAGAAGTGAAAATAAGGGATAAATGCAACAAATGGGGGACCCAAATTTTATAACTACTACAGCATAACGATTAGTCACTTCTCTTATAGTACTGTTTTAATATTTTCTATTTTTGAAAAATTATATAATTATCACTCTCCGTTAACAATATAAACATTTATGCCAATACAAAAAAGAATAAAGTGAAAGAGGGGCGCAGTACTGAAGGAAGTCACATTTACGAGGGGAGAGAAAAACGAAGGAAATGACAAAGAGTGCCCAACCAATCATATTTCACATATGACTATTATGAAAATATAGCACCAAAACAAATTTAATAGAATTAAAAGTGGCAATTCTGGAAATAGGGATATAATTATCTTGAAAAATACGGGACCCAGGATTGTTATCCAAATGAAGTGAAAATATGGGATTTCCCGGGAAATATAAGATAATTTTCAACCCTATTGTCCACCCTAAGTTGGGTATTTCAGCCTTCTTACTTCACATTGATAGAGAATAGCAGGGAGTGCATAATCGCAGCCTCATGCAAAGCTCAAAGCATTTTTATTAATATTGTATAATCAAATAGTTAAATAATTAATAACATGGTAAAGTGAAAAGAGATGTTATATTTACATATTTTAAAGAATAAGCTGAACAGATATGCTCTAAGTTCTTGTTAAAGTCTTCCGTGTACCTTCCTCAGAAGAAAATTAAAAATTGTGTGTATTAGTTTCGTCAGTGAGTCGTATGCCACATACAAAAAAATGTTAATTTTCCTGAGACAGAAAGAAATTTAAACATTGTAGACCACGATAACGTGGAAATTCACTCTTGAAATTGTTTGTTGTGTTCCAGATTGAATCGGCTTGGGATATTTTGAAACACCCAGTATTATGTGATTATGCAAGTCTTTAGCGTGGGTTGATCCCAGTACTCTGAAGTGTGTATTATCGATGGTGGAGTGGGTTTGGACTTATCATCAGCTGCAGATCGCCTCCCCCCCCCCCCGGTGGATGAAATACGCTCTGATCGCATTAATATCGGGATTTTGATTCTCATTTAAGCCCTGAAAAACTTTCTGCTAATCCGAAGTGAGATCATTAAAAGGATTTACACATTTTAAAACTTGTCTTTAACATTTTGAACACTTAATTAGATCGTGCTTACAGCTGGAACCGTTTCACTATAAAATGTTCCATCTAGTAATAGATATCATTAATCAATCATTGTTAAAAAACTAACAGGCGAAGAAGTAGCCAGGGAGGAGTCTGAGAGGCCTAGCCCCCCCCCTAAATGAAAATGTAAGTATTTCACATTTAGTATTCTTATGACATTTTATATTAGGCTAACAGTACTACTTATTTACAGTCCTAAAATTAAGCCTTCAAATTTAATTTTAATCCTTTGTATTTTATTATTTTGGAACAGTAAAATATGTGGTATGTGTATAAAGAAAGAAATCTTGCTTGTAACTGAAAAAAACGTTAAAATGAATATTAGAGCCTTAATTTTACAACAAAATCTAGGGAGTATCCCTTGGATCCCGGTGGGTCTGTCCCGAACCAAAATTCTGGCTACTTTCCTGATAACGAGTAGTTTTCTACCAATAAATACCTATTATGTGGATAAACTTATAATAATCTACAATGGCTATTTCATTAATAAAATTTAAACTAAAAATTAACGAAAATGAGAGGTGCCTCCGTTTATAGCAAGTTGATTGAAACCAGCAAAGTGTATACATTCGGTACGATTAAGAACAAGGTACGCCGCTGGCACAGTTGGCTGGGCCACTGCTGTAAAAACCAGAAGGTCACTGGTGCAGCATTCGATGCCATTGATCTCTCTTAATTTTCATAACCCTCTTGTTGTTGATTCAGTCTCTGAATACCGGAAACAGTCCTAGGGGAAAGCAGTCAGTGCATAAGTCTTACCAGCTTCGTGTGCTCTGAGAGCCTCTAAGGCCTTTAACACCCTGCAATTACTATACTTTATATTTATAAATCCGCCTGTAAGTCCACCTGGGATGTAATTCATATAAAATAAATATTGATGACGGTGCATGCAGTCGAAATAGGGCAATACGAGAGAAAAATTATTTTACGTTATTTTTCTACAGTGAGAGTGTGCTAAATGAGTGAAAATATTATTTTAGGCCTAATTATTTTCGAAGAATATCCGGGTGACAGTACTAACATTATGCTCACATTGAAATCGCCGAGGAATTAATATTTATTTTAAATGAATGATAATTTTGGATAACTGAAGTGTGGAGAATGATGGTATAAACTATTTGGGCTATAAACTTGAAATTTGACACACTTAACTAACACCTATAGTAAACAGAAATTACTATCTCAACTTCAGTTTAATATCTTAGTTTCTTTTCTGAGACATTAATTAATTAAATTTACATTTTTTAACAACACAATTTGAAATTACTTTGTCCAGCAAATATTGTAATATGTACCTGAATTATTTTATGTATCATCCTTTGATGTTTGCTTTACAAAATTACTAACGGGATTGCATCTATTTTATCTATTTTTTTTAATTCTTTTTTTTTTGCGTAGGAAAATTAAAATTTTTAAAGTGATAGGTGATTGATGATGCCAATTTTTTTTTAAATAACTAAAACCTAATGCAAAAATGTGATAGTAATTTTGTTGCATACATTGTAAAGTATGTTTTTAAAAAATCAGAACAATATCTCTATTTTTGTGGGAGAAGGTGGATTTTGAAGTTAACTAAGTAACATTAACATTCAAACTGAGAAAACGAAAAATTAAAGTTTGCATGTTGGTAGTTTAAAGCGTACGAGACTTTAAATGTAGCGTGAGCTACAGCGTTCCATACCGCCAAACTGCATAAATTTACACTTTACGGTAAGCTGGATTTTTTGACATTGAAATAAAAAAATTGTATTCTCTATTAAGATGGTTATTCCAACACCTTTGTCATCCCTTAAGAGAGGTCAAACTAAATTGTTCATGGTATTTCTGCCTTGTCGGTGTCACGTTATGGTTATAACACGTTGACAAGTTATGGGAATCACGAGCATGTAATTTTGTCATGTCCAGCTGCAAGATTACAGCTCTCAGGTAAACTCTAGCCAATTCCAGGGGATTTTCTGGAGCTTAGGGAACATATTTCCAGTTATAGTCACTTCCTACACAGCCAAACAATTTCAAGATCACGGAATACAGGATGACTAAGAACCTGTATTAAGTTTCTTATTCTGTAGAACACAGGTGAGTTTTTCTTTGGAATTAAATTGACATTTTAACAGTTGATAGCCTAAGTTAACAAGGGCAAAATCAGAATGTACTTATTAGAATGCGTAGCCCAATTGTTTGGAGTTTTCATTAAAAAATACTCCGTCTAAACATATATTTTTCTTCCTAAGATGCGAATCTATATAACTTAGTTGCAAGGAACATCTTTTTCATATTTAAGTTTGTTCAAGGACAAAACGAAACTTTGTTTTTCTTTTGCCCTAACGATTGCTGCTCTTGAAAGAAAAGGGTTCATGCGATTAAATGAAAGTGACAAAGTAGGCATGTTTCATGTAAAAGTAAAGTAAAGTGTTCCCTATTCAGGCCATGGAGGCCCCGCGGGTTCCAGGAGGTTGAGGGTCCCAGATTTTAGACAATCGGAAAGTGAAGATGGTAAAGCTGTCAGCCTAATGCACCGGCAGCCTTCACCTCCAGGATTGCTCTTGGTACTCATTTCTGTTAGAAGATGAATTGACCCCATGACCATGTGTCATCAGAAGGAATTGTGTCAAAAACTGTATCTAATTTGATATACTATAAATAGCATATAAAACTATATTAACATTAATTCTTATTAGTGAATTACTATAATTATTAATATTTCCAGTTTATTAGTTTATGGCATTAAAAAATACAGTATAACATTAATACTTAATATTTACATTAAGTACTTTACTTTGTATTCGATTTCATCACAAAAGTGAAACAGTACAAACTCTAATTGCAATGGCAAAGACTTATATATCAGATAAAGTTTCACTTGGCCGGATATTTTTAAAAATCATGGTGTTTTAAAATTCAAAGCATAGACCTATTTACAATCCGGTATCTGTCACATCAGTGAGAAAGTAAGTATGGGTAAGTAAGGTGTAAAGTAAAGTAAAGTAAAGTTTCCCTATACAGGCCATCTCAACAGAAATATTATATGCATCACCGTGTGTCCAAATTCCTTCAAAAAATTATGAAAAATCTTAACAGAATTACTAATGACGGTGGTGCATATCTTGCAGTTTTACCGTGAATCGCAGCACGCTTTACATGATTACTTAAGAGTCTATGAGTCCAGAATAATTCTGAGAGAAGACACGTATGATAGTTAGATACCGACCCGATCCGATCCGTTGATCTGAGTGGCGCTGTCAGAATGACACCATGTTTCTGTGACCAAGATCCCGGGTTTGATCCCGGCCCAGGTAAATGGCCTTTACGCGTGCATGAATACGACAATCCCTTAGTTATGTGAAACTTAGTCTGGGACAAAATTCTGGGGTCTCGGCCACAGTCAAATGTCAAATGCTCCCGTCGTTAAATAAACATAAAAACCAACCAACCAACCAACCTATATTGTCACAAGTATTCACCTCACACGAAAATCTGATGTGAATCACATACGTTCCTCTGCCCAAATAAAAGTGTTGTCTCTTAGTATAATATTATTATGTATGATACTCTCTTTACGTAAATTAGTTGTAAATATGATGAGAACGTCGTTACCGCATTGCATCGCACCCTGAAGGGCACAAAACCCAATAAAATCTGATTAATGCACTCACATAACTTTCTTCGCCCTAAGCATGGGCAATGTACCTTTCTCACTTCACTTTCTGATATAGAGTAAGAGGCCACATTGCGAAAAGCGCGTAATCAGTTGTTTGAACCTGATGCAAAGCTTTATTCTTCACCAGGCAAGACTGAGTTTCTAGAAACAGTGGGTGGCTTATAACTAACCTTTAGATATTTTTTCGACAAAATGTTTCAAATAAAAGTTTTAGCTCTTAGTATAAGCACCTCATGTACGTAATGTACAACAAACCGTTAGAGCCATTTTAGAGAAAATCATGAAAAACCAACTTTCTTCATGTAAAGTGGCACTAATCTTCATGTCACATCCTCAGAAGGTACCTAATCCAAATACAAAAATTTGTTTTCATACAATTTTTCGTTCTGGAGCTAGGCTGTTTATAGGCACACAGATACGCACACAGACATGTTTTCGACGACAGGGACCTCAAAATATGTATCAACTTCGAATTCCGGGACCGAACACAATACTTGCTCAACGACCTATGGTATCTATGGTAAGGGCAGAGGAAGTAACAAATGCTATTTAATGGAATAATGGACAATTTACTGAAGTTTACTCTCTTGCATAATGAGAAAAGTATAAACTGACAACATAATAATTAACAATAACTCAGTTAGAACTTGATGGCTGGTCCCATGCATTGCAGTATCGCAACAGCATGACCATATTCCATAGCGTTTCAATGCCACTTGAACCTGAGATTATATCCAAACGCATTCCTCTGCCACTCTAGATACAGTAATACAAGAATATAATGGTACCATGGTAATGAACACAAGTATACATGTTTACCTATGTGATAATACAGTAAGCTGCTCTCGGATTGTCGTAATGGGCATGAGTGCTATTATACAGTACATGGTCAACATGAAGAGACTGAGTTAGTGTCTCTAATTAACTTAGAGATCATCTCTAATGCCAAGAGGTACCTAGATCTATTATTAAGGAAGAGAACTTATACAATATACCGTATGCCTAACAGAACTCTTTTATTAGTAAACATATGTTTTTATTTTATTTTATGTAGGAATATTATATTTCGTCTAGTTAGAATTTGCCTTACACGAATAGCCTACGCAATTAATATAACATACATAGTTTACATAATTTTCAATGAGTGCACATAGTAAACATATCCTAGGCCTATAGGCTATAAGTGAACTTGACTGGCTTTAAACATATATAGTAGTAAAATATACTGGGAAGAACATGTATTCAGCAAACATGGCCATTTTATTTTCTGGCATATACGTAGCACGTACGTAATTGTGACAAAAAAAAATTGTAATCTAGTTACACCGGGAAAACATGTTTTACGATGCTTAGAAACCGAAGAAGTGATTTGGAATGACGTCGGTCTGTCTGTTTGTGTACATCCATAGCAGGTAACGGTTGATTATACTCAACTCCTTTCTCTTTTAATTATGGATTTTGTTGAAATTTTATCGCTCCCCTTATAATTTAGTTTCTATGATTGAAATATTAAGGGAAATTTTCATGAAAACATTTGTCAATACTTTGATTACTAAAAAAAAATGGCTAACGATTATAATAAAAATCTAAGTTTCGAAACTTCTATCTCATTGAGAAATGGTTCATTGTTAGCAAGATAAATATAATGAACTTAACCGCTTTAGGTCTATAAGAGGAAGAAGAAAATCAATTAAACTGGAAAACTTTGGACCCAATGTCTAACTGGAGACTTACTGAAATTACAGACGTATTGAGTAAAAGCCTAAAACAGTGGTGCTGTTTTTTACGTACTCTAGAATGAAATTTCTCACTGTTAAGGACATATTTTTGGTGAATGAAAAAGTTGTAGAAGAGAACATGGCTAATCTTTTTCACAAAATTAAAGCACATTTAATGTGCTTTTTGTACGACGATAAATAACGAAATTCTTTCAACGTTACCTAGATAACAAATGACGAATGTTTCAGTGAGGTAAATTCAGAGCTACAAATTATTTACTCTATCCAATGCCTAGGAATGGCAATTCTGAAGTAAATAATGTGTTTCCAAAGTAATTAATTGTAAAAACTGCTGTGTCAACGATGGTCGTGAATTATGTAATGCAACCCTTGGACGCACTTATCTTGTTTTAACAATCATGTTCAAGTCAATTGCCCTTGTTAAAAATGTCGGAACTTGGGAAAATGCCCATGTATAATGGGGCGGGGTGTGATAAATAATTCGTGAGGGTTGCACTCGACAACAACCACTCTAACTGGTCAATTAACTTCCATTAACTGCAACTCATTTTATTTGTCGTTTATACCTGTCCATTAAGAGTGGGGGCAGGGAAATCTGTTGGTTCACATGGATTTGTCAGTATAGGCAGATAAGCACTTGTTACACTAGTTTGTTCATTTTATAGGGCAAGCGCTTGAAAGCTCATGCCATTCTTGTGCATAATTACTAGGGTAGGGCATTTAATGACCACAAAATAGTGAAAATAATTCAAAATGAAAAATGCCTTTATGACCTAAAAATAGTGAAAAAATTAGACGAAATTTAAAAAAATGACCAATAAATTTTCCGTTATTACTTATAATTAGTTCTTTTTATAAAGAAATGATTTGCTAAAAGCAATTTAACGGACGACACTATAATATTATTATAAATGAATTTAAAATATATAACACACTTATTTTATTACAAAAAAGTAAGTATATCTATACTACTTGGACGCCTTTAACGAAAAAAATAATTCTTTCTGAACTGGCATGCCCATTAAATTGCCTAATAATAATTCCCTAGCAAATATGTGCCATTTAAAAAGAAAGGAAAAATAATTCTTTATTGATACAAAACAAACTGCTATGGTATTTATAGTAAACCTGAATTAAAATTAACTATGAACACTTGGCGGAGATACTCAACTAAAAACAATTGTCTGTTGTCTGAAAGTAACTATTTGTACATGGAAAATCTCCTGTCTACCTCCACTGAAACACGACTAAAAATGACAGAAAATACCTATAAATGCCAAAAATGACCTAAAAATGCAGAAAATGACCTAAAAATTGCCAAAAAATGACCTATCTCTTGAAAATGAGGAAAAATGCAAAATGAAGCAAAAACAATCAAAAACAAATTGTCCTTATTTATTCAATTAATTAATTATAAACATTTATATATATTCGAGCTATCTTTTAATCGTCATATAAAGAGATGCAAAATAATCAAATGCCTTGCCCTAGTAATTACCTATAGGGCTGTATAAATAATTTCGAATTAACTTCTTGGTCAATAGAATAGCTTAAAATTGACCAATGATAATCATACTACCTTGATATTACAATCAGATATAATGTTAAAGTGCCATCAAGAAGTGTCTCCGCAGCTCTGGTTATGTTCGCCGCCCATGCGAAGGCTGGTATTCTTCCCTACCTTCCTTTCAGGTTCATAGCAGGGATACCAAGGAAGGCCATGTTAACTATAATTGTTGTTGGCACCTCTTCACAGAGCGAATTTCATTGTAAGACTGTACATGACCGTTCATTACAGGCTTTCCTACTGCTCAGTTTCGATAGCTTATTGTAGCTTCTCATTTTAAAATATCATGAGATGGAAGAAACGTAAATAGGCCACCGAATATGTGAGGAGTAGAAGGATGTTATTCAGTGGAACACCATCAATTTTGTTTTTCTTTTTGGTTTGCCAGTTGCCAGGGAGATTTCCTCGGAGTATCCGTTTAATTGTGTTGCTGGCGTTATTTACTGTCTCGGCCCGATATTTACAGTAAACACAGATCTCTCATGAGATGGGGTGGGGGAGAGTTCCTTGTTAACGAGCCACCCCCACCACAGCCAGCCACAACCCCAGGGAACACTCCAATCCCAAGCACGATTAGCATAACTTAAAGCCCTCTTCATACCTTGCACGAATCATTGCTCTCCACCTGACAAAACTCTGTTGCCACGTCATTCGATTTGGGAAACTCTGACAATTTCAATTTACTTCAAAATTACACAAATACATAAATAATGTTTATCTTAATCCTGAAACCTCGATAGAGCAGGAGTTCATGCTCGAGGGCATTAGGCCTCTACTATGTTTTACAATTGAATTTAATGTTACCGTAAAATTATCTTAAAACTAAGTAGACAAAATGTGATGATAAATACCAGGGGGGAAATGAAAAAAGCTGAGAGCAGTGGCAAGACTCAAGTGATTAAAGTAATAATATTTGAAATAATGAAAAATAATTATGATAGTAGTACCAGAAAGACAAACAGAAATTAAAAATGACGAAAATCAAAGTTTATATGATTTTTAAAAATTCTATATTTAAAAACTCCATAACTTCATTTGGCTAAACCTGATTGTAATTTAATTTTAGAATTATAGAGACAAGGACCAAAAATAGTGCTCTATGATAGACCAGCAGAACTGAAACATTTGAGGGGGAGAGAGAAAGAGAGCGAGAGAAGAGAGAGTGAGAAAAGAGAGAAAGAGAAAAAAGCTGAATATATGCTTGAACTTATAAACAGTTTAATGGTTGTAATTCCTTCCAAAATGCACAATAAGTTTTAATAGTTGTTCATTTAGGTCTAATGATGAAGGAAAAGCTCGAAATGATTTACAATATTATTTTAATAGTTTCACTAAACTCGATAATTCGATGATCACTGTCTCAGCCGGGTAATACCGACTGGAACTAAGTGTACAATGACGCCAATAACCAGGGCCGTCGCGTGGGCAGGGCGACCAGGGGGGCGCCGTGGCAACGGCAAAAATAAAACAACAAAATTTGAAATAATATGTTAGATGTACATAACGTATTTTTCAAAGTTAAGTATAACTGAATTTTGAATATTACGTTGTATGTATTTATTGAACAAATAAATATTTGACACCAATAACTTTATATTCGCTAAGTTACCCCAAAATAAATATTTGCTCAAAATTGAACAGCTGTATATTTGCTTGTATACTGTTAATAATAATAACTTAATAATAATGCGTGTTTAACCCCATTATGTTTATATGTATTTGATAGTGTCGCGTCACGTCGCTCGCTGTGTGTTTGGGTGCACGTGGGATTGAGTTTTTTTGGGGGGGGGCGCCTGACGAAATCTTTCCCCGGGCGCCAACAAACCACGCGACGGCCCTACCAATAACACTAACATGACTACGAGCCGACTGAACTCAGTAGATGTTCGAGTAGGCGGCGTGATATTTCACGTGGGATAATACAATGGTAAATACAGGATGACGAAACAGTATTAATTAGGGGAGACCTTCGAAAATTATCGCAAAGGCATCGAACTTCTTATACTGTGACATTCTCTCAAAACATTAATGATAGATTTATAGCTTTGTGTAACTTAACAAGTATATTTTTATACAACACTGAATAATAGTTGGCTTATGTAAATATCTATTTTATTATTTTTATGTAACATGTAACACAATAGTTTGTACAGGACATGGTAATAAATTCCCTGTGTAAAATCTAATATATCAGTGCACTTTCAAAGCAATCCCAGATTTTATGACATTTTCTGAAAGTTATTTTTTCTGTAAAATATAGGATTATTTTTTAGGGTATAGGGTGGTAAACATCTGTGATATCAATTCATTGACAATTACCCTCAAAAGGAAAAATTAAATTTATTAATTCTTAAACGAAGGTGTGGAAGGGTTTAAAAGCTGCTGCAATTAGGTAAGTAATGACAGCTATATTCTAGGTCAGTGACACTTAATGCCAGTGATAGGTTATGTTAAGTTAGGAACATTTATACCAGTTTAGCAGCAGCATAGAGAATAGTGCAGGTTTCCTTATGTGCATATTGAATGTTTTCTTGCGCTGGGAAATTTCATTACTATGACAATCGTTCCATTTTTGTTATTCTCGGCTCGGAACGGCGAGGTCGTTAGTCGCGGAGGAAACCTCACTGTTACTGGCTGTCGCGTTTTCAAGCTGTTCCTTAATAGAATCTGAAAACAGATTTCCAAATTCTTTTGACAAAAAATACCATTTCCAAGCTTTAAACCTACTTCAAAGTGACGGTGATAATATAAGTTGATCACACTCGCAGTTTTAAATTTATAATATTCCATGAATAGGAAAATTAAACTGAACTAATTTATTTCAGTAATATTCTGGTTAAATATCTCTAACTGTGCAGTTTCATCTAATATCGGTATTTCAATGTCCAGTTTATCTACCGTTATGCTCAAGTGTTTATTTAAATTTCTATGCAAGAAAAATGATTGTACGGTATGCAATATTGTTTATGTTGAAGCAACACAGCTGCTTTCCTTATTAATGTTGTCATGTTGTGAAACCTGATAGTGGAGTCCCCTAGGCTACGTGTGGCATATGTAATGACATCTTGGGGGCTCTGCCCGTAATTACACCGGACACACGTTTGACTCCAGTTCGGGACAAATATTGACATTCCCATGCAATAGCGAAGTTACAGTATCAAGTGTGTTTCACTCCCACGAGAGTCTGCAAATGACATTTCAAGCCAGTATCATACCTCTGAGATCGGCAACTAGTGGGTGGCGGAATTGTAATTTTGATTATGTCATCAAACTATATACCTCAAGAGATGGAGATTTTTATACTTTTTACTGAACTTAACGAATCTTTCTAATTATGCGAAATATTTCAAGAAAGCAGGTCGAGAAAATATATAGCCTACCGTAGTTTATAATATATAATTTATAATATATAATTTTATACAAAGTACTATAAAACGTTATTTAGTAAAGTGATAGGCTACTCGGATAAACATCAATTTATTTATTTGCGTAGTCATGAATACCACAGTTGATTCTATAGAGAATAAAAAAATACTAAACTTCGTGGCGCTAAATCCCTGGGGCCTACCCTCCGATTTCTGAGTCATCTAACATAGGCAGATGGAGGATTGGAAGCATTTTGTTAGCATGTCAACACGCAAGCCAGATAATGATGGTTTTAGTGACCGGAGCCGCTACTTCTCAATCAAGTAGCTCCTCAGTTTTATCACAAAGCTGAGTGTACCCCGTTACAGACCTCCCTTCCTCAGAAAAATCAGAAGAGATACCGGGAATCCGGGCTGCAGATCTGTAGCCAGTGATGTTAACCACGAGACCACGCAGGCAAGTCGAGTGATTCTACAGACTGAAGTAAAAAAACACGGTCTTCCTGGTGTGAGATTTATGTAGTTAGGCTAATGACAATTGTTAACAGCCTCAGCAATAGATTTAATATTTATGTAGACATATGTCTCTTCTGAGAGTAACAGAATCAAGATTTCTCTTCATATAAGAAAAGTAAAGTAAGTAAATATTTACTACCGGTACTGTTAATTTAAAACAATAAAGGCTTGCAGTGCACATTGCATCCAGAACCTGTTATTGTACTGTACGTATTCCTATTTTTGTGTAAGCCGAGAACTTCTGAAGTGCCTTACCCAGAGTCAAATAGAGACAGGACGATCCTTTGAACAAAGCAGAGTAAGCATTTTAAAACTATAATTTCAGTTCTAAAATTTCTTGGTTGGCGTAATAGTCAAATAATTCTGGACATTCTAACTCAATATATACAGCATCTATATTCGAAAACCAAGTTAAGTTATTATTGAGTTTTTATCATGAAGCTTAACATCCGACTGTGTATTCATAATTCAAGGTAATTTTATTCTAAAAAAGGTGTTTTAAAAAATATATATTCATATACGAAAAATGGAAGCAAAGTTAAGTTCGAATGATAGGATATATACTGTAGCCTTCAGAAGTTGTTGAAGCCGTACCCAAGCCATGTCTGTACCTAAATTACCACACATGTGCTTCATTATATCAAAGCTCGTGTGCATGCGCAAGCAGTCGTGTCTTAGCTGCTGTGCATTAAATTTTAACTCTATAATATTAAGAAATAAAGTGGAAGTCAAGACAGCGGAAGATTGACATTTTGTAAACTTTAACAACTAACAAATACAATTATAATCCATTTCTTCAATAATACATACATACACAAATACATATATATATATATTGTAACGACACAGTTATTGACATTTACTTTACATCATATTACATATTATGAAAGTCATGGCAAAGGAAGGTCGAATTTGAAAACTTCAACAAGTAGCAAATATGATTATATTGTACATCTGCAACATAGGCCCACATTACATCTAAAATATATAGTTTTGAAACGATGCCTATTCCCAACTAGAGATAGAGATATCGACACAATACATTTAACCTTTGGTGAATGATCAGGTTATTTTCACCAGACCTTCCCCTAAAAAATTAATATCTGTCATCTCTACTTAACCAGACAATGGACTGATACTCCATTACTATGGAAGACCTTATTCTACATGGATTAATATCGTTAGTTTTGTAAAAGCTAAATGTATATGTTATATATATAATATAATATATGTATCTAATATATGTAATTATTAATTCCTTATGGAAGTTCTATGGACACCCTTGTTTTGATGAAAACTTATCAAAACAGATCCACGAATGTAGTGATTAAGTTATTATGTCAAGTATTGGCACTCATCAATAATTAGTTTATAGCTTTCATTTGTTTCACAGCATAGTATTATCAATGGGTTCTTTGCAAAATAATCCCTTTCATCCAATTGAAATCAGCTTACTCTGTCATTACTTTCAGATTATATCTGGCTTGTCTGTCGGCCTACGTTTTACACAGAGATTAACCCTTGTAGTAAATCCTCCTTGTTTTCACAATTAAATTTGGATAATTGAACTGCGAAAATTCAATATTGTTCGATTCATATTAGTGGCTTAGTTTTGTATCACATCACTGACGTTCTCTTGATCTCAGTTTCCCAAAATGGCGTTCGCCTATATTATTACTATAGCCTACTGTAAATCACTTTTGATAAATGCATATTTCGAAATAAGTAAAATTTCAACACTTCTTAACATATTCTACATTCTCTACTGTCCTCCAATTCTTATTATAAAATGAAGTTTTATTAGAACTTTGAAACTCCAGTGACAAATGTTTTTTAGTCTTTATGGAATACGACTTTTAATTAAAATGGTTGAAGTCCAATTATATTTACATGGGTACTAATTTTCGAGCTGTTAATGATGTCAATAATGTGCTCAGAATACAAATTGTTTAAGTTAAGTTGTAAGTTTGGCCTCAAACAAGTCATTAGATTAGTAGTCCTATCTTGATTCAGATCTTGCAATTCACTGCCATGTAAGGTAAAATAGTTGAAGACGGGCCTACCGAACTAGGCCTTTTAAAATAACTCACACTGATGAAACTGTTAAGCCATTATTACATTAAATAATTGCATTGTTAAACCTACACCATTAGTGCTTGGAGCACCTCAAATAATGATAGAGAGGTAGCCAAAGCTACCGTTGGAGACAAAGTATGTAGTATATTAATATCTAGATGGTTTGCCTTTTGGTTGGCCTAGATGGTTTGCCTTTTGGTTGGCCTAGATGGTTTGGTTAATTTTATTCATTGACTCAAAAAAGAGAAGTAGGCCTAAGTTACCTTTACAATTTTAGTCCAGGCTATTCTATATATTGTATAAGGAATATTATACAAAAAGAATAAAACTTGAGGAGTTAAAGGCAAACCATATAGATATTATTATTTTTACATGAGGCTATAAGGTGGAAACACACATTATATTCTATTATAATGGTTCACCATTATAATATAGCATTACATAAGGCTAAAAAGCAGTCTTGCAATGTACCCATATATTCTTCGTCCTACAAAGAAATCTCAAAATGCATGCTTTGGACACAGAAAGCAATATGTTTCATATTAGATTTTTTAGATGATCATAATGGAGCTCAACCTCGATTCTGGTTTCTTTTATTTTCGGGGGCGGCCAGCGTAATAAACAGAAAGTTGGCTCAAGTTTTGAGATATTTTCATTATGATTATTGTATTCCATAAGATGTTTCCAATCTCCAGTTACTTTAGCCATGTACATTTTAAATAAAGAATCATTCCTCACATATTGAAAAAATAATCCGTAATTTGTTGATAAGGTTGCTCGTTTACTGATTGAATTCGTGGTTATACTGGATAGTTCTACTTCTCTCAAATGTCTTTTACGAGCTTCAAGTCGGATCGCAATTTCAGAATTAGTTGCTGGGGGTTTTAAACACAAACTCCTTCAATTTTTTCGCCCTTCTTTTCCGTACTTTCCTCTTTTTCCTTGCCTTGGAAAACCTTTTAAAGAGATAAATGAGATTTTTTTTCTGTAATGAAAATGTTGCCGTCGGGTGGTACAGAACTAATAGGAAAGGTAGAGGAAAGCGATGCTGGGAATGTCGGAGAAATGAAACTACGCAAGTTAAGTAAAAATGAAATAGAAAACACGCAAAAACATTCAGAAAGAGAACTCTTGTAACAGGCTGAGAACTCTTTAACATTTTGAAATCGGTTTAAACGAAACCTGCAACTGAAATTACCGCTTTAATAATAATTTCATAAACATTATTTTCAGTAAATATTTCTATACGATCGAATAAGTACATAGTAATAGCTTAATAAAATAATAGCTTAGCATACTTAACACTAGACCCAAGTTCCATGGGGTCAAACTCGATTATAGGCTGTATTATAAAGATATGATCTTTGCTATATGTGTCCTCTGGAATAAAAGTAAAGCCGTTGGCCTTGGGTCGTAGATTTACGGCATGAAAAACTATACCCTTAAACATAGACGCTTCTTTTTGAACCTGTTTCTTCCATTCTTAGGATCCTTCCCTAGGCCTAAGAAAATACCCTTTATCTCTTGGCATGGTAGAACTAATGGAACTGTACAGTCATTGTGGTTAAAGAGATCTCGATAGAGGAGAGAGTATGGGAACGGCGTAAGCATTAAATTACACTTCCTGTAATAATACTATTGTAATTCATGTGAGAGGGGGTACGCCGTAGCGTAGTGGTTGAGGCGCTGCGCTACAAACCGGAAGGTCGCGGGTTCGATTCCCGATGAGGTTGTTGGAGTTTTTCAATTGGCATAATCCTTCTGGTGGCACTATGGCCCTGGAGTCGACTCAACCGCCAACAGAAATGAGTACCAGGAGCATTCCTGGGGGTAAAGGCGGCCGGTGCGTAAGGCTGACAACCTTACCACCTTCATGTGCCGAATGTCTAAAAATCTGGGAGCCTCAACCTCCTGGAACCCTCTGGGCCTCCATGGCCTGTAATAGGGAACACTTTACTTTACAAATTCATGTGAGACCCTAGAGAATCATTTTAAAACATATCTTGAATGAAATATATATTCCAGGATTGTATAGTTCCCGCATGAAATCTGTGCCGATCGCCTACGTCATTGCATTATGTTTTCATGGGGACTGTAGCGTCGATTGGCCTGCTACCTATCTCTCTCGCACAACAGTACCTCCCTTTCTATTTTTAAAGGCCAAGCTACCTCTCTCTCTCGCACAATAGCATGTCTCTCTCTAGCGAGTAACGGTCTCATCGGCACAGATTTCGTGCGAGATCTTAAGTAATTTTAAAGGCTTACATTGAAAGTAAGTTTTGGTTTCAGAAATCTGCTTTGAATTACGCCATGTGTATATGGAGGCGTCTCGTAATTCACCGCACCACACATGTTACTTCCAATGGTATGACAAGATTTAGCTTTGATCGCAATGAGTACATTTCGATATTCCCTCTGCCTCTTAATATAATATATTATGTATGTCATTCTCTTCATGTCAATTGGTTGCAAAATGAAGAGAATATCGTTACCACATTGTATCGCATTCCCGAAGGATACATAACCCACTTAAATCTTTTAATGCACTCTTCACTCTAAGCGTGGCCAATACATCTTCCTCCCTTTACATTCTGATAGAATAAGAAGAGGTCATATTGCAAAGAACACGTATTCAGTTGTTTCAACCTAATGCATGCTTTATTGTTTACCAGGCAACACTGAGTTTCTACAAATATTGGGTATAAGCACTCCATGTACAAAATTTAAAGAAAATCGTTAGAGCCGTTTTCGAGAAAATAGCCAAAACCAAAATTTTATTCATGTAAAGTCTCCTTAAAAGTAATAGAAAGTCGTCGCGTATCTTCGTGTCACATCCTCAGTAAGTACCTAACCCAAATGCAACATTTTGTTTTCATGCGATTTTCCGTTCTGGTGCTAGGCACACAGGTACATAGTATTTTTTTGTATCTGGTCACCTCAAAATGTATATTTATGTTATACCGTAATATCAACTTCGAATATGGGAGTCGAAAACAATACAGACTCTACCTATAGTACCTACGGTACGGGCAGAGGAAGTATTAATTTTCGGCTATACTATCTATCTCTCTCTCTCTCTCTCTCTCTCTCTCTCTCTCTCTATATATATATATATATATATATATATATATATATATATGTGTGTGTGTGTGTGTGTGTGTGAGTGTGTGTATATTTATCACTTATTTATGTTTGTAAGTTATTTTTATTTAAACAGAGGTGGATTTTCTAACCTCTGAAAATGTCTGAATTTGATTCTGTGTATGGATAGTGCACTTAACAGATGATAACCAGGATGCCAAATATAATCTTGATAGGTCTTCATCTTGTGCCTTGTTTTTAGATATGTATTTTTAATGATGCAGTAGGCCTATAACATATTATTAAAATTCTGCTCCTCTCCGAAATTTAATTTTCACAACATGAATAAATATTAGCTTCTATAATAATTATTAATTATTATTATTAATAATTATAATTGAAATAGATAAAACGCATTATGCGTTTTGAATACAAAGAAGTGCACATGGAAGGTACAATCTTGTGGTTTATGTTTAAAGAAATGTTTACCCTCCTTATCCGCTTTCAAAAAAATATTTTTAAAAATATATGTTGATAAAAAATACTCGGCATATTATTTCTAGTAGGACATGGATAGGCCTACTCATAAAACATTCCAAGCTGTAACACTAAAACTAGAGAAGCCTTGAAATCATGGAAACACTTTACAAATTACGAAAAGGAAAATTTTAAACAAATACGTAATCATGTAATTAAGAGTTTTTCCTAGTTAAAATTTATAACGGAAGTAGCATCCTCTAACATAGCACTATCGCCTAGATTAAAATATTCGGGAAAGTTGAATAAAACAGATTTTTATATTATTTATGAAAAAAATCTCACTTGCAGTAGCGTAAAAGAATAAGTGCAATGTGGAGTAAAGAACTAGGCCTATACAGCTGCGGTATCTTTAATGAAGGCCAATGCCCTTTCCTTTACAGACCTCTTGAGAAATTCACTAGGACCTTTTCAGGATTATGTGACAGACTAAAGTCGATTTACTAAATCAAGTCACGTAAAGTCTGTCTGTCCTTAAGTTAATTACGAAGATAGACATGTCGCGATTCCCTGCAGTATTGCCGCTGCTATGACAACTTCACAAAAATTAAAAAAAATCCTTTATTACTTCTTTCGGCTTCCTTCTTTTGTCTCTTAATTAAAGAACTGTTGCGAACTGCTTCTCTGAACAATACGTTAGTGAATAAGCGATTAAATTTTGTTTCAAATGCAGTGAAAGACCAAATATGCCCTAACTTCCAGTCACGCAATATTAACTTAACCAGAAATTTAAAAATCCCGTTTTCACAAGCAAACAAAAAATCCATCTGAAGGGCCTGTAGTTAAAAAGGTTTTGAGCCGTGGTGAAGGAGGCTCCGGCTCGAATCCCATCTCGGGCGTGGATGTTGTGTAACGATTGCAAAAAATGAAAAAGGAAAACAAATAAAAAAGATATTGAGGATAAAATGCAAGAAAAAATTGAAATGGAGATTTTTCGATTTAGCATATATACGTCAGTAGCAGTGAAAAGGTTAATAATTAATTGACTCAATGAATAGGCCTATGAAAACGAATATTAGAAAATAAGCTTATTTGCAGGACATTGAAAAGGAAGACGAGGCTGAAGAAATTCTAGGTGGAAACGAGTGTAAATAGATATCAAAAGAAGTGGGAGGAAAAAGGCGTATGAAAGAAAACTCTTTAGAAACGGTAGTCCGGTCTTTATACTCCCCGGTGAAAGGTGTCAATTGCCTTAGAATAAAGCTTAGATACGCATTCGCGAACTCTTCAAAAGATCGTCTTATTTTTCTTCTTTCTACTGTGCTTTTATCACTGCTTTCTGTAGAGCTATCTCTTCGAAGAAAACTCTTCAGTTAGAAGTACTATTTAGTGACACTATCGTGTGCTTATGCATGGTTAGAGATATAAAGTGGCATGACAGTTTTTTATTGTTTAACCTATTTGTTAGCCAAATCTCTGATTGCTCAGCAATATAGACGAGAATAGTCTAGACATTATAGTCGAATCTTTAAATCAAGTGTATGGCACAGTTGTCATTATTATTATTATTATTATTATTACGATTGTTATTATTACTATTATTATCATTATTATTACGATTGTTATTATTATTATCATTATTATTACGATTGTTATTATTATTATCATTATTATTATTATTATTATCATAGAAATCCTTTATCAACGTGCAACATTTGTTAGAGGATGGTTAAGTAGTTTAAACTTGAAGACGCATCTATGTTAGGCCTGTTCCTAAACCTAAGCCGTGTTCTGTCCCGTATCATGTTTCTTTTTTGCCACGTCTGATGCTTGTAATGATGCGCCATATGATCGATATTTAGTGTTAATGTGGTCATCAGTACCAGGGAGTAGCCTACATCATTCGATGTTAATGTTTTATTAGGGATTTTAACTTTAGCTTGTTTTCAGCCGGTTATGGTTAATGTAGATTATTTTGTTCCACAGATGCTAATGAAATCATAATCTTTGAAGACTTCACTTTAATTAATTAATTAATTAATGTAAAAATACGATATATGTGTTGTCTAATGGAGGATAGTGCTCACGTATACTGTAATGATGTTTCGTTAAAAAGGGTGTTGAAGAACATTAATTTCCCTTAATCTCATTCCATTAACTCACTTTTAATCCAAAGTATTCCACAAAATAATATTAATAATCAAATTGTATAGAAAAATCCTGTCATAAGAAACTCTCAGAGTAAGTAAATAATAAATGAATCCGTAATTTAATTGATATATAAGCTTTCATGAACCACAGATTATTGTCTCTGTTGGATATTACATGAGAATATTATAGGAGAAAAATTCCTCCGACACTGGGACTTGAACCCAGGACATTTGGCTATTTGCGCCAATGCTCTACCAACTGAGCTAAGCCGGAGTTCAATTGACAGCGCCAGATGATATATGACATAACTTGTCTGTCTGTGAGGTAGACCATTAGGGCAATCAGTCATAGGAGAGAGGTTCCGTCTGGCGCTGTGAATTGAACTCCGGCTTAGCTCAGTTAGTAGAGCATTGGCGCGAATAGCCAAATGTCCTGGGTTCAAGTCCCAGTGCCGGAGGAATTTTTCTCCTATAATATTCTCCAGTAATTGAATATTTTGCTAATACTACTTCAGTTATAGGAAATAATAATAAGGAAACCATATAAATCAATTAAAAAGTTATAACATATTCATATTAAACTTAGTTTCCATTATGTTGAAAGTTTTTCCTCGCTAGTTGCTGTTGGACTGGGTGTGGAAGTAAGGCACTGATCATTTATTGTTATCTCTGTAAGATAATAAATTTGTTAAATATTGAGCATATGGTAGTCCTATTAATGCTTATTACCGTCGAGTGTTAACATTGTCAACAAAAAGTGAAGGACATAAAAGAAATTTTTAATTTAAGTTAATTTAAATGACTGTGAAACTTGGTATTTAAACTTTTTAATAATTCAACAAACAGTTAAAGCCGCTCACTTCGCCAAAAATTTTCAGATTTGGAGCCATTCTGGACTTATTGTCTCTGCCTTGTAAATATTTCTCCAGTAGGATCAATAGAATCACGTGTGACAAGATCTCTTCGAAAACATTAGCCTGTACTCTTAGTGGCAGCATTGCTGTAACTATACGAATCCTCTTACTTGATCTGAGAGTATCAAATGAGTGAAATAGTCCCCAAAATTATTTAGGTTAAAATGAAGTCAATTAAAACACAATTAATCTATATTAATAAAAATTAATCTATATTAATAAAAATTAATTTACAAAAGAGTTCTTGCCGCATCACGTTAGAACGGCTCGACCGATTTCGCTGATTTCTATTTTGTTGTGTTCGTAATTGTCAGGACAAGGTTTGTATGAAAGAAAATTTTTGAAAAATCCATGAGAAAAAGCGGAAATGTGAAATGAGGCACAGTTAGAGAGTTCTGCTGTCAATTGTTTACATTAAAAAAAGATTAAAACATTGAAGTGTGACATATTCACAGTTTGAGAGTTCCGATTTCACATGTTTTCATAAAAAAAAAAAAAAAAGTGTGAGCCAACCAAGCCAAAAGTGTGTATGTATGTATGAGGCTATTTATGTTCCCTATACAAAACTACATTTCTTGGCCAATTTGCGCGAAATTTTGCACACATACCCAGTTAAGCCCGGGAAGTAACGCGGTACAGGCTTCTTATCCGACAGCCATGTACTGCGTGTTATCTAAACACAATCCACAAGGCGCTATTTATCATATTCTGTACTATTGAGTCGTAGGCATTCACTGTGTCCTCTGCATTCACGATACAGGCTTATTCTCCGACAGCCGTGTACTGCGTGTTATCTAATCACAATCCGCAAGGCGCTATTTACCATATTCAGTGCTGTTGAGACGTAAGTTGTATGTGAAATAATATAATTTCCTTTTGTATTTTATTGAAGCTAAATTCTGGAGTTAAAAATGGTTCAGTTAGTAGGCCTATTCAATTATTGCAAATTGACCTGAATTTAGTTTAGAGAGAAAATCCACAAGGGATAGCAGCCCCAATTATAAGGAAACCCCTGAGCGTTCAGCTTACTATTAAATCTACACGACACATACACACACAATTATATATATATATATATATTAATAAAAATGAATTTCCAAAATGTATGTTGCAAAATCACTTGAGAACGGCTCGACCGATTTAGCTGATTTCTTTTTTTTTTGTTGTGTTCGTAATTGTCAGGACAAGGTTTGTATGAAAGAGAATTTTTGGAAAATCCACGAAAAAAGTCAGAAATGTGAAATGAGGCACAGTTAGAGAGTTCTACTGTCAATTGTTTACATAAAAAAAGTTTTAAAAATGAAGTGTGACAAAAGAAGAGTGACATATTCACAGTTTCAGAGTTCCGCTGCCACATGTTTTCATAAAACAAACAAACAAAAAAAGAAGTGTGAGTCTTGCAACCAAGCCAAATCGAAAGTGTTTATGTATGTATGTGGGTATGTATGTTCCCTATACAAATCTACAGTTCTTGGCCAATTTGCACGAAATTTTGCACACATACACAGTTAAGCCCGGGAAGTAACACGGTGAACACTAAAATTCAAACAAACCTCTCCTTCCCTTGAAATTGTATGTAATTTCTGAAAATATTATACTGAAAAGTGAAATGCAATTCAGTTATCATGACAACAGTGTACAGTTTATAGTGTTCACATAGAGCTTTGGGAACTATACAATACTGGGCTTCAACAGATTCTGATGCTATCGATGTAATTGGTGAAAATAATTAATGAAAAATGAAATCCACGAAAATAAAGCACAGTGTGATGCAGTCAGATAACTTTCTCTACCCTCAACATGGAAAATATCATTTTCTCACTTCACATTTTGATGTAGAATGAGCGGTCGTATTGCAGGCACAGCTTAAGTGTGTGCCAGTGAGTATGCTATATCAGAAGTCGGTAAAAAATCCTATCCACTGATTCGTCACTCATAGCTGTAGGCTTTGTATAGGGATGTTTATCATAGGCCCTAAACTTCTACAAGAAGACAAAATAGGATGGAACATTTTCAGTCCTATGCCCGCAGTATATTATGTCCCATGTTTTGGGGGAGGAAAGTATGAAAGTGATATTGATTTTTTTTTATTTCAGCTCCGAAACGGTTATATGGTAACATGAGAGTGGGAAATAAAAATTTCCATAAAGACAATACAATCTTATGTAATCGGATTTTATTTTTATTCTTATTTCAACCCCTCCCGGGCATGGTGTGTAGAAGCAACGGAATGCAACATTCGACATCCTCTGTGAGCCATAAAAAGCTATATCTATCGTTTTCTGAGGGAATAGTTTGAGTGTGATAAGTCGTTCTTCCCCAAGTTCTATGTAGGCCTACATGTTATGTATATACGGCCCTAGAGCTTGAAAATTGAAAGTCCTTCATAAGATAATTTCAAATTACAAATAAAAACCCGGGCAACGCCGGGCCTTTTAAGCTAGTTATTAATAAAATAATCACGCAGATCTTTTTTTTTTATTTATTTATTTTTTATTTATTTATTTATACAAATTTAGATCTAGATCTAGCTTCAACATTGCTGTTTTTCAGTGAATATGTACGAGGGAGAATCAAATGAAAACAGCAATGAATTTTTTTCCACTATTTTACTACAGGAAGAATGTTTGCTTGTACATTATTTTCTACATAGTCCCCTCCCATTTAATGCACTTACGCCATTGGATAGGAAGATCTTCGATACCACATGAGAAACATTATTTTTGTTGACGCCGTAGCCACTCCTGCATCATCGATTGGACGTCTTCATCAGAATTGAACTTCTGCTTTCCAAGGAGATCCTTTAACGGACCAAAGATTTGGAAACCTGATGGTGACAAACCGAAGGGGTTGCCGAGAGCAGGTGTTTTGCTTCAACATGATAACGCCTGTCCTCATGCTGTTCGTGCAACCATGAAAACTATCGACGACATATGCCTCAAGTGCCTCCCACATCTGCCATACTTGCCACATTTCCACATTTTTAGTCCATTAAAGAAGCTTCTTGGAGGGCAGAAGTTCAAGTCTGATGAAGACTTCCAATCGGCGGTGCTCCAGTGCCTACAGTGTCAACCAGAGTAATTTTTCTCGTGCGGTATTGAAGCACTTCCTATCTGATGGATAAGTGCATTGAACTGGGAGGGGACTATGTAGAAAACTAATGTACAAGAAAACATTCTTTCTGCAGAAAAAACAGTGGAAAAAAATTAATTGTGGTTTTCATTTGATTCTCCCTCGTATTGATATATCACTTTGTGTGTTGTTCAATTCGTTTTTACAATATTAAATGTACACTAGACATTCATTGTATTAGTCTTACTGTTATATACAATCGTTCCATTCGAAATAATCTCGGATTAAGAACAGTGGCATGGCTACTAAGAAAAATCAGTTCTGACATATCCAAACACTTTAGTTGAATAGAAATTCCAAATTTTAATTCAACATTTTGAACAGATACACCTGAACACTAAAACCAACTCCTTTCTTACTCGTACAAATTAAAGAACCATTCTAATAGCCGTTCTACTTAAACAGAATAAAGTTCCTCTGTTTCATTTTTTGTTTCCAGTACAAAGTGTAAGCCTTTGTGTATTAAAATTCAGATCCAACCCCCACGCATTTTACTTAAGGGGAAGAAGGGGTGAGTTTCCTGTCTACAGCGAGGCCTCCAGTTTTAATAATTGTCTTTTCTTAATTAAGTATCCAGCAAAGAAGGAGATGGGACAAAGATGTTCACGGAAGAACCTGGAATTGTCTCTTGCCTGAAAGAGATTTTCGTGAGAAGAGGAAATTGGGAAAGTCAGGCTGGAAGTGGTTGGCATACCTTAGCTTCAGAGGTGTGGGAGGGAGAGGAAATGCAAAGGGCTTTCAGGTGCGTGTGGTAGTATCTGGGGTATTGTAAATCTGAAGACGAAAGCGTTACTCAGCCACAAATATTAAAACCATAAGTTTAACTTCTTCTAATGTAATTTCTTCTTCCCCCCAGTTTTTAGCCACGTGGCACCGATCTGGTCTCGATGGGGGATTAAATTACACTTAAAGACTCATTTGCGAAGTATATGATTCTGGAGACACAGGGTGTTTAAAAGTGGTAAACATCTTTGACACGTTAGGAACTGTTATAAATTGATTTCCTTTATTACAACGGAAATATGAGAAGTGTGTCTCTAATAGATTATTCCATTCATACGACGCGTGTTTGATGTAGACCAGTAATGTTTAGCAATGCCTCGGATATCGATCAATGACGATCGTTTATCGTATAATGTGCTTGCAAGGTTCGCGAGGACGCAGTTTTATCTGATAAAACGTGAGCTCGGTACGGGACATGTAATGATCAATACGTCACATATCTGATAGCTGCTAGTCAAAAATGATAAAAACGCATTATTTTATACAAGAACACTTATTTGATAATTGTAAAAACTTAAACGTGCACTGTTTAAAAGCATAATTTCGATTCGGTGCAAGCCAGTGAGTGATTTTGTACTTAACTTCAGGACATAGCTTACATAATTTAAAATAAAAAAGTTTCCAACAATATGTGTCCAATGTCTAACTGATATAGAATGTCTTATAATCGCTTTTCTTTTATAGATATTTTATTTTACTTAACATAGTTCAATATTAATATCATTTTTACATGAATGTTCTGTTTGCAGTCTGAAGTACTTACTGTTTAAAGGCTGTGTTTTACTGGCGTTTTTAATTAAGAAAGCCAATCGTGGGTGAATGAATAGGATATATATACGTCACATTTGTAATAGCTGCCACTGAACATGATAAAAATACATATTTTTATACAACAAAACTTATTTGGGAATTGTAACAATTTACAAGTACACTATTTGAAAACATATGTTTGGTACTTCTTCTCGATTTGACTCGTTTAAAGTTAACGACTGAAATAATTTGTTTCCAATAAATTAAGCTTACAGGCCAATTAACCTTTATCCCTTTGAGCCAACAGTATTCATTTTTATAATTTGAAAACATAAAAATGTAGGCCTATTCATTGATTTTGCAATGAGTACCATTGAGTACCATTGAGTACCAAATTTGGCCTTTTTCCATTGAATGCAACATTATGTAAAAATGCTTATATGAATAGTTGTCCTGTTTTCAAGGTAAAATATATGTTTTTACGCCAGTTTATAAAAAAGTACATTACTACCGATATATTTTCCCATGTAAATTACTTCACTCGGTGTATAAAAAATAACCTGGTAGTAGTTTTCGGTTATGATTCCAGTTCGTGATATTTTATGTATTATCCCTAAAAAAGTACCTAACAATATGTGTGTGGGGGGGGGGGAATTATGTAGTGTGTAAATAATTCAGTTCCAAATATGAGATAAGAACTTAAACTTTCACCACATATTCCGTTATCGATTTACAGGTCTTTACTCCATGCCTATATAATAGGGTTTCCATTTTAATTCAGATCGTATACTGATTACTTTCTCTCATTCTCTCTCCTTCTATCTCTCTTGTTCTCTAAAGAGGCAAACAAACGAATGTCGAGAGAAGGGTGACACCCAGGGACAAATAGTTGCACGTCACCCTAACCCCAGAGGTGCGGCATGCAAGGAAAACTTTTGGCTTTGTCTTTAACCTCAACTCAGGGGGTTACTGTTTGTGTTCCCCATTGATTGCTAGGGTGGTATGGTCCTTAGGCTATACACAAAAGCATGGGTCAACATTTTCCATCTGAGATTTCATAGGATCTAAAGAGCGTGTAGATCATTTAATAGTTAAATGGAACGATTATTATAGGTATTTTATAAACTCTGAACAATTTTATTTAGTATTTCGTAAATATACTGATTATTTAATTTTACATGAGAAATTCGCATGGCAGCCTTTATCTCAAAAGTATGATTCTAGTGATTCTTGAGAATGTATACATGTATACATTTCTTCGTGTTTCTACAACTCAAATTAAATGAAATACAGAACCTGGTTTCCGAATGCAGAAAAACATTTTCATTAAATCAGAAGTTCCATTAAGATTGTTATTGAAAAATCAAATGTGACTATCGTTGAAACAAAATACATTACCACAAGAGTCAGTAGTAATATTACTGAATTTAAAATATATAAGGCTCAAGCAATGATGTAGCATTACAACAGTCAACTCTGAATGAAGAACTCCTTTAATAAACTGTAACTTAATAGTCGTTTGTAGGATAACCACGGTATAAAAGAATAATAAAAGTTATGAATATGTATGAATAACAATATCCATGAAAATGTAAATAAGAGTAAATATAACAGTATAATGACACAACTCAAACAATTTGGAACCATATCACCTAAAAAAGAAAAAAATATTAAAATGAATTCAGTATGCAGATCGCTTCTTAGTAACTTATTTTTTTATTTGTGTTATTCCTATTTTAAAATGTTACTTCATATGTTACTGACAAATACATTATTTAAAAAGTGGGGAAAAGTAAAAAAAAAAAAAAAAAAAAAAAAAATGATAACGAAAAATCATGAGCAGGTAATCTTATTAGTACCCTTCCTTCAAGAACGATTCAAACAGGAACATATGAGCCATGCATGTTGGTTTACTAATGCAAAATCTCAGGCTCCCATGACCACATCCCTTGATTAAGAATTTTTATTCCCCCTTCACAATCTTCGATAGAATTCTGAAATGGTCTAAATACCGGTATATTAAATTCTAGCAAATACCCGTATGTACAAATACATTAATTATCTGTGAGTTGACTATGCCACCTAATTATTGTTAACTTCTTCAGCCCGTCGTTAGTGACATTGATAATGACTGACCAAGTACAAAGAATATTCCTTTATATGGGTTCTAAAAGACAATGTAATATAGTCAAATTATAAGGCAACAAGACTATTTTATTTGCCTGCTCAAGATCGTAAAACCCTCTTAACATATTTCTAACATATCTTCATTATTCTTAGATCAATATTAAATTCTGACATATGATATCAACAGAGTACCTGAATCTAATGGTGGTACCGATATTTGATATCACGTTATACTGTCGTACATAAATGTAATGCATTTTCCATTTGGTATGGATACGATCATAAAGTTGTTTGTCTGTCTTTGTCCAACTGTTGCCAATTGATAGCCTCTAGTATGTAAATTTCCCCTTGACAGGTTTGCAATTACTGCCTGGGAGGACAAGAATAAATACACGGGTTCTCCAATATGTCTTTCAACTCTGTCCTCTAATATTTAACGAGGTCAACACTAGACGTCCGCTTTCAGAGCATTCACTGTCAAAACCAGCTAAACGACATTCAGTATTTATAGCTAAACCGATGTTCCATAATACGAAATGGGAAATTCCAATAAGTTGCTGTTCTTCGTGGAATTGAATTTTCATTGTTTGCACGGTAGGGAGTTTTGGGTTTATGTATTTTAGTTTCAATAATTCGTAGTTATGGAAATGATTATTTTCAAAGTTATAAACTTTAGTTACAAACTAAAGTAATAAATTTTTAATAACTAGGATGTCTTTTAATATATTTTCATATAGGCTAATTTCTTTCTTATACGAGGTATAATAACAATTAAGTGCTGTACGCTTAATTGTTTTTGTAACAAAACTCATTTTTGAGTGTATAAGCTCTAATTTTGTTTAAGTTAAAATATATAATTATATCAAAGATTAGGTCGAAACTAACTGCAATAATTTGCGTCGTATACCTCATAAATGTGGTTCCAATACAAACTTGCTGTTACTCGGCTCCAGTAACTTCAACTACAGTGCATTGTGAAATATTTGAAGATTGAAAATTATGGTAAACTCGATACTAGCAGCTTTGTCCTGACTGACTGACTGACTGAGAATCAACGTACAGCCTAAACTATAATAGGCAGAAACTTGGAATTTTGGTAGTACCTCGTTTCACTAAGGAACGATTTTGCATAATTTAGATTTTTAATGCAAAAAATCAATGTTTTCGAGGAGACGAAATAACTTCCATAAGAAACACACGAGCAATTCGGTTGTTGTGAAAAATGGCCTTGCTCGGTTGCTATCTTCATTCATTTGTTTACGATTCGCAGAGATCTGATTTGCATAGAAAGAGATCATTGAAAGCATGCCTAAATGGGAAAACATTGAATTTTTTGGGCGAAACTCACTATTCGGTTTTTTGGGGGTGCTAGGGAACTCGAATCCGAGGTCTTTTTCCCCCGGGAAGCGCATTTTAATCATGAAATGCAACTCAAAGCCAGGTTTTTTATCTTTTCCATTCATTATAATAAAATTGTTAATGCATGATTTGGGTAAGGTTCATGGATCTATGGTTCATTTTAATCGTTTCATTTCGAATTTGTATGCTCATATGGCAGCGTAAGATTCTTTCTCTCGTTGAATAATTTATATTTTCAATATTAAATAAAATAATTAAGTATACAATTATGTAATTCCTGCAATTTATGTGAAAACGATGTCAGTATTAATAAATATAATATTTTAATTATTTTTTCTGATAAATAAATGATTTAAACATATTATCTAGCAGTTGAGTAAATAATTGCGGGCGAAGCCACGGGCACCTGCTAATAATATTTTGTCCGTCCAGTGCCGTCCGGTCCTGTCCGGTGCAATCCGGTTCCGTCCGGTTCCGTCCGGTGCCGTCCGGTTCCGTCCGGTGCCGTCCGGTTCCGTCAGGTGCCGTACGGTTACGCCCCAGTATAATTTTCTATTTCGCTTTATAATTTTATTTTAGAATTATATTTTTAAATTATTTATTACTTTTATTCTGTAATTTTTACTTTTATTTTATAACTTTATGTTATAATTTTGTATATATTTTTTATTTGATGTTTATTTTTAACACCGTCCGGAGCCATCCGATTCCGTCCGGTGCCCTCCGGTGCCGTCCTGTGCCGTCCGGTGCAGTCCGTTCCGACCGGTTCCTTCCCGTGCCGTCCGGTGCCGTCCGGTTCCGTCCGATTCCGTTCGGTTCCGTCCGGTGCCGTCCGGTTTCGTCCGGTTCCGTCCGGTGCCGTCCGGTTCCTTCCGGTGCCGTCCGGTTCCGTCCGGTTCCGTCAGGTGCCGTACGGTTCCGTCCCAGTATAATTTTCTATTTCGCTGCTGAATGGCATTATGTGACGTATTCATCAATGCACACTGATGCTTACTGAACAGACTATTTTACATGATAAAACAACATCCTCATATTAATAGCAAGCATTTTATAAGATCGTGATTGGTCTATTTCCGAGGAATTTCTAAACGTTATTGGTCAATATCAAACACGCGTTGTGTGAGTGGAATAGTCTTACAAAATAATAAACTAGCAACAGTGAGCAAGATGCAAAATGTAGGCAGATATTCAAGAAGTAATTTTCAATAGAACAATAATAATTAGATTGAAACCAATTTTAGCTATTTTTAGTTTTTTACGTCTTATTTAACCATTTTTAGGTTTTATATGATTGGACTTTGTGACTGGCTTGACAATGAAACGGATAATTATGTTAAAATATCACAATTAGCTAGCAAGTAACAAAATAATTTGAAACCTAAGAATCCGGGTCCTAGTTATTGGGACTAGTGAAACTACTATACGATTTATATGACGAATGATTAACGCGCGGGAATTCACGACATTTGCTCTGCTCCTATGAAAGATAGTTCCCTGTTGCAGTAAGGTTTCTGTTTGATCAGACTCGCATTTAAATTGAGGACATAAACCCACACTCAAGAGTGAATTTGAAAGCCGTTATTCCTTCGTCATAATGCTTTGTCTTTATTAACGTAGTTTCTCCTACCCATAACAACTTCCATGAAACCTATAAGCCAAATCTGTTTTACCTTTACAATAAGACTTCCTTCTGCTTTCTTGTTCTATCATATTAATAATAGAAGTTGGTAAATAATTATTTTAACACGGTTCAATAAATACTGCATATAAATACCGGTGCTCTGTAACGAATAGGCCTAATATTAGTGGTAGGCCCCTTTATTCTGGTGGTAGCTGAAATTCATATTTTAGGCGTATTTCATGTTTGTAATCTGCATTTATTTCAAGGGTTCCGTATTTGTGTATATGTATATAGTATGTATATGTGTATATATGTATATATATTATATATATATACTGCTTCTGGTGCTCATTTCAATTAAAGTCTGAGTCGACCCGAGTGCCGTAAGGTACCAGAAGGATTAGACCAATTGGAAAATCCCGAGGATCATCGAGGATCGAACATATACCAAACCAAACCAAACAGCACATCCTGATTTAGTGACTTGATCTCCTATGCAATTAATAACGGAGTCCCATATGACTTTTCATTTATAATCTTAATGCAATTTCTTATTTATGAAAAATGTCAATGATAGTAATACTTTCAAACTTCCATCCAACAAAAGAAAAAATTAATTATATTTGTAATTAATTACTATGCAGCACAGTACCATATATTTTTTAATAAAAAGATACCATTCAGTAAATATTTATTAACAATTTATTAAGCGATATGTGAACGGATATAATTATGTTCTGAAGGAACCTAATTGTTAATTGACGAAAAATAAATTACATACACTTTCGATAAGTAAGGTGTAAAACCACCTCATATCTTATGTTATCAGAGGGTTCAAATCCTTGTTCGCAACTAAAATAGTGCATAATGCAACAAGTCTAAGACAAGAGTATGTTTTTTTAATGAAACGAGCTAATTTTTGTACGACCATCTTTAAATATCATTCTAGACAAATATCATACGACAGTTTTTGTTCGACCAAAATGAAATCTTTAAATATTTGGGTTTTTAGAATCCCTCGTAATTGATGAAGCAGACGACTCTCGCCATCAGCTGTTATATTTCTGGTATTTTCCGATAGACGACAGATTACAAGGCATGCAGGCCACAGGGTTTCTTTTGGCGCTTTAAAGTCAAACAACGCACATTAAAACACAGGTAATAAACTCAATTTAATATAATATTAACATTGTAATTAATATAATTTATTTTATTTTAAATATACGTTGTTTAAATACGCAGTTTCATTTCCTACTCTGAAGATTTCATGATCGTTCCGTGTTCGATAATAACCGATGTATGTATTTGGCCCCTTAAGGGGGAAGGCGGGTTGGGACCACCCTAAGCACTTCAGCCTTGCGACCCATTGTGCCAACCTCCGGAATGGAATGATTTGCAAGCCCAACGGTCCCTCGACAACAGTCCCCGCCGCGAGCCCCCACGGAACTCCCCTACATCCAAAAGATACCTCTACCATGCCACGTATGCCGCTACCTCGGTTTGCAGCACACCAGCCAGCAAATTCAGGACCACAAGCCACGGGGAGGACGGGAGAGGCCCACAGCAGGTGCTGGGGTCGAGGGTAAACCGGAAACCGGGAAAGGAAACGGGATGATTATGAGGGGGAGTTTGAAGATAAAACGAGGATCCCCAAGAAAAACCCCCAAAGGTCACGGCTTCGTCCACCACGAATGACACGCCCGCCAGGCCCGGGGATTGAACCCGGGACCGCTAGCATGCCAGGCCCACGCGCTAAACATGAGTCACCGCTACGGCTAATAACCGATACCATACCTATGTTATAATGAAAATCTGAATCACTGTGATACCGTTACGTTACATTTAATAAGCGTAATACAGTGTGGTCGAACAAAATCACTCTCTCAGTTGACTTTGTGTATAACCTTGCCCTTCAAGCAATAATGACAGCAGTAATAAGAGGAATAATAACGACAATGAGATCAAACTTTATTATCTTGGAAGTTGTTCGCTATTCCAGTTTTACGACGTCGTGGAGAAACCTCTTCTGAATATCAAAGAATAAGTGTTCACCTTTAAGCATAGGGAGTATGATTAAGTTGCCAATGTAATATTCTGTAAACCAATATTCGCACAACATTAGATGATTAAACGCACCATTTGTTTAAGTAATTTGTTCATCAGAGATTTTATGAAGTTTGGGCTCCAATCTACCCGTTAAAGAAGATATAGCGGAACAACAAGGAAGCACATGATGTGGAATAATAGGCTATGACTATGCAATAATAAAACCAGTTGCCATGGTAATATCAGTAAATTAATGAATCTAGATGAGTGTTTTCATTATGGCTAGGAAATGCACTGAAGCAACTTAAGCATAGATGTAGACAATGATTCAGATTAATTAAACAATAGTCGCAGGCTTTTGCAACCATTTTAGGTAGATTTCGAAGAAAAATCTACCTATTGGAATCGATACCATGTCATGACTTTCGAAAAATTCTTTCATATCTTTACGTTTCATGCCTCCCTAAGTACGAAACCACCGCCCGTTCAAAAAAAAAAAAAAGTTATATATATATATATACATATATATATCTTTACACGCTAGCGGCCGTAATTTTGAAGATATTTGAACAAAAGTTTATTATGTTATTTCTAGGCCCAATAGTTCGGACAAGTTCGTTAATGATCAAAATTGGCCTTAGGGGGTGGTCGGGGGAGGGCGTTGAAATTTTAAAACAGTTATATCTCGGCCCCTATGAAGTATAGAAGGAAACTTTGTTTGAATAAATTAGAGTACTCCCCATGGAGTTCACAGTGACACCAACGAGTGGGGGTGGGGTGGGGGATGGAAATTCGGAATTTGTTAAACTACGTCTTGTGGGGTATCGTTGAAAAGCTCTTGATGAGTACTCTACAAATCAATAACTAGTTTCTTGATAGTTCTCATATAAGGCGAGATTTGAATGTTTGAAAAAGTGCGTTTTCCTCTTTTTTGCAGTTATTATTGCAGATTTGTCATGCCAAGGCTAAAGAAGAAGAGTGCTACGCAGCGACAATAAATTAATAAATTAAACCAAAAGCACTTCGAAATCTACCTCAGCCTGTAGGCTTGCCTAAAGGGATTTTTTATTACTCATGTTTTATTCGTAAGTTATCCAGGTGTTAATAGATATAGGCCTGAGTCGTGTTGTTGGCGTTTGAGTCGTGAAAACAGAAATTCAATATAATATTTAAAGGGATGAACGATGTGTTGAGAATGGTTTTCTAGACTAATTTTGTCCTAGAAATTTGAAATTTGGCACACTTAATTAAAATGTGAACTGAAATTGAAGCTAAAAATTATAATTTTTATAACTCGATATTTTTTTGAGATATTATTTCATTTCATTGATTTTTTTAAATCAAAATTGAAATTTATCTACCTCCGAAGATATTCAAATAAGAGCTTGAGTTTTTATACTCTAGAGCAGGTCACATCTGTGAATTCTAAAACACATGTATAATTATCGTAGTGTCAAATTCACTAAATAAGTATATTCTCAATTCTCGACCTCACAGAATGTTATTACAAAAATTTAATCTAAAACATCAGCAAGTAAATTTTCGGGACCTTTTTTTGGGGGGGGAGGGGGATAGGTGACTTTATGTCACGTAGGTCAAACGGTACTAGAAAGAAGATGAAAGAAAAGTATTGAGAAATATGAACGCAAAATCTAATAGAGGAGCAACTGGTAAAATAATTGGTGGAATTCCTAGGACGTATAACTGAAGATGATGATTAAGGCCATGATATAAAACTTTACCGTCCGTAAAAACTTTGTTTTGTTAATTTTTGTAATTGTAGATTTTGTATTCTATGAAGAGATATAGGTGTGCGAGAAAGATATGTCATTTATTTAGGAGACTTCATGCCCATTGCTTCAAAAGTCTGCTCTAATCTGAACAAAACCATAGTAATTAATTCAATTTAATCAGTACGTGTAAGAGCTAAACAGTTAAGGATATGATTATCCCTTACCAACCCCTATTAAGCCTCTCATTCAGGCACTCAAAATCAATTTTCTGATGATTCGCTTTTCGGTTACAAAAGGCAGTTTCAATTTCCACTACCCGATTTTAATTAAATTTTGTTCATATCGGCATTATTATTATCGGATGACGATTAGTGCGGTTTTGTCGGTTAAGGTTAATGGACAGATTAACATTTAAATTGAAACTATCTACAAGATATTGTCTTGACTGTGGTTACTAACAAACACAATTATACCCGCTGCTATGAGAATTTTAGCGCTCATCAACAAGGGAGGGTGTGGCAATATTATTATATATATAAGCCACCCCTGCTTTTCCTTATCTTCCGCAGCCCAGGTCTCTGAGCCGCAAGGGCACAACGGAGCTCTGATTTTACATTTAACACTTCCCATCCCTTTCATCCCATCCACCACATTCACCCTCTGGGGCATGAAAAGCAGATTTCTCAATCTATTCGTTATAAACCAATTTGTCATTAGTCAGATTCGTTTATAGGCGTTGGCTCTGATATCTCAATGGACGGCCGAAAGCTTTTGGTGTCAAATAGTATTAACCCAATGGGGTGAACATCTTATTCGCTTTTTCCTAGCCATAATGTCGACGATTATCTCGAAGTTGGCAATTAAGATATCAGATGTCTTCAGAAAGCAGTCACGCCTTTCATATTACGTCAAAGATAGTTTAAAATGCAAATAATTTTAGGCAGTATAATACTTTGTTAAAATATGAGTTTGAACTATCGTTTTAAAGTACGATGAGAGCACATTATTCAGATGTATGCAAGCACACACCCATATACCTATATGTAAACCTATGGCCTATATTAAAATCTCCTATCTTATTAGTTCCAGTCTAAGAATTTGAAATCAAGAATGTACTGTGCAAAGTGTACAAATTTTACAGCTTTTCGGTCTTTAAGGAAATTTGGTGGGTACTATTTGTACAAATTAAATACGAAGAATAATACTTCGACCACATAATCCGCCACTTAACACAACGTCGAATCGAGTGTGTCTTAGTAACATAGTGTATCTGGTATTATATGCAAGCGGCACATGCTAAAGAAACACTAAACTAAGTGTCATAAGGTTTTCGATTATCCAATGATTGAATTTTTAAAAAACCAATGCTGTTTCACAGAATTCAAAATATTTGTCAACAAAGTTTTTAAAACGCTGTAATCAATTCTCATAACAATTTCTATGAACTTTTTTAATGTAACTTTTGTAATGTTTTGTGTTTATTTTCACTTTTGTTTATTGTTTACTGCCACATTTTAAAATGTTTTGCATGTCATAATTATAACATACTTATTTTGCAACTATAGCCCTAGCATACCTAGGTAAAATAGGGCTCTTGTACTTGGAGAATTAATAAATGATAAATAATATATACGTGACAGAGTTCAATGCCACGCAGAAGACACTCTTGTCTCGACGTTGCCTTATTTCATGAAGTATATATTCCACGAAATAATATTCGTATTTAATTTGCACGATAACGGCCAACTTGATTGAAAAACTGCAAAGGGAAAATTTATTCCTTACTCTTTATCTGCTGTGAAAAAATAGAACATTGTGGATAATACTTATCGAGTATAACGCTTTTAAAGTTTAGGGCCAAAATATACTTTTTTTCTGAGAAAAGTACTCAATTGGGACAAATAGGAAAGAGCAAGATCTGTAAATGTCACATTTTATTATTTTTATTATCATCACACTATGTAATACCGTAACTCGGAAATGTGTCCAATCTTCTGTGAAAAGCGTTACGGCTCACAAGTATACGATATGGTACAGACATAGAGTTCGACTTCATTGGATTGCATTTCCCCATAACTTTTAGAGGGACGGGGATGCCGTTTAAACTCTGGTTCGCGTCATTTCTCCCCAACCGCTATGTAATAGGCTACAACTTGACTCCAAGTTTGCTGTTACCTCAGCCATAAACGCCAAAACCATCAGATACAAGCATGGGGTTGACCCCCTCCCTTATTACCCAAGTACAACGTCAGCAAATTTGGCGTTGGCAAGGGATGGGCGATTGTCTCCTGTTGTTATAGTGTGGGTGCCTTATTTGCTATTTGTTCTTCGCTGTACATAGTAAAGACTTACATGAAACTTACGGGATGCTCCTAAAATTTCCAAGTGTCACTCTTTCTTATGTAATCTAAATGTAATGAATATTTCACCATAGATGGTATAGTTAGATAATGATGTAAAATGTCAAGTCCCTACAATAGTTCTTGCTTGAAAGATGAGGGTGTTATTTTTTTGTAATTATTATTATTAGCGTTATCTGCAGTAGCCTACATTATCCATGCGTAGAATGTTTAACTATTGTTAAGTAATTTTTTTTAATTTCTTACGAATCACAAAGTGTTACACATAGGTGTTTCATTCCAAATAGGTATTACTAAGAAATAAAACTTTCTTCTCTCATTTTTTGTAAACGGTTTGAACTCTAGTAGTATATTTCACAGGCATTATAATATAAACACTAAACACTTTACAAACTTACTATAAAATATCTTCTATAAATTAAGAACATGGTATATACGTACGATGTAAAAGGTAAAACCTTGCTTTGTAAAAGTTAGTTCTTGATTTTTTTTTTTTTCAATATATATATACAATTTATTTTTATTACTCGCTAGAAAATTTTCCTCACGTCAATGCTTTAATTATATTTCAGAAATTTTTTTTGAGTCCCTTATGAATGACAAATTGTTCTCCCACTAGGTATTTCGACAAAAATTCTTCTCTCAAAATAATTATCCACATTTTATTCGGTTCTCGTATCACCAAATATTATTTCAACTCACATTTGCATGAAAGAATAACACTCTGCCTATCAGAACGTGAATATTATAAAACACATTGCTATTTGACTGCCAGCTAAGTATTGCTATTACGTAGAGTCCGGATTTGTAAACAAAATAAAACAGTAAAATAAGCAAGTAAATTAACTCTAAAAATGTAAGAAAGAAGGACCAAAAAAAAAAACACACAAATTTCACGAAAATTAAATAAATTTTATTAGTTTCTTATATATCTTATCTTGTTCACGGTTCTTACAATATGTAAGGAAGTTCATCCACAGATTTTCTTACGTGATTCTCCTCCTCCTGTTCTTTATACGTTGCAGGACGTCTCAGGCGCATGCGAAAAGCAACACAGTTCTTCTTCAATGAATTTCTCTTCAATTTCTTCACCGGAATGCTCTTTTAGAAATCTGACAGAATGTTGTATAACCCGGATTTTTAAGTCATTCTACTTCATGACAAAAGAAAGGGAAACAGTTTTGAGTAAAATGTGCTATCTTCAATCAAAATCAATAAATAAGCCAGAAAAACAGTTTTTTCTCTCAGAATAAACCTTATGAAAATTTATTGTCAAGAATTGTGCATTTCTGCTTATGTTTAGGAGATTGAAAATAAATATGCATTTTGCTTAAAAATCCTGGTGCTAGTCCAGCCCTGAGAGTAACTGAGAGTAAAACTCGCGACATATAGGCCTACGTATATAGCCTATGTATATATATATATTGGACTGGACTAGCGCTCTCTTGTGGACATACCATCTGAGATTACTCTGAGACTTTCTCACACTCTCAGCTCTCATGTGGACACTTGGCTTAAGCACTGAAGAAGTGGACGATTTTGCTTTACAGTCCGCCTCTGCTGATAACCAGGTGGTATTTGAAATCCTTCACCCAGCTTGGACGGCAGGCGATAGAACTTTCGCAACAGTGCTTATGTTTTAATTGCCTTAATTTTTCAAGCGACCTTTCCAAACTCACACACATGCCTCTTAGAATATGTCGCAAACTTTTATTACATGTTAAAATTATTTCCCTCACAATTCAGGCCTGGTTTAAAAGTTTCAAGTGAATATTAAAGCGTGTGCAAGTGACAGTATTTACTAACAAGTGCTACGGCTGTTCAGAATAAAATCGCAACTATATAAGCTCATAAGCTCATATACTATATAAGCTATAAGCTACTATATACATAAACTATATAAGCTCAATCGCAACCATAAGCTCATAATGGTATCACACAAAACGTTAGTAATATGGACAGCCTATGCTTTCATAATGTGAAACTGAAGATATGAATATGGTGTGCAATTACCAAAAAAGAGGGCCATTTTCTCGAAGTATGGTTAAACATAGATTAATTTAATAAAATGCAATATTCGTTTCCACCTTAGCCTACACCCACATTGAAAATAATAATCTTTGATGATATGCCTTTAGCTCCAGTTTATTATTGTAGTATACAATTATAATATACAGAGTACCCTGGTTTAAAATCATAAAATTATTTCTGGTTGTATTAGGGTTAATTTTCTTTCTTGCGTCTTTGATTTAAAATTTTCCAATAAAATAAATTGCTATAATATTTTTTGGCCTATCCCTTATGTATACATATTAAAAACAATAAAATATACTAAAACAAACAGTGTATTAAAAGTTTATATGTGCCTTTGTCAATTTTTTATAGGTAATATTTTTATTACCAGTAGGTTTGTATAAAATGTTGTGTAGGCCTATTATCACTAATTCAACTAGAAATAATTTTATGATTTTAAACCAGGTTACTCTGAATATTATAATTTTATAATACAAGAATAAACTGGAGTTAAAGGCAAACCATCAAAATTTATTATTTTAAATGAGGGTATAAGGTATAAACGAAGATTATATTTTATTATAATTCCACCCTCATTGGAAAAATTAAGTTCATTAATACTAATAGATTAGTTTGAATCTGGAATAATTCAAGGTTTAATTTACAAAATGGGTTTCTACTCAATCAAAACCTTCAAAATGGGGGGATTAAACACAGATTAATTCTTTTTTTCACTCAAAAGCTAAAAGTTTAGATTTGTGGTGGTAAAAGTGTTGAATTAATCCTTCTGGTGGCACTATGGCCCTGGGGTCGACTCAGCCTCTAACAGAAATGAGTACCAGGAGCAATCTTGGGGGTAAAAGCGGCCGGTGCGTAAGGTTGACAACCTTACCACCTTCATGTGCCGAATGTCCAAAATCTGGGAGCCTCAACCTCCTGGAACCCTCTGGGCCTCCATGGCCTGTATAGGGATCACTTTACCTTTACCTTAAAAGTGTTGAATACGCTGATATGACGAGGAATGTGTCGAATCTAATTTTCCTAGTTATATGAACAATTTTCTTAAAACAAAACTTAGGCGTAGGCCTATAGGTTTTCTCGTAACGGCTGTTACCATTTTGCTTAATTCTTTTATAGTAGGCCTAATAATGATTTATTTTAATAGCCTTCACAGTGAAACCTTTCTATTAAACATTTTGATCATTTAAATTTACCTGAAAGGTAGTTATAAGCTATATAACAACAATACTTCACCAGCCATTCAGTCTTGCGTTATAGTGGGAGTGTCTGTGGAATGCACACTCTTGTAAGTCTTATTTTAATTTTTATTCAGTAATATTGATGTCTTTAAATATACAGTAAAAATCTTATGTTAACTATTTTTATTGACCGAAGAAAGCGAGATCATGTCGTAACTCGATCGTTAATTTCGTCTGTTTGTAAATTTTCCGTCATGACCAAACGCGTTGTTCGAATTTCCTCCAATTATGGATGAATGTTTCTTGAAATAGTGAAAAAGACCTAAGGCCTATGTGTAAAGATTTTCATTTTCTGGTTCAGTTTCAATATGGTGGCCCTTTTAATGTTCCGTTTCATGTAATGGTCAGTTTCTTTAAAAAATTCTAGCCAAACCTTGAAATAATGTTTCCTTCACAATGAATGTTACAATTTAAATAGGCAAATCCTTCAAAAACTGTGATGTAGGTCAGATTTTAGATTTTTTGAAGCTAATTCTATATTCATGGAACTACTAGTCGTATAAGTTTTTCTGAAGGGTAGTTATAAGCTACAAGACCCCAACACTTCACCAGACATTAGTGGGTGTGTCTGTGGAATGCACCACTCATGCAAAGGAGCCGCTTTCTGTAGGTTAGTTAGCATGAGAACGAGAAGTCTGCAAGATTAACTTCCGTTTTAAAGAGTGGTCTTACATCAGTTTAGGCCTACTATTTTTTCGATTTGTCAGAGTATTATAGTTTCACCGATATTTTATCCATCATCTTCCATATATTTACAATAATTTCATTTTTTTTTTTTCATTTCAGTTCATTCCGAAAATGTACAAATTACAGAGGCATAGAGGCATTTTATTCTGTGATATCTAGCTGTTCTCTCACCATATTCAGTATAAAGGAAGTAAGGCTTTACTATATTTCCACCCAACTGATAAACTAATATAAAATCCCCTTTTTTATCACGCTGGTTGTCATTTCTGGGGTAACTTGCCCGTACTGTCGCAATATAAAAGAAACAAGTGGGGTTCGTAATATTCAATGAAGTTTTCTCGCGAGGGTGTGAGCACCCTCTTTCCAGGAAATATGTAAGTTATGAAAACACCCCCGCGAGAGCGCTGCAAGTAGGGCAGAGTGGTTACATGGGGGGTTTAAGGAGAGTTATACCCAGTATTAACCCCACCCCTGCAGGTCTGGATATTGCCACTGTTAACCCACTTCTAAAGCTGATTAAAGGCTGAACCCGATATTAGGTTAGCGAAGTTTTATACGGTTGCTATCTCCAAGATTGTTATTACAGATCATTATCAGAATGCGAAAGTAGTTAACTTGATTGCTAATAAGTAAGGAAAGCAGATGTAAGTTACTGTAATTACAACATCTTCATGTTTATTTGTTTTGAATATTTCGTACAGAGATGAGCAAGTTCTCCCATAGGGTATTCGAAAAGTTCGTTATTTACACCTATAAACCCTTTAAACTCTTGCTAAATATTAACATTTTAATACATTCGTTGCTTTATACTATTTAAGTCACCAGATTACTACCGATTTAAATCACACAACCACTAGTTAATTATGAGAACATTTTAGGAGAAAACAATCCTGTGAAAACATTTCCGGCTTTCCATCCTGATGATCTTTTTTTATATAGTCCAGTTATTCATTGCATGGCCAGGCGGCTTCCTTTCGTTAGGAGGAAAAGTTTGCCGGCAGCTCAACCCATGTTCTTTGTTTTTACCGCACCAATCAGCTAGTTACCCCAGCCAATCAAAATCTAAGAATGTCCTGGGGCGATTTTGACAGCTACTTGTCTATTCCGCGTGGAGTGAAATGCGCGGTTGCAAGATCAAGTTACAGTAAACAATAACACGTGTGAATTGAATAAAGCGAAGAAAGAACTGAGGTCAGTGATAACAATGAGAGAATATTGCAACGTTTCTTTTGTTTTGGAAAGCGGAAGCCCAAGACCGATTTAGTCAGATCAATTAACATAAAGAAACACCGACACCTTTGAATACGCCTGGCCATGCAATGAGTAACTGCACTATACCAGCTGAGCGAGCTAGAGAGTAACCTTGGGGAAAATAAATTCTCCAAGAGTAAGGCTAGAGTCTGACTCACCCACCAAATGGAATATCCCTTCTGTTATCCTTACTATCAGGCCTGTCGAGCACTACTCCGAAGGTGTGAAGTCATTCCCTACTTCTCCTCCCTTCGTACCTCCAAAGCGTAGAGACTGGTTCAGTTGCGCAAGTAGGGAATGCATTCACACCTCCGGAGTACTACTTTATACAGTGGCCAAAGTTATTGGTAAGCATGGCACGAAAAGTCGGTCACGGATTCAAACCCCAACGTCAGAGGTATCTTTTTCCTAGAATCTTATGATTCAACGTTCAATATTGTTAATGTTCTAAAAGTGTAAGTATTTCCTTGAAATTTAATATAAACAAATTGTGGCGCATAGGCCTACCTGTATCTATGTTAATACTTCTACACAATTATTGGGAAGTGTTTAACTCGGACAGATCCCAAATGATAAATATTAGTTTCTTCCTCGTAACCTTAGCTAACATAATGCCTTTCATGAGTATGCAAAGGACTTGGATAAGCTTTAACGTTTCCTGGGTATCTCTATGATGTACTTCGGCTTATTAATCAGGGGGTCTCGCGTTCTGTTCAGGACAAATTCAGCTCTGAACCCTTGTACAGATAATCGATTGTTTACTTAGTTAACTACTTCTGTTTTACACCAAGTAAAAGAAAATGATACAAAGTCCCTTTTTTATACCCCACATGAATGAATAAGCAGATGGGCTGGTCGAGGAACAAAACAAGATAGGTAAAGTGGCGTCGCTTGCACATTCTGGCAGAGAAGTGAGGGCATGTTCACACACGACCTGGCTGTAAAACTAGACTGGCTCTCCAACAAATGTTCTCCCTAATCCTCCAGAATCTCTTCCGCCTACCAGCATTATTATTCATTGTGCAGCCTATTCACCACTCCTGCAGAAGCAGAAACCTTGCCACCTAGTAAGCATTTGTAAGTACAGAGAGGTGCAAAACAAGTTTTAAACATTTAAACGCTTGTCTTTTAATTTCGTTAAGATGTAATCCTAATAATGATATTTACATTTTTAATTATTCTTTATAGTTTCCAGTCTCACTCTCGGTGGTGTAAGTAACGTGCTCGTCTCTGCAACAGAGGGTCATAGGTTCAAACCTGGCCGAGGACGATTAGTTCTCAGTACGTTAAAATCCGTATCTCAAGTCTTTCGAGAAGGACTATCTCATGTTGCAGATAAACGAAGCCTATTTTAGATTCACTGGATTACATTCCCCCACATTCTTACGTCCAAGCAATATTTTAAATTCTACTACTGTATGTGTTTAAAATTATGTTTGATGCATTGTTGGGTACGATGAATAAAATAATTGTTTGATACCTTTTCTCTGCTTGTGTTCTTTAATTGAGGCTTTCCTTATAATAGACCTATACTTTCACTTCCTTAATAACAGTCAACATGAGTTTTTATAGTAGGAATCTATGAAGAATGTTAATTTTGTCATGAATGAAACAGCCACCGAAAAGTTTTCGCACAATTTTTCTGAGCTTGAAAGAATTTAATTTCAAAAGACTGCAAAATTATCAGTACAGGTAAGCCTACAGCTTCTCGGGCAATCATCAGTCCCTAACCGTTGGTGCATAAATATCAAGCTGACAGATGGAGAGAAAAAGAAAGACATGAAAACTGAAGCTAAAATCTACTTGGTTCCAAAGATGAAGCTACTCAAAGCATACGGTCTTCACTGAGAATTGGGATTTTTAATCTCTGGCGTGAATTGGAAGGCCCGGAGAGCGCTAACAAACTGTCGCGGCGATTGGAAGCCCAATGCCCGACGAAATCCGCGCGCTATGCACGATAGTCTTTCATCTTTGATTTGCGCTAGGCCTATGTAATTTTCTGTAAAATGCATATTTTTTTTTAATTCAGGAAGTTTACTTGCAACAGACCGTGAAGTCTTACAGCTTTCCTGAAAGATATCGTAAATAGAAAAGAAGATACGAGGGATGGGGTAAAACTCATGGCAATTATTTTTTCTTTTCAAAATGTAGGACCATTTTTTTAATATACAAATGAAAAGTCAGAGTATGGATTGTAAGTATAATGCAGATATGGGGTCTAGATGTAGGATAGTGTCGCAAACGGACACACAGAAACATCCATATGCGACTACATCGTGCCACTCTAATGTATTGCGGTAGTTGAAAGCAATTCTACTCCCATGAAATTACATATAAAATAAATAATGTAGAATATATTACTATGCCTGATGTCAAATTATGGAAACATGCATTAATTAAAAGATTTAAAAGTTTAATATTTATCCATGTTATGGACAAGTCTGTTATTTAACTTGTAATTCAATTCATAATTCAGGTCAGATAATGAGCCACGAGGTCAGTACGATGACTCAATCTGTAATCGGCAATCACTATAATTTATTTTTTACTATTAGAAGGGTAACTATGTTTAAACACACGTCTTTTGGAAAACTTTAAGGTTTAGATGAACGCGTCTTTGCTTCACATAATATGACAACACTGCCCGCGATGGTGTGAATTTTGGCAAACTGTGTGTTTTGATCACTGAACGACTGCTATGTACTGCTGTTTACTTGTCCCGGTCAACTTCAACCGGCATCGAACCCGCAAGTCTGGGAATAGAAACGCAGTATCATACTGACTGCTCCACACAAGCAGACTTAGAGAATTGTGAGAATAAGAGTACCCGGGACGATACTATACTGTAAAATACATTGCTCGTGCTTAGCTTATAACAATCCAAGGAACTTGATGGGCAGGGTTGATTATGTTATCGCCCTAGTTATTAGAATTCTGAGTTCATGGTAATGACTGTTCATGTAGGTAAATGTACATATAGTGCTAGTTATTGGGCTTCCTTCTTTTGAATTTGATATCGGTAAGCCCAAAAGCCTTGGAAAGGGAGCAACATGGGTGTATACTTTGGCACTTTGCCCAGATGTCTATCATACAAAGCACAAATGGAGCGTTGTGTCGCTTTTGCACTCACCATTGTTATGGCTACAACAAAATTGGAGGGAATTCTTTGTTTTCTACTAACTGCTATAACAAAAATGTATGTGCACCAACACTATAAACAACTTAACGATTCCGAGAGACAGAACTCACAATATTCTATGAGGATGATTTCTATCGTCATAGGTCTCACGGTCTACAAGTTCTAATGGGACTCACGTACCCTGTTTCAAAGTTTGGTACTTGTAGCCCACCAAAAACATCGAATCCTTATTTTGAGCGACTTCTCAGTTTTCTACGTCATCCATTTGATCTGCATTGATTAATTAAACAATATATAAACGGCCGCGTGTCTTTTACTGAATGATTTTCAGTGTCAATGAACACTATAGTAAATAAGCTATTGTTCTACTAAGATGACAGTTCTTTCTAGTTGCATGATCCCCGACAAACGCCATATTTCTGCTTGAATTCGTTTTTGGACCATAATTGTACCGTAATATTATCTTTCAGAGTTCCCATTCCAGAAGCACGACCCACTGTTCTAACATTTGTGTCATTCTTGCACACATCGCTCACTGCTCGGGAGTTCGCGCCAACACCTGGCATTGGTGTCTGTGGAATAGAATCTAGGCTATATTGGAAAAAAATCTGCTTCAAAATTTAATACCTTTCATTATCATGCGTGTGTACTGAGATGTATACAGAGACATCGACATGTAAAAATGTTTTCAACACTGCGGAAAACCGTTATAACTAGTTGCAACGAACATTACTGACATAATAAATGAATGCACCAGAAATTCTACTCACCCTTCAGCCAAGGTCATTCCCGCCTCCAAAGGCAAATTTGACACCATCTTCCAAGCCACATTCTACAAACACCGTCATATTTCACCACAACATATTAATATCATTACTGTTACAAAAAAATCACATTCACTGAAACTTTACTAAACAGGTTCACTTTCAAAGACACCACACACATTTCATTAAACAGCTCCAAACACCGAAACAGTGAGATTTATGGCGGACGCTATATCGATATGTCGATAAGCCTATGGTAATCTGATAAACATCTCGTAAAAGGGTATCGATATGGTCATCTGATAATGTGAGAGTATTGATCTGTTGGAGACGTGTGAGGTGTGAAGTGTGAAGTGTGAAGTGATTTTGCTGTTAAAGAAGACAGGCTTGGCAGGTGGGGATGACCTTGGCTGAAGGGTGAGTAACACTTCTTGTTGATTCGTTTATATAAAAATCACTACATGTAATGTTCTTTGCATCATAGTTATAATGGCTTCTCCAAGTGCAGAAAGCATTTTTGCATTTCGATGTTTGTACACAGGCACGTTGTTACTTTATTCACCTGTACAAATAACAGTACTAGTAGTAATAATAATATTAATAATAATATAATATAATAATAATGCTGTGTTTTGCCTACAGAGTTGAGGTCATAGCGCATTTTCTTCCACTCAGCTAGGTTAAATTCAATGTAGGCCTATTTTCCCTACTCCTGTCATTACTACAACGTTTCCAATATTGGACTTTTAAATATAGCTATAATTGCTTTCTCTTATCTTAAAATTTGTTTTAAAAAAATGTAATTATTATTGTATTTATTCGTACATTTCCGTTGTTGTAAATATAACATGTTCTGTCCTTAGTGTAAATAGTATTAACTCATACTTTTCTATGTTTTGTAAATTAATTTGTTGTACTACTGTAAATCATTATTTTAGCCTAGGTTACTTTGTTGAATTGAAATGAACCGCCAGCGAGGACAAGCTTCTGCGGGCAGCATCCGAAATCACGTTTGTATATATTTTACATTGTAATTTGTATCATTAAAATTGAAATTGAAAAAAAAAGTTGACATAAAAAAATATTGAAATTGAAATATAAAATTTAAATAAGAAAAGTGTATTAGTAAAGATACAAGTCCAATTATAATAAAAAGTAATAAAATGGCATACAATTAAAATACTTAGTTACTCAATGACAATACACAATTCCTAAGCGAGCTAAATGAATCCGGAGGTTCATTGCAGCGCTTACATGAGCTTGCTATTCAGTGCCAACTCTATCCAACCATCTCTTGCAGATGCTAGTTCCCTTAAATGTCCTTCCACCTACGTCTAGGTATTCCAAGTGTTCTTTTCCTTTTGGGTCTCCCAGTCAATATTTTTCAGATAATATGTCTTTCCTCCCCGATGCACGCAACATGTCCAGCCCATTTCATTCTCCGTGATTTAATTACAGTTGGGTGAAAAGTACAGGTTATGAAGCTCGTCATTATGCAGTTTTCTAAAGTCCCCTTTTCATCTCTCTTGGGCGCGAATATTTTCCTATGCACCCTGTTATCAAACATTTTTAGATTATGTTCTTCCCGAATAGTAGTTACCGTGTCTCATCTCTATATATATAAAAGGCTTTGTCCTGACTGACTGAATGACTGAATGACAGGAATCAACGTACAGCCTAAACTATAACAGGTAGAGACTTGGAATTTTGACAGTACCTTCGTTTCATAATGTAGGTGCTCACTAAAAAAGGATTTTGAAAAATTCAGATTCTAAATGCCAAAAATCAAATGTTTTTGAGAATACTTAATCCCTTCTTACACAGAATTATCGAATCCGAATCACATTTGACATTAAAACATATTGTTACCAGCGGGCCTTGGAAAAAAAATGAAAGTAGAATAAATTTGACAAATGAGAGAAACAAATGAGATAACTATCAATATCCACGAAAATAATGCAGTCACATAACTTTCTTTACCCTGGACATAGAGAAAACAATACGAGGTATGGTAATATATATATTATTATATCACAGAATGAAATTCACGAAAATAATGCAGTCACATTACTTCCTCTAGCCTGGAAATAGAGAAAACAATACGAGGTAAGGTAATATGTTTTGGGAAGAGATGTATGAAAGTGATATTGTATTTCTGTTTAATTTCACTCCGAAAACGGTTTTATGGTAACATGACAGTGAGAAACAAAATTTTCAGCCACGATAATACAATTTTATGTTACCGGAATTTCGGTTTCTTCTTATTAGAACCCCTCCCGGGCTTACTGTGTACTGTACAAGCGATGGGATGCAAAATTCTACATATAGCCATAAAAGCTATTTCAAACATTTTCTTAGGGGATAGTTTGAGTCGTTTTTTCTACTTCAAATTATAAATATCTATATAAGGACCTAGAATTTATAAATCTAAAGTCCTTCATAAGTTAATTTCCAATTACAAAATAAGAAACCCGGGTGACGCCGGGCCTTTTAAGCTAGTATTCATATAATATAATCGGCAGGGTAATCGACCATATATTTTAATAATAATGTTTTATTTTGCCTCGAGAATTATCATCATTTTCGTACCAGTAAAGATGAAAGTCCAAAATAATTAAATAATATCAACATGATATACGATTTAAATATAAGACAGAATATGTATTCCACCATCAATTATAAAATCCTAGAAAAAAAAAAGAACAGAAACACTTGCAGGTTTATCCCGGAAAAAAAAGAAGTAATCCGGCTAGGAGGAAAAGGTTTTGAACAATTTCGTTTATTTTACTTGTTAGTGGAAAGAATAGGGAAGGAAACACAAACAAATGAACTTTAATACAGGACTGTAAATACGTACATTGAATAAACAGGAATGTCAACACAATCAATTCTTGTCCCATCTAGCTTATTTAAAACAATAATTAAGTGCGATTATGATTAATTTTTAGTCAATTAGGTTCATTAGTTAGCCTTCCCTATTAGAATGCCATGCTATGTGATTCCATGGTAAGTTCAAACTAAATTAAAATGTTTATGAGAGAAGACTTTATGATAACTATTTGCAATAAAGCTAACACTTAATAATATTTTGGTAGATGCCTTTAATAATTATCAAAAAATAAAAAAATAAGATCGTGAAAAAATTACAGAATCATGGTATTTATGGGTCTGGGACCACGTGACTAGGATTTAATTTTGATATTAAACGAAACTCTGGTTCATATTTTTACTGGAAAAAGGTCTATACTCATTTTCCTTCCATCTCTTTTTGTTGGTCTGTGGCTTGAATGTTTCGCGTTCTATGAGCCTAGTGCCTAGCCCATGGGTGCCCAACTGGTGCACATCGTGTCACTGTGCGGTAGGGGAATTTCTCCCACTACCGTCGCCCTTGACGTCATCATAAAACAGTTTCGACGTGACACTGAACATGAAGAACAGGTTTCTTACGTCACAGAATAGATGGGGGACTAAAACGTTTCCCCTCAGTTGCTCACCTATTGCCTAGCCGGTCCCTAGAGGAGGGAAGATTTCTTATTGGGTTAAACGACTACTGATATTATTGTTACAGTAGTCGGCAAAACGAAAATTTTGACATGGAATCCTCTAACAGGAAATGTTAGAGACGAAGACATAGGTCACCAATTCATGTTCTGTTCCCAGTAAGCGTTGTTTAACCCGATGAATAGCTTGGAAATAGGATGAGCACTAGTTTACAGAAACCCCCTTAAACAATATTGTGATTTTATTAATTTATATCAAATATGTAGGCCTATAACAACTTCCTGCAATGTTAGGTTACCACTGGGGAAAATCTAATAGCCTTTAGGCTGTACATACATATACAAAGTAAGGTGCATTGATAACAATCTTCTTAGGAAAATCGCATACTAAAAGAATCAACAATATTTAGATAGATCTCGGATGTAATTCCAGAATAATAACTTAGAAATGTAATAATAGCAGTTAAAATAATACATCCATGAAATCTTTCCAGTGCCCTGATTATATAATTAGAAGCTAGTGAGATGTGTCGCATATGGAAAAAAGCACTGAAGATGGAGCTTGTATGGCGTTCTCTTCTGGAATATACGGAAACAGCAGTAGTTCTGCGCAGGAAGTTGAAACGAATAAAAAGAGAGGATGAAAGAAGAAAGGAATCGGATAACCGTGAATTCTGAACACACGCATATTCTAGACCCAAAAAAAGAGAAGAAAAGTTGCGTAGAAAGAAAAAAAATTAAGGATGCAATAGAGAAAGATAGTAATGTATAAAAAAGAGTTGAAAATTGGAATAGAGCATGGAAAGGAAGGAGGGTGCGGAAGAAAACACACCGTGATCTCTTTTTTATTTGAATGGGCTACGATCCGTGGTAGAATTTTTCTCTCCGGTGTACGAACTGAAGTGCCTTTTCTTTTAGAATGGACTGAATAATTGAACAAATACTTTTAGGAAGTAGCATTGCTCTGAACACAGTCCTAGATAATAATTTTCCTTTGCCTATGTTATAGTAGGACTTTCCAACTTAACCACTGTGGTACTTGTCATGTTATATAGAAAGTTTAGATCAAAATCGAGTTAAGTGTGCCAACGCTAAGGTTGAAAAAAGCCGAAAATTCCTCCATAGACCTTATATTACTTAGATCTTTCCAAGGGTAAATCGTCGGGTTAATTTATCCTTTCATGGATGGCTGGATAAAATTTAACCTCTCATAATAATTAATAATAAATTAAACAATAAGAATTAAAGCCTTCTGAATGAAATTAACTGTATAACTCCAAGGCCTTCCTCATTATATCATTGTGGGTGATTAGCAGGCTTTAAAACTTAGTGCCCGATCGAATATGTTAACAGCAACTGTACTGTACAGACTTTGCTCGGCGTATGCGCTAGCTACCATATGCTAGTTCACGTGATAGTAAACAAAGCGGATTACAGGTATAGGAAGACCACAAAATAACTTCTCATTCTCTAAACTCACATTACAAGCATGCAAAACGATATGTTCTCCTGTTTGTGTGTAATAGTCCCTCCCAAATGTTTCAATATATGTTTGCGTTTTAGAATACTTTACTTTCGGTATTCCGAACACGTATTATAAATTTATAAACACGCATAATGACAAGGTACACTGTTGACCAATTTGAGAGGCATCGTACTACGAGCGCATTGACTTCTCAGTACTACTATGAATGACTGTCTTATCAGCCTACGCAATCGCCCCCACCCCCTATACTCAGGTTGTTGGTAACTGGAATCATCTCCCTCTGTGGGTTCGGGCACTAAGTTTTAAAGCCTGGTGATTAGGAACTAATTTACCCATGGATAACTTACCCATAGGTATTTCACGAGTTTATAGAAACCGGGCGTAAGTAAGGCCGAGTAGCTGTTAGAGCCCGTAAGTGGCAAATTCGATAATCCGTCCACACCTCATCTCCGAGCTTATCACAAGGAATATACCGGTACTCTTATTTCTTTGTGCCAATGAATTGTCCTAAGTGCACTTCAATATAAATTAACTCGTTGATGACTCTGGGGGTACGCCGTGGCGTAGTGGTTGAGGCGCTGCGCTACAAACCGGAAGGTCGCGGGTTCGATTCCCGATGAGGCCGTTGAGATTCTTCAATTGGCCTAATCCTTCTGGTGGCACTATGGCCCTGGGGTCTACTCAGCCTCTAACAGAAATGAGTACCAGGAGCAATCCTGGGGGTGAAGGCGGCCGGTGCGTAAGGCTGACAACCTTACCACCTTCATGTGCCGAATGTCCAAAATCTGGGAGCCTCAACCTCCTGGAACCCTCTGGGCCTCCATGGCCTGTATAGGGATCACTTTACCTTTTTTACGTTGATGACTCTGTTGCTTAATGTGGAATGTATCATTGTGGCCATGCTTCGTAATATGTATGAGTACTGAAATCAAATAATTAGAGATTGATATGATATTAAGGCAAAATTAAATGTCATCTACACTCAGAAAATATTGTTTTTCTACTGGACTCTAAGGATATTCTGTAGCCAACTACAGTTTTTACATTAGCACTAAAAATAAATGTGCAAAAAGTCCCTCCATATCAATAAAATCAAGTATAATTCCACTGAATTTTAAAATATAGACTAATTAAATTATTTTCTATGTCAACAAGAAGAACATTTTTCCCGTGAAAACATTACTGAGATTTAGAGACAAACCAGACAATTGGCATCACAGCATACTGATAAACGTCCTGTACCAGGCGAAAACTTCTGGAATTTCCGCAATGATTGGCTGATATCTAGTACATTCTGATTCTACACGGGTATAACCACTTGTAAAACACTGAATATTAAGATACAGTCAATCTAAATTATTCTATATTCGAGAGCTCCTAAGAGATTTCTTCAATATCTTCGTTATCTAATAAGCAAGTATTGCATAGTGAAAGCTGTATATTTATTTTTCTTGCAATGTATGTGCGTATAGAATATTGTGTGTTCTTAGAACAAAAGCACTTTTCCCTTGCAAGCAGGGTTATTTAAATGCAGATCAGGCCAGACGCCATTTATGCTCTCAAACAGGGGAGTAAAACCTCAGCACATGCTCAGCAGCCGCCAGCTCCAAGTGGAAGAAGAAGCGAGGGAGGAAGAGAGATTTTGCTAATGGCCCTGCAATTACTTTTCAAGTAGAAACATTGGCCGTCTCTCTCTCCTGCTCAGCTACTATCCATTTGAAAAATGTTACCATGCCCCAGTGCCCTGCAAACCCTTCATTGTATTTCTTTTGTTTTCTCTCACACCGGGTTCCCATGGTTACTACCAGCTTAGAAAACATGCGGTCTTCTTTTGTTTTCAGAAACGATTATTTTTATTGAAGATAAATAACTATAAAATAATAATATGATTAATATTAACCCTGAAATTCCTAATGTGCGATCCCGGCCCAGATCATGACGTTCATTAATGTCATAGACCCATGTCTGGAGCCTACATCCTATCGAACTATTAAATCAGCTAACTATAGTGTATGGGGTGCAGTAGTTTGTCGTACTGATGGAAAATAAATTTGATGAAGATTTTAAATTTTACGTGCACTTATAGATTAAGGTACACGAATTAAACTGTCGGCATAATCATTGCATATAATGTGAGAAATTGAGTCTCGCGCATCAATTCCCTACTTTTTAGTTATTCCTCATAAAGAGGTTTGGGATTTGTAGGTGGGCACCTTACTTTCGTAGTTCAAATAAGAGCTCCTGTGAAAGAATGAACAATGTGAAACGTTGACTCTAATTGAGAATGGAGGCAATTTTCCAGCACTTTTTCCCTTTTTACGGCCTTTATCTCTTTTTATCCACCGTGTCCATAATCCCCTTTTCCCCTTTATTGTATTTTATGCAGCCTTTTAATAATATTCTAGAGCGCGTTTTACCGTTTATAGTCCATGATTTTTTATTTCAGTTGTTTCTTTTCAATATATAGGATAATTATCTTGATTTCGTTCCAATGTTCAATATCTTAAATAATTTTTAATTAACTTTTCTTCAGCTGGCAGTTAACGTGGGAATAGTGAACTTTGTTTTCAGAAAATGCAGCACTGAAGGCAAGTATCCAACAATGAAAAATCTTTGCTAAATATTCAATTTCTTAATTTCACTGGAATTTGTTATTAGTCCTCTGTTCATGGGGTACTCCGTAGCTTAGTGGTTGAGACGCTGCGCTACAAACCGGAAGGTCGCGAGTTAGATTCCCGATGGGGTCGTTGAGATTTTTCAATTGGCCTAATCCTTCTGGTGGCACCTTGACCCTGGGGTCGACTCAGCCTCTAACAGAAATGAGTACGGTAAAGGCGGCCGGTGCGTAAGGCTGACAACCTTACCACCTTCATGTGCCAAATGTCCAACATCTGAGAGGCTGAAACTCCTGGAACCCTCTGGGCCTCCATGGCCTGTATAGGGATCACTTTACCTTTTTCCGCTGTTCGTGAATATTAGTTTGTAACGTAACGAGTGTAGGCTAATAGCAACTTCTCCATCTATGTTTACCTTATTTTAGCACCTTATACCTTTATTTTTCCATATGGAGATTGCACCAACAAATTATAACCCTGATCATAAATTACAACCATCTCGTTACTCGTTATCGGTCAACATTCGCCCGCCAAATGCCTTCTTTCAAAACATATAACTGAACTTAGTCTGTTTTAGATCCACAGTTATCCTTTGTGTTGAGTTAGTTCGAGTTATGAGTGGGTTCACATGCTTACAATACTTACTTAATACTTACAAAGTGAATAAGCGACGATCTTGTTTCTAATAATCGCGAGCGAAATCCACCGCCACTGGTTGCACTGGTAAGGGAACGAATACATTCAATACGCAGCGGTCGGGTGGTAGGCCAAGTCCCTCCAGGGATGTAGCGCCACGGAGTTTAGTTTAGTACACAGCATACATTCAATACTTAGCTACTTAAGCGCCCCTAGGCAGGGAGAAAATATTTTCGCCCCCTTATTTCCACATGAATGTACCACAAAGTAACCTACAATAAACAATATTATAACTGATTTAGTAGGATAATAATAATAATAATAATAATAATAATATAATAAATAAATAAGTAAATAAATAAACAGGTGCGTATTGTTGTCAATGTTATTCATTTCTATTTCATTGTGCGTTAAATTAGTTTACTATTTCGAAGAGTTATGCATAAAATATTTAATAAATAAAAAAAATAGTAACAGCTTAAAAGCCGCCCCTTCAAATCTGCCGCCCTAGGCAGCTGCCTAGTCTGCCTAGGCTTAAATACGGCACTGATACTCAGGCTGGATGGTCGCCCACACGCCCAGATGTGGAGGAAGCTTATCGCAAATGTAGTATATAGTCTAAACAGTTAAGAGGTGCCAATCAAGGAAGGAGTACAACTTTATCTGAAAGAAGTAACGCTTTATCTTCCAGCTGATAAAGCTATCGGTCCCATATGCACGGATACAGCATGCAGACAGGTCAAAAACACCCAAGGACACTGAAACTACTTTGTTTTGTAACAAAATATTATATCATTCCTGATAATGAACTTTCTTCCAGAACTACTATATCCCAATTTAAAAAATTAAAAACTACAACAGATTAAAAAAGAAAAGATAACCTAACTATGCACGTTAACTTGTTAAAAATTAAACTGATTATATAATAATTGGAATACGCCGTGGCACAGTTGTCGCACTGCGCCACTAACCTGAAGGTCGCGGGTTCGGTCCCAGATGAATTGCCTAATCGTCCTTGTGGCATTTTGTCTCGCGGGTCGCTTCACCTCTAACAGAAAGGAGTACCGGGAGCAATTATGAAAAATAGTGGCTGACGCCTCACCACCTCCAGTGCCGAATGTCTAAAAATCATAGGAGCCTCAACTTCCTGTTATCCTAAAGATTTCCACAGCTCATATGGGGAACGCTTGATTGTAGTTCACGCGAAAAATGCGTACACGTGTTCTGTATGGCATTATTCAGTAGGTATATATGCCCATGTATATACACAGTACTAGCTAGTTACCCGTTCTTCGTATACTCGGCAAATGTTGGGGTGTTTCCATAGAATGGTCTAAAGAATCCAGTTTGAGATCAATTTTCTCACTTGTCCCTGTTGTTATATTATTTTCAAAAAATAATTTTGCCTATTTTAACACTGAAGTTTTAAATATTAGTAGGCCTATCTGGTTACAAAAATAAAAAACAAAACTGTTCGTCCATGATGTAGAGGTAAAAGTGCATATAATTATTTGGTTTGTTTTCCTTATTTTTGGGGATTCGGACCCCCCCTAGACCCCCAGTCTTGGTTACGTCCCTGGCTTTTAGGAGTGCAGGCGGTTGCGTGAGGCTTCAAGATGTTTAGATATTGGGCGCATGAATGTGGTAAAGTATAGTCTCAACGCATTGGCCGCCTTTACTCCCATCATTGCTCCTGGTATTTCTGTTAGAGGCTGAGTACAACCCTCGGTCTATAGTGCGGGAAGGATTAGGCCAATTAAAAATACCAAGACCTAATTAGGATTTAACCTTCCGGTTTGTAGCGCAGTGCCTTAACCAATTGCACCACAGCAAGTTACTCTGGTAAATCACCAAGACATTCTCTCTGACGAGAGGAATAAACCTGTAATATGCCTATGCTAAGAGAAAAAAGAGAAAACCAAACTTCAAGCAACAATCTAATTAAAGGGAATCATTGAAATTCTGACGATAATAATGCTTCTGTGCCTTAGGCTTAGTGGAAATTCTTTTCGCAGTGCTGTACTTTATGGTCGTTCTATAGCACCGTTCCAAGTGCGTCCTTGCTGGCATACAAACGGGTTCAGGTCAGAAAATTTAACTCTCATGCACCAAGTTAGAAAAATTACATTCAATGATAATATGGGCTTCCAAACACCATTGCTACAAAAATTTATTTTAAATGTCCAACAAACCTGTATAACAGTAAGTAAAACTTGCAGCACTGGTCGAAATATTATTCCACGTCAATTTTCTCACATTGGAAAGAATAAAACACGGTTTTAATTTTAGAACTCATTAATCAGAATGCAACCCCAATGACAAATTCAATACGTGGTCAGCAAATAAAAAAAAATATGTCTATAATTTGAATGTTAGCTGTTTGTAAGGTATTTATTGTTTGTTTCTTTAAAGTCTTTATTAGTTTTAACGTATTACTTTTACCATCTCGCATTTTCGTAGTATGGAGGAAGTATTGTGAACGCGACGAAAAATCAAGATCGAGAAAACACCGGGAAAACACGTTTCACGATGCGTAGATACAGAAAAAGTGTTTTTGGACGTCTGTCCATCTGCCCGTCTGTCGATCTGTCCGTCTGTCGATCTGCCCATCTATCCGTCTGCCCGTCTGTCCGACTGCGTGTGGACAAGCACATCGGGTTAACGATTCGTTGTATTTATCTTATTTTTAATTAAGGACTTTTTGGAATGTTATCTAACCACCTAGAATGTGTATTTCATACATGAAGTATTAAGGGAACTTTTCATGAAAATGTTTTTAAATTTGATTTTTTGAAAAATGGCTTTAACGATTTTAATAAAAAATGCAAACCTCGAAACTTCAATGTTTGTCTAATAAAATCATTAAATCCAGTTTTCTAAAAAAAAATGACTTTGGGGGTACTTGACTAGTATCCATTTCCAAATTTTCTATCTCCATTACAGTAGGCGATACATGAAAATCTAGCACAGTAAGGTTGTAGAGAAAATTGAAGCAAACGTTTTTTGTCGAATATATTTCTTTATAAATTTAATAGATGGGTCATTCCATATGAAATCATCCAAATTTTTTAAAAATGGTTGCATGACCATTTTAGAAAAAAATAATTTTTTGTATATGAGTTCATACATGTTTCAAGATATCAAAACAAGTTTTCAAAAAAATCTTGTGTTCTTGGTTTCCCAGGGGTGTCCATTTTTCAATCCTGGTGTATCACATTTTTTGCGAATGTAGCTGATTACAAACATTTTCATAACTCAACAGCCATAAGAGTTAGACATTTGAATTAAGAACCATTTTGTAACTATTGAAGCGTACTTTCTGAAATACTTTATTGTTTTCTTCAACACAACATTTTTCATATGAAAATATGAGTTTGAAATTCGGGTAAATTTTTCCAAAAAAACACTTTTTGGGCCAAATTTTATATGAGAAGGAAGTGATTGTAAACGTCCAAATTTTTGTTATGTTCAAACCTGCATGTGATTTGTCTGTGAGGAAAAAATCAGGGTCTAAAAATGCATCCCTTATTCCTAAACTGGCCTCAAATATTAGAGTTTTTCCGATTTTGACTATTTTTGGACTTAAATATCTCTGGTGGGTACCCTTCAAAAAATCTGAAAATTTGTATAAAAGAAGCCTTTCATGTGCCTAACTCACAGTTAAAATTTCTATTTCTTGATTCAAATCCGTCTATTAATTTTATAGAACTGAAATATCACACTTTTTAGGGTAGCGTATTTGGGAGAAACTACATATAACTCAACAACCATAAGAGTTACAAATAAGAATTATGAATCATTTTATCATTATTGAAGCCTGCTTTCATAAATAGTTTGTTTTCTTCAACACAAAATTTTTTATATGAAAATATGAGTTTGAAATTCGGGTAAATTTTCCCCCAAAAAATCACTTTTTGGGCCAAATTTAATATGAGAAGGAAGTGATTGTAAACATTCAAAGTTTTTTATGTGCAAACCTGCATGTGATTTGTGTGTGAGGAAAAAATCAGGGTCTAAAAATACATCCCTTATTTTTAAACTGGCCTCAAATATTAGCATTTTTCAGATTTTGACTATTTTTGGGTTTAAATATCTCTTATGGGTACCCTTAAAAAAATCTTAAAAATTGCATACAAGAAGCCTTTCATGTGCCTAACTCACAGTTAAAATTTCTATTGTTAGGAACAACTCTTTCTATTAATTTTATAGAATTGAAATATAACACTATCACATATATGTAGTTTCTCCCAAATACGCTACCCTAAAAAGTGTGATATTTCATTTCTATGAAAGTAATAGAAGGAGTTGTTTCTAGAAATATAAATTTTAACTGTGTGTTAGGCACATGAAAGGCTTCTTTTATGCAATTTTTTTAGTTTTTTTTAAGGGTACCCATAAGAGATATTTAAGCCCAAAAATAGTCAAAATCTGAAAAACGCTAATATTTGTGGCCAGTTTAGAAATAAGGGATGTATTTTTAGACCCTGATTTTTTCCTCACACACAAATCACATGCAGGTTTGCACATAAAAAAAACTTTGAATGTTTACAATCACTTCCTTCTCATATTAAATTTGGCCCAAAAAGTGATTTTTGGGGGGAAAATTTACCCGAATTTCAAACTCATAATTTCATATAAAATTTTGTGTTGAAGAAAACAAACTATTTCTGAAAGCAGGCTTCAATAATGATAAAATGATTCATAATTCTTATTTGTAACTCTTATGGTTGTTGAGTTATATGTAGTTTCTCCCAAATACGCTACCCTAAAAAGTGTGATATTTCAGTTCTATAAAATGAATAGAAGGAGTTGAATCAAGAAATAGAAATTTTAACTGTGAGTTAGGCACATGAAAGGCTTCTTTTATACAAATTTTCAGATTTTTTGAAGGGTACCCACTAGAGATATTTAAGTCCAAAAATAGTCAAAATCGGAAAAACTCTAATATTTGAGGCCAGTTTAGGAATAAGGGATGCATTTTTAGACCCTGATTTTTTCCTTACAGACAAATCACATGCAGGTTTGAACATAACAAAAATTTGGACGTTTACAATCACTTCCTTCTCATATAAAATTTGGCCCAAAAAGTGATTTTTTTTGGAAAAATTTACCCGAACTTCAAACTCATATTTTCATATGAAAAATTTTGTGTTGAAGAAAACAATAAAGTATTTCTGAAAGTACGCTTCAATAGTTACAAAATGGTTCTTAATTCAAATTTCTAACTCTTATGGCTGTTGAGTTATGAAAATATTTGTAATCAGCTACATTCGCAAAAAATGTGTTACACCAGGATTGAAAAATGGACACCCCTGGGAAACCAAGAACACAAGATTTTTTTGAAAACTTGTTTTGATATCTTGAAACATGTATGAACTCATATACAAAAAATTATTTTTTTCTAAAATGGTCATGCAACCACTGCTGGATGATTTGGCATGGAATAACCCAGGTATCAAGGTAAAAACGAAATAAGTATGACTTTATGCAGAATATCAGACAACATTAATTACGTAAAATAAGATTGATATTCCTTTGTTTCCCATAGAAACAAGAAAATTATAATATAACTTATTGTTGCGAAATGAAATATACTTCAGTCGTAATGAACACCACTAAAACCAGTCAGCGAGAGGAGGTATAGGCAAGAGGTCTTGGGTTCAAATCTCAAATCTCGTGGCCTACGATATTTGACTTGGATTTTCATAGTTTTCTCATTGGAAAAGGCAAATCGAGGACTTAATTTTTTAATGGTAACTTACATACTGGTTTCTTCCATTAACTTTTAACCTCAATCTTAAAAATCATAACATGTATATATGAGAAAGTTTGTGCAACATATTTTGCACCAATTATATTCTTATATCATGTCAAACTTTTTATTTACTGCGCTTTCTGTTCCTTTCTGGTTTAACATCAGTGGTAGAACCGAGAGATGTAGCCGAAATGCTAACGTCGCGGAATCGCCTTTGGGAGGTTTTTGGTTCAGGCCCCATGGCCGATCGATTGGACTTTGGTTTTTCATGGATTCCCAGAAGCAAAGTCAGATTATGGATCTTAAATAATATCTACCCCTGAATGATTACTTGTTTGCAGAATTAATTTACTAGATCCATGTTTCAAAGCCCTTGTTTCGTGCAAATATTTATTTTAAGACCCATATTTATGAGACATGCTTGGAATGTTTTGTTGACAACTGTCATCTCTTAAATAGAGAATACGTTCTCTCCACCGACATAGGCTATACGCCGTACATACATTGTGAATGTTCCATGTCATTCTTGTATTTGTGCAATGTAACCTATGATGTGATAACTTTTCCTTTCAATTTATCTTATAAACCGCGTATATTTATCCACACCACTAGGGTAGTAGGAGGATCTGGACAATGTAACGTGAATTTAATTTTGTGTTTATGTATTATGATCAATGTTTTATGCTCAAAGTTGATCATGGCTGAAAAAAAGTTTATAAAAGGGTAGGTATTGTGACAGTTGAATGGTTGCAGGGTTTATGAATTAAATTTAAGTAGTGTTACTACTATGACAGTCGGCTGCGGTGGTCTAGAGGTAGCGTGCCCGCCTCTGGATCCGAAGGTCGCGGGATCAAACCCGGTCGCAGTCGATGGGTTTTTCAGGGCGTAAAAATCCTGGGCACGGAGTCCTCCGGGAGGGACTTTAAGCTGGGAGGCCCGTGTCGTAGATTTACGGCACGTAAAAGAACTCCAAGCCTAAATTAGAGCCTCTGGACAAAATTTCTCGGCCATTTTACGTCCAAGTAATACCTTAGTTTCCGGAGGGGGGTTAAGGGGCGATGGGCTTACCACCTGTCCCTCTGCCCTCTCTAGGAAAATAAGCGTAACAAAATTCACGTAGGTACAGAAGATTTTGTGTTCATTCTTCTTTTATTCAATTTTAATAATGAGAAATGTAAGAACCTGAGTGAAGAAGATTTAAAGACCTCTTCGCTACTGCAAATTTCTTGGACAGACAATTTTTTTTTTCGCAATGGGACAAATTCTAGGTGATGAAAATGGTTCAATGGTCCAAATGAGAATTTTAATGCATGGTTTTTAACTTCACTTCCGAAAATTCGTGTTTAGCGGAGCATATGGGAGGTCCAGCTTGGTTCTACTCTCAGAATATGCTGTAGGTCCTGACTTCAGCTTCTGGATCGTTAATTTAAAATAGTGGAGGGTATTCTCTGTATACTCTAGCGGTGTACTGTCCATCGAAGATGTGTTCAGAAAAGAAGTAAATAGTGGTTGTAACGGGAAAAAAACGTAGTTTACCAGCTATCAAAACCAATGTTGAAATTTATAGAAATAAATAACAATGAAATACTACTTTCGAAATTAATTATGGTAATATTGAATGTACCGTGCACACAATACTTTCAAATTTACGTTCATTTGTCTTTACGTTCATCTGCATTCACAGATCACAACGGAAATGCCAAGCGAAAGAAGGTGAATTGGGCTTGATTGCAGGGGATGAAGAAGGTTCTCCATTGCCTAATAGGATGTGAGCATTCAAAACAAGGTCGCATACCTACGTTATCAATCCTCATCTTTTTCTCTCAAGACATTTGGAATGGACAGTAGCCCTTGTTCAATCCTGAAGTGGTTTATAATCCATCATTTTCATTATAATGAAGTAAAAGCAGACACTAGACCCATTAAATGAAGAAGACTAAGATTCTTAGGCTGACACCTAGCTGCAATAACTGAACCACTAATGCCAACGTTTTCCCAATGTACAGGTAGGGGGAAAAAAGCGGACCGACTAAAATATCTAAGTTGCCGATATGAACCACTGCGCATGCGTAGCCGCATTCACAGGATAGCAGGGAATGTATTGAAATTTGTTCTAGACACTATAGACAATCAAATGAGAAATAATTTCACGTAATTTGCATTGCTTGTGAAAACAAACGTTTCCGTTACATCTCTTACATTTATTTACGTATCACAAGGGTCTGAAATTAGCTAATGAGTCGGTCCGCTTTTTTTTCCCTACCTGTAACATAATATTTTAAATTTGACCTACGTTATTGTCTTCTGCACGAAATCTCTCCTGAATGTGGTAAATGAGACAGTCCATATCCATTGATTTACAGGCGTGTAAAATAACTCTTGTCTACCAAAATGTCAGTTTCCTGGGTACGGTTATAGCAGCCCTCCATAACCGTCTTTAAATAATCGTAACAAATAAACTTTACCTTATGTATATTCCTCTGCCAATTCCGCCCTTTTCCAAAGCCTCAATTTCGGTCTAAGGGATCGCCAATCATAATGTCAGTCGTCCATTCCCTACTCCGTGCAAATAGCATTGAGACCTCTGGGAGACCCTTCGAGATTCCTTTCTAAGAGTATTATTTTAGTTACGTATTTTTTCCTTTCCTGTACAGGCAATGTGACAATCCTCTAGGATAAAACTAGTCAATTATAATTTGGTACAAAGTTAATCTAAATAATATTTCTTCAGCTATAACTTATACAACTTTAATATTCCACATAACAGCAAGTTTCCGAATTTAATATTCCTGCCGAATATAAGACATGTGGTTAAATATAAAAGGATCCCCTAACATACATTTCAGCTCCAATATAACGACCGATGGGGTTGGAGAATGGCTCCAAGAAATTACAGATGCTGCAGAAAAAAATTCTTCTCTCATATTCAATATTCGAACTCACTACTATCTAAGACTTCAACTTTTATGTAGCGTAGGGACTTCTATTTTGAATTTTAAATGCACTTCTATACGATTTTTTACTGTTCAGTCTGGCACGGGAGAGGGTGGGTTTGATAGTAACGGTGTAGGGGGTGACGATGGGGGAGAGAAACACCTTAGTTTGAATTTCAAATTATCTTTTTTGCCGAATTTCAAGCATAGAGGGATGTGTCCATAGGCAGGTGGTAGTTACTTGATAATGTCAAGCAGGGGATGGAAAACTTAACCCTCCTCCTGGCGTTTTTTCACCCTCTAAATGCCGACTTTAATGTCACATTTCTAACCTAAGTAGCTTCATTTCGTGAAAATGTTTTGCTTTAATTGTGTGTTTCGAATTTCATTCTTATCTGTTCAGTCTAACTATCACATATATTTCTGGTAGCCATGGCAATAAAATGAGATGCTCTTGGAAATGAAGCTGAAAATCTCCCATGCTGAAGCAGTCGCCTAGGCTAGCGATGGCACTTTCTCAGAATGGCAGTGGCGGCCCCACATTATTTTTAAGAAAGCTCTACCTGAGGCTTTGATCTTAAAGGGGCATAGCAAGTATGTGTTGTAAATTTTATTTTAAACATAGGCTACACATATAGAGGATTCCACATTAAGACGACTTCTTGTCATACCATTGTTTTTCACAAAATAATACAATAGCATTGATCTTTAATCCGAAAATCTATACTAACTTTGTACAGGTTTTTGGTAGCTTCTTTGCGGTCTCTTAATAGTGGGCTATTTTTTTTTTATTATTTCTGAATTGAAATATTTACTGTGGGAAATACTGTTCTCTACATAATTGGAAGTCATTCTGCATTGATTCGGCTTCACACAAAGACCAGCTTCTTTGCACTGTAACTGAAAGTTGGTCAATGTTTCCTGAACTGAAGAAGTTAGGATCTGTCTGCTTACAAATAACTGATGCCTTTCATGGATTGATAGGTCAAAGGGGAGTGGATAAAATAGTGTAAGAAGCGGTTCTAGGAAAAGAGATTGCCATAACACGGAAAATGCAGTTTCTTTTTTCTTGCGGCATTTAGTAAGCAGTTATAGATAGCTGGATTTCAGCAGAGTTAAGCAGTAAACAGTAGGCCTACCTGTTTATTTTTAGTCTAGGCGAATAAGTAAACGCAAATCTTTCATATTAACTCTTTAGATCTCAATACAGAAGTTCCTTTACAAAATCTATGTAAATTCTCAACGACGTTTTCGAGCAAAGTGAGAGTACTATACTGACAGATACTACCTGGGTATACTACGCAAAAGAAATTGATCGACCTATTTCATGTCACATTATGTATAGTGCAGTTACTCATTGGATGGCCAGTCGGCTTCAAAGGTTTCGGTGTTTCTTTATGTTAATTGATCTGACTAAATCGGTCTTGGGCTTCCGCTATCCAACACAAAAGCAACGTTGCAATATTCTCTCATTGTTATCACTGACCTCAGTTCTTCCTTCGCTTTATTCAATTCACACGTGTTATTGTTTACTGTAACTTGATCTTGCAACAACGCATTCACTCCACGCGGAGTAGACGAGTAGCTGTCAAAATCGCCACAGGACATTCTTAGATTTTGATTGACTGGGGCAACTAGCTGATTGGTGCGGTAAAACAAAGAACATGGGTTGAGCTGTCGGCAAACTTTTCCTCCTAACGAAAGGAAGCCGCCTGGGTATGCAATGAGTACCGGTAACTGGATTATAACGATGTCAGACCCAAATTTAGTTTTCATACGACTTTTAGTTTTCGAGTTGTGCTGTTTACAAAACTCTTTTAAATTGCGGGCATCGAATTTCAGGATCGAACACAATAAGCTACATCCTCTATCTACATATCTGTGGTAGGGATAGTAAAAAAGACCATAATTCGAAGCTGAGGCGCATGTGCCGTGCATATGGGATAGGCCTATATAGCACTATCTACAAAACGTGCAAATGAGTAAATGTGCCTCAACTTTGACCTGTACTAGTACTTTCGTTCTTCCTCGAAGAGCCACCCCTGGTGAAAACTGATGCAAAGAGAAGGTAGTTCGTGTAATTCTTACGACCAGGATGGAATGAAATTTAAATGTAAGTAGGACTTGCATGACCTCTAAACATCCACTTTAGCAAATAGATTGTTTGGACATGAAAATTTCATGTACTTCACTCTCACCAGGGAATTTCAATGAACGTGACATTCAGTTGTTCAAAGGAGCAAGCCGTTATGACATTAATTGGTAGGCCTATTGTATTCTTACAAACAAAATCGGATTAAATTAATATTGATTTCCCTCTGGAGTAGTTAAGGCCGTAAGGCTTTCTCTTCCACTAGCCAGAGATGAGTACATAAAAACATAGCTTAATGAATAATCTGAGTGGATAAGATACAACATTATACGTAGCTGACGATTAAGTACTAAAGATAATAAGATAATTAAAATTATATCATATTGTTATAATGAAAGACAGTACAGTAATTAATATCAGTACGTAGAAAGAATTTTCAAAATGGACAAAAAATAACTTAATTAAAACGAAAAGGTAAATGTTATTTTAAAGATGTACACAGAATATAGGCTATTATGAATTAACGATAGGCGGGCAAGTGGTTAACTAAGTTATTTTAGAACGTTTCACAGGTTTTTATATACCGTACTCAGGTATGTGATTCTACAGACAAGCTATCCCGATAATGAAATAGAAGGGAAAAATGAATCGGTCAATTATTGGAAAGTCAGATCCCACAGGTGAATCTGGTCATTTGCGCTCACCTGAAGCAAAAATTATAATTTCGAGTGTCAATACAAGCATTATAAGATAACTAAAAAATTAGAAAGTTACGAAGGATGTATAATTATCACTAACTACTATAGGCCTATATATTGTAATGTTGGTAACAAGTAAACTTGTATATTCATCTATAATAAATTTGAGACAGTTTAAAAATTCCAAATACACTATTGAAATTATGGAAAATATTTTAACATACCCTATATTAATAAAGATTTAACATATTCTGTATACTTTGCACTTGAACTCAACTATTACTAGCTGTATTTAATTTTACATCAGTCAAATGTATATACTTATTTGTAAATTAATCGCTCGTCATACAACATTATCTACATAAATATGCTGCTAAAGGCCTATGTGCTGTTGTGCTGTTGCACATTGGCTATTATATTATACCTACTGTTGTGTATTCTTATAAAAAATATATCTATAGTACTTAATTTTGTTTTTCTATTATGCGTTATGTGTTGTCTTTATATTTCAGAACTCTTTGCATTTCGTTACTCCATGATTCAGTTTTAATTTTATATGCGTTCTGGTGGAATCCGTAACTAAAGTGATAAATTATGCTACTTTAAAAAAATTTAATTTCAAACACAAAATTCTCATAATATTGTTATTCATGCAACAATTTATTCAGTTCATAAGATTATTCGTACGATGGTTTTCTTTTGTTTCAGGTATGTTACAGCACTAGCTCTGAAGTTCATTGCTTTCGACGCAACGTAAGTTTTATAGCGTATTTTATATGCACCCATTATTGCAGTAGTCGAGCATTATTGAAGTTTTTAAGACTGAAATATATTATTTGAATTTAGATGACTTAGAAGCTAACTGATAAGAGTACACTGATTATCTTCATGTGGCTCCAGTAGACTTGTTGAAGTCTTGTAGATATAAATGAGGAAGATTTACACAACCACTTACATATGTAATATTTAATTTGTGAAAAACTATTGAGCAGAATACGTTTTTAATGAAATTAATTATTATTTATTATTTAAATCAATTTTAATCTTAAAAATAAAAACAGTACCAGCACCCTAGGCATAAGATGTCTTCTGCAGTAGTTGGGAGATGAAAATAAAATATTTTACTAGAATTTTAAAACTTCATAAGGAAAATAATTTCATTCTAAATAATCTAAGACGCTAAAGCTTTCATTTGAATGTAATTAACTTATCTTTACAAAAATTAAGGCTTTCATAGTTATTCAGCTGGAGTCTTGATACTCTATTTCTTAAAAATCCTGTTATAAGTAAAAAATAATTAAGTAATGTGATAATCAGTAATCCAAGAAATCGCCGAAGTTAGCTAGACATAGGTACATGTACTCAAAGTTTTCGGCATCGCACTATGCTGTCATCTTCAGGGGTAAATTATTGTTGTTTCAGGTTGTCATACCCTATGTCGAATAAAAAGCTTTCTTCATGAAATTTATTAAAAAACGTGAAATTCTGACATAACACCTGGTAACCGCTTTATATAACACCTAATAAAGCCCCGGACCGTAGGCACCGGGAGTCGCTTTAGAAAAAGGCACTCAATATATCATTTCCAAGCATCCATTCGTATTTCCATCTATCCTTCAGTTTGAGTAATAGATTCAGACAAGTAATAAATAAGTAGAGAGTTTTCAGTTCTAGGGTTTGTTGTATAGGTTTTTGGCAACTTGAAAGTGAAACATATAGTCTATATAGCTCCATATAATTGATTTCGTCTTGTAGTCTGTTAGATAGTGATCCTCTTGAAAGTGGCTGGGCTTAGGGAGTAGTGGGAGTCGTATCTTTAATTCATCGCCAGCTTACTCGCCTATAGAGAGCTTTCTCATTGTCGCAAGCGGAAAATTGGCTTCACATTCTGCATTTCATTTACACTGCAGAAATCCCTAGCTGCAGACAAAAAGCTACAAGTATATTCTGTTTAAGCAATAACGGTGTACTTGTGTGACTGCTTGCAGCTAATGGCTCTCCACCTGACTCCTAACGCTCTTTGCACACTACACGATTTCGGTCGGACGACAAAAAGTCGGACGGATTTTAATCGTCCGACTTGCTTTAGACGCTCTTTGCACACTGCACGATTTCGCCCGGACGACTTTATATCTTGTCGGGTTGCTTTTCACTCTACGATTTTATTTTTACCAGTTGTATTGAAAGTAAAGCCTGGTAAGGTTGTTATTATGGATCATAAACAAATCATTGCATTATGGATGTTTTATCGTCGTCGGAAAAGACGAAGGCGCAGTCGCCTTTACTGGGTTCATCCAATTAATCAGAGACGTGAGGAAGTTGGGATGTTCTACACATTATTTGAAGACTTTAGAAATGATTATCGAAAGTTTTTTTAACTATTTTCGTATGTCACTTGGCTCCTTTGATGAATTGCACGGGAAACTGAAGAATGTTCTTCAACGGCAAAACCCGCAATTCAAAAATTGTATAAAACCTGTTGAAATGCTGGCTATGACTTTAAGGTAAGTGTTTGAACACTGCTTTGTTATTGCTGGCGTTTTAATTATATTTCATTGAAGCGTAATAATAAATTTGTAAGGTTTTACTGCTGAATTTCTATTGAATTTTAAACACTCTAATTTTGTCACGATTTGTTTTATTAAAGCACCCTACTTAAACAAATATGAAAGATAAAATGCGAAGTATATTTACGAGGAACTACTAAAAAATTAAACTCAGTATATTCTCGTGTTACAAAAGAAAGTTGATAGGATTATTACAGATTCCGAAAAACTAGAACACTGTAAGCCATTATTTATTAGGTTTCGGTACATAACAGTAATTAAATTATACATGTATCATGTTATTGTCTACAATAAAAACAGATTACAGGATTATTATTGCAAGAAGGATGTACATACATACAATACTAGGAATAGTAAAAGATTATATGTGCCTTTTCAAATACTTGCAAAATTATTAAACAGTTTTGATATACTAGGCCTAAAATGATTAATAAACTACCAAGGTTCGTAAATAGCGAACAAATTACACAAACTTAACCAAACAACGCGCAATGGAGACAGCAGTCGTCCGACTGAAATCGTCTAGTGTGAAAGCGTGTATTTGATTACATAGGCCACTGAGCAGAGAGACGACACGACAGTCGTCTGGATGCAGTGGCACTGGACGACTGCAACCCGACAAAAAATCGTTGTCGTGTCGTTACCGTCCAATGTGAAAGGTCTCATTCTCTTTATCAGTCGACTAAAGAAAATTGCCCGTCCGACTTTTTGTCGTCCGACCGAAGTCGTGTAGTGTGCAAAGAGCGTAAATGTTAAACAAAATATTGTCCTACACAATGCATGTACAGAAAGTTGCTCTGTGACGTCAAAACACTCGGATCTGGCTTTACACGGTAGACTTATGCGAGGAATTTGTGAAATGAGGGTACTAGTGATCAGGATAGAAGAAAGGGGTACTAGTATTGCGACACTAGACACGAGCATCTAGCTCGAGCCTGGTCTACTCTTCTCAACTATCCTTCGCTTTTGCCTGACGTCACCCACAATGATTTGCGTACACGTCTTTCACAGACGTCATCAGGAGATGAACCTGTCTTCCACTGTCCTACAATCCTACGATTTTATCAACTCTAAGCATAAACATGCAATTTTCTTGCTTCATTCATTAGCATTATGAAATTCTTGCGCATTCAGTTGTCTCAGGCTCAAGAAAATCCATTTCGTACACGGGGAAATTAAATCCCTAAATTTGGAAGAGGTAACTAGATTAGAACATCCCTTTAATTGTATGCATTGTATGAAAAATTTATAAAACAAAAGGCAAAGTAAGTGAAACAGTATGTTGACTGGATGGAACATAATTATACAATATCTGAAGTATCATACAAGAATCATGGAAACCAAAAGAAGTCAAGGGAGTCCTGAAATATATATATATATATATTAATGATGATTGCAATAATAGGTAGTCAGGACTGTAATCCGTGTTGTAAAGAAGAAGAATGATTAGTAGACGAAGAAATAGTCGTATTAGTAGTAGAAAAGAAGAGAAAGAGCCAAACGAATTATTTTCCATTTAATCTAAAGCAAGAGACACCTAATAGTAGTAGAATAGAAGAAAGGAAAACAAGCTGAATATTAACTTACTTTGGTAAATCCTTTTTAAAGCCACCAGTCATTCCCAGTAGAGACACAGCACAATATTGCTGTCCACTGAAATGCACAAGTCAGGCTTGTTTTATTTGTGTCTGAAGCCACGGACACAATTTAGACGCCCGCAATTGACTTGAGCTAGCAGTTTCCTCGACAGAATTAAAACCATTACATCCCGTCCACAGAGTTTCCTACTGCAATATTTGTCTGTTTGTTTTCGCTGGTGTGAATAACCATGCATATGTGGATGAACAACAAATCCTACAATGAGTTCTATGCAAAGATACGTGGAATTACAGGCTATCAGAAAACAAGAGTTTATATAAGATCCTTCGCACTTTCTTCACATTTATATATTTATATACTGTAAATGAGAACCTTGTTTCCAGAAGGTACCTAATCTCAAATAACAGAGTGCCATTTTTTAAAATTATTGTCTGTGTTAAAATCAGTTCATCCCCTACGCTCAAATATAATATATTAAATATACAAACTAATATAAAATTTGCCTTATTATAATATCATGGTACACGTTTCATAAGTTGTTAGCCTAGAATATTAACTAGTATATACAAACAATAAGTAGATCAAATAATCACTGTTAAAATTTCTTAAGAATGTGAAAAAGTTATTTTAAATCCCATAAAAATGTATGTTCTATGCTAAATTCATGAAAATTAATATCTTCAGCTCATTTAAAAGTCAACTGTTATATACGATAATTATGTATGATATTTGGGGTACGCCGCAGCGTAGTGGTTGAGGCGCTGCGCTACAAACCGGAAGGTCGCGGGTTCGATTCCCGATGAGGTCGTTGAGATTTTTCAATTGACCTAATCATTCTTGTGGCACTATGGCCCTGGGGTCGACTCAGCCTCTAACAGAAATGAGTACCAGGAGCAATCCTGGGGGTAAAGGCTGACAACCTTACCACCTTCATGTGCCGAATGTCCAAAATCTGGGGGCCTCAACCTCCTGGAACCCTCTGGGCCTCCATGGCCTGTATTAGGATCGCTTTACCTTTACCTTTCTCTATGTAAATACAAATGATAAAAATCGAATATAGTTTTTGTCCCAAGTGGGTACTTCCTTCACACACAAACACATACACACACCCACAAAACATAGGCCTACATGAGAAACTGGTTTCCAAAAGGTATCAATTCAGAAAATATCGATATTGAGATAACAGGTGGCATCAGTTCTTAAAACCTAGTTTTACGTATTGGGTGATATAATTTCTGCCAAAAGATAACACAACCCAATTAAAACAGTGAATGAATGACCAGTTCACGGCAAAAATTAATAATTATTATATAAGGTGTTTTGATCTTTAGTATATTAAAAAAAGCATTCATTAAACTTTTCTTGATGCAAAGGGTTAGGAACACATTCTTTTCTCAAAACTACATTTCTCGTCCTTCAAATTTAGCATGCTTGTAATCGAAAATTGATTTAAGCTGACGGTGAATTTGTGATCAAAATAAAAAAGAAATTCTCTTTCAATTCACACAATTGTTTATGTGTTTTTCATAGCAATAACTGTTAGTTTTCAAAATTGTTATGCCAACAAGTGTCAAATCCATTTTATTTTTGCCTATAAATCCCAAGGTTCTACATCAAAACCGAAACATTTGACACACAGTGGCACATAATGACCAGTATTATAATTATGTAGAAAGTTAGCAATGTATACTCAAACATTTGTGAGCACCAAAGGTTTTTTGTGTTTTCTAAACAATTTGAGTTAGAGAGTTAAACTTGGAGTTAGAATTTTCTAACATTAAAACTCCATTGATAACAAGTGAAAAAATAATTATTTGAAATAGCTTGATTTAAAAATAGAAATTCCAACACATGAAGTAAAAGTTGCACCTTATCACATAAGTGTTAAAATTTGCTGTAACCAACTTTGATTTCAATTACATGGAAGGATTCTTTTTGTTTTAAATAATTTTATATGATTATTAAAAATGTTTGTTGTTAAAAACTGAAAATATTGAAATTCATTACGTCTTTTTAAAAATTGTCATACTGAAACACAGTGTTTCCCACACTATTCCTTATGTTGGCAGCCTTCCATCAGAAAATTAATAATCTTGGCCAGCGCTTGTGCATGTGCATATGCGTTAGTAGATGGCAGAGAAGCTCGATGTTTTAGTATGACTCCATGGTATGTAATTCATTTGAATAAATCCAATATTTATTATTATTGTTTTATAAATATTTAACGGCTGTGAAGAAAGTGAATGATGCTTTTTTTCTCGTACGATTGCGACACTGTCCCACATGTGCTCGTTATGTGGACTCGCAAAATAAACCTGTCTTGTATCATTTGTATAGTAAATAATTATTAATTGTATTTGTATTTTCTATAGCCTATTTTTAAGACTCGAACTTATCCTGTTGAATAATAAATTTCCCATTTCATTAAAACAGTTTACATATTATTGTTAATTATTCATTCTTGTATTTGTGGTTCTATAGGCCTATCCATTTTGCCGAAAAAGAAAATTTCCATTTCATTAAAAACATCTTTGTACATCTTATTAATTTGGATGATTAAAGAACTTCGTAATATGAAGTAATATGGGTATGGAACGGTATTGTAAAGACATTAGTTTTTATTCAAATTGAGGTCTTTTAACAGCTAGCTGGCTTTTATTTATAATAAATGATGTGTCAAGTATCAGCTCTCCTTCCAGTCGACCTCTTCACAAGCTTCTTTAGTTATTCAGCGATATAAAGTAAAAATATGATTTTTCTGTCTCTGATAAAATCTCCGCTTTTTCCCCCTTATTAGCACTGGAAGGCATTCAACAGATATCGCTTTAAAATGTGTTAAGTATTTACTGGCATTTTCATTCCACCGTATTTCAGTTTCACCAAGAATGTATTTTGCACGATGCGAAATGAATAAAAACATTAAAAAGCAGGGAAGATTAATTGCCTGTGAAAATATGCTTCGCGCTGGCGAGTTTAGTAATACTAAAAATATTTTATACGCCTCGGTATATTTGTAATGAATTTAACTAGATGTCCTGTGACTTCTAATGCGGCACTGAAATGATTAACGGCTGCTTTATGTTCCACAAGCACTTGCTTCGAGCTTTAAGCTCTTGAAAGATGTAATGTTTGTTACAAAAAATCTAATGACTGTTGTTTTATGATGTGATACTGTAATCATAATATACTTTCCAGCAATAATTTTTTTTAGTAACACTTTCAATAGGCCTTAAAGCAAATTAAAGCATTTCTATTGTTAACAGGCGTTCATGGCCCTTAGGATTGTGGCTCCCAGATATGTTGACAATCGGAACTTAAAGGTGATAAATTTCTCAGTCTTATATAATTTGTATAGTAAATAATTAATAAATAATTCTATTTTTAAGACTCGAACTTATTCTGGGTCCAGCGCTGTGACTCAGGGGATGCGTTCAATCCTCTCACGCAGCGAGCCCGGGTTCGATTCCTGATCGGGACAAGTTACCTAAGTGGGGTTTTTTTCTGGGGTTTTTCCTCACCTTTGAGACAAATGTCTGGTAATTTTAGGCCCTTTTGGTCCCCAGATATCGTCATTATCATCTTCATCCCATCCTCGCCTTGTTTGGAGTGAGTGTGTGAATGGTGTGTCTCGTCCTATGTGTTCGTGTTGTCTCTGAGGTGGCCCCGGCATTGGGCTGATCACTCATCCGGGGAGGCCCTCCATGTCCTTGTCTGGTCAAAAAAGTATGTATGTAATCCAAAGATAATCCCTCTCCCGACAGGTCGCGGCCCTGTAAGCAGGGTCGCTTAAATCCTAAAAGGGAGAGGTTAAACTACGAGAAAGAAAGAAAGAAAGAAAGAAAGAAAGAAAGAAAGAAAGAACTTATTCTGTTGAATTAGGAATTTCCCATTTCATTAAAACGTTTTACTTATTATTGTTTATTATTTATTATTGTCCTAATGCATCAAATTAATCAATCTGAATAAACCCACGATCTTCCAATACAGTGCAGTGCTTTAAACCACTAAATCGTGCTACAATCAACTGCACCCAGTACATACCCCGTAATTTTCTTCTCAATTTGTTTTAAGGGACGAAATTGTTTTTTAAATTTGTGATTCTTACCTTCATCTTTTCAACATAGTTTCGGTTATATTTTTATCCAAAATTACTAGTAGTCTCTTAAAGCAGAGAGAGAAGCGTTAACGGCAACTGAAACTATTGTTAGGTCTACAGTTTAATGTGCAGTAAGAACGGTAGGGCCTTAGGATACTTTATTAAGAAAGAAGGATAAGAGGGTCTCCCGTGGATTAGTGCTTATATAATTCCCTACATATTCACAGTGTTAAGTAATGTTAGCTTCGGATAAAAACTTGTATTGGTAAGTGAAGCAGTCAGGAGGGCCATTGGACTTCACATAAAGCTGCCATTAATGGTGCTTTCCGTAACTCCTCAGTTTGAGGCACGAGGTTGAGTGCACCCCGTTCCAGACATCACTACCTCATAAAAAAGTTGAAATAAAAAAATTGTTCGAAGCCGGGCCTGCAGGTCCATAAACAGCGACACTAACCACGACACCAGGCAAGTGGTCTATGTTAGATGTTGGTAACTTAGAAGATAAAAAAAATAAAGAGGAAAATATCAGAAAAGAAGAGGGAGTGAAAAGGAAAGATGATGAATTGAAAGAATAAAATGTAGGAGAAAGAGGGAAACAAGAATTAGAAGAAAGAGAAGCATGACGCGTCTTATCTCTTATAATCACAACTTTAAAACATAGGCTTAATTATAATAATAATTTAGGAGATTAACTAAAACATAGGCTTAATAATAATATTATAGGAGATTAATTACACCAATCTTAATAATAATAATAATAATAATAATAATAATAACAATAATAATAATAATGATAATACTGTATGTAGAAGACAGTAATCTTTAGTACTGTATTCATGTTTTAACGTAATGCTTCTCCTATAAATTGTGTATAAATTAACAATGTAATTAATTATTAATCTCTCATTTATTTAAACTTGGCGCCTTTACAGCTACCCTGGTTACATTCATACCCTCTGGTGTTAAGCTTGCGAACTCTACCGCATTGCATTGAGGTAACCGAATGGCTGCGCGTGCGTCCTGCTTCGTAAGTGTCGGTTGCTATCGCGCGGTTCCATGTTTCGTGTGTTCGTGAAGTCGAAAAATCAACGTAAAATACTGTTAATTCTGCTTAGTGTGTCTATCCAAGGTATTTGAAAAATATTGTGGCGTAATCCTGTGTGTGTATTTAAGCCTAGATTTGCCAGAAGCGTTCAGAATGACGTGACCATATGCGTGTGCTTAGGTTAGATTCTTTTAAAATTGAAATTACGATGTTTGCCGTAACATTTTTAATGTTTCAAACTGTTCTGCGTAATAAAGAGTGATTAATAATAGCCTTCTGTGTGGTGAAGTATGGAGATGGATGTATCTTCCCCAGTGGGCCACTACCAAGGTGAGTGATATCAACTTCAAGGCAGAATGATATACAGTAGGTTTCATCTTACGTAGTTTGGTTTGATATTATTGATAATATTGCACGCTTATGTAGTTTCGTGTTTCGATACATACATAACGAAAATGATCATTGTGGATATGTCTCCTATAAATAAGCGATTGATGTTGGTGCTGTTACTATCTGTAATGGCCACAGTATTCTTTGTAAGCTTATAAAGAGATAAGAGTCCAGGCAGTAGACACGTCAATCAATGCCCCAAACATCAGGTCACACACACCCTGGTCTTGGCGTGTGAATCGGAAAACTATTCAACAGTTCTCATTCTGCCTTGGTCCTAGGTCTACAATTTACACGAATACAAGCAAATAATTTTGTTCGTATCTCAAGGAATAGTACGTAGTATGCTCAAGGAAGACATTACATCTCTAGTATACAATGGCGCATTTAATTCAGTATACAATAAATTAGAGACAAAATTATTGTGTCCATAGAGAAGACAGGGCAGTGGTAGATTCATCTTACCTATTTTGACTTTATCCATTATGAGTGGTTTAGTGTTAAGTATGATGTTATATTACTTACTTACTTACTCATTGGCAATAGACAATTCCTCAGCAAGCTAAAGGAATATTACCTATTTTATGGAACCCGAAGGTTCATTGCCGCGCTTACCTGAGTCCGCCATTCAACCTATTCTGTGTTAACTCCATCCAATCATCCCTAGCAAATCCTACAGTGTGTCCCACGCAACAAGAGTTGGCCAATGACGCGGATTTCGTTGGCGAACTCTTGCGTGGGACTCACTGTATCTGTAGGCCTAACTTGGGAAAATTACAATAAATTCATCATGCTCTTATAATAGGCCTACAGACCAGTCTTGATGATTTATGATCCTTTTTGCGGATGTTCTTTTGAGATGAGACTGTTCCCTAAATGAGAGATAGCATCGCAGTATTGTAAGTAATTAACCGCTAAAATCAGGGAAGCTTTACCACAATAGGCCTGCTGCTTACTTGACTTAGGAATAATTTCAAAGGCAACTATAGAGATCACACATCCAAGAAACTAATTCTGTCCCAAGCTTGCCTTGCTTAACCCGGTGAACAGTGAAAGGTTTGGAATTGACTGAGGGAGGAGACCTGAAAACCAGCGCAAATTATGGAAGGTGTAGCTTCTAGGGTAAATTGCGTTAGCTTATCTTTATACATATATAGGGTATCACAAACTCTAATTATAATTGAATATAAATGGCATAATTGATCAATTGTATCTAGCCACATCCACTAACACTAACCAGAGCTGACCGTAATCAATTGTGACTGACCGCTTTCCGATAACTCTGCCTAAATTAGCAATAAATTAGCCCGTTCTTCACATGAGACGTATCAACACGAGTAACCTACCATGAAACATCTAACTACTACATTACAGCTTACTTAGTGTAATATCAGATATGTATTTTTATTTGTTAGTCATAGCTGTTTAGGGACAGTTGTGTAATGCTTAGGACCCGGAAGTTTGTGAAAATCATATTTTTAATAAAGCACTCACGTGCTGGTGTAAATTTTTTTTACAAAACATGAAAGAAATAACTGAAAATTGAGGATTTAATTTTACATGCTTTAAGTATTTTGTTAGTTTTGCATTAATGCACGATATTTGCTTGATTTTAAAATATTTATGCACATTTTATAACTTATTTAACGGCATACTGCTAACAGATTTTAAATGTTGTGCATTTGTTCATTCAAAAATTTACTGCCTATTTGACAGTACAAGGCCTAATGATTTCGGAACTCTTTGTATAATATTAAAGCGACGTTTTACTTGATTAGTTTTAAGTTTACTAAAATCTATTGTATTGACCTTGCACGTTTCGGATATAGTACACAGGGAACCAGTTTCATTAAACTTATTTACAAGTTTACATATAGGGTATATACGTAGGCCTATATGGAGCCGGAAACCAGGATATTGTCTACGCATTTTTTCCATAATCTCTTTTTTGAAATGCAATTGTAAGTTTACCATAAATGTTGTTTGTTGTAACCTATATTAATATAATAATGTTAATGAAATTGGAGAGAGATTAGAACAGAATTAGAATCGAATTTGGCAGGATTCACGGAAGACAATGTGTAAGCTAGGCCTAAATTCAAATTTTCTACTAAAGTATCGCGAGTGTGTGGTAATGGAGGAATATCACTTCTACCATCTGTCATAATCAGGGTTAGCACACTAATATGCAATTCTCGTAGATAATACCGTTATTTTTTAGATAAAAGAAACCCATTCCTTCCTGTTATCGGATGCACGGGCAACGAATTATCCGCTATCGCTGCGTGACTGTCCCGGTAGCTCCGAAGCTCTCTCACGGTGCTTGCGACCGTTCTGTATATCTATTTATATAAAAAAGGCTAAGGCATTAAGTGTCAGACTATAGTTTTTTTATAAAACAAAATGACGTAATGTCCATGGGACTGCTAAATAAATGTTCAAATGATTTAAAATAGCTTTTATCTGATACTCGATAATCATAGCCGAGACTGAAGTTAGAGAACATAATACTTAGGCTAGATACTGAAAGACAAGTATCAAATTTCACGGAGAGAGGACAGTAGGAAAGTAAGAGCCTATGGAGTTTCACAATAACTTAAATAGTTTAGTGAAGTCAGCGTGCACTACACAGCCCATGAAGGTTATTTGGGTTCCAGTAGGTTGATGCTTCTATACTTTAGGTACATTCAGTTCGTAAGGTTATCAGAATTGTGCGTCGGCCACCTTTACCCCATGCATTTCTGTTGGATACTAATTATACCCCCAGAACCATAGAGCTAAGACAAGGATTAAGCCAATTGAAAAATCCAAATTAATTGTGGACCGAACACGTGTCCTTACGGTTTGTAACTCAATGTTTCTAGTTACTACATTATACAGTATAAGCTCAAGCTGTAAGAATGAGGTAGCTGTGAATAATAATAGGCTACTTACTTACTTACTTACTTACTTACTTACTTACTTACTTAGTCAATGGCAATAGGCAATTCCTAAGCAAGCTAAAGAAATATTATCTATTTATGAAACCCGAAGGATCATTGCCGCGCTTACCTGAGCCCGCCATTCAACCCTATTCTGTGCTAACTCCATCCAATCATTCCTCACAAATCCTACTTCCCTTAAATACGCTCTAAGATTGTCCTCCCGCCTACGTCTAGGTCTTCCACGTGGTCTTTTCCCTTCGGGTCTCCCAGTCAATACTTTTGAGATGTCTTTCCTCCCCCGTGCGTGCAACATGTCCAGCCCAATTCATCCCTCGCGATTTAATTAACCTTACTATATCCGGTGAAGCGTACAGGTCCTAAAACTCGTCGTTATGCAATTTTCTCCAGTCCCCATTTTCATCCCTCTTGGGCCCAAATATTTTTATAAGCACCATGTTTTCAAACACTCTCAGACTATGTTCTTCTTGATCAGTTAGCGGCCATGACTCACATCCATATAATACAACCAATAGGATAATAGTCGTATAAATCTTAATTTTTATATTTCTGGACAGAAGACGAGACAATAAGAGTTTCTGAACTGCATAAAATTAACCATTTCCTGATTTGAAAGATGACAAAACTTAGTTCTTAAGATACAAAGTCAATATAATGAAACTAAAATTAAATTATACTGTTAAAGGAACATTCAAGTACAATAAAAAAAATTCTTCCATAGTACAAGAAATGCTGATCTTTTTCTGTGTAGGCCTATGTGAGATATTTGAACAGATATTTGTATAGGATAATACTTTGTAGAGGGTATAAGGTTGTAAATTGCAATACATTTTAATATTGCTACCTTATACGGAAATGAAGTTAATGAATGCTGAGTTTCTTTTTTTACTTTATTTGCACCTAGATTCTATAGATGACCCTGAAATTCTGTTGTCAATTTGGCATTCTCTAATTATCATCTGAACCAAAAATATAATTTTCGAGGTTCCCTAAACATAGAATTTATTTTTAAAGCATATATATGTGAGTGTTGACAGTATAGTTCAAAACGAAAAATCATGTAAAAATAAAATGTTCGTTTGGATGAAGTTTCTTCCAGGCCTGTGACACATAGCAAGGTGACAAGTTTTGTGTTCACTTTCAAAACCATTTTATGGGGAAAAAAATTCGTGAATTTACCGGAAACGATGTTGATTAAAAATTATATAGGTCTAAAAAATTAATTTATTCAGAGTTAAAACCTTCATTTGAATTTTTTCGTGTAAATTATCTGATGTTACCCATCGCGTCCATGAACCCAGATTTTTTTATCTTGCCTAGCGAATAATACGTCTCGGAATGGGCAATTGAATGTGCACTCCCACAATTTCGCAGTTTGTTCTGAGTTCCAATTAAAAGGATGGTGAAATAGGGAAATCATGGAATTTACCCAGTTGTGCTGCTTTGCCTATGTTCGTTGCATGAACTTTTAGTGTCTTTTTTTATGAAAGAAATTGGATAGAAGTTACTGGTGCTAAAAACAAAGGATGAGTTGGAGCTTGATTACCTTTTATGGGAGCCCTAATAATTAATAATTAATGTTGAAATGAGATTTTATTTCTTCAGTGCTACTACTGGTGCTGGATTCGGATACAGCAGCAACTTATTTTTTAAAATATCGAACATAATAAACCCTACCTAGATTTTTGTAATACTATTGTGTAGCCTACAGCTTATTTTATAAAATTTGTAAAATATGTTTTGCACAATTTTCTATTGTTTAAGTTTACATTAAGGAGTTAAACATTGTATTTAACCTTTTTGCGATATTTGACTAATGTGTCACATTGCTAGGAAATAACTTGTTGCTATTATTTACTCTTCCCTTTATGATGAGTTCAGAGTCCACTCAGATGAGATTTTGTCTGGAAACAAGTGACTGAAGGGTAGTCAAAGCCCTCGGTGTTAAATTATTCAGAGTGTCCCTAACTTACGTTATGCTATAAAATATTGTTTTAAAGCCTAAGTAGATGAAATAATATTGACAACTCAGTTCCAATCTCTTACATCAGTTTAGCCATCAACTGTATTTTATTCCTAATCGGATATTACTGTTTAAAAACAATACCCTGGTTTTATATAGGCTATTCAGCTGAGCTGAAGGTGGGGAACTGAAAATTGTACATTTTAAAGCTGTAACCACTAATGTAAAATACAGCTGATCGTTAAAACTCATGACCGATACTGGTATTCATGATTGACATGGAGTTCTCTTCATTGAAATATTTGACTGTTGCCAAATTACCAATCGCCTTCGTGAATAATCCGATATATGACAAATAAATGATTCACACTTGTCCGAACAGTGATTGAGTTGTTTATGAAATCAAACGGTGACTTAAGAGAAAACTCCCCTTGGCCTAATCTTGTTAAGAAGGAGGCAGGGAGGACTGCATGTAGAAGGGGTCCGTTAGCCCTGCCCTGGGTAATTATAGCTAACGTCTTTGCAACTATCCTTTAGTTATTTTTCGTGTAAAAGAGCTCCTAGAGCTAATTTCCCAAAACATTGACTTAAGTATATGATCATAATTTTTATCCGCAATTTCAGTAAGACCGATGGATATATAAGGATTCATAAATAACCCATGAATAAGGGTAGGGAGTTCATTTAACAAGTGATTATAAAACTCTAATATCTGACATTTTTAAAGGAAGTCCTTCCTCCCTCACCATTTCGTTGCGTAATCTACCCTGATGGAAGAAAATGAGAATATTTCTTCAAGCAATTCAGATCATCCCCTCACACTCTGTGGGGATGGATATGATCCAACTTGTAATCCCCCCAACACAAAACTTGAAAGCATCAGTGGACGAAAGACCTCATTTGAAAGTCATCTTCGGTATCTCCTCCTCCAATAGAGGGTCACAATATATATATATATATATATTTTTTTTTTTAAGGGAGAGGTCGAAAATTAGCAGTACAACTTTGCAGGGCTCCTTGGCAAGTCCCTAGAACACTATAAATCTGATGGTTAAGGGATGTTGTTAGATACAAAAGGATACGAGAAAGGAGACAAGGGGGGATGAGGGGGCGTAGAAAAGAAACAAAAGATATCTTCTGTAACAGAATAGAATTTTAAACTAAAAGAAATCCTCTTTTCGTTAATGTGGAAGAAAGGAGATCACAGTTGACTTTGGCCTAACTATACACAGCAAAAGATGCTGAGAAAGAAAACAGCAGAAGAAGATTATTCTCTGGGAGGAAATAGCTACTGTGAGGCGGAGAAAGGGGAGAATAGAGAAAAGGGGAGGTAAAGGAAATTGCCGATTAAACTAATTAACTGTGTGTGGAAGCTATAAGGGTGCTGGGAGGAGAGAAGGGGGTGGCATCCCTTGTTTATGGAAAAGCCATCCCTTTGCATCTCTGAGACAGCGGCTGAATGGTAATGCAGAACTTACACTCACAGCATCTTAAAGGAACTGTGTTTAATCCGTAGTCTTGTCATATATTACAATACACATATCCTACATTCTATCCTTAAGATAAGACGAGTTATACTAATTAACTTTTAGGCTTTGGTAGATTTAAGATCAAAACCACACGCAAAAACGCACTAATATACACGCTAGGACTGCCAAGCTTGCTAATTGTTCCGCTCGTTTGCACACGGGGAAATTTGAGTTTACTGAGAAAGTAGTTATTTAGTAAATCTGTAGTATTTACTGCTCGCATGAAGGAATTCCGCATATAAAAACGAATTTGTGCGAAGGCTGTTTAGTTATCGTATATCCTATCCTCTTTTATTCCTAATACTGCAACAACTAATGAGGCTGTATGCATTCATTTTTCATTTAAATATTAGGCAAAGTTTTAAAGTAATTTCCCCATACTTTTATTTTTACTGTTTTGTATATATTCAGAACTAAATAGATTGTATAGATTTAACGCAGGGTGTCTGAAACTTTTACTTTAAATTTTACAGGATATGAATAACAAAAAAACAAATAGTTCTTTTTATTATGTGAACAGTATTTTAAAGGATAACTTGTATGCATTTTTTCTTAAATTTGAGACATGCAGCGAATGTTAATTTTCAGCCTATTTATTTGTAGTGTTCTAGGGACTGTAGTGTTCTAGTGTTCTAGGGACATGCCAAGGAGCTCTGCTAAGTTGTACTGCTATTTTTGACCTCTCCCTTTAAAAAAAAAATATATCACACATTAGATTTCATATACTTTTGTATATGAAATCTAATGTATGATATTTTTCTTAATATATTTTTTGTCTTAATAAAAATATTAGACATTTTACTAAAAATTCTGTGGAAAGTTTCATTTTGAAATATGGGAATTCTTCGAGACTAAGTTTTTAATAACTCGAAACTAATAAAATGACAGAAATGAAACTTCTTCACTACATTGTCTATAGGTATTACACGTTGAGTACGCGTACGAAAAATCTAATATATGGCTTTAAAAATGTAGAAAATAAAGATTCACCTACTATCCTCTTAACAAGGAACACAATACTACTTTAATAGGCCTATAATACATGCTACAGTTCTACTGTACACGAATGCCTGTCATACGAGGTGTTCAATCATTCATCCTTGTATCTGGATGCAATATTGTACGCGACTCCTGGTTGAATTTTGGTTCTTTCGAACACCGATGGATCAGTTCGGAATTGAAAGGCAACTAGAAATTGAAACTGCTGATCCTGTACTAAAATCAAACAGCACCCTACAGCCCTGTCTTACTCATTTTCTGACACAGAGTAGAGTAGGCCTAGATCTGCGATAATATTATTGCTCGATTTTCAGTTAGTCCACGTTTAAGAAGGGTATTTTCAGTAATGACAGTTTATATTACATGCTAATAGAAACAAGAGAAGGTATGCTTAACCACAGCATCCTAATTGATGAAATGTTTGTTCAGACACAGTATCGGGGCTAGGATAAACATATGGGCTGATTCTCTGTAGTGACTGAAATTCCATTAATTACAATTTGATTGCATAGAAATGCATTGGTGTTTATTTTGAAATGCTGAAAGCTACACGACTCTGTTATTTCAAACTAATCTATCAAACAAAAGCCTGCAGTCAGATAGGATAGCAGGAAGCAGTCAAAGCCGAATGTTACCTACATTCCTGGTCATATCATGGCCCCCTGCTAATGGAATGAATAAAGGTACACTGCCTACCAGCGTCGAGAATTAAATTTATTATATCAACTGACAATAATAAACTGTGGAATTTGCGTCGGTGTTTAATAAAGAAAACCGCTCAAAATTTTGTGTAATATTCGAAATATGATATCCTGAATTTCGTTGTTAAATTGCCTTTGTGCTGTTGTTGGAAAATGAATTCCCTTCTCAGAGACAGGAAATGTTTTCATCATGAAGCTTTGACCTTTATAGTGACTAAGCCATGTCCAAAGAATTGTTTTAATGTTGGAAATGATACTATATTAATAAAAATATTTTGTCAGCATAAACCTATGGCGTGTTTGCTTACTTTAATTACACGCAACTACAATGTAATATAAGGTAAGGCATTCGAATAAGTGGAGAAATTCAAATATCTGGCAGAAATAATTACAGATACAACTAATATTAAGGTACAAGTTAAGTGTCGTCTGAAATCAGGAAATGCTTGTTTTTATGCAACTCAGAAACTTTTATCTTCTCGTCTGCAGCCCAGGAATTATTCTGCTGGTTATATTAGTATATTGATGTGAGACATGGCCCTTACTCTTCGGAAAGATCATAATCTGAATGTTCGAAAATGGGGCAAGGGAAAATATTCGGAAATGAGAGCTATGAAAACGAGGACTGGAGAAAACTGCATAATGTCGAGCTTCATAACCTGTACTATTCACCGAATATAGTAAGGGTAATTGAATCACGGAGAATAAAATGGTCTGCTCATATTGCGCTCGGAGGAGGGAAAATACCATTTGGAAGACCTAGATGTAGGAGGGAGAGCAATATTATAATAGATGGGAAATAGGATTTGTGAGAGATGGTTGGATGGAGTTAGCACAAAATAAGGTTGAATGGCTGGCTCATATAAGCCCGGCAATGCACCTCCGGGATCCTTCAAATTGATAATATTCCTTTAACTTCCTTAGGAATTGCCTATTGCCATTGATTAAGTGCCATTATATTTAAGAATAATTGAGGAATGGATAACAGTCATAAAATACGTAATTACTTGAAGTATTCGGCAGTAGATCACGGACGCTGCATATTGCATGCTGCCTCCTCCCAGCCTCCAATTAAGAAGGCTACTTTTCTCGTAATCAACCGTGTGATTTCGAACCAATAATTAATTATTCAGTCATGCAAACTAAAATCATTATTTTTAATCTTATCAGAAATTATTTATGAAAACGATTCGTGTTAGACAAAATCTTCCTTTTGTTGACGATATGACCAAAAGAGACTTAGCTCATAAAATTAGCCGAAGACTTCCACGGGTAGCGCATTAGTACCAGAATTATTCTCTGTCCATACCTTAGGCAGCCTACAGACCTAGAGGAAGTAGGGTTTTCCACCCAAATTCGACGTTAATGTTTAGTAATACAGGTATTGAAATATCCTGATACAAAAATGCTACAATGAGTCCCACGCAAGAGTTAGCCAATGACGCGGGTTACTGCGTCGCGGCGGGCACAGCTCCAACTCCCGAGCGATCGCGTGAAATATCTACGCAAATAAAGCCGCGATCGGTGTAGTGATTCAGGTTCTCACATTTACTGTTAAAATTACAATGAAAATAACCACATACCTCATCACAAGAGATGATGGAAATGTCCTCCTCTTGCATCCACACAATACTGACACCTTTTTAGAAAATTTTCTTTCACGCGCATAAGTTCAGCTTCCGATACAGAGTTAATTTCTCTTGTGATAAGCCTATGTGATATTGTCTTTAGGTTCTTCTAACAGTATGTGAATATTATTTGCGGGAAACTTGAAAAATAAAGTGTATATGTCAATTTCCCATACATTAGAAGAACCTAGGCCTAAAGACAATATCACAAGAGAAATTAACTCTATCTCGGAAGCTGAACTCATGTGCGTGAAAGAAAATTTCCTAAAAAGGTGCCAGTTTTTTTTTTTTTTTTTTTTTTTTTCGTTGCCCCGCCTTCCACCCCCGGAGTACCTGAGCCATAGGCTATATCTCCGGTCCAACAACCGATTTCGCATTTGTTCTAAGATCGTCGCGTCGCTTTCTCTTGATCATAGAACACGGGGAAAATGTTTGATGAATTTACTTTGGATTTTTTTTCCCGTCACAATTTTACTCTTATTCATTTGTTCATTTGTCCGTTGTCGCGGGGGGGCGTGTCCCCGATCTGGTATTCACCTTATAGAGTGAGGGAAACCCCCCGAAAACCTCACTCAGATCGGTTGCTGCGAGGCTATCCCGCAGCTTCCGAGGCAAGTCTTGGGCAATCTGCCATACATCCGTCTTGCTCGGTAAGGCCCCAGGGGATCTGAGCATTCCCCCAAGGTGGATTCGTCTCAAATTCGGTGTGTCTTAAGCATCATCTTGTTCTTGTTCTTTCCTGCTTTCTATCACGTGGCGTGTGAATGTTCTGAAAGCAGTGTTAGCTCCCTTTGTCGTCCAAAAACTAAGTTCTGGTGGCCACATTTCGCCTGCTTGTTTGGCTACCTCTCTTAGGCCAATACGTGCTTCCCTATGTCTCGCGCATGTATAGAGGGCGTGGTACATTGTATCAGGCTCACAGTCTTCACAGTAACATAGATAATCCTCTGCTAGGTTAAACCTAAATAGGTTTGCTGCGAAGTAGCCATGTCCCGAATAGAACTGGGATGTTGAGAAATCAGGAACGATCCATTTTTGACTGAGTCGTCTGCGGACGCTAGGGAAATAGTCCTTTGTTAGGAGGCCCTTTTGGGCATCTTTCCAGCGTCGTTCCCACGCATGTACAGTTGCGCTTCTAAGCTGCTTCATTAGTTCTAAACGGTTATACCTTTCGTAAATGTCTTGATTTAGTTCCCACTCTTCAATTCGAGTAGGGAGGTGTTTTCGAATTTTGTAAGCTTTTACTTTTTCCTCTAAGAGCAAATCTACTGGGATTTCTCCAGCAATAACCGGTAGCGCGTCATTTGATGTAGTCGAATATGCTCTAGTGACTCTAAGTAGAGCTTGTCTCTGTGCTGTGATCAACATACGTTTATGGCGTGAATTTATGTATGGAGCCCATCCGTGGGCAGCATATGTAATTAGTGCCACGAATACTGCCGAGTATAGCCTTTTATAATTCGTATATTTGTAGCCCCATGTTTGGCCTGATAGCCTACCTAACGCATGGAAAAGGTTTACCGTTGTAGTGCATATTTTTTCTACTTGCCTATCCATCTTGTTGCCGGCTTGGAGTTCTATGCCTAGATAGCGCAGGGACACTGCGCTATGAATTCGGGTTCCCAGCGCAAATATTCTGGGAGGTCTTCCTGGGTGTAATTTCCCTTTCAGGAGCAAGCACTTCGTTTTTCCTGGTGATAGTTTTAATTTGGCCTTGTTGCACCAATTGGTGAACGATAACATGGCGGAATTTCCTTTCTCCTCTATTGAGGCTCTGCTATCTGCTTCGATAAGGAGGACCATATCATCTGCAAAAGCTACTGGCTTAGCCTCCTGGCTTTCTTCCATTATTCCTATAGCTTCATCAAATACTAGGTTCCAAAGTTTAGGACCCAGTACTGAGCCTTGTGGGCAGCCCTTAGTTACTTGTTTCGTTCGAGTATGATAGCTGTTTTTAATCGTAACTTCCCTGTCTCTAAAATAATCTTTGATAATTCCATATATATCCGCAGGGCATCCAATCCCTCGCAGTCTATTTAGGACTTGGGGCCACCATACATTGTCGGAGGCCCCCTCAATATCAATAAATATTCCTGTCACGTATTTCGCTTGGGAGTTCCTAATGATGCCTTGTAGTTTTGTGATTGCATCCTCCGTGCTCCTTTCGGGCCTAAAACCAAATTGGGTATCGGAGTACGATGCTTCGAGTAGGTTTTCGATCCTAGAGAGAATGAGCCTCTCCAAGATCTTCCCTAGTACCGGGAGCAAGCAGATCGGTCTGTAGGATTTCGGTAAATTCGGATCTTTATCGTATGACTTTAGAATGGGATAGAGCTGTCCTTTTTTCCATGATTTTGGGAACATACGTAGCCGAACGCATGCGTTATATATGTCCAGAAGGTGGGAGTGCAACACTGCACCACCCTTAGTTATTAGTTCCGGATTAATCTCGTCTAGTCCTGGGGCTTTCTTTGTCTTTGTGGAGTCAATTGCTATCTGTAAGTCCACGTTATCAAATGGTTGGATATGTTCTCCGTCCTCTATGATTTCTTGAGTAAGTCTACGGATTTGCCTTTGTTCAGCTGTCTCATTCTGTAGGTCGTCATCTGGCACAAGCGTCGTAAGTAATGTATCGGCTATTTCGTCCCATGCTTCTGCTTGACTCCCGTCCGATCTTTTGAGACTACTGGTTACAGTCATGTTTCTAATTTTGCTTGCTTGTATGCGATAAGCCACTCCCCAGGTGTTGGTCATGCTTTGCTCTGATACAAAGTCATGCCAGCTGTCTTTCTTGGCTTCGTGTACTGCACGGGTATATCGTTCTCTGTGTTGTCGATATGTTGCGTAGAGTCTTTGTCTTTCCTGTCCGTCCGCTCTTTGGAACGCTCGCCTATGGGCGTACGTTTCCCGTTTGAGCTGTGTTAGTTGAGGCGTCCACCACCTAACAGTGGTTCTTTTTGGGAGCGTTTTCTGTATGACCTTATTGGCCGTCTTTCTTATAGCCTTGCTGATATCTCTAATTCTAGTCGCCACGTCTGTTTTTGTAACCAGTGGCTCATTGTTCGGAAGTTGCTCCCCGAGTCGAGTCTGATAGTTGTTCCAGTCTGCGTTTCTAAATGAGTATCGTCTATATAATTCTGTTTCTGTCTGTCTTGTTGCTCTTATTAGTATTTGTACGACTCGGTGAGAACTTGAGGTCACGTTTAGTAATTGCCATGACTGAATTTGTGGGACCAACCCCGGTGTGGTTGCTGTAATGTCTATATATGATATTCTTCTGATCGTTGACGAGCTAAGCTCATATGTAGGACCCTGATTTTCCTCATTGAGAACGTGCCAGCCTAGGTCAAGTATTAAATTTTCTGTAAGGATATCGCCCCTCTCGGCAGGACGCGGGCCCCAAATGAGAGATTTCGCGTTAACGTCTGCCGAGAGAAGGATATGACCATCTAGTGTATCAGCTATGCGGCGTATTGATGCTATGTATTCATCAGGAGGTTGGCTATATTGGAAGTACGCTGAAACTAAGTGATATTGTCCAGTAGTGGTCGTTACTGTTGCGCATACTACATGGGATGTACTAAGATGGGTTTGCTTTATTACTGCAATTTCTGGGTTTACTATTACTATTGCTGCTGCAGGTTCTTCGCCCTGTGCAGTTCCTACTATGATTCTATTTTTGATGCCATATCCAACCACCTTCCCGTTGTACGTGTATGGTTCTTGTATCAAAAGGATATCTATTTTTTCCATGTTTGCCTGATATCTAAGTTCGTCAGCAACCAACCGTGATCGGTCCGCATTTATCTGCCATAGCTTAAGAGATGGGGCGTTATGTCCCATAATCTATTCGGTCACGCAATCTTTTCTCCGCGAATACCTTTGTGGAGCATTCGAGACTGGAGGCCTCGTGACCCGAGTCTAGTTTATTTTGTGCGCATATTGCGCATTTTGGCGGCTTGTTTTTGTTTTGACATTCTTTTACTCGATGTCCTTGTTGAGCACAGTACGAGCATGTGTCATACTCCTGTTTACAGTGCCTTGCCGTGTGGCCAAGTCCCTGGCATTTATAACACCTGGTTACGACCAAATGATCATAAACTCTACAAGTGTTATATCCAATAAATATTCGCCCTTTGTCCAACATTGTTTTACGGAGGGCTGGGCTGACCTCACAAACCCAATGGTCACTGTCGGGCAGCCGTCTACCCAATTTGAACTTTAAGTCAAGGGATTTCCAGTTTTCATCGTCATCCTCAGCGTTTTGTTTGACGACGGTCTTGATGACGCTCTGATTGTCGAGATTCCTTGGGACGTTCATAATTATGACCCGTGGTTTTAACTTTGTCGTCTTTTGTGCTCTAAATCCTTTCTTTTGCAAGGCTTTGGACTCGATAATTTTTTGTGCTTGATCTTCTGTGGTGGTCTCAAGTATTACTTGCCCACTCTTGGTCTTACGGAGGCTTACTACCTTCCAGCCTGTGCCAGTATTGTGTGGATGCAAGAGGAGAACATTTCCAACATCTCTTGTGATGAGGTACGTAAATGTCAGAACCTGAATCATTACACGATCGCGGCTTTATTTGCGTAGATATCACCCGATCGCTCGGGAGTTGGAGCTGTGCCCGCCGCGACGCAGAAACCCGCGTCATTGGCCAACTCTTGCGTGGGACTCACTGTAGTTTCAGAAACTGTATGACGTTCCGAAAACGAAAATTGCATGAAAACTAAATTTAATTTGAATTAAGCACCTTCCAAGGCTTTTATACGACTTTCTCGTACTTTTACTACACTTTATAAGATTAAAGATGTAATCTGAATATTATTCTCAGTATTCAGTACGATTAGTATAGAAATTCGAAATCCAGCGGGAATTGTATTGCATACTTATTTGGAAATAATATTGATTTATGTAATATAAGTAATGTAATTTACGGTAGAAGACTTAATGATAAACTGTGCTCTACACCAGAATACCATTGATAATTCTTCTAGATCCGAGTTGTGTGTAAAGACTGGATTGAGATGAAGTTGTGTGTGGGTGGTTTGCTCTTCAGCATTATCACCACCACCACCATCATCAAGTAGTTGTCATAGTCGAGCGGAGTCGGTGTCCCAACTATGTGCGGAATTTCAGCATCTCGCCTGGAATATAAACCCGACAAACCTCGAGATTCAAAAGCAAGGGATTGATTATAAATTCTATTGATCCGTACCTCGTCGTGCTTATGAAATTCTCCAGAAACCCTAGCACTCAACACTCTATCATATCGAGAAACAAATAGCATACAATGGAACTATGTTTCATTCAAAATTAAATTTATACCCACTATGGACTATTATTAGAATAATCCGGAAATTCATTACAGTCTATTTCTATTTTATCAGTTGGGTATTAATGTTTTCATCGCAAAATACAGCAGCCCAAATTGAATCTACTACTCGAAATTTAATGTTTGCCCCCAAAGATATGTAGGCCTATTCACTTTCACTGAATCGGCTATTGCGTATGGGTCGGAAACATACTTTTTCTGATGACACTAATTCCTTCACAGTACCATCGTTTTTGTAGTAGGTCTAACATTATTGCCTCTTTCTTTTTATTTTTTGAGTCTGTCAAATCATTAAATGTATTATCTGATCGCATTGTACTTCCTTTTGTTGAGTAAATGTGAGTATATGACATAGTTCATCAACATTAAAAATTATTAGTTGTACGTATACGGGAATTCTGAAAAATATCATTTTTTATGTTTTCTGACTTCGATAATCATTATGTAAAATCAAGTAAAGATCGGTTGAGTGGTTCAAATTTGATAGTGTTTCGAGTTAATTTCACTTCTTGAAAGGAATGGAGCGTTGTTCGCATACAAAATTATCGGGCCTGAAATTTCCAGTTATTCAGCTATTTAATGCGTAGATGTAGATCAGTCTATTTTTTATTTTGCTTATAACCTTATCTACTGGAATCCGTTAATTATACATAACATGGAAGAATCCTCAAAACATCCTGTTCTAATATCCTGACAATCAGTCAGAGTAAATTGACTGCCATATTTAGAGTATAGATTGATATATTTAAATCTGCTTATACTAGGAAGCCTTGATTTTAATTACTGCTTTGTTTAAGGGATGATCAAAGTTTTCTGAGTTTCTCAACTTTTTGTGCTATAAATTTCAAGTAAATCACTTTTACTAAAACCTGTGAACTGAAACTATAGTTTCAAATTTCTGTTTAATATCTCAATTTGTTTGTGAATAGTAATTAATTAAACTTATTTTTAAAATTAAAATATACCTCCGACACATATTTAAAGTATGGATCTGAATTGTTTGGTGCGTACTTTACAAAAGTACTTACGGCTTTTATTTTACTTTATTTATATTTTTTATTATTGTACATAGGAAACTGAAAAATTTGAGTAAATTGACATTCTATGATATTAAATACCCTATTTGTTTAGATAACTAAGTCCGAAACAGAACATTTTTAATGATTTTGTTGCACATATTGTGAAGTAGGCCTACATTATGTAAAAAATTAAATCAGTATCCCTATTTTGGTGGAAGTACTTTGAATTTGACTAAATAACATAATTTTAACTGAGAAAACGAGCGATTTAAGTTTGCATGCATTGGCAGTTTAAATCGCGCTTTTAAATATGGCGTCTGAAACACGTTTCCATGTGCCCAAACGGCTTAAAATTTTACAGAGTTATACTTAATGGTGTGCTGAAATCCAAAAATGTAATTTTTTTTAGTAAAATGGCTAAAATAACATTTCTGTCATCCCTTAACTGACTCCCATCACTTGTGTCTGCAGTCTGTGAAGTAGCCTATCTTATAACGTTAAAGTGTACCTACATGAGGCTAAGATTAGCAGAATCTGAAAGCTAGATTTATGAAATACCCAGTGTCTTGCATTTTGTGATGCGCAACGAGTGAAAGAATAATATTATAATGTTTTTGAGAGTTTTTTCTTTTTGCGAGGGCTAATTTAGGGAGGGCATTTTTAATGAAGCCTGCCTTATTAAAGAAAGCAGACAAACAGAGAAGTGCAGGAATTAAATGATGGAAGAAAGTAAATGGCACTGGAGGAGACAAAGTGCAAAGAGAGAAGAAAGAAGGTGGATTATGCTCTCTTCTTGTGTGAGAAGAATTCAAATTGGTTACCCAGGGCTGTCCATCATGGTATCACAATATCTAGAGGTTTAGTTCTTCATTCGTTCTTTGGGAAGAATTTCTCTGAATTATAGAGAATGTCGAATATTACATGTCTCTATCTGAAACTAATATTTATACCGGTATCTGATAATTGGAACAATGGACGAAAAATAAAAATAAAATAAAACTTGTATCTTATCAACCCGTGGCGAGAAAGGACGAATGTCCGCCTTTCGGCGTCATTGATGAAAGACTAGATTGTACTGAATTTACCCATACACAAGCAAAAATGGTGAAATAGTTGACCTTAGCATTCAACCAAAATATAGGAAACCATAGTCCACAAATAATCTGAGGAAAAATCCATCAGTGCCTAGAAGAGTAGGCTATAATAAAACCTTATTTACGTTACTAGGTTATTATAATTATATATATATATATATATATTTTCCTGAATGACATTCATCTCATTTTATATTCTTCAAAATTTATCTTTACATTTCATAACAAAAAATCTTCCAGCGTGATCATATGCTATATTAAAACAGTTAATTTGTGTTTACAATGTATTCAATATAATAATAATCATTTTGGTAATAAAAGACTCCTTATAGGAGCTACGTAATTCTGGATGAGTCAGATTACAAGAGTTAAAAATTAACTCAATTCGGAGGAATTTATATTAACTTCTGGGGGCAATTATTTTTCGTGTCTGTCAGGCTGTCAGGCAGTTGTGGTTTCAAACACAAGGAAAAGAATAGGTGTAAATGAAAGAGAGTTCTTATTCCGCGTTCCCTTATATAGCCTACACCGGAGAATGTGTTGGTTATAATTTTTACTATCACTGTTCCAATTTTCGCGACTTTCTTGAAAATTGATCTCTTTTTAAAATTTTTATATTAAATTATACAATTTTGTTTTAATCTGCATTTCGTTATAGAGCTATGCTATTCAATGACACATATTCGCATGTCTAAAAATTTTAATTCTTTAACTCTAGGAACTTCCAAATCTGCATTAGCTCTTATGAAAATTCGACATCGAAATTCGGGATGGAACATAATACTTCCTCCACCTCTAGTACGAACGGTGTGAATAGAGAAAGTATTAATTTACTTTTCTACAAATGATAGAGCGTATTGCCATTTTACGTTGTCTTTTCCCCACATTTTTTACGTCTCAGTTCACTCACAGTAAGCCTCGTGCATTCTTGAACACATCTGTTACAGTTTAAGTTCAAGGTAGTTAGATATTTCCGGCGTCTTATTTATCACGTAACTAAAGGGTGTTGTTTGAATGCTTATTACAACCCCGGAAGTTTGCGTTTCGTTTATGAGTGCGGTACTTAATACTCTGTCATGGTGCTCTACCCCTCTAATTCACCCCTAAACTGCTATGCCACATAAACAATCAAATGTAAAGCAAAGATCCTGGCTGGTTAGTCTAGACTTACATAACATTCCTCTTTTCCTTATGGTTTTCGACGATATACAGGGTGTCTAAAAAAAATGTACCCACACTTTGAATGAGTATAAAAACATTATTTATGAACATAGAGACACGTTTAAAGGCTTGAATTACAGAAGAAACGCGAATTAAAGAATCATGTTCGCAAATGTTCAAATTGACGACCGTCATTATCCATAAAAACCTGATAACGCGAACCAATGGATTCGCAAACGTCACGACCCTTCATTTTGAATTTCGCGACACTGTCTTTCAATTTCCAATTTCAATGCATCAATTGTTCTTGGTGTTGTGCTATAAACTCTGTCCTTGAGGTATCCCCATAAAAAGAAGTTCATTTGCGTGAGGTCTGGGGAACGCGCAGGGTATTCATTGCTACCCCTTCGTCCAATCCATGTGTTTGGATAAGCTGCATGGAGCTACATATCGATGGTAGTGTAATCTGTAATCTTTACAACTGTAATTCAAGCCTTTAAACTTGTCTCTATGTTCATAAATACTGTTTTTATACTCATTCAAAGTGTTAGTACATTGTTTTGAGACACCCTATATTTAAAACATAATTAATCATGTTCTCCTCATGACCAATCAAGCATGGCCGTGGCTTCTAGCAACAAAGGATAATGATAATTTTTGAAAGTATAATATCTAGAATGGTTCATAAGCTAAGTTAATAGTTATACAGTTGGACTTAATGGGCACAGGCTGAAAATGATTGGCGAGAATCATAATCTACTGTCAGTTATTCTAGCACTGAAGTGATATTCATTACAATGCGCAATGGCCTATCCACAATTTTCTAGAACCAACCCTTGTAAAAATTACAAGTGGTACGCTCTTCGCCTGGCTAGAACAGTGATAATGAGAATGATGTGAAAAAAAACTGGTGGTTCTAATTTATGAGTCTTAGAAAGCACTACTTTACAAAATTCAGAGACTGTGGCAGTAATTTAATAATATATATAAAGTTATATAAATACACATATACTTTGTGCAAAGCCTGATGGCTATATGGAGTTCGCAATCATGGTGAACCAAGTGCATTTAACAACTGAAGAAATGAAGCCTCAATATATATATATATATATTTACAAAGTAGAACTTCCTCCCACATCTTTAACACAGAATCCATCTATGAGCGTGCGATTCAACTATATTGACTTGATTCACTATGGCAAGAATATGATTTCGGGTAACCTATCCATCAACTATCTCCAAATGTAAAACATAGGACTTTGTTCACTTTCGGGTTGTGAACCCGAAAATTATTAACTCTGTACCAATAACAGTATGTCACTTACCGTTCACCGTATAACCTTTCGGCGATACTGTGTAATTTGAAGTGTCAAGAGGTGATTTATGAACACTTTTTATTGTGCTCTTATTCAGGCTGACGATGGTTATTACAGAAGTATTCATTCTGTTTTTGCGGGACTTTTAATACTGAAGTCTGTTTCTGGCTTGAATTATTCCGTTCTAGAATACCCATAGCCTCAAAGAGGTTAAATACTGGTAGTACATCACCTTTTGTAAAAGCCGAAGATCTTAGTATGAACAGGCCTAATTGATATTATTTTTTTTCTTTATATCTGCCTGATAATTTAAATAAGGCTAAGTGATTTTAAAATGGTAAATAAATAACAGATTTTCGATGTAGGTTCCTATTAAAGCAACAAACTTTAATAGTGAAGATACGATAATGGGATCTTCTCTATCCTATAGAGACACGATCCCTATAAGCATTCTTGAAATCCAAGTCAATTTAGAGGATTGAACATGTTTCAAGCCAATAAATGAAAGACAGTCATACTATAGTATAGGAATCTTCAGTGCCAGCTTCAGAGCTTCTTTCTTACATACGACACAATATTGCCAAACTCACAATTCCACATACAAGAATTACGTTTAATGATGAGAGTAGGTAGAATAGTTTACATCCTGACATGGGACGAATTACATTTTGTAGCACACCATGGGGTATTATTAAAGTCATCCATCCTGGGGGAAACTTCTCTGAAATCACTTTCCTCGAAAGAAGTTTTCCCCCTATATAATGTCAGCTACAATCAATCTGCTTATACATTCCAATCACTTGGGTATCACCCCCACCTCATACTGGGGTGAAGTTTAACCCTCTTAATAAAGAGCACGTGTGTTTAGCGCACATTATTTCATCTTGGAATCTTTTTTCTCCCCTCTTAATGGCTTCACTGTTTCTTCAGAGGGTTGGGCTGGATAAACTTTTTGACTTCTTGTTTGTTCCCTGTTTTAAATGCTTTTTCTTTTAGCAACACAAACAACTTAGTGGGATGATGGAAATTGGGTGTGCCAGGAAAAATAGTCAATGTTTATCTCACTGAAGAGAGCGCCCCGTCTCAACTGGATCGCTTACCAGATTACGTTAAATGGAAGGAAGTAAAAATAGGATTGTTTTTATGTTGATCTGGTTTTCTAAAAGCAAAATTATTTCTATTGTTATCTTTGACAGAAATTCAGCAACCTGCTTGTCATCATAGAAGAATAACAAATTTACAAGAGTGCTTTTCTACGAATTGGAGTATGTGTTATCATATACCTGTAGCGTTACCCGTTTACGTTTCGTAATCATATTATTGATCCTACACTGAAAATACGAAGAAAATGATTCCCCTTTAGCATATTACTAAGTTAAATATTCAATATAATGAAGTATGCAATGTTTTGTATTTCTTTTTTCAATTAATGAATGTAAAATTTACCGGTCTTGCAAATTATAAAAAGTATACGTGTATAAAACAACTTATTGTTGTCCTTACTATAACTATTTTTCCAATTAAAAGCACCATAGCTCTCAACCAGTCAGTTGTATTCCTTCCTCCTCCTTACGGATTGAAATTTTAAGAATGTACCCAATTTCATGCAGACATATCAAAACCAGATAAAATCTCCCGTTTGTCTTCTGCATACAATAAGTCTGTACAGCCGAGATTTTATAATTGTGAGTCCGAGATACTATCAAAGGGCTACCCGAAAAGCATTCGAATTGCACTTGCAAACCAATTAGGGTATGGATCTAGTCCTAGTTGCACTTCTTAGCTTCTTAGTAAAGTTGAGTTGGAAAAGATTGAATTGGATGGCAAAGACTATACGATGTACCATATTATAGTCGTTCTAATCATTCATAACTTAAATCTCATAGCCATTTTTATATGCAAAATTATTTTAAAATATACAGAACATATTTGCGTGTCATGGGTAAAAAGGCGTACTGGCATTACAAGGAAATGAAAGAGTTGAGTTACAGACTAAAACTGCTGCTGCTACTAATTTGCAAAGTGCACATACGTATCTCATATCTTGCGCCCAATCTCGTATGTAAAGTGTAAAATATACCAAGAACACTCCTGAGAATGGAATGACATCTGATTCAACGCAACAACAGGAAAACTTACGAGAGTTCTATTTTTCCAACTGTTTATGATAGATTGAAAATTATGAATTTGGAACAAAGCTTCATAATGACTGATCATGGTCAATTTGGAACGTATTTCGAAAGATTTAAAATAAATGCAAGATGAAATGAAAATTATTGCATTCGTGAAAAAAAAATTTTTTTTTTCAAACTGCTGAGCAATTACTGTTTGATTACCCAGTCTTTGACCATAAAAACCGAATCTTAATACTTAATTTAAATTATTGAGGACTTTAATTTGTTAAACCCTTCACCCTATTAAAAAAACTGTTTTCAAGAACAAATATATTGGTAGGTTAGTAAAATTGTTATATTATTCCAATGTTATGGATGAATGGGCTCATTATGCTTTATTTCCTATTTTCTGTTTTTTTTTATTTGTTTTTTATTTTCAGTTATTTTCTTTTTGTTCAGACTGTTATATAGTATTATTCAGTTTTTTTAAAGTTTTCTGAACTTTTTATTCCAACTGTAGCCTTAACATGCATAATGCACATAAGGGCTTCACTTTATAAAGAATCGAAAGATAAATATTAAATATAGCAGCTCCAGATTTCCATTCTTATAGCTTATATCTGCATAGGCCTATTCGTTTTCCAGCTTGGAGTTCTTCTGATGTAAGAAATTTTAATATACTTATCCGTTTCTTTTACCTTCTGTCCGCGGTCGGAGTATAATGTCCTTATTTACTTTTCGGATTCTTTTGCTTGTCTTGCTCTCGCGAGCCGTTTGTATGGTTTAATTCATCTTGCCACGTTAATGGGTTAAAATAGCTGTTAATAAGTGTAATATTCTGAAAATATTGCTAGGCTGATATTTAGAGTTAAATAAATCTTACAATAAAAGATCGGATCTCAGTGAGATGAAAACGGGTAGTGTAGAAAACTGTATAATGACGAATTTCATAACCTGTACTGTTCATCGAATATAGTAAGGGTAATTAAATCACGGAGGATTGAATGGACTGGACATTTTTGCGCGCATGGGGAGGAAAGACACATTTCAAAAATATTGACTGGGAGAACCGAAGACCTAGACGTAGGTGGGAGGACAATATTATATTTAAGGGAATAGGATTTGCGAAAGATGGTTGGCTGGAGTTAGCACAGAATAGTTTTAAATAATGATAATAAAGTAATACAAGATTTGGCCTCTACTTCTCTTGGGTATTTTCTGATTTTTTCACTTTTCTCTTTTTAGGCCAACGAAGGGCGAATACCAAGATGCCATATATTTTTATTTCCTGCTTATATTACATCAAAAGTCATGACTCATGACGGATTCTGTGTGGAAGGGTGTGTGAACTTTGGTCGAACATCGTACGACGTTTTATGTCATTTTTAATCGTAAATTTAATAGTAAAATAATTCCGGTTAATTTGTGCTTAGAATAGTAATCAAAAAGTTTTGGTAATATCGTATTTAGCGGAATTCATGCAACAATTTTTTTTAAACAATTCGCTGTTTGAAGCAGTTGAAAAACGCAGAAACAGATGAAAAACGCAGAAACAGTCGATTAAAATATTCTCCTATTTATAAAGGAATGTATTGAAGTTTGTATTGTATCTTGAAGTTATAGGCCTATAAAAGGTAATAAGAAACTAATGTTAAAAAATTATCTGCTTTCATAAGGAATTGCCGACTTTGAATGAATGGGAGAAAATGGTCATAAATTATGTTCTGAGTGAAACTAAATATTGCGCTGTCTTACGTTTGTGTTTTGTCAAACTGCCGGTATCTAGTCTATGGAACAAATTTTGTATGCCGAAACCATTAAGCCTATTTTGGTTATTTTGATTTGTAAATGGTTGTAGGTATACGATAATAGTAGTAGTAGGAATAATAGTATTTGTAGTTGTTAAAATGAAGGAAATGGATAATTATTTATTTGTACGAGATGGAAGAGAACAATAGTGCCATCTGGAGACATCTTTTATAATCTCTATACCGTGATCACCGCCATCTCGAGAATTACACTGCCTGTCCTATGCTTTATTTTAACATGGAGTTCAGAGTATTGTTAAATTGCCTAATTTATCCAGTAGAGGCGACACAGTTCACACCCAGATTGCAGCAATCACTAATCAAAATAAGCATTAAACAGACACAGATACTTGTGTTATTTGTTTAGAACGTAATATTATTCCAGTATATGACACTTACCTTGAAATGGAATTTTGGAGCAATAATTCAAATAAATGTAAATTAATTACACGCATTGATAGACTATATTATGAGCACCGCCGTCTCGAGGAGTAATACAGTTTAGAAGGCAGTGATTATGAGACGGCGGTGACAACACTACATAATCAACAATGTCGTAGCAAAAAACAAAAGAAGCAATCTGGGTGTGAAAGGTGATGCCATCTGTAATGTCGCCGAGTACGCAAAATTAGCCGTATAGGACAGGCAGTGTATACACGATTAATACAGTTTAGAAGGCAGTGACCGTGATAGTACCTTTTTCTTTACGTTAACGGGCTCAGTCAGTAAAATGGAACTTTCGGAGATAGTTCTATTAAACAATGTTTACGATCCAAAAGGACATAAAACTTATAACGAACATATACTAGCAGCGCATCTTGTTTTTGTAGTTCTCAAATTACAATAAAATGGAAGTTAGATATCCCGTTCAGCTACATTAATGAGAACAGTAGTAAAACAAAAATCTCTGATACTTGCAACTTCTCCCGAATGATAAAAACGACCCCTTTTCTCTGTGGTTTAGTCATAAACTCCTCTAGTCATTCGAGTTTTATATAGCTGTAGTTGTGTTAATTTCATGCATATAATGATGACTTCAAGTATGTCTGTTAGGGTGTTCCCAAGGGTTCAGAGACTTCTGCTACATCCTGCAATTAGTCCAATAGCTGGGGCTATTTAACATAGAGGGATGTATAATTCCGAGAAAACCATTCTTTTTTAACACAAGTACTTAAAATATAACCCCTTGGCAATCGTGTGCTTGTAGGGTAAAATCTTCCCCTACCACTTATTCTAAAGCTGGGGACATCATCAACAAAATGTCCACCCTTAATGACAAAGGGATGAGTGTTTTATATACGTCGTGACTTTAACCTCTTCTTCTTGTGTTTCCGTCCTAGTAACCAAAGACAGTAGAGAGGGTGGGGTGGGCACTTAAGGGTCTACTGCTAATGGCTTCCCATGAAGCAAACACTGCCACAGTATCAGCTTCATTCTGTCTTGTATCAGCCATTCTAAACACGTCTGTTCTTTATTTCTATGACATCGATAAATAAGACGTGGAAGGCGTTTTGGCTTTTGTATGAGTTTTGATTGGGGATAAAAGTCATTCAAACTTGGAGATAGCTGGTTCTCCGCGAAATCTATTCTGGTAGAATTTTCTATGTTGCTAATGGTTAAAATTTTTATTTGATTTAATGGATAATTCCACTGAACTGAAAATTCTCCTCTGATCACATGGTAACATAATATCTTACGACAATAGACGGCCTTTTGAGTTTCTACTTTTAGTGATTATGGAACATAATATCCACTCAATGACCTTCGACGCAGTAAGACCATTTGTTTCCGTTCCCCCCCCCCAAAAAAAAGTGTAACAGACTGTCATATCCTACTTTTTCATGGATGCCCAAAAATAAAATGTATCCTATTTATTCACGCTTTCCTTGACTGATTACGTTATGTAAAGTGTGTTCGCTCAAAATGAGCGCAAAAAAAAAAAAAAAATGAGTGGGCATAGTGCGTACTAGTGTATTGTATTAACTGGTTGTTTTTAATTTTTAATTTATTTATTGCAATAAGTTTGCTTCCTTATATCTCTTTATTTTCCTTCACACGCCATCTTTACTAATATCATCGGTTTGTTGTCTTCCTTTCTATAAAGACATAAAATATACGCTATTATCTAGTTGTATAACTAAACTTTTTCATCGATTTGTAACAAAATTAATTATAAACTAAAAGAGTACCGTAAAAAAGTATCTTATCGAATGTATAGGCCTCACCAAGGTTTTAGTTTATAATCTAGTGTCATTTCGACTAAACGAAGTCTGATGGATAATGGAATTGTTTGAGGAGCTGAGCTACAAGCAAGAAAACCATGGGTTTGGTTTTCAATTAGTCTATTCCAATCCTTCTGGTCCACTGTAGCCCTAGAGCCCACTCAGTTTTAAATCAAATTATTTCTAGAAGTAGTCATGAGGATAAAGATTGTCGGTGTCTGAGGCTGGAATCTTACTATCTAAATGAGTCGATTGTTTAAAGATTCGGGAGTCTAACCCCGATGAGTTCTAAGGACCTTTATAATAAGGAGAATTTCAATTTTAACGAGTTGTATCTTTCATGGCCTTTAATATAGCATGCTTTAACACTGAATCCCCGACACTGTCTTCAAGCATCTTTCGCAATCTCAAGAAAAGCGGCTTTATTCACTGTCTGGGTAATTTGTTTAGCAGAAAATACAATACACCCATCCTTCGGACTTAGTACAAAATTGGTTTTCGCAGATTATGTCATTTTATCCTATGATACTCTTGAACCCACAGACTGTTTGCTCCTAATAATGCAGGCTGAAGTGGGCTGCAGGAGGCCTCCTGATGAAATCTCATGATCAGCCGAACTGATTACGTGTGTGTTGCCACATGGGTAGTTTTATAGGTTTTCTCAATCACTGGATAACGGAGGGCTTTGATTAAATTCTCAAGGGAGGATCTCAGTCTGAGTGATGTATTCCTAATCACACTTACGGGACCCCAATCTGTTAACATGTTAGATTCTAATCATATTGATGAGGACAATGTTTGTATTGATCATAAAATTTATTTTAGCTTCTTCTGTGTACTGTGAAAATTACCTCACAATGCTGATGTGTGTCCTGAGTCTTCAAGTTCTTACGGCCTTAATCAACGTTGCGAATTTATCTACACTTACTTTACACCTCCATCATTGTGACAGTTACACGTGAGCTAGTTAGTGACGACCTAAGGTATTTATATGAAAATATGGCGTATTTTACTAGGGCAGGAAACGAACTTTATGTTTTTTTTCCTATAAGCTAGGATCAGATATCATGATTTAAGGTTGCATCGGAGAATTTCGGCTCAGACGTTAGCATGCAATCAACAGGCACCAACGACGACATAAAACATTTGAGCTTCAAGATGTTATATAAATATTTTGTATTACTTTTTCAGGACTCTTAAACATGAAAAATCACATTTTAGCACCCTAGATGTGACTCTCAGGTGATTGGTCGAACAGCCTCGTAGATTGATTTTAGAGGAACCGAAATTTAGTCATTCGAACCTTTCCAGAAATGGGATCAACCTGTAAGCTCTTCTCTATTTCTATATTTACCTCTCGTGTGTGTGCATTTTTATAGGCCTATGAATATCGTTTGGGGGTGTGATTTAGTATTTACCCGAAAAATAACTTATTCAAAATTGATATTGTACTCATATTTCGTACATATATTTATTGGTATAGTTGCAAGGCAACTATAATAACAATGAAAAGACTTTCACCTGGGTTAAAAATAATTTATAATAATTATGGCGTATTTCGATATACCGGTAATTAAATAAATTCTTTTGCTAATTCCTTGTGTGCAAAAATATTTGTTTTATTTATTAACATCTTCCCAGAACAATCGGTTGCCTACAGACACAAAGAGTACAAATAATAGAATGAAAAAAAAAGAATTGCTTATTCAAACAAATTGGATTAAAATGTAATTATAAAACTTTAAAATCAAATATATAATTTTTTATATATAATTTCTCAATGCGGCTACAGTTCCTTTGAGGGATTTCAAAATAACTTCATATTTTATGATATTATGAATTAATTATCTCTTGAAGCTTCTAAATTATTTCTTCGTAACGTAAACATGAAATTACGGTATTCCATTGGGGTGATCGTCACATAAAGAATGTTACAATTTTTCTAGGAATTTTGCTTTGTGGAGTATCTACTGGCGTTCAAATGCAGTATCAATAAATAATATGGTAAGTTAGTAATTTGTTTGTCTCTTATGTAGGTCAGTGAAAAATCGTCGTTCTTTACACATAGTAAAAGGTGAAGACAGAAAGAATTCTAAAGTTAGAACAAAGCTTCCTGATCATCAAAGTCATTAATACTTCGTTGTTGTTTTTGTTGTTTTTTACTTCCTTTTTATTTTTCATAGACTACGTTCTCTGGCATGTGCTCATCCATGAGCACGAGGCAGCACTCTTTTGTTCTTAGAGACAACAGATATCGATTAATGTCGATACCTCGCAAAGATGTCGTATTTTCAAATATCATACAGAACATGAAGAGAAGAGTGGAGGGGCAGAAAAAGAGAGCTGCCATCGTCGTTTCCAACATTATATTCTGATATCAAACGGATAAATCAAAACGGAAACTGTCCCTCTGCCGTAAGAGAAAGTGCTCTTTTGTTTTATAACTTTTTTTTTGCGACTTTTTCTTTTAGTGTAAATGTAAGGTCTGAAACGAATATTATAGCAGAAAAAGATGGAGATATCAAGTTAATGCCCTCTATTCTAATGAAGATTTACTGATAAACCTACATGCAATGGTATATTGCGCACAATGATCGCAGTTCAGGTGTCAGTTTCTACAGGTGTCTAGGAAACTGGACATTTACTTAGGTAATTTAGTACACTCTTATATACAATCATATACAGTAACATACGAAACCCTACAACGTATATGCACATACAACAACGTTTTTTAAAATGGTTTCCTATCGTATGGTGACAGCATAAAGTGGCCGCACCTCCTTTTGTTTTCGACACTACACTGGTTATGGTTGATTTATTGAAATTGACACTTAGGTGATAGTTTAATGATCCAAAACATCGGTATGAAAACCGTCATTTTCATAACAGAGCCTTATTCTGCTTCATGTACTAGCAGATATTTGGAAGATTCAGAGGTCACTTCGTTGAAATCATCGGACACAGCTGCTATTAAGTGTGCGTTTATGTAGTAGCGTTAATTTCGCACTTTTTCTTTAATGAACCCCCAAAGAGCATCAGAAGTACTTGTGAGGTCGGGACTTCATGGAGGCCAGGCAAAAGGAGCCTGATTATCTTCAGATCCGTTACTAATCCACGGGTTGAGAAAAGTCGTATTCAGGTATTCACACACTTGCAATGCAAAGTCTTGATGTAGTAGGCCTACCACAGTGTCTTCGATACCAGCTTGTTGCAGTTGTGGCAACTGTCATTAGCCAATCGTGTCCTGGTGGGCTGGTCCATTAACTGAAACTTTGAAGAAGATAGAACCAAAAATATGTGATGCATTCAGTCCAGCCCCCATCATGAAGTGGGGTGGATTTCTCTCAACTTCAACATAAAATAATGGGGGTTCCTTACCCCAAAATACGATATTTCATGCATGCATGCTCCGGTAGATAGCACATTCTTCTGTGAAGAGGTCATTTTCACGGCAACATTGCGTTCTGAACGTGGTAAACTAACTCAGATCAGCCATGGTTGTTTACCAAACCATACCAACATTTCGGATGAAACTATCAGCTAAGTGTCCAGATCAATCAATCAACCAGTAGGTACTTGCTAAGAGTACATGATGGTCGGGAAAAATTGTCTGTCCCTGTGCCTGTACCCGCGATAACTCGAATACGCTATATCAGATTTTCATGAAACTTAGTACAGTGAGTCCCACGCAAGAGTTGGCCAATGGCACGGGTTTATGCATCACGGCGGGCACAGCTCCAACTCCAGAGCGATCGGGTAAAATATCTGCGCAAATAAAGCCGCGATCGGTGTAATGATTCAGGTTCTCACATTTACAGTTAAAATTACAATGAAAATAAACACGTACCTCATCACAAGATATGTTGAAAATGTTCTCTTCTTGCATCCACACAATACTGACACCTTTTTAGGAAATTTTGTTTCACGCGCATAAGTTCAGCTTCCGAGACAGAGTTAATTCATCTTGTTAAATTGTCTTTAAGTTCTTCTGACAGTATGTGACTATTATTTAATGGGGAAACTTGAAAAATAAAGTGTATAGGTCAATTTCCCAAACATTAGGAGAACTTAAAGACAAATCACAAGAGAAATTAACTCTGAACTTACTTATGCGCGTAAAAGAAAATTTCCTAAAAAAGTGCCAGTATTGTGTGGATGCAATAGGAGAACATTTCCAACATATCTTGTGATGAAATACGTGATTATTTTCATTGTAATTTTAACTATAAATGTGAGAACCTGAATCATTACACCGATCGCGGCTTTAATTGCGTAGATATTTCATCCGATCGCTCGGGAGTTGGAGCTGTTCCCGCCGCGACGCAGAAATCCGCGTCGTTGGCCAACTCTTGCGTGGGACTCACTGTATATACACTTATAACGTTCGAAGAACGAACAGTATTAATTTTGAACCAAATCGGTTGCTTGGTACCGGAATAACGAAATTTGGTAAAGTTAAAGCTTATAGCCTGTAAATAACGATTCCAAAAATGCCCTATTTATAATTTTATACTCCCGAAAAACATTCAAAATGGCGAACGCAACTTTGAGGTCTGTGCAGACATTCTTTGGATGCTTAGAATAGATAAACGGTAAGTCATATAAAAACCGATTGCACCAGCAGTAATTGATTTTGAGAGATCTAAAGTTTGTTTCTGTGACTTCTTGTTATACTTTAAACTAAATATATTTTTTTTTATTTTAAGTAAATATATATATATATATTTCGCTCATATTATCTAATTTTTACACACTTATAGGTCAGCTAGAATCGTAAAATTTGGCAGAAATTGTTGCACATCAAACCGAAATAATCTTGGTAAATTTGGTAGTAAATTTTGGTAAATTTGGTGTTTCTAACTGCGCTATAAATATGGAAAAACCGGCTAAGTTTCCGTGACGTCATTGACATTTACGACAGTCTAAATCATCCACTCAATAAACACTGGTGTTGACTCACTTCCACATGAGCTAGAAATTTGAAATTTGCCAGACTTATAGCTTTTAGCTTATAACCGTTGACAAAGTTCCGAAGAGAACAAATTTTTAATTTTTAGTCTCAAAGAAAAAATTAGAAATGTTTTGAGTGCGCATTTGTGCGCTTTAATATGTTTCTGCGAAAAATTTGAGGAATTTTATTATTCTAGTCATTCCACATATTCCTTCACATATGGTGATCAAACTTTCTCAAGAAACCGTGGTCTAAAACTCAATAGTTTCTAAAATATGGCCTGTTAACTTCAGCATGCGCTTGCGGACAGTTTACCTGATGTTATATATTACTCCAGTCTTGAAGATCTTAATGATCTTAATGATGCATCAATCAGAATGTATTTGTAGAAATATTAATTCATTGAACGTATTAGTGAATAACCTCAACGTTCATACGAGCATCGTATTTTAATAACAATATTATTAAAAGTCACAGTCCATCGATTAACTAATTCTAAACTAAACTAAACTAAACTCCATGGTGCAACACCCCTGGAGGGACCAAACCTACCATCCAACCATTGCGTCGTCATCTACCATAGGCAGATGGCATGATTGGGGGCAAGTGGCGACACCCACTGCCGTTAAGGATAGTTTCCGTGACCGTAACTAATTCTAGACTTATCTTTATCACTTCTTTGTTTTCGATTATTTCTCAACATTAGAGTAAGTTGCGTATCAAACAGAATTGTGTCAGTCTACTGTTACCTACATTTCCATACATAAGCTCTTCGTATGAGTAATTCATTCGGCAGTACAATTGTCACATCGGTAGAAAGAACGCATTCAGACCGACTAGACAATATTGAATTGAGAAGGCATAAATAATCATAAAAGCTGCAAAATTGCGTGGAAGCAGCGTGAATGGGTTTTGAAAAATGTCAGAGGGATTAAACTGTCCGGGGATTTTGTTCCGAAGTTACAATGGGTTCAGCTACTAATGTCATACATTCATTCACCTGAACAATAAAATGATTTGACAGGTTGTGTTACGTTTTGAAAATAACCTGGCTCTGTTTAAATCGTTAATGGCATACAAGGGACGGGTGAATATTATATTAGTCACTAGGGAGATATACCACTTGGGATTCCAAACACCATGCTCCAATAACAACTGCCAAACTCTACATTTAGTGTTATCTGCTTCAGTTATTTCCATCTGGTAAATTAGAAGAAAGCTTTAAATTTCTATTATAACTATGACTTTAGCTACCGCCCTAGTTTTGGAATAATTTAATGGTTTTAATAATTATAGAAAATAATAATTCATTCATGTAACACGAATGGAAACTAATCTAATAACATGTACAATAAAATAAAGTGAAAGATTTTCACATACGGGAGCTATGATATATTGCCTTACTTTTTTGGGTTTCCTCTCCTCATTGATCATTTCCGAAATAATTATTCCCTAGTTACCTGTACCTGAACAGGTCAGCTACAGAGGAATCTCCCCCACCCCCAGATTGCTCATTCATTAGGCGAAGAATTGCTCCTTATACCTCATAAAGTTTTAGTTTTATCTTCTGGTTTAGTTCTAGTTAGTTTTAGTTCTTCTTAAGTTTTATTTTCTTCCCTTTAACTAATAAGTTTCCTTACTGTTGTCCAAAATAAACTAGTCGCATACGCGGGTCAATCGCAGTCAATATAATGCAGATCAGTGTGACCATTGAAGATGCTCCAGAGTCCAGACAATCTTACAGGTTGTAACTAGCGCACTGAAGAAGTCTTGAAAGTTTTTTCTTTATATATCTTCTTATTCTATAAAGAGATAAATATCAATGAAGGCTGATGTGAAATAATTGTATTTGTGCTTCTTAACGATGAGATAGTTTGCAATATACCCCTAGTTTGTAATAATCATATTTTATTTTATTTTATTTTATTTGTTACGTAAGTGAGATTTTGTAAAAACCTTAAAATTGCATTCGATGGGATCTTGAATAGTCGTTCTGCTGATGTTTCTCAGCAGAAGTAATATTAATAAAGCGACGGTAAGACATGAATGTGAGTTAATAAACGAGAGTTAGTAGAACCAATTTCAATTTCACTCTCCTATTTAGAATTATATAAGTATGCACGCGTTTTTAATACGTATATCATAGGAAGTGAGGTTTTCTCGGGGTTTCCCTCACTCTACCAGGTAAATAACCGGATCTGAGCCTTGACCATCGCGAGTCAGATGACTGAACATAGGGAAAATATATTGTTTACCAGTGCTGAAGCAAACAGCCAGCTCAACGCACATTTCCCCCATTGACTTAGGACATACAAGAAAGGAAAATGGAGCAATAGAACAAATGGCCCGAAAATTTTATTGAGACCGGAGTATAGTCAAAGGCTCCGAAGCTGGCCAACAAACAAAGTTTTTCCAGATTTATTCATGATGAAATTGAAGGGCATTTAGATATATAGTAATAAGACACACTTAGTTCTGAGAAATTAATAGTTTAACGTATTATTATTTTTTATTCCAAAACTGTTGTAATTTCTTTACATCAATTGGCACTTCAATATGTTATTAAACATATTTATAAACTCACATCATATTTTCAATTTTTATAAAGGTTTGTAGAGATTGTGACATTAATTTCCCAAAGTTAAGGGTCGCTTATTAGCTATATCTCTCCAATCTCTTCAAATATGTTGTATTTAATAACCTACCGTACAAGTTATTATATTTATGTATACCTTTAAATATAACCCATTTAAAACTTTCTTCAAATAATGATATGAACTCGTGAATTGTCCTGTATATAATAATTAGATGACTAAAAACAAATCTGATGTGAAACAAGAAACTTCCTGTGGCCATATGAAAGTTTTGGCTCTTAATGTAATAATTACATTATGTTTTTGTAAATTCGTTGTAAAAATGAAAAGAATGTCGTTACCGTATCGCATCGCACCCTTACAGGATGCACAAGCCAGATAAAATTTGTTTAATGCACTCATGTAAATTTCTGTACTCTAAGCATGGGCAATACGCCTTTCTTATTTCACATTCTAATATAGAATAAGAGATCGTATTGCAAAGAACTCGAATTTCAGTTGTTTCAATTTGATGCACAGCTATTGTTCACCAGGCAATATTGAGTTTCTACAAACATTGGGTGGCTTATAACTACCCTGCAGAGATTTTTTACGAAAAAAAAAATGTGTGAAATAAAAGTTTTAGCTACTACTATAAGCACCCCATGTACAAAATTTAATCGAAATCGTTAGAGCCGTTTTCGGGAAAATAGCAAAAAAGGAAATTTCTTAATGTAAAGTGGCATCAAAAGTAAGAGAAAGTCATCGCCAATCTTCGTGCCACATCCCCAGAAGGTACTTAACCCAAATACTAAGTTTTTTTCATACGATTTTTTATGCTGGAGCTAAGCTGATCACTATACAGGCACACAGACCTATAGACAGACATGTTTCTGAAAATAGTCTACTATTTATGTTTAAAACTCAACTTTCCTCTACCTATAATACGGAAAAAGGAAGTAATACCTTATTAATCCATTTTGCACGACTTAACTAATTAGTGGCACTTACGAATATTGTTTCCGTGGATCGTAAGAAGACATTCCCGCACGCAATCTTGTTGCTATGTGCGTTAAGAGATTCCCTGCGTTAAGAATTTACTTACGGCACATCATAATACAAGCCTTTATGGACAAGGCCCCCCAGGACAAATATTCGGTTCCCATAACAACAAACACATGCGAATCACTTTCTGAAATAAACATCTGTCTTCAATAATGTATATACATAATATTTTCAGGTAATATCTCAATCAATATAATTAAATTGATATAAATAATCATCGTGCAAAAAAATAGCATGCAATACTCGTGCCGTAAGCGCACAACGGGTCTCGGAAAATCGAAAAAAAATCGGCACGAGCGCCTCGTTTTTTCAAACTCTTTCCTCGATCCGTATGCATCGCTTACGGCACTTGTATCGCAATATACTACCTAAGCTACTGATCGCTGACAATGTTTTAGATCAGTAATGATGCACTGTACATTAGACCACTGGATTGTACACAAGATTGTCGTTACAGTTTGATTACTGGTGCCTTATAAAGAAATTGTGCAGTAATCTTCATTTAGGTCACCCGTTTCTTCCATGCCATTAAGGGTTAAGTTAATTCAATTTAGCTAGCTTCTTTTTTCTTTAGTTTTATTTTTTCCTCTCGTATTTTTGTGTTAGCTTCTTCATTATGTGAAATAATAAAGAAAAATGACACTATTCCCTCCAACATGAGGTACTGCCTTAATCTTTCTACAGCATAAAATTGCTATAAAATTTATCACCACTACTACAATGAACTACTTTGTGATCATAATAAATAATCCACCCGTAATTACTTCCTTATAGCGATACTTAAAAAATGCGACCTTTTAAAACTTCAACGTTCATCTCTTCCTACAAAAGTACAATTATATTTCTAACACACTGTACTCATAATACAATTTAAAGGTGAAATATTATTGCTGTAATGTCCATTTACAGAGCAGAAACGACCCCTTAACTCGGATATAATTACTTTTTATTATCTCAGTTTCTTCTTTTGATAATTTCTCGTTTCTTTTACATCTAGGCCATATGAAGGAGATTTTCTCTTCCATTCCATTTAGCCAAAACGCTCATATTCGAATTATATTATGTTATGATTATTCCTTGTGATAAAATAAATTCTTGACTTTACTTAGTTTAAGGGGGTACATACAGCTTTTGGGTGAAATTCATAGCTGAGAAATAGGCGAAATTCATTTCCCTCCCTCAACAATGAATTGTTCTATGCTCTTTACTGACTACTTCTACAATTACATGCTATTTTAAAAACAAATTAAATTGTTACAGTTACGGGTAATTATCGTTACAAAATGACAGCCACGTTTCGTGAGTGATTCTTTTTTCTATCTATTTGTAAACATCATATGAACATCATCACCACTGTGGTATATCTATAGTATAAGTAATTTTAAAAATAAATTTTTTTTAGATTTTTTCATTTATATAAATATATATATATATATATATATATATATATATGTAATGGTCCACCGCTGCGGCTCAGGGTATGCGTTCAATCCTCTCACGCAGCGGGCCCGGGTTCGATTCCAGGTCGGGACAAGTTACCTAGATGGTGTTCTTTCTGGGGTTTTTCCTCACCTTTGAGACATGTCGGGTAACTTTAGGCCCTTGTTGTCCCCAGATATCATCTGGCCGTCATTATCATCTTCATCCCATCCTCGCCTTGTTTGGAGTGAGTGTGTGTGTGAATGGTGTGTCTCGTCCTATGTGTTCGTGTTGTCTCGGAGGTGGCCCCGGCATTGGGCTGATCACTCATCCGGGGAGGCCCTCCATGTTCTTGTCTGGTCAAAAAAGTATGTATGTGTTCCAAAGATAATCCCTCTCCCGACAGGTCGCGGCTTGGGTCACTTAAATCCTATAAGGGAGAGGTGAAACTACGGTAAAGAAAGAAAGGAAGAATATATATATATATAATATAATGGTAACTGTATATACATATATATGTATATAAAGCTATTAACGTTATATGAATGATTGAAGATAGTGTTGTTCATATGTTATTAACAAATACAAAGAAAAATAATCACTCAGAAGTATTGATATTTGTGGAAGTTATCAAGGAAATGGCGAGTTTCAGTGCACGAAACTTGGCTGCCATTGTGAAACGATAATTACCCTAGCTGTAACAGTTAAGTTAATTTTGAAAATAGTATGTAATAGTCAAAAAAGACTATGTCAGATTACAAGATGGTAGAGCAATGCATTGCTGTGGAATAAAAAATTATGAAATTCACCTATTTCTCTACTATGAATTTCACCCAAAGCTGTATGTGAAGTTTACAACATTACATTGTTTTGTTACTTTTTCGTAGGTGTTTTTATCAGCAATAGATTCGTTGAATATTAGCTATTTTTTTACGTTTGCCCATATTTGAATACCGAAAGAGACAATTTAGGTCCTATTATATTTCCAATATAACTCAAAGTTAATTTGAATTCATGTCTTTATCTACTCATGTGTAGATGAAATGGTGATCATTCTAAGCGCATCTTGCTGGAATGATAGTTATAAAAATGCAAATTTTTGTATTAAAATAGTTAAATCATGGTCAGATATAAATTTCCTTTCTTTGTTTATAATAGATAAAAACAGCCCTGGTACCATTTTCATTGTTGGATTGAATAAAATGTATAACAATTCATACTTTAAATAATTGTTCGTATGACCTTTCATTCCTAATTCCGAAAAAAAATCAAATATTTAGGTATTTATCTATCAACATAAGATGGGACAAACAAATTACGTATTTAGTTAACAGGATACTTAGAACGGTATAAATTTGTTTGTTACCTTCACTCAGTTATAAAAATACACTATTTAAGAATTATCTTTAAATAATCACATAATCATGTGTGACATAACTGAATGGACAGGAACGTCAAAAACCGATTCTTTATCTACTAATTTTCTTAAAAACTTATCATTAAAATTGTTCTGCCTAAACCTCTTGGCTTTCTCTCTACATTAATATTTTACGAATTTACGTGTATAGTGTTTTCAAATTTATAAATATATTTTGTAAAATCAAATTCAAATTTTAGATCACATCCACACGCACAGGTTACAAGACGAAGCCATACAAATAATTTAATTCTACCTAAATTTCTAATATCTGTAAGTCTAAAATAAAGCACTAGTTTTGGTCCCAAATGATGTAAATTCATTGTAAAAATGATTCTGAATTAATTTTGCTGAACTACGATATTACAAATGTCAGAAAATCATTAAATTTATTTTATGAAGACTTTTTTTTTCATTTTTCTTCTTTCTAAAATTTCCTTTCTATTATCATCGTGGATGGGTTTAAATTGATAGCGTTTTTATTTAGAATAGTTTGCACTTTTTATTTATGTATATATATATATATATATATATATATATATATATCAGTTTCTGGATTGACCCAACTACGAGCATGCTCATTCAGTTTATGTGTTGATAAAAAAAATTACAAATACAAAAAAATTGTAAATTGTTATTATAATTGAGTAGTGATTGAATAAAACTTAAACTCGTGGTACTGGATATAATTATTCGGATAGTGAGCCTGCTGTTATTGAAGTGCATGTTTTGACATCATAATCTAGCCTGTAAACCATACAACAACCGCACTTAATCAGCGTTGAGCATTCGAAGTATGCTTTGCTTCTAGAATTGATTGAGAGGATGCAATGGTTTGTTAATCTGAACTTGGAATTCCTCAAGAACGGTTGGTATTCTCGCTCAAGCACTGCAAACAACGCAGCATAGCGAATATAATACATCACACTTAAATTTATGTGTGTGCTATACACTGGTCCCTAGTGTCACAAGCTGTGAGATAAGGCTATCATATGAAATACGATCTCTCGAGTGTATAATGTGTGAGTATGCGTGGATTTAATTATATTCACAACTATCAAGTGTTCGTTCTTTGAACTGTCCATGGTGAAGTTTTATATAGCCCTAAAGAAGCCGTGGATGTTAACAGAAGAAGCCGTGTTATTTATTTTTGCTATTTTCTTTCTGAGATACATTTTAAAAATATTTATCTGTCCCGATTAAAATAATAAGCCATTTACGAAGATAAAAATTTCAGTTTATAATGGTAACTGTAGGATGGAAAATAAAATTGTCTGCTGAAAAAACCTTGCTACCAAACGTTATGGAACGTAAATACAATACAATATGTCCATAAATATTCAATACGTAAACATTTTGCAAAAAATAAAACTATTTTGTAATGTTTGCAGTTACATATATAATTTGTTTATATATATAATATCTACACCCAAATAAAACACAGGTAATACATTTACACTGACACAAACATACTCACAAACAAAAAGAAAATTATGTCCATAATCACAGACAAAAGAGGCGTACAAATGGATATACATATGGTACATTAAAGCTGGAAATGACATCATTCCTCCGAAATGAATGGTTATTTAACGCTGTGGAGAGCTGTTGAGCGCCTCTGAAGAAATTCTGGGAAGGTCTAATAACTCCCTTATCATCGCAGTATGGCTGCTTCGCACTGCCGACGCAATGCATTAGTTTTCAGCCGAACCAGATTGACCAAATATGCTCATTGCAGCAGTACGATAACAAATTTTATACACGTAGTCTAAATAATTTACAATACTATGCACATAGTGAAGCGCGCGGAGCGGAGACGGTAGCCGTAGCGGAGCGCAAACACATTTATTACTTCAGTGGCAGCTTATAGAATTGCGCACGTCTCGTCATGTACTATATTTAATCTCGTGTGTGTTATGTTTGTCACAGTTCTTCGCTAGGAAGACCTGTGACAGAAAATATGACCTCGATTAAAGTGTCCTATCTTTAATTAATTATTTTAAGGCACCAGAATTACAGGATATATTCTTAAATATGAACATTTTTTAACTTATTTATAACCATTTCACCTAGGAACACATTTTTAACGTTGTTTCGCTTATCAAAATTTGAAACTGTAAGGCTAAATATGACCCCACAAAAATATTTCACGAATGATTTTGAAATTTGTAGCCTTAAAATTTAATTTATATTACGAACATTCGCACTTCCATCTTCTTAAAAATAAAACCAAGAAAACTGGAATTTAGGTTCACTATTATACAATTCACTTATAATCACATAAGAAATGCTTAAAAACATATGCCGATTTCACAGAATGACCTGGCGATTAATGATGTTTGTAATATGAATTACTGAAGCCACCTGCAAGTTGTAAACAATTCGTCAGCGTAAACGAACACTCTAGGTAATATTAATAGTGGTACATAAATAAAATGAATTATAGGCATGTTTAAAATGCAATGTAGGCTACTCACAATAGTTTTAGCTTTTGTTTCAATGTTTACTGTTCGTTGAAAGAATCGCTTATGGGGCTTCGGGTTGAGGTATCGAATCGAAACGTTATTCCACTTTAAATTACAACATTTTAATTGTAATATTTTAACTAAAATACTTATTACAACTTAACGATATCGAAATTAATGACACCGGAGCTAAAGAATCTTTCGATTGATACCACACACGTACGTAATGACCCTGTCCGGTTTGTGGTAGCTCGGCCGCTAATTGACTGAAGTTGAGAGCCAATCAAAATGCTTTGGGTCTTCGGACATTTCGGACATCGCATTTATATGATAGACTCGCTTCGCTGACCCCAAACCCCCACCAAGGTTCTCGGGAAAAGCTTTTTTTTCTTTCTTTCTTTTCTTTCTTTCTTTTCTTTTTCTTTCTTTCTTTTTTTTCCTTTCTTTCATTCTTTATTTTTTTCTCTGAACTGACACCTTAACGGAGATGACGTCCATATGTTTGGACTGCCTTATAGCCTATAGCCGTTTAGCCATAAAAACCCTTACAAATTTCGGGAAGGCTTTAGGATTTTTTAAGGGTAAAAAAAAAGTTTAGCTTTTTGGAATTTTTCCATCAGTTACAGGCTAAAAGGTGTTAAGTCTGCCAAATCACAGGTTTCTAGCTCAACTGGAAGTGGGTAAACATTAATGGTGTATTTTATGGAGTAAATTTCAACTGATATTAAAGGATGAAATAGCGACAATCATTAATGGTATGTAAAGATAAAATTCGTCATTTGCCATTACGACTGCAGAAACGAAGAAAACACCCAAGTCAAATTGGCCAGCTACGGGAACTCCCGAATGCGAATGTAAGACGTTACCATCTCGGCCATCTCGTCCGGTTTATGGAAATAATTGCTTCGCTAACATGTTTTCAAAGCCTTATGAGAACACTGTAGACAATATTGTTGTCATGAGGACCACTGCAGTGTGAGGACTGAACAGAGACTTTAAAGCTGCGTTCGCCCTCTTGAAGGTTTTTTAGGGGTGAAATAAAAAGGGAACCTTTTGGAATTTTTCTTCGTGGGCAAATGTTAACGTCAATGAGTCATTGAGCGAGTGAGTGAATGTGTAAGCCATGTGGCTTTATTTTATAGGGACGTATATAATCATCAAGTATAATCATCAGTAAAGCTTAAAATCAATGAGTATATTTCAGTGCAAAGCTGGTTTACAGAAATCAGAAACTTAAGTTTTGCATAAAAATCTTCACATTTTGTATAAAGCAGTACTCTATTAATCTTATATCTATTGACTCTGATTTTATATGGTTTTTGGGTGACGAATTTATACGTCAGTAGCAGTAAAGAAGCTAATTTAGCAAGGAAATGTAAAACAGGCCATGCTATTATGAACTTCAAATCCCAGTGAAGGTACATTAATTATTTTGATCGCGAAATAGGAATTCACTTATGTTTGTATTCAGTTATTTGTTTATTACCAAGCAAATGGTCACATACATTTAAACTGGAGCACCGTTTGTGTGCCCAACACATATTATGCACACGAATATGTAGTTTGTTCAGAATACATACAACACACTGTAAATGCGTTTAACTAACTGTTCTTTCCAGGTCTTTGAATTTGCACAATTGCTGTGTTTCATATGTATCCTGCGGGGGTATGAGGATTGGTTGGAAATAGTTTACCCTAGTTTCTCTCTGTTTGCTTCGGGGGAAATGTACTGAATGTTTGAATAGAAACCGTTAAATGTCGGCCATGACTGTTATGAAAAATGGTTTATAGTTTGATGAAATCCGTATGCATAGTCAGTAGCCTACTGCAAACAGATTACTTCTAGCTTGTTCCAATTCAATCTAGATCGAATATATATTTTTGATATGTTGAACTACATCTCGTAAATAATATATTTTTAGACAACCTTGGATGTAAGAACTTATTAAAATAATAGTTCTGTTTGTATTGTGAGTAAATGCCTTTAATTTCATATATAACGGCTTAATGGAAGGTGAACTGATTATAGTTCAGAGGTTCTCAGCAAGAAATTAAAGACATTTACTTACAATACAAACATAACTAATTAGAAAATGTAGTTGACAGCAGTTGCCGGGGTGGGGTACGCCGTAGCGTAGTGGTTGAGGTACTGCGCTACAAACCGGAAGGTCGCGGGTACGATCCCCGATGAGGTCAATGGAGTTCTTTAATTGGCCTCATCCTTCTGGTGGATGTGACCATGGGGTCGACTCAGCCTCTAACAGAAATGAGTACCGGGAGCAATCCTGGGGGTAAAGGCGGTCGGTGCGTAAAGCTGACAACCTTACCATCACGTGCCGATTGTCTAAAAATCTGATAGCCTCAACCTCCTGGAACCCCAAGCTCCATGGCTTGTAATAGGGAACACTTTTTTATGTTGTTTGGGTAAGCAAAAATACGAACACATTAGGACGAGAGACTCCAGTACCATACATACTCATTCCGAAGAAGGCGAGAATGAGTTGAAGATGATTATGTCGGCCAGATTATTTGCGGGGACCACAAGGACCTAATATTACCCGACATTCATCCATCAGATGAGGAAAACCCCCGGAAAAGGAAGAATATTAGTTAGTTCTAAAGTGAAAGATTTTAATTTAGATAAAGTTCAACCAGCTATTTTTACAAGCAGTCATGAAAGAGTCCATTTCCATTCTTAGATACCATTAACAGTAACTCATACCGAAGTTTTTGTTTCAAAAATTTCTTTAATATGTTAAATGCATTAAAGCTTTGTGTGTTTACTTCCTATAAAATAATATATTCCATTTTTCTCATATTTTCTTTCCATCTTTATTGTAATTTTTAAACTTAAATTTCATAAATAGTAAAACTTATTGTGTATGCAATCCTTAAAGTGTGAAAGCTGCAGATTTTATGTTACAATATAATTAGTCAATGGCTGTCGTCTACATTTTCTAATTATATATAGTTAATACTTGCAGTAATAGTTCAAATTAATCATCGTATTTATTGGTGTTTCCTTTTTCCGCCGCTTATGTGCCGGATTGTTGCCCTGAAAGAGTTTTAAATTTAAGAACATAGGACAGTCGCCTATACGTACAAAGAACATAATATAATAATATTTGGAAGGACACCATACATAAGAATAAGAAGAGGAGAATAAAGAACTAGTTAAAAGCATTGTGTTGTATGGCGCTGAGCTATGGGAGGTTTCAAAGAGGGGTGAATGTAAATTAAAATCTGTGGAAATTGAGTAAGTTATTGGAAAGGAAGTTGCTGTGTCTCTAAAGTCACAAAATTAAGAATGAAACTATTCGAGGGCAGATGCAAGCGACAGTGGTAAATATCATCGACTCATTTCAGGGAAGACGTCTAAACTGGTAAGGTAATCTTAGAAGAACGTCACTGAGAGGTAGCCTTTAAAATTATGTATCTGGCAGCCTCCTTGGCAAAAGAAAAGGGGATGACCGCGACCATTGTAGATGATTGTGTTGACAGTCCAAGAAAAATAGGCAAATGACAGATGATGCCTGGATTGACAGAAGAAGATGGAAACGTGGATACGAGAGACGCCATATATAGTAAGGCTATATATATATATATATATCTGTGTGTGTGTGTATTTATATAATTAGTCTATACGAGGGATAGAACTTACGTCATAGCAACTATATTTTGTTCGTTCACCACGGGAGAGTGTCGCATCTGTAGTATATTGATACATCATTTGGTAGAATTGCGATGTACGGTTATATGAATAGAGAGGCGATAGTAAATTAGTCGTGAATCAGTGAATGGATATGACAAGATGTGAAAAGGATTCTTACGTCAAAATAGTCACATAAGAAAGGGAAATGCCAGAGAATACCACAAGGAGCTAGGTATTATTGCTCACATTTCCAAAAGAAAAAAATAATTGCCATGACTTATGCCCCATTCTTCGTGTATATATATATAAGTATATATGTATATATATATATGTTACCGGCAATGTGTGAAATCCGGCATTCTATAGAATGCCTAGGTAATGTATAGAATGCCTAAAATCGAACGTCAAAGTATGAAATGATTGATATTTTATACATTGCCTAGGCATTGTATATTAGTAATGAATTTCATCGTCAGACAGGGTTAAAATAGTTTTAAAATAGAGAGATTGTCCACCTTAGAACCCTTGTCGTTGCACTTATCTGGGACCTTTTATAAAATATAAAACAACATAGAAGGCACAAGCACACGTTAAAAACACTGTTGTCATATTATTAAAACTTCTTCTTGGTCCCAGATGCGTCTATTACTTGAAAATGCATTTCGATGCAAGTTGCATCATCTTCAGTTCAGAATTTTGAGATACAACAGTCACAATGTCTGATGATGTACATTGTGACTGTTGTATCTCAAAATTCTGAACTGAAGATGATGCAACTTGCATCGAAGTGCATTTTCAAGTAATAGACGCATCTGGGACCAAGAAGAAGTTTTAATAATATGACAACAGTGTTTTTAACGTGTGCTTGTGCCTTCTATGTTGTTTTATATTTTATAAAAGGCCCCAGATAAGTGCAACGACAAGGGTTCTAAGGTGGACAATCTCTCTAAGGCATTGTATACTTTGCCGAATTGTCTGCCGGCAAAGTATATAATACGCTAATCCCGCTACCACTGTTTAATATTAAAGAAAATGATGATAAGTGATAATTCATTGATAATTCATTGAACTCAGATCGGAAGGACAAAATTGACTAAACGCATAAAGAGGAACTAATATGTCGATGGAGTAGAAATGAAGATAAATTTGTATAACAGTTAAAAAAAATGCAAACAACCAAATACCCTGAACTGAAATTATTAACAAAATCACTTTGTACGAAATAATTTCTACTTTATGTCACAAATATTTAGTGTAGAATAACTCATATCTTTAAAATGTATTTAGACTTTTTGAAATAGGAGAATTAAATAGTCTGCTAAATTTGCTATGCGAGATTCGTTATCATTATATTCTGATGAAATACGTTTTCGTAAAAAAGAAACAAATTTTCTGAAATCATCATTCTATATTGAAATGTAGTGTAATGAAAAATTACAACTGTGATTATGTAGTAGGACTTCTTTGTATGAATAAGACAGGCTGCTGAGAAAATTAGGTTGCAATATCATTGGTAGGTGAGTACTTACTGTAACAAGAACTTCAATCTCATTTCTGCTTTCATTGTTTCCGGTAAGAATATCCTGTGTTTTATTTCGTAGTTTTGTTCTTTCAGTTTCAAATGCGTATTAATTAATAAAGGATTTTCATCTTGTTTCCCTTTTAACACTTTGCCTAAACGGTACTGGTCATTCTGTATAATGCCTAGGAATTGTATAGAATGCCTAGGAAAAGTATGTAACATTTTCATAAAAAAACTTATATTTCATAGTTTGCCTAAAACCATCAGGCATTCTATACATTACCTAGGCATTCTATAGAATACCGGGATTTCATACATTGCCGATAACATAAACGTATACATATATATGCCTCGAATAGGGCAGGATGGAACCCATGAACTTAAGAACAGATAGTCCAACCAGTTCTTCCACATAGGCCGAAATCGATATCGTCATTATCTTCGTCGTCATCATCATCATCATCATCATCATCACCATCATCATCACCATTATCATCATCTCCCTTACAGTCTTCAACACCGTGGTACAAATACTCTGTTTGATTGCATGCATGTTAAAGTACAATACTGTGGTACCGCATGTGAACAGTTTATACCCGCGTAGTTGGCTCGTACATCGACTGGGCTGGGTAACGAATGCAATTTCAAATAGCTTTGCCCGAATTAATGTATTGATGCAATTATTTTGAAAAACAGTAAAAGCGATCGCATTAAATATTAACTGCATGGACATGATTATACCTGATCAACGATCAATCAATCGCTGGCCATATCCAGTTTTAAATTATTCAGCGCCCCGATTAGATTGCTAACTGCTGCGCTCTGGTGGTAGATATTTTGTTCACATGTCTATGGTCTCATATGTGGAATGGAATCAGAGAGATCAGCATGTCGTCATACCAGATTTTTTACCTCCCATAGTTTTTTCTTTGAAATGTGGGGAAACAGTTTAAAATGCTATCTTTATATGTGCTTTTGGTACCGTATAATGTTGATTTTATCATTGAAGAGCCTTTTTTCTATAAATCCCCCTCTTGTTACTCAAAATTATTTAAAAATGTTTATTTTGACTTCCTAAATTTATTCAAGTATGAATTTAAATTATTCAGAATGTATGAGTACTGAATTAAGTTGTCTCAATGCACTTTAAATGTATTTCTATGTAATATCTTATGCAATATTTTTGTTAAAACAGAGAAAAAGCTACAATTTCCCTATCCTACAGTCCTAAATGTAGTCGTATTTTCACACAATATAATATGGCGCCATATAAAATGCTGGCCATCATTGTATTGGCCTGCATATGGAACTCTGGGAAAAAAACAGAATTCTTTCACGAAGCAGTTGGTGTAAATTATGACCATGCGCGGACACTAATTCATAGAGATATAGAAATCTTGGCACGTCTTCCTTCGCATTGATTTTATAATTAAAATCGTGACCAGAATTATTGAAAAAATTATGCAAATAGAATGAGAGGAGGAAGAAAATCCGAATCTAGGATTTCAATGAGAAAGCAAGTCACATAAGATTATAATATTCTTAGTCATAATTCTCAGTCATATTATCAGTTATACAATATTCTCAGGTAATTAATGTAGGCTATGCGTTTTGTGCGTTAAGCTATATAGGCTTTTTGTTATCTTGTTATCGATTGATTTTTCCATGGAGTGGGAAATATTGCAAAGCATGGTAAATTTCAGTAATTGCAGCAACTTAACCAATTTATTTATTCAACTTCTTTCTGTGTGCATAGTAATAAACTAATAACTCCATCCTTAGCAATGGTTAAAATAGTTTGCTTCAGTAGCTTTTTCTGTAGAGTAAGTAGAGTATGTAGAGTAAGTTGACCTAAATAATACGTTATCAAACTGCATTACATTATCTATAACACCTTTATTTCATTTGTTCAAAAGTGCATGATTATGAATCCTTTAATTAAAATTGAATAAAAGTGTTTATTTTAACACCATAACACTTTCAAATATAATTAGACCTACAGAAAATTCCACTGTACATATTTTAATGTTTTAGGCTTAGAAAAAGCAGATCTGTTTTCATACATAATATGCTGTGATTTTCAAACTATGGATTGAATAGTTCCACGGTCGCAAATGCGTTAAATTAACTATACTTGAGAACGAAAAACTTATGAAAATGAAACTTTATATGTGGGTTAGATATCGACTGGGAATGTGACAAGTTCTAACGATTTTGTTAATATTATGTACACAAGTGGTTGGGCCTACACCAAGAGCTAAAACTTTATTTAAGTCCTCTTATTACACATCTGAATATGAAGTAATAAAGTGGTTTGCCAACACCTAAATTTTTTGTATACAAGTGTGAACCTCCATAATCAAAATCCACAAGTTGTCACTGGTTTGGAGTATGAAATGTTGACAATTATTTGATTTACTGGGAACTTATTCCATTGTGAAGTGCAAGATTTTATTTTGACGTAACGCTTAGTTTGCGTCTCCATTTTCTGTTTTGAAGTTTATTGTGAATAGACCTTTACAAATATTAATTAGTTACTGAGTTCTGGCTATTTGTCGCATGTAGGAAACTCATGTTTCATGCGAGACACATTTTCACTTGAAATTCGGTTATGTCGGGCTGCCATAATGAAATAATAGTTCGACAAGTGGTGGTGTGGTGGCAGCGGTGGCACTCTGCGGCCGGAAGTAACCAAGCCTCCTGAACGGCCTATTATTAAATTTCAGTGCGGGAAGTTAGAAGTGCGGTGCATAGCAGAGGGTCGCAAGTGTATGTATGTATATAGATATATGTCTAAGGGTGTCTGGTAGTGAACGAGGACGAATGTGGTTTTTACTTGAACAACTTTGCAAATCTAAAGGTATTGGGAGTATTTCTCTTGAATTTTGTTGAATTGCAGGTAATAACACGACTTTAACAAGATGCATACCAACAGTAAAGACAACAAAATTATTCAAGTTAAATGAACGAAATCTCCAAAATTACAAATAAAAATTAAGATGAGATCTAAGCATCACGAGCATCTTGCTAAAATTCTTTATAACAGATTGTCACACGTTTTAGTAAAACATGTTACTTATATTTGGCTAGATGATCTGTCAGGAGTTGAAAAAAGAAGAAATACCAAGTTTTTATTAATATACCGGCACTTTTAAGTGCATGAAATGGTTCATTATGTTTGAAACTGGTTTACAAATTCACGGAACGTAGTAAGTCTAGAAAGGCAGTGTTGGCTGCAGTAAATAGTTTAGTTTTCTGCGTTTAGTTACTCTCTTTTTTTTTAAAGAAGTATAAGCCTACATTCACAAAGGGACTAGAGTAGGCCTAGTATCAACAGCATTAAAAACATTCCTCTTGCAATGTGTATATTTACGCACTCTTTATATAATACAGTTTGCGATCCCGGAAACAGCACTTGGTAGAAAGGAAATTCATAATTTCGGCAAACTGAACATCTCTAAGCTTTGCTTTATGAAATTTAACATAGCGGCAGCAACCTATTTTAATACCATATTTCTCGTAACACCCATAAAAATCGCCCACTGTAGCAGAGAGACTAGAAGAGGGGGTTTGTTTCAAAGAGGGTAGTAGCTAATTTAGTAACATTGTGATATTGTAAATGAAGAGTTAATTTACTGTGAATTTCTCCATTGTTATAATGTAGTTCAAGGCAAAAGGGAAATTGTTCTCCCTCTACTACCGACTTCCTTTCCTTTTTGCTTTTCGAACAGAAACCAACCCCTCAGAAGTCTTTCCTTCCTCTTCTCCTTTTGCTCTTTGCCACTTTCTTTTTATTATAATTTCCATCTACACAAAGACAGTGTTAGTATAATAAACCAAGCACCCTCTAGTAGTTAAATATTTCTCTTGTACCCGTGCATTGGTGTTTGCTCTTAGAATTCTTATTAGGTGTGTGGTAAAGAGCATATTGTTATGTTCTTGTAGTCCGCGGTATTATAAAAGAAATCTAATTTATTACTTGAAATGAATATTCGTGTTTTGAGTACAAAATGAACCGTAAGGCCATATTCTTATGTATCTTCATGCCTGGTAGTTTTTCTATTTACATTGCGTTTTATGGAGAGCATAAAATGCTCTTAGAGTTATGAATGGCCTTAGTAGTATGGAACAATCGCCTATAACATTGCACTAATTGTTATTACTAATTACATTTTATTTGTACGTAAGTAGCCTACGCAATTCTCATAATTTCTGTAAGTAGCCTACATAATTCTCATAATTTCTTTAAATAACAACATAGGCCTTAGATTTGTATTATTTTTTATAGTCTCGATGCTTTTCAGTACACTTGCCGAGCGTTCCACTAGCTTCTTGATGTACAAAAAGGCTGTATTTTTGACTGTACAAAAATACATTATTTTTAGGATATCTTCTAAATAATGAATACCTCTATCCATTCACATACAACGCAATTCCAAGTATTATACAGAAGGATGAATAAGTGTTTGTATTTTACTGAGTTCTATAGGTTTCTTTATGAGCATTTATATTCGTACATTCAATATCCACTCTTATTTCAGCAGGTACAATATAATTTGTCACTGCTATTACGGCCTTTCCACACTCGAAACAAATCTGATATCGCTCGATATATGACATAAATTTGCCATGGTGAAGTAGGTATATTGTGGGCACTAAGTTCGGCACGAGCGTTTTGCACTGGAGTCGATGCTGGATCGCGGGAAAGAAGTAATGCAGAGTATAAACACCTGAAGCTTAATGATTCCTTAATGATTAGGAATTTGCAATCTACTGTAAACAAGGAATTTTTGTCACTTTTTGCTAAGTGTATATTCATTCTCATCTATCGTGTGGGACAAGATTATGGGGAAACAGTTGTAATTCTAAAAGTGTCTTATTTGATCAAAATCAGGAAATTATGTCGATTTATAAAGTTGCTACTAGAACTCCCTACTGAGATTTATTTATTAGTAGGGCCCGGATTTGTATGTAAAAAAATGTTTTGTTTTTTTTTCCTGATGCGTACATTCCTAAAACGAAGTTTTATATCCAAATCGAGATCCGGCAAACGCAAATTCCAAATTTTATTTCACATAAAAATACATATTTTACAAAAAAAGTTATGTGAATAAATATTTTCTATATTTTCTCCATAAATACATATTTTAGTACTTTTCCGGATTTTTTATGTATTTTTTTCCCTGATGCTCATATCAAGGTCCGAAAACCGCAAATTCTAAATTTTATTTTACATAAAAATACATGTTTTACAAAAAAAGTTATATGAATAAATATTTTCGTTATATTCTCCATAAATAAATATTTTAGTACTTTTCATCATTCTCTTTTAACATTTTACAACAAAAATTTGTGTCTCGAATGAATTCAACACAAATGCTTCACTTGCAATGAGGTGAGAGTGAATCACTTGCACTTGCTTATCGGGGAAGAACAGAACCCAATTTCAACATTGCGTAGTTCAGTTAAAGAAATACAATATGTTGAAAGGCAACTTAACACTTTCTCGGGTTCGAAAATAGAAGTTCGAAGAACAAAATTTAAAGGTATGTTTGAGAAAAATGGTGGCTACCAAACTCTCTGCAAAGTCGCTCAAGTTTTGGATGGCCAAAACATAAGTGAACTTGATCATGTGTGTGTTAGTGATATACAGTAAGGTAAAGTGATCCCTATACAGGCCATGGAGGCCCAGAGGGTTCCAGGAGGTTGAGGCTCCCAGATTTTGGACATTCGGCACGTGAAGGTGGTAAGGTTGTCAGCCTTACGCACCGGCCGCCTTTACCCCCAGGAGTGCTCCTGGTACTCATTTCTGTTAGAGGCTGAGTCAACCCCAGGGCCATAGTGCCACCAGAAGGATTAGGCCAATTGAAAAACTCCAACGACCTCATCGGGAATCGAACCCGCGACCTTCCGGTTTGTAGCGCAGCGCCTCAACCACTACGCTACGGCGTACCCCAAGTGATATACAGTACACCTCTTCAAATATGCAAGGTTAATATTGTGTGATGTAAAACGTTCCTTTTCTCAATGTAAGGCATTATTCTCGGATAATAGGCAAGGATTTGTGATCCATAATCTGCAGATGACATTTGTTGCGCACTGCAACTCCAGTCAGCATTTTACATCTGATGTTTAGTTGCAATTGGTGAGTTTCAATACACATTCTGGTGTTTTTGTTTCTTTTTCAGAAAAAATATTTTGTTTAGTTTTAGTACATATTTTTAAAATTTTAGCACATATTTTAAACATTTTTAGCACATAAAAAATAAATATTTTTAAGTTTTTTAGCACATAAAAATCCGGGCCCTATTTATTAGGCTTAATGTCTATTACTTACATATTCCAGTGTCATAAGAATATCTTGTATAGTTTTGACTTAAACTTAGATGTACATAGTTATGCCACTACGACTAGGTATTGCAGTGACATTAAAAATAATTTAGGATATCATTAAACACTGTATTTAACTATACATTTTAGTTCGGTTTATCGCTCGCCTTCCACAGCTGGGAACCGGGATAGAATCTAGGTTATCGAAGTGGAATTTTTGGTGGACAAAACGTGGTCGCGGTTGGATCTCTCGGGGTGCCATATATAATTCCACCATTCATCATAATATGACCACTGATAAAGAATATATTATTAGTAGTTCGGTGTTATGTAGTATTCTCAATGGTGCGATTGTATTGTGGTTCATTTTGTATTCTGGCATGTACTATAATTGATAGAGTCAATGTCTTACAATCATTAATAGTAATAATAATAATAATAATAATAATAATAATAATTCCTTTTTTGAAACCCCATGGTCATTTTATGGTGAATGGAGCAACGGTGGAATGTTATATGGCCCAGGAAACAGGAAATATTGTTGTAATTGTTTTGTGATTCGACAATGAATTTCATCTACCTTGTTCCCGTGCTTTGTTAGTATACCAACTAGAACCGAATTTCCACCTCGAGGCATATAGTGTCAGCATTAGAATCAATAGAGTATAAGAGTCAATAATATACAGTTAACTAATAAACATGTATTATAGGGCCTATTCTTACTGCTTGTAAAAATGAAAGAATAACAATGCGAACGCTCAACAATTTTTATTGCCGTATTATAACTCACAAAATGTAGCGTAGAACTTGAGTCTTGCTGAATAAGAACCGTAATAACCCGTATTATATGCATTAGAAAACCACTGCAAATGTCAACATTGGGGTTTTAACTTAAGATTTCTTGTCATTAGACCTTCTAAATGAAGGTAACTTCATTTTTACGGAAGAAGGCCTAAAATGTGAAATAGAAAAATAACAAAAGTTATAAATCAATAATTCATACAGAAACATACTTTTGCATATACACAGCAGAAACAGATTGAATGCGAAATCACAAGAGCATGCGTACTATCGCCCTCTTTACTGAGAAGTGCGTGTGCAGTAACAATAGACGAGAGGAGAAATACATAGAGAAGGGGGAGGCGAGATCTCACCTTTGAGAGTTGACGGACGAAATGGAAATGAAAATTGTGCGTTGCAATTTTAATGTATCGTACAATGCGAGTAGAGAATCCTACTGCTACATACATTTCGAGAGGGCGATGGAGGCCGCCTCTAACACGCATTTCTCCTTCTACCAGCGCTTATATGACTCAAAAAAGACTACTGTAGCAACACAAAGGAAATTCAACGTTATAAAAAAGGAGTAGAAAACGCGGCAGAATATGCGTTGCAGCAGCAAATATACACGTTGCCACATTTCATCAATTTTGTAGTACAAGAAGAGAAAGGTCTTGAAAGTGATTCTACTTCTCTCTACTTTTTTTTAGCGTGAAACGTAACATAAATTTAAATATTTTAGTGTTATTCTAAGACGCAGCTCTACGTAGAGTCATACTGAAACATTTAATGATCTTTCTTGTTCCTTGTTTTTAGACGATGCTTTAAATTTATTACCCATATGTTGATTTTGTTGAAATGAAAATGGTAGGCCTAAGTGAAAATATATACAATATACATAAGAACAGTTGGTTAAAAATAATTTAATTCTTATCTAGTATAATTAATAGGCTTATCAAATTGTTCCGCATCAGCGTATATTATACGTACGTATACAATTACACCCATGCCACCTTGTAATTACGTAGGATATTCTTACTTACCTCCTGTTATCTCTCTGTTTCAGGTAAGCTGCACACACTGGGAGCACCATTATTCTGTAAGTTATAAAATATATTATCTCCTATTTTTACTTCCTCTGCCCGTACCATAGGTACTATAGGTAGAGGAAGTATTGTTTTCGACCCCAAAATTCGAAGTTGAGTTTTTAGCATATATACACGTTTCAAGGCCCCCTGAATCCAAAAATACTATTTTTGGAAACATGTCTGTGTGTCAGTGTGTGTGTGTGTCTGTCTGTCTGTGTGGAAGTTTGTGAACAGGCTAGCTCGAAAACGGAAAATCGTATGAAAACAAAATTTCGTATTTGGGTCAGGTATCTTCTGAAGATGTGATTCGAAGATTGGCGACAAATTTCCTTTATTTTTAAGGGGGTTTTACATGAAGAAATTTTCGTTTTTCGCGATTTTCTCGAAAAAGGCTCTAACGATTTTCTTTAAATTTTGCGCATGGATTGCTTGTACCAAGAGTTAAAACTTTTATTTGAAACATTTTTTCGGACAAATTCTCTGACGGGTAGTTATAAGCAACCCACTATGAATACGTGCTTTTTGCAATACGGCTTCTTGTAAATCGTACGAAAACAAAATTTTGTATTTGGGTTAGGTACCTTCTGAGGCTGTGAAGATTGGCTACAACCTTCTCTTATATTTAAGGGGACTTTACATGAAGAATATTTGGTTTTTTGCTATTTTCTCATAAACGGCTCTAACAATTTCCTTTAAATTTTGTACATGGATTGCTTATACCATTTCAAAAACATTCTCTGAACGGTGGTTGTAACCTACCAACTTGCCTGGTGAACAACTTAATACGCGGACATTTAAGGCATTTTATTCTATATAAGCACGTGAAGTGAGAAACATGTGCTGTTGGCCCTGCTTACAGTAAAGAAATATCTGAGGGGAATATTTGATAAATTTCGGAAATTATTCTTAACAGCGGAAAGTTCAATAAAAGTTTGCAGTCACTTGTTTTTTTCCCATAGCCTGCGTTTTTAGTCGCAACATTTAAAGATGGGGCCATAAGGTATTTAGGGCATAATTAGCGTAAAATGGTGTCTTCCGATTTTGTACAAGGATATTTGAATACTGCTAACTTTTATTTGGGCAGAGGAAGTTATGTGACTTTCACATCAGACTTTTTTTTAAGTAACTCACCTTAAGCTGGGAAGTGTCAAACTGAAAAATCATTATGTTTGTTTTGTGATTTTCTGTTAATAATATGTGTTCTCTAAAACTTCGGTAATTGATAATCTTGAAATAGTGTCATTTTTATATGGGCTATTATTGCTATAAAATTTATTGCTAGGAACGAGTACATGGCAGACAAAATATAAGTTATACAATTATGGTGCACAATAGTCACATTTGGGAACATACAACATATTAAACTAATGCTTGCGCACACCTGAATGACCGAAGCTGCGAGGGGCAGGTCAATCAAGTGTTTAGTAACAGAGATGGACCAAAACAAATAAAAATAAAATACTTGTGAAAGTTATGTAGTTTGTGACTGTAAAAAAAATGAACCAGTTTACACAATATAGGTCTATTTAGGCCTACTTTATTTTAAAATTGATCTTATTTCAAAATGAATTTTACTAATATAATTATCTAAGTGGATTATTTCAAATATCAGACATTATAAAAATTTACGTTATGCTAATAGATTTAAGAAATTAATCTTCATATGTGTTGCGGCGATATGACCTCCGAAGACCCTGCGGCGAAGGGAGCCCCAGCTATCTTGAATCATAAATTGATTTAAAAATATTGTGTATTTGCGGAGTATTGCCAAATATAACTGCTAGCTCTTCATATTTGTTTGCAATAAAAAGGAAATAAAAGTAACTCAATTGTAATATTGCAGCATCACTGTAATTAGAAATCCCAGTTTTTATTGCTAACAAAAAGAAGCCGGACGATAGGATTTGTTCTCCATGCGGTGCACAGCGAAACCATGTAAGCCTTTTGAATTTATTGTGTTTTGGCCAGTCGTTATACATAGGCTATTTAAAAGAGAGGAAAGTGATTAAAACATTGCTAGATTGAGGTTTTAAGGCCCTGCCATGGTTGTAAATTAGTGGCATTAAAAATACTTCGAAGTGAATCTTCTCAAACGTTAGTTGTCAGCACAGTAAATTTATCTTCTTCATGCAATAACTGCCGAAGCAATTCTGCCAAAGCAGAAGCAATAAAGCAATAACTGCTATCGTGTTATGTTAGTAGTACATATTATTAGATTTTTTAAATTTTAAAATAATTTAACCTGTAGTTTTACTACACTTTGTAAATTAAATGTATTAGTAAATTGTTGTGGGTGGGTCCCAAGAAAATATTTCTAATGGAGCACTCTCTCATACTTTTCTTGAACGATTTTATGTTAGAAAAAAGTATAAAATATTTCTGTACTGTCACCAAATTCGCTGAAAAATGTTTTACTACATTTATTTCCGTAAATTATCTAATTAGCAGTGGCCTGTAGTGATTTTTCAAATCTGCTGCTATATAAGTGTTATTTAAATGTATGGGCGTTGGCCTGTTCGTGGATGGCAGTGCAGTGCATTACTGCCAAATTTAAATGAGTTTTATTCATAAATAAATTTACTGTATTTATGAAAGTCGGCTGCTCCATTAGGGAAGTTAGTGGAATCAGAGGTTTGATCCCCAGGACGCCATTGAGATTTTCCAATCCTTCTGCTGGCATTGCAGTCCTGGGATCGGTTCACTTTCTTAACAAAAAATGAGTATCAGGACTTGTCCTAGGCTAAAGGCGACAGGTCTGTAAGAATATCAATCTGATCACTTTAATGTGCTGAACGCCTCAAATTCCAGGAGAGCTTTGCCGCTGAAACCATGGCTTATAATGAGGAAATACTTTTTATATTCATATCGTTCGCTTTTGAATAGCTTGACAATAAATGAGATAATCAAAATTACGATAATTGAGTTCAGTAAGTTAATAGTAGGACTATACGTAGAATTCTCTCATACTGCATTGGTATGGCAAAATTTATTCTAGAGAAGGAAAAATACGAATAAATGTAGGACTACATCACGATAGCTGTTGCTCTAGTACTTGTTTATAGTAATTCATAATAATACAGTTTATCGTTTTATGTAGGCCTATATATTCCATAATGTGGCAATTTCGCAACGGTAACTTATAATCTCTTGGGATTATGAAGTGGATGAGCATATCCTATAAGATAATTTATTAAACGAATTTCTCGAAATAATAGAGGATTTGGTTGTCTTTAGCTACGGAAGAATTTAACGATATCTATTAGGCCCTAATGGCTGCTACTGTGTAAGTATTCTGGTGATTTGATCAGAGACACGTATTGCGATGCTAAGGATTGTAAGTTATTACCAGTAAATAAAAAGATACAGTTTCTGCAGGAAGTTTATTGTTGCAATATGAAAAAAAAAAATACCGTAGACGAGTGAAACGAGAAGCGGTATGTAGGACACTTATCCTAAAGTTCTATGTTTATCAGATTTCAAAAATGCATAGCGAAATGAATCTGAATAAATAGAAAAGGTTTCCTCTGTTCAATTTCATGAGTTTGAGAACTTGATCGAGACTCATATTTCGAAAGCATGTTTTATTGAATTGCATAATACCTGTAACCAATAAGGGAGTACACAGTAGTAGCCTACTCGACCAAAAAGAAGTAATAATAAATTAATTTCAAAATTTTTCTTGCCCAGGGAGGAGCGAGTTTTGAGGTTTCGTTGGGTATTGTAGAATTTCCAGGATATTACAAAACACTTTATTTTCCAGCTGCTTGGCAGGCATTAGCATAGTAATTATTGATGCCAGGATGTGTAAGTCGGTATTTCGAAATCGTTCAGGATAAAGGACCCGTTCTTTCCCTCCGGATCTCTTTTGATGTTCCATGTTGAAACTTCAAAGACATAAATCTTGAACAGTTTTAAGCCACCTTCTTCTCGGTGCTCGGATATAATTAAAATGTTTTCCTCTCTCAAGTTCTTGGCAATTTCCGGGTAGGTCGTAATATAAAGGAGAGTTACCATCATATTATCACAAGAGAACAAGTACAGTCTCTTCAAAACTTCTCTCTGTCACATGCTACATCCCATACTCTGGCAACGAGTTTCCATAGAGTTGCCTTAACAATAGCCTGAAATTCATTCTAACAAATTGAAGTTAAGTTTATTTAATGTATTTTTTTTATTATTTATTTCAAGGCCGTTAAAAACACAACTTCTATCACAAAGAACATGCAGCAGTCTTGAACAAGTAGAAATGAATCAGTCGTTCCTCTACTGACATTTGAATGTTTTAGAACTTGATTTTGTAACTGCTTGACTAGTAATAGAATTGAGACAGGCATGGGGCAATCTTAAAACATGTAAAACGTTAGTAATTAAGTTAATGAATAAATAGTTTCCGTGTAATAAAAACAGTCTAAACATTTAATAATGTAATACACAGACACAAAAAAACATGAAATGTTTACACTTTTCTTTATAATTAGTTGAACACGAAAGGAAAATGCTTGAGGAGACATGGCATTTTTGAGTTCCCAGAGTTCTGTAAAAAAATTGATGCAATAATATAATCCAACGAGAAATAGACTTTCTTAAAGTTAAGTAGGCTACTAGTAGATTTATTTATTTTTATTTATCAGTTTCTTAATTTAAGATTTGAGGAGCTACTTGATAGAAAAGTAGCGGCTCCGGTCAAGAAAACCACCATTAACGGCCGTGGGTGTCGGCATGCTGACCACATGCCCCCCAATCCTGCCATCTGCCTACGGGAGATGACGCAGCGGTCGGGTGGTAGGCCAAGTCCCTCCAGGGATGTAGCGCCACGGAGTTTAGTTTAGTTTAATTTAAGATACCGGTATACTTGATTTTTATTATTTTAGCTTAGGGACAGCAAATAAGTAAGTTTTTTTTTAATGACCCATACATTCAATGTAAATCAAAATGCTTCTTTCTCAAAATCTTCGAAGATAATATTTTTAATTTTTAAATTATCTGTGATATTGGATATTTTATTCCGTTCACAATTACTGTACAGTGACGTAAACTAATTGATTTTAATAGCTAATAAGTAATGAAAATTATAGAATTAGAAAGAGAGGGTATAGTTGAAACTAAACGAGGCAATTAGGAATTTCCTCATTTGTGTACAACAAAAATTAAAAGAATAGTAAAGGGGATGTAAAGAAATATTGTTATATAAAGCACCAGTTATTGTATTCAAGGAGTCTAAGGTCAAAGTTAGGCTTGTGTTGCATTATTTTAATAGATTTTAAAAATAAGCTAACATTCATACGATGATTATGTTTTATATTCAAAACACTTCATTTTCCTTCTGTTCTTCAACAAGCCTTACATTGTTCTGGGTGAAAGTCAGTAAAGCATTTGATTTCTGCTTCCAGGGTAAGAAAAAACCCATGTCAGATTGGCTGGCCACGGGACTTGAGCCTAAATCTCCATTTGAGTAAATGTCCCGGTGTATGTTTCTGAGTCTGAGGCAGGCGTTATTCCAAAATGGAAAACCATATCGCATTGGAAGGTAGACTGCAAATTAATTTGTGATGTCAATCAATGAATCTAATTTCTTCCCCAATGTGAGTCCAAGACGTTACCATCTCGGCCACTTCGCTCTGTAGGAAATTGTTAAAATAATGAAAACGTACGTATTGTTGTGCCGTCTAACCGGTGTTAATATCTTTGAATATCCGTGATTGATCTTCTTAGTGATTGATTCCTCTCTTTACGAAATAGTGAAATATAATTCTATAATTTGGTTACTTACAGTCACTAAGGAATTAAGGAACAGCTAATATCTCATCAAGCCAAACCATATCTGGGGTAATGTTCGTGACCCAGATCATGAAACACTGTCTCCCTCTCACAAGAACTTGCACTCCCCTTCTCTAATAAAGCTGTTAAACTTCGTGTTATCGCGGAAAAGAAGTAATCGATTGCCGAGAAGTTTGTGGAGTGTTGACTACTGAAGCATTGCCTGGTACATCGTAGTTCAATTATTTCCTACTCTCACAATAAATTATGCTTCCATTTTGCACAGAATATTGTCTGATTTTTTTTACAGCTTAACCTAAAACAGAGTTATTTAAAATAGGTTCGAATTTCGTACAGAAGGCGACGGTTTATATCATATTAGGTACATTCTACACCCGTATTTGGTAAAATAACTACTCCTTTAACCCTGGATTGTACAGGAAGTTCCATTTTATGTGTGTTCAGGTCCCAGAGTTGGAAATCAGAAAATGTCCTGGTGTATGTTTCTGGGTGTGAGGCCGGCGTTATTCCAAAATGGAAAACCATATCGCATGGGAAGATAGACTGCAAATTAATTTGCAATGTTAATCAATGAATCTAATTTCTTCCACTGAACTCATTATAAGAAGACTAAAAATTACAAATGAAAATAAAGATAATTGGAAAGAACAGTTTCAAGCATATGCATAGACCTAGTTCATTAATAACTAAGGAAATGCGAAGTAAGTTCTCGACTTATGAAGGACCGCTTGAGCAGTGCTGCCTCTAAAGAAAACAATAAGGCCAATCTTTTTCTCACATAAAATCGTCTAAAAATAGGAATATCTTTAGGGGCACAAACGAATAGTTAATACACAATAACCAGAATACGGTATGTACCGTTAAAATAATATTCCATGAACTGATATAATACTTTAAATTTCGAGGGGACAAGTCAAATTAATTACAGAAAAATCTGGTAAACATAAGAGCATGGTAGAGTAGGATTACCTCCACAAAGTCTCTGGGTTTTTACGTATATACCTTAGGAGCGAGTCTCACCGTTCATAGAGTTCCTGCGTAGGGGAGGTAGCTGCACCCTGATTGGCTATCCCACTCCACGTGTTGTCTGTCTCTGTCTCTGCGGCATTATCCCTCCACTCAACTATGACAGTATTTTCTACCACTGGCAACAAGCAGCATGATCTTTACTATCTGCCCAGCAGTAGCTCACTGATCTTACGCGCAGCGAATCCGCGCATCTTGGTAACGAGACGTAACGAGAAGCTCGCTGGCTGGGTTAGTCTTCAAGGCCAGAGACTTTGTGGGAGTAATCCAACTCTACTTATTATTTCCGATGAAAATAATAATGAATTATTGAAATTCTCAGCATTCTTTTTTCAACATTTGACAGGATTCATGTTAGTTTTATGTACCTTCTTAAAGTGTTTTCTCATTGAGAGGATCGGGCTAAGCTGAGAGCACTTTTGTCTAAAGTCATATTGGCCTATTAACTTTTGCATGACAGTTTCGAGGGTATAAGGTGAAACAATTCAGGGAAATATTCTGTTAGTATGGTACGTATATAATAAGAATATCATGCTGAATTTTTATTATGTAATTTAATGTTATTATTTCATCTTAACATGGGAAAATGTCTGAAACTATATTGTATGGTACATAGACAATAATAAAATTATTATTATTATTATTATTATTATTATTATTATTATTATTATTATTATCTTTTCATGAATGCTGCGAACGATTGTGTTTTCACTGACCTGTGACATGAACTTCGAAATGTTCCTTTCACATGACTATACCTCGAATAGGAAGTAAGAGTGGATGTTTCGGGACAGAAAATAACTTCTTGTGGAAGAAGAAGAAGAAGAAGAAGAAAAGCATGTGCTTGTGAGTGTGTGTGTGCGTGTGTGTGTGTACTGCTATCTACCGAGTAACATTTTATGTTTTCTACTATTCTCTCTTTTTGTACTCTTCAGTTCCCCCTTTTTTATTCTTCCCTTTATATAAAGTCTTTCCTCTTTTCAAGCGTGCTTGCAATGGCCCTTTGGCCCTATTGTTGAAATGGCTTACAAGGTACACTGGAGGAAGAATTGAAAAGAATGAAAACAATTTGTTTACTCTCGAAAGTTAATTCCAAAACAATGGGGTATTGACCAGAACAATAGAGTACTTGGTCTGGCGGCTTCGGTATACGTCATCACGTGATAAATTTGGTTATGCCTCTCGTCTTCCGGCCTATAAGTCTCTTAGCAAGGGCTATTTATCTGTTCTTTTCTGTAAGGCAGAGTCATCATAGATTACTTGAAATACGGGGATCGCATTCTCTAGGTAGGGCAATGTAGGAACTATAGAATAATTTCAGGTTTCTTCGAATTTTTCAAAAAAGCTGTTGGTAATATTATCATTTCAAGTAGGCTACATTTTAGTACTTTAATACTTCATGAATAACCTACAAACCTATGAAATATAGGTGTAATAGATTAAAAGTTATATTCATCATTGAGAACATAGATACTGTTTGGCTGCGAGCTGAAGGCCGAGCTAGCGTTCCCCCACTACCTTACCATGCGCTTGCATTTACTGTCTATGTCTTTCCCCCACTATGCCACCAGCTCGGCCTTCAGCTCACAGTCAGACAGTACCATGAGCTCAACATTTTTATTACTTTCTTAATGTCTACGCCTTTCGAAGCAACAACATTATCTCTGCGCATCTCATTTTGTAGACTTAGATGTATCGTACTAATAACCCATGTTCATGTAAAAATCTACGAAAAATTATTTGACAATATTCGGACCTAAGAGAGATGGAAACGGGGACTGGAGGTAACTGTATAAGAGCTTCATAACCTGTACTCTTCACCGAATGTAGTAAGGGTAGGCTAATTAAACCACAAAAGATGAAATGCCTGGATGTGTTGCGCGCATGGGGGAGGAAAGACTTATTTCAGAAATATTAACTGGGATACCCGAAGGGAAAATACCACTTGGAAGACCAAGATTCGGTAGGAGTGCAATATTAGAACAGATTTAAGGGAATTAGGATTCGCGAAGGAAGGTTGGATGGAGTGAGCACAGAACAGGGTTGAATGGCGGGCTCATGTAAGCTCGGCAATGAGACTCTGGGTTCCTTAAAATGGGTAGTATTACTTTTGCTTGCTAAGGCCTATATTGGCTATTGCTATTAAGTAAAGTGTGTTAATAATTCAAAATTAAAAGCGGCAGTGTATTCCAGTCTTGTCATAATGATAACATAACTAGAAGTTATACAATGTTAGATTAAAACATTGCTACATTAGTATTTATAATTTTCATTTTCGTTGTGTGTCCAGTTAATTTGTATAATACTAATCCGCCTTATACCCACATAACAACTAATTCTTTAAGTCTTATAGCTTCTTTCTTCTTTTGATGTATTCACCGTTCTTAATTAATATTGAATGACCACAAAGTTTTCTTCCAGGGGAAAGAAATTAGACGGCATACGTTTAATCATAGATAATTTTATTCATATTCTACATGAGATATAATGTAACGTGCCTAGCCACCACATTATATCCCTGAAGCGATGTTTGCTTAGTTTAATTTTTATACGTCAATGCATACACATTACATTGTGCTCACATGCCAGCCTCGACTCATTATTATTTATCAATACTCTCTAGTGATGATAATTCATTTTTAATTGGTTCATTTAGTTACATATCCAATATTTTTTCAGTATGCCAAGCCAGGAAGCCTCAAGGGTTTGATTTAACTACCGTTTCGTCCATCTCTGTCCTGAACATCCCCCTGAAAATTCCATTGTCGTATCCCCTTGCCATCCCCCGCATAATAAACCTAAGGGTTGACTCTTGAATGTTTGAATTATTTATTCTTGGGTGACTATTGCACGTTCCCAGTCGCATGAAGTTAACTGACGATAACGTAGTTCAGTAAAATATTAAGTGATATTTTATAACATGTAACTCTGAAGCTTCTGTAAAGGTGTCAGGTCCGTGTCTTTAGATTTACAGGTATGTAAGAACTCCCGCGGGACAGAATTCCGATACACCGGCTACGGTCACAGACCTAAGTTGCAGTACATTCCTGTCGTTCAACCATAAAGCAAATTTTTGTTTTTCATAAGCAAAGTACGAGGGTCACTCCAAAAGTTTTGCACAACTTAAAAAAAAAAAAAATTCATTCTACACCTTTACAATTTATGGAGTTTATAGATATATCCTTTAGGAACAAAATATCACTTTTCCACATAATCCCCATCGTTTTCAACTGCCTCACGCCATTTTGGAACGAAGGCCTGTTTGCCAACATGGTAAAAGTCTGGACCAACACGTTTGAGCAACACTTCATCAGCGTGCACGAGGGAATCGTCATCTTCAAACTTCAAACAGACAATGGAGTGGCATCATGCAAATTCACCAAAGAAAGAAAGAAAGAAAGAAAAAAAAAATTGCTCCTTCGGCAAGAAAAGAAAAGGCCACTGTGTTTTTCAGTTCAGAAGGACTCCTGCTTGTGGACATCATGCCACAAGGAACCGTAGTTAATTCTGACATGTATGTGACAACTCTCAAGAAATTTCAAGCTCGACTGAATCGTGTCCGACCACATCGGGAGAAGCAGGATGTTATGCTACTGCACGACACAGACGAGATCAGACAACTTGGATTTACAACACTGAAACACCTGCCTTCCAGTTCTGTCTTGTCACCATGCGATTACTGTCTCTTGGTAAAGTGAAGGAGTCCCTTCGCGGAACGAATTTTGAAGATGAGACTCCCTCGTTCACGCTGCTAGAGGGTGGCTCCAACGTGTTGGTTCAGACTTTTACCATGTTGGTATGTGGGCCGTCAATCCAAGGTGGCGTAAGACAATTCAAATGGACGGGGATTATGTGGAAACGTGATATTTTGTTTCTAAAGGATTTATGGCCTCTATAAATGGTAAAGGTATAGAATGAAAAATAAATTTAAAAACGTTGTGCGAAACTTCTGAAGTGACCCTCGTAGATACGAAGCCCGGTCACTTGCAAGCAAGAAGAGCTTTACTACATACACAATTAGACTGATACTCAGCAGTAATTACTCTTGTATATTGCTTAAACGATCGTAATAAGGCTTTTGATTAACACCATGATCGATTTAGCCATCATGACATATAAGATGGCGTCCCCAGTCAATTGCTACCTTAATTCAGCTATCATTGCTTGATTAATTATGAATGCACTCTCCTGGGACATCACTTCTTGTACCCCAGGTTAATATGGGAAGATAATGAATCCTAATTGTGAAATGACTTAATAATTACGACTCAAGCTTCCTGAGATTAGCCATTATACCGGTATTGTCGAAGTGTGACGGTATTCCATTGGAAGACTACTGAAAAAATTACATAATAGCAGAATTATAAAACTAAAAGAGTAATATTTTGTGTTAAAATATGAGGAATTTTATTCGTGCTTTATAAATGCCATTCATAAAAACCAACTAGCCGACTACAATTTTCTATGTTCATATCAAATTTACAAACCCGCTGATTAATGCGTGGCACATAAATTTAAGAACTGCAAAAATATCTTTTTATACTCTTTTTTTCTAAAAGTAATACATGATAAAAACTGGGTAGACAATTTTTTTCCCTAAAATCCTTTTGGCCGAGTGCATCGACGTCGGTCAGGAAGACCGGGTTATATTAATAACCAAGGTTAGACTGAAAGCTATTGAACCAATAACTTGGCTCAGTTATAAATCCTCGGTTATCTGCAATTAGTGATATTCCTCTTTCCAAACAATTCATTGATAATGTTTATATGGCAGTATCTTATTTGTTGGTGATTTTTTCGAATAATCATTAGATACGGATTTTCTTGCTACCTTATAACTAACAGTATAAGAATAAATCCATTGTTAGTAACTTAATGCCCGCTCAGGAACGGTTGGTAATCTTTCTTGCTTTTTACTTTCTCGCATATACGTAGTATAGAGAAAGTATTGTGATCGTGACAAAAATTCGAAGTTGAGATAACACCGGGAGAGCACGTTTCATGAAGCCTAGAAACCGAAAAAAATATTTTTGGAATGACGTCTGTCCGTCTTTCCGTCTGTCCGTCTGTCCGTGGACAAGCACAGCGGGTAAACGGTTCATTGTATTTACTTCATTTTTTGAATTAAGGACTTTTTCGAAATTTTGTCGAACCGCCCAGAAATTTAGTTTTACAACTGAAATATTAAGGGGACTTTTCATGAAAACTTTTTTTTAAAAATTGCTTTTTGAAAAAATGGCTCTAACGATTTTAATAAAAATTTAAAATTGGAAAGTATTATCTGTGACTAATAAAATGGCTATATCCGTATTTCCGCAAAAATGACTTAAGGGGCACTTTACTCGTATATATTTTCAATTTTTCTAGATTATATCCATTACAGTAGGCGATACATGAAAACCTATCACAGTAAAGTTGTAGAAAAATTTAAAATGAACATTTTTTGTTTAACACATTTCTTTGTACATTTAATAGATATCAAGATAAAAACAAAATAAGGACAGCTTAAATGCGAATTTCAGAACATAAATGTCAATTAAAATATGAATGACATTTTGTTGCCCCTAGTAACAAGAAAACTATAGGCCTAATGTACTTATTGTTGTGAAATGCAATCAGTTTAGCTCAGTCGCAATGAACACACTAAAACCAATTACAGCGAGGTGGTAGGCCTAGGCCTATAGGCTAACAGGGAAGAGGTCCTGAGTTCAAATCAAACCTCGTGGCCGTCCAAATTGACTTGGGTTTTTCATGGTTCCGTCGTTCTCAAAGGCAAACGCCGGGTTTGTAGGACTTGCTTATTTTCCATAACTCATCGCCGCTATGTCACTGGATATTATAATCGCTTAAACTGAATATCACATAAGAAGACATCACTAAACAATAGAAACATGACGCGAATGAGTTGTTAATATAGACCAGCGTTTCTCAACCTATGGTCCCGCGGACCACTCGTGGTTCGCGAACACGGTGCCGAAGGTCCGCAGACATAATTGATTTAAAAATATCATAAAGGAAGTGGGAAGTAAAGAAGTAGAAATTTTTCACATAAAATGGACACTAGATGTCCATTTTAAAGGTTTAAAATTCTAGAGGTTTAAAATCTTCGAAAATACAGGTCATATCGACTAAATTTGACTAATATTGAGCCAAAAAAAAAACAGGAACTCTGCAAGAGGCGTCAAGCTCAACCGTCTCATTAAAAGTGAGTAATAACATAATTCCTAATTATATTATCAAATTGGTAATATATATTAAAGTCTGTTCAAAATATAATTTTACTGTCAATAGTTTCATTCCAATTCAATAACTGTGTTTCCGTCGGATTAAAAAAAATGTATTTCGTTATAACGACCTATAATTTAATACCCCAAATATTAAGAATATAGGCCTACATATCACGTCACACCTCACACCTCCAACGTCCAATCACGAGTTTCTTCATAATACTAGGACAGAAGAATTCGTTAGATCGTGGTATAAAATGAACTGCATCGGTGAAGATAGGTTGGGTGGGACCGATTTATCCCAAGGTGCGACTTATATTTGAATTTTCCCGTAGTAGTAGTAGTACTAATAATATGCAGTTTTACTGTCATTGATTATTATTATTATTGTTATTATTCTTATTATTATTTCACGGTAAAAGCATTGAACATAAAGATCGACCCTGATGCTTTCCGTTCTAGATACTTCTTAGTTTTATGAAAATGTAATAAGTAGGCCTAAATTTTAATTGTCTCTTTAATGTAATTTTTTCTGTGCTAGCCTTTAACACGTATATGCGAGAAAGTTTGTGCAACGTATTTTTGCACCATTTATTTTCGTTGAACACGTAACCGAGCTAGGTAAACAGAAATAGGCCTACGCGGAAATGCACGGTTAATCTAAACGGCCCAATTAGCATAATTTGCAAATATTGTAATATTTATTTCATAAATATCTTATATAATATTTCTAAATACTTACTAGAGAACGTACTCTCGATCTTATTATCATGACTCAAGAAACGAATTCGGACCGAGCGAAGTGGCAGAGACGGCAGCGTCTTCGACTTGCGGGGAGGTTGTATGTTCAACCCCGGGAATGACCAATTTGACTTGGATTTTTTTATCGTTTCCCCAGTGGTAAAGGCAAATGCCGAATTGGATATTTACACACCATGACTCATCGCCGCTCTATCGTCATGTACTGTAACCATTACAATTTTATTTTATTTTAAATCAACAGAAACCTTAACACATCAACGATAGAAAACAGACACACATAAATAGTTGCATGGTCTACTGGCATACACGTAGAACCTGATTCGTGATATAACTTCAATGTTCAACAAGTATAAAAATAATAAAATAAGTTAAAATCGCAAATGAAAAATTCTATCATTTTGATTGGTATGGACAATTGAAGTAAGTTTTAATATGTGTTTAAGGAGTATGAATACATCGGAATGGGTGACACTTCTTGCAATCATATTACAAAATAACACCCTCGTAGGGTTTTAAATTGAAAAAAACTAATGGAAATTCAAGTATAGCTTCATTGCTACCCGAGTTTAATTGTATATTGTTGAGTTGAACTAATTTAGGGTTGAGGATTTTTTAACAAGCCTGAAAATAGATTCCCTACTGGAGAACTCATGTTGATTTTTTTGGCACCTATCCTGGATTCCCAGCCGAGCTTGATTCATCAATGACAATAGTAATTAATTTTTTGATAATTCTCGGTAGGCCTATGTAGCAATATTTATTTTTAAATATTTGCAAGTCCTGTTTCTAAATATTATAGTTATAATAAGTAATTTTTGTTACCTTTTTTCAAAATGTTCTTCCCCTGCACGTTGCAACGAAAAATTGGAAGTTTTTTGTGTTTAAATAATTATTGTTCTCTATACTTTGACTTTAGTTACTAAACATGCTAAGGGTATGTTATTAAGACGCCGGGGGAGGACGGAGAAGGACTAAAAATTTTATGAGGGGTTGAAGTACAAGTTAAGAGCAGACTCGAGCTAATTTTCTGAAGTGAATAGAGGGTAGCAAATCTTCATTAGCATCCTTGATGGTCATCATGCTTCACACCAGATGTCTCTGCTCACAAGAACCCTCTTATATCTGTCTGAGAAACTCAGAGCCTTCCACGCATTTTAATATTTCTGTAGGTATTCTGGAGTCAGTAAGTACGTGCTAACGTGCATCGTTGAAGGCAAAAGAACGTGTCTTTTTATTTGTTTCAGCGTTTTTATTGAGCAGTATTCTATTTTTATATTCATAAATTTTATTGAACTAAAAATAAAAGGAATGAGGGAGTTAAGTATCTCTCGGCCTACTTGAGAAGTTATCTTGAATATTTTATTAATTTTGGACCAATTATGCAAGGCTGATCGACTCCTTTCAGATGGATTTACTTGTTAATTTTATAATACAAGAGCATCACGAAATGAAAGTGTTCGAAATTCGGACCTAAGAGAGATGAAAACGGGGAGTGGAGAAAACAGCAAAATAACGATCTTCATAACCTGTACTCTTCACCGGATACAATAAGGGTAAATATATCACGGAGTATGAAGTGGACTGGACATGTTGCGCGCATGGGAGAGGAAAAACATGTCTCAAAAACATTGACTGGGAGACCCGAAGGGAAGAGACCACTTGGAAGACCTAGACTTAGATGGGAGGACAATATTAGAATAGATTTAAGGGAAATAGGATTTGCAGGGATGGTTGAATGGGGTTAGCATAGAATAGAGTTGAATGGTGGAATCATGTAAGCCCGGAAATGAACATTCGGGTTTCATAAAATACATAACAGATAGTAGACTCGTCCATACAACTGTGCATCTTTCTGAGCAGGGTCAGGTAGAAAACATATTACTGTATGCATATGCCTGACTCCTTGGGACTACTGAAAACCATTCGCCACCACCAATCGATATTCAAAGGCATACGTAAGTTATTAAAGAAAACCAACCATACACTAGCAGCATCAGCAAAACTGCAATTTAAGATCAGGTCATATTACACAGTCCATCCTCTTGGCCTAGAGATTGCCATAGCTGACGTAGGGATCTCTGTTTCGATTCGTGGTTCTGCCATGTGTGTGTGCATTGTCTTCGATCTATAATTGAATGTACGTTATTGGATGCTTGTGCTGACGTTAGGATTAGTGTAGATATAAGTGGTAGGTAGAAACTGGAGCATCTTGGTAACAAATCTGCTGAGATTATTCCCTTACGGGATCACTAGGGATGGACTGGATGCCGTTACACGGTGGGTGAACCACCACTACCTCTGTTACTAATTTCATTCGGCGAAGCTTTGGATTTTATGTGCTGATATCAAAACAGCCACGGATATAATTATTTATGCCATAATTTAGTCCTATGGACCTAACGATAATATAGGCCTACTATTGAATGTACAGTGATTTTCAGTTTGACTATGAATGTATGTAAATTGTGCATTTCATGTTAAAATGTTTGAGTCATAATCGTATTTACTCCCTGCTTGCTATTATCACCAGATAAAGTGTTGATTTATTTACGTTTTAATACAGCTGAAAGTGTTTATGTGGAACTATTGTTTTGATTTGAGCAGATTAACGTGAGATATTGTTAGCTAAAATCCTCAGTAATGCCATTAATTTTGTTGACATGTATTTTTTGTTAGTATCAGCACTGCATTGTAATCATACACATAATTATTATTGAATTTACTACTCATGAACTCTATGTCCGATGGCAGAAACGTACTTTGTAGGATATACAATGCAAATATTGTTTGAGGCACTGTGTTTCATATCTACACGCATATTATAAATGTAAAAGTTAATGAGTATAATAATATAAGCTTATTAGATGCACTCTCTGGAATTACTCAACCTATGTGGAAAATCCATTCACCATAGCAAGCCTCTCGAATATTGCCAAACAAGAACTTAAATTCTGTGGTATTATTTATTTAGCCTCTCTTCTCTCTTAATTTCTAACATACTTTCTTTCATTCCTTCTTTGTATCTGTCTACCAATCAGACTTCTTTTCTTTGTTTTTCCTTATTTTGTTCCTTCCTGTATTGCTTTTTTTCTGTTTTCTTCAACTTCTTTATTTAAATTCCCTTTTTCATTTAATCATTTTCATTTGTCTTTACTTGTTATTATTGCAATCTGTCTTTTTGTCTTTTTGTCTTTTCCCTTTATTATTTTTACGGACATAAATGTTCTCTTTTGTTGTCTCTTTATTGTTTGGTTCTTTCATTTTATTTAACTTATTTACGTTATTTATGTAGCTTGTCTTTACTTTTATTAATATGTGTTTATTGAATCGTTTATTCTTTTGTTTCTTTTGTTTTCTTCTTTGTGTCTTTCCATTTTCTATCTTCTCTTCCTATTTCCGATTTTACTTTTCTTGATACATCTCTTAATGTAACCAGTATGTTCAACATCTTTTTCGTCATTTATCTGATTCTTAACGCTCTGTTTAGAAATGCAATATGAAGGATTTTTGTCAGTTTTATTGTTGTAAAACCCACAATCTAAATTTTTTTCATAGATTAATTTGTAGGCGCTGTACTGTTATAAACTTTAATGTTCATGTTCTATTGTTTTGTGATTCGCAATAATAATAATAAAAAAAAAACTTAGCACTTCTTTCTTCTTTACATTTTATTTCATCTAAAACTGGATGTTATTTCATTCTGAAGCTATCTTTAATATAAATTCTGTTTCTTTCTGCTTCATTATTTTAGTTCTTCTATTCCCAGCTGGAAGACTGTCTCCCTCTAGATGATACACTCTGCTAGTTTCTAGATGATATCCGGGTATTACATCAATTCTTCGATCAATTACAAAATGAAGCCAAATCCTTCCCTCTCCCTCTGGTATCCTTTTTTCTTTTTATTTCTTTTCCGTGAAGGGGCAAAGGGGCATGGCCTGGCTAATCTGATGGGTTTTCTCCATCTCTCATACTTTATTGCAATATCTGTACAAGGGAAGTTGGATTTCAGTACAATGTGATATCGAGTTATTTATAGGATTACAAGTTCTGTGTGGGTCATTTTCAAAACAAAAAATAGTTGACTTTTTATCGTCGATGTTTAACTAAAGTAATATGAAGATTACAATATATTAGAATAGCCCATAAAGCATTACAACAATGGGAGAAATTCAAATATCAAGGAGAAATAATTAAAAATAAGTTACAAATAATATGATGGCAGATGCCAAGTATTGACTGAAATCAGGAAATGTTAGTTTTTATTCAATTAAAAGAAATTATTTTATCGTCCTGTTTCATTAAATCTAAAAATAAAAATTTATAAGACAATTATCCTACCGGTCATGTTATATGGATTTAAGACATGGTCCCTTACTCTTCGGGAAGAACATAATCTGCGAGTATTCGAAAACAGGGTGCTTAGTAAAAATATTCGGACCTAAGAGAGATTAAAACGGGGACTGGATAAAATTGCATAATGATGAGCTTTATAACCTGTACTTTTCCCCGAATGTAATAAGGGTAATTAAATCATGGAGGATGAAATGGGCTGGACATTTTGCGCGCATGGGGGAGGAAAGACGTATCTAAAACTATTGTCTGGGAGACCCGAAGGGAAGGGACCACTTAGAAGACTTACACGTAGGTGGGAGGACAATATTAGAATAAATTTAAGGGAAGTATGATTTGCGACGGTGTCGGATGGAGCAAACACAGAATAAGGTTGAATGGTGGGCTCATGAAAGCACTGTAGTGAACCTCCAGGGTCCATAGCATAGATTATATTCCTTTAGCTTGCATTAGAATTTTCTATTGCATTCAGAAGTAAGTAATATGACAAAAAAATATACAAAGTAAAAGCACTTAGTTGCGGCGATAAGGCCCCCGCAGACCCCGCAGTGCGGGAGGACCTCATATGTTAATATTGGATTATGTATTTGAAATGCATGGTATTAACGAATATAACAGCTGGCCCTGTTGCTCGTGCGCCATATGTAAGAAATACAAGTCACTCAATCGTAATAGGCCCTTTGCAGTAACTTATCACCGTAATTGAAAACTCCAGTTTTTTTACCGTTAATGAGTCTGTCCGACAATAGGATTTGTTCTCCTGGTGGCAGCGCAACCATACAGCCTCCAGCCTATTACATTTATTATTCTTTGAGTCTATAATTTAATACGGATTAAAGAATTGTTAGATTAGATATTACTTCCCTTGTCAATTCATCAAACACTTTCCCTGTGTCCTACGATCAAGAGAAGGTGACGCGACGATCCTAGAAAAAATGCGAAATCGGTTGTTGGACCGGAGATATAGCCTATGGCTCAGGTAATCCGGGGGTGGAAGGCGGGGCCAAGAAAAAAATACTTCCCTTGTGAGGGTTGTGAATTAGGGACTTTAAAAATGTGTTCAAAGTGAATCATTTTATTTGTAAGCTATCAGTACAGAGATTTATCTGATTTCTCAACAGAAAGAATTGTCATCATATTAAGTCAATAGGGAGTATTATTTTAGCTTTTAAATAGTTTGTCCTTTGACACCCCAAGAACTATTGTTGGGTCTCAATAAAATATTTTCGAGGGGGGGCGAAAGCTGTTAATGCCACCACTGCACTATACAACATGTCAAAAATTAAAACTTATTAGGTCTTTGTACAAACTGTTTTTGGGCTGATTGTAATGAACCCTATGCTCAGGGTGAAGTGATCCTAGAGCTAATCTATCTGTTATTTGCTTCAGATGTAAACACATTAAAAGGTAATACGATACACAATAATTTTAAGGGTCCACCGCTGTGGCGCAGGGGATGCGCTCCTCTCAACCAGCGAGCCCGGGTTCGAATCCTGGTTGGGACAAGTTACCTAGGTGGGGTTTTTCCCTGGAGTTTTTCCTCACCTGTGAGACAAATGTGGGGTAACTTTAGGCCCTTGTGGTCCCCAGATATCATCTGGCCGTCATTATCATCTTCATCCCATCCTCGCCTTGTTTGGAGTGAGTGTGTGTATGAATGGTGTGTCTCGTCCTATGTGTTCGTGTTGTCTCGGAGGTGGCCCCGGCATTGGGCTGATGACTCATCCGAGGAGGCCCTCCATGTCCTTGTCTGGTCAAAAAAGTATGCATGTGATCCATAGATAATCTCTCTCCCTCCAGGTCGTGGCCCTGTAAGGCCCTTGCGGCTTGGGTCGCTTAAATCCTAAAAGGGAGAGGTGCAAATAAGACAAAGAAAGAAATAAGAAATCATTTTAAGGAGAAACGAATTATTTCCTATAGCCTAATTAAGACGTACGTTGCCGTTTATACATCTTTAAAAAGACACAGACTACAGAAATAAAGCTGAAACATGCAGCGATCTTTTTCTTGTATCGCGAAAAAACTGTTTAAAAGGAACTCCATTCAAACAAAACGCCATTAAAAGTTTTCTCGGTACATAACGAGTTTTGAAACAAGCTGACACATAAATCAGTATCAATATTTCACAAAGTTTTATCTTCTCCTACTGAATTTTAAAGTTTCTTAGACTGGCAGGTGCGTTTAAGCCCTAGCTCAAATATATTCATACCACAAGATATGAAAAAAAAATCTACTTCCATACACAGTGGCGGAACACTAAGCTGGATTGCTTTTTTACATTATTATATTGCACATGACACAAACATTTTAAGCAGAAACAAAATTGGATTACTTCTCTTGGAGTAAAAGCTCAAACTCTGTCAATTTGATTAAACGGACTGCGAACGTGATACGCCTAATTGTTAAAATTATCACCTACACGGAATTAAAAGCTATTGTAGTATTACGCATTAATATAGGATTCCTTCTCCAGATGTTACAGACAGGAATATTTATTGTAGAAAAATACCATAAGAAATTGGATTTAACGTGATTTAAAATTCTGAAAGTAAAGCTCGCTTTCTGAAAAGCCACCCGCAAAGATAAAAGTCGTGCTGTCTTAAACATAGTTATAAGAAATAAATATACAACACTCAAACTCTTTCCTATAGGCTGAAGCTTCAAGAATGAATCGCTTATGCAGTAAAATTATCCCCTATGAAAGAATTTGGTTTGGTGAAATCTCAAAATTCTCAGCAAAAAAAAAAAAGACTTGTGACTATTATTTATCAGTAACAACTTCTTAAATGAGAAACTTAAAAAAATAAAAAATAAATAAATGATAAAAAACTGTACTTTGCACGTGTTCTATTGCAATGCACAGCATAAAGATAGGCAATGTTCTGAAATACCCATCTCTTGTCGAGACTGAAGTGGTGTTCCTTTAGGTAATTTTGTGTTCCGCCCAGTTTCATAGAATTTTTTTCCTTCTTTACCTTAGCTTTACCTCTCCCTTTCAGTGACATTTAACCGACCTCTGCCAGGGCCACGACCTATCGGGAAAGGGATTTTCTATGGATCACATACATCTTTTTTGACCAGAGAAGGAGATGGAGGGCCTCCCCGGTTAAATGTTCAGCCCAATGCCGGGGCCACCTCCGATACAACACGAATATATAGGACGAGACACACCATTCACATATGCATTCACTCTGAACAAGGCGAGGATGGAATGAAGATAATAATGACGGCCAGATGATATCCAGGGGCCACAAGAGCCTAAAGTTACCCGACATTTGTCTCACAGGTGAGGGAAAACCCACCTAGGTAACTTTTATACGGGCCAGGATTCGAAGCCGTTGCCGCTGCGTGAGAGGAGCGAGGACTCATAGATTTATTTTTTTATATTTAAAGAGAATGTAAGGCAGAGACAGGCGCTCTTTAATTGAACAGCTAGCGTTATAATAAGGGATATAACTCACAGGAATTATTACACTGTTTGCTAATAAATATGTTTCAATTAGTTTTCTGATATAAATTAACTTATTTCTGAAAAAAATCTAGCGGTTGAATTATTACACGCGGGCAAAGCCGCGGGCACCTGCTAGAGTAACACCTTGTCCCTGAAGTCCGTTCTTAATTTATTACATGAAAACAGCAAATGATAGAGCTTTAATATATGTCATATTAAAGTGGAACTCAAATGGTTTTGCTTTTAGTGTTTGGTTTCACATTATCTCGATATGGGAACCACGTGAAACTCAAATGGTTTTATTTCCAATGTTTGGTTTCACATTATCTCGATATGGGAACCACGTGAAACTCAAATGGTTTTATTTCCAATGTTTGGTTTTACGATGACTCGATATGGTAACCACGTGTAATTGGGTATATCAAACACCTGTCATACTCTTTGGAGCATAACCTCAGTTACAGTGTTGGCAACTTTTTCAACCTACGCTTCAGTAGGCCTATGTGGTAAAGTTGATACATACACACAATCTCTCTTTCCTCCATAGGCATAGGGAAATCGCAATCTTTACAAAACGGAAGCATATATGTATTAATGCACGTATGTATATATATAATTATTGTAGTAAATAGAGAAAAGTGTTAATCGGACTTTAGAGACACTTCTCACTTCTTAGCAAGGCAGTATGTACATACTCAAGTATCGTCAGCTCTGCCATGAAAATAAGCCATGGCTGTTAAATTTGTGAGCCACTTGAAGACGGCATTATACAGGAGAAGTTTTATGGATTCTCGTGGAGGTTCTGATCTCTAACCCTGGATCGTCACTGAAGATGTTGAACTCGAGCGCGATAAGAAGAGGTCCCGGAAGTCACGTACGGGTCTACGTACTCTGAATATTCACAGACTCTCGAGACACATTCACATGCTGCACTATTGTAGTTACCCAGATTTATTACTTCTATGTGAACAGATTGGATACAGGCTTAATAATGTTATACACTCATACATTCTTCATGGATTATATGGTGTACCCCTTCTTGTGGAAGCTGTAGTGCAGGAGAAAGACCGAACGAACGAGAAAAGAAAGAACGGAAGAGAGATTACTACAAAAACTTAATATGAATAATATGATAATAAAAAGAATATAAGGGAGAAGAAACAAAATAAGGAAAAACACAAGTTAAATATTAAAAAAATAGGAAAAAAGAGAAAGAGAAATAAAAATTTAAGAAAGTAGAGGCATATATACAATATATAAATGTATATATATATACATTTATATATATAATTAAGTGATGTTTGATGGGAAGTAGGACAGAAAATATGCCATTGGGAGAGAGTGAAACAGGAACGGAGAAAGGATGCTAAAAAGAGAATTAATCGAATGGAGAGAAGTTTTTTTAAACATTTTATTTCGTTTTGTTTTACATTTTATCATTGAAAGGATCATACCTCTCAACAATGTTTAACAATTGTTTTCACTTTTAGAAAACCAAATTAATTAAATCAGTTCACAGTGAGCTAATGAAGCAAATACAAATGCCAGTGCATTTTATATTTTTGTATACAATATATGGTCAAAATATTTGTATCAAGCATTTTTATTTACTTAGAGCCAATATGATTGAGAAAAATTATCTCACTCTGGACTCGAACTACCGATCTTGTACTTACGGTGCGTGCCCAGCGCGATGGTCTGCGTTTTTTAATCAGAACTTCAAAATGTTGATAAATAGTCTAGATATGCAATTTCGTACATGATGAACAAATAACTTATGTACAATTTAGTGATACAAATGGACTAAATTTCACTGTAGCCTGCACAAGACACAAATATACAGTCCCTGTTTACACTTGAACAGCGTCTCAGATGGACACGAAGATGAGCTCATAGAAAGGAGAATATTTCCTCGTGATTGGCTCATTTATTTGAGTTGGAAGAAAAAAATTAATTAAGGATTTATCACTCGTGTCGAATCTATTTGAAAATTACGACAAAATAATTATAGCTCCACCACAGTACGGATGGAAGAAGCTATTAAATATATTTCGTTCATAAGGGTACATTCTGTTACGGTACCATTGTGACATGCTGACCTAATGTCACAACCAATTTCTTTTCGTACAGTATTATATATTTACTTACAAACCTCTTTTATTATGATACAGATAAACAGGTTGGTTTTAGGCACAGTAAGTGATAGCAGAAACAGTTATTGATTAGGCACTCCGTGTGTGACGAGAGACGACCCAATGCAATTTAATTAAAGTGTGAGGAGTGGATGGTGAGGGTTGTTTAATCTGAAGAGACTCTGATGGAAGAAGGAAGGAAGATGAAATTAAAGAGTGGAGTTTTCCTTTCTTGAGTTAACATCACTAAGGTAAAGATCAGTGATTGATTGGTTGCGTTTGATTACTGTAAGCTATGTTGCATTCTTAGTTGACATCTAAGGAAGGGGAATAATTAATATCCCACTTATGTCGCTGATACTTAAGTTCTGCTATATCTGTCGCATGATACATAGATGTATTCTGTTAGAAACGTGTTAAGTTGTCACTTAGGAATCTGGCATATTACGCCCATGTGTTATCTTATTTTATAGTTTGTCGAATTTCACTTTTTTACTCTCTTCAGAATTGTCCAGAAATAGAACTTAATTTTGCTACGATATACCACTTTCACTATATATTACTACAACATGGAAAAAGTAATAATATGTTTGATACCAAAGCAAATTGATGCATTGAAATATATTTCGAAGAATGCGCACATTGCCAGTTTCGCTCATTGTTTATTGTAAAGTTAAAACTTTTATAACATTGAATATATATTTTGCAGGCTAAATACATGCGCACAACAATTCATCATTGCTGGTAAAATGAACCTTAACCTTAGTCCAATAACAGTTGTTATAGCATGAACATGCCCCTAAGTTACGTTCGCAAATTACATGTTTAAAGCTGATTACAAAATCATTGTGCTAAAACCCTGATCAGGAGTAATGCTTTTTAATTTAAATCAACGTAATGGAAAATGTGTATGGATCGGTTTAGTCGACACTGAAATATATGCTTCTAATATATGCTACAAACCTAGACTATAGTATACAGTGAACCAATCAGCATATTATACTAGTGTAAACGTTTAAGCGTTTAAGGGAGAATATATATACATAAAGGATATTACTAAACCTTTGCACTAAATTATTGAAGAATTTATAAATCAAGAATAAATAGGTTATCCTTTAACCATACTATAATACGGTTCTTACATGTGATGTGACGGTATCATAATGATACCCATTTCGATACAGATTTTCATTATAACATAGGTGTAGTATCGATCATTATCGAACGCGGAACAATCTTGAAACCTTGTTAGCAGCAAATGAATCTACGGAATAAACAACCTGTATTTAAAATAAAAGCAATTATGTTAATGTTAATTTTAATATTATATTAAATTCAGTTCATTTCCGTAAAAATTATAAATGCGAAACATATGGAGAGGGGATTTGGACGCTTATATTTCGGACAAAGATCTGACGGAGAAAATCTATGAATCCTGAGCTATAGCTACAATAATTTCATTAACAGATCAAAGACAAACTAGAAAGATGGGACAGTTTACTAAGCCCGGGGTTTTTAGACACAGTTAATGTAAAATTTAGAACAGTAGTCGAACTGATACCTTTGTTCAACCCACAAAACTTTGTCTTACTAAAAAAAGAATACTTCACTGCTTAACTACCCTACCCTAATAGAGAAAGAAGTAAAGAGTACTGAGAGAAAAGCAGTACTTTAGCATTGGAAACTTTTTACCCCCTTTAAAAAGGGAGCGGGGGTGCCGTATCGGAATGGATTTTTATGTAATCGAAGTCATCAGCTTGTTGCTAGGCACATAGACTGAGCCTCGATCGTTTGATCTGGTCTCCAGGACCTACAAAGCAATCTATACAGGGCTAACTCTTCCCCCTACCACCATCATAATAAAAAATCTTTTTTATGCAGCTGCTTGTGTTTTAAAACCTTTGACAAACTCTGTCGCCCTCGAATCGCCCCACCTTCCCCCCTTTCACGTTAATGGCAGCACTAGCCTCTCTACTCTTTTTTTATTTTGAAATAAAATAAAAGTGAAGGGGTAGTAATTAAAGTGTTCTTTGTAACCCCGCAGAGTTTGAAATTCAGGAGGGTAGTGGGGGAGAGGGGAGATCAATTTGTCCAGTATAGAGGAGAAGTTTCGCAGTGGCTAAGCTGATGGACGATGAGTGGATGAAAGGCGTATGTTCAATATGATGTGTATCTTTCTAAAAATCGATGGTTGCTGGACACTGACCTAGATTTAGAAACTGACTTTTCTTTCAGTACCCATTACGATAAAGTACCAATAACTAATCAACGAAGTTCTGTTACCAATCATCATGGATCCGTCAATCAAATAAATCTGACAGTTTCACACAACCAGTCATTTAGACTTTTAATCGATCATTACTATCACTATCACCATTCAGTAATAGTTGTAAGAAATTCTGTATATCACCCATTCAGTACCGTACATCAGCCAGTCATTGAGTACAGTCAGCCATTCCAATCATTCACACTTTCTAGCCAACTATTCTAGTCATTTCAGTGAGTTGGGCTAGTTAGTTGATCCAGTTAGTGGTTCTAATCTGTTGTTAGGATCAGTAATTCAAGTTATTCAATCCAGTGACTTGTTCTAGCAGATCATGCCAGTTGGTCCTTGTGGTCAGTTGTACGTTATCACCCCCTCCTCATGGTCTTCTTGAAGCCGAATACCGTACAATACTGTATTTAGCACTCACCACACCAATTGGAGACTTCTTCAGACATGTAATCTTATTTCATGGTTCTTTCTTATTCCTAAGCCACCGTTTTCATTTCCAAAATAGAAAAGCCTTTTCATTTTAAACTTAGTCGTTGGAGCTTAGTCATTGAAATTTAACCTAATTCCATTTTTTATCATTTAAATGTTAATAATTAAGTTAATTATTTATAAAATTTACATTTCAAAGTTGTATTATTTGGTATATAACTTCATTCGATTTATTTTGATATCCAGTTCTGTTTTCTATGGATGATTATACTTATACATTTTATAGATTGATAAGAATTGTTTTAAATTGTTTTAAAATATTGTTTTGTGAATTGTTCAATCTTTTTGCAAAGAGCGGATCTCTGTAAGAGCTTCTCCAACAAGGTTTCGATTTGCTTCGTGTAGCGGGATGGCTGTAAAAATGGCCGTAATTTAGAACCGCTGTCTACTTTGGGGCGGATTCACGCTTTGCACCACTCTCTTCCCCATTCTCTCCTCTTGTTTCCAGGTGTGGCCATTAACAAACACACTACTCTGGATTCAGTGATGAGATTTAGTAGCCCTTTCAATAGATTTCCCTGATTAACAAACATTTTGCTACTCTAATCCCATTCGATTTCACACTCCAGTAGGCCTATCATAAAGAATAATAAGAAAATGGTTTTGTGGATTTCTAATGAATTGCTTTTGGTTTTGTAATTGCTTTGCAGCCGTATGCGTTGAATACTGAGGTTCAATGAATTCTGCCAACGATTATATTGAACAAAGAGAAGCTTTCTTACGACGATAGTTTAATATTTCAGCCATTCTGATAACGATTTATTTATTCTGAACCAGTCCGTACTGTAAAATGCTGAGGTTCATTGTGCATCAGTTTCCTTAGTCTAGATCACTTTAAATGGAGTCAAGCTGACAAATATTCTGCTTCACGTATGTCACATTTTGCTAATTTATTTATACAATGATTTGTTAAATATAGTATCATTAGGTTAGTCCAGGGAAAGGACTTATTGTTCAGGGAACTTTTCTATTGTTCCCACGACCTGCAAATACCCAGAAATTAGGATTTCATTCAACGAGACGAGGCGATAGAGATCAAATACAATGATTAGTCCATAAACCCTTTTCTTTCAAAAGTACGTTATAAGTGCATATGTGCATATTAATTTTTAACAAATATTTAAAAATTAATAGCCTGTGCACAATGTACTGAACTTTTAAAAGGCATCAGGGTTTACTGACTAACTATGGTGTCCGCGTTTAGCCTCATCTCGTTATAGGAGGGATGGAGTATAAGTTGCAACTGTTTTTGTTCTCAAAGTAAGGCGATGCTGCCATGAGATGTACGTCACTAGAGTGTGGCATCTCTAGTTTATGGACACATCATTTGGTAGTATTGTGATGTATAGTTATACAAATAGCGGCAATGGTAATTTAGTTGTGGGTTCAGCCGCCATGAAAAATGGGGTGTATGTAATCTTCGCCACGGTTGACACCGAATTTGAAGTAGAATAAAAATGAGATATGTAATCTGCGGCACACAGATATGTAAACTGCGCCACGGAGATATGTAAACTGCGCCACGGAGATATGTAGGTTGCGGCATTAGTTATAGGCAAACAGAAGTTAGACCTAATATGTGAATGTTCGTTTCTATGCAGTAACAATTTTTTGCACACCTACTTGTATGTAGGTTGGTTCTGTTCTATGTATGTTGGTAACGACTGTAGTGCTTTATCTGCTCTGTCTTTAGGTTGGCAACATCTTTCATATGAGAACAAAGTGCTCATGCAAAAAAATTAGGGTAGTGTTTTTAACAATTTTATATGTGACGTAGCGTTCATGCAAGAGAAATTAGGATATTGTTTAACATATTTTAAAATGACAAAGTTACTAAGCCTAATATTTTTAACCACACCTATGCAATTTCGTAGCCAGCCCTAAGTCTGGAGAAGTGGGAAGGAAAATGTTAGTGCATTAGTATAACGGTGACGCCATTTAAATGTCGGTGGCGCAGTTTACATATGTCGGTGGCGCAGTTTACATATGTCGGTGACGCAGTTTACATCGTGTAGGTTGGGGGAAAAGGTAGAAGTGGCGCGGATTACCTTTTCCCGAAAAATGGATATGACAAGATGTAAACAACATTCTTACGTCTAAATATTCACCATCCGGAGGAGAAATGCCAGATAATTCCACAAAGAGCTGATCAAAGTTTTTGGAAATAATGTTCATTCGTACCAAACTTTAAAGGATCATGGCGTGGGTATGTTTGCTTTCATGCTTCCAACTACTGCAATACACAGTGGCACGATGCAGTCGCATATGGATGTTTAAGGGTGTTTGCTTCTTTCACTATCCACTTTAGTACAGTACTTATAATCTGAACTGCACATACATTCCATACCCTGCCCTTTCATTTGTAATTTCAAAATTTTAAGATGGTCCCAAATTTTCAAAATAAAAAATAGTTGCCATGACTTATGCCCCATCCCTCGTACATATGTTAGGATTTAGGCCAAATGTTTGTACAGCGTACATACAGAGTGGATTCTGTAGCCTATTACTGTACAGATTGAAGGGGCAGTAGATAACAAGTTTCTATATTTAGTTAGCTTGAATTAAAAGTAAATCTTTTTACCCAAGACTCACAAAAGTAAAAATTGCACATTATCCCAGTGAGGCTATCTTCATACCACTCCATTGATACCAACTATGGTTTCAGTCACATGGAAAATACTCTTTTAGTTAAGAATAATTGCATAGCTTTACTAAATACTCTCGGTTTGATAACAATTGAACATGTTAAAATTTATTATGCCTATTTAAATGATAAATTTCTCACACGCACTTCATAGTTTTAAGCCATCTCGTGTCGTGAAATATGTCGTGAAAAATTGTTTTTACATTTATTATTCAGTTGAATATTTTCTTGGTAGCTGCAGACAACGTGAAAATTACCTGGAGAACTAGAGCTCTTCTTATTCTTCATCTCATGTAATGTATTCTAAGTTCTTCCCGGGTTCGACACTAAAAAATATCGAGATGTCTGGGTCGTCTTCTATATTCTATGTGAAATAATGAAAGTCAATGAATTAAGATATTCCATCTTCAATTATTGCTGGTAACTGGAAACAAACTTAATAGCATTCCCCAAAATTCCTTTCTAAGGTCTTCCATTTATATCGTTTTCTTGTTTGACAACACAATATACACTTCAAATGCCTATTCGCCTATACATATGTCTATTCGCAAAATAAAACCTTTCTTTTAACCCTTGTATCATAAATAACTATTACGTTGAATTGTTAATAGTGAACAGTTTGAACTATTTTTATCAACTTTTGCTTCGTATTGTGCGTCAAGAGTACTACACAAGGAAATTAAGAGATTAGGCTCGTAACTACAGCAAAGAAGACAGATAAATGCCAGCCTTTGATGAAACTATGTAAAACTAAATTTCAAAGTTTTGGGATTTGAGTGCCTTTGAAATTAAACTCATTTTGTTATTAATACAATAAATAAATGGACTGAATTACAAATATTCAAAAGAGCTAATTTATTGAAATATTCGTTATTTATGTAACTTTTTATGCACGGTATGTTAAACATTAACACTTTGTTTGCAAAGTTAATGGACGTATTAAAATTTTCTATACATACTTATATTACTAAATGCCTAAGATTAATATTTTATACCGGTAATAAAATATATAATTTTATATACCTTTTATTATTTAGTGCTGATAATTTTGGGTATTATTATATTAAAATATATTTGAGAGCCCTGGTAACTTAATTGCTCTTTTGACCTACAAGTTGACAATCCCTTGCTAAGCAGTAGGCCTACTCAGGGCCGTATTTCTAAATAGGCTAAAGTAGGCTGCAGCCTAGAGCGGCAAATTTCAGGGGCGGCAGTTTGGCAATTTATTCAAAAGTTAAAATGAAGTATTTCAGACCAATGGCGGACGCAGAATTTTTTTTCGGGGGGGATTTGAATAGGTAGAAAAATACTAAACAAAATTAATTAACTTACATATATAATTAATTTATAAAACTGGCCACTTAGAGTGCATATATAGCCTTTTTTTTTTAATTTCGGGGGATATCCCCCCTATTCCCCCCATCCCCCCTGTGTCCGCCACTGTTTCAGATGTTAATAATATTTTCCGTACGAATTTTAAAATACATGTTACAGTAAGAATAAGTTTGTGCATACCTGCTACAACTTGCGCGGGAGAACATAGTTTTTCCTGCCTTAGAAGAGTTAAGAACTATCTGCGAACTAGTATTTCTGAAATAACGGTTAAAGTCACTTTCATTACTTTGCATTGAGGCAAATACAACAAAAGCACTTTCATATGAGGACAATATTATCGAGTTTGCCATTAAGAAATCTCGATATGAAGATTACGTGGGGTGAGTTGTTTTAAAGAATTTTGTCTATTTTTCAACAAATAAACCAGTAATTAACTACATTTTGTGTAATTTCATTTCACCGTGTAGGACAATTTAATTCAAATTGAACACGGTTCTTCAATTACGCAAAAGATAGTCATTACCATTAAAATATAGAAATATGTTTAAAATAGTTATCACTGATCTCCAAGAACAAATTAATTAATTAATTAATTTCGAAACCCATTTCATTTTTTAACGAATCTTAAAAGAAGTAAATAAAAAAAGGAGATAACTAATTTGATTATATAATTTGTTATGAAAACCATCAAAATGTTTAAAAAAAGATGAAAACACCAATGCACTCTATCCTTTTGTATTATAAAACAAATTATTAAGCAAATATGAACTATAGAGGGGGCGGCAAATGGACTTTAGCCTATAGGCGGCATACTCTTAAATTCGGCCCTGGGCCTACTGTTAGCCACTGCCCAAGGCTTGTATAGTTTACTGATCTTGGCCACTGCCAGCTGGGTTTGGGGGGGGGGGGGAAGCTGGAAGAGAACAAGCAACACTAGAAAGCATGATGATACACATTTTTCACAGCCATTTTGAGCGATTACAGCTGATCGCCGTTGCGTAAGGCCATGATTTGTTCTGTGTTGTAGGCGTGGTGTTTCGCCGGTAACAGCGTATTTTTCTGATTCAGTAGATTATTTAATAATGTGTTAGTTGAACCTAGTTTTGCTTCACAGGTTAATCCTTAAATCCGAGATCATTAGACTGTATTTCCTGAAAACAAACTTTTGTTGTAATACATTATTACAGCGAATTATGGCACCTGTACTACGGTCGCATAAAACTAAACCAATAGGAGAAATGGGACATCTACAGCAGAACAATTCCGTAAATATGGAGCCTACTGAATTTGAAAATAAGAAAGAGTCGACTGACACATTGCATGACGCAAAAGGATCCGGATGGGAAAACGCTTGTGCTAAAGTCAAGAAAGAAGCGATTATCTTGGACACGGATTTAACTTATACCGGCAACGAAAATACAAAGAACGAGATTGACTACAAAGAAGAAATTGGTACAACCGACTATGAGCATTCATGCATCCCATGCTGTGATAGTAATACATTGGCAGAGCAAAGTCTGACAGGTATACTACTTACAGGTAAAACCGAACCATTAGAAGAAGTGGGACGTCTGAAGCAGAAGAATTCCGTTAATGTGGAGTGGACTGAATCTGAAATAAAAAAAGAGTCGACTATTACAGTGTTCGATACAATAGAATCGGGGTGGGGAAACAATTGTAAAGTGAAGAAAGAAGCGATTGACTTGGACACGAATTTAACATATACCGACCATGAAAATACAAAGAATGAAATTATTGATGACTACACAATGATTTGCAAAGAAGAAAATGAAACAACTGCCTATGAACATACATACATACCGTATTATGACAGTAATACATTGGTACAGCAAAGTATGGCATGTGTACTGCGATCAGCAAAAACTAAACCGTTAGGAGAAGTGGGACATCTGCAGCAGAACAATTCCATAAATTTGGCGTCTACTGAATTTGAAATCAAGAAAGAGTCGACTGACACAGTGTTTGGTGCAATAGAATCAGCATGGGAAAACGCTTGTATTAAAGTCAAGAAAGAGCCAGTCGACTTGGACACAGATTTAACACATGCCGGTAATGAAAATACAAAGAATGAGATTATTGATAATTACTCAATAGTTTGCAAAGAACAAACGGGATCAACCGTTTACGAACATAAATACATCCCACTGTATGACATATCTAGGAAATTTTCGTGTGAAATTTGCAAGGCTGCTTTTCACCGTAAAGATGGCCTTAAAAGGCATTACCTCATCCATACAGGAGAGAAAAGCTTCTCCTGTGGGATCTGTAACAAAGCATTTACTCTAAAAAGCGTTCTTAAGAGTCACATTCATATGCATGTGGGAGTAAAATTATATTCATGTCACATTTGTAATAATTCTTTTACTGAAGGAAGTGGTCTACGGAGGCACCTCGCTTCTCACTCAAATGAGAGGAATTACAAATGTGGTATATGTAACAAGGCATTTAATCGAAAAGGATACATGAGGTGCCATATGCGTTCTCACACAGGAGAGAAACCATTTTCATGTTCTATATGTCATAAAAAGTTTGTTCATTGTGGTGGTCTCAAACAGCACATTCGTATTCATACCGGGGACAAACGCTTCAAGTGTTTTGTATGCAACAGGTTGTTTTCTCAAAATGGTGGTCTGAAGGAACACATGCGTACACATACAGGGGAGAAACCGTACTCATGCAATATATGCGGGAATGTGTTCTCAATAAGCAGTGGTTTACGGAAACATAAATTGAGGCATCATAAATCAATTAAAATATTGTAAATTGCGATAGAATCGAGATGGCGATGGTATAGTTGGTAATTGTCTGAACTTTTGAGATAAATTGTTGTATTAAATGCAAGGTGTTGATAAGTTAGTTTGCCATCACACCCATTGGCTGATTAAGGTCAAGCAATGCTGCTATTGGGGTTGCCAAAGCAAATTTTGATCACGTTTCTGTAGGCTTGCCTTAATTTAGATAGCTGGAGAATACAACAACCAGCCTTCCATTGACACCATTGAGCAACAAAAGAGAAGATGGAATAGTCTAAGATCAAATCCCATGGTTCTCTGCTTCAGAATGGATAACACCCACACACCTATCTCTATTATCTACATGAAGCCATTATAATTTTCTTGTGTCTGAATGTACAGTGAGTCCCACGCAAGAGTTGGCCAATCATGTAAGTTTCTGCGTCGCAGCGGGCACAGCTCCAACTCCTGAGCAATTGGGTGTAATATCTATGTAAATGAAGCCGCGAACGGTGTAATGGTTCAGGTTCTTACATTTACAGTTTGAATTACAATGAAAATAACCACATACCTCATCACAAGATATGTTGGAAATGTCCATCTCTTGCATCCACACAACACTGGCATCTTTTCATGAAATTTTCTTTCTCGCACATATGTTCAGCTTCTGAGATAGAGTTAATTTCTCTTGTGATATTGTCTTTAAGTTCTTCTAATATATCGGAAATTGACCTATACACTTAATTTTTCAAGTTTCCCCATAAATAATATTCACATACCATTACACCGTTCATGGCTTTATTTGTGTAAATATTTCACCTGATCGCTCAGGAGTTGGAGCTGTGCTTGCCGCGATGCAGAAACCCGCATGATTGGCCAACACTTGCGTGGGACTCACTGTAGTTTTTAGCAGTCCCTTCAATTTCTTTGTCTACTACAAATAATAAATTAGCAAAGTCGCACAAGGTGCAAGAGTGTAAGAGAGTAATTTGTCATATTTCTGAACACAGTTCTACCAATGACACTTTCCTCTTGTTGCATGTGTTTGCATGGCATCTTTCACAATTGTTTTAGCACAGGATGCATTGGCAGTCTGGTGGAAGCTTGGAAGAGGGGTTCAGGGGCCCAGCCCCTTGTGGGGCTTGGGGGACGGGAATCCGGGATCAGTATAAAGTTTTTGAACCTGATAAAACTTGGGTCTCAGAAATCACCATTTTTACCATTAGGTTTTTCTGAATTGAATTATCTTCTCAATTACCTCCCACTCCTGGTCCGACAATAGAACATTGGCAGCACACAAAGATTTGTGATTTAACAGCAGTTTACAGTACCAATTGAGGTTAATTTGGGTCTACTTCTTCATGATTTTATTTATATTTATAATCTTCATACAAACTATAGATTCTAAAAATAACAAATTTTGTACATTTACCATGCTTTTAAAACCAAATTATCACACCTAGTAGACTGCTATAGTGTCCCCTTTTTTTCTCAGAAACATGAGAAACCACAATATTTGAGGTTGTAATGTTCTTTAGAACGTATAAAATTCATTTAACATCAGTTTCTTCTTAAAAATATATGAAATGAAAGAATAATCGTGAAGAAGGTAACCTAAATTGGTGTAATTTGTACTGGTATAGGTTAATCACAAGATCTGGCAGGTGGTTTTGACATGGTGAATGGTGCACAGAATTTATCTTATCATGAAAGAGTGTAGGTAACCTGATCTGACTATGTTGATCGGTGGTTATGGTTGTCGCTAGAGCTGCCTGTCACTATTCTAAACTAAAAAGCTAATCTAACTGGTATCTTTAACTGTCACAAGCCTCACATACGTAACATAACTTGTACATGTCTTAAAACTCGTACTACCTGTCACTAAAATTGCCCTTGCTCTTACACCATGTACAGGTTTCTACTGTTAACTTGCCTGTGATTGGGATTCCGGTTCTCTCAGGTCATTCTCTTCAGTAATTATAATTTTAATTTTCTTGGCTCACAGGAGAGAAGATTGTAACAAAAGGAATAAAGGTTAGAAAAAGGCATGAGAAGTGTGAGAGGTCTGCTTAGGATAGAGAAAGTTGTTTGTGTTCTAGTGTACCAAATAAGGGCAAAGAAAGCTATGTGAGAAGTAAAAAATCTAGAATCACAGGGAAGTTAATTGTAAAAACGTAGGCCTACACTTGGATTACAAGAATGCCATGCGAATGCAACTCTTAGGGTAGAGAACGTCATGTGAGAGCTAGTATTTAAAACATGGGTGTACTGTGTATGCCATTTCATACATTACAAATAAAGAAAAGTTTAGTTGGCCTATTTACATAATTTCTGCCTCAAACTGAAGCCCACATGGCATTACTTTTTAATGCAGAAGTTATGATTTATTTTTGTGTTGGGTTATTCCATGCCAAATCATCCAACAGTGGTTGCATGACCATTTTAGAAAAAAATAATTTTTTGTATATGAGTTCATACATGTTTGAAGATATCAAAACAAGTTTTCAAAAAAATCTTGTGTTCTTGGTTGTCCAGGGGTGTCCATTTTTCAATACTGGTGTAACACATTTTTTGCAAATGTAGCTGATTAGAAATATTTTCATAATTCAACAACCATAAGAGTTAGAAATTTGAATTATGAACCAATTTGTAACTATTGAAGTGTACTTTCAGAAATATTTTATTGTTTTCTTCATCACAAAATTTTTCGTATGAAAATATGAGTTTTGAAATTCGGGAAAATTAAAAAAAAAAAAAAAAATACTTTTTGGGCCAAATTTTATATTAGAAGGAAGTGATTGTAAACATTCAAAATTTTTTTGTGTTCAAACCTGCTTGTGGTTTGTCTGTGAGGAGAAAAATAAGCTTCCAAAAATACATCCGTTATTTCTAAACTGGCCTTAAATATGATCGTTTTTCAGATTTTTACTATTTTTGGGCTTAAAAAATATCTGATGGATACCCTTCCAAAAAATCTGAAAAATTACATAAAAGAAGCCTTTCATGTGCTTAACTCACACTTAAAATTTCTATTTCTAGAAACAACTCCTTCTATTCATTTGATAGAACTGAAGTATCACTCTTGATAGGGTAGCGTATTTGGGAGAAATTACATATATGTGATAGTGTGATATTTCAGTTCTATCAAATTAATAGAAGTAGTTGTTTCTAGAAATAGAAATTTTAACTGTGAGTTAGGCACATGAAAGGCTTCTTTTATGCAATTTTTCAGATTTTTTGGAAGGGTATCCATCAGTTATTTTAAGCCCAAAAATAGTGAAAATCTGAAAATGATAATATTTATGGCCAGTTTAGAAATAAGGGATGTATTTTTGGACGCTGATTTTTTCCGCACAGACAAATCACATGCAGGTATGAACTAAAAAAAAAATTGAATGTTTACAATCACTTCCTTCTCGCATAAAATTTGACCCAAAAAGTGATTTTTTTGGAAAAATTTACCCCAATTTCAAACTCATATTTTCTTATGAAAAATTTTGTGTTGAAGAAAACAATAAAATATTTCTGAAAGTACGCTTCAATAGTTACAGAATGGTTCATAATTCAAATTTCTAACTCTTATGGTTGTTGAGTTATGAAAATATTTGTAATCAGCTACATTCGCAAAAAATGTGTTACACCAGGATTGAAAAATGGACACCCCTGGGCAACCAAGAACACAAGATTTTTTTGAAAACTTGTTTTGACATCTTGAAACATGTATAAACTCGTATACAAAAAATTATTTTTTCTAAAATGGTCATGCAACCATTTTTTTAAAAAATTTTGATGATTTCATATGGAATGACCCTGTTGACACTTTTGTTTCATTGATTGACCATCTGGGTCATGTTTAAGGAAGGTTACTTTCCTCTCGTGGCTAAACTCAAACAGTAGTTACACTTTACTCTTCAGAGATTTTGCAATGTAGTCTGCATCTTTGTGCGGTTCATCATGTTCGTGATTGGAAATTACTTGTAGACAGAGGCTTGAGGTCACAACTTTAGATAAAATCGGGTTATTGCTCATGGGCAGTTCTCATTGCAGAGAATGAAGCAAGCAATTTGCTAAAATGAAGGTATTCATATCATTAGACTCAATACCGGTACTCAAATGAGATCTCAGTCTGTTGTGCCAAGTTCTAATACATGCTATGTAAAATGAAACCACCCGTGGTTTCCACATTGTTTCAATGGGCCTTCTTGATGACCATTGACTAAAGACTGGTAAAAGATATGGGAGAGACACTTCTTTCACATGTAGATCTAAGAGCCCATTTATCTAATCGGTTGTAAGGTACCGGTACCCTAACATTCTGAAAAGTACATTACAGCCTATTATTATTCAAGAATTATTTGCTTTATGCTTGAACCCACTGTCATAAGCTTTCAGCTACTTAAAACAAACAAGAGATAATTATTGTTTGTATAATTATCTCATTTAGAGCATATCCTACCATCTATAAAAGTACATGTGCATTTTATTTTACAGAATAATCCATAACTATATTAAGCTTTCTGTTCATAATTTATCATTTCATGTAGGCTATGTTTATTATTTATCATTTTCCATATCGTCGCTTAAGAAACAATACCGCGTAACTGACACTTTTGGTGAAAATGACATTTTTATACTGTTGGCATCACTGAAATAGCGCGCTTATGATGAAATATCGGTCAAGATAAAATTTTGTGTCATGACCTTGTTTATTATCCTGAAAATGTAAACATTGTACGATGCCTAATAGCAAAAATAAACAGTTTTTTGCTTCTCCTGTAAAATTTGTGTTTTGTTAGTTACGCGGTATTGTTTCTTAAGCGACGATATGCAAGTAGTCGTTCAAATGTTGGCGAAATTGTATACTGTGTAGCAGTGAGAACGGTATGGTGCTTTATGTATTCTCCACTTCAGCAGGACAATGAAGTAGGCCTATCCCTCTGGGCATAATGTTTGGTAGGCATGGTAATAAAGTTAAAAAGAGGTATAAAATCTCAACTTTTATTTAAATAGAAAGACAATGCATTACCAGAGTGGAAATACGTTGCAAGCAACATTGTAAATTTTTCAGGAAGATGATAGAACACCTGATATATTATGTAATTTGACATCTTGTATGAACTAAACTCTTTACCGTAGGAAAAAAATACACTTTTAATTAACTTACTACAAGGTTTCAGCATGTTATGGAAAACATGTTTTATTTAATAAATAAAAATTGTAACCGGGATTCACAGTGAAGTAATCAAATATACACACTTAATTCTGTTTTCCACTCAACTTCACTTATATAAGTAATGACTTACACATAATGCATTTCACAGCTTCTTAGCTGCATCATCAGATGAGGTCAACTGCCGAGTTTGCTGGAAGACCGGTAGATGTCTCTGTTGGGCGTATCAGTGTAGTGATGAGGTCGTTTTCCTTTGGGATATCGAAATTAACCAAGTTATTCCTGTTCCTTTGAATGAAAATTTTTTCTCATACCGTTAGTTCTATCGGTTTTGTTACAGATTTTACTAATTTAATGTCATCTTCAAATTCATGTCCTGTGGTCCAAAAATGATGTGCAACAGCCGACTTTTCTGTTTGTACTTAAGAAATATAAAGTAAAACAAACAGAAAAGTCGGCTGTTGCACATCATTTTTGGACCACAGGACATGAATTTGAAGATGACATTAAATTAGTAAAATCTGTAGCAAAACCGATAGAACTAACGGTATGGGAAAAAATTTTCATTCAAAGGAACAGGAATAACTTGGTTAATTTCGATATCCCAAAGGAAAACGACCTCATCACTACACTGATACGCCCAACAGAGACATCTACCGGTCTAACAGCAAACTCGGCAGTTGACCTCATCTGATGATGCAGCTAAGAAGCTGTGAAATGCATTATGTGTAAGTGATTACTTATATAAGTGAAGTTGAGTGGAAAACAGAATTAAGTGTGTATATGTTTTATTTATTTTATAGTGTAAAAAAGTAGCAAAATACATACTAGCACATAAATTCTGAATTCATATTGATCCAAAACCTCAGTTAATTACACTTTGTATTTATATTTATTTTCAGGATTGTTAATAGAGGTAAATTAGTTATAGTTTGCTCAAAATAGTAAGGAAAAAGCATTGTGTAAAATCATTCAGTACTTTTGAAATTTTTTCCCAGTTACGCCTACCATATCTGGTTAAGTCTTTTGATGGTAGGCCTACAAGTTGTACATTGTGTATGCTTTCTCACTATTCTTCAGTTTCATTTGCTTTTCTCTATTCTAATTTCAAAACTTCTCATTTCTTTCATATTATTCATCTGCTTTATCAGGGCTGTCTTTAGGTATTTTGGCCCCCCTAACAAAGAAGTAATTTTGGGTGTCCCCTAATTGTCACCTCAATCATTCCATTTTTTTCTGTTTGTTTAAACATTGAATTTCATGATCTTTAGCCTGGTAGTTAATTAAAATTTATTTGAATTGACCTAATTTGAGAAAGGCTTGTTATTTATGAAGACACTATAACATACCGTATCTTGATACTATGGGGAATAAATAAAAAATAGCTTACACTTAATTGAAATGGTTATAAATTGATACTTACATAATGTTTACATTAAACAAATAAAAACTATATCATAAGATTCCCCCCCCCCCCCCAGGGGGCAGAATATGAAGAAGAAAGGCTTAAAATCATCAAGGTACTTTTCTTGCTTTAATTTAATTCAGTGTTGCATTGGAAATTTCAGCTTTTTTAAATGTAAATGTTGCTACCCTAAATGTTTCTAAAAATTTACCGCCCGAGGCAGCTGCTTAGTTAGCCTAAATGAACGAGTTGGCCCTGTGTTTTATAATACTATCAAGCGAAAAACGTTCCTATGCATCAGCCACATTGTTTTCCACAACCTTCTAGATTTGATCCTATGTATATTAAAGCTATTTTCATTTTTAATCACCAGAGTTCACTAACACATGTAATGGAAAAAAAATGTTACTTGCAATGTTTTCCCACTCAGATATTAAATTGTTCTTCATTATACATAGTTCTAGGGATTGGTAAACTTACCAAAATGACTGAAGAAAATTTATGATGTGCAGTAATAATGAGTTTGTGATGTAAGGGGTTACACAGTGGAGATATTGTTAAAAATTATCTGTTAGTGCCATGATATGTGATAGCTCTTTTTCTCAGTAATTAATGGATTTAATACATTTTATGACACTTGTTATCAGTCTGTATAAGACAAACTGCTAATTTTGTGCATTGTATGTTACATTTATTTAAAGATTAAATGAATAAATGTTTTTGACCTTTTGTATTACTGCAACATTACTTGGAGAAGGACTCAACAATAAACAGTGCACATTACAGTGAGATTTTATGCAACAAGTTGACTCCTGCAATTCGAACCAAATAACAAGGCCTATTGTTGAAAGCAGTTGTTTTGTGGCATGACAATGCGTGCCCACATACTGGGCTTGGAGGTATTAGAGCATCCTCATGCAGTCCCGATCTGGCCCCATCAGATTTCTGTCTTTTTGGCCCACTTAATGGTGCCTTAAGGGGCATTAAGACCAAGAACTGAAGGAAGCGGTGCATACATGGTTTGCTACTCAGCTGAAAAACTTTTTTTCTAAGGATATCAGGAAGCTTGTGCAACGATGGATCAAGTGCATTGAGAAGCAAGAGGACTATGTTGAAATATGAGGTAATTGAAAGTTTTGTTTTGTTCTTGCCATAAATTTTAAAAAGAGAGTGCATATACTTATTGACTTTCATATATATATATGTAATAGGTATTGTTTGCTTTTAAATTATATATCCTGAGCACCCTTTACTTTACCATCTGTATCTGAAACAGATGAGTAGTATGTCAGTGCCTGAAACGTATTTCAGGAATAGGCTACATGTGAAGTGAAGACAAGTCATCTGCTGAAAGTGTATTTTAGAAGCATTGTATATAGTGCAAAAGGTTTTGAGTATACTGAAAATCAACATGAACAGTGTACCTGAAAGTGAAGTGTCGTATCCGGGGATGGGTTACACAGTTCCTACAATGTCGCACTAAGAAAAAGAGTCGGAGACAGGCAAAATACAAAAAGGAAGAAAGACTGCTCCTTATTTTAACAAGTATGCGAATTAGAAATGAAAATTCCAGCACGTAGAAATTCCGGTGACGTGTGTCGCTAATTCGATTGTTGCCTCTGCCGTTCCAATTTGATTTACACCTCTTGTCATTAGTCGCATTCATCCCATATTTCCTGACATACCTCCACAGTGTATATGGATTCCCTGCCGACATCTGTGTCCAGACAAGACTGTTGCTTAAATCACACACTACAGCTTGGAAATGCAGTATGTTCAATCACAGGGTTATAATAAAAGATAATGCTAGGAAACTATGGTCTGCACGATTTTAGTAGGCATATGAGTTGAGCTAATGAATGTATTAAAATGACAAATTTCCAATAGGCCTAGTATTTACAGATTCTGTTGCCTAGTTAGTACTCCCAAGGCACAAGCGTGAGCAACAGAGTTTCCTATTTTTCAGTCCCCCAAAAATACTATTGGAAATTCGTCATTTTAATGCATGCATTGGCACACCTCACGCGCCTTCTAAAGCAGTGTGGATGATAGATTTTTTTTTACATATGGCAGATCTGCTTTGACAGGATTTCTTATAGTGCTTCATAAAGTGAATTTAATTTTGTAATTCCAATTAGTAGAAGACTGGTATCGCAACAGGCATAATTGATAGAAGTGAATTTCTAAAGCATATTAAATTTAATATAGTAGGCCTACAATTAAATCTAAGAAATAGGCAATTGTTATATGCTCCTATCATGAAGCTAAACATCTTAGAATGTTTACCTTTAATTCAAAAGCGTAAAAAATATAATTCTCTGCCACTTCAAAATACTCTTCGGGATTTTGGCTTATCATTATAACATTACATAGGCTTTCTTCATGAAACGGTATATACTCCATACAATTTGCCTTAGTTTTTAGTTGGTCTTGTCAAATTAATTGTATTTATTACAAATCGTTCACGTATCTACTTCTTTATCTTCACACATTTACTATTATAACTATGTACAGTGTACAAGGGTAAGTCTATAAGTATCCACACTCTCTTCTTTAAACTTTTTGCAACAACAATACAAAACTTTCAACTAGACCTACCTCACTTTTCAATACTGTTCCCTTGCTTCTCAATGAACTTGATCCATCATTGCACAAGCTTCCTGATTTCCTCAGAAAAAAGTTTCGGCTGAGTAGCAAGCCACGTATGCGCCGCTTCCTTCGTTTCTTGGTTTGCATGCCAAAGAGATGAAAATCTGATGGAGCGAGATCGGGACTGTATGCAGGATCTTCTAACACCTCAAAACCCAGTTACACAATAGTTTGAACAGTGTGTGTGGAAAAGCCCACATTGAAATTGGGGGTATAAGAATGTGTACCTGATCCTTCTCAATGGGAGTCCTTCATGTTATCAAAAAACTAAACTAAACTAAACTAAAAAGAAAATGTGTTTAAAAGATAAACAAAACTAAAAATAAACTAAACTAAAAATAAATAAAATGAAACTATCAAAAGTAGAATTTTTAATTATAAACTTAAAATTATGTTCATGGATATGGAATGCTTTTTCAACACTTAATGTCCCAATTTTTGTGAACTGGCAAAAATATCACACATTGAACGTGAGTTGCTATTTGATATGTTCGGCACCTTATTGTCAGCGTCTAGATTGAGATCCGAACTCCAGATGCCACGTTGATAGATATGAGTAATTTTTTACATGATGAATTCCGGGTGATTGAGACCATTTATTCCTGTGACAAAAGAGATTGATTCTATTCATTAAAAGGATCCTGATGTTTCTGCCTGGATGAAGGATTTCATGAGTTTTACAGGTCACCAGACTTTCTGGAAATCTTTTCAATTCCTGCACCTTTGTGCTGACATAAATATGCATAATGCAGTCATTGAATTGACAGCCAACTTAGCCATTGAATTTTTTTATTTAAATGTAGAACAGATAATCTAATATTTAAAAAAAGGAAAATTTACGAAGTTATACAAACTTGTACAAATTGAACAACAATTTTTTCCGTGGCTAGATTTTGAGCGAAAATATCCATAACGCAGGCTGTGTTGATTTTCTGGCGAAGGAGTGCTGTTGATCGAGAAATATCATTTAGAGCCATCAATCTCTTTCGTACATGCGAGATCAGCGCACCATGGCCCCATGGTTCCATGGTTTCAACAACCGCGAATATCTCTCCATATTTCTTTGATGACATTACTGATGTTTTGAGGATATTACTCAGCCTCCAAGTTTTGACTTGGTAACTATGATAAAGCCAAAATGTCTACACAAATGGTAACCCATAGTAGAAATCTTTCTCGTGACCTTTAAGTTAAGGACAGACCATCTGGTCGTTCCCCATCGGTATGGCTGATATCAGCATACTCCAGAACTGAAGGAATGCCAGCATATGAAAATTCTCTTTGGAGAACATCATTGAGAATAAAGAGCCTTGAAAATCTCCCATTATTTTTAGGGAAGCTTAATCCATGGAGACCATAGTTATCAACTGCTTCACTTAAAATGTGGTTTTGCAGTGTTTCCGCCCAAGGTTCTGTATTCTGAATGTACTCAGAGACGTTATTAAGTGCCAGAATGGTACTTTCTAAGATTGTAGGGTGGACGGGGAAAATGTCTGTCTGTCTGTAGGTTCATCCGTCCGTCCGTGTGCCTGTACTTTCGATAATTCGAATGAAACTTAGTATACGCACTTATAACGTCCGTGGGACGAAGCCTATTAATTTTCGAACAAATCGATTGACTGGTACCGGAGTAACGCCCAAATAACGGTTTAAAAATAGCAAATAATCACTATTATAAAATAAAAGGCAATGTTTTTATGTGTGTCCGTTATAGACTAAAAAAACTATTCGACTGATTTATGCGGGGTTTTTGCAAAGCTATCCGCCTTGTCCGGAAAAGGTTTAAAGCTATTGAAATTCTGGATGTGGCCGGTAGAAACAAAGTTAGGGGCCTAATTTATGAAAAATTACACTGAATTCATCAAATGTAATTCAGTTCTCATGAATATTGTTTGCACTGTTCATATAGGGCTTTAGAAGTTGCAATACACTCTGCTTTGTTAAATAATACTATACTAGACTATACTATATGTAATATAAATAAATAATACTCGTATAATATTATACTCTTTTTGCGGCAAAGCATCTAAGAAGTGATTTTGACTAAATAAGGTCTTGTATTTTCAGAAATGTTACTGTATTTTTTGTTATTACATCTAGTTCTTATTTGCTATCTGAAAATGTGTCATGCCGTACGCAACTTTAAAGTCCGTGTAGACTTTCTTGGAGGCTCAGAGTACGTAACCGGTAAGTCGTATAAAAACCTATTGCAGAAGCAATAACGGATTTTGATAGATCTACAAGTTTGGTTACCTGACTTTTTGTCGTATCTCCGTCGGTTATACCTTAGATTGAGTTAGATTTTTTTTATTGTAAGTAAATAATTGTATATATATTTTTTTATTAAATGAGAAATTTCCTCAAAACAGAGGTTTGTCTCCAACCAAACAAATACAACAGTCAAGCACTATCACATAACTCATCCTGACACACAAAATATGATACCTCCATTCAGAACTCTACACTGCTCACTACATTTCGCCACTTATCCCTGTCTTGTACATCTTCCTCCACTAAACCAAATCTTTCCATTGACATGTGTACATTCTGTATCCAGGTAGTAGCAGGTCGTCCTCTTCCTCTTCTTCTCTTACTTTCCCATTCCTGTACGATTCTAGGTATTCTTTCTTCTCCCATTCTAAGTACATGTCCATACCATCGAAGTCGTTTCCTTTCAATTGTGACTGCACTCTCTTCTTCTACTTCCATAATACGTCGTATTTCCGTATTCCTAATCCTATCTTTCCTAGATATCCTGGCAGACCGTCTCCAGAAGTCCATTTCCAGTGCGTTCAATCTGTTAACCTGTTTTTTATTTAATGTCCATGTTTCTGCTCCGTAGAAGACTATACTCTGTAGTATGGTTTTGAATATTTTCGTTTTTGTACTATTGATTATGTGTCTACTCCATAAAATTGAATTTAACATTCCTATTATTTTCTTTCCACTAGTAATCTTTTGATTAATATCCATATTTGATGTCCCCTCTATTTCCAGAATTGAACCCAGGTATCGAAAATTTTGCACTTTTTTAATCCTTCTCCCATCAATGTATAGCTCATCTAGATCATTCGTCAAATATTCTGTCTTATCATAGTTTATCTTCAGTCCCCACCTTTGATATTCCATTGACAACTGACGACATACATAATTGGCATCTTCTCCATCCTGCGTTACTATTACCTGGTCATCTGCAAACAACAGGTGGTTTAAATATATTTCTTCAGATACCTCCAATCCCATCCTTTTGCATTTCCTAGACCAGATACGAAGGCTGATGTCTATATTTTCTTACTTGTAATTTTTGACAAATATAAGACATATAGAATTGTAAAATGTGGCAAGAATATTGGCATATACTACAGCCATAAGCGTGAAACATTTGGTGCTTCTAGCTGACCCTAATTATGGACGACTGACTGGATAGCCGTGACGACATTCACATCGACAGTCTAAATCAGGGGAAGACAGTAGGTTGCTCTGTGACGTCACTGCTTTCTGCTCTCAAGCTCGCGTTGTACCTCTGCGAGGAGTATGTGAAATGTAGGCATCAGTGAACAGGGGGGAAGAGAGGGGTATTAGTATTGCGGGCAGGGGGAATTTAGGGGGTTAGAACTTACGTAATACGTGTTTCCGAGCTAATCAAACATCAATCGATTTTCTTGAAAGTGTATCGGTTAATTACAGCACAGTAGTTTAACATATTATAAATGATTCTATTTTTCTATTCTGTGAGAACAATTGCCTTTCCACAAAATCTATGTTCTTTGACAAAAATAGACAATACTATCATTTGAATTAACATAATTCACTACTATAAAAATAATTAAAAAAATGAACTGAATTAATTACCATACAAGCTCGTCTGCACCTTAGATGATACAAGATTACAGTAACAATTTTCTGACTTTCCTGTCTCTTTTTTCTTTAACAAGTTTATCAATGTTTGGACGTAATGTTTGAGCAATATTTAATCGAAGACTAAATTTAGGTTGTGATTTGACAATGTACTTCTTGATTTGAGCTTTGCACATTTCATTAGTGAAAAAAATTGTTCGGCCACATATGTCGATCCAAAATTACATAATATTCGTGCGGCAAGTTTCGGGAATCTGGTTTCAGAGAAATTTCTGTAAAAGTTACCCAAGACCACTTTACGTTCGTATTTGTCCTTTAACAGATCGTCGCATTGTAAGTTTAGCAGTTCCAACTGATACGGGCAAGGAACGTCTTTGACATTAACTAAATATGGGGTAGCAAAAAGTTTAAATATTGGAGAAAGGTTTTCCACATCCTGAAACCTCGATTCGAACTGAAGAAGAATGTTTTGCAGAACTAACACATGTTCTGCAGAGAGAACACTATCAGGAACGCATCTTCCATTAACTTTGAAAAATGCTCCGTATTTTCAACCATAAGTTGTTCTACCCACAGAGCTAAAGTGAATAGGTCCTCTAGTACCTAAATCTAGCGTACTCTAAACACCCCTACTACCGTGCGCTCTTGCTGACGTCACACACATGGGATCCGCATGCTCTTGCTCCACAAACGTCATCACAAGACGTAGTTGACTTCCCCTGGTCTAAATCATCCAACTGTTTAAGTTACTTACTTTCAGATGAGCTAGACATTTGAAATTTGGCAAACTTATCGCTTTCAGCTTGTAACCGATGGGAAAATTCCATAAAGTTAAAATTTTCAATTTTCCACCTCCAAAATAAACTTTGATCTTTTTTAAAATTTTTACTGCGTATTTTTACGGTTTCAGACTTTTGGCAAAAGGAATAGGCCTATTGCTGACGTAAGGAATTTTCTGTAAATTCGTATTGTTAATATTCTAGTTACATCACTTATTCCTTACGTATGCTTATCAAACTTCCTAAAAAATCGTGCTCTAAACTCAATAGTTTCTGAAATATGATATTTTAACTCCACCTCTACTTTGTTATATCAGTTTACCTGATTTTATTAATGCACACATTGTATATTCTGTAAGGCCATTTACCATACAGCCATCGGTGACGATTCTGGAGAGTGATAACGAATTAACGAATGCTTTTAGAGTAACCTGTCTGTTAGTGGTCGAACTCCATCACTCTCACCTCCACAGACCACCACACGTAAATCCAAACACACATGGATGTAGGTATAGGCTACATGAAACACATGTTCCCATATTCACATGCGAACACAAACAAACCGCGAGCACTCAGAGGTGAAGTTTTGTGGCAGACTCTAAAAGCTTTCTTTTATACAGTGTTTTAGTACCTCATAGTACCACGAACCTATACAGTATTCATTTATAAATTCTCAGCTCCTAACTACTGTAATTTAATTTTCGGTTTTCATTTCCAAGCAATGAGTGGTAGTTCCAATTCGTCTCACGACTAGAGATCGCATAAAAGAAAGTGATGCATGTATGGGCCGTGGAGACCCGTAGGGTTCCGGGTAGTTGAGGCTCCCAGATTGAGACAAAGGGTCATAAAGAGATGATTGACTTGTCTCGTGGTATAGAAATGAATTTCTTCGGGTGTAATTGAGGTGGTGTTGGATTTAATAAGATTATTTTAGTAGAATGTAAATTACTGACTATAGCTGACTATAGATGCATTTTTAGAGACAGAAAGAGGCTCGATTCCATAAATTTTGAATATTGTCTTTAGTATTGATTCTAAAAATGGTTCTAAACATAATTTCAATCCCTCTATTTTGGAATACCAGCTAATGAAATAGGTTTTTCCTGCAATATCCCCATAGGCATATAGTGTTCACATACGTAAGATGAATGCGGATTAAATTAAAATACACCCTTTTAAGAAGTTGACTGTTCATTCCCGAAATACGTAGTCTGTGATTTAATACAGACTACTGTGAGTATTTTCTTCTTACATTTGTTAATTTGAGATTCCCAAAGAAGGGTACTGTCAACATATAAATAAATAAAATAAAATAAAAATAGCCTTCAATCCCTAAAGGGCAATGGCCTCTCCTAAAAGGAGGGTAGCTCGATTGTTCTTCCCACATTTGAGCTACGAATGTGGAATTTTCCTGTCTTTGTCCTTCTGAGTTCGTTTGTCTTGGTCTCTGGTCACTTTTAGTCTACACTTTCTCCTTTTCACTCCACTATTCACTTATTTTCACTTTCACTGCCTTAGTCTGTTCTTAGTATTTTATGAGGTTTACGTGTTCCTTCCAGACTTCTCGGTTCCTCGCCATCCTAGTCCAGGTGCTGCCAGCGTTCCTCTTTATTTCGTCCGCCCATCTCGTTCTTGGTCTTCCTGGTCCCCTCTCTCCCTCTCTTGGGTCCCACATCGTTGCTATTTTTGCCCAGCGGTTGTTGTCCATTCTTGCTGTGTGGCCTGCCCATCTCCACTTCGCTACTTGGGCTGCTGTCGCGGCGTCCTTTACCTGTGTCTTGTTCCTGATTTCGGCGTTTCTTATTCGGTCTCTTACTGCTATCTGTAATATCTTCCTTTCCATCTTCCTCTGAGTAGTCTGTATTGAAGTCCTTTGTTGCTGGGTTGTTGTCCACGCTTGTGCTCCGTATATTAGTGTTGGGAGTATGCAGCTGTCTAGGATTTCGCGTTTGAACTATAGCTGTTGCGACTTGTCCATTAGGATGAAACGTAGGCTCCAAAACTTTCTCCAGGCTAGTGAGATCCTCCTCTTTAGTTCTTTGTTGTTGCTGTCTTGAAATGATATGCTTTGACCCAAGTGTCAACATATAATCCTAAAAAATAAATGTGGCTTCATAAATCCTCTTGTTATTCTAAAATTTTTTTAATGCCGATATGATATTAGTTTATAGAGTTAACTTCTCTAAAGGACATTGAATAATACTCGCCAGAAGCAATTTATAATCTTTCGCTATGTATCAGTGTTTCCGTGCTTTTGTTACATTTCTAGAAGGAAGTGATTTTCTGCTCCTTTTTTTATTGTCATGGAATCACGTATTTATCTCATTCGTTTTGTTGCTGCTCATATTTCCCTTGTACTATGTATTCATTTGTTATTGCTGCACAAGCGGCTCCTCTAGTTATGTACTTTACGATCAGAGCAATAAAAACATTTGGTTAAATTAAATTCTTTTCTGGGTCACATTTGAAAAATTCAGCTTCGACACGCTATTTTTATTCGATTTATGATTATAACGCGGAAAGGATATGTGTAGAAAAAGTTTGTAATTGTTCCAATTCTTACGATTAGCAGGGCAATTTATTTGATTTATGTGTACGAACAAAACTGTAAATGTTGTATAATTTCAAAGCGCTCTTCATATCCTACCATACGTGATTTGAATATAAAATACATGACCTCTTTTTAAAATGAACTTATTTGATTCAAAGCAATATAATACAATGCAACTGAACTATATGTTATTCGTTTATTTGCTATTCTCTAATATACTATCTAAAAACAAGTGTATTAGATGCCAAATAAGTCGTCTTTGTGGGACATTTTATATTTTCCAGTTCAGTTGTATTACTGGTTTACTTCTTTCTTGCGATCTTCTTAGTGTACATACATTCTTCAGTAATTCATGTGTTCGTTCATTCACTCCTTCTTTGTTAAGTTATTTCCTTAATCTTAATTTATTTATTTTTATTTCTTAATTCTTGCTCCCTGTATTTCTTTCTTTCTTACCTTCTATTTACCTACTTTTTCTTGCCGTATGTTTGAATGATTTTCGTCTATAGTGCAAATGTTGATGGCACTAGTGACGAATTTCTTAGCTTCTGATGAGCCGGAAAACCCATTCACTTCTAATCCTTTGTATTTGAAGAGTTGTATTTATGTAATTATTTCTGCCTCAATGTCTTTGATTTTAATTTTTAAGTTCACTAATTCGTTCTGAATTCGTTTGTTTCTTTTATTTTCCTCCTATACCAGTATTCTCTTTTGCCATTTAACCAGTTTTTTCTACCTCCTTCCGATATTGAAATATATTTCTTAATTTACTTAAGACATAAAGTTTTAGTTTAATTGTGTGATTCCTTTACTTTATTTTTATCATCTTCTCCTTTCCTCATTTATTGTTTCACTTTTACCTTTTCATTGATGGCATGTGAACTTCAAATTCTATTTCTGCCTTGTAAGTTATTCATAATTTACACTTTCTGTTGTTCTCAGTTTTACTGGATTAATTGATGCCTAATTTCCTCCATTTGATGTCCTCAATTTCATAGCTTTCCCTGTATCGTTTGTAAGTTTAGGAATTTTATGATTTTGTAGTGGGTTTATTATTATTATTATTATTATTATTATTATTATTATTATTATTATTATTATTTTCTTATTATTATAATCTATCGTCATTATTTATTGTTGTGATTAAGGTATGATTTAGATTTCATATTTATTGTACACGTACGATGAATGCTCTCTCATTTTCTTGTGTACTTTTTGCCTTTCCTACAGATATTTAATATCGTAATTCACCATAGAGCCATACCATTACATACCATTGTGGCTTTTAATGTGTTCAATGCTACTGGGGTATATATGAGTTGCCGCAAAAAGTACATGAAAGCAGAAATGTAACGTAAGTAGGTTATTGCCGTATTTCAAAATATAAAAAAAAAATATCCTTTTGTATCCTTTTGTATCTACTGAAATGATCCTGTAAATTAATTTTAAACTTATTACTGATGATTTTAGTTGCTTTCTTATAAAAAAATATAAATTAATATATAATACAAATATAAAATATAGAAAGTACAACAATCGTTTCTGAGGTACCTGCAATAAGTTAAAATCAGTTATCACAATATAGCAACGGAATTCCTCACAGATAATTTATTTGAAAGAGCTGCATGTCAGTTTATTGACTTTCTAAGGGCAGTCATATATCGTAAGTTTTTCGATCGAGTTATTGACAAATTACTTTCACAAGTCTATTTTAATGTTACAAATATTGTTTACGTACACTACAGTATTTTGTACACAAATTCTTTGAACAGTTCCTTATAACAAAAAATTGTCTTACAATGTATTTTCAAGCAAAATATAATTTATTTTCTAATGTCTTTGAAGCTATAAAAAGAGCTGTAAAAGCACTTAATGGTTTTCCCATACTTTTCTGTTAATAGTAATTTATATATATAAACATTTATATATATTATATATAAACATGTATATATATATATATATATGCGTGCGTGTGGCATTTTTAATACCGGTACCACCCTTTCGTTTTTTCCCTTTTTTTAAAATTCCCAACCTTAATAATATTTATTTCTCTTAAAACATGTCATTTACTTTCTTAAGTTCAAATGATCTAGTAAATTTCCATATTCATTAATTTTATTCCTTTATTTTATTTATTATATTTTCTTCCTTACTTTAATTTATTTATTATATTCGCATGTTTATGCCTATCCTGTGTCGCGTACTTTACCTTTTTAGTTGTTTTGTTGTGCAGTCTTCTGGTTACACCTAAGTTATAGGCAAATAAATAATAAGTATTATGAATCACCTGTGACTCGAAAGCATTACTTGTACTGAAAAAATAAACACACAAATATTGTAGCAATATTTAACGATTCGTAAAAGAAATATATATCACGAGAAAATTATGTGCCTAGCATGGGTTATGCTTATTTACTCTCATACAATGAGTTTCGATTAATTTCTGCTTTATTAATTATATGTATTGTACAATCAGTGAGCTTAAATGAATTGCATGTTTAACATGCGTAAACAACCCATTCAGTGACATTTTAGCTGCAGGGTGTTTCGCAATAAAATGATATGTGGTGAGCAAATAACCTGTGGGTGGGATAATAAATATCAAAGAATTATATCAGTCTCACAGTTTCAATACCAATTAGGCCTACGGCAGTATAGTACCACATGCTTAACGATTTGCTGGAAATCGATTGATTTTAACCACTTTGCTTCAATGGCTAGTATACTGTCATTAAATATAAGGGTTCGCGGGGTATAAACTGGCTTAAGGATCTTTTCTTCAGAGGTAAACACCGTGACTTCTTCGTAAAGAAAGTTAAGTATTTCTCTTGTCATCGTTTCTAGCAACTTAACGACCTCAGCTGTAATACATGAACATCCAATTCAAATTACCGGTTGATCTTTCAATCCTAGTAATATTTCACATTTTACGGATTAAGTAGGCCTATAAGTAGAAATCCACAATCGGGAAATCGTAAAGAAAAACTCAAAATTCTAAAATAAAGACAGAATAACAACATCTTAGGCTTTCACGGCCGGCGTTGAAATCATTAGAACTGTCGACTGCTGCAGTGAATAGAGGGTGCCAGACGCAGTTACTTGCGAAACGTTGATGGGGAAAAAACCCACAGGACCACGGCCTATTAGTCTGGAAAACTTCTATAATGATTACAAAAAACAAGTTTTTCATTTTTTAAAACACTTTCTGTTTTTTTTTTCGGAACAGTCACACACAGATATTTGGAAATTTGAATCCAATAATGATGTTTTACCTGATCTCACGAATTGTTATGCGTTTTTTTGTAACATGAATGCAATTTTTATTATTTTTAGATAATTATCTTGAAATTTACTTTCTTGTAGGAAAAATATACTTATAATATATTAGCTTATAACCTTTTGACATTAATCTCAGACTGAAGTAATTTCAAAATATATTTCATTCGCCGCCTAACGAGTTTCAACACGGAAAATTTGAGGCTACTGTCAGGTCGTTTATTAAGACAATTCCATTCAATAGGACGCAAGGGCAAGGGATTAACATTGTTCCAGAAAAAAACTTGCATGCAAGAAAGAATATCTGCGCAAGAACTTCGTGGATCCAGAAAACATTCTGCTGCCACCTCTAGACATAAATTTAGAGCTAATGAAACGGTTCTTGAAATCCTTACCCACTCATTGTGAGAACTGTCCTCATTTATCAGAAGCAAAATTGAAAGGTGGTGTGTATGTTGGACCTTATATCAGAAAAATCATGTTCTATTCCAACTTTGAATAAAAAATTAAAGTCAGTGAAAGGGAGGCTTGGATTCACTCAAGCAGGTTGATACCACGTTCTTAGACAACAAAAAGGACCCGCGTTATATTTATATTGTTGTCAACATGCTGGAGAAGTTAAAAAAGTTAGGGTTCGATTCCCCAAACAATTTGAGGATGTCATTGATGATTAAGGTGAGTGTTTCCATCAAGATATCAAAACGATGGAAAAAATGTATCAGGGCCGCTGGAATACCAGTATGATCGGAGACTACTGCTAGTCACTTCACCGAGAAGTTCAGAAGTGTCTCACAGGAGAAAAAGATATGCCAGAAGCTGTAAGGAGGAGAGGGAAAGGAAATGGACACATAACCTACGTATTAAAGAGGTCTTTCATGTTTATACTTATAGAAAAGCTCTTTACATACTGAAATATTAATTTAGTTTTCATTTCTATAGTAAGTTCCGCTAATTTTCTAGTTTGGTACGAAGTCACATTGTCTTTTAAAAAAAGCTTTAAAATGTATTTTTTTGTTGGCCTGTGTTATTTGTCAGTAAATATTGCATCTTTGATAGGAGTGCAATTGTCATGTGGTGTCCACAACAGTCTACTTTTGTTTTCGGTCAATTATTTACTAATTTATTTTATATAAATGGAAATATAATATTTGAGATTAAGTTCAATAATTCATTCCGCGATAGAGTGTATGACATTATTCTTTATATTGTCTTTGCACTTTGGAATTTGAAACATTATTAGCTGAGTTAGCTGAGTAGCATCAGCAATATACACTAGCATGTTCTCAATGTGTTGACGGGTGACAAATATTGACCTTAATGTCGGTATTGATTACGCCTGCAAATACTATAGCAAACCAGCCAGCTTGTCCGGTCGTTGCTACTTAATAGGATTATTTCCTGCATTCCATACAAGACAGTTCAGAACGTTAAGATTCGCAATGAACAATGATACACATAGAGGCCTAGCGCTTAAATTTTCGATAGTATAAGAAGTAAACAACTCACAACCTTCCTACATGTTGTCACAGTTTTTGTATGAATTTTGAATCTACTTTGAATTATTTCAAGTTGCATACGTCGATTTCCCATCTGTTTAGGCCTATATTCCTGCTACTAAAGAACTATACACTAATCAGTAAATTATAGAGTGATGTCACTCTTTAACATAAGTTTGCATTTTTTCTTTCTTATTTATTCCACCTAAAACCCTAACTTACTTATTAGTGATACAGGGTTCCAATAATATAATCTGTATTTTTTTAGTTCTGTTATTTTATCTTCAGCTACTCAAAAATTATGTGAAATGAAAACATTTGTGTCTTCAAATATCTTACGAATAAATGAACTTGACACATTTTCCAAACTAAATTTTGTAGAGATGCGTACGCTTTTCTCACGCAGCGATTCGTGGTCGGGAGAAATTAGGTGGGTTTCTTCAGAAAATCCTCACCTGTAAAATTAATTTCTAGTAACTCAAGCCCTTGTGGTTCCCGGATTTTCTCCGAACGCCATTATCATTTTCATCCCATGAGTGAATCTGTGAGCCAATGGTGTGTCTCGTTCTCTGTTCGTGTTGTCGCCTTAGGTGGCCTCAGCATTGGGCTGATCATGCATCCGGGTAAGCCCTCTATGTCCTTTGTCTGGTCAAATGAGTAGGTATGTGATCAAAAGATACGTAATAATCCCTCTCCCGATAGGTCGCGGTCCTATAATGCCCGGGCGGCTTGGGCCGCTTAAACACATCCTACAGTGGGAGAGATAGGCTAAAAGCTAGAGATAAAAGAATACATCTTGAATTTGCTAAATTTTGCCAGTCAAATTACTAGTTAAAAATATATATTTAATTGTTTGAATGTTTGAAACATTTTTGTCTATAGGTCTATGTTGTTTCCGATATCTGCTGTAGAGAGGAGATATTATGTGGTACCGTGTTTTCCCTTCCATTCCAACCTTCCCCACAACGCCGCCCAACGTGTCAGTTGTTGATTATCGATCTCAATTTGTAGGTTAGGTCCCTGTTATTTGCCACCTCTGGCTTTGTGGGGTCAAAAGATCTCTGTGGAGCATTCTGGTCTCTGTCATCCGGTTTTCTAAAACAGGCATAATACCGGTACGGGACAATTAGATGGGTAACATATAAGTTACAGCAACAGTAGCAATTTCAAGAGCCTACCCATTTGGGCCAGGTAGGTCAGATCCTACTGAGGGGAACGCAAATGTAAGTAAAATTATCAATTACCTGGATAAAACGGTAGGCTATATTTGATGTTAACAAGCCCATAATGTGATATTTATGAAATATGTGTTCACCGAACATAATTACACGATGCGCACAAATGATTGGAGTGGTTTCGTGTTTTGTGTTAGTCATATTATTAGAGGTATGGTGATTGAGTTTGATGCTATAAGATAAGTATTCCTCAAAGTTTCGTATGAATTCCCCAGCAGACATAATAATACAAGTTGCTATGGCCTGAAGAGCGCGGCTGTTGTATCTCCTACTGCAAAAATTATATGATGGCGACGAACAGTGACAAAGATTACGTGAATTTAATTTGAATCAGTCTGTGACTATTTACAGTCTCTTCTTCGTTGAAAAATCCATTACAGTGCACATTTACCTGGTTATGTTAAAAAATTGGCTCATGCCACAGTTGGAGACCCATAGCGTAAACTTTGTCTACCAACAGGATATCTCATTGCCGTCGTGATGTTCGTGACTCCCTGAACACTAGATTTTGAGACCGATGGAATGGTCGTACCGGGAGTCAAGATAACGCACTCATATCGTGGCCTCCGCGTTCTCCCGACCTAACCACCTGCAAATTACAAAGTACAAAACCCGAGAGACGCCGGGCCTTTTAACTAGTTATTCTATATACTGTTTTTTTCATAAACCCCTTTTGTTAAATCATACGGTGTTGTTACGTGTTGCAAGACTGATTATATTTCCTATAGTGAGCAAATCTAAATAAGAGATTTGACTTAAAATCTTAATTTTTAATTTCTCTACCACAGATTTTCGCCATTAGTTCACTTTTTGAGATCCCCTGATTTCAGTATTATAATTTCAGAATATGCCTTTTTTGTGTATATCTTTATCCATTTGTCTGTGTGTGAGCGCCGTGTAAAGCATAGCTCGAAAAAAGAAGAAAATAATCATATGCCAACGAACATTCATATTTGGGTACTAAAAGCTATTATTTTATGTGAAATATTATTTATACAAATTTATACACCCAAGGAAACTGAGAATCCTTGCCTTATCAAACGAATATATTTTAACATTTTTTCTAAAAGGATCAAAGAACAAATGCACTCATCCTTACGATTTTATTCATAGGCCTATAGGAAGATCTTGGGAACGGAAAATGAACAAAATTTGGCATGTAGACCAGTATTGAAGTTTGTAGAACGTTTTTCCACTCTTTCCCTATACTGAATTCTCTTTGTACTCCAAACAAACAAAGAAACAATTACACAGATTATAACAAATTTTATTTCACTGTAGGTTATTGATTGACAGTCTGTTTCATATTGGTACACCAAATAAGATTTCTCCGCAGTTAAATCCCATGTTCAAATAACACACGTGCGGTTAAATATTTGAGGGATGTTTACAAAACAGCGGGTTTACACACGCATATGTGCATTAAAAGTAATTTTGCAATCGCACATAATACATTTTGTTTGAAGTAGTATTGATATATTACACCGCTACTGATGGCAGATGCGTTTGTCAGTGATTAATTTAGGAACCACATTAACCGAGTTCAGATTTGGTTATTTACTAGTACTTTTTGTTTGTTTTATAGGTCTCTGCATTGGAAACATATGGGGCCTGGCACGTCAGCGGGGAAATATAGGGTGAAATCGGTGAGTAATGAATAGATGACATTTGCTACCATTACGGTTACCTACTCTGTTTTCAGAAATTTCTGCATGAGATTGCAATAAGATAAATACGGTTTGTCGGTACAAATTGAGAATATCAAGCACTATCTTCACTGACTGAACGGAAATGTAAATTACTTTAATAAGATGCATTCTGAGTTACACTACAGGACAAGAATTGAAAATTCTCAAAATATAATAATTTTAAAAATGATCTTGCCATTTACTCGGTGAAGAAAGATTGGGGCATTATTGAACTTTAAGAACGAACGCGCTTATGGCATTTTATTGAAATTATAATTTTTAAACATACGTACATAGCCTAAAAACAAGCAAAATTACCATGCATTACAAAATCATAAGCCCCGCAGATAGCAAAGCTTGTTTTAGAGGATGCAATTACCATAGGTCTATCTGCTATATATAAACCAAACTTCGTAAGTCATGAATGCACAGCCAACGCACCAATTAAAAAGAAGTATTCAATTTGAGATTAATTGCCATAACAACCGGAAAAAAAAGCATTGAATGAGTTGGACGAAACTCACTTTGCATTTTTTTTTGTTTGTTTTTTGTTTGTTTGTTTGTTCTTTTGTTTTTTTGTTTGTTTTTGTTTTTTTTGTTTTTCTTAGGGAACTCGTATGTGAGGTCTCTTTTTCCCTCGAGCTTCGCACTTGAATTGTGAAATGTATATCGAAACAGGGAATTTTACTTTTTAACTATCAATTGTTTTAATTGATTATGCATGATTTGGATAAGGTTAATGAATATGTGGTACGTTTTAGTCGTTTCATTTCGAATCTTGTATGCCCATATGGTAGCACAAGATTCGTTCATTTATTTATATTTGTTACGGAAAGACAACAAATTTAAGAAAAAATATATAATTCATCAAAATGATGTGTTAATGAATTAAAAACAATATTTTTTTCTGTTAAATAAATTATTTAAATAAAACATTTAAATAAAACATTTATCATTTGAATAACTAATCGTAGGCGAATCCGCGGGCGCTTGCTTGTAACTTATATTAATGGAAATTTACAAATATACACACAAATTATGTACCGTACCTAAATTAAAATTAGTTAACAATGTTTAGCAAATACATAAATAGGGAATACAAAATTACAAAAATAGAATTTTAATTTTGTAGTTGAAAGAAATTAAGACGAAACAAATAAAAAAACAAGACACTTATAACATTTACTTGTATTTCCAGCTTTGCAATCGTCGCGCAACGTTTGAGAGAAGCATTCAAGCGATAGGCCTATTTGCTTTATTGCAAGGGAACACGTAGGCCCTCATATACAAATTTGATACTGCCCTAAACTTGATAATTGCAGAATTGCATCTCGTGGTGCAGTGGGAAAAAGAATTCAGTTCTGAAATTTCGATTTTCTAATTCTAACCATTGCCTGAAATTAAAACTTCTTTAATGCACGAGAACGTCTACTTTATTTTCCTTGGTATATCCAAAAATAATACTACAAATAAAAAATGCAAATATAACAGTGTAGGCTTTCACGGCCGGCTACATCATGATTGCTTAGATTTCCCGGGCTTGTAGTCCAGTTGGGTTGTTTATTCCCGACGTTTCACCGAAGGCGACAATTTCAGTACTGCCCAGACCTGCGAGAGAGAAGGACGTACCCTTGAAGATGCCGAACGAAGCCTTCGGTGAAACGTCGGGAATAAACAACCCAACTGGACCACGGCCTACAAGCCCGGGAAATCTGAGCAATAAAAAAATGCAAAATTTTCAACATTTGGCCAAAATTCAACCAACCCAATTGTTTTTCGAATAGTTGTGTCATCTATTTTAAAAGAGTTTTATTTATTAACTAATAACTGCAACAATTGAAAATATGCCTTGAAGTTAATGTTAGCCTATAACTTTGAAAAGCACAGGGAAAAAATAATGAAAAACCCGGTATTTCTTTCAATAATTCTTTAACCCTGGCCGTATTGCATATTTCATTAACACTTGAAACAAAAAATAATGCATTAAATATTAATTACGCCTTTCAAATATTGACAGTTTTGTTGCGCGACGTCATGTTCAGCGAATTGACACGCTTCGTTGTACCGGTACTTACTTGACAGTAGGCATACATGGCACACGTTCCTGATCAACATGTTCCTAGGCTGTAGGAACAAACTTAGTATCAACATTCAAAATTTTCGATCACATACGACCGTTGGATAACGTTAACCTTTTTAAATCTAACTTCACTTTCAAAAAATCTTCTTTTTACTCTGATGGATATGATTGGTTCAATTATTAAAATATGCAGAACTCGTATTTCTGGTTACCAGAGTGGTATTATCTGTAACAATAAGAATTTAAAATAGGATAATTATTCAGTACTGTAGTGCGGGAGGATATTTTATTCCGTACACTGCATTTGTATGATTTTGCATTTACAATACTCTTCAACTGATTTCATTCTTCCTATAATGACTTCTCGGTTAGTTCTTTTGTGTCGGTCATACGGTACATTAAAATAGGCTATTTAAGTAGCAAATATGAATAAAACGCCAACTTTCTTGCAGAAGAGTTTAGAAAAAATTAGGGTATTCTAGCAATATTATCCTTCAGATTTAAAATACGATTTACACGAAAATCTGAAGGAGTTTTTACCTAACTTATTTTTGTTAACAGTTTCAGTGCAAGTTGCATAACGAAGCGTCACCTCAATAATAGTGTGTTGGTATGTTATCAGAAAGTTAAATATCCATCGTAACCTTTAATAATACCATATATTTGCTGCATTAAAGCAATCAATAAAATATGATATCGATCAAGGCAATAAAACATACTGATTATAATTTATTGCTGGGCGACATGATGAGCGTTTCCATATATTATTCATCTTGTTACATTTTCTCTAGCTATTACATTAACTTTTTCTTTTTCTGTTTCGTTTTACCTCTCCCTTATATGGACCTTTATGCGGCCCGCGCCACCCGGGCCGCGACCTGTAGGGAAAGGAATGCTCACAACAACAGAGAGACAACTTAAAAAAGCATATTGCAATCAAACATGGACAATGGCCGGTTCCTCCAGATCAACTCATTGTGAAACACTATACACCATTTAAACGCTTTATACACTCAATAGGCTTCAGTTCATTATAGATAATAATAATATAGGTTTAGATAACAAAGATGTACAATGATAGAATTTTATAGCAAAATTGTAATTTATTAGAATTAGCTAAGAAACCATTAACTTAATGATTGAATGTACATAACATTGTAGATACTTGTATATAATTAATATTTGTAATGAAGACATAGCATGTAGTATTGCAAACACTTAAGCAATGGAACATGTTGTTTTAAATCAATAAATAAAATTAAAAAAACACAGACTTTTTTACCAGACAAGGACATGGAGGGCCTCCCCGGATGAGTGATCAGCCCAATGTCGGGGCCACCTCCGAGGAACACAAATAAGACGAGACACACCATTCACACACACACCCCGAACAAGTCGAGGGATGAAGATGATAATGACGGCCAGATGATACCAGGGGACCACAAGGGCCTAATGTTAGCTGACATTTGTCTCACAGATGAGGAAACACCCCGGAAAAACCTCAACCAGGTAACTTGTCCCGACCAGGAATCGAACCCGGGCCCACTGCGTGAGAGGAGCGGTGGACTATTACATTATCTCATTCAATATCTCAACCTCTCCTCTCTCTTCGTGCCACATCCTTTGTCGGTCGTGCTTTCTTTCTTTCTTTCTTTCTTTCTTTCTTTCTTTCTTTCTTTCACACTCTTTCTTTTTCCATTGGTTTACCAATATTAGGTTTTTTTCTGTAACGGGTGATTCAAACACCACCTGATGTTATAGATTACTTGTAGGTTAACGAAAGTTTTTAGTTAATACTTTGGTCTTAATGTTATTGATATAAATATATTTAAGCTTTTCTAAAATATTGAATTGTTTTTTTTTTGTTAAAATAATTCTATCTGAGCCAGGGACTTAGCCAGGATTTTGGTTCTTGGGTCTGGGGGTAGGTACTCCGATATTTTGTAAAATTAAGCCTTCATTTTTTTAACGTTTTTTTTAGTTACATACAAAATACTGTAGGTGTTTTAAAACTTACCAAACTTTTACCATTCCAAAATAATAGCATTAAAAAATTCCATTCAATTTCCTTACAGCTGTTATTAAGTACTGGTAATCTATTATAAAATGTCATAAGGGTAATAAAACACTTTATTTAAGAATACTAAATTAGAACATTCTAATTCAATGAGATTTTCGTAGTTTTTTTATTTTTTATTTTTTTTTTTTCATTTTTATTTCGGGCGGGGGCTGGATTTCTCGAGCCCTTTTCCTGGCTACGTCCCTGATTTATGCGCCCTGCTTGCTAATAGTTCACGGGTTCAAATCAGGCAAAAAAAAACGTGTTTTTTTAACCATAAAATGTGCAGTAAAGACGCCGGTCATATTTCATGATTTGTGTAAATTTACGTCCTTTTCACGCTACCTATTTCTATCTCTCCTTCGCCACCCTGTCATAGTCGATTACCCAATCCATCAAATTCGGGCCTTTTTAAGGGAACAAAGTTTACAATCACATTGATGGCAGAGGTCTACAGGAAACGGCCTTAACTAGAAGTCCCCAACAACACAAAATAACCTGTTTAGAATTCTTACAACTTACTGCCCTTATTTAGCTCTACTGGTACTTGAAACTCTAAAATATTTCGAAATTATGGTCCACGGCATACTTTCAAAGCACTGTAGACTTCTGTCAAAATGTAGATATGTGTAGATATGTCAAAAACATAACTACTATTGGTCTTGCTGTGGAAGAGCTCGGACGGCATGACGTCACACTTGTAATATCGACGTGTTTGTTGCGACCGGCGTCGTTTAGTGGCGCGGAGGTCGACCTGCTCTTTCGGTAGTGACATCTGAACGGCACGCAAGGCAAACATTTGCCCAGTAGGAGGAAAACAGTACCCTAGAGACGCCTGGCGTCGATTACACGAAATGCAAGTGTACAACTGATGCCATATGAATTTGACCGCTGGGTTTCATCCAGATAATAATTATTTACTCTTTCTGATCAATAATGCAGGGAGTCTGGGGCTGTCCCTTGGTGTGGTCAGGGTGCATTTTATTTGGACATATCTGTATTTGACGGATGCATATTCATGTGTTAATAAAACACGTAGCCTGTCAGTGAATGAAATTGCCACATAATAAATAAGTTAACACAATGATGTCAAAAATAATAACCATAGTTTTATCGAGTGTAAAAGTGATGGATATTAACAGGGTTATGATTTTTAGGTGCAGTTTCCATATGGAAAAAAGAAGGGAAAAGATGTAAAACAATACACAATGTAACCGTAGGCCTAACCCGTAATGTAACAAACTAACAATCTCGAACAGCAGGCTCTTATTTTGTTGGACACTCTTTGTGAAAATAAACTATTATTTCAGAACTGGCTTGCCCTACAAATTGCCCCTGTGACATAGGGGATGCACGAAGCGGCCCCGGGTTCGATTCCTGGAAGGACAGGTTTCCTTGGTGAGGTTTTTCCTTTACCTGTCTCAGGAAACTATCTGAAAATCTATGGATATCACCTGGCCGTCATTATTACCTTCATCCCATCCTCGCCCGAATGTATATTTGTGACTGGTGGGTTTCATCCTATGTGTTCATGTTGTCTTGGATGTGGCCGGTCAGCCGGGGAAGCCCTCCATGTTCTTGTCTGGTCAAAAAAGTAGATGATCCATAACAAGACTCCCTTCCCCGACAGTTCTAGGCAGTGTGGCGCACGGTTTGGGGAGATATTAAAAAAAAAAAAAAAAAAAATAAAAAAAAAAAGCAATATGTGTCAAATAAAATGAAATTAAAATATTCCGTTATTTATTGCTAGAACACAAACTGCAGTGGCTGTTTACAATAAATTTGAATTTAAATTAACGATAAAGACTGTTGGAAATTCTCAAACGATAACAATTAAATTCTATTGTCTAGAAGTAAGGATTCAATAGCTCCTCTCTACCACATTTGAAATAATTTGTGCATATTGAAAACAAGCAGTATCTCTGGGATTTAATTCACAGTCAATAACGTAACATTTTATAGAAAATTACGAAAGAAGCCGAAAATGACCTTAAGATACCATAAAAATGATTTATCTCTTGGTGATGAAAAATGCAAAATAATACCGTAACAATTGCCCTTATTTAATCAATTGATTCATGATAAGAGTTAGTATGTATTCGAGCTAATGTTCATATAACAAAGATGCAAAATCATCAAATGACTTGTGCTTGTCAATATACACACTTTCCTGATTTTGAAGTATATCACTGCTACGTGGATAAAATCGATGTATTCCCGCAAGCGTGATCACGTGGTTACTAATTTGGCGGTGCCGGTAAATCTCCTGAAAGTTCTTAAAGTTTATCTCGCAATTCGGTTATAGACATTGGAGCTGTGATAAAATAGCAAGTGATTAGAATAGTGAAATGGAGTCTGTGATAAATAGCAGTTCATCAATTTTAAAATGTACTGATATAAAGGTAAAGCAAGAACCTGTTAATGTCGGCGTCACATTGGAGGCAGAACGGGGGGGCACTCGTATTAAATTGGAGAATGAACACGTTCCTCTTATTTTGGATTTAATGCAGACACCGAAAGTAAAACACGAAATAACGTTTGACGAATTTTGCAAATTTGAGGAAAACAAAGAATGTTTAAACGTGCATAACCAGAAACAGCACCAAGAAAATGACCCTAAGGCTGATTTTGGGTTTTCTACAACTCAGTTTTTTAAAACTGCAGAGGCTTCATGTCATGTTTGCAAAAAAGCTTTTCGTCGTAGAGCCCACCTTAAGAGGCATCTTCTTTCTCATTTTGAACACATTCCTTGCCCCCTCTGCGAAAAAACTTTTCATCGAAAAGACTCTCTCCAAAGGCATCTTCTTTCTCATACTGGAGAGAATCGATATTTTTGTGACGTGTGCAAAGGATCATTTGGATTGAAAACTTCCTTGATAAATCATTTTGTTTTACATACAGGAGTGAAAGAATATACCTGTGAAGCTTGTAAGAAATCATTCAGTGAGAAAACCACTTTACGAAGGCATATTCAAAGTCACTCGGGAGAAAAACCTTTTTCATGTGAAGTTTGTAATCAAGTGTTTACAAGAAAGGCGTATATAAAATACCACGATTTACATGTTCACAAAGGAGTAAAACCGTTTTCATGTAAATTATGTCACCAAAAATACTCCAGCCAAGGAAGTTTAAATCAACACCTTCGTACTCACACTGGCGAAAAACCATTTTCATGTTCTGTTTGTAACAAAACGTTTTCTCAGAAAATTGGTCTGAAGGGGCACTTCCGCACTCATACAGGAGAGAAACCGTTTTCGTGTAGTACATGTTGTATGAAGTTTGCTTTGGGTTCCACATTAAGGAAACACCAGCGTAGACGTGCTCACAAGTAGTAAACCCCTTTCTAGTAACACTTTTAAGCTGGCTTTACATTTACGAGTAACTTGTATAAGGGTAGGCTGTTTGGATTGTCTTGCACAAGAAATTGTACAAGTCATTGATAACTTGTGTGTATTGGTACTCGCAACTCATAGGCTATAGCAATCTAAGTAAATGTCATCTGACTTTCATTTAAGTTTGTCCAAGTTGTGATATCCGGAGCTCTGCTGCCAGGCAGGGTCACACATGGACATCAAGTTAAATGGGCGCTTGTGCACTGCCTACATAGTAAGGAGGAATGGAGGAGTAATCTCACAAAATAACTGTATTACCTGTGAAAATTCTATATTACTGGACTAATCTTTACTGTAAGAAGTACTAAGAGTGCTGTGCCTCCATTACCACATACTCTAAATACCTTATTACAAAATTTGCAGTTAGGCCTACACACACACACATATTTTTCTGTGAATTATGCTTTATTCAATTCTGATGCTCTTCTAATCTCGCTTCTATTTCATCTGTCTTCCCAGTAAGCACTCTTGGATGTTTTATTGGTTATTTATTCGATAAGTTTACATAGGCTTTTAGTGTTTCAGTGTGGGACCAGGATACCAGGATTTTTAAAAATAATTTATGAATCTTCTAAGTACTTTTCCCCAATCACTATTGTTATGGAATATATCGCTGTAACACTTGTATGCAGTGTTACTCATTACTGTCCTGTCCCTTGACCGAGAGTATGGGCAATAGTTTGCTAGGTGGTGAGTGTCATGCAAACATAGCTTTTTTTAGCCGTGAAGGCATCACATACAATAAGTCAGACCCCTATGTTTTATAAAAGCTAGAATATAAATTTAGCAGGATGTCAGAAGAAAATATGGAAAAGTTTACATCTTAGGTCTTACATAATTCAGTTTTGTCTCTGTTTCTTTTTTGTAGCCTGTTTTAATGACATTAACAAAATATCAGCTATAACAGGATGTTTTCTCTTAAATTCTTTTAAGAAAACTTATTTGCAGTCCGTCAACTAACAATAATGTAAACTGATATCCCATTCATATACTAGTACTCCCGTACAAATACTTGTGTATGTAAAGCCACCTTTAAGCTCCACTTAAATTAATTATATTTTTGTTCGACAATTTATTGTATTTTCTTTAAAACCTAGGCTTTTTATTATTTAATATAGCACCTGAAGGTTGAAAGTATTATTCCTTGGTGCAATAATAGTCTAAGGTACCTAATGGTATTAAACCTCAATTGAGAAGAAAATGTTATATTCTTATATGTTTGTAAACTTATATTATATTCTTATATTTTGAATCCAGAGTTTCACACATAATTTTGAGCATACTTCAGTTAAAAATGAGTATAAATGAAACAGATCAGTATAATCATTAAATGAATATTATGTCATGGTCCAGTAAAAATCTCAAGTTTTAACTGTGCTTTAAATCAGAAAACAGCTAATATGAAAAGCAAGATATAAGTTAGTTTAGATTGACTGTTATAAAGGGTCCAGTTTCTGTTTTGGTTGGAATATCCTCTTAATGCAGGAAATAAACAGTGTATAGGCTAGTATGAGATTAAGATTTTTTGTTAGGAGCTTGTATGAGCTTAGGTACTGCACGTTCCTTGTGCGTATCTGAATGGAGATAGAGAAATTATTGTTTTTTTTTATTTATTTTGGGAACTTTAATGTTTATGTGTGCCAAGTTTTACAATACTAGTGTGAAATTTACATGGGTAAAATTTTTATGGTTAAACAGCACCATAAGCTTACATTGTCAGCTAATATAACAAAATCATGCTGACGGCTTTCAGAAATATGCTATCACTACCACCAGATATCCAAAACTTCTTGAATTGAATGTTTTATACATTGTTCACCTTTGTTCTGAATGTAGTTGGATAAAATGAACAAAAAAGACAAGCAACAAGTAGTACAAATAACTCCAAAGATCTTGTTTTAAGTGTGGTTTCTTTGCTTTCAGTTGGTCATGTAGGCCTACCAATTTTTTGAACCAACAGAGAAGTTGTTTTATTGAGTGAGATTTAATGAAATTGTGAGAAATTTTATTTTCATGTTATTCTAGTCCCTGGTTTCAATCTTAGTTTGTAGGAAGTTGAATGACAGTATTATTTGGATGCATTTCTAGACAGTTATCATGCGACATAATATTATAAAGTCACCCACACCATATGTGTTAAATATAGGCCTACCTAAGAAATATGTTCCCTTTTTTGGATAAAATATCCTCTTATATACTAAATAAACACAATTTATAGAAGATGTTTAGTTGGGAGTTTGTATGACAAAGTTTATTGTTACAAAGGAACATGTTCTTATAATATGTTCAGTTTGGATGAAATATCCTCATTATACAGGAAATAAATATAGTTTATAGGAGAAGGTCAAGATTTTTTCATAGGAGCTTGTAAAGCAAGGTTAAAAGTCCGTAGGGAAATATTTCCCTTTTTGGATTAAATATAGTCATTTTAGTGGAAATAAACACATGTTATAGGATTATGTTAATAATTTTGTTAGGAACTTGTGTGACAAGATTAAATGTCCCTAAAAAATATGTTAACAGGTGTTTTCATTAGCAATATGCTTAGTTCATTAAATGTGTTAGTATTAATCAGTTATTATTGGGAACTCGTTAGGTGAGATGGGCACATTCCAAGCATTTAAGCATTTCTCGTGTTCAGAAATATTAAAGGACATTTTCTATCATATGTAAAATTGGAACTAATTTTTTTTTATAGTGAAAAGAATTATGACATTGATATAATTCATGTGAACATTTAAGACTACAAGTAAGATTTTTGCACATTTGTGAAAAGTCACATTAAATTACTGGGAAGCATGTATTCATCAACTGAAGTAGGCCTACTGTTAAAAATTTATTCCTTTTCACTGCTACTGATGTATGAATTTATCACATAAAATCAAAGATATAAGATTAATAGAGTAGGCTAGTGCTTTATACAGAAAGTTACAATTATCATTTATGGAAATCTGCAATTCCATTACAATTTTCCTCATTGATTTAAAACTTACAGACCATTGATGATTTCACTGGACGATTACTTGTATTAATGCATAAATTCAAGGGTTAAAATTATAGATGAGTTCTTTTGCCTTCTATTTGAAATGTAACACTGAATTTTACTTATTTCTAACAATGGAATTTTTGTATAAATATTGATCAAATCTTCCCTTTTTTAATTGGCAAATCGAGCAATTCTATTATGTACCCTTATATATGTTGCTATAGACATCTGTATTACAGCAGTGATGCAACTAATTCACATGTATATTTCTTAAAACCCTCTTAAAATAAAATAAATATTTAAGTGACATACATTCTTACCATAATATGTAGGCCATTAATGGTTAGAGAAATATTTAGAATGTGTCTAGACATAGGTGTTGAGATTTATTTCCCATGTGGGGCTAATAGCTTAAACTAAAAATATTTTATAATATAAATTAAATCAAGATCACCTCTTAAAATTAATAATAGTAATAATACTAATTATAACAACAATAACAATAATAATAACTTTTAACAAACACCTCCACTACCTTCCAGTAGGTTTTTGGGGCTTTCACACTTTGAAGAACTTGATATATAAAGTACTAAACTCGGTGGCACTATATCCGTGGAGGGGCCAAGCCTATTATCCGACTTCTGCATCATCTACCTTAGGCAGATGGCAGGTTTGGAGGTTGGGCTAGTGGTCAGCATGCCGACACCCATGGCCATTAATGACAGTTTGCTTGACCAAAGCACTAACTAAATTAAATACAAAGATATGCCAAACTGGATACTTGCCGCATATGTCCACATTGTTTTAAAAGATTTTGAAGAAGAGAAAGAAGATATTAGAAACATTGAGAGAAATTTCCTTTCCTAGTTTCTTCTGAGCCTAGTTCCATAATCATCAGTAACAGTCATTGTTTGTGAAACATTTTTCTGAAGTGGCCTATTAACTTAGTTTGTTGTTGTTGATGATGGTGATAATAATAATATTAATAATAAATCCCAATGATAATTTTTCTATGGGACCATAGTTTATTACATGGTTCCTTCCTGGTCTTAGATGCCTATGTCTGATGTAGTTATGGCTAGTCATCTGATCTCAGATATTGATTTGAACTACAGGTTCTATTCCTTTCTAGTATAAATTTTCCTCTATAGTGTTTCGAGTCCTAAAGAGAGTGCTAACTATAATTGTGCTAATTGTACTCTTAATTATTAAGACTACAATTAGCACAGCTGTAGAATTGAATAAATAATTACATTATTTCAGATCTTACTGTGAAATGAGAATGTTATGTTTTATTGTTTTATTTATATGTAAGTTTAACGACCTTTGTTCCATAATTCATGTGTTTTAGATATTGGTTAGCTGGTCTATGTACTGGCCACTTGTTTTAAAGATTAACATTGTAATTGTTATGAACAAAATAAAATAAAATAAAATAAAATATGGTGTCTTTCAAAAGGTATATATAAAAGGTGACGGGTTGGATCCCAGCCTAGGTCTATGACATTTTTCTGTGCAAAACTATGACAGACCCATATTTGTACATTTGGAGGCATGTAAAATAACTGCTACGGGTTATTCCGACGAACCGGCGATGGTTTGTAGTACACCTCGTCGTTAAAAAACCATTTAGCCTAGCCTAGCCTAGCCTAAATTTGTACACTCCATGGGATCTTAGGTCCTGCAATCCTAGGTCCAACCACCATCAAGCTGTGCCTTGAGAAAATGCCCTTAGACTATGTTCGTCAATTTCGCAATCACTAACCAGGCAGTAGAATCACAAGGTATAGCCTATCCAAGTAAACAACAAGCATGAAAAAATGCGAACGTTCCTTACATCGTAAATAATTATTTTTTTTGGTTAATCTGGAAGATCTCGAGGGCTAATTAGGTAAATGCATTAGTTTCTAGTCAAAACTTCGGGTTCATCAGCCCTGGGATGGAACCCAGTCCTAATGAATATAACCATAACCCCGCAGAGAGCATGTTATTTTTAGGCGTAAAATGTGCAGCATATTTTCCTTGGGAAGGAAGGTAAAGCCTGTGATCTAGTGTCATAGATTTACTGCAAGTTAAAGACTCTCCGTACCTCAAAACTACTTATCTGTTAAGTCCTCTAATAGGGTCTTTCCTTAGGTGATAGGTTGACTCCTAATCACCAGGGGCCTCAAGGACAGAAGGAAATGTAAGATTAAGTTAACGAAGTGTTTAAAAAGGCCTGCGAAAAACGCATTACTTCTATGTCCTCTGTTAACAGACACAAACTCCAGCAAACGCATAATCTTATGTAAGCGATGAACTTACGTTTTAGCAGACCTTGTAAGCGAATTTAGAAAATTTCAACAGAGTATGCACATCCAGTCACCTTAGTAAATAGAAACGAAGACTGTAACTTAAACGACCTTTAATCACGAACATAACATTCAAGTTGAATTAATCTTATTTTCTGGGTTCTTGTGCTTTAATGTTTTTGTACTGTTCCACTAACATTGTTTGTTGAAGTGACAAGAATAGAAACTTATTTACTGACTTTTGTCACCAGGCGTTTAGTGACGTTTATAGCATAATGTCATACAAAGTTGCATGAGAACAGAAGGAGCCCATTGATACAGTTTAGAGCCACTATTGCTTAAAAATTAACCAAATAGTTTTAAACACACCTTTATTGTCCAGCTATTAACTTACAGCCATTCAGTGAAAATACTGTATGCTATATATAGATACTGTAAGGATATTGGATATGAATAATAGCTCCATCTTAGTACTTAAACATCATGTCTTATATTTAGTGAATAATAAAATAGCCTACTATTATTATGCTATTATTATGCTGCTGCTGCTATTTCTGTTGCTACTGTAGCTGCTTTAATTGTCATCATAATCATCATCGCCGTAACCATCTACATCCTCATCTTCTCACTAGGCTACAATAATTTATTTTATATAATCATGAAGTGTAAGACTCAATTTCAGCAATTTACCATTTCGTTTAAACCGTAGGATCTTACTAAGAGCAAAATTCTGTAAATTACAGTAGCGTCCTGCTAATCCTGACTAGATGGAACGGGACACTGTCCGAATCACCGAAAGTCCGGATTAAACGAAATTTGCCTTAAAATGCACGAACTATATTCTAATACAAGTTTTAGGTGGCTAAAACCATAAAAAAATATATGTTCTTCCATAAATATAACTTGTCGTGTGACTTAATTTTAGTTTTAAAACATTGTATACTATACCTAAGTTTTTAACGTACGAACTAATGCAGAGGTTTTTTTTTTTTATCCTGGTGTGTGATTGTGTGTGAATGTTTCTTAGCTGGGGCCTCTAGGTAACGCAGTTAATTTGCAACCGCAGGTCTCTGATATCTCTTTTACTGATCGATTTTGCACCGCAACCGCAGATCACTACGATACCTCTTTTACCTGAGTGAAACTGCACTTATTGCTTTAAAGTATTTGTGATGAGAGGTTAATCCTTACTCGTACGGAAACTTGAAGAAATAAGAAGAAGAATGGAGGTAAATAGAGTGTGAAACAATCTGTAATTTTTCCCGGGGTCGCTATTGAGAGATGCTGGGTTATTTATTTCGCCGTACATTTGTGACAGCGGAACAGTGGATGTACTTACCTACAGAATAAGGTATTCTGCGGCTTTTTACACCCGAACAAAATTACATGTACTCACTTATGTAGAACGTAAGTACCTTGTGTCGAGAAACAAATACATTAACCACCAAATCATTTAGGTCCATTGCGAGTTAAATGCATAAAAGATCGCGGGGTTTCCAAATCTCCTAACAGATTAAAAGATTTTTCTCATAGCTAAAATATTCCCCAACTGTTTGACAACATGAAATTTTATTCCGGTGGCTGTGTAACATCTACAATATAATTAGGCATTTAATCATTTTAATCATTTAATCATTTATTTTTACAACCTTACACATACAAAATGTATGTAATGGTATAGTCAAGGTAACAATAAAATAACAATGTTAAACTAAATTACAATTGTAGGGTTCCTACTTGCTCGTAAAATTCCTCCACTTTGTAAAATGGATTTTCCGCTAGCCATCTCTTTATGGTTGCTCTAAATCTTGGCAAGCTAATATCATGAGCACATTGAGGTAGTTTATTAAAAAGTTTTAAAGACATAGCATGAAATGACCTTTTTGTTTTACATAATCTAACTGCAGGCTCAATTAAAAGATAATTTGATCTTGTATTATGATTATGTACATCATGAGCACTACTATATTCATTAAGTCCACGTTTCACCGTTAATAGGCATTCGAATATATACAAATTAACTATAGTAAAGATGTGCTCCTTCTTGAATAACGGCAGATAGTCAGTGTAGATTTTTCTATATTTTTTGTCATATATTTAAAATTCAATCCTTACAAAATTAACCATAGATCAGTAAAACCGCATTTCCCAAATCAGTTTAATCGAGGACCATTTTTTAAGTTAAATGGTTCTTAGGACCAACCTATTCTTGCATCTTGGAAATAACATTTAAAATATTTTGGTTTTGAGTTACATATAGCCTACTTGTATTTTTAAACTGTTAGGTTGATTGAATCCGAGGAGTTTCCAAAATAAAGTAAGTAGCCTCTCCTGATACGGAAGCAGTCATTACGGTCTTTGGGAGTCGTCATGATGGCCACATACCCTCACTTCTGCCATATGCCAATGCAATATCAAGACAGCTTGAGGCAGCAGCGGTCAGACTTTTCTGTAAGAGATGTAGCACAAGTCTGTAGTATATTTATAGTATCCATTAAAATTTTCTTAAGTTTATATTTAGTTTATATCCCCGATGAGGTCGTTGGAATTTTTCAATTTACCTAATCCTTCTGGTGGCACTATGGCCCTGGGGTCGACTCAGCCTCTAACAGAAATGAGTACCAGGAGCAATCCTGGGGGTAAAGGCTGACAACCTTACCACCTTCATGTGCCGATGTCTAAAAATCTGGGAGCCTCAACCTCCTGGAACCCTCTGGGCCTCCATGGCCTGTAATAGGGAACACTTTACTTTAGTTTACTTTATATTTAGTTTAAATTACATGTTCCTATAAAGTTGTTCCTATAAAGTTGCTCAAGATCAGCTGGACATATCTCGAGGTTCATGAACCATTATTTAATAAGCGCTGACCTAGAGGAAATGTAAGACATAACTTTGTTTACTCTTTACGTGCTTTGTTGCAATAGAACGCAAGAGAGAGTTTATATTCTTGTTTTAACAAGATTAGTATATTATTGCAGTCGGGTTGCAAGTATGTTTTGAGGTCATGATAGTGCGCCCATAAACTTGATAGTGCGTTCTCGGGGAAAGACCATACTTTGCAATTAAACTTGCATTCTGGCTCATTACAATGTATTGATAAAGTTTCACACAGTAAAAACAAAGTAATTGTGTCTGCAGATAAGTTAAGATTACGGTTCTCTGTCTGCATAATAAATAATAGGAAATTATTAACTTCATACAACCTAGTTAAGAAGTTGATTACTTTGGATGCTGCTTCCCTGGCGCTGTAGTGCCTTTCGTTAGTGTTATTATTAAAATGCAGTTTTTCCCCCCAAATGTTATGCAGTGTGGAAGTAGATTAACTCTGCAGATTAAAGGGGAAAGTAATTAACATTAAAGAAACCATAAAAACCGTTTCGTGTTTTCTGATAAAATTCATGGTTAATTGAAATAAGTATATTTTACGAGGGTCATCCACAAAGTAAGTTCCGATCTCCGATAAAGAAAACAAAAACATCAATAAGCAAAAATATTTTTTGCAAAATTTACAGAGATTCACTGGATATTTCTCTACATAGTCACCACCGTTATTGAGGCATTTATCGTACCTCTTCACCAACATTTGTATGCCCGTGTCAAAGGACTCTGCCGCCAACGTCTGGAGTCATGAAATCACTGCCGACTGTATCTCAGCGACGTTGTGGAAACTTTTTTTTTATTTTAAGCAAGAAATCGCTTCATCATACAGAAGAGATGGAAGTCACTTGGCTCGAGGTCGGGGCTGTAGGGTGGATGGTCGAAGATCTCTCATCCAAACTGAAGCAACTGATTCTGTGTGGTGTTGGCTGTATGAGGCCATGCATTGTGCAAAAGAATAACGCCTCTTCTCAGCATTCCACGTCTCTTGTTTTTGATCGCCCTCCTCAGATTTTTCACCCATGTTTCATCCCCAGTGACAACATTGTCGAGAAACTCATCACCTGTATCTTCGTACCGCTGGCGGCAGAGTCCTATGACAAGGACATTCAATTGTTGGTACATTGCTAAGATAATTGCCTCGATAAGGGTGCCTCATATGTAGAGAAGTAGCCAATAAATCTTTTTAATTTTTGAAATAAGTATTTCTTACTTACTAATGTTTTTGTTTTCTTTAGCCTATCGGAAATCGGAACTTACTTTCTGGATGACCCTCGTATTATTCTCTGCAGAATTGCATCATTAACACTCTCAGATTTCTGTTTTCTCTGGAGATTGTCCAATCTAGGGTTGTGTGCAGTGTTCAATAACTGTGTTAGTGTATAGTAGCCTATGTCCTTTGTTTTTCCGACCCAGGTGTAAACATGGCCTTCCTCACCGCATCAGAAGAATGCATATATTTTATTTTAAATTTTTTATTTAATACGTATTGGCCCCTGTCCTGGATTCCTATCAGAGGCCTCTACATGCACTTTTCGATTTTCAAACTAATTTATAATTACATAGGTTATGTAAACTGTTTATAACTTAATCTAAAGAATATATATATAAGGAAAGAGAGAGAGGTTAATAATAACAATTAACACATTAATAGGAAAACAAAACAATACACTGTTAACTTAATAATATACTAACTACACTAACTAACTAAATACACTGAACAGTAAGCGATCCTCATTAAGAGCAAATACGTTGTAAAACCATTCCTTCGTGAGACACACCGGGCATGGGCGATGGAGTGAGACGAGGCCGTCATGTGTTTTGAAAATTCGGTAACTGCACAATTTTTCCGTAGTTCGAGAGTGTAGCTAGTATATCTCATATCCTAATCCATAGGCAGAAAAAGCATATTATTGTATCATATTGTCCTACAATTAAGTACAAATGAAAATATCATTTTTTACAGATCTATAGGAACAGCTTCACGTTCCCAAAGTGTTGAGGACGCAAGCATCATATATGAAAGAAAGGGCGCCGGCTGCCACGTGAGATGGAATGTGGAAGAGTAATAAAAATTCCCGGCACGGTCTTGCTTTAACTTTAAGAAAACAAACGCGAGCTGGGATCCAAAGCTCGCTGTCTCCACATAAGTAGTCACAGATATGCCCTCGCTAATGGCATATAGAGTAGTCCCTCACTGTTTCACATCATTCCAAACACTTTGAAATGTCGTGCATTATCTTTCATCTTTAACATCGGTTAAAATACTTGTCCTCGAGAGTATAACCAAGATGATGTTGAAAGAACAAATTTGCTTCTAAATATTCGCCAAAAATGAGTGTTTTTAAGCCCTCTGTATGTGAAGTAGATGAAAATGAGATTAACGTAGCCTACTTTCCGTTGGACTTTTTATTATTGTTTTTTTTTAAGGTTTTGTATCTGTTGTTCCCTTTTTGCCCACTAGATTTTATATTCATGTTCAACTGGGATCTTTTTCTCAAATTAATTCTTATCCACTTTGATCGTCTGACCACTTTTTCTGCTCTGAACTCAGTAGTAGGTCAGTGGTGCAGATTTTTTATCATTCCAAGATACTCATTATGTTTTCTTTACATGCAAATTTCAATTTGTCCTAGAAAAAAATTGTGCCAATTCTTTCTACAGCTATGCAATACGATCCTCGCATTAATGTGAAAATCTGTGCGCCTGCATATTAGCAACATTTATCTCTTTAACTTATTTATTTCTCTCTGTTACTCACCCCTCTCCGTCTCATAACGGCTAATTTATTCTGGTTTTATCATTATGTTCTACAATTATAATATGTGTATATATATTCTAGTTTACTGTCGTTATATATTTCGCTTCTGCTTCATGACGTTAAATTAATGTTTATATTTTCCATCCAGTATTTGCACTAACAATTTATCTGTAGTTATATTATATTTGCAATTTATTTGTAACTTGCTATGAATGTGTGAGCGGATTTTGTACCTAAAATGAACTCTTCAGTTCTACTCGTGCAATCCTTAAAATAAAATCATGGCTTAACGGCTAGTTCATAACACACCTTAATGTTTATATTAATACACGAATCCATAAAGAATCTCAACAACTTGTACATTATGTGTAGCCTATAAATTCCCAGTTGAAAGCTACACATTAGACTTCGAATTGATATATTATATCTCCTAGTTCGTATGACAGCATTGTACAGCATTTCTTTGTCTAAAGCCACAGATTGTATAAATGCACAAGACAAAACTGTATGATCACAACACGGCATTCTTCGATTTAAACCCATTGCTGTATTCATACAATTTAACGATATTTACCTCAGAAGTATTTTTATGGTCAACATTATAATTTAAAAACTCATAGTTCTACCGGAATTGAAATAAAACTAAAAATGTATATTAAACGTATGCCTTAAGGTCTTAAACATCGTAAATTTTAAGATAATGCATTCATGACAGTTGTGAAAATTAATTTTATACATTTATAGGGGGATTAAGGGACGATGGGCTTACCACCTGTCCCTCTGCCCTCTCTAGGAAAATAAACTTAACAAAATTCACATCAGTAAACAGAAACCTCCACCTGGAGGCCATTCGGCCCAACATGGGGGCATAGGATTCGAGAGAGAGAGAGAGAGAGAGAGAGAGAGAGAGAGAGAGAGAGAGAGAGAGAGAGATGTATACACTGCATATACTCTTATGTTTATAACTTCAAATTTCTTATATGCGATTAAATTGTTCTAATTACTCCCACATATCTTTTATAATATTCTGTCGGATAGCCATGAATTATTTATCTTAGGGCTGGAATGAATATTGGGCAAGACAGGGGGGTTATGGATTATGGAATCACTGAACACAACTTTTTATAATCTGGTCATATTCCACACACCCAAATGACCCTCGACATAACACATGAAATAGTAATATACTGAAGCAATTATTGACAGAACTTTGTTTACTCAGGTAAGATTTTTGGTAATGCGAAGCCAATTTTCTATTGAGTAATTTATATTTTTGACATCTCTATTCACATATACACAAGGAGTCATGTCTCCCCGACATCTCTTTGTTGAATAATTGTGATGAATTTAGAGGGTGGTGTATTTATATGCAAGATAAATGCACTTGAATTTTCATTCAAGACAAAATTTCATTTAAAGAATACGGTTTTAGGCATTCCGTCCTGGTTAAGGGGGAATGAAACTTTTTTCGATCGATTAGATGAACCTACGTTAACTACATGAATTTAAATTGGGGTGATTTATGGTTATGTAGTAGCCAGAGGGGTTCTGAAACCTAAATCCTTAAAGGTCTGGTAGCCAATCCGTAGTGGCCAGAGAAAATTATTTATCTAGGCTGGACAGAGAATCTGACTTGCGAAGCCATGAAGAGTTCTAGGAAGAAGGTCTCATACTAGACAATTAGGTTGGTCTAATGATTTATTTAATAAAAGTTAATTCCACAATTATATGTTCAATAATTAAGAGATCTTATAAGTATACATATAACTATTTAGCTGATGTATCAGTAACCAATCCAGAAAAAAGAGATATGAAATTCCGATGAATCACAAGAGTCTACCGTCGTAATTTTATCGTTTTATTTTTATCAAATTTCGGATCTACATGCCGTTGTTTTATATTACTTCGGAATTTATCTTGGGAGAATCTGGACCTCGGGTTATATTTATTGTGATTATTTAGCGAATACTTAACTAATCTTGAATCTTGAATGAAGCATCTTCATACCTGAAGCTTTTTTTCCTCAAAAACATTAATTGAACACACCGATTGAATATAAATAAGATGCGTTATAAACAAAAGGAGATATGAAAAAATTATATTAGTAGTGAAGCATTAAAAAAACTCCTATATTATTAAAGTTTAAAGTTTAATCTTAAAAGAGAAAGCTGATCTTAACGGAATAAGGTAATAATAACCATAATAACCACACACAGCGCGCTACCAGAGCAGTCGGCGTGGGTGGAGCAATTCAGTATCGCACTGGCTTTCTGTGCCCAAGGTTCTGATTTCTAACCCGGCTCAGGTCGATGATATTTATGTGGGCATGAATGTCACAGGCCCATGTCTGTAGATTTATTGGCATGGAAAAGAACTCTTGCGAGACCAATTTCCGACACACCGGCGATAGTCACACAGGCCTTAGTTGCAGTACGTCCCCGTCGTTAAAAAACCATAAAATCAATCACAATCCGATAAACCTATTGTCGCGTCATAGGCATCCTGCTTACATTGTCCTAAATAGTTATGTGTTTAGCTCATTTTTGTGTTTTTAATTATTCATTGGACTTGGATTATGTAAGTATTCGCTAAATAGTCACAATAAATATAACCAGAGATCCAGACACCCCCGAGATATATTCCGTATAACAAACTAGATGAAACTATGCCCATAACTGATGCGATTCCTTATATCCCTCTATAAAAAATAAACAAAAAATAAGTACATCTTCCGTAAGAAAAAGTTCAAAATAAAATTCAAAACCCCGTTTCCTTGACAAATTAAATGAATCCATTATATTCTAGTTGCACACAATTCATATATTCACAGCTCCTTTATCACAGTATTGCAGCTCTCTCCCCTCTTCCCACTAATATTCTCCATTGATTCTCTTCTTCTACTCTGTCTTAAGATTCTTGTCTTGAAGTCGTCCATAACTGCCAAGCGCACAGCCCCTTTATTGTGAGGAACCCTCCTGTCTTCTTCCATTTCTTCCTCTCCAATGATGGTTATTAATTATCTTCAAGTTTCTCGAAAATCTGATACCTGCTTTACTCTTCTTTGCCATAAGCATCCATTTAGATGAGTGGTTTGTCAATTCGAAGTCTGCTGTGTCTCTCTCAACTGGAAATTTATAGGCTGCAGTTAATTCACAAGTTGTTAAGATTTTTTGTATATTATTTATTAATATAAACTTGAAGATTTGTTATGAACTAGCGGTTAAGCCGAGCCACGGGAAGTCGTATTTCGTTGGGATATACTCTTGAACGTCGATACCGTTTTTACCATACCACCAACGATACAGACTGCAGCGCTCTGTGATAGAATCTACAGCAGATTGCAACGCTCAGTTGCGGAGGGTCGGATGGAAAATTCATTCCGGACTGAGTCCGCGTTTACATGACGATTTCAACACGGAGATCGAACTCAGATCGTTCTAAATCCTGCATGTAACAATACTAAATGATAGAGTCTGCAGCAGATCTGAGTTAAAACATTTCCAAGCTACCCAACTTTCAAGGCAAAAAAGTGCATCTTATGGTCCGTAAAATACGGTATTCCCTGTAACAAGCCACTTGATCTCGGGACAGATCCGGAGCGACGATCGCTGCTTTCTCTTCTGTTCAGTTGCTGTTAATAATTATCTTGACAAGAAACATTCATTAAGACCAATGTGATATCTGACATAATTATCAGTTCTTTATTCATTGTCTGTTTATCCGTCCTTCGTTTTTTAGTGCGCCCGACGTTCTTCTGAAGTTTGATAATAACGCCTGTTTGCATCCAATTCCAAGTAAACCGATTGCTCTTACGGTGCTTCGCAGAGCATTGTGTAATATATCTGCCAGCATGTAACTCTTAATTTTAATCTCTGTTGCCGGGCTCGATCAGACTAATTTTCTCGTAAAGATGACATTGTTTTGGCTTTTGATCAAATATGTAATATATGCATACAAACGTAGGTTCAAACGTTGAAATTGCCCAATACTGAAAAAATAAATCAATAAAGTGGTTCGGATGGATTTAAATTGCAGACAGTCATCATACTCAAACTCCGGGAGAACGTCTTAGTGCATTGAAAAATGAAGTACGGTTACTTTGTCATAATGATGGTGATGAAAAATAATAATATTAGTCTAATAACAATAACGATAATAATATTAATAATACTGTTTTATTTTGCCCGGCAGAGTTAAGACCGTAGGACTATTTCTTGCACTCAACGATTTAAAATTAGGAGAGAATATAGAAAAGAAAGCAAATTAAATTAAAAATTATAATTTGTAAACATGTAAACCTAAAAACAATCCAAAATACTTTTTCATACTGTGAAGGGCGTGCAACCGGCTAGTTATATATAATAGTAAAGTAAAGTAAAGTGTTCCCTATAGAGGACATGGAGGCCCAGAGGGTTCCAGAAGGTTCAGGCTTCCAGATTTTACACATTTGGCACCTGAAGATGGTAAGGGTGTCAGCCTTTCGCACCAGCCGCCTTTACCCCAGGATTGCTGCTAGTTCTCATTTCTGTTAGAGACTGAGTCGACCCCAGGGCCATAGTGCCGCCAGAAGGATTAGGCCAGTTGAAAAACTCCAACGACCTCATCGGGGATCGAACCCGCGACCTCCCGGTTAGTAGCGCAGCGCCTCAACCACTACGCTTCGGCTACCCCATTTATCTATAATATTCGACCAAATTCTGGAGTACTGATGTTGGTGATAGTGATGATCATGATGGGGATGATGATGATAAACACGAGAATGATGAGTTATATGTAAATGTTTTTCTTTTATAAATTGGACAAAATAATTCTATAATTCGTTCTCATGGTGAGAAAAACAGGCTGGATCTCAGCGCCTTTGTCACTTCTCTGCTCATAACATTATCACGGAATTGTGATTACTGAATGTATATCGTTTATTACGATTTTATGCCAGTCGAGGAAGCAAATAAAATTTTACAAGTACAAAAATAAACTAAGCACCTTCCAACGTCCCTTCCTCTCTCCTCTCAGCCTCCTCGTAAAGTTGAAGAACATTTTAACAGTCCAAGAGGGGAAGAGAAAAAGAAGATCGTAATGCGCGTGCTGTCTGAAATGGTAATTTTGTTGGAGGAACATCAAATTTGAATTATTCATTTTAGTGTATTAGAGTTACTACACGTTTTTTATTCGTCCGCATCAGTATAAAAATAACTTGTGTAAACGAATTATTCATGAAATGTTGTTTTTTGAATTTGATTTTTATTGTGACTATACTTTTAGTACAGTCACGTACTTGGAAAGTTTCCTTGCACATCATTTTGTACCGAGCATGCAACGATTAGTCGCAGCACGTTGGCGAGATGAATGTTTGATTTTATCATGACCTACTATGATCTCGTATTGCTACATTACAGCAGTGATCTCTGAAAATCCATTTTTATTATGGTACCTGTACTTGTCATGATGTATCCTCATTGCCTGGTTACTTACAGCAACATTACAATAAGTAATAATATTACATGTAAAGATACTTTGCTAGTTTTTTACGTAATATTATATTATAATATATTATAATTAACTTAATCTAAAATACATTCGATTGTATTACTTTTCATTTGTCTATTTTATTTATTTATATGTTTATAACATTCGAACAGAATTGTAACGTTAAAATATTTCAAACGCCACATATCATAAACAAATAAACAGCGGAATCATGGGAATATAAATAAATAACTAATATTTTGTAAGGAACTGTTATAAATAAAGAAAATTTAGGTTCGTATAAATAGGAAAAGTAGAAAATTGATAGATTCCGAAAAGTAAATTAAGCTGATATTCAAGAAGTTTAGAAACACAGAAGTCTTCATTATAGTAAACATTTACTAATTAACTTAAGATAGGAATATAGCCCTACTAAAAAAACATCCGTGACACGTAATTATAATGAAATGATAAGGCTAAAATGGAAAGGCAGAGTCGCATTGAAAAATTCTATGCCATAGTCGAAATATAAAAAAAGGGACTTCGGTTCTCCGTTTTGTTAACTTCGTGCATGCAGTTCTTTATAATTGTCTTACTCCGTAAATAACTATTACTTTATAACTGTGAAATCTAATTTTATTTTGTAAATTTTGCTATTGAACAAAAACAAACAAGAAAGTTATGTTGAAGAGCAATGGATGGAAAAAGTCACAGAAATTGCCAGAAATAAAACTAGAAAGAAACTTGAGAGGATTTTAAAAGACTTCCCAACAAAACGAAAAAGTTAAGCAATGGCCAAAGGGTCTTGAGGTCGCGCAATTGAAAGTCAGTGCAATAAGAAAACCATAAAAAAAATAGGACATGACAGAGAAAAACTGGTGGACAGCGAACGAACGATGTTTGATTGTTCGCTTGATTTATTCTTCAAAAACTTCTCTGCCTTAAGAGAAAAAACAAACAAGATAAAAGTAGTATAACCGATCTCGGGGGCAAAGGAACATGTAAGAATAATTTCAGAGTCATTGGCAAATGCTTTGAATTAATTATTACGGTGTATTTTAATTTGGTACATTACAAAATGTTATATTCATAATAATGTAGGCATTTTTGTTTCTTTCTGCGTTTATGTATTTGCAATCAATAACAACAATAATAGTTTAGTATTAATAACAATAATAATAATAATAATAATAACAACATCACCATATTTCAATATACCGGTGTCACAAAACATTTACCTACGGAAAAGTATTTTCTGTGGAGCTCTTGACACATTTCTTTGTACAGTTTAATACACAGGGATCATAAGTAAGTTGCTTACCTTTTAATACTATTGTTATATTTATTACTTATTCTTCGTGTTGACAAGAAATTCATTTATTAGACATGCTTTGGGCAGGTCAAGAATATAACAGCCGACAGAGTCGGCATGCTAACCAAAATGGCCTACATCAATAGTGATGACGCTGTTTTATTCGTTGCACATTATTGCAGTTTTTGTGTGAACTTATTACATTAAAAATTAATCTTTTATTAAATATTCAATAAACTTTCAACTTTCTAACTTAAACTTTAAAGTACAGTAACTTATGGAATCTTAAATATTATGTAATTTTAATAGTGATGTGAAGCAGTACCATGGAGTACTTATGCTATAATTTTGGGTGTTTTCTTCAAAACTAAACAAAATTTTAGTTAAGCAGCACTTTATTACAGGAAGTCTGTTTTCTAACAAATACACTGTAATTTGAATTTGTTAACCATTACCAGGTTGGATTTATATAATATCAATGTAAGTGATCTTTAAGTGAAGTCATCAGTGGGCGATAACTTGGAAATCATTGAAGAAAATTTCGGTGAAATATCTGGTTTTTATTCAATAACAATCTTAAAGAGAGGGTAAAAATCCTCACTATTATTAATCTTTATATCTGCTTTTACACAATTTTTTGAAGTGACCAATTTATACGTCAGTAGCTGTGAAAAGATTTAACACGTGTCATTTAGATAAAGAATCTTAGATTTTTCTAATATCTTGAAGTTTTATTATTCGCCGTTTCATATAAGTTTCGTCTACAACATACGAATAATCAAAATCACCCATCGTAACATAATTCCATGAATCTGTATCTGTATCTGGTACCCTATGATCCCCAGGTGGGGCGAAGGGGCCTCCAATGGAGGTTTCATTACCTATACTAATTTAGATATGCTTATTTTCCGAGAGAGAGAGTAGAGGGACAGGTGGTAAGCCCATCGCCTCGCAACTCCCCTCTGGAAAACAAGTATTTCTTGGACGTGAAAGGGCCGAGAAATTTTGTCCAGAGGCTCTAATTTAGGCTTGGAGTTCTTTACGTAAATCTACGACACGGGACCCCCAGCTTAAACTCCCTCCCGGAGGACTCCGTGCCCAGGATTTTTACGTCCTGAAAAATCCATCGACCGCGGCCGGGTTTGATCCCGCGCCCTGCGGATCTAGAGGCGGGCACGCTACCTCTAGACCACCGCGGCCGACTAATTCCATGAATGGATAATGATATTTATGAATTAATATGGTTGCCTTAGCTAAACTACTTCACAACAGAATCAGTCGAGGCTGTGGTTGTGTTTGCTTTATTATTAAATGTAGCCTATAATAAAGTTTCTCGATAATTTATCCGCAATGGCACATCCGATAAAGTTTGAGAATTGTTACTTATCGAGCATTACTTCCATGTTCTTGATCATTTCGCAAAATTCATCATACAAACGTGATGGAATTCGGAAGGATTTACACTTATCGGTATTCAACTTCCTTTGTTATTGGTAGTTCGCTCGAAAGATTTCATGATTACTTGATGAGTCTTAAGACTATGTTATGTAAATCCTGAATCGTTAGGCCTACATGTTTTTCTTTCATTCTGTAAGTCATACTAGCGAATTGTAAGAATTAGAATTTTCAGAATCCTCATAAGTAGTGAGGAACTTTTTTACTCTGGTATTTCATAATCTTTGTTACAGTTGTCTTCTCCATTTAAGAGGAAAATTAGGATTTTTTAAATTTTGCACCAAAGAAATTTGAACATTTAATGATTTCATCTCTATTTTCTAGCTCCCTGTGATAGGTCTCATGAAACTGTGGCATTTTCAAAATCCCGGAGATTTAAAATTCATTATAACTTGCTATTTCTACCTATCAACATTATAAATTGGCCCTAAATCACAGTGAATTGGCCCTAAATCACAGTGATAGCACCAATAGTTCCCGTTCCAAGCCCCGATCCTAGGAGTTCTGTTGCCCGGCACAGTAACTCAGCGACACAAGCTGTTGGCGTCCATATAGTCGGCAATGGAAATAAAGAAAGTTCTTTTAATATCGCAATATTACCTATGAAAATTGTATGGATTATGCTCGCTTTGACTATAAGAGGTGCTAGAAATTCTGTCACTCCATTACCACACATTCATGACACCATTTTAGAAAATTTGCATTTAAACCTACGCGTAATGTATATGAAGAAGTAAGATCACTTCCATATTAAAGTGGTTATTGTTGTGTTAGTGTTGTGCTGGGGTTGTGAGGTTGTCTGGAACGGGACCCACCCAGCCTTGTGAGGACAAGAGAGAAAATACTTTATAAATATGTAGCAATATTGGCCAAGAAAACAAAAATAACGATCATGATATTTGCATGGTGACAATTTGCTTTAATCTTGCCATCTGCCAATGAGGTCGTAATACGAGGTTGATGGCGCAGTGGTCAGATAGTAGGTTCTGTTGCTCCTTGGGATGTAGTCCCACACACGTGGGTTTTAGTTATGTGAGGGAGTAATACAACTCTTCCAAATCCCCCTATTTGAATGTGTAGAAAATTCTGTCTCCAGTTTCTGATGTAGGCTACTCTTACGAATATCATTATTTCCGTAACTTGATTAAATGATTTTGCTGAACAGCACAGATGGCTATACTCTTGTCGCCATACCACGTGAGCCAAGTGAAATAAGTTATTTTCTCTCCCTTTCCGACAAGAGATGATTATGCAACATTGAAGACTACGCCACCTTCCCCCTTCTTACGGATGCAGACTGGAAGGAAACAGCCAGATTAGTGGAATAAAAGTTAACTTCAAACTAGCTCGCAAGTCAACGTTCAAAATATTTGCTAACTTATGATGAACAGTCTTCTTGCTAATGTCCTAATGCTTTCCATATTCTGCGGTGAAATCTACATAGAGAAAGGGGAGGAGGTGTTGAGTTATCGTCACTCCGCCTTTAAAATATTAGGTTGGGCAAAGAGAGAAATTCACGTGGAAAATGCTCTCCTAAAACAACTATTTGAGGTTAAATATTGTTGGACGAAGCAAACATGTTTCGTGTATAGCTTTTCTGAGTTCACTACACGAGACAGGTAACTTATTTTTAATAATAATAATAATAATAATAATAATAATAACAATAATATATTTACTAACCTCTTACAATACAATTGTACTAAACGTAGCAGTTACTTATTTACATTTGAGACTCACATTTAAGTATGCTGTTGAAAATGAATATTTACAAACATTTAACTGCTGTAGCTTTTTCAGCTAAGAACATTCTAACCGATGTCTTGAAAGATATACTTGCTCTAAAATGAACAGCTAACTTATTATAAAATATAATGCCTATGAAGGCAAAATTATCCAGGGATTTAGTCATCTGCAGGCAGGAAGTATCAAGTTCATATGCTTTCTTATAAAATAGTCATGAGTATCTTCCGTTCTGGGGAATGATAAGTAAATTGTTAAAAGATCAAATTTAACACACACACACACACATTATATATATACCAGGATGACTTAAAAAGAGATAATTGCTTGAAAATGATTTACGCGACTCCCTTGGCAAGACTAGGGACAACACGATTTTTTAACACGCGTAATCAGAAGCTATTGCCACTAGGAAAAAACATCTGGCAGTGCGCTGTTACCATTAGGTAGAACCTTTCAATCTATAATCACAATAGTATATTATGCAACGATGCTATAATTTCATCATAAAGATATAAGTATATCTTTAAGACACTCGCTTTGCTCGTTTCACAATTTTCTTTCGAGTAGGCCTATCTTCAGTAGGCAAGTTGCATACGACTGTTTTTGTTCGACCATATTAATTGTTTAAATTTTGAGAACAAGAACGCAATCAGCCGGGAGCTAGTTCTCGTAGTTCTTGCTTTCTGCGAGAAATGGCACCTTATGACGTACGTTACATTCTTGGCCGCTTTCTTTAAATGAAGGGATATTTTAAAAGATGAACTGAACTGAATTTCTTATAGACTAATATTAAAATTGACACGAACAGAATTTATTTTATTTTAAATAAAGACTGCTTATTATGCAGTTTGATATGCTTCTCTCAAGGTTTGAGTATCGTTCCGTATTCGATAATAATCGATACCATACCATTGTTATAATGAAAATCTGTTTCGAAATAAATATTATGATACTGTTACGTCACAAGTAATAAGAGTATTGCAGTATGGTCAAACAAAAAATATCTACTAGGTTTTAGATTGATTTCAACGTTATCTACTGCTTCCTTGAATCTGCAAAGTTATGCTATTTTCACCATAAACACGTGTGGTAGATGACGCAGCGGTCGGGTGGTAGGCCAACTCCCTCCAGGGATGTAGCGCCACGGAATTTAGTTTAGTTTTTATATGATGCGAGAGCGTGCGGTAAACTCAGGATCATATGTGAAATTTTGCAAAGCTTCATTCTCAGTATGAAGATCCCTCTCGTGCTTTGACATAATAATTCCGTATGTGTATCGTCATCAGCAATAGAAACTTGAATGTTGGGGAGAAACTACATCATTCACATGTGCAACAGAGGGGATGCAGGGACTAAAGAATGGATGTCGTTATCTATGATCTCTTCGCTAATGAGAGCCCCTTCTCTGAGAAATGTGCCCACATATTTCTTGTGTTAGACCCTCCACACGGATTGAAAGATCCTTCCCTGTGTTTTATTACACACCCCAAACAAATCAGCACCTTTACACCTTGTGCGAAAATGACATACGAGGCGCACTTTCTGCTGCTTAATAGCTATAGCCTATCTTACCAGATTTAAATACTTGTTCTACTGATGTCGCTAATGTTTGTGTGGTCCTTTCAACTGAAGTGTTGATACATCGGTGGGAGTGTCGTTTCGGAATATAGAACTCAATATAAATTTTATTGACCTTAAGTAATAAGTAATATGAGTATTATACACCATTTTACACTATTTAACAAAAACTAATATTTATAATATACGAGAACAAATATGCAAAATTATATAAAACGACTGAGTTTCACAATATAGCGTAATAATATTGATAGTTGACTGAGTTTTTGCAGGCACAAGTAACACAAGCGCAAGTAAATTGTATTGTTGATGTGTGACTGTTTTCTCCGAACAAAACGCGATCAGTTATTAAACATAAATTTACTAAAGTATTTCTGTTGATATCTACTATCATAAAACATAATTCATTAGTTATATTATTGTTATAGTTTTTACCGGTGCATACTGGTAAATACTGTGAATTCACTTGATTTCCATAATAATCGTAACGTACCGCGACAAATGTGACGTATAAATCACTGCCTAGAGAGTCTCCAACCTGACTAGAATATAAAGAAAAGAGGACATGTCTTTATCCCTTTTGTAGGAGGTTATGAAGCAAATTCGATCAAGATTGAGAGAATAAGGTCTGTGATTGGTTCATTTCAGACCCATTCTTATACAGAGTGTTAATGAATAACACCAAAATATTTTACCTGTGTATAGAGGGGACATAGACAAGAAACTTTTATTAGGATATTTTTGCTCTATGGATTCAATTTTTCATGTTACAGCATAAAATCTCCCAGAGCATGGCCGCCACTGACTTCTAACATTAGAAAAAAATGCAAAACAAAGGAACTTCGCTGGTAACACTGTAGTCAGTAGTTATGAATAAATAAAAAAAAGACTAATGCCCTAACCTAACCAGTCATGTGATTAGTCTGTAAATTTTGCAGATTATGGAAACACTAAATTATGATATAGCTATTGACGAATGATTGAGAGTCAGGTTTCTATCGATCACTAGGAAGGCATGAAGTCAATTTTTATGAACATTTTAACCCTCTTTCGCGTAATTATTGATTTATGAGCACCTAATTATAATGAATTTAATGCCCTGTAGCATACACATTTTACGTCATAGAGCAAAAATCTCCTAATAAAAGTTGTTTAAGTCCCCTCTATATACAGATTCCATATTTCGGTGTTATTTGTTAACACCCTGTATGTTATTGGTCGAAATCGAAAGAAATACCCATGAAATTTGTCAAATATAAGATGTATGTGCTAAATAGTCTGTAGTTTTACCAGTGCTTAATAATATTCTAGGTAGTGAAGAAACACTTCATAATGATAACATAAATTTTACCATATATGAATATTCTGTTATAAGTTAGTGTTCCTTGCATTGGGTTGCAAAGTAATCTTCAAGCCACTGTTGCATTCAGTGGTGTGCATTCATTAGGGTCGCTGTTATAGAGGATAACGATGGTTCGAGTTACCGTTGTTCAGCAGACGTATGAAGGCTCATCATAACCGAATGACATATTGCGACCGATCCCTTACAAACATAGCTTTAATCCCCAATGAGGATTATTGTTTGATTTTTCTGCAATGGATCAACTGGATTTTGAAAACTCCACCTATTTTTCCTTTTCTAGTGCAACATGTTTATTGCCGTTAAATGATCAACTTACGCCAGTGTGTTTTACAATGAACTAAATGTGTTAAATGTGTTAATGTTCTGTTCAGACAAGGTAATGTAATTATTTCTAATAAGCCAAAGCCATAATTAACTTCAGTATCTCGCAAGTCATAGACTTCGCTTTGTACGCCGTGCTAACATTTCCTGTATATAATTTTCATTTATGTTTATATATCCACACTCAGTACGAAAATTTAATATATAATTTATCAATTATGAGGTACGTCATTCTTTATATTCTTTGTACGCGTAGCTTTCCGTCTCCTTCACGTACGGTATACTCCCTCTCTTTCCTATAACTGGTATGTGTTATTAGATTAGAGAATTCATAAATATTTAGGTCTTTAATAAAGAAGGCATAATTCTGTAATACAAGGCAGAGAAATCTATCTTAGATATTTATAGCCTATTGTACATGTTCCAAGCAAATTCTTAATCACAATGTGGGGAATATTAGACTTACGTCAAGTGAAGGTAACAGTATAAATTGAGAAACTATTACAAAAGCTCTGCTTCCTTCAGAAGATTCCTTCAATTAATAATATGAGGTTGCATTAGGCCTATGAATTACTCCTTTCCAAACAAATTTTACTATTCCTACAGAATACCTTTTGTATATGCGCATTGATGAATTTCATTTCCGACCGGTAGAATGACGATTAGTCTAAAAGTAGTAGTTTGACTTCTGCCTGTTTACCACTACTTTTATATACACGTTCATCCCACCCGCCAAGAAACAAGCAAAATGCAAGTAGGCCTAATTGAAATAGCACCAGGTTTTAGTATAACCTTGAGTAATTTCTAATAGGTTTCTTTTTTATCTTTTAATAATATTGAAGACATGTATTTTAATACATGTGTTAAAACTACAAAAAGATAATTGTCACAATTTTTCGAAAACATATAGATCCTATGTACAACAATAATAATAGTTTTAATTTATATTTTGTTTATACTCGTTTAAAATTCGAGATCATTATCATGTGATAGGGTCTGTGGGTGTATCAAATAGAACATAACTGTTAACTTACAGTACAACTCTTTCTATTGTTGCTGTGATATGACTTCTGTTAATTTTTATGTTATTACATTTTTCATGTTTATGTTAGGGGGAAAATAGCGGCAAGAACATGGTAAATAAATATCCAATGGGGTATTTGCTTTTGCGATTGGCTTGGTTTGAGCCCGGGACCTCCTGAATGCTAGCTTTGTAAATATCTGCAGCAAATTTGATAAAACAAATACCTTTGTATCAGTAGGCTAGCTGCGAACACGATCACAATATTGAGATTCAATGCTAGTGATTCTTACGTAACATAATTCATCTGGCGTTATGGCCCTGGGATCTTTCAATCTCCTAACAGTAATGCCTTGCAGGAATAAAAATTATCTTGGCCAGGGCTGACAACTTAAAAGGAAGTGAGTAGACTTTATCTCTGAAGGTTTAAAAGGTGAACCTTATTTTTTATTTATAATACCAGTATTGTTAAAATTAATGTTGATTTATTTGTTTTCAGTTTTTTTGGTGGGACTTGGGTTATTTACTTCCAGTCGAAAACATTGCATCTTTCTGTGCCGATTGTTTAAAAAAGACCTGTAATTTTTACCTCTACAACTACTGTATAATTTTAATAATTCTTCGACACCGCTATAAGTTTGAAGGCATTCCCGACTATGAATGGGATTTTATTAGTTCCCTAATTCATTTAGTGACTGGTACTTTTATTTTCTTTCCTTTGCTCTTATTGTCAACCACGTACATATATGCAACACGCACGCGTATAAGCACACACGCACACGCCCGTACTGTTGTCTATCACTCACCGAACATCACATCATATTGCATAAAGCATTATGAATGTGTATTGATATGCCACCATATGTCATTAATTGCCCCCACCTTAAGTGCTATAATTCATACTAATCCGTGATCTGCCTTCTAATTTTATTTCCCACAACATTACGTGATTTAAAACTGCTATTTCGTTATCTGTGTAATAACTGTGTACAACGCTACAAATATTCCATCTAATGATGAATATTTCTTCCTGTCGAAAAAGGGTTTCCCGATTTATGTTAAAAGTTTTTTTGGTGTCAGTCAAAAATAGCCGTTACATTAGCATTTATTTGAAAATACATGATATGAGTTTTTGGCAGTAAGGTTTTGTGACGGACTCAAATTATTATTATTATTATTATTATTATTATTATTATTATTATTATTATTATTTTGTTTTAATAGAAATGACTACAATTCCGAGTTAATGGATAGGTAAAGAGACAAGTTTTGTATGTAATAATAATAATAATAATAATAATAATAATAATAAATAGTAGTAATCTTAATAATAATTGCTAAAAGTAGTAGTTTTGCAGTCAGTAGTTTCACAGCATTGAAGTACGTCTGAGATGAGAAGAGAGTGCCTGAAATGAGCTTTCAAAACGAAAGTGCCTAAAGAAATCAAGCCATCTCTTCACGCACTGTTATTCATCCTATGCAACGAAAACTAATTGCAATTTTTGGCCATGAAATCGTTAAAATATAACACAAATAAATGCAATTGAAGATTCCATATTCCGGCGTCCAGTGAAATTATTACCTTATAGTTTCTGTATTTTTACTGTAAATTTAGTGCCGTTCCAGTAATATAAGTGAACGATATTCGTTTTAGAGCTAACTTTTGAAAAGTGTCTTTAAGACTTCAATCCATACTCATTCCAAAATATCTACTTCAGAAACTTACACTATAAATAACTATTACATCCACGTTTCAAAACTAATTTGATTGTTGCTCAAGATTGTGTACCGTAAAATGGCCTAACGAAACTAAAAAAAAATACACACTGTTTTTTATTCAAGCAATTCAATAACGGAATATATCTAGAAAAAAATTAAATGCTTAATCATTGTGTTAACTTATTCTTTTCTACCCGGCAGTTGTCCTCAAGAGGATAAGTGGACCATTCCGAACTTCTATAAATCATAAAAATCCGATGAGGTACCGGGGATCAAGTTCACTGTCAAACGTAGCCAGCAACGCTAATACTAAAGTCTGACCGTTCTAAGAAGGAAACCTATAGTAAGCAGGAACCTGTACATCTGTCTCTCTAGCAAATTATTCGTGTGACTTAAAGAGTGAGACAGACATACTGGTTTTTGTTTACTTCAGGTTTTCTTCTTACCTCGTCTCGGGTCGAGTCGAACATAGTTCCACCGATAAACCGTCTGCTGAAATGTGTTTATTTCTAAAAGAGCCAACCAAGAAAAATTAGCACTTTAATTAATAACGGAATTTCTTCCAGTTTAATAGTTAAAATTAGCGCTGCATTCTCTTCACAAAATGACAGTTAACTGCTATAATTGATTAATTTTAAGAAGTAAATTTCTGACTTCATAATTATATTTTAGGGCTAATTTTAAAATCCAAATTAATGATAATCCAACATAGGCTGGAATTTGTCTTAAGTAGAAGCGATACTTTCCCACCAAAAGAGCCCAATTTAATTGAATCTTACGAGTTTTCCTTTAAAAAGACTCGCCGATAGTGCCTTTTCACATGCTTTCTTTCAGTGTTCTTTCGATTAACTTTTTCACTGCTACTGCTTCACCCAAAGAAACTGCATAAAATCATAGATATAAAATTACTAGAGTAACACTTTATTTTAGAATATAAAGAATTTTTTCCACGCTTTAAAATTACCGTTCATGAAACCAGCTAATGCGTATTTGAATGTAAATTCAGCTCTGAAAGGGTTACTCTAATGTGAAGAGAAAGACAGTTTGGAATTTTCTTGAGTTCTCAAGTTCAAGTTTGTGCTTATGAAAATATTGTAAATTACCTAGGTAATGTAGGCAACTAATTAATTTAATTACAGAATTTTATATTAGCGTTACCATTACAATCAATTTCCAGGCTGAATGGTCATAAATATAACAATCTAAGTTGGTTGCATATTAATAATACATTAAATTCGCCGATGTAGTCTAAAAGCTGATAATATACAATTCTTCACTGCTCGATTGTAAAACCAGCACTTGTTATAAAACAAGTAGGAATGGAAAAAAACAAATGAAAGCTTGTGCTTTTCTGCAGAGGCTATTGCGAGTGTGTGTGAATGGCTTTGTGCAGGATCTAGTTAGTGGTGTACGCTGTCACCATGGAGATAGCGCGCTATTGTCCCGGCCTCACACAGGTGCCATTAACATAACACTGACGAGGTACTTCACATCCGTGACGTCACTAATCCCTGTCAGTGCTAAAACTTGCTAACAGCCATATCAGCTCTCCAATTTACAGCCCTCTAGCCATGAAAATGCCGTAATTTTGATTGTGTAGCTAGCATTGTATGGAATTAGCTTTAGTTAATCATTCATGTTATCTATTGGAGGTCTTGTATGTTTCATTTTGTTTACACTTTAGACTGATAATGTGACTAAATATTTCTCTAGTTGGTTGGTTTTATTGTTATTTAACAACAGGTGTCTAGGCCTACTAAAACTTAGGCCTGTTGTCATCGTCGGTGTACCGGAATTGTGTCCCGCAGGAGTTCTTTTACAAGCCTGTAAAATTACAAACATATATAGTCACACATAAAATCGACCTGGGCCTGGATAGAATCTGCAATCTTCGGCACAGAAAGAGAGCATAATACTTACTGCGCCACCCTGGCAGACTTTTCTAAGTTAACATGTTCATGCTGTTTCATTCAGTATACTTATTTATAAGCCGACTCAAAGTACGTAAACGCATTTCGGATATGCACATTCCATGATATTACTCTCACCCGAATCCATATTATTCAAAGCAAAACTTCAAAAACCTTCAAAGGAAAACATGATTCAGTTTAAATTATTAGTTGTTACGCCAAACAGTTATTGGAGGATTAAAACGAAATATTAAATCATAGTTCGTGCTTGATGGACGATTATAATTCCATAGGTTTTGAATACGATAGCTATTTAAATATGAAATAAACAAATTCTTCCTCTAGAATTATACGTAGTTAATTGCTGATCATTCAACAAACAGTGTTTATTAGTATACAATAGAGAAAGATATGTGAGAATTGTGAGCTTCTAAAATAAATAGGTCTATGTACGTCTAAGGAAGTCATGGATAAAATAATTTGAATACAAATAAATTTTTAAAAACAATTAATAAGAAACGCGTTAACCATGTCATTTGTGGGTTACGTGTTGCCGTTCGACAGAATATAACTGCAAGGTAGTTATTACTAGCGTTTCCCAATTTTAGGATAGGCCTATGTCACATTTACTTGTAAAAAAAGTGTTTATCGAAGTTTCACGATTAACCTACATTGTGGGACACACAATTATTAGTTTAATGTAAATGTACATATTAGTTTTAAGATTACTTACATCTTTTAAATATTAATACCTTAATAGTTACAGGAACGTAAAATTATGTTTTCCGGACATACTTGAAGACTGTTGTGAAGTAATGCTTGACATAAAATGTGTATTACTGCAATACTAGTTTTTTTATTACTTACACGTTTTAAATATTAATACCTAAAAAGTTATTACAGGAACGTAAAATTATGTTTTCCGGACATTACTTGAAGACTGTAGTGAAGTAAGACTTCACATAAAATGTGTATTGCTGCAATAATTTCTCAATCTGGATTAGACGAAACAAAGTGACAGAAGTTAATAAATACGATACAGCTACTGTCATGGGGAGAGAACAAAGCGTACTGCTGTTCCATACTTTTCACAGTTTGATCATATAACCACGGTGATAACACACCGTTACTATTTGCACAAACAACTGTGTTCCATAGAATTAGAAGCCTACTAGAATTTAAAACGCAATAATCCGCGCATTTTACAACCAAATATTGTTACAGAATTGTTTTTTGTTTATTTGGCTGTACAAACAGCGGTGTATCCAGTGTTGATATTGCCGTATACTTATCAGATGTGAATGGTTGATATCGGAAAGTTTTCAATTGTCGCAATAATTATTTCAAAACACAATTCGATGGGTGAAATAAAAAATCAGATATAAACCAATAAAAATCGGAATGGTATTATATCGGGTGAAATAACAATTGAAATACGAGAATGGGAACGACTGATAGGCGAAATATGTAACCTGCTATTGTTTCTAATTTCATAGTATGGAACTCATAACGTAGTTCATTATTAATATTTTCATAATAACGATATTTATAACTAGAACATTTGAACTTTTTATTGTCAGCCACTAGTCTATTCTAACCTTGCGTACACATTTGAGTGATTTGTCTTCTGAGGTAGAATTAAAATTAATAAATAATAAAAAACCTCGAAATAAAATAAATAAATAATAAAAAACCAAAACTTAAATTTATTAATTTTCTTTGTTAAAAAATCGGCTTCTCATTTGTAGAGATTCTTCACTTAAATATAACTGATGGATCTATATATATAAGTATGTATGTATATATATGTATATATATGTGTATTTATGTGTGTGTGGCTTGGTCCTAAAAGGGCCAATGACATAATAATAATAATAATAATGATTTATTTGCTTATAGACTTTTACAGGAAAAGTGTCCAGCATCGTCACATTTAACATATTATTAACACTTTAGGCATTTGATACATTTTCAATAATTAGTTACAAATTACACTAATTAAATATCATTAAAAGATAATTATAAAATTACAATTAATGTCATAATAAATTGTATTATAATTCATTATAAAATTACACTATTAAACATTAAAATAGTAGTGTCAATAGTAAATCAGTTAATTAAGCTAAAATTCATCTAACCTATAGAGACATTTTTGTATCAGATAATTTTTAAGTGCAATGTTAAAATTTCCTTTCTGTTTCTTTTTTATTTCTATCGGTAACTTATTGTACAGTAAAATTCCCTTACTTAACGGATCTTTGTATGTTGAATTTTTATTTATTGTCACCCTGTGGTAGTCTGTTTCACCTCTTGTGCAGTGAGAATGTATGTCTTTATTTACTGGAGGCTGTTTTTTATTCCTAACATATAGTATCACTTTATATACATATAGGCTAACTACTGTCAAGATTCTTTTGGTTATAAATATTTCTTTACATGATTGTCTATTACTAATCCCATATATACATCTCAGGCTCCTTTTTTGCAACACTAGTATTCTATCCATATTAGTTATTCCTGTTGCACCCCATACTTCTATACAATATTCTATGTGTGGTTGTATCACTCCATAATAGAGATTCAGAAGAATTTCAGAACTAAGGTAATTACGGAGGTTCCTAAGAAGGTATATGTTAGAACTAATCTTATTACATATTACATCTACATGATTCTGGTAAGTTAAACTTTGATCGAGATATATCCCTAAGAATTTTATGCATTCAATTTGTTCAATATTTTTATCTTCAAGTCTGATATTTAATCTATTGTCATTTTGGCTCTTGTAATGTTGGAATAATAATAATTTTGACTTGTCTACATTTATTTGGAGAAGGTTATTTGTTAGATACTTTGAGATGTCCTTCAGTGAATTTGTAATATTTACTTCTAAGCTTTGAAAGTCCCTACTCGAACATACAATTGATGTATCATCTGCATATGTAGTAATTTTGTAATAATTTGACTGAGGAAAATCGTTTATGTAAATTAGGAATAGCAGTGGCCCCAGGACCGATCCTTGAGGCACTCCTGAAATTACTGTCTCATATTGAGATTGAAAAGTTTTGGTACAGTTCCCTATTTTCCAGTATGTTTCACAACACTGTTTCCTGTTTAATAAGAATGATTTTAAGATGTCATATATTTTACCCCTGAAACCATACATCTCTAATTTCTCTAACAGCAGTTCATGACATACTGTATCAAATGCTTTGCTTAGATCTAAAAATATACCAGCTGTTTTATTGTCAATGTCTAGATTTACTAGTACTTCATGGATAAATTCTGCAGTTGCTGTTGTTGTAGAAAATCCCTTACGAAAACCATGTTGAGTGTTAATAAGTATATTATTATATTTTAGATAACTGTTTATTCGCAGTGTTAATATTTTTTCAAATATCTTACTAAATATAGACGTTAACGTTATGGGTCTATAGTTTGATACATCCTGCTTGCAACCCTTCTTATAAATTGGTCTTACTACACTAATTTTGAGTGCCTCAGGGAATATTCCTTCTTGTATTGAGTAGTTTATTAAATAAACAATGATGTTGATGAGTGCATTCATACATCGTTTAAGCATAACGGAAGACATACCGTCCCATCCACTAGAGTTCTTATTTCTAAAGCTATTTATTACCTTTGTTACTTCAAAACTGTTAGTACCTTCCAGATACAATGTATTTGTGACATGTTCTCTAGCTGTTATCATAGGATGAGTTCTAGTTGTACTAGTAGTTTCAAGTCTTCTGTTACAATTAATGTAATACTTATTGAAAGTGTTGCTAACTTGAATTGGTTCCTCTATTATTTTTTCTTCATGATACAAGCAAATATTGGAATCAGTAATTTTTTGCCGTTTAACACCCGAATTTACCATGTTCCACATTGTTTTAGTTTTATTTTCTGACTTTATGACCTTATCTGAGTAGTAATGGATTTTAACTTGCTTCAATGCTTGAATATATTGTTTTTTACATTTTTTATACATTGTATTGTATATTTCCATTCTAGTACTTTGGTAGTATTCATACATCCCTTTCATTTTATCACGTAATATTTGCACATAATATGGAATCTTAACCCTTATAGGGTTAGTGCTACGTATTGGCATTTTCATTAGTGGGCAGGCTGTATTTATATTCTGTGTAACAATCTGTACAAAGATATTCCATTTGTCATTACTGTTTTCAGCAGTATATACTGCAGCCCAATCTTCCTGTAAAAGGTTTTCATTTAACTGAGCAAGTCTATATTTCCGTGTGTCTCTTCTAAGATTCAGTTCTACAGTTTTACTGCTATTTTGAAAGTTAAAAATATCGATAATTTGTGAAGTGTGATCTGAAATGTGTAGATTACTATTTATAGTAGTGAACAATTTCTCATCTAAATTTGTTAAAATGTGATCAATTTTTGAACTACAGTGGTTGGTCACCCTGGTTGGTCCTAGATCAGTGTCTTTTAAGTTAAAAGAGCTAAGAAGATCATTGAATTTCTTGTTATTTATGTCTATATTAAAATCACCAAGTATTACAATTTTCTGATTACTCTTTACAATTCTACTTAAAAACTTTTCAAAATCTACTAAGAATTCTGTAACCTTTGTACTAGGGGATCTGTAAACTCCCACTACTGTTAAATATTCATCTTTCGTATATATTCTAATGGCTGCTATTTCAAGTACCATTTCAATACAATAGTTTTCTACATAATCTAATTTATCACAATGTACATTATGTTGTGCATATATTAATACTCCCCCGCTTTTATGATTCTTACGGCAGTAGTTTGATACTAAGTTATAATTTTCTAGGTTAGGCCAAGTTATTTCCGCTATCTGTTGTTCCGTCAAACCATGCTCCGTGAGGACTATAATTTTAGGGTTAACCTCTTTCAGAACTTGTTCTAATATTTCAAATTTATTACTAATATATTGCACATTTTGATGTAGTATCCTAAATATTATTTCATTTGGTTTTAATGGTACTACATGATCATAACACTCTAAAGTTCCATCTAAAATTAGTCACACTGTATCAGATTCTGTGAGAATTTGTTCAGGTTTCAATCGTCCGTAAAATTCTGATACCATGCATTCTTTTGGCCAGATGTCTTCTTTTAAGAAATCATTAAAAGATTGTTCCTCCATTTCAATGTGAAATGAAGAGTAAGATTGATGTTTCGTTTTCATTTTAGTTACCTTAATAGCTTTCAGATTCATATTCTTGATATGAGAACAGATGTCAGATGAAGCCACATTTGGTTCCAATCGTGTTAAAAAATAAGGCCTTCGAGCGATAAGAATTTGACACTGCTTTTAATTTTGAATTTGTACACTGACCAATGATTAACTTTTTATCACTCTTAGCAACACCTTTCTTAGCAATGTCACTATAAGTCACTTTTTCATCCACACCACGAACGGAGCTAGACAATTGTTCATTCTCTTTCCTTATACCACGTCCAATTTCAGTACTCTTGGCTTGTGTAGTTGCCTTTTCCTCAACCAGAACTTGACTATCATTTGCATGTTTTCCAGTTTTAGTAGGTCCATACATGCTTTGTTTAGGCAACAGCAGATCTATAATTAGTTCTTGGTCTTTCAACCGATTTTCCATCTGATGGTTAAGCTTGTTTACCAATTCCACTTCACGTTGTAATGAAGACATGGACTGATGCGTCATAATACAGTTACTTTCAGAGTCTTTTGTCCCAATCGTGGATAAACCAAATATCTCACTAAAATAATTATTCACTATAGTACTCACATCTGTAGTAATGTTTCTTGTTACCAAAATTTCCACTATAGTCTTCTTACTTAACTTGTTTAATTCATTCATTAAGAGCTCACTTGCAGTCTGGCCGTCCCCATGCGTCATCTTGGCAAAAACTGGAGCGGTATCAGGACACGTCCGCACTCTACCACTGATAGGTGGGAATTTCCTTACATAAAACTTACTTTCGAGATAAATGACTTTGAAGCCTTTATAGAAGTAACTTTTTTGCTGAGAACATATGACATTGGCCGCTAAGGTGTCTGTGTTATGCTGATTAAAAGCAACATACATTGGCACTTTTAGTATACGAGAGATAAATAAATTGACATTGGTCCTTTTAGAACCAAGCAAACGCCACTATAAAGAGTTCACTAATTCGTCATCCGTGGTAATTTACAGTATTTATTCTTGAGAATGAATTAATAGCATTGTGATAAAGGGCGAGAAATATGTCTTCACAGCATCAAGGAAAATTGAGAATAACCGAGTCGTCGAGATTTCCTTTTTCCGAGATTCTGTTATATACCTCACTGACCTGTATCGAGTAATATTTTTTGGACGAAGATGTATTCGGTTTTTTAGAGTAGTAAAATATTTCAAAAGTTTTTATCAGCTGATATTGACAGCTATCTCACCTAATGTTTCTTACATCTATGTTTAAACTCCTTTCTTTCACAAAAAGTTCATAATTATATTAAAGAATTTTAATACATATTTTTTATTTTATCAGCAATAAAATTATGTGTATATTTACCCATGAGAAGAGAAAGCAAATACCATATGAAGAATAAATCTAATTTCAGTAAACGTAGTAGGCCTTGATAAAGTGCAGATACAGTTAAATTTTGCTACGGTTAAATTATCTTTATTGTAAGCGTCTTATGAAGTCAGCGTTAAATTTCCATATTCTTTTAATTCTCTACTTTTGTCCACATTTCCCCTATGATATTCTTTTGTTGCTTTTCTATGTTTGTACTGTAGCTTTCATTCACATAATTTTTCCTACGTTTAAAATGTTTGTACACTCTTTCTATTTTACATTTATTTCGGTATACAAAGTAAGAACAAGAATTATATAAGCTGCAACATGGAATTATGTTTCTCTATTCTTATGAGTTTTAGCCTCTGGAAGTATATTTATAGTTTCCACCCCATTTAGAGTTCTTTATTAGTGTCAATATTTGCTCCTACTAATGGAAGCTATTATAATGGAGTATCTATTACAAAGGTACGCTGGAATGTCTGATGGCTTGCAAATGAATATGCCTAGTGGAATGACTAAGGAAGGAAATATCACCCGTTTGGGCAGTGATGCTGTTATACAGGTGTGTTTAATGTTTGTGCTGTTCACTTTCAGTTCTATAATTAATCTGGGTGAAAAGGAAGATTTCAAGAACAAAACGGAGCACGAAATACGACTTTAAGGTTGTCGTTGCCAGAATACTTAATAGAATTTTTTTACAATACCATTCAAATTTTGCTTCGATGGTAAATACGCCTAGAGGCTCCTAAAAATATCTAAACATAGCTTTGTTTTAGTTTTTTGGCCCGTAGGTTATCCATATTTAGGATAAATAAATAAAAATTATGTCATGCATTGATTAATAACTTAAATAGGTCAGTGGCTGATCCATTATTTCTTAAAGGGAGGTGCTGAGCCAGGTGAGTCAGCGACACCAAAGTACTGGATGACAGACGTTTAATACAAAATAAAATAAATGCATCTAATACAAAAATTGCCACACAGTTCTTAATAATAGAGAACCCGCAATACACAATCGACAGAAAATACTTCTGAATTCCTTGGTTGCTTATCTTTGCAGCACCGCCTGCTAACATCGACTAGAAAACCCGCAATACACGGCCGACAGACACTACTTCAGATCCTTGGCTGCTTATGTTTGCAGCACCGCCTGCTACTAAGGACTAGAAAACCCGCAATACACAGTCGACAGTCTGTAATTAATAAGCAGGGCCCGGATTCTGATGACATGTCATCTTTTTAGTGATGCTGCATACACATTGCCAACTTGTAGATAAATCCTAATCTTGGCTTCTAGATTATAGAAATGCACTTTTATTAGGTCATTTTTTGTCATTTTATGCCATTTTATGTTTTTAGGGCATTTATTTCATTTTTAGGTCATTATTTTGTCATTTTTTTGACATTTTCTTCCTTATTTGGTCATTTTCATGCATTTACATTGAGTATATTAACTTTTTTTTTTCGTCGACAGCGGTGCCGTCTTTGGAGTGTTGTTTGTTTAATGCAAGAATGAAAAATTCAGTGTTGTCGTGTCTCTGTCAGAAATAAGAAGTAAAGAAACCCCAAAATTTTGTATTATATTACTATTGTTATTAGATTGACTTGGCACCAGAGTATGCCACCTGCTTGGATTTGAGAGTGCAAACTACTTTTTACCCTCAATAAACAATAATCTGGCAGACCACAAAAGGATGTGCCGAATTTTGACTCACCAGTGCCTCAATGCCAGTATAAATTTCCGTGAGAAAAGAACATTTACAACATTACAGTTATTTACAGTTTTTACAATTATGTACAAATTAGTACCTATAACTTTCTGTGTAAAATAATAATTTTTTATTAAAAAAATATAAGTTTTTAGGTCATTTTTCATAATTATTAAGTCATTTTCTTTAAAATTTAGGGTCATTTTATAGGTCATTTTTGAAACAATTTTAGGTCATCAGAATCCGGGCCCTGTTAATAAGTAACCTTGCTGTATTGTTGCCAGTGAATATAATAACATGTTAATTTACTGTAACATAACTTATTTGGAAATTTGTACTAACGAGTGTGCATTGAGTAAAACACACAATTTGTCTCCAGTGCAAGGCTTTTCGTTTCAGCGAGGTTTTGGTTATGTGCTTAGTTGACGAAACGAAGCGAGGATCTGTTTTAACTCTACCGTTCTGCATTTTGTTTGTTTGTAAATTTGTTTATTACGCATTATCACCAAAACGTTGTTTGATTTTCTTCCAATTTGGTATCAATGTTCCTTGAGGTCATTAAAACAACATATGAGTAAACATTTTAATTTTTTAAATTTTGTTTCAAGATGATGACCGTTTCAATGATTCCGTTCCAATGGTTTTTTTCCCCTGGTTCCGTTATGTTCATTTTCTTTCCACGATTCTATCCAAACAGTTCATCCTACAAGAATTTGAATACTACCTTCAATATCGAGTGTAAAATTTTCTATGGCTTTTTGTGCTTTACATTTTTTAGGTAACTCGAGTGGTTTACCGTCATTTCGTCCGTTGTAAATTTGTTTGTTAAACAGTCACGCTCAAACGCGTTGTTCTATTTTCTTCCTATTCGGTATGTGTAATGATTTTTATTTCTTTTGGTCCCCTAAGATTGTGCCCATTTTAATTGATTAAGAGCAGATGGTACATTTTTTTGGATGTGAGATCTACTGCTCACAGAACTTCTGTTATCAAAGGTTAACAATTCTCCCATTCATGCAGTGTAAGATGTTTGGCATGAAGCAGTCAAAGCTAACACAACAGCTCCGGCTATATGATAGTTTAACTTAGGCAGACACGACGCTATGTTCCAGAGATGTTACCTGATCGATGCGTAAGTGCTTCAACAGCTTAAACTCAAACCACTCTTTGTGTGATTATTAAACATCCCTTCCGATAAACCAAATACGGATTAATTGTTATTAACACAGATTTAATTGCGTTAATCGGAATTAATCTGACGGTTTTGTGGCGTCTATTGTCTTCTGAAAATAGAACTGTTGTTGTGGCTTTCAATATCAGTCCCCACAAATACAGGCTTCCTACCATTTCCTGCGGTATACTACCCCACATTAAAATGCTTTCTATTTTTAGTCCTCTACATGTGGCATTTAACATACAGCTTGGTATTTTTATTGAAATTTCTATTTGACGTAAGCTGGTATTGTTATTTATTTTTAAATGTTGTTTTGTGTTATGATAACGCAGTAGAATCTAAACGAAAAAAATAATCCACATACATAGGCCTATTCTGAAACTTTGTAATTGTTTTTCTTTTTTTATAATTATTTCCTTGAATTTTGTCTTTAGTGATGTAAATTAATATTTAGTTAAACTTTTATACTGACTCACTACTAAATTCATGTAAATTAAATTGTTGGAGACGTTTCGGCTGAATATGACAGCCATCTTCAGCAAGTGATTCCAATGTTGCCAGCGTTGTGGTCATGAAATGTTTATTTATGTATGATTTGTCGTAATTATTTATGTGACTGTGATTGTAGTTGTTCGTTTAAGATGTGCAGCTTGCATATATCATATCGTGCGAGTGCATTGAGTGTGTGACTTTGTTGCCAGTGTGTAGAATTTCTATTTCTGTATTGATACGATGGAAATTCTTCAGAATACTGCCTGATGAATAACTGGAAATCATTATTAAGAAATAAAAAGGAAATAAAGAGAGGTACGATTGAATTCCTAAATTTCAACGAGGAAATATTATTAGGCCTATATTTCATGTCTGCAATAATAGATAGAAGTTCCAGGTTTTAACATAATAACTCACCTGAGCGCTAAGTGGGCCTATTGCGATATGTTAGATTACTGACACTGGGTGTTGGAAGTTCGATTTCCCACCAAGATGGCATGAAGGGGAAATAGAAGAAGACAGCTATCGCAGTAAAAACAACCTGGCTATTTTCTTATAAAATAGTAAATAGAGGTCTGGGATTATTTTTGTAGTGTCAGAGGTAATGAAAAAAAGATTCTCGGTTCCTTTATACAGGATCGGCTATACGTGTTTTGTGGCCCTAGGCGAGAAATAACTTCGGCTCCCCCCTAAATTTCCGCCTCAATAATTCCATGTTTTACCATTTGATTAAACTTGGAATTTCATGTACTCTAGCCTCTAGCCTAACTTGAGAAAGGCTTGTATTTATGAAGACATTATAACCTATCTAAATTGTTTGGGAATTAAATAAAAAATACCGTACATTAAATTAAAAAGGTTATAAACTTTTGTTAATCATTTAACCTTTTCACTGTTACTGACATGTATTTGCATCTCCTTAAAAATGAATAAAAGCAAAAATATAAGTTTAACACCAGAATGTTTTACGTGTTATGTCAGGATTATTATTCGCTATGTTAGAATTGCTATAGATAGAAGAAATTTAATTTGCCAAAATCTTCCTCATCCCTTTCATACTTAAGATCCCATTGATGAATTAACTTTATGATTTGACTTATATTAATATTTAAATTAATCTTTGAAAGGGTTAAGAATATTCATTTCCAATGCGTACATCCTCTCAAGAGTAATAAAATCAGCCTGGATAATGGGTTCGATCTTGGTCCAGGTTGATGGCGTTTATGTATGCATAAACGTGAAAGGATCACATCTGTAGATTTTCACGGATGTGAAAGAGCTCCTGCGGGACATAATTTCGGCACACCAGTGACGGTCGCAGGCCTAAGTTGCAGTATATCCCGTCGTCAAATAATAAAAAACAAAGAAAAATTATATTCAGAAATCGGCCTGGATAGTGGATTCGAACTTGTGGGGTATTTACATTAAATAAACAAGAAACTGTACGGTACATACTTTTTTTTTCACAGGATGTAAGAGTTGAAAAAAGGCTCTAAATCATACAGATACTTTTCTTGCTTTAATTTTAATATTCATAAAAAAGAGGCATATTGCCTCATTTCAATTAAAAATGCAGCAATTCCGCCTTGTCAATATTAAAGTTTTTGAATCAAATATATTTCGACCAACTTGTGGTCATCCTCAGTGATACATAATATGATGTTTGTTACATAATATAATGTAGGCTTAGGCCTATGTTATTTACATGGCCAGTTCTGAACTGAAACTTCATTATATGAGCACGGAGTAGACACACAATATAGTGCTACAGGACTTTAGCCAACGTATGCAAGAGAGCATTATCTTTATTGGCAAGTTGTTCGATCAAATTTCCTTTTTTGTTATGAAGTTGGTGTACAAAAATTTCTAAATTCTCTCTTTTGTTTTTGACGTCAAAAACCAGATCTTTTACGCCCATTTGAGTGGTTAACTCATTTTCGATGGAAATAATAGGAAGACTTGAAAGGCTTTCCAGGTTCATTGAAATACGCAGATATGTTTAATCAGTTCTAGTTTAGAAAAATTTGAATCGAGATGCTTCATCCCTACCAGACGCCAGGGTTTTTAGCGTAGCCAATAAATACATTGATATTATGTTTACATTAATACAGGCATAATGAATTTATTTCTTTAATTTGTTCTCATTTTTACTCTTACTCCGCATTTTTTTTATTTCAATTTCGCGTTGGAAATTTCATCTTTTTAAAAATCTAAATGTTGCGCACTAAATTGATTCTAAAAATTCCCACCTTAGGTAGCCACCTATTTTACCTATGTCGACGAACCGGTCCTGCCTTTATATTTCGTACTTATCACAACACTAATCCTTGTTAGCGGATTTGAACCCGCCCATTACTTTTACTTGCCAGAACTGCTTGTTAAGTTGTAAATAAGGAAGACGTAAAGCAATAAGAAAACGCAACGGCCGAAGCGACGTGTAGAAAGTGGCGTCTATTCTACCTTAATTACTGCTCATTCTAACAGTTCTCGTATTTTGCTGTGGGAATTGGGGCAAAATGTAAGTGGCAGGGGGTGGTAACCCCAATTACAAGGGCTCTTGTAAATAACCTGCTCAGCTAGAGAAAAAGCTTTTTGCCTCTGGAAGTATAGAAAAAAGTCACAAGCGGTTGCTTAGCAAGTAATAGCTCCTTTCTTGTGATTACATTCTCACAGTACGTTCTAGTCTAGCTTATTGCTTTCTCGATCCGTACCTTTGGTTTAGTGTAGTGACCCATTTTGTTTGACTTTGAAGGTAGATTATTCATTTTTTGTAATATGAAACAATTAGACCTACAGTTTGATAAAAAGATGATTATTAGGTCTCTTAAATATGCCTAAGTTTGGACGCCTTATGGAAGATCAACATTTTGTCAACTACTATTTTTTATTTTATTTTTACTTACCGATTTAACTTTATTTATTCAGTACTTAAACCTACTTAACAGCTACAATGGGAAATTTGTAACGACTACTATTTCTGTATTTTTCTAAACTTTTCGCATTTCAATCTGCGCACATTGTGAGTACGCTGTAAAATTACATTGTGTGCATAAGTCGCGCAGCGAAACTGACAATGTGCGCATGCGTCGTGGTACTTGACAATACAAGAACTCTCAGTACAATTGCAAACATGTTTTCATAAATCCAAAGGAAAAATACTATTTTGAAAACCGAAAGACCACTTATGCTATAGAACTATCTTTCGAACAGCCCTTAAATGCCATTCTTGGTGATGCTAATGACACTGATGATGTTTGACTAATAAATATTAAAACACTTACAGAATATATTACAAGTATTGCACCATAAATGTAAAGGAAATAAAAAGCATTGGAATTACCAATTTATTTATTGAAGTATTCTTCAGGCTGGTCTTATCGTTGATGTATTCATGTTGATATTCCTGGAGGAAAAGAGCCTATCATCCAATCTGTGTCTGTTTTTTTTACTTCGCTGTTAGTTTACTTAACAGTACTGGGATGCATTTATATCTCTGTTGCCATGGTAGAATGCTTCTTCAACTAACACAAATAAAGGAAAACATTGCAAACATCGTTTCGTAATTCCAAAGGAAAAAGACAAGTTGGAAAACCGAAAGACCTATAATGCTATTATAGCATTATAGATGAACAGCTTTGTCATCCTTGATGATGTTAATTATAGTAGTTATGTTTCACTAACTAGTAAACATTAATACAATTACATAATAATATATTGTAAACATGGCAACATAAATGTAAAAGAAAAAAGAACACTAGTTGGCAGCAGAGGACAAGTTATAAGAGACAACTTAAGTGTTTCGAATTTTCTTTCTTATAGCTCAATGGCCTTATTGTTGATGATATGGACTAATAACTTATACTCTGGAATCCCATGAAAGATCAACGCATTTCGTCTGAATGCATCATCTGGTTACCCATTCTCCTCCAATACAATGGTAGTTTGATAGGTAAGCTCTCTTCTTGACGGGATCACAAGTATCGAGGATGGAATTCAAACCTCCAGGTCCATTGTCAGCAACGTTCACTGTATAAATTTATGACGCTGTCAACGATGATAATGATGATGACTATGCCTTTGAAGATAATGTTATTACAGATACTAAATAAACCTGCCAAAAGAGTTTCTTTACTTTCCTACCCCAAGTTTTAGTTATAAACATTGAAGGAGGTTCAAACTTCTCCGTCTTTTGTTTGTACCAGGTATACTGTTGGAGAATTAAAACCCATGGCTAATTATGTTAATTTCACAATGCATGAAGATGAATCTTGACTCTCCCAATTAAATTAATTTTATTTATATAGCGTTACCTGTTTGTATATGAGGTAGAGTTTTTTTCAAAGAAAATAACTCACAAAGATTTAATGTTTAAGATTAAAGTCAGTACCCTCATAATCTTCGTGAAAAGAACAAACAGAAAAGAAGATAACTGTTTGAAATTATATCGTTAGAGGAATACACTGGAATTTTCCTTTGCAATACAGCACAGAGCCGGTTGCTTTTAAGATAAAACAAAAGAGGAAGACAGAGACAAGTTTAAGCAGAAAGGAGATGGATGTAAGAGGAAAAATAATTACAATTAAAGAAAAAGAAGAAGAAAACAGTAGTTAAGTTTTAACGATCTGCCTCCTCCTACAGTCACTAACTTCATTTTTTTTCTTCTCTTTTAATTCTCTTTTTTTCACTGTCCTTGTTTTGCTTTTTTCTTTCTTTGGGCTTGCTTTCATTTTTTTCTTTTTCTTAAGAAAACATTTCTAACATAATATATTCTTAGAACTTTAGCACAATTGTGTTAGAAAGGAATGCATTATTAATGCGCGAAAAAACTTAATTTGAGTAGAATAATTATAATACAAAGTGCTAGATTCAGGCTTTTTAAACCGAAGATAGGTTTTTCATGTTCCATAATCTTAACTCCTGTTATTAATGTTATTATTTTTATTATTATGTTGATTAATTATTTTTATTGTTGTTAGAGAACGGAGAGAGCAGGAAGAGAAGCGTGTTGGTGGAATTAAGATTTAGAAACGGGATAATTCTGAGACAGTTTCCTCCACAACGAATAAAGTCGCTGAGATTCGAATACAATACCCCTTTTTACGAAAATCCCGCATGCTGATACGAAAAATTTCCATGTCTAATACGGATGTGGAGAAGGAAAGGAAACAATTTACAACCTACTTTTTGAGTGTCCTATTTATGAAACAGACGAATGGCATTTGTCTACCATCTAGATTCCTGTACCGAAAGTTATGAAAAGCCATTACATCATATATTTAACAACAAATGTTGCTCTCACGAATTTCAAAAGTACATTCAACATATTTATAAGTTATTGTAAAATAGTTGCAATTCATAGATTACAGCACTAGATTTTCTTTTTCTTTTTGGTTTCTAGTATTTTTTTCCCAGTTTGTAGTTTATGGCTCAATGTTGTTGATGCTTAGTGTTCACTCGTTGTACTTGTTTATAATAGTAAATATGCTTTTATTTGTATTTAACTATATCCCTCCCTGCTGTAGTACAAAATAGGGCTGTAATAAATTGAGATTCAATAATAATAATAATAATAATAATAATAATAATAATAGTAATAATTGTTGTTGTTGAATTCAACACTTTGGCAGGCATAAATACTTCTAGATTACTATCCAGGTTTCGAAGTTATTAAATTTGCTGTAGACAGATTTAACTTAATCAAGTTCTGTTATTCAGTATTAAAGTAACACGAAGCTGTATTGTTTCACATCCATCCAGTAATTTCAGTTTAATATTCAAAGCGGTGTCGAATGAAGCATCAGTGGTTTATCTTCCATACCAAATCATCATGATTCAGTGATACATTTGCAAACCCCCATACGATCGAACAAGAACCCGTTCATTCTTAGTCGCAACACAATCGTCATTCTCGTTTATCTCTGAAATAAAACCCATATAATGCGTATTTATTGGGGAAGATGGTCTAAACTTGTATATCTTTCATTTATGAATAACCCTTGGTGACTCTAGCAGCACTTACGGCATTTCTAAGGAATTGATATTTGGAGTTGTGGTTCAAAAATGAATATAAAATTATCATATCTTCCATCAGTATAAAATTTAACACATTTAACGTTTAACAAACCTATTATTGAAATATCTTTAGCATTTTCTCCCAATTCCACCATTTTGGGTAATTTCATAGTAGTTCAAAGATATTACTGTCTTATAGGCTATATTCTCCAAAAGCTGTAATTTTTTAATTTAATCATAATGGGTTTTAGTAGATTATTGCTGTTCTTATATTATTGCATTATTCTCATAATCGTCATTATAATTATCGTTATTATTATTATTATTATTATTATTATTATCATCATCATCATCATCATCATTGGAAACATATACATACCTTTCAGTATTTAATGAAGCAAACTCCCCCTTCTAACGAATACATCTAACGATGTATATTCAGTTCTTAGCACTAAAACCAAAACTTGCCACGAAATAATACGTGCTGTAGAAATAATCTCAGTATATCTTACTCCTTCTTATGCCTTCAACAGTAATACAAGAAACCTGATGCTTATATTATCATAGTCATACACTAATAGTAATTAAAATATAGAAATTATCTGCCTTAAAATTTCGCGTTAGGATTGATTTTGAAAAGCTGTTTTAATACCATAGCAGATAATAATAATAATAATAATAATAGGTATAATACATAATATTATCAGTAATAATAATATTAAACGGTTTTAGTTTATCTTGGGGAATTAAAGCCTTGATGCCTTCTTTTCCACTCTCAGAAATTTACATTACATATTACTAATAATTCCGTTACATTAATTTCAATACGATTACAATAAATGCAATAAATAATTACAATAAATTACAAAGTGAATTCAATAATGTTTGAAGTGAATACCAGTACAATATTATGAGATGAGAGAAAAATGAAAAGTTATATTATATATACAGCAATCACAGAAGTAAAGAGATTATTTTAATATTAATAATTATCAGTATATAATGACATAAAACTGACAATGTTCAATTAGATTGATTGATAACATATGAATATAGAACATTAAAATAATGGACTATATTATACAAAGTAGGATAAGAAGTGTAGCTACTATGTCTTCTATCCAATAAATAAATATATAACTTTTTTTTTCAGGTGAGTTGGACTTGGACATAAATAATGCTATCTTTACTACCTTAAAACAGTAAGTAACTGGAAATTTCACAATTATTTGTTTTGATCTCTTCTTAAAAGTACTGATAACTAAAGAAAAATTGTAATTTTTGGAGTCGAAACCCAAAATGTTGTTTCTAGATAACCGACCATCGTAAAAAAATACACATCAAAATCCTTTAATGTGCGTCAATTCTGCGATATTATCTGGTATGTGATTAATTATTAATATATTTAATATTATTAGGCCCGTAGGTTATTATTACTTATTCGGCCATTACTATAACTCAAACATAATTTAGTGTTTTCAAGCCATGCCAAAAAATACCCAATGGAAATGTATGGAGTATAAGCGTTTCAGCAAAACTGCGTTTCATATTAAAGTTTTAGACAAAAGTTGACATATATATATTATTTTGCATTTATTTTCTAAAATGTAATTTTTTCATCCATTTTATTTTATCTGAGAGAATGAAAGCCTTGATGGCTTCTCTTCCACTCTCAGAAATTTACATTACATATTCTTTGGAATTAGAAATGTTCGGTTGCTTGTATTTTCATGACTTTTCGTCAGGAAGGAACTCAGTAACACCCTGAACGTTACAAGTAACTTGAAACTGAGAATAGTCTGGTCGTGGTGAGATCCTCCACGTCCTAACTTAATATAATGTGATCCATTATGTTCTCCCCTTTGGGCATTGAATTATTGGACCCATGAAATTGCTTAAAAAACAAGTTACTCTTATTGCGGAAAGGACATCAATTTAAACACTTTCCTATTGGCCTATGCCTATTATTTCTATTGTTTCTTTATAAGAAGGCAATTATTTACTTACATTTATCGATTTTTAATAAAAAATCTAAATCAAAGAATGAGTAGCGATTGCTGTATCTTACGAATTATTGAAAGAGGCAGGTGACTGACCTTGATCCTTTTAAAAATAATTAATAATTTACGACAGTCCTTAATCAGCGTGTCTAACCTTCAGTGAAGTTTTGCCCTATAATTAATTAGTGTAACATTAGAAGTTGGGATTAGAAGGGATTCACAAAGTAATAATAATGCTAATAATAAACTCGCTCACACAATACAGCATGCATCTGTACATTTTAGTAAGCGACTCCATGGGTCCTGATATTAAATTATTTCTTTAAAGATTATTATATAACAAAGATTGCCTTCTGGCTAACTTCATGCCTTGCAAAATACGAGAGACCATGTTCCGTTTTAAACCTTTGCCCCTTCAGTAATATTTTACATGCTTAAAATCACCTTAATTGAGATATTCAAAACGTAAGATACTTGGCGGACTACACTAGAATGACCGAAGAACTTATGGTGACAGATATTTCCTATGGCCGTACTCGTGTTTTTATTGTACCGGTAGTATTAAACACTGGATGTAAATGGGGGAATACGGCCAGGTTTCCTTGTGATATTCATTGGGTATGATGTAAGTCAGTGATGCACGGAGTTAACCCTTTCATTATCCTGTGTCCCTGGTAGCCGTTTTAATCGTGTTAAGCAATTAGGAGCTAAACCGAGTTAGGTGTCAACTGAGTGAAACAGACGTATGCTGCCCGCGCTACACGAAGCCAAGGAATTTTAAGCCTTGTACTCTTTTATCTCTCCCAACTTTCATCATACGACTACTGTATTATTAAGTTATTTCAATATTGTTAATAGTCGTCTCTCATGAATTTATTGGAGATTTCCAAGTCACTTGTGGCATTGCCTATGACAATACCAACGTTATCTTTCTTCCAGAAAATACATTGTTGTCATTACTTTTTATCTAATCCAGTATCGTTAAGTTCTATTTACTGAAAGATATTATCTTGTTGATATCTTATCCACATCATATCATGGCAAATTTATTCCTTGCATCTGTTATGGCCGGTTTCTATAAACTCGCGAAATACCTATGGGTAAATTATCCAGTGGACAGAATTTACACAAGGATAACTACTTTTACAAACTCAAATAATTTAAAGGTAACAATCACATACACTTGTGGCAAGTTTCTAGATAAATGTCCTCTGGGTAATATGAAAATGACAGAAAAAATATTCCTACAAACTCGGGCTAGATCTTACCAAGGGTAAATCGTCGGGTTAATTTATCTTTTCATGGAGGGCTGGATAAAATTTAACCTCTTTGTAGGATCAATAATAATGGAAACAATGAGAATCAAAGCCTTCTGAATTAAATTAACTGTACAACTCCAAGGCCTTGCTCATTATATCATTGTGGGTGAAATGGAACTAATTTGCTCATGGATAATTTACCCATAGGTAATTCACAAGTTTGTAGAAACCGGGCATTAATAATTGTAAAGAAAGGCATGGTAAGTGTTCAGCGATATTTGGGGTGTACCATATTTAGCTAAATAGAGCATTATGATTGACTGATTTCAGATATATTCTTACGCATTTTTAGTCCAAATCGAGTGATTGAAATGGTCAGAGGTAATAAAGATAAGAATTAATAGTTTGTTTGAAAAAGAAATGGACATCACGTTATAATCATTTCAAAATGGGTGATACAATTCAGGTGGCCTCCTCGCTCCTGATAATTTATAGTTGGGAGCAAGCAAGTGCACTTACTGACCTACAAGGTTTCCTTCCTGAACTGTGTCTGTGTGGCAGAAATTGAGTGGGTCATGCACGCGAAACTCTAAACCACATAAATACCCCCATGTGACTTACAACATCTATTATATGGTTCGCTATTCATAAGACTAGTGCTCTCAAAATTATGAACGCAGAGTTGTTAGTTACTGTGTTTTTTTATTGTTATTATTTATAATTATAATTATAATTATTATTATTATTATTATTATTATTATTATTATTATTATTATTATTATTATTATTATTATTATTATTATTATTAGGCCTAGTTGGCAGTTATCCATTTACAAATATTTTCCTTTAAATTGGGATGTAAGCTGATTGAAGTTTCATCCAAAAATTGTTTTCGAGTTTTCGGTGAAAATATTTGTGTTTCGGAAATTTAGCACAAACACACACACATATATTTATATATTTATGTACGTATATATCCTGTAACCCCCTGTTGGGGCACAGGGCTTCCAAGTGGAAATTTCGGTTCCTAGACCTATAATGTTACTCTTATTTTCCGAGAAAGGGGACAGGTGGTAAGCCCATCGCCTCACAACACTCGAAGGAAACTAAGGTATTACTTGGGCGTGAAAAGGCTGAGGAATTTTGTCTAAAGGCTGTAATTTAAGCTTGAAGTTTTCAAACGTACCTTAAATCTACGACACGGACCCTCCCGCAAGACTCGGTGCCAATAATTTTTACGTCCTGAAAAATCCATCGACCAGATTTGAACCCGAGATCTTCGAATCTAGGGACAGGCACTCTACACTACGGCCGACATGTTATAATATATTGTAATATGTAGCCTATATATATATATATATATATATAGGAGTTTCAAATTAATTTCTTTCTTTAATTTTTTTCACTGACCGCTTTCCCACCTCACTGCGGCAATATAGTTTGGAATTTTCGTTTAAATTTCTGATAACTTCTAGTAATATATAGTCTTTAGCTACAGCTGGCTTATTTAAAATTCTTCAAGGGGACATTGAAAGCTGCCACGATATAGACAGTTTGCACCTAATGAGAGAAAGCCTTTTTAGAACCAGAAGAGAAGTATCTGATAGGACCTTGAATTTTTCAGTAATTAATTTAACTTTAATTATATTTTATACAGGCTGATTTTAAGAAGTGGATGTTTATATCATAAATAATATTGCGATAGAAACAAAGATTAATGCACTATCAAAAAAGTTGGTAGGAATATTTTATTAAGTATTCAGGAAATTATGAAAGTGTGAGAAGGTTACGGCATTATTAAATTCTCACCTTGCTCTTGTTTTTACGTTAATAACTTACAAGGCAGGAGATTCAATATAGGGATTATGGAATGATATAAAATAATCAAAGAAAAGACATGTATATATGAGCGTTTGTGTTATTTAGCATTTTCTTATGTATACTAAATACAATAATCAGAACTCAAAATTTTCATTACCAGAGTTCCATTCTTACACAGTTCCACTTTTTCCAAAACTCTTGGTTCATAGAATTAAATAAAGAAATAGGATGGTAAGACTCTATTATAGTTTTTAGTTTGTTATAGTTCTTAGTTTGTAGTATAGTGTTTGAGGGAACGACCTGGATAGAATCTATGAATAACTTTGTTTTTCATCTCTTATGTCTTTCTTTCTATCTTTATCTTTGAGAAATATCTCCATTGTTTATTTTACCTGACGGAGTAGTATACCAACTTGCCAATAAAATATAAACTTTTATAAAGATTTAGCTGGGATGAGAAGCCGAGACTACATATATAAAACAGGAGGTTACTAGGTCAGACTACCAGTCTGATATCTCGGAGATTCTCAGTTTAAGACTATGCTCTTTGTCCGTACAAATAGAAGGAAGTATTTTACCTTCTTATCTTCGATGTTGAGAATATGTGGAGCATAGCATAAATAAAATATATCAGTCTTCATTTACAAATCTAACAATATGAAGATATGAACTAATAATTTTACAATTGTTCAACATTCAGGCGTTTATTCACACTTTGCGAATATGCTTGTAATTTCATAACGTTGTAAGTGTAGACCTAACTACTGGGTTACAACCGAGAGACATTCATACATTCTCTTCTTCTGGAAAACCTCAGATCTTATATAACTACTCTCCCAAAACGTATGCTAGATTATTTTTCTTCTTCAAGCGATGATATCGTGAGCTTGCTTCTGTATAGCTATGGCGAGAATAAAAGTACTGGAATGTGCCGTTATTTTGAACGAATCGGATAATATTTCTTGACATTGCTGTAAGTAATAAAGGCTGAGCAAAATTATCAATGGGTTTAATTTCATTGAAGAAAATTAGATCAGTTATCAAGCCCCTTGAAAGTACAACTGAACTTTGACATCTAGCACGATACTCCTATTGTACATACCTTCTTTATCTGCAGTTTTATTATGGTTTATAATGTTCAAATGAACACACATTTCTTGCTTGGGGGTGAAGAGAGTAGTGGAAACGTACAGTGACACAAGATAACTTTTCCCCTAACACATCACATGAGAAAATGCTCTCAAAGAATATCAAATACGAAATTATAAAAGCATTGGTAGCTTGGGCAATGGATCGTTGATAAAAAGGACGAGTTACATAAGCCCAAAGACAAGAATAAACTACTCTAAAGACAAGAGGCCTTCCTTGTTTCTACCAACATTATCCCTTTACCAGCAATGAAGGTCTCTGAAACATTATTTTGTTGATAAAGATCAGAGTTTGCAGCTAAATACCGGAAATATGAGTAGTAATAGTTATCATATTGTTCAAGAGTGTAAGGAACTTAACAATAGTAGGGATAATAATATCAAGACTAATAACAATAACTCTTCACGACTGCTTGTAAAAAATAAAAATATAACGAGTATCATAACGGAAATGAGGCAGAAGGAGTAATATTGCTCGGCATTCTGTCATCAAGTTAAGAAAAAGAATAAAAGAGGAGACATTTATTGGACGTTTTGATGTGGTGATAAAGTTAGTTACGTCGACAAGTGAAAGTGCAGGGGAAATTAGTTAGTTAAGGCACGAGGAGGCGAAAAGAACACGTTTAAAAATAATCCGTGATGGATGAGAAACAGCACGCGCACCCGAGTGCAGTACAATCCCTGCTAAAACACGGCTAACACAAATGTCAAGAGAATTCTGCTACGAAGCTTTGTCACCCTCATAAATAATAGTACGTTGTGCAAGAAGCCCACAATGGCATTTTTTAAGGTACGAGTATATTTATGAAACGAGCAAAGCGAGTTTCAAAATTTTCAATATAGGCAAGTTGCATACGACTGTTTTTGTTCAACCATAATTAGTCTAAATATTTTAGTTTTTATATTATAGATTCAATCAAAGAAATGGCCACGCTGCTCTTCCCATCAGATGGTTGTCGCAGTTCTTGTCTTCTGTGAAAGATGGCAGCTCATGGCGTCGGTCAAAACGAAGCTTTTTTTTGGTCGATTTATTGAAACCAATGAATTTTAACAGCACTCAACAAGTTAATTTTAGTATGATTAAAATGAACAACAATTGATTTTATTTCAAGCATGTGCCGTTTGTTCCCGGCACTGTGTTTTTCTAATATATTTGTATGCTTTTACTTACGTTAAATTCTTTTCTGCTAAAGTTAGGTTATTGCTTATTTCTTGTTACTTCTGCTACGTACACATTTTTGCTTTGTTTACGTTTGTGCAGTTCTCCCTTCATTTGTTTTCTGAGCGCGTTTCTGTAGTTTGCCCTTCTGGCCTGTGTTTAGCTTCGGTTTCCTGTTCTCTTTGCCCGCGGAAGCGCTCTCTTTTTGCTGTAGCGGGTACTATTTGAGAGGGCGTTTCCGGAGGGGGGGAGTTTTCGTGTTCGGAGCGTGGATGACGAGTCAGGGTGTTGGGTCCGATCTGTCAAGAGCTACGTTTGGATTGTCTTGGGTAGAAGCGCTCTGCCATTCTCCGGGTGAGGAAATGTTCCCCAAGCTGTATGCAAGTGCCTAGCGTACATCGTCTCCTTGCATCTGAAATCTCCGGTACACCGTGGAGTTGGGGGCCTTGCCTGCGAGGGCTGGTGGATGCCTCTTGAGCTGACTTCTACGCCATGTAACTCTTAGTCATCATCTTTTCTATTTATTATGCAGGTATGTTCTTGTTGTTTTGATTAGTTTTCATGTTTCGTTATTTTTCGGGTAAATTTTCGTACGAAGGGAAGACTGCCAAACATTATCAAACTTACTTAAAGCCTGCTTCACAGGATGTATATGCATAAATCCTATTTCTCAAGTAACTTGTTCTTAACAGCCACCCCATTAACTGGAATTTTGTAAATTTTAATAATAAATTGTTACTGTTGCTCTTATTTTTGAATTTTGTGTGAAACCCCTAGTCTCCTAAGCTACCCATCTTTCAACAGAATTGAATGTTGCACCCTCTTGGGTATTTAGCCCCTGAAGCACGTTACAAAGTGGTAGCAGAGCTAGTCGATCTACGATTTTTCAGTATTTTGGCCCTCTTTTTTGCCGCAGTTTTTCAACATTTTCTTTGGCTTTTCTGGCTGTATTTTAGGACGCCTGCTACCACGTTACAAAGTGGTAGCAGATCGCACTCGGTCGCGTTTTTGCTCCTTTTATGGGGTTTTTTTCTTTTGCAATTTGTGTGGGGTTTTCACATAGTTTTCTGGGGTTTTTCACATAATTTTTTCTTGGGGCAATTTCAATATTTTACTATCATGGTAGAACAGAATAGTACTCACGATCACCCAAATGCCGATGGGCTAAATTTTACAGTCAGGGCGGCTGAGGTCCCTCATCCGTTTCGGCGACTTGTAGAAGAATTCCAAATCACGGAACCTGTTTCTCCGGAGGAGATTTTTCTATTCTTGAAAGTTTTTCTCAAATTTTGTCGCCAGGCTCTGGCTTATGGAGTACCTTTCACAAGCGTATTGCATTGTATTTATCCGCGAGTTAAGGGACGAGTGGCAGAGGCCGTCCTGGACGCTGCTAATGCTGGTTTCCATTTACAAGAGTTTCATGCGCTCTTCCTGCACGAATCTATGCCAGATCGTGTTAGGAATGAATTAATGCAGCGTTATTATTTTCGTGCTCAAAGCCCAGGCGAAAGCTTCGCCGATTTCGCGGAAGACATTGAAATCGCTGCGGAAATTCTGCAAGTTCCTTATACTGAACGGCAGTCGGTAGGGGTAGCTTTGGCAGGGGCCGAATTACCTGAAGTCAGGGCCCTTTTATTATGTCAAGATCCTCCCAGTAATTGGCTGCAAATTAGAGGCATATTGCCCCGATTACAGGACATTTTTGCGGCTAGGGCTAATGTGGTTCCCTTAGAATCTAACAAACGGCCTCACAGTACTAGGAACGCTAGGGGAAAGCGCCGTTTCTGTACTTATTGCCGACGATCGGGACATCTTATAGATCAGTGCTGGGTTAAGCCAGCGAGCAACAGGCCCGTTCAGTCTAGGACGTTCCATCCAAGTAATTTGGGGTCTAATCGGCCCGGACAAAAGTATACGCAGCCTGTTCTTTTCTGTTCTGCCCCTAAATCTGGCGACGATATTCAAAAGCAGTCAAGGAGGGCTAATGGAGGCGGGACTCCACGTTCCCGGCGTGCTCCTGGTTCCAATAGCCCTGGGCTTAAACAGCGTGGTGAAAACGGTGGATGTTCACGTCAACCTTCAAATCAAAAGGATATAAATGCTAATAAACCTTGTGCCAACTGCAACATAATTGATCGGCAATTGGCTGTTGTTCGTAACCAGCTTGTAACTGCCACCCAACGCATACATACCTTGGAACAACAGTTGTTAGGTTTGAAGACAAATAATCAAGAACTTACAAATTCTAATTGCGATTTAACAAAGCAACTTCAGGAGTCTAACAATAAATTATTGGATCTTACTGAGCGATGCCGTCAGGACGCCGATCGTATGGCGGAATTACTCGCAATCGAAGAGGGTTTAAACAAGGATATAGCCAAAATGGCTGAAACTAATAATATTCAAAAACTTAAGATCGCTGAGTTGCAAAGCCAAAAAGATCAATGGTCTAATCGCGCCACTCTTGGCTCTGTTACTGGAAGTTGTACAACTAGTGTAGATAATCCTAGTCTTAAAAAGGAAAACCGTAGGCTTCTTGAAAAAATTCGTTCTATTTCCGAGCGTTTGAGCGAAAGGGAAGAACGTATAAATGTCCTAACTGTAATTCGTGAAGAGTTAACTATAGAGTCCATCCAACAGCGCGATAAAATAGCTAACTTAGAAAAAAGGAACGCCATTTTGGAAAGTGAATTTCTTTCCCGAAATAAGACATCCAGTGTTTCCACCAAGAAAGGTCGTGGTCCATGTCGTACGGGTGAGGCCAAAGAACTTGAGAGTTTCCCGGTCAAAACTCAAAAGGCTGATTCATCGTCCAGCCCTTGTGACCTCACCTGTGTGGCAACTTGTGATGCTCCAGACACCATCGGTGGTTCTGCCCTATAGTTTGGGGAAAATTTTTCTTAACAATGCTTTAGCCGTTAATAGCCTATCATTCTAACCTAACCGATTTCGCGTTTAGGGTTTATACCCTCAGGGGTCTTCATGTGTGGGCATGGAGATATGGGAGGCGACGTTCCCAAGTGGCCCGAGTCAAGTTAGGTGGGGATTTTTCTCTTCTTTCTTAGGGTTTTCTTCTTTGGGGTTTCCTCTGTCGTCTTTTCTTTTCTACTCTGTCCTCTGTCTACTTTTCTATCTCATATTTTGCGTCGAGTCTAAATTTGTCTTGTTCTACATTTGGGTATGTATAAAAAAAAAAAAAAAGAAAAAAAAAAAAGGGGTTTTTGGCATTTTTCAAGTAGTATAAAATTTTCTGGGTTAAAAAAAAAAAACAATATATATAGATATTTTGTATCTGGTAGGGGTTTCTTCTCTTCTTTCTCTCTGCTGTATTTCTTCTTTCCCTTATCTTTTCTCTCTTCCTCCTATCTAGCCCCTCTGTTTCTACTAAAACATGAATAAGCGAATCTTGACTAAAATTTTTTTTTTGTGTCCCGTTTTTAAGGGTGTTCATTTGTAAAATAAATAAATATATAAATGTTGCTATTATTATATTCTTAGAATTTTTGCATTCGCGTATTCATGTTTGGTGTTTGTTGTTGAGAGTCATGAGCTCGTTACTATTTAAAATTTTTGCCTTGTCTTGGATATGGGTTTCACCGTTAGGGATGTAAAAATATATAGTCTTTCATTGTTGTTCTTTTAGGACAAATAGGCCTATGTATGTCTATAGCTACGTTTATTACGAAAAGTTAGTTACACCATTCTCATGATTATACACATATGTTTCTGCTAGCGCCGGTTTTCCCTTTGTGGTGTGGCTCTGCGCTGTTGTTGTCCCTTAGCTGGTTTTGTTTGGCTGTATCTCTTCGTTCTTTTTTTGGTCTCTGCATACCTGCTGTTTTGTTTTTTTTTTCTGTAAATATAAAGTATAACATTAAAATCAGTTTAATATATTTTTGCTTAGTTCCTTTTTATGATATGATTTTTCATTTTTCAAAATTCTTTCTGTTTATTTTTGCATATACTTAGTGAATTATTACATTATTGTGTTTTACTGATTACAGTGTACTAATCTCTGTTATCCAAAACCTCTATCTAACGCAAAGCATTGTCCGACCTTGCATATAAAAACAAAAAAAATATTCTTGCCGCTTTCAAAGTCTGCTTTGAACCTACTCTAGTTCATTTTTCTGCGGCTAATTAATACTTGTGCTGGAAAAAAAAAAGATGATGACTCAAAACTAGAAGATTTTAGAGACTGGTTATGTCTAGTCAACTCAAAATAAAAGAATTAAGATTTCTCTGGTTTTGTAATTATCTTAACTAATTTAATTAGTATTAAACTAATGCCAGTGTTGAAATCTAAAGTATGTTCTTCTTTTCAAATGCTTCTCTTGATTATCAGGTTTTTCATATATAAACTGATATTTCTTTGTTCTTTCAATTTTCTATTGCGTTCGTTGGCGGTGCTTTTGACCGTTGTTTTGTCGGGTGTTCTTTGTACTGCTTCATGGGAGGAGGCCCCTGCTTTCGGTTCGCGGCTTGTGGGGGTCTCTGCTAATTCCATGGAGGAGGTTGCATTTTCCCTTCTTTGTCCTCGGCCGGCTGAGGAGTCACCGGGAATTTTTCCCTAGCGGGGCGAGGACAATGGTTTTCGTTGCCGGGGTATTGAACCCCGAGGTTTTGGTTTTCTTATTTTTACAGACCCCCGTACGGCCCGAGAAATATTGTATGTGAGTGTGCTCCACTTCTAGATGGACCATCTGGGACATAAGAGAAAATCAAGATGTATCTTGAAAAATTATTCTAGAACGCCCTTCTGGATTCTACCTTTTCTCCAGCTCTACTCTTTGATGCTCCTTCCTAGAAGTCATGCTAGTCGTCTACAAGGCTATGCCTGAGAGTCAGTTCAGTGGCTCTACTTCCTTCTCTTATTCTTACCTCTTTAGCTCCTGTCCAACGAAAACGCTCTATTCTTCATACTTTCTATTTCTTTCATCTTGCTGAAGTACCGGTACCTCCATTAACTCCTTCCTTCTCATTTTCTACATTTACTCCTTTTCTATCATTTTTCATTGTCATCATTCTTTCATTTTCACTCTACTAACTCTTTTCTCTTTCATCTTTATCTTTCATCTCTCTCCTTAAATTTCTTTTCATTTCATGAATTTGAATAAAAAAAATAACTCTAGAAATGGGTAATCAAAAAAAAAGGAAATTTCTAGAATACTTTGATCGATACCCTTAAATAAAAAAAAAAAAAAAAAACTCTCAAAATGCCTCAATCTAGAAACTTGAGATAACAAAATTCTATTTGTATTATTTGTCAATACAGATAATATTTATTGATTAAATTATTTATTAAATTATTTATTTATTTAATGTATTAAAATTGTATATAAATTTTACTTCCATTTGGAGAAGTTGTAAATAATGAAAATTTTGCCCTAAATTGTCAAAAAAAAAAAACATAGGGTTTTATTAAAATATTGTAAAAAAAAAAAATTATTAGTCATTTTTATAGGCCTAGTTGCCTTGTAACACATTGTAAAATCTATTACTATTACTGTTACCCCTTCAGGGTTTTATTTTCTAATAGATTTTTCTAAAATGTCTAAATAGATGTTTACAAAATATATTGTATTCGAAATTTGGGGTGCCTGCTATTATAGATTTCTGAGAAAAAAAAATGGAGGAAAGGATACTTTATAACAATTAATATATATATATTTTTTTTTTTAATCCATAATTACTTTGTATTTCATCTTTGAATGGCTTTTTCCCCTTCAGGGACAATTTTGTTAGTTTAAAATGTGTACGTACCTTGTTTTTCACATTAGTTTTGTATTTTCAGATTGTTCTGTGCTTGGGTGTGTGGCCCTCCTCTATGGCCCAGATTCTATGTTTCTGCCGAGCTTGTCACCTTACTGTTTTGGGCCACCCTCTACTCTGCTGTTCTGATGGCACGCTGGGGACGCCTAGCGCTGTTCTTCTGAAACCAGATATAGCCTAGCCTATTATCAATTCTGCTGCTGAAATCTACTCATCTGATGCTCAACTCTAATAATTAGTTCAATCTACTCACCGGTCTACAACAATGACAACAGCTACAACAGAAGAAATCCCCGTCACCACCTACTGGATCAACACAACTATAATACAAACTACTGGTTAATTTTTCTACACAATGTACAGACTACATAGTGTTATGGTGCAGTTGTTTTGGGCTAAGCTAATTAAGACTCTGGTTTTTCATATGAATTTTGCTGAAGTTGTGAGGTGTGGACCCTATTTATTTTTGATGGTGAACATTTTATGCTCATTATGGCAGGTATAACTATATTTTCCCAAATGGACGAATTTTTGCAAGAAAAGACTTTTGCTAAAAAAAAAAAAAAAAAAAAAAAAAAAATTTTGCAAAATTTTTTTTTTCTCCTGGGCCGGCGAGGATGTGCCGTTTGTTCCCGGCACTGTGTTTTTCTAATATATTTGTATGCTTTTACTTACGTTAAATTCTTTTCTGCTAAAGTTAGGTTATTGCTTATTTCTTGTTACTTCTGCTACGTACACATTTTTGCTTTGTTTACGTTTGTGCAGTTCTCCCTTCATTTGTTTTCTGAGCGCGTTTCTGTAGTTTGCCCTTCTGGCCTGTGTTTAGCTTCGGTTTCCTGTTCTCTTTGCCCGCGGAAGCGCTCTCTTTTTGCTGTAGCGGGTACTATTTGAGAGGGCGTTTCCGGAGGGGGGGAGTTTTCGTGTTCGGAGCGTGGATGACGAGTCAGGGTGTTGGGTCCGATCTGTCAAGAGCTACGTTTGGATTGTCTTGGGTAGAAGCGCTCTGCCATTCTCCGGGTGAGGAAATGTTCCCCAAGCTGTATGCAAGTGCCTAGCGTACATCGTCTCCTTGCATCTGAAATCTCCGGTACACCGTGGAGTTGGGGGCCTTGCCTGCGAGGGCTGGTGGATGCCTCTTGAGCTGACTTCTACGCCATGTAACTCTTAGTCATCATCTTTTCTATTTATTATGCAGGTATGTTCTTGTTGTTTTGATTAGTTTTCATGTTTCGTTATTTTTCGGGTAAATTTTCGTACGAAGGGAAGACTGCCAAACATTATCAAACTTACTTAAAGCCTGCTTCACAGGATGTATATGCATAAATCCTATTTCTCAAGTAACTTGTTCTTAACAGCCACCCCATTAACTGGAATTTTGTAAATTTTAATAATAAATTGTTACTGTTGCTCTTATTTTTGAATTTTGTGTGAAACCCCTAGTCTCCTAAGCTACCCATCTTTCAACAGAATTGAATGTTGCACCCTCTTGGGTATTTAGCCCCTGAAGCACGTTACAAGCACATGTTGGTTATTATTCAGTTTTTAGTTGCTATTCTCGAGGTTTCAAGATCGTTCCGTGGTAGATAATAATCACATCGATATCACACCAATGTTATAATGAAAATCAGTTTCGAAATGAGTATCATTATGATACCGTTACGTCACACGTAATAAGCGTGTAATTATATAATTGTACGGACTAACAAAAAACAATATTTTTTGATAGCATTCCAGTTTGATACAGTCGTATGCCTTTCTTTATAATTAGCATGGGTATTGTAACTTTCTCGGTTCGCATTTTTACCAGAAGTAAACAAGCATCTTATAAGAGTGCATTCGATAATGCACTGAATCGCACACGAAACCGATCAACTCACAGAGCTGTGAACAAGTTGATTTGCTATAGCTTCCATACAACTTACCCGAAAAGTGTCAAATGATAATTTTATACCGCAGTAACAGGCCTATGTATTTACATCTTAAAGCAAACTACTGATGTAAAATGGATAATTGCCATTTTAGACCTAAGGTATAATTTATGAATGTTAAACTGGCTGTAGTAAACTGTGTACTAATGGGGTTAGTGAATACCTGCATATTGAATTTGTGGTATAGGGTGGGTTCTCTTAACTGTGAAGTTAAAAATGCCGTATACGGAATGAAACTCATAAATTATGTAAAATAAAGCAGCCAGTATTAATACACCCAGATAATGTGCGAAATGAAACTAATAATATAATTATTCACATTAAAATATCATGAAAATGTATCTGTCGAAAGTAATACTTCCTCTACGTATGGTCTTGTGATACAGGTAGAGGAAGTAAAAGCATGACATTTTAAGCTAACGTAAAATATATCGACTGGAGCATGCAATTGTTTTATTTAAGTTGCAATACCTAATTACTTAACGAGTCCTATGTAAGGATTTATGAAAATTTCAATTTTCATAGCGAAGGATTAATTAAAAATTGTGGGTCTAAGAGGGCAAGTGGAGGGGAAATTGTGTTAAAAAAGGTTCCTCTCTGAGAAATAATGAATTACTTAATTGTACAATTATGTATTTATTGGTTAGTTTCTATATTTATTTAGATTAACTTCTTGGTATTTAGTATGACAACCACACATTGTAATGTAACCTATAAGATCTTACATATTTTTAGTTCTGAAATACAGGAAAAATTGAACATTTATGATTTTAGAGTTCTCCAACAATTCTATATGAACACGTAAAATTATTTGTCATACAGAGTTGCTCTTGGTCAATTGCCTCCTTAATACTGCACTCGAGAAAGGGAGAAATATATTTTTCTGCGGCGAAGTGGTCTATAACGAAATCAGCTTGGCTAAAAGAACCAATATTATCTGAAATTCATTGTCAATAAATTTTATCGCTTCTGGTTTCTATAGCAACGTAGCACTTAGCAGATTGAGAAAGCATTGTCTGGGTATATTCGATATGTTTTCAGCTTCTCTCTCTTGTACACAGTCACAATTTCCCTAATGAAATTCACTTATACACGTCCGCGAAAATACCATAAATTAATAACTACCCACGGTACATGTATTTCTGCTTCCATTACTTTTACAGTCTTATTTTCGTAATGGATAGGGTTTTCCTAACATGAGAAATAATTTCTTTGAGATTAGAAAATTAGATATGTCCTTTATTTAAATTGTTTATTTATTTATTTATTTTATTATTTATTTCACCGGCAAACAATTAAATACATCAAAGATCATTTTCGATTTATTCATATTGCATCTTGAATAACTTGTGAACCACAGAATGTCTCTGTTTCTCCTATAAAATTCTCCTATAACTTGTAGCTCTTAAGAAACTTGTAATTTCTCCCCATTCTTTATATTGCTGATAGGCCTACTTGCCAACCATAACTTCATTCTGGCTTAAATTTGTGTTATATACTTTTTAATTCTATTATATTCACCTAAGAGCTTCACTGATACACAGAAAATGCCGTTATGGGACGTGCATAGGTCGACATGCATTCCTAAAAAAAAGGGATATAACTCAATACAGAAAGTACCTTTCCCCCCAAATTCCGGGGCAAAGTTATTTGATATAAAAAATGTGCTCCTAATACATTTATAATCGCTCTATTCTGAAGTAATTTTAATCTTTGCAACTCCATTCTATGGAAAAGACCACAGATAAATATCGTGTGAGCTATGTGAGACTGGATTGATATTTTTAGGAAGGTGCATAATTAGGGCTAAGAATTTGATGACCTAAAATGCCTGAAAATCAGCCGCTATTGCTGGAGTTAAATAATATTGTAATTTAGCTCCTTGCCCCTGCGACAACTTCTCTGACATCCGTGTAATGCGTGTAGTCTAAACACCTTCACCAGGCGTTATAGTCCGAAAATTGCTCTCTTCAAGCGTAACTATGTTGCTGTTTGACTAAGCAGGTTAATCCAAACTGCTTTAATGTTCTGTACTCTTAAGAGGGTTCAGATGGACCTCAGATTTCCTATGTTACTTCCACGCTTGTACGTCATATAGTGAAAACAGTGATTTGTAAATTATTTAAATTGACATGAATTGATTTTCAGCGAATTCTTCCTAACATTTCAAATAAATGTTTTAGTCTTTAATAGGTCTATAAGCACCTCGTGTACATAAGTGAACTCCGTGGCGCTACATCCCTGAAGGGACTAGGCCTACCATCCGACCTCTGCTTCAATTCCCGGTGGCAGATGGCAGGATTGGGGGCATGTGATCAGCATGCCGACACCCACGGCCGTTAATGGTGGTTTCCGTGACCGGAGCCACTACTTCTCTATTAAGTAGCTCCTCACGAGGCTGAGTGCGCCCGTTCTAGACCTCCCTACCTCAGAAAAATCCGAGAAGGTACCGAGACCACGCAGGCGGTGACCTCGTGTACATAACTTAAATTATATCTTAGAGCTTATACTCTAGAAAATTGCAAACCCTTAATTTCTCATTATTAGGGCTCGGAATTTGAAGACCTAAAAATGCCTAAAAAACGACCCATAAATTGTCCGTATGAAACTACGACAGGAAAAGTTGAAAATATTACTTAATACTTCTGAATATGTATTATAAAACGATAATTATGTAGTTTAGTTGTATAACAATAAATAATTTGATCACCTAAAATGCCTGAAAGATGACTTATAAAGTGACCTTAAATTTATGAAACTACAACATGAAAAGTTAAAAAATCCCTTTATGCATTAACATTAGCTCATTTCAAATGTTTGAAGAAAATTACTGAAAGCCTTCCTGACGTTCAGGTGGTAACAGAAGATTATTTGTGTAAAATGTCTGGTCTTGCTAAAGAAATCAAAGGCAGATTTAAAGATTTGAGAACGTTTAAACCTTCATTTTCATAACTGGAAAATCCTTTTTCTGTTGATGTTGTGGGCGATGGCTGTCCTGTTTCATCACCAATTACAAAGGATACCGTTGGAGTAAAGTTGAAGCTACTGGAACTGCAAGAGGACGGAAGGACTAAATGGACGAAGTGGTGTTTCTACCATTTTATTTTCTAAGAAAGTTCCAGATAAAATACCTATTAACAAAAGAGTGTGCTAAGAGACTGATCTCGACATTTGTGACTACTTATGTGTGGGAATCTCTGTTCTGAACGCTTTGGTTCATTAAATCTAAATCTAACTGATGAACATTTAAGTGAACTCGTGCGAACTGCGCTTACCAATTATCAGTCAGATTTCAAACAACTTACAGCAAAAATAAACACTCGAAAAGCACTTCTCAAAAGTTAAATCTTATTTCTTGTTGTGTAATTGAACAATAATGTTTATGTGTGTAGTAAAAACAAAGTGGTTCTCTTCGAACGGCTTCATAAATTTGCGGCTCCCAAAGTTATATTACCTGTGATTATAAGAACCATGCATAGAGGCTTTTCATACTAAACTTCTTGCCATATCTAAGAGCCATGGTGTAAGCTTCTGTGGCAGCTTCATTTGATCCAATTACCGAAGGCTAATATGATTCCCACAGCACTGCTTGATTATCCAAGTTTCATTTTTACCAGCTAGGCATTCTTGCCCACTATAGAGGCGGATATTCAATTATTATAGCAAGTAGCATTGAAATGGGGAGAGGCGGTAAATTAAATCTGTGATCTCTACAGTAATGACAAGTAAACAGGACATTCCTTTCTGTTGTCATGGTAACGCCAATCCGATAATTCTCCTGACTTTAATGCACAGAACATATCAAAATTGAATTTTAACGCCGCTGCTCTTCCTTTTTATAATAATTAAGAGGCATCTGCTTAAAAGGTTCCACTGATCACTTTAACTCAGATATTGGAGCAAGGTTTTAGGAAGGCCTGAAATTAATTTATTTGGACTAGTGGGCAGGTTCTTAATCCTTCCTATCCTGATTTCTTCTCTACTGTTCACTGTTTTACGGTTTCATTTGTTTCTATTCATTATCTTTATAGGCCCTACTCTTTCTTTTGTAATATATTTCTTCTTCTCCTTAATTCCATATTTCATTTTTTCATTTTTTCTTTTTTCTTTCTTTATTTCATTAATCTCTTCATTATTTACCATTCTGTATTATAATTACCTTCTTCCTTAATTTTCTTACATATTTTGTATGTTTCTTTATATGTTATTTGTTTGTTACATTCTTAGTTTCTTTTTTTATTCCTTCTTTTTGTTCTTATTTCTTTATTTTTCCTTTCTAGCTTTCTTTCTCTTCTTCATTCATTTTTATCATGATTTTATTTATTTCTGACTATCATTCTTTTATAACTCGCTTTCTTAACTTCTTTCTCTCGCTCTTGATTTATTTCTTTCTACATTGCTTACTTTATTTGTACGAGGGAGAATCAATGAAAACCGCAGTTAATTTTTTCCACTATTTTACTGTACGTTCATAATATTAAATGCTATGTGACTTTTATTCTTCTTTATTTAATTGTCTTTGTTTTAGTGCATGATGTCGGTATTGTAGGAAAACTATAAAAAATAATAATAACACAATAATAATAACAATATTGTTAAGTATTACTGCAACGAACTCGCAGGTCTTTCTTGAAATTGTATTAAAATATCAATGGTATGATAAACATTTTTCAAAATTGTGATGTGTATGTGAACATATCACGTAAAATTGCATATCTGTTTTAAGTTCATTGAACTGAGGGCTTGTCTGAGGTTGAAGCTCGGGCAGTTGGACAGCGACTGGAATTGACATTGAGGTGGAAACCACAAGCCCTACTTGCACCTAGGCGACATGCAGTCATGTGCAGCAAGCGCAGTTTACACTGGTGCGAGTATAAGCTCGATAATGTGGTGCATAGAATGCTGCCACTCAAAGGATTATCCTCGGAATCCCTGTTGCTAACAGCGTATTATCCTTAGTGTCGAGGTTCTAAGAGGTACCGATTAGCGGACTACAGACCAGGAATACACGAAAGCAATTCTTGGGATGTCTAATTTTATTTACAACTTAATACTTATTTACAACTTTAATACTTAAACGATCGTGTATATATATAAATAATTCTTTAGCTTTGTCTCCTCTTGAAGATTCGCATAGTTAACTACGTTCATTTTCCTTCTAGAAGGCGATTTTAATAAGTACAAAAAGGTCCAGAAACCATTATGAAAACATACATATTTTTCTTGGACTAGCAATTTTGCAATTAACTTCTAGAACTCTCTGATATAACTAATATTTTGTTTTCCACTTTTTAAACATAAGGCAAATTCTCATGGGTACTTCAAACCCTATTACCAAACTGAACATGTGCTATTCCACCTTTTGTTATAATATACATTATTATAGGAAATATTATTATAGTAAAATAGGAATTTATATTTATATATTAATGTTCACAGGCCTTTCTGCATCGTTTACTTATTCGGTCCTCTTTTATTTAATTCTACATATATTTTGAGTGAAGGATGAGTCAAACACGATGTGTCATTCAATTTCACTGTCTATTGGATGTGAACCCGCGATTTCTGGAATGCTAGTCTGCGTCATTACCGTAATTGCCTCCATGCTTGATTTTGTTGTTATTAGGTCAGTAGGTTTACAAAACATGAAACATAATTCAGTTGTTAAAACCTATTTCCTATTAAATTAATGTTATATTTTCGATGTATGCATTACCTTATAAATAACAACAAAACGATTCCGACATAGTAGTTTAATCAATGCTTGTTTTAATTAAGGTATATGTTAGACTAACTTATACGCAAAGTGTATTTTAAGTGTCAGTTCAATTCTGAACGAATAATTGTAAGTAAAGAAAAAAGTTGTATACCGGTAATATACAATTCAACATCTAATGCAAACAGTCTTAAATAAAATAAAATAAATTATTTGAATAGACCAAGGAGTGACAGAAAATTCAGTGAGTAACTTATATCATACCTGTAAAAAGACTTTTCGGATTCATTAGGCAAAGTAACTCTCATCTTACGTGCTTCATTACGGTGTGGTAGTTTCGAATACGGTAATGCAATTAATGTGCAACCATATGCAGTATGCATTTGCTCTGATGATTACCACATGAACCAATTATACCTCCCGTAGCGTAAGGGTTAGTTAATTCGAGATATCCTGTTGCCTAGTAGTGTCTCTGAACGTAATATAATATTAAAATCCTTAATTTTTGTCAGCAAACATCTTTTCATCCTGATTTTGAAACTCGTTAGCAAAATGAGTCACTTCTACGTATAGAAAGAATGAGAGAATTTCTACTCGAAACTAAATTGAAATTAGCTCGTGGATTTTTAATAAAATAACATTTGCAAATTACACAGACGTTTACTGATGCTCATCTTAACAAAATATATTGAAAGGTGTTATAAAATTCATATAGAATATCTGTACGTCGTTAAGTATTCGTTCTGTTGAATTCTGAAGAGTGAAACGTACCGAAAAATAATATTTCAAGCACTTTTTGCATACATAAACTTCAAGTAAAGGCAATGTTAAGCGAAATATTTAATTTTTTCGTGTTCCGCAAAATCCCTCATTATTTTTGTGCTTTTGATACGAACTTTAACCTAACGGGGATGTGCGAATTTGGAGTGCAAACTGTAGTTAATTTGCATCGGTATGACCGATAGCATTACAAACAAATAGCCAAATAGATGAATACACAGGAATAATGAATAGATGGATAAAAATGCTATATTCCCTCCCGAAATAGAATATGTTGAAGACATTTCCCAAATCTATCATTTATATGGAATGTTCTTATTAGTGGAATAAATATTTTTAACTATATCTACTTGTGCTATGTACATAATTTTCCATCAACCATATCGATTAAACAGAGAAATGAAAGTGTATAGTTTTTGTCGCAGTAAATGCCAATGTATGACATATTTATTGCAACACTGCCACCGGGTTGTTGACCCACTTGCAGTGCAACAAAATAAATAAATAAACAAGTAAATATTTTTTTTTTCCTCTTTATAAGTTTTTATATTCTTGAATATGTCCTTAACTGAGCGAGATTTTTTCCAAGGTAAATATGATTATAATTATCTAGACTATTTAGGTAACTGTGACGCATTGTATGACATCTCTGGCAGTTCATAGTAATCAGCTTCCTGCAGTTGAAAGAATTGCGAGAATGTTTATGTGGTAGTATCTTAAGCTACTTGACCAGAAGTGAAAGTTCTTCACCTGTCGAAAGCTGGATATTTAGAAAATCTAACAAATGAGGGACTTAGTTATATATATTCTATAAAGATTCAATATCTATCGAATATTATAATACCGTGATTGTAGATTGGAAGTATTTTAATTGTAATAAGAGATTTAATATAATAAGAGATATAATATAATAAGAGAATAATATAAGAGAGCACTAGATAACATTAAAGTAAATTCGTGTATGTTTACATCGTTATTGTATCACGACTACTGAATTTTAATGACTATGGTATTAAGTGGAATATAGAAAACTCGTTGGAATTTTAGTCCTATAATTTTTCCGGATATATAAGAACTATGTCTAAACAGAGTTTCAGCGCCATCAATTTAATAGTTTTTTCGACAAATCGGAACAGACAGAGATGAGCCACTATGTTTATATATTAAAGTTGCATTTCGCCTGCCTGAAATGTTTAGACTACCTGCAAAACCTTATTATACATAGTAGTCTAAACAGTGCAGACAGGCTAAATGGAATTTAATATCTTATAGTTAGAAAAGTTGAATTTCCTCTATCTGAACTGACTTAAAATACCTGGCGTTCAAACATTATTTAAGAGTGGTTTCGTTACTGATTTTGAATAAGCATCCGGAACATGAATTTTATGACATCAATTATGACAACTCACCCTCGAAGTATTGTTAAAGAGAAATGAGCACAGCATCTTTTCTATAGCTAGAATTATCCTCAGGTTTGAAGAAAGCACTCTCCACTTGGATGGAGGATTTGGAAGTAAGGTGGTTGATATGCTCCCCTGAGGTATAAATTAATAAGATATTGGTGGAAGTGGACTGGATTGGTTACTCAAGTATTGATGAGGGGAAGAGTAATCCAGGAGGAGTGTAGGGGAAAGCTGGAGTGAACTGATTACTACCCCATCCCCTTACACTCCAGAATGTTGCTTTCACGTGAACTATTATTGCATGTAAACCTTTTCCTCTACGACCAGCCAGAATATTACAGTGTAATCTCGAAGAGAGTTTTCTATTTAAACAGTTAATTTAGTTGTACACTACGCGATATTCTCGTTCTTCGCACAAGCATAACTAAAGCATAGGGAAACCCTAACACTAACACTAACCTTCGTGTTCTGTCTTTTCTTAGCGTAAAATAAACGAGTTGAACTTGGCCATTGCTACATAGTCCTTCAGATATGATCTGTCTGGATAATTTATTGCAATTATATTACATAGTAAAGTGTCTGTGACCATTGATTTGTAATATAATTTTCTTGTAAATGATTATTTACTTCATGTACCGGTAGTTAACTGCAATATTTCATAATATTAACGTGTGCTTGAAGTTACTGACTGTTTCAGTTCTGTGAAAGTAATATAGAAGTAATTCATGAAAATTGAACTGCAGAGAACAAGTTTAAATTGCAGGATACTGGGATTTAGGTAATAAATCATATTAGGGAGGCTTTCAATAGAATTCATACCTACAAATCATTAAGAGTTAAATAAAATTCTGATGTGATACACTCACATAACTTTCTCTACCCTAGGCAAGGACAATATTTTCTTACTTCACATGTTGATGCAGAATAAGAGGTGGTATTGCGGGGAGAGGCATTTAGTTATCTCAGCTTGAGTTTATTCCAACGATGGGTAGCGAGTACGCTATGATAGAATCACATCCACTGATACGTTATTCATCGCTTTGTATTAGTTGAAGAATAGGAATGTTTATCGCAAACTCTAAACATGTAAAATGAGCCAAAACAGGACGGAACATTAGAAGTGATGTTGATTTTTTTGTTATTTTAGCCCCGAAACGGTTGAATGGGAACGTGAGAGTGGGAAATACCCCGTAAAGACGGTACAATTTTGTTACCGGAGTTTGTGTTTGTTCTTATTTCAACTCCTATCAGTTCTAGTGTGTAGAATCAATAGGTTGCAAAATATTGAGTTCTCTGTGAGCGTTATTCTTCATTTCATATTCTTGATACGTATGTAGGGATCTAGAGTTTGAAAATTCGAAACTCTCAATAAGTTAATCTCGAATTTCAAGCAAAATACAAAACCCGGCCAATGCCGGGTATTTTTCGGGGTTCCATGTTGTAAATAATATCTTATCGTTATCGTGACTTTAAATAAGCTATCTCGGTAAAATATAGGAATCAGGTGATACAAGATGGTATTGATATTGATGACTTTCATGACTTTTTTTTATCAAGTAGCTCCTCAGTTGGTATCACGAGGCTGAGTGTACCCTATTTCATAAATCTCTACCCAGAAAAGTCCATGGAGGTATCGGGAGTTTTATTCAGAATACCATTCAGGGAGTAAATTGTTGACAAAAAATATGAATTTCACGTCAAACGTTTAAGTGTCTTCTATTTGAGATTTAAAAAACATATAGTTAGAAAGTCTGTAATTCTGTCATTTTCTGTTCCTACGGTCACAATAATCAGTCCATTTTAACCAACTTTTTTCTTTTACTTAAGCGTCGTCTGTTATAACTTCTACTTAAGTAGAAGGCCAATATGACTAAGATAATTTTTCGTCATTTTATTCGACTGCTTAACCAGACTTCAAATTTTGTAAATTTTGTTAATATACTTTTTATCAACTTCAAAATCCAACCTGCGTTTAGTAAACTGTGTATTGCTGAACTTGAGCGAACTCTTAGTAAAATTACAAGGAAGACAGAAAATAATGAACCCTTCACCTCTTCAGTATTGTTGTGAAGGTATTTACCCTCCTCATACCATAACTCTATTAAGAGAACTATAGAGATGTAAATCTATGTCTTCCGCATTTCCTCGGAGCAAAAAGGAAAGCGTGAGTTGAAGGGTAAAGCGTATGAGTGTTTCAAATGAACTAGACTAGGATATCAGACTGTATAAGGAGCTTATTATATCAGTGTCCCTATCTCAATCCTATAAGCGGATTCCATATAAGTGGGGAAGCAGTAACAAAAACTTTTTACTGCCATATGTTTACAAGAGCCTATAGGGGTGCTGTCCGCAGTATAATTTTCTTAATCCACCGGGAAGTAATATTTCAAAAGAAACTGACCAAAACGCATGTGTCATTTCCTTTTTTACAGGCAGTTTTACGTTTTTCAGGGAATAAAGAGGGAAATAAATATAAGTGAACAGGACACCCGTATCTTACTAGTAAATTTGGCAACAAGTATAAGAGTATGTTTATGAAATGAGCAAAGCAAGTTTTATAATTTTCATACAAGTATCTTTATTACTGTTATAGGCTAGTTGCATATTACTGTTTTTGTTCAGCCATAATTATGTGTACGTCTTGACATTTTTGGCAACTTATTAAAAAATATAAAAAATAATGAAAAAGACATGCATATCATAATTGCAATTAACTTATCAGTTATCATTGGTTAAACAAAAGCATTCTGGCGCTTTGTTATATCAGTTTACCTGATTTTATTTTTTTAATCATCGGTAATTACTTTAAAAGCGGTAACGGTACTTACATTGAAAACACATCTGGCATGTCTGTATTTAGAGAAAACGTAGCAGACAGCAATTATATGGAGGAGTTAGCAATCAGGTAGCAATCAGCACACATGAAGAAGTAGTCGATATCTGTGTGAATATGCTAATCCGAAGCCTTAATTAACTGAGCAAGGTCAAAAGAAACTCATGTAGGCAGGGTGAGAGAAGGGGGATCCAATATGCGTTCATCCCGTTTCCCTTGCAAATAAAGCCTTAAAACTGACAGCACTGCCTGAAATCACCTTTCTTCCCAATCTTTATTTATTCGTGAATTCATTTTCCAAACCTGGAGCGAAAATCACAGTAGTGCTTCGCGGGGAATTGATATCTTTAGCCATACGAATATTTTCAAAATGATACCAGTTTAGTTATGTGAAAGTGTTGTAAGCATTATGTACATGGGGTATTGTTGGATCAAATCAGTGGCTCAGAATGTATTTTTCCAAAAAGCATTGATGAGTATGAACAATTCAATAGTATAACCTTCAGTTAAAAATTAAAAGTGTATAACATATAATTCAGTTTACCATTTTCGTAGAGAGATTACAACAAACGTTTTAAAAGTACCAATGACTTTCAGAAATCTGCTAGAACTTATGTATTCTTGTTATTTAAAATGTGGTGAATTATGTCGTATAACAAAAGAAAACTATGTACATTGCCAGTTTCTAGTTTGAAATTATGGAAAATATACATTTAAAAATTCATCATCTACCTGAAATCATAAGAAAGTGATAGCTTTTCGAGGGATTTTCACTTTTCGGGGATGACTCCAATAAATATGCATTGCTTTCTTTCTAATCATATAACTTATTTTTAGCTGTGTTAAGCAGAATATAGTCAGGAATCCAATGGTCTATCTTCCGAAATTAATATGGTTACAATATTTTCGTTATAATTTATCAGTGGTGAATCTTGAGTTCCTGTCAAGTGCAAGAAGTACATAAATGTAAAGACTGTTAAAAGTCTATTCCTATATATGCTAATAATTATGAGTGTTATATTCATAATCTTAATTAAAATTATCTTAATGCGAATTACTTATTCAACAATATCGGCAAGTAATCCGGCTTGGTACAAATTAGGATAAAAACAACATAGTACGCTTTATGGCGATGAAAAACTTCGTTTCCTAGGACCAAACATCATCTTACTCTCCCCGTTATCAACACCAACCTACTGTGAAATTGCACACATTTGTGAAAATCCATCATTTAGTTACAGTCTGCATTGTCATTATTTTTGAAGAAAGAAAAAAAAACGAATAGGCTATATATCGAAAATCTGTATGCAGACTGCAAAATTTTCCTTTCCGTGTTTTCCAGTTTTTTTCCAGTCATACTACTTCGCATACTATCTTGGTCTTACTGAACTGTAAATTAAACATTAAAATAAATTAACTATATCAAAGCTATAAATATCTTCCCAGGCAATGTAGTATTGTTTAATTTACTGTCTAAAAATATTAACTTATTCATATTCGTCATTACAATTGCATTGCAATAAAGACTTTAAGGAAAGCTGCTATGCGATGAATGAGACTATAAAGAAGACAGATAAATTTCTTACTGCTGATTGAAAAGTCCCTCGACTCTATTTGCTAATGGAAAATGTTTTAAATGCAACACACTAAGCTAGTTTTATACCAATGAGAGGGTCTATTAAAAGCGTTGATAGTTCTGTCTTTAATACTTAGCTTGAAATGTAATTAATTGAACACATCCAATCTTGAAACTAAACATATTATTTCCATTGGAAAATACTTATAAGTAACGAAATAAATCAATAAGTAAATAAGTCAGTATATAAGTAAATAAGTCAGTATATAAACAAATAAAAATATACCGAGCGAGGTGGCCGAGTCGCATTTGGGAGGTCCCAGGTTTAAATCCCTTTGTCGGCCAATTTGACATGGGTTTTTTCATGGTTTCCCGGTTGTAAAGGCAAATGTTGAATTAGATAATTACTTTCCATGCCTCATCCCCGCTAATTCATCCTGTACATATTAATTTAAATTAATATCAGTTTAAATTTACTGACATAAAATACCAACAATAGAAAATAGTTGCCAATCAATAGTTGCAGGGCCTACTGTGTAGATACAGAACCTGAACTCCTGATGTGGCCTCGATACTCAAATGAGTACAAACACAGCTAAATAAAAATAGAAATATTTTGTATTTTGTATACGTCGTCATTTTCCTTATTTCGTTGGTCATAAGTAAGTATATTGTTCCTGGAATCAAAACTCAGTAGGTAAACATTACGAAGCACAAATAATGAATATTAGAATAATAAATTGCCTGATGGAGTCAAAGAGGAACTATACTAAATTTTTTTATAATTTTTTACTTCATTTGCCCTTACTGTAACTACTATAACTGAGGATTTCAAAGAATAACTTCATGAAAAGGAATTTCGACGTTTCACACACTACAATCGGAAACGGTTCCATATTTTTAATATTATGCTGGGTTCATAATGAGTAGACAATTATTTTTAAAAATGATACTAAGCTAAGCAACCAGTTAAAGAACATATAATTGCATTGCCGTCTTACGTATGCTAATTAGTAGTTATATAGTGAAATTGAATTACTCGGAATATTTACCAGATGAAATCTGTGAAAGATATGTTATTAAGTCTTCCGTAGGTTAATTAGACTACTCAACCGGTTGTCCACTCTTGTTATATAAATAACTCTTCCTATTCATATCCCTGGCTGTATATGTTGCTCAATCTGAACGTTGTGTGTCTGAATTACATTATAACTTCCAGAATGAATGAAATACTTACAAGGGATTTAAAACAAACTGTGAACTTCTGAAGCAATAAATGGAATGTAAGCTCTAGTTTTGGCGTCTGTAGTTTTAGCAAAAACTTACTTAAACGTGTCAGAAAATCTTAAGTTTATTTTTCGGCCTTATAGTAGAGAAATACCTAACTAGGTTAGATAATTGACTTTTTCAATCTTTTAAAATCTTAATCACTAAGAATTGTAATTCTTAAACGGTAGAAACTTTAGTCACAGAAATACTCGATGGTTTTGAAAAAAAGTTGATAACTTGTGCTTCATTACTTGATTTAAGTAAAGCTTTCGATACTGTGGCTCATGACATCCTGATCTCTAAACTAGAGAACTATGGCATCAAGAATAAAGAATTGGCACTTATTAGGTCATACTTAGCAAATAGAACTCAAGTAGTCATGGTAAATAATCGTAAATCAAATACCTTACCGGTCATTAGAGGGGTACCGCAAGGTTCGGTTTTGGGACCGTTTCTTTTTCTGGTATATATGAACGATTTGCCAAAATTTTTGCCACATAAGTCAGTAATATATGCTGATGATACAACTTTCATAACAGCGGACCATAATTTAGAGGAAGTAAAAAGAAAAACACAAGAAATGCTTAGAAATTCCGCGGCATGGTTTCATAAAAATAACCTCATCTTAAACAATAGCAAAACTGAAACAATGTTCTTCTTCCTCCATAGGTTAAATGAGAATATAAATGTGTCCGACTCTGTTAGACTATTAGGCATCCATTTGGATCCTAAATTGAATTGGAAAGTCCTTACCGAACAGCTAAGCATCAAGCTATCCAGAGTAATCTTCTTGTTAAGTAGATTAAAAACTTTAGTTAGTAAACAGCATCTACTTAACTCTTATTATGCTTTTTTCCATTCCCATCTCCAATATGCGGTTATATTATGGGGAAATTCTTCTGGCGCCCAAACAGTGTTCAAGTGGCAGAAAAAAGCAATAAGAGTAATTACGGGAACTGTACGCCATGAAACATGTAGACCCATTTTTAAAGAGCTAAAAATCTTAACTGTACCCTCACTCTATATTAAAGAATGCCTCCTTTCAATAAAAAAACAGACAAACCATTTACCACTCAGAACAGCCATTCACGGGTATGAAACTAGAAATAGAAATGATTTAAACATGGACTACACCAGATTATACATGAGTCAAAATAGTTTTAAATATACAGGTATGAAGTTATACAATATGCTACCGCTTACAGTGAGAAATTTACCAATTCATGTCTTTGAGAAATACCTTCATAATATTTTTATTGAAAAGTGTATATATGATGTTAATGACTTCAATCTCTGTTAATTTTATTATGTTTTTAATGTATTTGTTTTTTATGACTATTGTCTATTTCAACTTGTGTTGACAAATGACAAATAAAGAAAATTCAATTCAATTCAATTCATAAATGTATATAAAGTTATCTGGTGGAACAATCAGTGGCTATCTAGTGTTAAAGGAACAATTTCAAAAGAATCATTTTTTACAAATATTGAAACCCGACTTCAAAAGCAAAATTGAACCTGAATTTATATTAACTCAGTTCTTTAAGGTCATGGAATTTTTTGCTCTTACTTTGAAAGGTTTAAAATTATAAGGGAGAATGGTTATTTATGTATTTGTAAAGAAAAACATACCGTAGAACATCTACTTTTTGACTGCTCACTCTTTGAAAGGAAAAGATTTTCGTTAACAGTATACTTAAACTATTGTGGTGTTAAATATGATAAACCACTCTTAAATTTTTAGAGAATTCTACTATTTCATATGTTCTATATTTATGAGTTTACAATAATTTTATTTAAACTTCAGCAAAACAGGCTACCTAGTAAACAAGAAAATAGGTACCTACATTATACATTGTAATTGAAATAAAACTACAGTCCTAATGTACCTTATGGTGAAATAGGGCTAAAAGAAATTGTATATTAAATAAATATCTTGGGATACACACGCGCATATACACATTTTGTTCTCATCTGAGCTTGTTAGTTATTATGAATAGCTTATAGTCTACCTTATAGGAACAATTTTCAGACTTATAGATTGGCGTGATTGTTGCAACTGAATACTTGTATTTCACGCACAGGAAGTCTTCCTCGATATTAGATTTAAGGAAAATTTCCCTACAATATCCACATCGCCGGAAGCAGTATGACAAAGGAAACGTAATTCGCCGACTCCAGGAAGTAGCAGCCACATTACCAACTCAGTTCCAGCTGGAGAATAGATCTGATTTTTTGGAGGAAAGCTAATATTCTTTGCATTTGATTATATTTCCGTTTTTCTTTAAATCACTTTAATTTTCTGCATTCATTCCATAAAAAGTCTCAAAGCGTAGTTCTGTTTCATGTCTCTCGAAGTGGCAATATGTGCCCACTTCCAAATGAACTAGAAACTTGAAATATGGCGCTGTTAGTCTGTAACTGACGGGAGCATTCCAAAAAGTAATTTTTGACCCCGAGGAAGAACTACAAAAGATTTTCACTCACTCACATTAATGTCAGATGAATTATACACTTTAAAAATGGGGAACTTATAACTTTAATCTATAGAAAAGTTCCAAAAAGTTCAATTTTTAAATTCCCCCAAAAAACTTTAAATGTGATGGACCTTTTTTGGAGTTTTATTTATAAACAGTAAATCTAGGACAAGTTAAATACACGAAGTACAGGGACGGTTGATAAAAATGTTTTTCCCTAGAATCTAGAGTTATGAAGTCGAATAGTGTGTTGTAAAGAATAAGAAGGGAAGTTATCATGCTGTGACTTAACAAGAGCTTCTCTAACAGAAAATAATAACCAAGGCTAGGATATTTTTGCTCTATAAAAACTCTTCCATTATATACACCTACGCTCTTTGAAAATGTGTGAACTATGCCCAAAAAATATGGACTAAAATCTCTAATTTGCCAATGTACTTATGCAAACACTTTTATTCTTGAGAAATTGATCCGGTTTTCTATTCATCTATAGTAAGATTTTACCTACAATTTCCCAAAATTCTGCGACGAACATTCCCTTGGAAAATATATTTTTTTATTACAATATATTATTTTTATTATTATTATTATTATTAAATTTATTAACATTACTTACTTACATTACATTATTATCATTATTACATATTTAATACAAGTAAAAACAACTAAAACCAAACATGCCCCTATATGAGCAACGCTCGTGTTTAAGGGATATAGTAGATTAATATAAATATAATTACATATCACTGCACAGTATACTATAAACGAAGAAGTTTTAAATTTATGAGTAATGTTGTCTATAGTCTTTCAAGATCGCTAGAAAATTCAGTTTCAACATTTTTAAGCCAGCTCGCATGAAATGGTATCTTTCGGAATTGTTAGCAATGTCTGTCCCTTTCACTATTCTAAGCACACATATATTTTTATACCTTCATCCTTCTTTGTTGTATAATCTATTCTAGCAAGGCAGGCGAGTTACTATTTTTGAGATGCATCTTAACCGTAATAAGATATTAACTACAATTTCCCAAAATTGTGCGACGAACGTTTCTTTGGAAAATATTTGTCTGTACGTAGTCTTTCAAGATCGCTAGAAAATTCAGTTTCAAAATATTTTAGCCTGCTCGCATTAAATGGTTTATCTTTCGGAATGTTTAAGAATGTCTGTTCCTTTCATTATTCTAAACACACCTCTCTTTTTCTACCGTCATCCGTCTTTGTTGTGTAAACTATTCCAGCAAGGCAGGTGAGTTTCTTCTTTTTTGTGATGAAGGCAATATCTACAATTAATTAGGCAGTTATCTACAACAAGCGGCCGAGCTATTCACTTTTCACGGTAGGCCTATCACTGGTTCAATTACCCGAGTGATACTGATCTCATTACGTGACTTTTTATAATTGTTGCATTTATTAGTTAAAGTATTCCAAATAAGCGTAAATTTACTAAAATATTACATAATTTAAAAGAGGGCAAACATGCATTTCTATGCACTAGAATATTCACTCGGAAATCTAGAATCATCGTAATTCATACAGAGTTTATCAGCATATCATTAACGATCTTTAAAAAACATAACCTTCGTAATCACACATACACAGAGCTTCTGTACGAGGTTTACTCCTGTCGTGGTTGTGTTATATTGTGCTTCACACAATGCGATGTTTGTAAACCGTAACAAAGGTATATGGTGAATCCTGGGAAAATCTACGGGCACAAAGAGTTATTCTGCAAGTACATTGCGAAGTACCAACAGTAATAAAGCTAAGATGATAGGAGTTCATTTAATTTACCTGCATTACTCTAAGGACAAATGAGCGAACATAACAAAGCTGTTAAAACAGGGGGCGGACTTGGAGAGTCACCAGTAAATCTTCCATATTGCTCACTCTGCTATCGGACAGTGATGAGCTCAGTTTGCTTTATAGGCGGTCTTAAACTTCGGGAATGAGCGAGCCTACTCAAATGGACTGAGTCGGCTTCAATAAATCCGCTTTAATGCACAAAAGTCTCTTTTATAGATACCAGTAAAATGGTTCATTTCTACGTCCATTCTCAGACAGATTTCAATGAACCTTGAAATTTATCATCTTTAGATGCTAGAAAATGTACAAACACATAATATAACAACAAAATATTTTGTTTCTGAATCTGTTGTAAAATAACAGATAGGCCTAATTAAATTGATCCTAAGTATGTATGACAGAGAAAAAAGCCAGTATGTTTTTGCTACTGCATAGATTGTATGTAAGAGTGGGAACGGAGTTAATCTAATGGATGAGGTTATAAAATGACAATACATTAATTTTAGTAGGGCTTAATAAAAGTTAAGTGGTTATTCGCTGACCTCATTGGTTTCTTCTGGCTATACTGGAGTGTGTGTTCGGGTGGTCGGAAGGTTATGAACCGATCGAGAAGTTCAGACTCTTCTTCAGGGTCTAAAAGTAAACACAGAACAACTCTGAACCTGAGGCGGAGCAGGCAGAATCACGTGACGAGTGATAAGCGAATGAGGTTGTTGCGGTGTTGTACAGTTAACGGGCCGCGCTGCCTCGCTCAAGATATGCACTTCACTTATTCCTTTGCGCGCTCAAGATCTATTACATATAGGTCTTTTCTGAAATCACCATTGGAAAGCTGTATTTATTTGGAAGACGACTGTCCAAATCCCATATCTGTACGACGCTCCGTTGAGGAGAAAACGGCTTATTTAAAAATAATGAAATACCTTCAAACAATGCTTGCTTGTTCCTCTTAGTGAGTAGGCATGCATCTCCCTTCTCTATCTGTTAGACAGAGACAGCTGCACAGTGCTGAATAGTCAACGCAGCACGTTGCATAACATTCTATTGGCTTATCGTATGTTCAGAGTTGATTTGTGTTTAGATATTTAACATGTATTTTTAAAATATGCTTCGTGACCAATTTAATGTCAACTGATACAGCATCCAGTTGCTCTGATAAAGCATCCATTTTCATAATCTTAATCTCGTTAAGTCAAATCATAAATAATTATTTGTGAATTTACTTAAGCTATGGTATTACAGATATAATTAAGCTATTCCAACACCTTCTATGGTCGTCTTGGTTTAGTCACCATCCACTAAGTGACTATTATCTGTCCCAGGCAAGTTTGATGCTATTCAAAACAAAGGGGAGGAGAATTCGCGACATATAAACAAAACATGTTTGCTTGATATGATTAACATGTGCGCCATTACCGTACTGTGGCTTAGTAACGGAGAATGAATGATCATAAGTTTATGCAATAATATTAACATTTACGATTATTTAAGATAGGCCCAATTATAGGTAATTCACTACCCATATATTTAAACTGAAATAATTTATATATATTTTTTTTTATTCAACGACATGCTCCATTACAGATGAGTAGTACTACATGCCTAGGTTTATCTTAGTTTACATGATTTGCGTCTTACTCCTATTACTATACAAGTGTATATGTATGTATGTTCCTGTATGTTCATAAATGATACTAAGACAGCGTTCCTTATTGTTAATAATTACCATACATCTTTTTCCTATAACTACTATGTAGGCCTACATAATATTGTGAATACTACTTATTTATGCCAGTTTGTTAAATGTAATTAATATAAGTAGCTAACTTACATAAAACAGATTCCTGAAGAAATAAAATCTACGTTCCATTCACGAGATTCTTCTTCACTTGAAGTACTGTCAATATTTATGATCCGATCCACTACAATATCTGTAAATCCATCTACTATTACTACATGTACTACAGAATACTAGCGAAGTTTCAGTTAATTTGAAGTAGTTATTAATTCTATGTTCGAAGCATTTAACCTGGGTACACATTAATTCTACAAATTCAGATGACAATGGTAGGATGGTAGAGTACGATTACTTCCACAAAGTCTCTGCCCTTGAAGACTAAGGGTACGAACAAGACGCAGCTTGGTTGGTCCCCTTCCTGGTCGCTACGCTGTTGAGCCAGGCGCCGGGCATGAAGTGTGTGTGCGCAAGACGCAGTCTGTTCGCTAACTGCCAGGTCGCATGTTATGGATTAAGTTTCTGAATTATCTCAATTTTTATTTGTATTTATTTGTTATTATCTTCTCATTCATAAGGTTTTGAAGACTCAGAAGACAATGGGAATGAGTTTATTACAGGAAGCTTCATCAAAATTAGTTGCATGTAAAATATGTCACAAGAGTATTTCACTGTTTCAGAGTAACTAAATTGAATGTGTATTTTATAGTAAATTTAATGCTCTATAGCTTTTCTTCTAAAAGTTTTCGTTGTAAACCCAATACTTTAAGTGCTAAGATAGAAAAAGTGGCGTCAAAACTTTTTTCGGCAAAAAGTAGATTTTTGGCAGGGAATATACATTTTTTAAACGGTTTGAGATGGAGAACCAATGTATGGATAGAAACATTATTATTATTATTATTATTATTATTATTATTATTATTATTATTGTTGTTGTTGTTATTAATATTATTGTTTTCTTGAGTTGGTGTGACCATTATATTCAGCTTCAGAGCACAAGAAGACAATAAAACGAACACACTTAACCCCGCAACACGAAAATTAACATCATATAAAATTATTGGGTTACTAAAAATTGTACAAAAATACTGAATATAAACCATACAAGTCAGTGACTGTAGCCATGACTGATCTCTACAATCCCTTCATTGAGTAGTAACAATATTTATTTTGGTGGTCTGAGTTGATTACAGACAATATCTTATAAACAGTCCTTTGTTTGTGTAGCGATTGCGTAAGTATACAAGTGCAACGCCTGAATCTAGACTACACGCTAGCGGCCGGTCGCATGAAAAAAGAGGGCTAGCAATCTACCAACATACTGCGGCCTGTCCAGATGGCTGGCAAGAGACCATCCAAGCTGCGTCTTGTTCACTCTCGTAAGAAGACATGACTTCATTCTTCCTGCTGCCTGCGGCATGCGACCATCCCGGTTCCGTCTTGCGCGTACCCTAACCCAGCCAAAGAGCTTCTCGTTACCAGCTTGCGAAGACTCGCATGCGCGTAAGATCACTTAGCTACTGTTGAGCACAGAGTGAAGATCATGCAGCACGTTGCCAGTACTATAATAGTTGAGTGGAAGGATAATGCCGCAGCGAGACAGAGACAGACAACACGCGGAGTGGGATAGAAGAGCTGAGCCAATCAGGGTGCAGCTACCTCCCCTAGGTAGGAACTCTAGGAACGGTGACACTCGCTCCTACGTAAAAACCCAGAGAGTTTGTGGAAGTAATCGTACTGTAAACTCAATACCTTAATTTGTTGTTAAGAACTCTGCTCTGACGTTCTTGATTTCTGTATGGCTCTGGTGTCGACTCAGCCTCTAACAGGAATCAGCTCCAGGAGCAATCCAAGGAGTAAACGCAGCCGGTGCTTAATGCTAGCAGTCTTCTTTTTTAAAAGTCTCTGAACCTCAATCTCTTGGAATTAATAATGCCTCCACGGACTGTAAACTTCACTTTACTTGCCTTCCTAATTGTTGATAGACGTATACTGTAGACATACAGTGCATTAAAAAATCAATACTAGACCTGTGTACTGAAAACAAAATAAGACTATTGAGGAGAAATATTTTATAATTACATTCGAAATTCATTTTAATTACAATTTTTTGCAACAAACATAGCGACAGTTTAACTGAAAGCTTCAATCAGGATAAGTATCAACAAAAAACTGAGTTCGACCGATTTATATCGCAGATATTATCTGCACTGCTTCATAAAAACACAAAACACAGCTCGGCTATTCGCATTAAACCATTTTGTTGCTGTTGTTGAGGCCTGAAAACAAAAGAAATTCCCAGCTAATTCCCTATAAATGCCTTGAATGTCCCATATCCATTCGCATATTCAATTGTGAGAAGAATTCCATTATCAAACAGACAATAAAACTTCTGCACATTGAAAAGTTAGTTCTGAAATAATCCAGCCGTTGAATCAAACTTGAAATCGCTAACATTGCCAGCAAATGAATCGAGTGGGCTTTCAAAAAATATACATACCCGGTTTGAATGCAAAATTGTGTTCAATTGTTTCCTTTTTCTGTGAGATATGGTGTAATGCAGTTATCGGTGTGAGCTAGTAAAATTTACAAGTCATTTGCTTTGACTGCATGTAGTTTTATGAAGTAATAACCTTACACGTACGGTGGGTGGCAGTTGTCACAACCATAGTATGTGACATTTCTCCTAAATTAATAGACTAAACCAATATAAGTTATTTAGGTTTTAGACTATGTAATTCTATGTGTGTGCAGATTCTTTCAGTTAGAAAAATGTTTCGAAAGCCTTTGATAAATGTAACGGCCCTGGGACTGAGTAAATAACTAACCCCATGTAAATAAAGAAAAAGACTTAATATTATTAAAGACCTATATATCTTGACTATTTCACTAACACGATTTGGATCATTAACTTGCAAGAATATGTGTGAATACACGGATTAAATTTCCTACTTTCTATTTGGATAACTATGTACAGAGTGGACCAAAAGTCGCGATCGGATATTTCGTATGTTAGTTTATGAAATAATAAAATGCCAAAATTGACGTAAAAACTTTATTTATTGAAGTAGCAAGTATTAGGCCTAAGGGATGGAAATGTGGTAAAATAAAGTTCCCTGGGCCTGTCATCGTCATTGTTAAACGTCCCAAGTTTCGGTATGTGCACCATCGTTTTCCGCGCACAGTTGAATGCGCCGCCATGTCCTTCTGCTTGCCCGCATCAGCATTTCGGGAGTTATCGTTCTGAAGATACGGATGATCTCTCTCTTCAGATGTTCAACAGAATCCATCCGAATCATTCCAAGATTTTCTTTTAAGTAGGACCACAGCCAGTTGTCGCACAACGAAGTTCTTGAGAACTGCATTTCTGCCGATCGCTTCCTTGTTGATTTTATCGGCGAACCTTCCAATGATTCACTCAGACGATTACTGACATCATCGCCGCAATATTTTTTTAGGCTTTCCGCTGAGTTTTGCATCCAATACTTAGCCTGTTGAGAAAGTCTTCTTTTCCAGTTTTCGCAGTTTGGCTTCAGTGGGAGCTGCTTTATTGAAACGAAGAAAGAAGTGCTCTCTGATTTCTTCGTACGTTTCGCCAGTTTGTTCTTTTCATCAACCCACACTAGCAATGAGACGTTCCTCAATCATATATTTGCTTGTATCCGCCATTGCTTACAACACAAACATACACAGCGTTTCACATCGACAACAATCGCCTAATGAACCCGCGCGCAAGAAAAATCTGGCTTGTCACTAAAACATAACAATGTCCTTGCTCTATCGGAAAATTGACAGACTAATGCTACAACAAGTACATGAAGGGGGTAAATATTCCTCTCAGCCTAGGAATAATTTTTAATTAGTTTTTGGTTTCGGAAAATGAGTTGTTTCAATATAAACATTATCCGATCGCGACTTTTGGTCCACTCTGTACTATCCTTATTACCTCTGAATAAATATCTTCACTTTTCATTTTTCAGTGTATGTTCAGGGAACAAATTGACTGTGACGAACGGTGGACATAATAATTCATTGCATTGTTATTGATACGTTGATGAATTACTGGATGAATTATGAGTCATCTAGTCTCCCTAGTGAATTCTATTGTGGGTTATTTTAAATTAAGCCGTCATATTTTAGTATTTTTACGCTTATTTGGCATATTTTACTCCTAAATGCAAAAACAGCAAAAAAACCCACATCATGTCATAAGTATCACTCGGGAAAATTAAACATCTTTGAACAAGTGAAGACTGAATTTCCCGGCCGACCGATTAAGAGGCATTGTGATGTAGCCTTTTTCTCGAAAAGAATGAACTTACCTGTCATGCAGGAATAGATTACACATAGAGAGATCTAGCTCTAGAAAAATGAGCAGGAGCGTTGACAATATTGAAAGAAACAGTCTTAAAAATTCCGAAAATGAAACCAAAGTTATGCGAGTTGGCTTAAAAGTTTCCAAACTCTATTTTGTAACGATCTTGAGGGACCACAGGCAAATATTTTCCATAAATATGTTTGTCGCACACTTTGGTAAACTGAAATGGATATGTAGAAAAGTACATATTTTTATAAATATAAGTGTAAACTTGCATAAGTACATTGCTAAATTTGGAAATTTTACTGCATATTTGTTTGCATGGTTCACACAATTTAAGGGTACAGTCGCATGTATATTGCAAGAGTCTTTAGAGAGCTTAAAGATTCTAACTCTACATTAAACAAGAACAGGGCCAGATTAACACAATCTTTCTCTCTAGGCTATACATAAGGAGCTGGCCCCACGTGCAATTTGGCTCACACTTGACAACTTTAATATTGCTTGGAATATTTATTGCCACCAGAAAAGTTATAATCCTCGTTTGCCTTGAGTCGAAGTATAAGTGATAAAATGGCATGTAGTGGTTTTAAGTACTCCTTGCATACACAGCTCAGTATTGTATATGCTACGGATAAAGCTGGGAAATAGGTAAATCTAGATTTATCTGGATAAAATACACATTATCAAAAACACTCGGTAAGTTGGAATAAAATATACATTTCTAGCTTTACTCGGGTAATCTTAGGTTTACCCAACCTATACTGGATAAAGATTAATTTCAAACAAACAACACTTTCAATATGCCTTACCCCATTACTGTAATGGAATTATAACCACTTCAAATGCTATTTAGTAAAGCTACTTGTTTGAAGTGGATGCGATTGAATGACTCTCCGAATTAACCTAGACTAACCTTACCATATTGTCGGCCGCGGTGGTCTAGAGGTAGAGTGCCCGCCTCTAGATCCGCAGGGAGCCTCTGGACAAAATTTCTCGGCCCTTTCACGTCCAAGAAATACTTAGTTTCCAGAGGGGGGTTGCGAGGCGATGGGCTTACCACCTGTCCCTCTACCCTCTCTCGGAAAATAAGCATATCAAAATTAGTATAGGTAATGAAACCTCCATTGGAGGCCCCTTCGCCCCATCTGGGGATCATAGAGTACCAGATACAGATACAGAACCTTACCATATTGCACATGTCCATTACTCCTAACAAAATAAGAAGCCAGCTCTACCCAGAGACATGAGGGTAGATAAGCTTTATCTGGATAAAGACCGAGGTAAAGGAAATCTTGTTTATTATTCTTCCTTTACCCAAACCGGTCGGACAAAGTGCACATTACCCGGGTAAACAGGTAATAACATTAACAGGTTTTGCTTTAAGTAGACACCAATGAGAAATAATTAAGCAGTAGCATGGCCACAGACGACACTTTTAAGACGATTCGTATGGCTATATTCAAACTGAATTCAGAAGTCCACATACAAATCGCGCTTGCCCATGGTGAAAATGTGTTCACTACATATATTGGGATTCCCGGCGATGGTCAGTCATATAGCAATCACATTATAGACGATATAGTTTGCTGGACACGACTTAACGCCACCTGAGTATCAAGGTCATAAAAGTTAGATCTGAGAAAACTAAAGAAGAAGCTACGAGTTGTTTTAGGTAAGGTTTCCTTACAAATGTTTCAGTTATAGAAAACCAAGAAAAGTATTTCATATGAGATGAAAAAAGTACTATAGCTCATAAGATGTAGATTTTCTTGCGGCATCAAGAAGCTTACGTAAATCCCTTGTTAATAACAATATTGATCGTGTGCTATTTTTGAGATTGTAAGAGGTTTCCTTGATAGCAGGTTTCAAGATTAAATATAACATATATCCGAACTGAAAGGTGGAATTACAAACCAATAAGACGCTGCTCCCTTTACCTACAACAAAGTGGCGCCAGAGGCAGGCGAATCTACTTAGTAGGGGCAAGCTCTTTATAACGTTACCGACTCCAATCCTGAGATGGGTGATGGGTAGAACTTGAGATTACACGAACTTGTCTTAACTGTCTCCTTAGGGTTCCTGCAAATGCCTCTCAACTCCATGAACATGCCTATCTAGACCTATAATATCATATTTTGATAAAACTGACATTTTGATATCATATTCTGACAACGTGGTGTTGCCGAATCTTCTGCAGACTGGATGGCTGATGTTCGACCGGGGGAACGGAGTTTGGGAGGTGTAAGGTAGCAGAATTGCAGTGTTGTCTACATTAGCCTAATTGCTCGTCGTGTGGGACACTAGAAAAAAAGTGCAAGGGCTAATGTGATTAAATTTCCAAAGTAAATGTAAAAACATGTATAACAATCCCACTGACTATATAGCTCATTAATCAGTGACCTGTCTAGTACACAAATTCGTGGAATTTCCAACAATTTTATGTGTCTATTGTCACACTTTAATATTGTTTTATTTTTATTACTTTCATTCGATCACATCTACGTGCCCTTGGTTTTATGTAAATTCATAAGATCTGAACACTGAAACATCTTCGTAGCTTCTTTAATAAAAGCAACAATTGAACACAGTGACTGGGTGTATATGAGCTACATATGAGCAAAAGGAAATATGGAAATAAAGTAGAATTTTGAGTGTGGTGAAGCATTATAACTCTCTAATAGGCTGTTTATAAGTAGGTTTATAATATTAATATTTGATTGTCTAATTATGAGGGGCTTACTGACAGTCGTGAGCAACATTTTTTACAAACTTAATCTTTATTTGTAAGTGAAACCAAGTATATCACCTCAATCTACAGATCTTTCTTTCACTACTCCACATAGTCTCCGTTATTTTGCAAACATGTTTCACATCGTTCTGCAAGTTTGAAAATACTCATGCGATAGAAATCCGTTCCAGCTACCCTTAGACACTGACGCAGTGTTTGCCGAATATCCTCCAGTGTCTCTTAGCGTTGGCCTCGCATCTGTTCCTTCACAAAACCAAAAAGATGGTAGCCGGAGGGTGCTGGTACCATCTTGGAGCCGTGGTGAAGGATACTGTGGGTTCGAGTCCCGCCTCGGGTATAGGTGTTTGTATATAGTAAGGAAAACAAGAAAAAAGAGAAAACAAAAGGTGACAAATAATTTTTAAAAAAAGGTTGTCCGATATCCGGGCAGTAAATTTGTTCTTAGTGACTTATTTCTAACGTAACTCTTGAAGTGTGAATGAAGTCGTGTTTAGTTTTTTATTTATTATTTAATTTACATTTATAACATTTTAGCATGAGATCACGTAGGCTATTCATGTCATCCGTAAACAGTATTTTCAGCATCCAATAGGTGATCAGCAATTTACTTCAGATCTCATCGCTGTGTTCTATAAAGCTAGTAAAAGGGTTGTAGATGAAACTCGTTGCCTGAAAGTAGCTTTTTTTATCTCTAAACAGAAGAACTCTATCTGGGATGATGGAGTCAGAGAAGATAATTGGATATCGGAGATATTTTGGATTCGTAACGTTGCCGTAGCTGGGGGCAAGCGCTGCGTCATGGTATCTTTATTAGAACGTGTAACAGAAGACGGCAGCAAACAAAAGCATAACCATTAATGTGTTTCCTAGCCTACATGCCTGCAGTGTCTTCAATTGTTTATACTGTATATCGAAAGTTAATTTGTATTGCAACTTATGTTCTAACTTTGCACTTGCACTCTAACTCTTATGTTCTAGCACTTTGTCATACTATCGATTTACAATATTTAGTAGGAGATTAACATTATGAAACCAGCAGGCGAAAATAATAGTAAATTATGTTTAGCACTTGGTAATGTATCTCGTGTACTGACAAAATCTTGCTGTTATTATTCATTTTGAAAGAAAAAAAAACGTTGTTTTAGTATAACATTGTGTCTATTGTTTCTGACATTAACCTTCTCCTCATTACAATGAAATATGCTTCTACTAGTTCAAAACACTGTTTATGAATAGAAAACGGATATAAAGATGTGCAATCTAGTTATGCAGATATTAGACTAGTAATTTGCTACAAGTAAATGTTTTGACGTGAATTTGTTAAATGTGTAAAAGTATGCTATGTATTATACAGTATTGTGTTTATTTTTACCCAAACTACTTCCAACTTGGCGTATTTTCATTTCTGCAATAATAATATGCATAAAAAGTACCAATTTAGTGCTCGTAAAAATCTAAAAAAAGAGAGTCCTGCAAAAAAAAAACTAAATGAAGGCTCAAAACAGTAAAATGTGTTTTTACAATCATATTTTTGTTCGTCTGTGTGTCTTATATTTATAAAATGAAATGTTTTCAGTGAACAGCTTCTCAGAAGTAATCTTACGAAAATAACAAGAACGATATTTCGTTTCTTTATGATCTTAGAGAATCAAAGTGTTCTACTGTGGTAGTTTTAAAGAGGCACTTTGACATTACTTACTTTATTGGCTTTGTTAAATTACCATATTTTTAGTTTATGTTAACCGGTACATGTGCGTAAAAATACGATGTTTTTTTTTTTAGTGTTTTTATAATACACCCTGAACTTTGTGTAATACCCCCGTGAAATGCATTTCTTTTTATCTCAGTCTGATATTCCGATTTAATAAATGGCATGGCTCAACTAGAAACATACTTTTAAAAACTTATCGTACTTTTAGCATTGTATCTTTAAACCAAGTTCCAGCATGACATGCTTGTTAACTCTTACTAAACAAGAAAGACGTGCTGTCGAGACTTCTTTTTGTAAAATATATTATAATTATCCAATCCTCAACTCCCCATTACCTGGATAATAGTATTAACTATTTATCTTCAAATCACTAATTAAATACAAGATCACAACATGATTCTCTCCTTCAATACCTGTCCATAGAACATCCATCCATTCCCGGTCTTTTTGCTGTAAATTCTGCATGTTCCTAGGATCTTTTTTCCTCCAGCATCAGGGTCTTTTGTACGCTGTCAATATTAAAAACTAGGCAAAACGAATATCTATTTCAAAACACGATAATTTTTTAGGTAAAAATATTTTAGTTTTATTGTTTCTTGTGTGGTGTAGGTCTAAAGTTGAGTTATTTATTTTCTTAGTGAAACACATTTTTTAAATAGTTAATTTTATGTAACATAGACTCAGTTAACTACTGTATGGTGTAGGTCTAAAGTTGAGTTATTTCTTTTCTTAGTGAAACACTTTTCTAAAATAGTTAATTTTATGTAACATAGACTCAATTAACTACTGTAATGTATATAACTAGTGTATTTATAGTACTTATAGAACTATGTTAGTGTACTTATTCCTTTTTCTGTTTCTGGTTGAGTGTAAGACCTTAATTCCGCCAGATGAAATAAATAATAAGAAATCATTATTAATATCCCCATTTTTTTCATATTTTTATTGTTATAGCTTGAACCGTTTATGCAACATATATAAAGATTTTTTCGATTTCACTAAAATATACGATATTGGCCCCACATATTATTTAATTTAAAAAATATAGACCATGCGGTTTGAAATGTAGCCTACAGGCAGACATCATGAAGTTTTAGTATAAAATATTTTTTTCAAGTAGGCCTACATGGCACGTTTGTACAATAAATAATTCATACCATGTATATTTAACAAAATCTGGCATTCATTTGAACTGTAACTTCTACTTCACTTAACATTGTCGCCCCATTTCAACGAAAACTGTATAGAAACTGGATTGAAGGCGTCTTTCGGGAAATATTTATAGACACGAGCGATTCGAGTAAATAAGTTAATAAAACAGTTGAAATATCTGAAGCGTAGGAAGCTAGGTGTGAACGAGTCGACTCAGGTTGCCAATGGCAACAGAGATTCCAGAGCCGAGGCATATTTAAGACGGTGTCGATATTGTTCTGTTTTCGTATTGTGCGACGCTGGCGCTAGTAATAAAAAAATACAACAAAAAAGAAATAGCACACGGAATATTACAAGAATGCGAGGTGTTTTCTAACGTCTGCAATATATCCAATTTCTGGCGACAATATTTCCGGAATCTGTTTTATTTCTCTCCTTTTACCTTTATAAGGTGACCATAAAGTGTGGCATCCATGGCGGTATGGATTTATTATTCTAGCTGAACAATAAAAGTCTACTGTGAATATAGAGCTTAGTATTACACTTACCAGTGAATAGTTGCAAAATAATGCTAGGGATTTACTGCTGATATCCATTTGTTTTAAGAACTTTATCTTAAGGTAACCTTGAACCCATAAACAAAAACCATGATTCAGACCTAAATTAATATGTTATGCTATACACTGATCCACGGTATTGCTTAATATTGTTCTCGACCCTTGCAGAGGCATTCTGTTTACGGTACACGATTTTACCAAGTGCCCCCCCCCATAAGACCGAGTTTAAAGATATTTAACCGTCAAAAATTCGTAACTGCGTCGAACTGTCACTATATGATAAAACTATCGCCTTCTATGTAATCTTAGCTATATATTTGTTACGGTAAAGCCTATTTACACTTCATATTCTGGTTACTTTAATTTTAACTGCCCTTCAAAGCTCATGTATATTTTATACCTTTGAACTTCCCATTCGTGACAGAGCTAGTTATCGGCAGTTTTAAAGGCACTTGAAAATTATCATTAATAAATAAAGAACATTTATTCATTTTTTGCACTCCTTAACTAATTAGTGGTACTTACGAACGTTGTTGCCGTGGATCGTAAGTTGACATTCCCACACAACCTTGTTGCTAAGGGCGTTGCGATGCGGTTAAATTACTTACGGTGCTTGCGCTACGTCATAATTCATTACGATACACTTCATAATACAAGTCTTTATGGACAAAGCCCCCAGGACAAATATTCGGTTCCAATAACAACAAACACATGCGAATCACTTTCTGAAATAAACATCTGTCTTTAAGAATGTATATACATATTATTTTCAGGTAATATCACAATTAATATAATTAAATTGATATAAATAATCATCGTGCAAAAAATAGCATGCAATACACGTACTGTAAGCGCATTACGGATATCGGAAAATTGAAAACACTCGGCGCAAGTGCCTCGTATTTCCAAACTATTTCCTCGATCCGTAATCATGCCTTACGGTACTTGTATCGCAATATACTATAGTCCCACTTTCTTGCAATTGTATTATAGTATATTGCGATACAAGTGCCGTAAGCAATGCATACGGATCGAGGAAAGAGTTTGAAAAAGCGTGGCGCTTGCGCCGAGCTTTTTTCAATTTCCGAGATCCGTTATGCGCTTAAGGCACGAGTATTGCATGCTATTTTTTGCACGATGATTATTTATATCAATTTAATTATATTAATTATTGTCATATTACCTGAAAATATTATGTATATACATTCTTGAAGATAGATGTTTATTTCAGAAAGTGATCCGCATGTGTTTGTTGTTATGCGAACCGAATATTTGTCCTGGGGGCATTGTCCATAAAGGCTTGTATTATGATGTGCCGTAAGCAAATTCATAACCGCATGGAAACACTTACCACACATAGCAACAAGATTGCGTGTGGGAATGTCAACTTACGATCCACGGCAACAACATTCGTAAGTACCACTTATTAGTTAAATAGTGCAAAAAATATTATAACCTGAAGAAATAGCGGGAAAAAACAAATTTAAGTCGCACCTTGGATGAATGTTCCCACCCACCACTCCCTCGCGATGCACTTTCTTTTATACCACTTCTTCTGTCCTCATATTACGTAGAAACTCGTGATTGGACGTTGGTAGTGTGACGTCATACCGGTAAACAAAAGTTGAACAAAAGTTCACAGGCTTACTAACGTCTGGAAGATATAATATGCCACATTTTCGAAACCTACAAACAGTGTATCGTATATTATTCGAAAATGCAAGGGCGCTTCGCTTCGGCTGCCGCCTCCGCTCGCGCACTTAACTATGTGGTTAGTGTTATGCATTATTTAGACTATGTGAAGAGGTGATTGTGGTCTGGTCGGGAGTGCCGAGTAAGCTAGAGGGTTGTCATTTTGGTGTAAGGGTTGGTAGCTTGTATTTGGTACGATCGGGAGTTTGGAGAGAAGGAGCGATCGGGAGTGCCGAGATAACAAGCGAATAGCAACGCATTGTTCGGAGCGTAAGGGGCGACTTAATCTTATCTTCCGCCGAAATAGCATTATTGATCTCTTTCCCTAATTTTTAGCTATTATACCAGTGATAATGCGAAGTTGAATGCTAAATATACGAAAAAAATGTATCTGTTTGGTCGCAATACAACTTTAGAGTTAGTCTCGATTGAAAGGAAAGTGTTGAGTGTTTGGAATCAGGTTGTGGCCAGGAAGAACAAACAAACTGGATATGTGCCGCCTGTGTTTGCCTAGCTCTCTGGCGTCCCCATAGTTACGAATATGTTTCACTACTCCTTACATGGAAACAAAAAGAAAGAGAATAGCTCCACTGACTATTTATAAAAGAATAACTAACTGCTCCTGACGCTAAAACATGTATAGTTTCATGATTTACTAATGGTCTGTCTTCTATTCTTTGTTCCTCACATTTTTCTCCTTGATACTTGATCTTTACACTATATTTTCAATTATTATTATTATTATTATTATTATTATTATTGTTATTATCATATTCTTCTCTTCCTTAGTTAGTCAGTTAAATAGATAATTGTTTGCATTTCTATATATGTGTTCGGTTCTTTCTATCTTTTCCTTTCACTTATTAACTATTTCACTTCTGGTAATGTATAAATGCATCACATAAAAATTGTTCAAAAGCAGAGATCAAGTCTAATAGCATAATACTTTATTCAAAATGTAAGGAATTTTAACCGTCTGCTATGACTGTCATTTATGGAAACCAACTAACTTAAGGAAATTTTCATCATCGATTTCAAACTTGGTGCCCACTAATGAATTTACTTCATTAATGCCTTATTACCAGAGCATAAATTTAGCTCTGATAAAGTTAACATTATTCTTCGTTCGTTCGGGGTTCCTCCCTTGCTGACTCTTTATTTATTTTTGTCTTTTATTTGAAGATGCAGCGTTAATTTACTTTCTTACTAATCGAGTTTCTGACTCTTCCACTCCTCTACCCTGATTATTTTTTTTACTTGCTGCTGTATACTCAGTTTATTGTTGTTATTTAATGGTTTTATCATCGGTCTATTTAAAGTGTATTAAATGAAGTTGTAAATCATATTACTTATGTCAAATGGGTACATGGTATGTAGTCTGAAAACTTTTTTGTAGCTATGAGGATTCTGTTTTTTTTCTGATACTGAAATAATTTACATTCTCTGTTGTGAAAATATCGAATGCAATGGTCACTACCAGAGAACAGTTCACTAGAATACTTAAATAAATCTATTATTTTGGAAATCTCGGACTGAAAGCACAATTCAGTACTGAACTCGCCACCTGGGCCCTATTTCATAAAACTCTACAGGTATTACAAATATAATTATATCAAGTCTGACATAATCGATCTCAACACTAAGAATGTACATAGGTAAGGTAAAGTGATCCCTATACAGGCCATGGAGGCCCAGAGGGTTCCAGGAGGTTGAGGCTCCCAGATTTTGGACATTCGGCACATGAAGGTGGTAAGGTTGTCAGCCTTACGCACCGGCCGCCTTTACCCCCAGGATTGCTCCTGGTACTCATTTCCGTTAGAGGCTGAGTCGACCCCAGGGCCATAGTGCCACCAGAAGGATTAGGTCAATTGAAAAATCTCAATGACCTCATCGGGAATCGAACCCGCGACCTTCCGGTTTGTAGCGCAGCGCCTCAACCACTACGCTACGGCGTACCCCATGTAATACATAGGCATTCCATTAATACTATCAAAAATAATAGAAAGTAAATTTGGTGACTTTTTATACACATTCTATTTACCTACATTACAAATTCTACAGAATGTCCAGTAACTTTGATAAGATCACTGCTAATATCACTATCGATTAAGATTAGTTAGTAAGAAAATTTACGAAGCCATGTGAACTTTGTATCACAAAACGTATTACTAGTGTTCGATTTAAACAAGAAAGTTTAGGTTACAGAGGTCTAATTATTCACAAACGCAATTCGCCAAGTTATGTACACATTTACTTAACTTACTCACTAGGCCTACATATGAATTATTGCCTGTCACTTCTATAATGACAATTTTACATTTCCTATAACATTGTAAATATGCCAACAAAAATAACGTTCTAGAAACGAATTTTAAGATTTGACTAATCTGTCAGATTTTTACCTGTTAACGTCAAAGTTTTGAGAAACAACAATTTGTAAAATTCTCATACAAATCTACAAAATTGTCACGACCTTTTTTGTAAAGTTGTCAGCATTTAGAATTGTGTATTTTTGTATTTGTATTTGTATTTGTATTTGATTTGATTAACAATAGGCAGAAATAAAATAAAATAAATTTATGAAATACAGTTGTCAAAATGTAAACTTGTAAGACAATTATATGTCACCTGTCACCTGTAAAATTGTAACTTTTATGAAATAGACCCATGGTGGCTGATATCAGGTGAAGTATTTTCATAATATTGTATATATAAACTGACCGTAATATAGCTATCGTGAAACAGGTTAAATGTAAAGAGTCGCAATCCGCGTTTGCACATACAAGTATTTGTAGCGAGCATTCTTTCAGATCGCGAGGAATGTGATGCAGAATTTATTTGTTACATTCTTGAAATAGCAACTGATTGGTCGGATTCTCTGATACAGTACATAGCGTCAACACACTGTTTAAAATACGCTTTGCCAACCTTAATCAACATGATATGAAATCGCTTTTATTTCAAAAGCCAACTGAAAAATGTTATATTAATAGCTGCGATTTAATATAAGAAATATGTATGCCGACAAAAAGTTTGTAAACCAATTTATAAAAGGCTATTACACCCATAGTTACTCTTTTTGTTTGACCAATAATTTTCATATTTAATAAGGTACACATACATTTTCTGTAAAGGATTCTGGACATCAAAACTTGTATTACTGGTGAAAACTTGAAAACAAATTTTAAGATCAAATCAATTATTTCGTATACGCTTAAAAACCTGTTATACACGGAGAAAAGTGAAAAAATCTCACCTTCAGATCCAGTATATGAGGGTTGATTTTTAAATAGTGGCAATTAAACTATATCGGATGGATTACCACCCTATTTCCGGGTATAATGTATGTTGTCTATTATGAGACGTATATAACAACAATAATATTTGATTTAGCAGTTCAATAAAAAACTTAATTTTTTTAAATAATTCAATGATGAATGTCCAAATGGGACAATATAAACTGCAGTTGCGGAAATTTTCACCCAATTAATTTATCTATCCTGTTCATGGTAATTTATATTTCGTAGAAGCCCTAGAGATGAACTGCCACCCTTCACAACTGTTGAAAATTACAAAACATAAGTTTATACGGTAAGCAGAGACAACTCAATCATTACACCTCAGGCATATAATGTGTTAAACAAAATCAGTTTTTCCATGAGATATGAGGATATCTAACCTATCTAGCCAACCGGTGAAATTGGTATAAAGTTCCCTGAATCAGTGAGATTTTACAGATATGTTTCTCACTTTAAAAATCAACTCTTATAATATCATTGCCAAGGAAAGTTATGTACTATGTTTACTTTAAAACTATAATGTATCCAGTTTTCTCTGTTCAGTAGTCCAGAAATGATACCGGTACTCGTATTTTCGAGAAGAAAGTTATTTTGAGTGTTCGGGGTGTTTACTCTGAGGGTAAATTAGAACATCGATTAAAGTGTAGATAGTGGGAGCATGATCCCATATTGGCTGGTATCTCAGGGGGAGTTATAAAACTGTTCATCTGCCGGAGCGAGGCGTGATGTGACCTTAATCCCCTGGATTTCTGCATCCAGCCGCACACTCGTTCAATCCCCTTGGTAATATCCTGACAGCATCCTTCCACAGTTTTCTTTATTTTTGTATCTTACAAATTACAAATCTGCTGTAACAATTTACATTTAAATTAGACGATCGCCTCCATTATAGACGTTTATTAATATGCAGGTGTTGAGTTTTGTAGAAGAACGGGTAAGTTTTTTCTTTCTTTACCAAGAAGTTTCGCATTTTCCTGTTAAAGAGGTCTTCAAAACCACATGGCCTGATTTGTGCAGGTGCAAACCTCAGTAATAGTACAAGATGACAATAATTCATAAATATTGCTTCTTGTACAAAGAAGGCATATAGATAGACGAATTATTTACAAGAAAATTAAGTAAATCTATTCTATAAATTCCTCAGTGTTGCAGAAGGGTAGAAATCCCAGTTGTTTAAAATTCGGTACATGAGGGTGGTAATGTTGTATTGTCTTAAGCAGGGCTGTCCAACTGCAAGTGCCCCAAGGGCCGCTTTAAAAAAAATGCAGTTTGGAGGGCCGCATTATAAAATACTTCACAAGTTATTTTATTTATATTTTATCGTTAATGTAAGAATTGTGCATATTTCGTATTTGAGGGTAATTTATACATTTAGAGGCCCGCTCTGCGGGCCGAAAAAAGTAACGGGCCTCATATTGGACAGCCCCGTCAGACTTAAGCACAGGCTGCTTCTACCCTCAGATTTACTCTTGATAATAATTTTTGTTAGGGGTTTGAGTAAAGTCTTGATCGGTAAGGAACTGAAGGATTATGCCAATTAAAAAAAAACAATTGCCTTGTCCTTCCTCTTTGTAGCGAATTATCTTAACACACTGCATTAGGCGTATCAGCAAATGGTAAGGAAGTGAGGCTTGTCTAATGTTTGGCAAAGTCTATCTCTCAAGTGGTTCAATTTGGAAAGTATTGTTTTCGGTAATGACTACTAACGAAGAACGAATTCAGGTATGACATCCACCACCCCACTACAGGATTTTCTCTGCATTTTGTTTTCTAACAATTATAAGCTAAGCGCAGTTTGTGTTTTTGAACTTTCTTCAAAATCCTCGTGACTGCATTATTTTAAAATTTAACGGTAATTCAATAAAACTATAAATGTTTTATACTTTATGCTTGTTTCTTTTATTTAACCATTGTGTATGATACTCTAGAGAGCATCTAAATCTGTTTTATAGTTGGCTTAAGTTGATGTAGTTATTTGTAATATTCTTCTATTTATTAGTGAGGCAAGGGAATGTAAGGAATCCAAGGAAAATGAAGGAAAATGAAATCGAAAATACAGACTATTTTAACAATTTTATGTATTACTCCTAGCTGTCTATGATCCATGAAATTATAATTTTTAACTTTTGCAACCACTCTTTCAAGTCCTTTACTCATCGACGTACTCACATAATGGTATCTTTGTTTTCTGTTTTCATGTTTTGACGATTACTTCTGTTCTTCTCACTCCAAATGTTAGTATCTATGAATATGATTATGAGAAAAGCTAAGATTTTGCTGTCTATTGTTACGATAGATATGTCACACTTTCAGTCTTTGAAAAAATGTATTAGCCTTCTGCTTCTTCAACCAACTCGTTATTAATTCACTATAACAATCTAACTTTTACTACGGATGGGGTGTGCTCTTTAATAAAAGCAAATACCTAATTTCACGATAGGCCAGAGTTAGTTGCCGGTACCTTCGTATTACTGGGTAAGAAAGATGAAGAGAAAGTTAACTAACAGGGTAGCGATTATTTGTTTAGTCTCGTTGAGTTAGCAACTCGGAATGTGACATCACAAGTTGGGAACTTTGAGCACTCACCATCCAGCCCTCTAAATCGTACATCACCGCGAAGCTGGAAGTACAGTCTATTTCTGTAAACCTGGATGTCAATGGCAAGAGCTCTGGATGATCCGAAAGGGTGTTTGCCATTGTACACGAAATTCGGAGTTTCAGCTTTACTTGCAAGGAAATATGTGTTTATGCTCAAAGTTAGCTCAACATTTTGGTGACTATTTAACTCATGAATTAGTGACCAATAAAGTGGAGAAAATTCAAGATTCAGATTTTACATTTAACACTTTGAGGTTATATTTCCCTCAATAGTAAAGGATTTAACCATAAAATTGTTTCAAGGGCGTAACTTGATGTTTAAACTTCGGACGATGTACACCCTCGCTATAAACAACATCGTTACATCATTGATGAATAAATAACTATTAGACTATAACTGACCGGAGAAAGTGCATGGACATAGTTGTTAATGTAAAGAATAATAGTATTCGTTTTTCGTGAAACGCATGGTTTTAAAAATATTTGCGAACATGCTTTGAAGAAATTAGTTTAAAAATCATCGTGGTAATTTCAGTAAAAGACCTTAAATGTAGCCTATATTATGCTGATAAATAAAACATACAGGCTGTAGCAGAATGCAGAGTAGATTTACACTTGTTTTCCTAAAAGTAATATATTTTATGATTTAGTAGTAATCATTTCTCTGTGGCTACCATTGCTTTTTCAATTATTTCGTGAGGAAAATCTGTATATTCATCCATTTTTTATTTACTGTATAACTAGGTACACAACATTGATTACATATATACCGTTACCATGACATACTTTAACTATGACAATAATTATGTTAAGAATAATATAATAAAGAATATGTGACCAATAAAGAATACTGCATGCATCTTTCGTCACAATTTTATCGTTTAATTTTTATTACTTTCATTTTATCTCGCCTACCTTTACATGTTTTTTTAAGTAAATTCACAAGGACTGAACACTGAAACATCTTCATACCTGTAGCTTCTTATATGAAAATAATTAAACATTGAACATAACTGTGTATATACAAGCTGCATATGACCAGAAGTAGGAATTAAAATAATGCATAATTATTTATTTACATTGTGAAGCTTCTTAAATTTCGTATAAAAATGAACACAATATTTATTACAATATACTATTTTTGGAACGAGGTTTATATAAAAGATATAATAGCTCACAGCTGATAAGTCGCACAAATCGCGACTATCGACTATGGCGCGACGAACGACTTAGGCCTATTATATCGTTTGTCGCTATAGGGTATCTTGCTTTCAATGGTAACATAATGACAAAAATAGCGTAGTTTTATTAACTTCCGGATTTCTTCTTATTATTCTTTACATTCTTAACACTGAGTATTCGCTAAACGGTCACAATAAATATAACACAAGATTCAGATTTTCTCAAGATAAATTCCGGAACTCTCGTGATATTACCTAGATATTGTAACAAGCCCATGACCAAATAATCAGTTGCCTTTTTCCATCGAAAGCCCATAACTCTGGATCACGCAAATAAATTACTAAAAACTCTTAACTACACAAATAAATTATTTAAAAAAAACACAAGTAAGACATCTCTTCTGTCGAGCATGGCAATAGCATCATGGCTGTACTTCGTAATGAACTGAGGTTGTCTACAGACTGCCATTAATGTCATCTGTAGTAAACAAGCATGTTTGATCAATGAACAAGATTTTTTCTTCTAGATTGTTTATAACATTTTCAGGTACAACATTTTCTTTCGATGGTCTACACGAAAAACGTGTACTAAGTTATTATATTTGTGTGAAATAGGTGTGTTCTTAAAAAGTTACATGAAAAGTCAAGAGATTATTTTTTATATGAATTTAATTTTATGAGGGAAAAAACCTTAATGATAAAAATTCTAAATATAATAGTACGCCTAACATGTCGTATTAGATACTAAAAACTGTAATTTCAAATCATTTGCAAGAATTTTGTCTTTTAGTCTGAAATACGATTCTCACTGGTAAATTTATGATTTATTTTAATGTGTCCTACTGAATAGAGCAATTTATCTTATTTTTGAAAAGGTAAAGGAACTAAAATTGGTAAAATATTTGAATTTATGTAGAATTCCGGAATAATGATGTATTGTCCAGTTAGCTTTTAGGCCTAATAGTTATGTTAATTATTTCTTGGAAATCTGTCACGTTTTTAAATCGAGTCCCATGAACAGTATAGATCTCTCCCACACGAGTAGGAAAGGCCTTTTCATTATTTATGGTGCATGTGCACTTTCCGAATGTGGCCGAAGAAGAAAACTTTTGTATGCTTGATATTTTGTTACTGTCATTAAAAGCAATTTAAAAATAAGGAGAATAAGGATAAGGATAAGGAGAATGGCTTATTAAAAATCACAAAAAGGATTCGTTTTATAATGTTAGAAAATAATGTATTCGTCGATTTAATAAACGAGAGTGAAGATCGTTACCCAAAGTTTCCAACAGTGGATTCTGGTGCATTGAAAATATTAAATGGTGCAGGCTAAGGCTACTAGATCTGTAGAGTTACTCTCATAAACTTTGTTATTTCGCTACATGCTCCATATACTTTACATTCAGAATGCCGTAGCTATTTCTTCTTTCCTTCCACATTAACACATAAACCAATAAACTTGTCCTTCTTTACTAAATTCGTATCACGCCATTTTAAAACAACCAAACCTGCATGAAAGGTTGTAGCCCTTTTCCTTCTAGCGAGACACCTATGATAACTGCGAGGAAGTACGAATTCTTTACATCCCCTGAAAATGCAATACAATATTTACAAGCTATTTTCTTCAACCATACATAATACATTACTTTCCTTAAATTTTATTTCCAAGAAATCAATCCTAAAGATACCATGAAATATTTGACTATAGACTTCCGGTTAAGATAGACTATGAGAATTCTCTCACTGTTATTAAAAACGAACACCAGTAACAAATTTCTTAGATAGTCGATGGTAAAAGAAGCACTTTTAACTATAGATGATATTATTTAAAGTATAAAATTATACCAACTACGGTTTCAGTCACATGGAATATGCCCTTTTATTTTAAAATATTTACATATGATTATTAAATAGACTCAATGTGATAAAAATTGAGGATGTTGAAATTCATCACGCCTTTTTAAATGTTCAGTTTGCATGACAATCGCAAAAATAATGGATTGGTGGCTGAAAAACGTTATCCATTCCAACCTATAGTTTGGCAGCCATGCACCAGAAGTGCGTACTAAGTGGCAGGAAAGCTGAAAGCCTCCCAAAATGGCTGCACGGAATTCAATAAAATTATTATTTCACAAATATTAACGGCTGTCTAAAAAATAGTGTATGATACACATGGTAAAATTATTTTATTTTGATCGTAGGATTTGCTACATTCGCCCTTATGGACTTGCTTAGCAAACGTTCCTACGAGCAATATAAAATCTAGTTTTTTACACTTGTTTTATAATAAGTATTATATTTCCGATCCTAAATTTGTTTCAGAACATAATTCGTTATTTATATGTGTGTAGGTTGCTCTTAATTATTAACAGACGTCCGAACCTTGCTTCTATGTCCGTAAAAGTTCTAGCCAGCTTTACAATTTTAAGGGATCATATTAGTCATTTCCAGGAATCCTCTATGTTCAGTGGGTCATCATTAAATCGAGCTTACACACCTCATGAACCTTAATTTATTGAAATCCCTCATGGATCTCGATTCTGTGAAGCCGGCATGGAGTATTAATAAAAATTCTTTTGCATGTCGCATGAACTGACGCTGATCAGATTATATTTAGTGGTGTATTAAACCTAAATTTAGTATGATTGCGGACAAACATTCATAACTATGTCATACATCAAGTTACATTTTACAGAAATAAAGTTAATGGCCTATTATTGAAACATATTTTTAACCAGGGCAGGGGTTTAAAGCGTACAAGCAATTGCTGTACTACATGCCTACCATATCCTCTGGTATCAGTAAGAAGACAATAACATAAACAATTTACAGGGTTTTAACCGCAATTTAAGATATTCATACACTTCAAAACTTCAAAGAATGAATGTGTTTTACAGTCCTTTGATAGTACGTTATATTATGGATGTTACTTTATACGGGATGCATAATTATTGATGCATCAATCGGAAGAAAGGCACATAAAGTTGTGTTCTTTTTAAAAATCCATTTTAAGTAATTACCATATCAAAAAAATATACCCTCCGAAGGTCATCGAGATACAGTCACTGTAGAGATCTAAATCTTAAACTACCTCCATTCCATAATATGGTATAAAAACAGGTATTTCATCTTATTCCATTATGTTAAATTTTGAAGAATTAGATAGTTAGGCTGTATGTAGATCTATGCTACATTGGGTTTTACAATTTGGTACTTATAATAATGCATTTTATTCTGCATTATTCTATACATATTAACATTTTCTTAACAGCTGTCTTATTGGCACCCTTCTTTAAGATACCACATTCTTTAAATTGAACTAGGAATAAATAGAATGCACAAAGATATTTGGTTGTTAATTATTTTGCTTTGAAGTTTCTACTCACATTTTCCTCGGTTATGGGTGTGTTTACTCGTCCTGAAACCACAACGGGTGCCACTTGACTGACATCCATCCTCAGCTCCGTATCTATAAACTTTGCAAGGTTTGGAGTATGCAATGCGCAATGAACGTTTTACTGAATGAAGGATCGCTTCACTACTGCACACACAATAATATCGGACCACTACTTTTATGCGAACGCTGAGCATTTTTCCTGTGCCTTTACCAAATTGTGGAACGGAGGGAGTACTACATTGATTGTGAATACAAAGAATCTCGTAGTTCTTCATGGTTCCTCATTAATTATTTCATGAGAAGAAACTATGAATTAACTAGGAGGCTATATGGTCACCAACATTGTACCGTTCTTTTTCCAACACTAAATCCTACTAAACTAAAAAAAAATTATACCGATATTGAGTAGCTGAAAGAATATGATGTACTACTGTGTAAAGGTGCACTTTTTCCTACACAAGAAGGAAATCAAGGCTGGTTCCTTCTATTTCTGTGATTTCTATTAATCAAATATTAGTTGTTCCGTACATTTTCTCATTATTTGACATAAATTTTAAATAGATTCGGAAATGGGCGCTTAATCACTGTTATAGGCCTAACTTAAAATCAATTTATTGCGAAATCCTTCTTTATTTTCCCTTCATCTGAATTAAATAGTTTCAGGACTATTAAACATTTTCAATATCAAGATTGAGACAAATACAACATTGAAAACATGAAAAAGCGAAATCCTACTTCAAAGTCAATGAGCAAATTAAAAAAAAAAATAATAATTAATATTATAATAAATTATAAATAAAATTAATTATAAATAATAGGCATTTAGAAGAAGTAATAGGTAATAATAGGTAGTATTTCATGTCAAATAATTTAGACTTTTTCCCGAATTATTAAGAAACTATTTATTTCTGCCATTAAATTGCTATATTTTACATCTTTATTAAAATAACAGGTACCTCTGAATAAAAGTGTTAGAATTAAATTTCGGACTATGTGCTTTTCCTCCGGCAAATGCCTAAATTATTTACTACTTGCTTTTGAAAATCTGTTCAAAAGCAGGTGACACATAACTTTTATCGATAAAGATGTTTCATTAAGTCCTGGTAAAAGGCCGATAAAGTAATTGGAAGTAAAATTTTTCACCTATTAAGTAGCCTACGAGGGATGGAGCATAAGTCATAGCAACTGTTTTTTTCTATTGAAAATGTGGGGCCATTTTAACATTTGATAAACGAATATACAAATGAAAGGGCAGAGCATGGAATGTATAGGCCTAATGCAGATTATGGGTACTAGATGTAGGATAGTGAAGGAAAGAGACACCCATAAACTTGCACACGCCACTGCATCTGCCACTCTAATGATCGGTTCGAATGGGCATTATTCCCCAAAGTTTTAACATCTAAACAACTCACAAAATCTCATAAAAACACAACGTAAACAATCCACTTAGCAACTACGCAGTCTTTGAATCTTACCGAAGGAAAAATGATCCCGATGTGTGTCAGATAAAGTTTCAAGGAAATATGTTGTGCAAGACTTAACGTAATTACATCTACGATTGACCAACTGACTGAATTAGTTAACGTGACACCTTAGGCTACATGCATTGCACCCTCGGGTATGCACCCCCAAACATCCGTGGCATTCCTCAGGGTGCTTACCTGCGTGACTGAGCCATTCCACTTCGGAGTGCTGACTGGGAATGTCTGCTCCTCTCATGCACATGCCCAATCTGGCTAATCATATCAACGGTTTTATAGTCCATTTCTTTTCCCAACTGTTCTAAAAGCTGCTTGTCCCTTTGAAGTATTTATGTATGCTTTATTTACAAACAACTTTCTCACCACTTCAGTTTTTCTGGAGGACACCTTTTTAACTCTCTAGAAAAATTATTTCCTGAGTAAAAATACGATTGCATCTTCCTTTTAAGTACGTATTAATATTTTATCAGAGTGCTAACTAATTTCTTTAGTTTCAAAATTTGTTCATTACCGTTAAAGGGGTATTTCGAACTGTTTCAATTATTTTCAGTTTGCGTTGTTTTGGTTTTATATTGTACTGTCAGAATGTTTAATATTCATTAACAACAATATTTCTGAAGGATTTCAAAACAAATTTATCTTCAGGATTATTGTATAATTCTTCCTGCACACTAATTCCATGAATCTCTTATTTCGACCCAGTTTTTATGAGTTACAGTTATAGTTATGGGTAATGAGTTATAGTTACTAGATGTTAACTATTATAATTTAAAAAAGTCTTGTTGTATATAGCAATGAAATGTGGAGTTAAATTCTTATAGAGCAATTGTGACGCAAAATTAATGGAATATTAATTCAATATTCCTCCTATGCTAATATATATAATCCTTATCGAAGTAGCTTCAATAATAATTCGATTCGACTGTACCGGCAAGAAGTCATATGCTGTGAATCATCGTCATTCAAATGAGAGAGAAGTAGTGAAGGTCTGATATAGACACAAGGATGTTGTGGACTCGTAGAGAGAAAGTAAAACGCAAAGTTGCTACCCCGCCACTTGCTGCCAACTTGTGCCTGCCTTCACAAAAGGAAAACCACCCCACTATGCGATATTGCTCTATATTAGACTTCAAAACCAAAGTCGAGGTTTAGAATATTACAGTTCAAATGTTCCCTGCAAGAATGATATTTATCTCTGAGCTTACAATGCACTACTTGAATCACTGTTACATTCAGTGGCTTTCAGTTTACTTCCGCTTTGCAGCTGTACCGACAAATTTTCGGAAGGATGGCTTTATAAAATGTAAGCCCATCAGGACAGACTTCATGAACATCACACAATCTACACACAGAAAAATGTCATGAGGACTAATGCCCAGATAGATTTAGAAGAGTTCAAAATAAAAATCATACAACATAAATTACTGTCAAAATTCTTTGCTACAAAGACAATCTAGTCTTCCAGCAAAAATGGTTCTCACAATCTTAACGTCCGAATAAATGGGTCCACATACCAGATGGTCCTTGGGTTTATTTCCCATATTAAATTCGTTCAGCAAAGTTCAATTGACAATATCTCAGCCGTCCAGCATATCCCGAAAAGTCAAACAAACAGAAGTTCAACAAACAAGAACGTCCATCAACCAGTTTATGAACTACAGAAAATGTTGCAGACATGTGAAATTCATTTCTTTGTATTAAAAATATCGAAGTTGTGTGTATAATGACTCATAATAGTATTTATCCAAAAGGGAAAATATATATTATCATTACATCACTCGAAAAGGAAATAGCAAGTATAGACGCGATCTGAACAGGAAATCTGTAAGGCAAGATGCGCAAAAACACAGGCTTGGATAATCATATAATGATAACAGATGGTGCCTACAACCATTTTCGTCTTCAAAATGCGAAGGATTGTTTACTCAGGTGTTATAACGATATCAGCGATATCATCTCACTGTCAGAATATAGTCAGCAATTTTTTTCTGCAAGTGTGGTCTCGCAGTTAGCATCGCTGGCTACGGATCCCAAGACCCGGGTTAGTTCCCCGGATTTTCCTGAGGTAGGAAGGTCTGGAACGGGGTGCACTCAGCTTCGTAATAGCCTACAAAGTCAGGAGCTACTTTTAAAGAAGTAGCGGCTTCGGTCACAGAAACCATCATTAACGCTCGTATGTGTCGGCATGCTGCCCATATACCCAATGCCGCCTTTTGTTTAAGGAAGGTGATGCAGTGGTTGGATTATAGGCTTCTTCCCTAACGGATGTAGCGCCACGGAGTTTAGTTTTAATTTTCTTCGGTTTAAGATGTCTGGTACCACTTCAAACTACATAGCGAATCTACTAAGAGATTTTCCACATAGAGAACAATAGGAATTCACAAATTATGCTTCAAAGTGTATTATAAATTGTGTAAACACATTATTGACTTCTTCTTGGCCTTTTTTGATTTAATCAATGAATATAAACATTTCATCAGCAGATTTAATAGTCTCAAAATTAAAAATAGGCTACTCTGGCTTAACAACTGTTCGTTTTTCTATCTTTTTTTTACCTTATTAATCGTGGGATGATTATGACACTTCGTTCCATGGATAATCAGGGTAAATTTATCTTTGTACAGTTGGGTTATTTTGATGAGTGAATATAAACATTTGCGAAATCGGGAGGTTCTGTATTTATGGGCGTTCGTAATAGTGGACCTTTTCGTAGCGAACCACTCAGGTTACTCAGGTGTACAAGGTTCTTTGACGGGATGGTAAACAAGTAGAAGTTGCAGCATGACCATACAGGACCAGAGTTGGATTGGCATATACGGTATAAGTAATAAGAATAAACTACTTACTCACAGGAAGTACGTCATCTAAAGCGTAGTAGGAAAGGGTTCTAAGTCTGCAAGGAGATTTTCTTAACCAAAATGAGGTTACCCCGAATATAGAAATCTTAGAAACTTTCCGAACCAGTTAATTTTTTCCGTAAACTGTACGTCTCTCTCCAGGTTTTCAGAGATTTTGGCCGCTATGTTTCGAAAGTATAGAAGTGAAATTAATTCAAGTAACAGTATTATTTCTAACTGAAGTCCTTTTTTCCCGCAGACCCGACTAGTACATATGTATTGTACCGAGAAGTTCATTTCTGATCTTAAAATCTGGAAGTTAGATTTACTTAAATTAATCAATCCATCCATCAGAAACAACAACAATAATGGTAATAGCGTTATGAATATAAGATTTTTAAGAATTTTTATAATCATTCAATCCCATGGATAATTTCCCTGTCCATTAATCTCGTCTTAATTGAAATTCCGTCTACTGCTTTTTATAGATGAATATTTGCCAGATAAAATCACCGCTCACTTCACACAATAATAAACCTACCGTTTCTTAAATTTTCCAGCAGATGATCTACAACAACTATTAGGTTCATTCTTGTGTCCGACTTTAGCGTTGTGTAACAAATAGTTGAATAAAAACACTTTCTTTAACGCACTTTATTTACCTTAGTAAACTTCTGGACGGCCGTTTCGCAGGTGGTGTTCCTGCATCATCAGCAGAGTGCCAACTGAGGTCTCTGGAGCAGGTGTTTGTGAGGGTAGAGCACATCACCATAACAATCACCATACAATGAGTACAATCACCATAACAGACACCCTCACACCTGCTCCAGAGACCTCAGTTGGCACTCTGCTGATGATGCAGGAACACCACCTGCGAAGGCCATCCAGAAGTTTACTAAGGTAAATAAAGTGCGTTAAAGAAAGTGTTTTTATTCAACTATTAGGTTCTTAGGAGGGACGGTAAACAATTGAAATTTTAGCATGAACTTTATGGTATCACATAAAAAAGGACATAGTTTCGAATCACCTTGTATGTTTCCATTTTCGCCCCTTAAGAGAGGGAGAACAAAATAAAAAATCCAAACGGTTAAGTATAACATCTGGCTTACGTAACCACAAAGAGTAAAAAGCACTTCGCATGAAAGTGAAAATATCTCTTTAATTAATTCTGCAAGACGCTTCAGATCAATTCTTTTGTTTTCCTTTTCGTGTTGTTAAAATAATTTCCCACTGCTGTCAAGTTATGCAGCGTCACGGTCTCTGGATCCAGAAGGCATTACCACATTGGTGCAGGTGGCAGTGATTCCAACGCTTTGTGTGTTCAGTGGAGTAAAAAAGAAAGGTAGAACATTTTAATTTTATCCGTTAGAGTACTTTCGTGTTTTTAAATTTTTACTTGATTTAGAAGTTCTTGGAATGTGGGATTAACGTCATAATGTTTTATTAACCCTTAAATTTGCGAGAGTCATTATTTTACCCATGCGGGTAATCATAGTTTTCCTTAAAAGTTAATAATCAAAATATTATTTATTCATGTTTTATGTGTTTTGATATTTTGCATTGAAAGTCACTTTCCTTTTCATTTATATCTCGATAACTCTTAATTTCGAAAAAAAATTAAAAAAAAAAAACCTGAAGTGAATGGGGGAAAGTTCATGTATCCCTACAATAGCTAAGGTAGAAAAAAAATCGAAATCGAAAAAGAGAAAGATACACTTTGTCATTTATCCACAAAAAGACCAAGATTAAAAGTTTCAAATTTAAAAATTCTTAAGAAACTTTAAAAAAATTAATGGGGGAAACATACAGCTTTGTGTAAAATTCTTAGGTAAGAAATAGGTGAAATTCGTTATTTTTTCCCTCAGTAATGAATTGCTCTACAATCTTGCAATCAAAATTAATCAAACTGTTACAGTTACGGGTAATTATCGTTCCAAAATGGCAGCCACGTTTCATGTACCGAAAAGCCGTTACCTTGATAACTTCCGCAAATATCAATATTTATGAGTGTTTATTTTATGTGTATTTCTTAGTATCATATGAACAACGCTATCTGCAATCATTCGCTATCATATAGCTATGAGTGACGAATCAGTGGATAGGATTTTTTACCGACTTCTGATATAGCATACTCACTGGCACACATTTAAGCTGTCCCGGCAATACGACCGCTTATTCTACATCAAAATGTGCAGTGAGAAAATGATATTTTCCATGTTGAGGGTAGAGAAAGTTATGTGACTGCATCACACTGTGCTTCATTTTCGTGGATTTCATATTTCATTAATTATTTTCACCAATGCATTACATCGATAGCATCAGAATCTGTTAAATCCCAGTATTATATAGTTCCCAAACCTCTATGTGAACACTATAAACAGTACACTGTTGTCATGATAACTGAATTGCATTTCACTTTTCAGTATATTATTTTCAGAAATTACATAACTTTTCAATGGAAGGAGTGGTTTGTTTGAATTTTAGTGTTCACCGCGTTACTTCCCGGGCTTAACTGGGTATGTGTGCAAAATTTCGTGCAAATTGGTAAAGAAATGTAGATTTCTATAGGGTACATACCCACCTACATACATACACACTTTCGATTTGGCTTGATTGTAAGCTCACACTTTTTGTTTGTTTGTTTTTTTTGTTATGAAAACATGTGACAGCGGAACCCTGAAACTGTGAATATGTCACACTTCAATTTTTTAATCTTTTTTATGTAAAAAATGGACAGCAGAACTCTCTAACTGTCCCTCATTTCACATTTTCGACTTTTTCCGTGGATTTTCCAAAAATTTTCTTTCATGCAAACCTTGTCCTGACAATTATGAACACAACAAAAAAGACATCACCCTAATCGGTCGAGGTGTTCTCAAGTGATGCGGCAACAAACATTTTGGAAATTCATTTTTATTAATATAGATTATATATATATATATATATATTTGTGTGTGTGTATCGTGTACATTTAATAGTAAGCTAAACCCTCAGGGTTTTCCTTATAATTGGGGTTGCTATCCCTTGTGGATTTTCTCTCTAAACTAAATTCAGGTCAAATTGCAATAATTGAATAGGCCTACTAACTGAACCATTTTTAACTCCTGAATTTAGCTTCAATAGAATACAAAAATAAATTTTATTATTTCACATACAACTTACGTCTCAACAGCACTGAATATGATAAATTGCGCCTTACGGATTGTTAGATAACATGCAGTACACGGCTGTCGGACAAGAAGCCTCTATCGTCATTCCAGGGAATGGATGGACGAAAGGCATCCTGTTACCCCCGACAAGGAGTATAAGGGTGCGTATACATTTGCGCTCTGTACGCGTGTCGACACGCGTACAGAGCGCAGATTGGGACGGCATTTGAGGTGTTCGTGTGACGACACGCGTGTCGACACGCAGACAGTTCGCCGCGATCCGTCTCCTGTCGGTTTTTTCGGCGAACACAAAGGATTTCCGTTTTCATATTGGGACGTGTTGCGCTCTGTCCGTGTGTCGACACGCGTGTCATTTTCCTCCTGCGCTCCGCTCAAGCATACATTTGTTAATCACAAGGTTCAATAATAATAATCAGGGCCCGGATTCTGATGACCTAATATTGTTTTAAAAATGACCTATAAAATGACCCTAAATTTTAAAGAAAATGATTTAATAATTATAAAAAAATGACCTAAAACTGATATTTTATTTATAAAAAATTATTATTGTACACACAAAGTTTTAGACTAATGTTTACATAATTGTAAAAACTGTAAATAACTATAATGGTGTGAATGTTCTTTTCTCACGGAAATTTATAGTGGCACTCAGGCAGTTTTACTGGCCAGTCAAACTTAGACATTTCCTTTTGCGGTCTGCCGGATTATATTACTGTTTATTGAGGGTAAACAGTAGTGTTTACTCTCAAATCCAAGCAGAGCCAAGTCAAAACATTAGTAATATAATACAAAATTTTGGCGTTCTTTGATTCTCATTTCCGACTGAGACATGACAACACTTTTCCTTCTTGCATTAAACAAACAATACTTCAAAGAGAGAATCGCTAGCGACGAAAAAAGTGAATACACTAAATGTAAATGACTAAATAAGGAAGCAAATGACACGAAAATGACAAAATAATGACTTAAAATTGAAATAAATGTCATAAAAATATAAAATTGCATAAAATGACAAAAAATGACCTAATAAAAATGCATTTCTATAATCTAGAGTCCATGATTAGCATTTATCTACAAGTTGGAAATGCCTATGCAGCATCAATAAAAAGATATGTCATTAGAATCCGGGCCCTGATAATAATAATCTTTCTTACTTACTTACTTACTTACTTACTTACTCACTCACTCAATGACAATAGACAATTCCTCAGCAAGCTAATGGAATATTATCTATCTTATGGAACCCGATGGTTCATTGCCCCGCTTGCCTGAGTCCGCCATTCAACCCTATTCTGTGCTAACCCTTCTTCCCTTAAATCCATTTTAAGATTGTCCTCCCACTTATGTCTAGGCCTTCTGCGTGGTCTTTTCTCTTCGGGTCTCCCAGTCAATACTTTTGAGATATGTAATAATAATAATAATAATAATAATAATAATAATAATATCAACAATAATAACAATAGTAATATCATTATTATTATTGTTATTAATTTCATTATTATTATTGAGTTAAATTTTAATATAAAGATGTTGTGGGCCCTATTACTATATTAGGGTAATTGTCATGTTGATGGGCTGTGATATGATTTGATATGATATGAAGACATGATTGCTAGTATATGCGTGGTGGTTGAAAAATCACTGCTGGTGGTTCGCGGTATGTTCGTCGCTTTCCTATGGATAATTTCAACGAACTGTTCGCGTGTCGACACGCGTGTCGATACGCGTGTCGACACGCGGACAGAGCGGAACGCGAGAGGAGCGCAAATGTATACGCAGCTTTAGGTTTACAAGTGGAGGTTTCATTACCGAAGTGTGTTGAGTGTTTTGGTAAAGTTTATTTTCCTGTAGAGGATAGCTCATCGCTTCGACTCCAGCTAGAGGAAACTGAGGTATTTCATGTAAGAATATATTGACTAATTCAATCATAGGCCTGTATTAAAAGAAGTCTAACCATTAACATTTTCTGTACAGAGTTGAGATTTATTCTTGTTTCACACACGCACAAACACACACATATATATTATATATGTTATATATATATATCTCGTCATAAGTTAATATCAGTAAATGTACGAGGGATGTTCTGAAAGTAAGTTTCGTCATTTTTTTTTCACATGGAAACTTTATTACCAAAACAAATACACCATGCAATCATGAAATATACCCCTTGCACTATTTTTCAACATAGTCTCCACCGACATTGAGACATTTGTCATAGCTTGCAATCAGTTTGAAGAAACCACTCTGGTAAAACTCGGTGCCCTGCTATGCAAGGAATTGTCGCACAGCCTTCTCCACCTCAGGATTGTTTTGGAAGTGACGTCCCGAGAGTGCGGCTTTCATTGCATGGAACAGGTGCCTTCCTTCACTGAACATGCAACACCAGCGACCAACAATTTGATGAGACATGACCTCTTCACCATACACAGTCTGTAGGCGTCCATGGATGATGGACAAACTAGTCCTACATGCCCATTCATACCGGATAACAGCATGTATTTCCATTGTCGACCACATGTTCAGTACACGTCCATCTGCCATCGTGATTTGTACTCAAATAACCTCGGGCACGCCAGTCTACTGCTACTCTCTCTTCTTCGGGACTCTACTCATGCATCGTTTCTCCTCTGCTGACGCTCTTTCCGTCGTTGAACCAGCAATAGGTGTCAATTCTTATGGCAGTTTTTGCTTCATCTGCTTTACCATCTTCACTTTTTAAAAAAACGACGAAACTTACTTTTGAAACATCCCTCGTACATTACCCGTACATAAGCTGCGCTCAAAGGAACAGGACGTTTCCGTCTTCATATAAACAGACTGAAGATGGTATTTTAATTGCCGAAATGTATTTCAAGAACTACAGAAGATGAACATAACCAAGCTAATCAATATTTTATTATTTCAACTAGTTTTTTAGGTAGATTTCGGTGAAAAATCTACCTATTGCAATCGATACCATGTCATGACTTTCGAAAAATTCTTTCATATCTTTACGTTTCATGCTTCCCTAAGTACGAAACCACCGCCCGTTCAAAAAAAAATGATATATATAAATCTTCACACGCTAGCGGCCGTAATTTTGAAGATATTTGAACCAAATTTTATTATGTTATTTCTAGACCCAATAGTTCAGACAAGTTCGTTAATGAGCAAAATTGGCCCAAGGGTGGGGGTCGGGGATGGGGTTGAAATTTTGAAAAATTCATATCTCGGCCTCTATGAAGTAAGTTATAGAAGGAAACTTTGTTTGAATAAATTAGAGGTCACAGTGACGATTCGGAGGTTTTGGGGGTACGAGTGGGGGTGGAGGTGGGTTATGGTAATTCGAAATTTTTGTAACCACGTCTTGTGGGGTATCGTTGAAAACTCTTGATGAGTGCTCTACAAATCAATAACTAGTTTCTCGATAGTCTTACAGTCTTTTGAGAATTATAAAGAACTAATCTTCCTCTACTTGCTCTTTATAAAATACTAGCTTAAAAGGCCCGGCGTCGCCCGGGTTTTTATTTTGTAATGTGAAATTAACTTGATGAAGGACTTTCGATTTTCAAACTATATGGCCTTGTATAATATGTACGTAGAACTTGAAATGAGGAAGAACGACTTATCACACTCAAACTATTCCCTCAGAAAACGCTAGATATAGCTTTTTATGGCTCATAGAGGATATCGAATGTTGCATTCCGTTGCTTCTACACACCATGCCTGGGAGGGGTTGAAATAAGAAGAAACATAAATTCCTACTACATAAGATTGTATTGTCTTTTTGGAAAATTTTATTTCTCACTCTCATGTTACCATACAACCGTTTCGGAGCTGAAATTTAAAAAAAAGATCAATATCTCTTTCATATCCCAAAACCTGGGACATAATATACTGCGGGCATAGAAATGAAAATGTTCCACCCTATTTTGTGTTCTTGTAGGTGTTAGGGCCTATGATAAACATCCTACAGCTATGAGTGACATATCAGTGGATAGGAGTTTTTACCGACTTCTGATATAGCATACTCACTGGCACACACTTAAGCTGTCCCTGTAATACGACCGCTTATCCTACATCAAAATGTGAAGTGAGAAAATTATATTTTCCCTGTCGAGGGTAGAGAAAGTTATGTGACTGCTTTACATTGTGGATTTGATTCTTCAAGAATTATTTTCACAAATGTATTAATTACATCGATAGCATCAGAATTTGTTAAAGCTCAGTATTATGTAGTTCCCAAAGCCCTATGTGAACACTGTAAACAATACACTGTTGTCGTGATAACTGAATTGCATTTCATTTTTCAGTATAATATTTTAAGAAATTATATAACTTTTTAAGGGAAGGAGTGGTTTGTTTGAATTTTAGTGTTGACCACGTTACTTCCCGGACTTAATTGGGTATGTGGGCAAAATTTCGTGCAAATTGGTCAAGAAATGTAGATTTGTATAGGGAACATACACACCCACATACATAAATACACACTTTCGATTTGACTTGGTTGCAAGACTCACACTTCTTTTTGTTTGTTTGTTTGTTTGTTTTGTTATGAAGACATGTGACAGTGGAACTCTCAAACTGTGAATATGTCACACTTCAATTTTTTAATCTTTTTTATGTAAAAAATGGACAGCAGAACTCTCTAACTGTGCCTCATTTCACATTTCCGACTTTTTCCGTGGATTTAAAAAAAAAAATTCTTTCATAAAAACTTTCCTCACAATTACGAACACAACAAAATCGGCCGAGCCGTTCTCAAGTGATGCGGCAACATACATTTGGTAATTCATTTTTATTTATGTAGATGGAAAAGAAAAGAAATGTAAAAAATTGATTTAAAAAAAATACTTATACTGTAGATATTCCAAAGATTGTAAATTATGTAGTTCATGTGATGTTTGCAAGTAAATAGAAAAAAAGAATGACTAAAAAATATTGCCTTTTGTGGAAAATATTACGGAAACTGCATTTTAGTGCCATTTTGTAATTATAATTATCCATTACTGTAAGAGGTTGATTAATTTTTTAAATAGTATGGAATTGTAAAAGTAATAATAAAGAGGATGTTAGATTGTGAGATTGTAGAGCAATTCATTGCTGAGGAAAAAAGTAATGAAGTACCTATTTCTCACCTTTGAAGTTCCCCGAAAGCTGTGCATCCCCCTTAAAATAACTCTTAGGGAAACTATCTTAATATTTTGTAATCAGAAACCAATTTCCATGGATTGCACTAGGAGTTCAACAATCTTCATAACCCAAAAATATAATTAAGTACAACGCATCCTTTGTCCGCAACAAATGTGCATAGACGAGGACCTGGTACACAGGGCACAGGATTCAGACAGACGTCATTCAGAAAATACTTTGGTTTCGACTACTAGTCGTCATCTTTTGGACCGTACTATAATATACTTATCATATGTGACATAATAGTATCATAATTATACACATTTAAGTACAGAATCTCATTAAAACAGTTTTCAAACTGTCTATTAATATTGAACACAGAACAATATTCATGCCTTGAAAGCAACAATTCAAACTGCATAATAAACATCCTGTATTTAAAATAATATCAATTCTCTCCATGATAATTTTAATATTTACACTAAGTTGAGTTCATTTCAGGTGTTTTAATGTGCGTTATTTGTTGTTAAAACGTTAAGAGGAACCCTGCGGCCTGCATGCCTTTTAGCCTGCCATCTGTCGGAAAAGATGAGAACCACTAACAGCTGATGGCCGAGAGTAGTTTGCTTTATCTGTTGACTAATCTAAAAACCCAAAAATTATACATTTAATTTTGATGAAACGAAAACAGAAGTATGCAACTTAAGACACTCGAATGAAAATTATTAAACTGGCTAAACTAGTTTCATATACATCCTCGTGTCCTGATAAATGCCATTAGCCTCGTTGCACAATGTACTATTCCAGTATTATCTAGATTTTAACCTTTGTCACGATCACTGTACTTTCTCTGAACTACATAATGCGAGAAGGTAAAAGTGGTGTGATGCTATGTAGATGCATTTATGTAATGTAATATATTAGGCGAGGTACAAGCAATCAGATTACATGAACTATGAATTTTGTTCCTTGACTGTTCAGTGTGATACAATACAATCTGAGTGTTTCAGCGTAAATCGATTTACAGCATAAACCTCTAACTCAGGATGATATACACACCGGACTGGATTCTACTTAATCATGTAATGTACGACAGACACACATGCTGCCTCCTTGGTAATGTGGTCAGCACCATACAAAACCGTTATCAAAGCAAACCACATCTATAAGGTCTGAGTGTGGTACACCAGGCAATGGAACGTATAACTGTATTTGCGTATTGTTGGGTACCATACAGAGCCTTGCATTAGTAACGCACGGCACCAATAAAACTAAAATTAGTCGTTTTTAAGTGCTCGGACGTATCATTTTTTAATAGTTTTGAGAGGAATAATTTACAAAACCACATTTTCACTGATTCTACAGGATAACAGTTTAAGTGGCAAGCTATGCTTTTTTATCTGATTTTTATTCCCTTTAACTTAGTTGATTGCCAAATATTCCCTTTACCTCTGATAGAGAGTTAGGGCTTGGATTCTTAGGTTTTAAACTATTTTCTTCCTTGCGAGCTAACATTAATATTTTAAGATTATTATCCGTTCATTTCCATGGAAGTATTATTCAAATACAAATTTACTATACATGACAATTTACATTACATTACAGTAATCTACAATAGATACTTAGTGCAGTCAAACAAATAAGCACAAAAACAAGCAAACAAATAATTTATATACAAATACATATTATAAATATAATATAATATTGTATAATACATATACGTAAACGGCATTTCAATATATGGAAATGATTTTTAAAAATGTAAACGCTTTATTCAACTCTAGATTCTTACGTGAGTTAGTCCTGACACCCCGAAAGAGCAGAAATTCGGGCTCGGGGCATTTCCATTATTATATTTTAAAATGTTCTAAAAATTAAATATATTTATATTCATAATGTTAATATAGAAGTTATGAAGAAATACTTACATCAGTTTTAAGTCTATACCAACTAAAGTTCGGCGTTTTGTTCCGGATATCAGTGCTTCTCCACATATCATATTCTGTGATAGCAAACACCGTGATCATTATAGTCGTGGGGGTGGTGGGGTTGAAGACCCCTAAGCCGTCATCGCGCTCCCACCAATTTAAATGCTAATCCATACAACCACGCTGCTGCATGTCCTATGTTTTTTAAACAACGAGCATAGAACCGGATTTCATCCCCTACATATGCTGGCATAGAAAAGCGCTTAATTGTATATGATCTAGCTTAAAAATACTGAAACTGCGTCCTTTATTTATTCTAGTCAAGGGTTGCAACGGGGGAAGATAAGAATCACTGGAATTAGCATCAGTCTGCCCTTGTTTGAAGGGGCTTTTGTGTAGTTTTTGTAACCCTTTTATGTCACCGCCAACTAGCTATCGCTCTCAGCAAATATAAGCCAAAGGGTTCTCAAATTAGTAGGCTACTTTTTGCCTCTTTCCTGCATTGACTTTTCTACGAAAACATTCACAGTCAGTTGGTGTTTCCCGTTTTCTACCCATTTCCGTGGTGGTGTTAGATACATATATGTCTATATATATAAATAAACGCAGACATATATATACACATATATACACACATGCACACACACACACACACATATAGGCCTATATAGGCTATAGACGGGTGTTATCGGAATTCCTTCAAAATTATTTATTCTGAGAAATATTTATTCTGAGAAATAATTTTCTGATGAAGGATATAATTTTTTAAAACTTAATTATATGCTACCAATAAGAAAATCAGGTTCTTCAGCTTATTCTTCTATCTCTTACTTATTGGCCTAGGATCTGTTTTACTTCACATTTATATGGCAGCCTGGGAGTCACTCTACGAATTATCATGGGGTTGTGTCTAGCTGGACCCTTATAAGATAGAGCAGACTCCATTATTGTGGGTTGACGACTACTAAATACGATACTGCAGCAACCGGGATGTAACTTTTAACGCAAGATCCGAACCAAGGTGATCTTCATGTATGCTAGTCCTTCAACACCAACACCAACTCACAGATCGCCTCTGGCACTTACTAAATTCTTGAGAAGATTATGGTGATTTAAAAAAAAATTATTATGAAAGTTGGGAGATTCATGTGTAGGCTGGCGAAAGTAATGTAGGCCTAAGTGACATAAATAGATATTTTGGATCCAGTTGTCCAAAGCTTATGCAATCCTAAAAACAAATCCGTTCATAGAGAATTAAATTAAAAAATATAAATGCGTTTGCTTTCTAATGTTAGCTTCTTCTCCTAGATTAGATAGATCCCTTTTATTGCAACCCTTCATCGTACCCCTAGCTAATGTAACCTCAGCAGCTCTGTCGAGCTTAAAATAAATTGCAATAGGTAGGAAATAACATACTTGTACCGATTTAAATATTCTGAAGGGGTTCCCTGATATTTGATTCATCCTAAATTTGGTTTATTCATAAGCTTGAATCTAACTTACATTCTGAGACTCTAGGCTAAGCAATATACTTTCCCCTTGACATGTATTTAATTGAAATGTTAGTTGACTTTTTCTTGACATTTCAATCCTTTGATCATTTCAGATGTTTGTTACGAGGGGGCGGAATAAGAAGGGGAAATAGATAAGAGAATCCTTCAAGAAAATAATTCGTATTCTTCTTCTCTTCAAAAGCATAGGATAGTCCGTTATACATACTTACCAAATTCATTTTTATCGTAGCTTAAATTGGAAATAAATCGCAGGAGATCGTAATGTTCTCGTTTCTCAATTAATTATCTCACCATTCGTAGGTCCAGTAGAATGTTTTCAAATTGGCAGAGCTATTAGTTACAAATAAAAGTTTATGTCCTTAATTTGTGAAGACAAATACGTTATTTAAAGCATTTTCACCAAGCAGTGAAAATCCCTTCTAGTTTTTCCTGCTGATTCTGTTTTCGAACTGTAAGTTAATATTTACTTTCTAACATAAATATAAACATGATATTCAATAATGCTGTTCTCGTTCCGTAATTCTTTCGAATTATTCTGAGGTTGCCGCATGAGGAAAATTAAATATAGAACTAACGGATGAGGTCAATAAAACCGTCCTTAATGGCTACTGTAGTCCTTATGCTGACCATTTACTTTAATTTTGCCATTTTGTTAGGTAGAAGTCTCGTAGATGCTTTCAAGGGACGCAAATTTGAATCTCAGTATAATAAATTGACTGTAGTTTAATATATAGCATAATTTATCGAAGTATTATGCAGTATTTATTAAAAGTCCTTTGAGAAAAAATTTCTATGGTCGTCTATCGAAACCGGAACATCTGAGTATGCTCTACGTGAAAGTGAGTAGGAATTGTGAAATTTTAACTATCGTTAAATTTGTAGGTTCTTTGAAGTACTAAATAATCTTAAATTATAAAAAAAAAGTTCTCAGATTTGATTATATTTGGCTGTCTATAGTTGGCATCCTTCATTAAGGGCAGCTACTGTTCATGTGTTGATCAGTTGACAAGTTATGGCCTGGCTTTCTTTTCTCAAAGTTCGTTGGTTTGGTCCTTGATTTTTATATTCGGCAGTACCATGCACGTAGACTTGCAGCCACATTAAAGAATTAATGCGCGGGAAAAACATGTCGGCATACCATCAATAATTATAACCTCAGTGGCAGTACACAACCACCATTAAATAATAACCATAATAAACAAACAAACAAACTGTACGATAATTTTGAAATACATGCACATACACAGGGATTATTTTGGGTATTTGTTGTAGATCTAGTGATTGCTCTAACGTCACTTTAAGTTTGAAAGCTTAAGATGTGATTTGTCTTTCATTTCGCTGATTACAGCGAGCATCTAGCTCTTTCTCTATCTCGAAGAGAGAGTCTCATTATTAGATAAACTGTGTACAAGTCTTGTCTCTTTGCTTTCGCTCTAATTAGAGACAACTTGTGTCTACCACACAAAAAGCGACATGCTGTACTTTACTCGAGGAAATAATAGAGCGAAGTGTGCCATTATGTTGCTATTGTATTACTTCACTATTACTTTTATTCCAAATATTGGCATTGAAAGAAGGTGTATTTTATTTTGTGAGCACGTTGTTTTTCTCTACGAAGAAGAGCAAATAAAACTAGATCCATTAAACCGAGCGATCTAGGTTAATTTCTAGGTTCTGTGTTTCATTTTCGGAAGTTTCATTCTACCCGTTGACCGCTAGTCTAGATTTCCTGCCACGATGAATACAACTTTTTTTTTTATTATTATTTTTATTTTTTAACTCCAAGCAGGTGCATGATTGCTTGACAATGATAACTTATAATTCAATACCTCATAACTCAATAGCTATGTGTCGTGAAAACATGGTGTTTGTACAGCTGGCTTCGAAAACGTTTCTTCTTTCCCATAGTACACTTGAACTTTTTTGTTTATTATAGTTTCTCAACGAGCAATTGAAATCGCACAACGTGATACTTCTGTAATCCGCGGATTTACCTGAACAGGTCTCGATATCAACTGAAAGCCTACCCGAGTTTCCTTTGTACAGCATCAGCCGGATAGTTGGCTACTTCAAAACAGATGCATTGAACCAAAAGAGCATACCATCTATGCGCTGTAGTCATTCTGTGGAGCCCATTAACTTAATTATTTTACAATAGTGGACCTAATCACAAAATTCAAAATTGATTTTATATTTGTTGTAATTTAAATTTGATTTATTTGTTAATTTATATTTGTTATAATTATATAAGTGGGGAACTAACATATTCGGTTATACTACTTCTTCTCTGTATAGTATTAAAAATATATTCATATAACCATAAAGGCAAATGTAGTGTTTCAATGGACATTATAATTCATACAGTTGTCTGAAAATGTTTTATTACTTTAAATCCTATGGAATTTAGTTACTTTAATCTATAATCTACCTTATGTGTAAATAAAAGAACTAGTACCGTATATTCTTTTATATTTGCCTATGCACATTGTAATTTGTACTTTTTGTTGTCTGTATATTAGTAATTGTACATAAATTATTATTATTTCTTAGCTGAGTACTTATATAGGTCTTCAAGTGAAAGTCGATTTATGGTCACAGTATGTAATTGTCCTTACTTTACTCTGACAGTTTATAGACGTGTATATGTTTACCATTGCCTTATGCACAGTATGACGCATTTATTTACTTTTTGTAATAATAATAAATATGCACTACAATACTGAAATTTTATTTTATGATTATTTTATTAAAAAAGGCAACGATACAGTGACTTTAGATATGCTTTACCTAAAAGGATTAATTATTTATCCGTCATCTCACGAACTGTACTTCTTTTCCAGGAAAGGGCTTCATACGGCCAATGAGTCCTACCACCGGCGTTGGATACATTTTCACCCTATAGTGGCATCGAGACGCTCCGGTTTGAAGTGAGTACCATTATCCAGTAACATATCACAACTTTGTGACAAATACCCCTAAACATGATTTTGAAGGTTCAGTAGGAAATAAGTCACGTCTACACATTTAGTTGTTTACATCATTATGTGTTCTTATGCTTCGCCTGGTAATATCTTAAGGAATATATTGGGCTAAATTATTTCTTAACATTGCATTTTATAATATTATTTGTTTAAGAAATGATAAGCCTTCTAGTGCAGAAAATATTTATTTCCTAAAAAATTACAATAACATACTAGTATAATCTGCCCAGCTCACTGATCTCTGAGGAAAATGATTACGTGCCATTTTAAAATCTTGAATAAAATAAATGAGCTTATTTTAGAGATTTTGTCATGTGGTAATTTGTCATTTACATTTAAAAATAATCGAATAGTGAAATTTAAAAATAAAAGGAGCTCAAAATCATGTTTTTAGAGGTCAAAAATGTTTCGGATACAAAATGATACTTTATGTTTGGCGTGTTTTGTCAAGCGTAAGGAGCATTCTATTCTTAAAACTTGCTTTAGTTTGGAAATAAGATCCATGTGCATCATTCCACCATTCTAGATTTTTAAAACTTCTTTCGGTATGATGCTATTACTAGCAATTTTTTACATAACTTCTGCATAATTAAACATACAGCATTTATAGTTTAAACCACTTGCGGATGGATAGACATAAAAAAGGAAAAATTCTATTGCATACCAGCATCATTAAATATAATTAACTATGTACTTCAAGTGAATATTATTCCTGAAATTTTTTATTAGGATTATCTCCTATAACCATTAGAGCTACTGTAATTTTTTAAGGTGGCCAGGGTGTCAAAGTAAACATATTATAATAATCCCTGCACAGTAATTGATGTTATAATTCATTATCGAAATCAATTTTAGACCATATTAAATGCATGGACTGTAATATTTTCTTGTTTTTATTATGAATTATATTATTTATTTTTGTCCCATATGATATAGAATCGCTATTTTCAAAGTGTTGATTGGACAGGGTCTAGAATACAATTTAAACAGGCGTGCTTTGTAATTGGCTATTGTGTCGGGGAGGACTTTCTCATGACTGTGGACATAATATTGTAAGAATAGTGAGGACCTACTGAAGGGAGTCAGAGTGGGTCATAACATTTTCCACACCTATTATCATAGTTGCGCTTGTCACATGGTATCCTATTTTGGTTATAAAAGTCTACTCCAGCGATCAGCTGACTCATTATAGGGAGTTAAATCAGGAAATTATTAATATTAAACGTGATGGTAATAATACTAATGCTACTAATAATTAAAATAGGATGATATAGGCCTAATAAAAGTTATTATTATTAACTTCATCATCACCATCATCGAACGTGTAATTACAATTTAGTAAACTCTTCCACAAATTTAGAATGTTTATCTACCTCGCAAACAGCTCAATTTTGGAGACCATTATTTGTACTTCCACAATGAGGTTATATTCTCTATGTTCTGCAAATCAATTATTTTTATGGCACTATATTATATTTTGTAGAGGAAATAAGCCTATTTATAGGCCTATATGCACATAATAGGCAATTGGTGGCTGGCGGATGATAATTTGTCCCACATGTAAGGGGGAAGAATCTTGCTTTCTTATTCTGGCAAATTGTACAGGTTTGGAAAAATGAAGGGAAAATATCTACCGATTTCTCTTACGGCAAAGTATAGGGAGCAACGGACATGGAGTTACTACGGTCAAAGAAGTTGATAAAGAGATTGAGAAAATGTTTATGAAGGCAAGCCAGCTCAGGTTCGAGAAAGCGGAAATTGGGGGACGTGAGTGGAAGGTGAGGGATAGGCTTAGTTTGTTTGTGTTTATTTCCTATTTTATTTATTTACTTATTTATTTTATTTATTTTCTTGTGTTTTTTAATAACACGTACGGTCCATGCGGACCAGTGCAAATGTTTCCAATTGATTATGTAAAAGTAATTAATATAATAAAAACACTTACTTACTTACTTACTTACTTACTTTAATAAGCGTTCGATAGGAATAGGAATGGCAAATCATACGGTCTTCATAATGCAATTTTTTTAAAAATTGCCAGTGCATGGAATTTTATAGCGTATGTTGTTACCTTTCTTGCCTCACGTCAAGATATGAGGAGTAATGCAGCTTGGGCATAAACCAAGTAATTAAATTCGTTCAAACTGGCTGGCGAGCCTTTACAACATGCTTCCACTCATCGGGAACAGGAAGAAGAGCTTGCTAAAATTGTACAATAACACAACCGTCGAGACAGGTGGGGAGCCTCTATACAGTCGACCCTACAAGACCTTTCGGATATCGAATTTTCCTCTTCTGTAGAAATCAGAAGCTACACAAGAGCAGTGAAGGGGATGCTTCTCCCCAGCAGGGGTAAACAATCCCTTGGCGAATATAGGCTATATACCGGTAACATTATTCCTAAATGTCGCTAGGTATCACATGGGGAGTCTGGACAAATAAAAATACAAACGAAAAGAACAGGCGTTGTTTTTGTCATTGTCTTTCTTTCAAGTTTTAGCCAGTGTCTATTCGTCTCCATACATTCATGTCAGATCATCCCATTCTTAGTCGCCCTAAGCTTTTTTGCTTCTCTCGGTTTATAGTTTATTAGTACATTTTGATGTATGGGATACTTGCAGTAATCCCTTCTATATGTGGTCCTTCCTCCTTCTTTTTGTAGACATTTCTCATAATTATAATTAAAAGTCTAATTTTGTTCTTCTAGTTTTATAGAATGTTTCTGCAATATTGGTGTCCTGATGTTAATCCTTCTTCTTATGTTATGTTTAAGACATCTCTGTTTTTTATGTTCTGAAGCTTGGATTTTTGGTAGGGTCTTTCTTGTGAGGATTTATATTCCATAATTATACTACATAGTTTTGAGCAATCAGGTCAAATCGATTTATTTTACATTCTCAAGAATACAGTTTGTCCAGTGAACCTCATCTCGAGACCACTCGTCTACCACAGAACGTATCCAGTCCTGTTCCAAATTTCCTTGAGACCCCGTATACTATTCTGGGCCTTTTCAGCTCTGCTTCGTTCCACAAGCATATAGGTTGCATTCGGGAGGTCCCAGGTTCAAATCTCGTGGCCGGCCAATTTGACATGGGTTTTTTCATGGTTTCCTCTGTCGTAGAGGCAAATTCCGAATTGGATATTTACATACCATGAATCGTCCTCACTATTTCATCCTATGTCATATTCATTTAAATTAACATCAGTCCAACATTACTTCATAAAATACACCGACAATAGAAAATAATTGACAATCGATAGTTTAATGGCATACTATATAGACACAGATCCTCATCTCCTGATCTCCTGATTTGGCCTCGAAGTTGAAAAGAGTATAGATACCCGCTGAATGAAAAAAAAAAAAACATGTAGGCGGTTAAAAATAAAAGTACAGTTATAGGCAAGTAATAATATGTCTCAATGTGGAATTTTATGCTGGAAATGCTTTAAGATCGATTTTGTTAATAAACATCCATGGCATACGAGAGACGGGCATAGGATAAAGGCTAATAATGTGGAAAGTCAGAGGGAATGAGAGAGATTACAAGTAAAACACCATTACTTGTGGTGTCAGTCGGTAGTGAGCCAGTACAAAGAATAATTATTACGGCAAAATGTTTGCAGGCTTCCGCCTTTATCAAGCCTGCAATGCGCGGAGTAATTTGAGATCGGAGCGTAAAAGGCTAGCCGATCGCGTTAAGGTTTCTTGTGACTGTAATAATTACCTGGTAGAAACCATAGCAACAAAGTTACGCCAAAGCCACCTCGTAACAATGTTAAGCCTATTCCAGTCTGTGAAAAGGAAAAAGTGAAAAATGGCAAGCCTTGTGGGATTAGTAAAGCTCGCCTTCTGACTTCACTAAATACAGGTTCCCATACACGTTCATTACGTTTCATTGTGTCTATTTAGAAGTCGAATCAGGATTCAAAATATAAATTATAACTGTTCGAAGTTATACTGGGTTGTACCGTAGAGCTCGATCAATAAAGTATTTACATAATACCTTTATTCTCAACTAATTTTATTTTTCCTACGGTTTTCAAGAAATCTTGATATGGAATGTAACCCTACAAACATGATTCCCTGAAGATGGTCAGTGTAAAAAGGCATAGGAAAAAATAAAAGAAGTTTAGTACAATATGTAATTACAAATAAAGGGTTATAAGAATGGCAAATGTTGGTTGAGGGTAAAACAGTTATAGTCCAATTTATTTTTTAATATAAAGATTAAGCTTTTTCTTTTAAGCTTGAATTTTTACAGGATGTAGGCCTATATTATTTTAGGAGCTATGACCATACCGGTAAATGTGGCAGTGTGGTGTTATATTTCTTTGTAAATTTTGTGCCGGTAAGCCCTTCTTGGAAACGTCCCTTTTATAGTTTTCCTTTTATTTAAATTCAAATATCTCGATCCGAATAATATGTATTTTATTCCATTCAATATACGAATAACTTAAAACTCAAAACAAAATAGTGCAACCGTGGATTCTATTAGATATGAAAGTGCAATCGCGACCGCACGCCTTCCACGCTGGGACCCGAGATCAAATCTCGGTGAATATATGTGAAATTTGTTGTGGACAAACTGGGGTCATGGCAGGTTTTCTCGGGTCTCCCATTTCCCCTACCATAATCATCCACCATTGTTCCTTTCATCATAATATGATTATTTGGTTGCAATAAAGGCATTACTATTAAATTGCAACCTCTATAATAGAGTTCTCGTCGATAATGCTTTGGTCAGCGTATTCGGTAAGGGTTGGATATTGTGAACAAATTCCTCTTGGATTCAGCAGAACTGAATAGCATGGAAGTTGGATGCATTAACTCCCAAGTCACCAGATCCCCAATTTCATTTGCTGTAATGACTCGTACTGTCCATGTCATGTTAGTAATGTTAGCACGCTTCATGAGATCAGTAACAATCTGCGAAGGTTCCTTGTGCTTTCTGTTTCAATAGGGAGTCCAGACTATCTCTGTAGAAAAGCCAGTCGACTGAATGAATTGCGAGATGATATCCAATAACATGATATACACAGGGTGAACGCAGGGATGCACAAACCTTCGTTTATAAAAAAAAAAACCTGCAAATTCAGATACAATCATATAAATTTCGCTAAATAAAATGGACGATGCCGTCAATTCGTAACCATCAACTTTAGCAGAAGTTATACTCGCTATATTAGTTCAAGAAGGAAATATTTAATTATATGGATAAGCAAAAGCAACAATACTGTAGTTAGCCTTCGTTAATTATAATTATCGGTGTTTCTGCAAATTTTCTTTCACCCTCATCACTTCGGTCGAGAAGTATAACCGGGACGGCGAGACAAGAAGCATGTATTGAAGATGCGCAGTAGCAATACAAGGTTGTGGAATAGCTTCGAAGCGACATTCTCGCGCAGGTCTCCTATCTCATAATATCTCATCGGATCAGTTATACACATATCGCTAGCACCCTCAGCTGAGGCTACGTATCACCTAGAAATTCTTAGAAATGAATTGAATCAGAATAACCAACATATTACCATTATATGAAACTATACATTTTAATAGTATATTATGCAACAAGCCTATTATAGCAATACTCGTTTCCTAATTTGCATACGATCGTATTAATAGCCATTGTAGGCAACTTGCATAAGACCGTTTTTGTTCGACCATTACTAATTGTCTAAGTTTTGAATCTTTATAATACCTTGTAATTAATAAAACAAACGACTGTCTATAACTTATTGACTACTCGGATATTCTCGTCTTTTGCGAATCAGGCAACAAAGGTGTTCAGGAAGCACAGCTCCGCTTGTATATATTAACCTCAAAATGGCACACATTACAACACAAGAAATAAACTCAGTGTATTATAATATTATTATTAACAGAGCTGATTTTATTTTAAATACAGGTTGTTTATTGTGCAGTTTGAATTGCTACTTTAAAAGCGTGAAGATTGTACCGCGTACGATCGTAATCGACTGGTTATAATCACAACAACGAGAACAGCATTTTATGAAAATCCCATATTTTTGTGTATATTGTTAAGATACTGTTACATCACATGTAATAATAATCACATAAATAGTATGGTCGAACAAAACATGTTATAAATACTCCAAAATATCCACAAAATTTTCAGATAAATCTTGTAAAATTTGTTTCACAAGGAACGTGTTATATTGAAAAATAAAATGAAATAATTAAACAAAAGCAGGGTGAACCATCCAATTTACTAAAAATGTAGGGTTTTTTTTAAATTTCGCCAGGTAATTAAAACATGGGGTACAATGGGAGTACCTATTTATCTTTAAAAGAAATTCTTGAATATCAGGCATAAATCTACTTAAGAAGTTATTGTCACTAAACATGGGGTGCAATGGGAGTAATATTTATCTTTAAAAGAAATTTGTGAATATCAGGCATAAATCTACTTAAGAAGTTATTGTCACTGAATGGTTCCGTCTAGCAGAGGAATACCTCTTCTACTGTGTAGACAGTGAACCCGACACATTGTACCTTGAACTGTGTACGTGCGCTAGGCATAGAGAGGGACGAAAAACCTGAACCAGATGGCAACGCAAGCAGAACAAAAATGACCGCCAGAGCTCAAGTTCTGGACGTAAAAATCAGCGACCCACGTATAGGTGTCCAAAAGCAATAGGAAATAGATTACGTCTAGATAAGCCGCAGTTGAAATTAAGCGGGAGTGAGGCACTCCTTAGAAGAATTCTCATGTTCCTGGAGAAAAACAGAGCACAAAGTGGGCAATTGTCCGAAGTCCCAGGCCGCTACGTATGAATCCACGTAGTAGCCGATCCGAATGAGGTTTGCACGGGGTTTCCCTTACTCTATCAGGTGAAACCAGATCGGAGACAAGTCACCCGCTCGACAGATGACTGAATATAAAGGAAATACATATAGTTCTATTATTGCTGATGCGAACAGCCAGTTCAGCACACATTTCCCCATTGATTTAGGACATTACAAGAACGGGAAAAGGAACAATAGAACAAATGCACCGAAAAGTTGTTGGGACCGGAATATGGGCTATAGTCGAGGACTCTGGGTGTGGGGGAGGGCCAACAAAAATATATACGGTATATACTTAAGGCGAAAGTTACTACCAATCGCCGTGAAATATTCTTGCCAGCCTCATTTCGTTACCATTCTGCATTTTAAAGTTGGTAGAAGAGAGGAATAGTATAGTATTCATGCTGTCTATGCTCATATTCGTGAGGACTGAGAATATTATGTACATAGAACCGCAAACATTCTCATCTGGAGAACGTGAGATAAACATTCCCATTTTCGTGAATTAATCATTTCTAATGAACGTTGAGATCACAGGTCTACATGGAAGTCATTTTAAGGGAGGTCAAACAAATAATTCGTTCACAACACATAGTGTCGGCCCAGTTTTCAAGTGGCTTGCACACACACATACACACACATAGAACTGTATAACTCTTCCAATGAATTTCATCAACTGCTGTATACACTACACTCAGACTGATCTCTCAAACCATGCACTTTCATGATGTGTGTGGTCTGTGGTTGGCAGAGGACTTTAATTTATTGGATAGTAATTACAATTCTCTACCTGCTTTAATAATAACGATAATAATAATAATAATAATAATAATAATAATAATAATAATAATAATAATAATAATAATAATAATAATAATAATATTAATATTAATAATAATAATAATAATAATAATAATAACGAAAGCAACAAACCAATAGTATATAAAATCTTTATAACTAACATCGTAAAAGAGTAGTCACGCTTATAATTAAACTATATTAGGATTAAGGAGGGGATATACAAGTTTGCATACTGAGAAATAGGTTAAATTCATTATTTTTTCTCAGCAATGAATTGCGCTGTAACCTTTTAATCTGACATGCTCTTTATTCACTACTTCCGCAATTACATACTATTCTGTGAATTCGTTAAACTGTTACATTTAAGGGTAATTGCCATAGGTAATCCCACGAGAGTTTACGATTTTATCGATAGATTCGCGACTGCGCATTAAGACTAATCCATGAATAAAAATGTAACGGATTATACAAGTAATAATTACTTTCGTACTTCGTTATATTAACAATGGTGCATATAATACATAGTTAATCTAATTCAGGTAAGCTAACAGCAGAACAGAATAAAAGCACACGAACTGGCTTGCACCGAATCGAAATTGTGTTTTTAATTATTGTCAGGGCCCGGATTCTGATGACCTAAAATTTTTTTAAAATGACCTATAAAATGACCCTAAATTTTAAGGAAAATGACTTAATAATTATAAAAAATGACCTAAAAACTGATATTTTATTTATAAAAAATTATTATTGTACACACAAAGTTATAGATAAGTTTGTACATAATTGTAAAAACTGTAAATAACTGTAATGTTGTGAATGTTCTTTTCTCACGTAAATTTATACTGGCACTGAGGCACTGGTGAGTAAAAATTCGGCACATCCTTTTGTGGTCTGCCGGATCATATTGTTGTTTATTGAGGGTAAACAATAGTTTGCACTCTCAAATCCAAGCAGGTGACAGACTCTGGTGCCAAGTCAATCTAATAACTAGGGGCGGATTTCTATGACCTAAAAATAGGATATTTGCATACATTTATGACCTAAAAATAGGATATTTGCATGCATTTATGACCTAAAAACATTAAAATGTGACCAATAAAATTTAAAATATGACTTTACCACTTACACATTGTGTATATTTTTTTAAGTTCCATTACAATAAATTTTATTAAAATATAGTGTTAATTATTTAAAATATCTGTAAATTCTCAAAAAGTGTCATTTTAATGCAAAATCTGCAAAATGTGATATGAAACTTCAAATTTCTTTAATATGCACACAAATATGCAAAAAAATATATATATATGACCTAAATATGCTACAATAGTTGAAAATTTCCTAAATATACCGTTATATGCACAATAAAACCTGATCCATTTTCACCAGGATGCTTGGAATCGGGTTTAAATTAGTCGGAAACCTGAAATAATGCAAGGGGAAAAAATATGACATGTCATAGAAATCCGCCCCGTAGTTATGATATTTCAAGGGACGATTGTCTAAAACTCAGGAATCCTTAACCTCCAGTGTACGTAAGCCCTCCATTACCTACGTAAGAGTGAGAAAAACACCTTCCCATGCAATTTTATGGACTAGCGCCTTTGTGTAGCCTGGATACTGCACGTAGTACACCGGCGTCGCAGAAGTAGTGTTCGCTCTTGTACGGCGCTTCCCTTCCTATAGTGGAGTTCATACGAACAGCTTTGAGAAAATGACTCTCCAATTTGAATATGAATAGCATATTGTATTTCAATGCTTAATAATCATTTATTAACGTGACTTAGCTTAATTTAAATTATTGTAGGAAATTTTTTCAGGAGTTTTATACAGTATGTTTCCTTTCTCTACATGTACCAACATTGTGGTTTCATGACTTCATTATTCACGATGGATATACAGAGTGCTAATGAATAACACCGAAATATTTTACTTGTGTATAGAGGGGACATATACAAGCAACTTTTATTAGGAGATTTTGTCTAGGCATTCAATTTTTCCTGTTACAGCATAAAATCTCCAAGGGCATGGCCGCCACTGATTTCTAACATTTGAAAGAAAAAAAAAGCAAAACAAAAGAACTTTGTTGTAACACTAGAGTTATGAATAAAAAAAAACTAATTCTATCTAAAAACTAATAATATTCAGGATGTATATAAAACCTGTAAAGTGGGTACAGAATTTCAGGGTGGAGCATAGGGCTGCCATTAGTTATAAAATAACAATAGTAATATAATACAAAATTTTGGCGTTTCTTTGATTCTCACTTCCGACTGAGACATGTCAACACTTTAACGCCGAATTTTTCCTTCTTGCATTAAACAAACAACACTTCAAAGGCAGCACCGCTAGCGACGAAAACAAATTTAATACACTCAATGTAAATCCATGAAAATGACTAAATAAGGAAGCAAATGACACGAAAATGACAAAATAATGACCTAAAATTGAAATAAATGCCCTAAAAATATAAAATTGACAAAAATGACAAAAATGACCTAATAAAAATGCATTTCTATAATCTAGAGGCCATGATTAGGATTTATCCACAAGTTGGCAAATGTCTATGCAGCATCAATAAAAAGATGACGTGTCATTAGAATCCGGGCCCTGATTATTGTACATTTATGTTATTTCCACTTCCAAACAAGTTATGTTGTACAACATAATATGTTTTCATTCTGCTGAATGGCAGCATGTGACTATTAATCACCGCACGTTGATGCCTTAAGTGCCCAGTAACGAGCTGACTTTTATCAGATAAGATTGCATCCTTGCTATCCTAAGAAATATATTATAAGATAAACTACCGTGATTGTTCTACATCCGAGAAATTGCTAAACGTTATTCAAACACGCGGCATATGAATGGAATTGTCTTTACAAAATGGCAGCCACTCTTCGTACACTGAAATGTCGTTTCCATGATAATTTTTACGAATATCAATATTTCTAGTGATCCTTTTTTCTACCTATTTGTAAATGTCATACGAAGGTCGTCATCTTTATTTTAATAACATATATATTTAAAAATAAACTTTTAATGTTAAATCCAGGATTATAGATAGTGTTTTTCTTAGTATATTAAGAAATATAAAAAGAATCCCTCAGAAATATTGATGTTTGTGTAAATTATCCCTGAAGCGGCATTTCAATGCACTCTTCAATCCCTTTCTCGCTCCCTTTCTCCCTCGATCTCTCTTATAAATGCCTACTCACACAAAGTTATATTTTTGTCCCTTGATGCCTGCTCAAGATATCGTACTTTGGAAGCTGTAGCATGCAATTATTTCTTTGTGCAAACGTGAGTTGCATGTAGTCTAGTCGCTAGTCTGCAGGCGTTTAGGAATACGTTGATGTTTCAATAAAATAATAAGTGACAAGTTAAGAGCAACTGTTTGACACTTAAAACTTGAATGACCAGTGGGACTTATATTTTAAATTTTCGGAGCTCTATTTAGAACTAGGAGTCCAAAAATAAGTTTTTGGTTGTTCTCTTTCGAAACATTGAAAGAAAATTACGCAATGATGAAAGAATGTTATCATTGTTATCATCACGTAACATGGAAATGAAGAAATTGTTCTCACGACTTAAAAAAGTTTAAACATAGAAGCATTTGATTAAAAAAAAAGTTTAGACATAAAACATAGACCTTTAAATTCTGCAGATTTTCATATTTTAGCTTGTTTTGAACGTAGTATTGACTTTTTATGTTATAAATTGGAGTTCATGCGTTTGCAGAAAGATAGATAATTTCGCTTGTGTAATTCAACCAGAAATGCGGTGACAGCATTTATAACGGTTTTGACGCCCACCAAGCTTAATGCAAAAGGAGACAATTCGATTTCAAAATTTTGAAAGCTTATATTGAAAGATTTTTAAATTAATAAAAAGTTAAATAAAAAACTCAAAATACAAACTAGTATTACTCCTCATGAATGGACAGATCCGATCTCTCATTTCTTATCAAGAGACCTTGAGTTGTCTTCACGAGGCTGTGTTCCAGACCTTCCTACCTCGGCGTAATTCGAGAGACATCAGGGTTCTAATCCGGGCCACCAGATTTATTTATCAAACATTTATATAAGCAGAGTTTGTAGATTCGCAGCTGGATGATATGGGAGATTTCTAAGTATAATTTCTAAATATGATGTTATTTAGCATGATATTTGGGAGGGGGAAATGCGAGGCAGGCGACATATTAGAGCGAAGGCTACTGTATACCCCCCATCCCCCCCCCGTGGGAATTTCCGACACATATATTTTTTTGTTGGTATTCCCATCTAGTTTCAGTTTTCAGTTGTTTGCCCCTTATCAATTACAGCATTTACCCGGAAACCCCGGAAATCCGGAGAAAACGAGTTTGTTTTAATTTTATTTTTGTTCTTTGCTCCTAATATGCCCAGGGAATTTCTGGCTCACATATTTTTGTTGGTATTACCATCTAGTTTAAGTCTTCAGTTGTTTGCCCCTTATCAATTACAGCATTTACCCGGAAACCCCGGAAAACTACGGAAATCTGGAGAAAATGAGTTTGATTTAATTTTTCTTTGTTCTTTGCTCCTAATATGCCCAGGGAAGTTCTGACTCACATATTTTTTGTTGGTATTGTCATCTAGTTTAAGTTTCCAGTTGTTTGCCCCCTTACAAATTACAACATATCCCCGGAAAACCCGAAAAACCACTTTTATACGGAGAAAATAACAATGTTTTATTTTTTAAATCTTTGTTCTTTGCTTCTAATATTCAAAGGGAATTTCTGAATCATATGTTCTTTTGTTGGTATTGCCATCCAGATTAAGGTTTCAGTTGTTTGCCCCTTATCAATCACAGCAAATCCCCAGAAAACTCCGAAAACCATGGAAACCCGGAGAAAATTACTTTGTTTTAATTTTTTAAATCTTAGTTTTTTACTTCTAGTATTCAAAGGGAATTGGTGACTCATATGGTTTTGTGTTGGTATTGCCATGTAGATTAAGGTTTTAGTTGTTTGCCCCTTATCAATTACAGCAAATCCCCAGAAAACTCTGAAAACCACGGTAGCCCGGAGAAAATGACTTTGTTTTAATTTTTTAAATCTTAGTTCTTTGCTCCTAGTATTCAAAGGGAATTAGTGACTAATATGGTTTTGTGTTGGTATTGCCATGTAGATTAAGGTTTCAGTTGTTTGCCCCTTATCAATTACAGCAAATCCCCAGAAAACTCCGAAAACCACGGAAGCTCGGAGAAAATGACTTCGTTTAAATTTTTTAAATCTTAGTTCCTTGCTCCTAGTATTCAAAGGGAATTAGTGACTAATATGGTTTTGTGTTGGTATTGCCATGTAGATTAAGGTTTCAGTTGTTTTCCCCTTATCAATTACAGCATATCCCCGGAAAACTCCGGAAACCTAAAAAATCCGAAGAAAATGAGTTCGTTTTAATTTTTTAAAAACCTTTGTTCTTTGATCCTAATATTCCCAGGGAACTTCTGACTTACATATTTTTTTTTGTTGGCATTGTAATCTAGATTAAGGTTTCAACTGTTTGCCCATTATCAATTACAACATATCCCCGGAAAACCACGGAAATCCACAGAATTTCTAGAACTCGGAACTTGTGAACTACGGTCACTGAAACCGTTATTGCGAAGTAATTCTTCTGCTTCAAGTGTGTCCCTTGCAGGTTCAAAAGGGTGAGTATATGGACTACGAGATATCTGCCATAATTGTGATGGTCACATGCAAAGAAAAGGGGAATCATATCTTCTAAACATGCCAAGTGTAATTCAAAGTTGTTTTCTTTAGTTGCTCGCTGAAATCTCAAAATCAATGACACTTTGTCCATATTACCATTCCAAAATTGTGCTGTTTTACCGAATGTCCCTTCTCTAACTTCAGTCAAGAAAGTTTGGTAGTGACTGTGGAAGGTTTGCTAAGATAAATTAATTATCATTCACAGATGTCAAATTAGAATATGAAGTGTGTTCTGTCAGGTTTCCAATCGCCTTCATTCCTTCAGCATCAGGATTTTTTCCAGTATTCTTTGTCATGCTGTAATTGGTAAGGGGAAAACAACTGAAACCTTCAACTATATGGCAATAGCAACAAAAATTATGTGATTCAGAAATTCCCTGGGAATATTAGTATCAAAGAGCAAATATTTTTTAAAAAATAAAACAATCTCATTTTCTGCGGATTTTCTTGGTTTTCAGGGTTTACGTGGATATGCTGTAATTGATAAGGGGAAAACAACTTAAACCTTAAACTAGATGGCAATACCAACAAAAAACATATGAGTCAGAAATTCCCTGGGAATATTAGGAGCAAAGAACAAAGATTTTAAAGAAATTTTTAAAAAGTCAATTCCTCCGGATTTCCGTGGTTTTCGGAGTTTTCTGGAGATATGCTATAATTCATAAGGGGCAAACAACTGAAACCTTAATCTAGATGGCAATACCAACAAAAAAACATACGAATCATAAATTCCCTTTGAATATTAGGAGCAAAGAACAAAGATTTAAAAAATAATACATAGTAATTTTCTCCGTATATACGTGGTTTTCCGGGGTTTCCGGGGATATGCTGTAATTGGTAAGGGGCAAACAACTGGAACCTTAATCTATATGGGAATACCAACACAAAAACATATGGTTCACCAAATCCCTTTGAATACTAGGAGCAAAGAACTAAGATTTTTAAAAAATAAAACGAAGTCCCTTTCTCCGGATTTCCGTGGTTTTCAGTGTTTTCCGGGGATATACTGTAATTGATAAGGGGCAAACAACTGAAACCTTAATCTAGATGGTAATGCCAACAAAAAAACATGTAAGTCAGAAATTCCCTTTGAATATTAGGTGCAAAGAACAAAGATTTAAAAATAAAACATAGTAATTTTCTCCGTATATACGTGGTTTTCCGGGTTTTCCGGGGATATGTTGTAATTTGTAAGGGGCAAACAACTGGAACATTAAACTAGATGCCAATACCAACAAAAATGTGTGAGTCAGAAATTCCCTGGGAATATTAGGAGCAAAGAACAATGAAAAATTAAAACAAATTCATTTTCTGCGAATTTCCGGGGTTTTCCGGGGTTTCCGGCTAAATGCTGTAATTGATAAGGGGCAAACAACTAAAATCTTAAACTAGATGACAATACCAACAAAAAAATATATGTGTCGGAAATTCCCACGGGGGGGGGGAGGGTTTCATATTGGTAGCCCATGGTCTATATGATAACGTTTAATATATGAATTTTAAACAATATAGAGGTCTGAATCTGGATAATGAAATAGACGAAATAAGAAGCATGGAGTGCTCGTTATAAATTTATTCCTTTAATTACGTTTACGCATACGTGTGTCATCTACATCATTTGAAGTAGTCCACCACATGCTGTCAACGTTGTGGAAGGCACCAAATACCCCCATTTTTACAATGAAAGAAACTTTTGATCCCATGTCTCATTGTTGTGGCAATATATTAACGTATCAGAATCCGTATCCCATGGAACGGCTTCTTCAGTTTTGGTGTAATGTCGAAATCACATGAAGAAAGATCCTTGTACGCGTCTGGGTATGTGATATATACATGTAATTAAAGGAGTACACTCATGGGTAACGAGCAATATTTTATATTTTGACGTTTTCGTTTAGCATGATGCATATACAGAGTGTCCCAATAAAATGTATACACTCTTTAAAAGACTATAACACTGAAAATTATTAAGTTCCAGTATGGTACTTTATGAGATTGTGTGGTGGACGAAAAAATGTCTGTCCGTCTGTCTGTCCGTCTGTCCGTGTGTCTGTACGCACCATAACTCAAATACGCTTTTTCGGATTTTCATGAAACTTGGAAAACACATTTATAATGTCCATGGGAAGAACCCTATTGATATTGAACCAAATCGGTTCACCGGTACCGGAGTAATGCCCAATTTAGTGCCAATTTTAATAGATTATGGCGCCTTTCTAACAGAAAGGCGCCATCACTCAAATACGCTGTATCGGATTTCCATGAAACTTGGTATACCCATTTATGACGTCCATAAGAAGTGCCTTATTGAATTTGAACCTAATCTGTTGACCGGTACCGGAGTAAAACCCAATTTAGTGTATATTTTAAAGACGCGGTAACTCAAATACGCTTTACCGGATTTTTATGAAACTTGGTATACACATTTATAATGTCCATGGGAAGACGTCTATTCATAATGGATAAAATCGGTTGACCTGTTTCGGAGTAATGCTCAATTTAGTGTCTATTTTATGGTAATATACGTATTCGAAAGAATTTATAAAAAAAATGAAAATCAGTTATCTTGACAACATAGCCTATTGTTTTACTGTGATCTTATAAGGCCTTGGAAATTAAAATACAGGTAGCTATGACAAAAAACATATTGATTTACATGCGCTTATCCAACTAGACCGTTAAAATGACCCAGGTGGCCGAGATGGTAGACCTTTCTTCTTCCGTAAGCCCTGCTTAATGAATAAATCTGGAGCTTAACTTGGAAATCAATTTAAAAAAAAAACACACATTCTGCATATCATAATTGCAGTCATAACTGATTAAAAAAAACATACTGGCACTTTGTTACATCAGTTTACCTGATTTTATTATAATACAGAAAAGTTTCATAAATCAAAATAATGTGAACAAATGTAGAAACCAGCCAATTATCGGAAGTGTTCAAATTGTTGGCCATTGTGGTCCATGCACAGCTGATAACGCTGACTGATTGAATCCAAAACGTTCCTAATAATTTCAATTGGTATTTCGGTACATTCTCTTTCAATGGCTGCTCTCAACTCACTGATTGTAGCTGGTTTTGTGGTGGTTCCTATGGACTTCCTTAACAGTTCCTTCTTCCTCAAACTTATCTCGCAAACAAGACTCACAATAATTGTGATTCTCATTGGTGCATCTCGTTGAAACTCCATTCTAAACCGTCTATGCACTTCACTTATGTTCTCAGTCTTCCAGTAGCACTTTAGAATGAATTTTATTTCCTCAAAGTTTAGTCTGACTCCAGCCGTTATTTTAAGCAGTCATTACTAAAAAAAGAACAAAAAGTGTGGTTGTTATGAACTGTCAAAGAGTGTATACATTTTATTGGGACACTCTGTATGATTCAAAATTCATTTATTAAACGTTAGCGTATATTTTTATCTTCCAATGTTATACTTTAAATCTTGTTCAGCGTGGAAAAAGTAGTAATCATGACTATACGTTAGCCCTCGTGTAAATATGTTGTGTTCTTGTTCCGCAGAATTCTAAGCATAATTTATCTTTACTAATTCGAAACTGAATTCACGCTTGTTTTTCAAATGAACCAGCTTCCTCTTCTATGTAGATTTGTAAGGCGAACACAGAGGAATATTGCTGGCATGCAGAAAGTACTTAAGTGAAGGACAGATTGCGAGATACCTACGTTCGAGAAATCCTCCCCTTCGCCTGTGTAATCCTCATTACTGGGGATAATGGCGTACACACAACAGGTAGGGCAGTGAGTGGATGAATTCTTCTGACATAGCTCTCATGTATTTTATTAGTACGTTTACCTTAGCAACGTCCACCTTAGTCACGTGTTGCTCTCCGTAGCTTATTGGTAGCCATAGCAACGCGGATACAATGCGACCCTCTGGGTTATTTCTATGGCAAGATCTTGGAATTAAAAACTAGAACGTCTCGAACTCCCATTGAAATAATCCACGTCTGGGAATTTCTTCGGAATGCGATTTCATATCAGACGATGAAAATCTGATACGGGGTTTAACTTCAAGATAGAGTATTAAGTGAATTAATCTTAGCAAGCAATATTCCTTGTGCTTCGAGTATCCACTGCTTGGAGATTGAAAATCATGTGTTTCCACTTATACTGTCTTTACTCTGTAATAGTCAACTACAAAAGGATGTGATTTCACACTACAGAATATTAATATTGAAATTATAGTTTAAAATGCTGTTCCGGTTACTAATTTGAACACATTTGTTGCACATACTACGTAAAAATTATAGATTTCCATTATTCCATATTATCCGGGTCCCCTGTATCATATAGTCATACTAATTTTCCAGTAAAATACAGAGCTTAATAGAACTTTAAACTTCAACCTTTTACAATTCATGTTAAGTGAAGCACAGTGGTTTGGATTCCACAAATATTAAGATATTAAGATATTGTCTAACAGGCGGCCCTTGGAAGTTATTATTGGTTACCCGCGATTCAAAAACAATGAATTATATAAATAATATATTAGCAGTGGAATGATAATACTTTCACACTGGCCGTGTGTAGACTATGGATAGGCTGTGACCTACTAGTGGTTTACTATAAAGCCCAGATCTTTAAGCACTTACAGCTTGTAAGTCGCCACTGGGTTCGTATCTCATATTGAGAACGCCTGGTGGTATTCTGGGATTGTGAGTCAGTTGGAGAATTTAATGTTGTACCGGCACGTTGCCATGGTAGCTCAGTTGGTTAGAGCATCGGCACGGAGAGCCGAAGATCCTGGTTCAAATCCCGGCTATGGCGTTGAATTTTTCAGTCTGACTTCACCTTTCCAATATATTAGCAAGTTAAACAGCGTCCGTTACCATAGACATAAGTTTCATCTCTGTTTATGCGTAAAAATAGGACAGTACGGATAATACTTGAGGACAATTCTTTCTGAGAAAATTGGCCTAACTAACTTGGGATAGGTATGGTATTGGAATTTGTTGTTCGTTTCTACTTAAGGAAAAAACTGTTGATATATATATATACACTTTTCCACTTTTTGAAACAATGTGATTGGTGTTTAATGCTAACACTTCAACATAGGCCTAATAGTATTCCAATCTCTTTTTTCATGTCCCGGCGTGAGAATAAAGTAGGGGGTGGCGGTGGGAGCTAGAGGGGGACGCGAGAGAAAGAGAAAATACAGGTGCATACAAATTACAGGCCCTTTTCACAAATAACAATAGCTAGGTCTCATTATTCTTTTTCATGCGAAAAGCGTTTATTGTGCTTCTGTCTGTCATTCACTTCACATGTACATACATACATACATACATACATTTATACATACATACATGCATGCATGCTGCACTGCTCAGCTACCCATACTCGGTGTGCTGCTTAGTGTTTGATGAAATATTCCTGTGCAAATAAAATAGTTGTTGCGAGAGAACTTTTCCGTGAATGACCTGTATAACATGAACTTCATGTTATGTTCTATCACTGCCTGAAAAAAAAAAAGGAACCAAAATCACACGGTACATATGCTAATGAAAACGAACTCTAATGTGCAACAGTCAAAGTACTTTCTATACCATTCGAAATAATTTTGAAATTTTCTAGCTTCTCACTCTAACAGAGCGTAAGTGGCCGTATGTGTGAGCATCAGTTGTCTCAACATTTTGAAAATGGTTGATTTATAGAGCAAAAAAGAAGATCGTCCATCATTCCACGACTTTCAGCCCTGTTTCGCAAAGGGAATACTCTTATATAATTATTTGTAGCCTATTTCATTAATTCAGTTTAAAAAATAGTTTGAAATAAATGTTTAAAGTTTAGAACAAGTAGATCCGTACGAAACTTAAACAAAATGGCGACAATCATATTTGGCTGGAACGTCAAAACCTGTATTGAGACCGAAAACATGAAACATAAGTTTAATTCAAACACAGTCACTTCCTCTACCTGTGGCAAAACCGATTTTTCAATTCATAAGTCATAGTTGCAAGAAAGTAATAAAGTGTATGATTTTCTATATTATAATTCGGAATTATTGTAAGATGGTTGTTTAGCGATTTTACCAGAACGGACAATATTATGATCTGGTGATAACTGTTCTAATTTGAGTATTTATTACTCCATTGATGCGCTCTCCGAAGTTTACATTCTGCAAACTGCGCACACGAAAGTTATTTTGGTATTATCTTAACGAATATAATATGCTTATTTCGATGTCGCAACATGCATTTTTCTCGCCTATGTTCCAGGCCTGAAGGATTTCCTCATTCAGACCATATTACGAAACACACTGTAGTTGCCATTCAGTGTCCCTTGGTGTGTTCGTGGTCCCGCATAACATGGTCACAGTGGCACAGTCATCAACTGGCACCGCAACCAATCAGCATCCAGTATCCAAATGTACTCCATGTTGACACACCTGTCGCAATAAACAAAACAAGCAAACAAATTAGGCGCCGTGTGAAAGCAAATAATATGAAAACACTTGCAGTGTATTGCTAATCAGCTCTTCCGAAGATGCAGAGTCATTTCCTCTATCGGAAACAGTGTGCGCAGTATCCACAGTGCGTTTGGAATATGAAATGGGCACTTAATGTATTACTGCTGTATAATCGACCGTTAATTCAGTCACTCAAGACAACCTAAACAAGTTTTAACTTGAAAATGAGAAAGGTATCGAAAACCAAATTTAGCATTTAATTTTATCATCTTTGTTTGGTGGTGTTACTTAAAAATACTTTAACCGCGAAAGAATCTTAACTATAACAATTTGTTATACTTTTATACCTCTTTAAAAAAAACATTCTTCTTCTGTCTATAGCGCAATTCGGCTACCAAGTTTTGAAGTGATTTGTATCTGTCTTCGCTATCACTTTTTGTGTGTTGTACGTTCTATTCCAGCATAATCTTAAACATACACTTGTCATAAAACCTGTTGTGGCACCTACTATATTTACGTCCCCTACGGTCACTTTTGACATTTCGCCTGCGCTCTTTCACTCAGTAAGCATGGGCCATACTAAGTTTGAACTAAGAAACATTGCGTAATACAATTTCCGGCGCCGAAAGTATTGTACAAAATGTTCGTTCTGTAGGAAGCCGGTGGTAAGCTATAATAAGCTTGCGAATTTTGTTATTTTTTTTCTTTACAACAACACTGAAATAGAATGTTGCGATACTCATGTGGGTAGTGCTTTTTAACAGAATCGAGGAAAATTTAGTAAAAAAAAAGGAAGTCGATGTCAAAATACGGCAATTTAATACAAACAGCTGTTCTTTAGTTAGATTGGGTACGGTACCAACACCGGGGTACGCCGTAGCGTAGTGGTTGAGGCGCTGCGCTACAAACCGGAAGGTCGCGGGTTCGATTCCCGATGAGGTCGTTGGAGTTTTTCAATTGGCCTAATCCTTCTGGTGGCACTATGGCCCTGGGGTCGACTCAGCCTCCAACAGAAATGAGTACTAGGAGCAATCCTGGGGGTAAAGGCTGACAACCTTACCACCTTCACGTGCCGAATGGCCAAAAATCTGGGAGCCTCAACCTCCTAGAACCCTCTGGGCCTACATGGCCTGTATAGGGATCACTTTACTTTACTTTTACCAACACCAGCCTTATAAACTATAATATTCTAATCGTCCTGGTGAACAATACATCGATTATTAATTGAGCGCAAGCCCAAGTATCATGGTAGGCCTATGTAGAAGAATGTAGATCCTACTTAGCAGTCTGATGAAATATCGTAAGCCAATATTAAGAAATAAAAAGGAAGTATAGACAGGTAAGTTATTGTAAACTTCAACTAGTAAATATGAATATATTCCGTGTCTGCAATAATAGGCCTAGATGTGTCAAAACCTACAGGCTATGATATAGCGTAATAGCGCACATGTGCGGTAAGTAGCCAAAAGACACTGATAGGTTAAGTTACCGGCACTGGTTGTAGGAAGTTCGAGTTTCCACTTGTATGGGAAATGGAACTTCCACCCAGTATCGATAACCTACCTACATATAGTGCTTATTTACGTAACATGTATATCTACACCACTGCCTTCTAGACTGTATTACTCGTTTATACACTGCCTGTCCTATACGGCTAAATTTGCGTACGCGGCGACATTATAGATGGCAGCACCTTTCACACCCAGCTGCAGTACCCTTTACATTACCGTATGCTGTGTTGCCCTCTGAAGTATAAACTCGGAAACTGAAATATGCTGGAATTTCATGCTATTTGGGTGTGAACTGTGTCGCCTCTACTGGAGAAATTAGGCAATTTAACAATACTCTGAACTCCATGTTAAAATTAAGCACAGGACAGACAGTGTAATTCTGGAGACGGCGGTGGTTTACACATATAACCCACTAGTACACATTTAATACTAACTTTGAATATTGCAGGCTTGTAATAACATCAAAATAATTGAGTTGCTGGTTGAATTTTATATTGTCAAGCTTACCTGATTCTTTATTTCCTTCTTTTTCTGATTCTGGTTTACCGGCATCCACCAAGATTTTTTAATAATGTAAAAATCGTAGAGCATCTCAAAATGTATTCAATATTAAAGTCCCTAAAAAAATAAAAAAGGAAAGAAAATTATGTGTCTGTATAAAAGTATAAACATATTTAAAGACCTTCGATATTATTTTAAAGGAAATTACTGACATTCACGATAGGTAAATAGACGAAAGAAGACGTTCACTACATTCAACAAACGAGAGAGCGTTTTGATCATACAGTAGCACAGTGAATAACACAAGTTGTTTCAGCGACAGGTAATTGGGGTTGATGTTAGAGGTAATCCATGCGTCCATTTCATTTGAATTCCGCATGATGATTAATTCACTTTCCCTCGCTCTCTCTACAGAAAACGAGATCGCAAAACGCTGTACATCCTAACCGCTGGCTGTACCTGTTAGTTCAACAGTTCGTCACATTATCGACTGTCAATGTGATAGAATTCCAAGGACAACGTTGTAATGTCAGACTTACTGATTGTATTATTGACGTCAGAATGGAACGGTTTGAATGAATCTCCGTATAATTTTAGTTTTTAGGTGGTACTACTATTGGTGGTATATCCAAAGAGTTACAATAAATTAATAAAATTATTTAAAGTTAGCAGGTGCCCGCGGTTTCTTGGTGTTTATTGACTCGACTGCTAGATGTTGTAGGCTACCGTATTTAAATACCTTATTTAAGATAAAACTAATTAAAACATAAATTAACACATGCATCTTTTTACATAAATTGCATGAATTACATAATGTTGTACTTAATTATATTGTTTTACGTAATATATATATAACGAAACGAATAGAATGAATCTAGTGCTTCCGTATGGGCATACTGATTCGAAATGCAACGAATAAAACGTATCAAAAATAATTAACCTTACACAAATCATGCATAAACAATAATTAAAGCGATTGATAATCAAAAGATAAACGCCGGTTTTGATGTAGATTTCACAGGCCAATTATTCAATTAATTTCACAGTTTAATTCGGTTTTGTTAATTGGAGATATTGAATGTACACGGAAGCACGAGTTCAAATATTATATTAGATCTTAGACCTAACATAACACTACGTTAGTCATTTTTGTCCTTGGGTAATAACAGTTATTTCTTGATTATTTATGCCTAAAAATTTGGAAAAATGACTATTATTCCCCCAAAATTTTGCTTTTATATACTGGACTTTGAATTGTTTGAACTGAAGAATTTTATTTATACATACGAATTTCATTCATTATATATATATATATATATATATATATATATATATATATATATATATTTTATTCAGAATTTTATTACAGCATATAAAACTTAAAAAAGAACAGAGAAACTTGTAAATAAAAATGTATAAAGCATTAAAAGTCTTTCGAGATTTACGACTCCATCGAAAATCACTTTCACGAATGTTCCCCATGTATAGCCTCCCATCATATTTTCGTTATACTGTCCTTCATAGCAACGTTCAATGTCCAGTATATCCTGGTCGCCCTGTTCTTTTGTTCCTATGTTCCATTTGAATTTGTCCAGATGTGCAACAAAATATGGAAGTTGTACATAGCAAGGATACTGATTCACAGCTAATTGCTATGGAGTGGTGGCATCAACACCTTGCACGAGTTGACTAGAAGTTCCCACTTGATGTTATATTTTCCTAAAGGTCGAGGGTATTTTGAAATTTTATTAAAATATCTTTAAACCTAAATGACAAAAACGTAACTTCTTGCTTTTTTTTTAAAATCTAATGGAATAATTTTATAATCACCTTGTATAATCTAAACCATTAAAATCCCAATATAGGCACAGCCAATAGGCATAGCTCATGTTAGAACATTTTGTCTTTTTTTTCACAGCTGTAGTTTATTATTTGTGACCACCGGCGTGGTCTTGTAGTTAGCGTCGCTGACTACAGATCCGTCGGCCCGGGTTCGATCCCCGGTACCTCCTCGGATTTTTCTGCCGCGGGTGTCGGCATGCTGACCACATGCCCCCAATCCTGCCATCTGCCTCTGGTAGATGACGCAGCGGTCGGGTGATAGGCCTTGACCCTTCAGGGATGTAGCGCCATGGAGTTTAGTTTAGTTTATTATTTGTATGTTTCCGAGATAAACGTATGGTATTGCGATTGATTTAATGGTTGTAAAATGCTCGAATTTTATTATAATATTTTTTTGCGAATTAACATGTATTCTACACATCTATAATAATTACCGGGCCTAAATCGGGTAGTCAAAGAATTTGATTAAAAATCTAGCCGGAAGTTATGATTTCTATAGATTATTTTTGTCATATGTAAACGTAACTTCAACAGAACCTGAAAGATGGTAAATTTAACATTACGTAGTAAAACATTATTTCAATTCTTATTACTCTGCAATAAAAAAAAACTGTGATATATGGGCAAGGAGAATAGTTAAACGTTTCGGAAATGAAGTTTAGCGTCCCTGGTGGACACATGCAGAAATCGGACATGCACAAGAAAAGAAAAGAATAAAATTGGCTGGTGGGAATATATTGTGAATTAATTAAGCATGCGAATAGTTTGTGCAACTCCTGTCATATTTGTGGTAATGAACTTGTAATAGCATACGCAATAAATCTTCTTCAGAACAAGAATAGTTTATTAAATTACCTTGTTGCAAGGTGGAATTTATTGTAATTATTTTGTTGTATATTCGTTTCTACTTTAAGTTATTATGATTCAGTACCACCTCATTCTTCACATAGTTATCTAAAATTGTTTCCAGTAATGTTGAATCCTTGCTTTATTTAATTAATAACAAAGCCATGATACAATGTTTGTCAGAGTATGTCGAGAGAATTCTAGTTTTACTAAGAGAACTAATTACATTATAATTACCATGAAATGGAATTCAAGATATTTTTGAGAGTCCAAAAGTCTATGTTATTCCACACAAATATAACTCGATTAATAAGACAATGTTATTGTTTAACCTGACAAACTCTCTCCGCTTTCTAATCCCATTGGAATTCTGTAAAATGAAGACAAGGGCTAATATGCACACTTGTGCAAGGCAGAAAGAATATAATAATAGAAAGGCTAATAACGAGTGACTGTGGATATTGCCATGCTGGTCATATGTACCCCAGCCCTCCCATCTGATAGTGGGATAGAATGACGGAGGTGGATGGTGCAGCCATCGAAGAGTAAGCCATGTCCTCCTTTGGATGTAGCGGCATGAATTAAATTAATATAATGGGTAGTTTCGAAATTACTTATACATTTTCAAATAAAGCAGTCACGAAGCAGTCAGTACAATTTATGTAGGCTTACTTACACGTCTCTTAGAGGATGTGACTGCCTGATTCAAACCAAAATTTAATATCGATCGCTACCATATCATAGTTTAATGCCAGAACTGTAAAAACACAGTTTCCAATTCACTTCAAATACACACAATTATTAGGGCAATTTTCTAAATTTGGAAAGCGGATTTATTATATTGTAATGAATTAATTAAATATAACACCGTTACCCATTTTGTTAAATAACTCACAACGCTTTTTTGCTGCAAATTTCCCGATTTTTAATTAAATATGCAAGAAACCTGCCACCTTTATTAGAAAAAGAAAAGAAAAAATTTATTTCTTATTTTTTCTATATTGATACTAAAAAGAACAGCACGGTAATGGGCCTATTTATCGAATCAAGTATGAAGAAATGCAGCACTATTAACCCTCGGTGTAATGCCACCATCCGTTCTCTAACATTTAGTGGTACAAAGCGAGGGTGGCACTAAAATGAAGTGGCATAATATAGTGCTGTATTGATTTACTGTACTGTATTATGAAATAAAAATTAAATAAGTGGCAAATAGAGAACTTAGCACAAAATAAAATACTGTAGGCTACAGTAATGCAATTTATTACATTATATGTCCAGTACACAAAGGGGTTAAAAATAATGTGGGTCCATGTAAGGGATTAACTATAACTGAGTAACTTTAGTGTAGTGTTCAGCAGCTGAATGGACACTGGACTAAAAGAAGTGAAAATTTTTAATGTATCATTGTACGAAGGGCTCTTTCTACCTGCTCCACCCTCACACGGGGTGGCTGTTTGACTTCTTTACATAGCTTCCTCATTCCACTGCACTACATTTACAGTTGCTGGCAGGGGAACACTCACTTCTTGGAAATGCAGTACAGTATGTTTCTTAAATAATCCTCCTAACATTCACGCCAGTTATAAAAGAATTCTGCAACTAAAAAATAAATCACTGCAAATTGTATTTTCTAAAAATCTTGTCATATATTCACTGGCACTAAATGAATTGGCACAGTAACGAGGTTTCTTGTGTATTTTATATGGGAGAAGATCCGTTCATTTGCATTTATTAGCGCAGTGCAAGGGGCATTATATCAAGGGTTGACTATACTTGCGAAAATAATGCTTATGTATTAGAAATAAAGAGAGGAAACTAAATAAGATCAAATGAAGAACTGGAGCAGGCGTAATGGCTTATCCGTGAATGCGGATGATGGTGATAATCACGATTAATGAGACAACGTAATAATTTGCTGTTATGATTGGGTCCGTCTCTGGAATTTACACTTCCACTTGAGAAGCATGGACATAGGGATGGAGATGTCCATGTCGGTAGAGTTTCTCAGGTGAGCGGGTGGAGGAAGGGGATAATAACTGTCCAGTCCGTATCTAGGCAACAGTCGGGCATTGAAACCGCACTAAAGGCCAGATTTCTTCTTACCATGGCAACAAGAATATCATCACAAATACCCCTCTCGTTTGATTGAATATGTGACGAACTAATTTTCCTTTGTGCACTCTGTTGAAATGTCGAGACATTGTTGGCATATATATTTGTATGTACCATATATGTATGTGTATGCATTGTGTGTAGAGTAATTTGACTCAAAATTTTTTGTTTGTATTTCCAATCGTCAGGAATTTTCTGTTTCTGTGCCGAACTTGCCTGACCACGAGCTTTTGCTCATTCGGGCACCAGTAATGATTGTATTATGTTTTACGGAGGTAAAATTTAAAAAAAATCACAACATAAATAACAATAATAATAATAATAATAATAATAATAATAATAATAATCCAGCGTAATGTGTGTACGAGCTTGCCACCCAAGACTTTTCGTCCTTATGTTACTGCACTTTTTATAATAGTGTTTTTCATCCATTTCCAGTCCATCCTATCATGGTGGAAATTTGAACAACCTTCACCCATTGTTGTTTGCCTAAACTACCTGCGTCATATTTCTACTTACAGAATGTGTCATCATATTAAAGCTTGTATGTAACTTTTAATGTATCTACTACTACAGACATATAAGAGAAATTCAGGTGAAACAAGTGAATAAAATATAAGGGTTTTCAAAATACACTAAATTAAGTACTGACTCGATTCAATATTTTACTCATAGATAACATTGTAGATTCACATATTCTTTGTTGCCTACCGAGAATCGCTGTATACATTATTATTATTATTATTATTATTATTATTATTATTATTATTATTATTATTATTATTATTATTATTTTAACTAGCATGAGTTATGACTATAAGGCCTTCATTAACAATCATTTACCATAGCCTATATGGATACATTTGAACTGTTAAAATAAGTGTAAGAAAAAATAAAGGCCTATAATAGTATAGGCTAATTGTAAAAATTTAGTATTCTGGTAGATGTAACATAGGAGGGTTCAAATTTTATACAGGTTCAACGAACTAATTTGGTAGAAGAGTGTTCATGACAATGAGAACCTCAGACAGTATCACATAATTTTGTCATCTACATGGTATTCTGAACGTCTATTGATACAATAAGAGAGACTGGAGGTTTACATTAATTCTTAAAATGTTAATTATCAAATGACCTGCTTCTTACATTTACATTATTCTATATTTAAAATAAGTTAATACTAGCAATAGTAACTTAATAATAAAAATTCCAGGTCTTAGGCGTGTTAGTACGAGTATCAACAGTAGTAGAATTTATAGTACCAGTAATAATATTATATCTTTTGTTTTGGACTAACAGGCCGAATTAGAGATAAAGAACAAAAGCTTGTTAGTAGTATGTAAACGTATTATAATATAAAAATATATTATTATGTTTACAATATTTTGTAGTCTACTTTGTTGTAGGCCTGATCGGAGCGGCGTATATGAAACGATTCCATATAAATTTAGCAGTGCAGCGGCACATTTAAAAATAGCTGTACATTCTGCCTTCATGTAGTATTGTATTTTGAGATCTTGAATAAACATGTTGTCATATTAAAAATTCCCCCTTAAGTATCTGCTCTCTAATATTTAGCGATGTGGAAAAACGCATAAGTGGGTAGCTCGTAATATAAAAACGCTTTATCGTTCATTTAAAATTTCATTTCGCTCGCCTGGAAGAGTAAAGTTTTATTATCAGACAAGACTTGAACATGCGGCCTGGGATACAGGGAGATTAAGTCATCTTTTAAAACAAAAAGCAATACTTTGGAGAGAGTGAGAGAGAGAGAAAAGAAACAAAAAGATAATTGGGAAGGGAGAGAGTGCAGTCGATGTACACGTGGCTGTGGAGAGACAGACGTTAGGTCTAGGAAAGTGCTGTGAAACAACCGTGAAATAACCTGCTCTTGATTGTTCCAGGTAAACAGTTATGCAGCTTAGAAAAAGGAATATTCTTAGATTTAAGCCCGAATATAATGTTTTACTTCCTTTCACACAATGCAGTCATAGGGTAAACTGATCATTCCGTATCGGAATATACGAAAAATGCTGTTTACTTTTTTAAGGCTTTACATTTAAAAAAATTCAAGTCAAATTAAATTATCGAACAAACAAATAAACAAAATTAAACTACTTGATTGGCTTCAGTCTCCTTGAACAGAAGTCCCACTAAGTACTAAATTAAGATAATTGTTGAAGTCAGCCAACTGGAGTAAGCATACCCCTAGGGTTACAGCCAGTAGTCTTAAACTTTTTTTTAAACTAAAGGGCCATTTTCTTTTTTGGTGAAAGAGTGGCGGGCCGCAAATTGAATCATTGATTTATTAATAACATGATACCTACGTAAACATATCATAATATTATATTACAGTATCTGCAGGGACTACCTAATATTATACATGTGGTTTTTTTATATTTTATATTTTGTGTTCCCACTTTGCAATGTCAATGATTAACACAAAGCACAGTAACATTCTTGAATTTAATGTGAGACCTGACATTATTTCTTTGTCACTAAATTGTCAATATTAGCATTGTACTTAAAATTAGTATTTTTTTGCTGGCCGCCAAAAATTAAGCAACGGTCACGCGAAAGTACATACAATTTTTTAATGCTTAGACAATTATAGATTTATGAATGATCTGAGCCACACAAAAACACATATTACCTGAGGGCGATTCTTTTCTTTTCATTTACTAGCGTTTCTTGCCTACACTATTGAAAATTATAATAATGAATTGTTGGAAATGTCCTTAATATCACAAGACGTATCTTCGTTGTTGGTTTCAAACGGCAACAATCATAGTATTATTTGAAAACTAATATACTTTGTGTTATTTACTTTGGCCGGTGCGCAGGACTGACAAATTTGCCACCTTCATGCGCAGTATGTCACATTCCGGGAGCCTTAACGTTCTAGAAACCCTACGGGTCTCCATGGCCCATGAAGGGATCTAGCTAAATGAATTTAATTTAATTTCATTTTGTATTTTAAGTGTCAATTTAATTTGAAATTTAACATCCACTAGCACACAGTCATTGGTATGAAGTCCATATCCAATTTCTTTATTCTTATTAAAATGAATCTTTTTCGTCGCATCACATGCAAACTAATATATGTGCATATTAGTCATAAATCGGCATATCATCTCGTTATTACGGGTACCGACAGTAAAATTTTTCATTTTCTGTATTGCTCTCTCTCTCTCTCTCTCTCTCTCTCTCTCTCTCTCTCTCTCTCTCTCTCTCTCTCTCTCTCTCTCTCTCTCTCTCTCTCTCTTCCAAAGCCAAGTATGGTTGAGTGCATTTCTGTGCTGAAATCTTGATCAAAATTGGATATAAAAACTCGGAAGGAAATATTAACATATCGAAATGAAAAATAAAGTACAGACCGGCAGTTTTAAAGATATGCACAGACTACCGAGGTGGGTACAAATAAATCCAAAGAGAACATCCATTTATCTCCATATCCCATCCAAGAAATTCAAACATTATCAACTTTGGACAAAATTCAGCATGCTTATAAGTAGACAGGCACAATATGAAGAAAACTTTGCAAAATATGAAATCTATTTACTCTAAATATGAAATTATGAAAAAAATATTTTAAAAATATTATTAAATACAATAAATCACTAATTTTATCAGTTAATTTTCTTTACATTGGGTTTAAGTCAACACACGAAAGGATGATACTCTTTTTACAACGAGAGAGCAAAATAAATCACAAGTTAGTTGGTAATTAATAAGTTAATTACAATATTCTATCTAGCTATTAGTGACAACATGTTAATTACAATAGGATACAAGAAGCTTTTTAGGATTTTCAGACAAACGGTTGCATCACCTGTCAGTAGGAATTGTTTTGTACATAATATGATGGGAGCATACTCGTGTTGCGATATATTTGAATATGTTCTGGTATTTAACGGCTCTTACCTTTAAGCACCTTACTCGTCGGAAGGAGGATGGATTCTTTTTAAACACTAAAAATTTTCGTTTAAAATCTGCTTTTCCAGGTACCCCTGGAACTTGATCCAATTCTTCTATCACAAAGTATTTTAAAATCATTTGAATGTTACAGTAGGAAAATGTTTGTTTAAGAAGTATTATAAACGTAGATCATACAAACATTATTCTCCATTCTTACGTTTTTGCGAAATATGCATATAACAATCGTCCCATCTGTTTTAAAACGATGAAATTCAGTCACCTAATCACGAATTCCAGATTTAGGCATGTTGTCTACACTTGGCAAGGCTTGATGTAGTCTTATCCTGATCTATAATTGGGTACACTGGGCATTTTCCAAGGGCGGCAAAGCTAAAAAGGGCGGTACATTTTTAGAAAGAATTTTTTATATTAAAACTTTATTATATAACAAAATAGCGTATCACAACAGAAAATAAAAAAAAACTTTAAAATAAACTTTATTCCAATTAAATTGCAAACAATAGTACTTGATATAATGAAAAAAGTGTTGTAGTCTATTGAGTTTTAGATTATTATTGTAAAACAGAAATAAGGCAGTGAAATTGCTTTTTATCACGCTAAAAACATTGGTTTAAATATGCCTGTAATATATTTTTTTATGAACACAACCATAATTTATCATGTGTTTTAATAGTACCAAATATATTTAATATTTTGTAAAATTTCAAAGATCTACTATATTATGTATTACAAAATATTTTAAGAGTTTTTGGCAATTCTTTTGTAATTGAATTTACAATAACAATCAAACATTTGTCGCTAAACGTAATCTACTTTTATTTTAGAAAAAAACATTAAAAACCTTTGTTGTATGGCCTAGATAGTGATTGGATTATTCGCAATAATATAATATTGTTGATATTTGGGAAAACTCAAAAAATAACTTTAGGGTAGGGGGTTAAAATAAGAAAAAAATAATGAAAGGGGTGGCTGTACAAAGTTCTGCACAGGGTGCAGTGTACCTGAAATCGGGGCCTGTATGTAGTTGTACATTCTGGAATGAAGAATCGCGGACTGAAATTCGCTGTTATTCCTAATGTCTACTATATTGGCAACAGTTACAGGTTGCTGCATTTTCATCTTAAAATACGTGGAAAAACTGGAGAAAACTATTCCAGGGAAGCTGTAATTCTCATTTTAAAAATAATCAGACCTAGCTCGGACTGCAGGAATAGAGGTACTTGAGACATTATTAAATGCATTTCGACTGGTAGTTACCTTCACAAGTGCTTTAACGCGAGCTCAATGACGTCCTTATTGATAGCGTAAAACACTGAACGAGGGAAATTTGTTCTTGTAATGGTATGCATTAGAAAAAAATGAAGGCTGATTAGTGTATGGAATTTAAAAATCTCGTTCTGTGTTAAATCTTTTTTATTTTTTTATTATTACTAGCTCCTCCTGTTAAGTGGTAACAGGGTTCGTAATTACACTGAAACGAACGAGGGAGCGAGCTAGAATGAGCGATATGGCTCTTCATGGAAATTAAATGAAGTATCTTCTGTATTATAGGTCAAAACCAGTACCACTCTCATCTTTTATTATTAATCGTCCCACACATATAGGCTTACATTCACTCTGTTCTGAACTTCTAATACACATTTCAACGAATATACTCTACATCTTTCAAGGAGAGGTGGTCTGTTTTGATCATCACTTCAATACTCTGTATAACTGCCTGGTTTGAAAATGAAGTTTTATACAAATATTCGTGGAACGTATCTTTGTCGTGCATGTAGTCATGCTTAAATTCTATATCTACTTTGACTCTATAGTAACACATATAATATCTTTCTGATTGTAATGTACATAAAAATGAAATGGCATGTCACTCCGTAGTTCCCGAGTCCACTACACAAAGGTGAGCTGAATATCTCACTGTTACCCTTCATGCAGAATGGTGCAAAATAATTGCATACAGAGATAGCAAATATGTCACTTTATAAAATCTATAACTTATATTGATTCTGTTTCATTCCACTTTTTTGTATTCATATTAATTTCACTCTCGATTTATTTAATTTTTATTTAGCGCTAGGATATCATATTTAAAGAAACCTCTAGACAAAGTAAGTAATTTTAAAAATTTCAGTTGTCTCTTCGTATCTAGTCTTAATTCCGACATCCTGTTACATAACTCAAAGAAATGAGTTATAGATAAAAATTCTGTCTAAATACCTGAATAAAAGAAACTGTAAATAAGTTATGCTTTCTCGCCAGGTGTATTGTCTTATTTTTTCTTCTCACCGCAAATTTCACACTTTTTTTGCACACTTCAGACCACATGTGCCACTGACTGTTAAACAATTTAACATTTTCACAAAGAATGTAGAGCAGTTACATGAATTATTTCTATTTTCTGAACTCTGCTCGTGTTTGACGTTCCGTGATGGCTTCCTCATTACTTGATTGTAGTCCACTTCCTCCATAGTTCGCAGGGTTGTAACACGTAAGTACTGATAGGCTTATAGATAACTGTCTAACTGATAACTTTCTTGATTGATTACATGAAGAATTATCGTTGATTTTGTATTAGTTTAACTTAGGAAAGAATTTCCTCTCAGTAGTTTGTTTAGCAGCGTATATTGACTTGGTGGAGGAAAAACGCATTGTTCTGTTGTATCCTAAGGTTTTTTTTTAAATATACATGTTTTAACTACGAAAAGCTTCTCTGCGAAAATTAGTAAAAGTTAATTTTCTGCCTTTCATTCAGATCAATTTGTCATTGGAGTTAATCCGGACAACATTTCTTCAAGAAATCCTTTGATAAAGGCAACAGATGTCTATAGTTTAAGTTGAATCCTTGTCACTGGATTCAATTTCCTAATTTTTTTATTCTTATTTCTACTAACAGGCTGTAGACATTCAGTGATTGTATTTCCTACTTATTTAGCTTCCTATAATAAAATGCTTGAACAAAATAATGCAAAGGGTTAAGTTATTTCCAACAACCAGACTATGTTTGATGACTTATAATCATTTTAATTGATCATAATATGCTGAATGGTCTTGAATTTTGTGGGTTTAATGGAAACAGAATTTAAAGGAAATAATCATGTGGTCGCCAACATCCATTAATGGATAGGCAGAAGAAGAAGAAGAAGAAGAAGAAGAAGAATCAGATGGGTAATGAGTTGTTAGACTAATTTTATTTAATGTTCCTGAAATTTCTGTTATATTGTCATATTAGTCCACCACTGTGGGGCAGGGGATTTATTCGCTCCTCTCACACAGCGGGCCCGGGTTCGACTCCTGTCGGGACAGATTACCTAGGTGGGCTTTTCGGGTTTTTTCATCCCCTGTGAAAGGAATGTCGGATAACTTTAGGCCCTTCTGGTCCCCGGATGTGATCTGGTCATCATTATCGTCTTCCACTCCTTGTTCGAATGAGTATGTACGAGACTTGTATGTTTCGTCCTCTATGTTCGTGTTGTCTCGGAGATGGCCCCGGTATTGGGCTTATTACCCATCCTGTCATTGTCTGGTCAAAAGAGTATGTCTGTCATCCAAAGGTAATTCAACCCCAACAGATCGCGGTCCTGTAATGCCGGGTGGCGTGGGCCGCATGCACGTCCCTCCAACGGAGAGGTTAAACTAAGGAAAAGAGAGAACATGTCACTTTATTGGACGTCAAAGTCATACTAACTGTAAGGATGAAGGCGCTTCAAATTTGTAACAAATAAATGTTGTCGTCAATCAGCTTAACCTTCTCTTTCGAAGGTATTACTTACCAATATCTGTAGGGAAGGGAAGAAGCTCTCTTCAACGCTAGACATTACAGGGAGGGAATTCTGGCAACTCGAAGCAGGATCTCTTTTTGGGACAACACAAACACGTAGGACAACGAACAGGTAAATTCGAGGTTGATAGCAAGTAAATTATAATCCTGCATTCGTCTTTATGAGTGGAGGAAACCACACAAAAAGCAAATACAGATTTGTCGGCTTGGAGAGTTCGAACGCAGGAATTCCGGAGTATGAGTTCACGACATACCTCCTTGGCACTCTCACTGGTTTCAAAGAAGTATGGAGCCTAGTTAAACCAATAGGATAGAAGATCTGATTACAAAGATTACATCTATTCACTTATTAATTAATACAAACTCGAGGCAATTATAGTTACCCAAATCATGTTCAGTAGTTAACAGAAACCGTGCAATTTATCACGCCCACATCCACACGTGGGGAATTGTCAATATAATAACACATAACGTGAAGACAGGACATAGCCATGCAATATTTACCCTCCTGATGAGACCCAGGGGGGTGACTATGATATTTGACCTGTCATTAATTATCATCGAACCCCTGTACTACCTAATCATAAGGGTCAATGTCACATGATGTTTTCACAACTAGTGGTGGGAGAGGGTCAAACGTAAAGCGTTTGATAAAGCCGCGTGGTGTAATGGATGAATGCTGCTACTCATTATATTATGAAAACCAACCCCCTGAACATTTCTCCCCCACAGCTGAACATGCGGTGACCGGAAACAATGACGATGTGGGCCGGTACTATACTGCATATTACTGAGGGAAATTAAATAAAACATGATCTTCTCTTCTATTTCAAATTTCAAACGTTACCCTCGGGAAACGAAGTTTAGAAGGTCACAAATTGTGCCAAGTGCTGGTAGTTGCATAGTTGAACTTTCAGGACTCCTTTCGGGAAACTCCAGACCAACATTGGACCATTCTTATTGCATTCTTATTAGAATTTATTTAACCTCATTTGGACACATTTTGATCTCTACTATGTATGTAGTGCGAGTTGAGAGTTTTTCTTTGAAATCGATGAGCATCGATGGAGTAATTGTAAGAATGTGAACTAAATATACAGTAGAAGCATTTTTGTGGTTACAGCATTGATAACTGTTGGTAACTTTGCCGAAATGAAGATAATTTAAAATGAGGCAATTCCGTCTTGTCAATATAAAGTATTGTAAAATCTTAAAAGATTATATATATTTCGACCAACTTGTGGTCATCTTTAGTTAATACGAGGGAAAATCAAATGAAACCCGCAGTTATTTTTCCCCACTATTTTACTGCAGGAAGAATGTTTGCTTGTACATTATTTTCTACATAGTCCCCTCACAGTTCAATGCACTTACGCCATTGGATAGGAAGAACTTGCACAATGGACAGACCAGCAGAGGACTGTGGAAATATACAACGAAGGTGGATCGAAAAGTAACGCACAATAATTTTTTTACAAAAAGTTTAATAGGTACAATTGCAAGCAAATGTACACATGAAGGGACATCTTTTGTCTATTTTTTTATATAGTCGCCAAGTTTCTCAACAAATTTTTCCCATCGTGATAACAGTTTCAAAAATACCTTGTTCATGGAAGTCCGTTCGGTTGGAGTACGGACCGCTGTTTTTACTTCTGCATCTGAGGCAAAGCGTTACCGGCCAAAATGTATTCAAGGGACCAACAAATGAAACTCCGACGATGCCAGGTCTGGACTTGTATGGAGGATGCTGAAGCACCTCCCAAATAAATTTGTTGATTTTCTCACGAACAGCTGCAGAATCGTAGGGGCGAACATTAACATTGTCGTGAAGAAGTTTGACACCATCAGCATGAACGTTACAGCGTTTGTCACGAAGGGCACGCAGAAGTGAAAACAGCAGTCCGCAGATGGCTATACTCCAACCGAACGGACTTCTATGAACAGAGTATTTTTAAACTGGTATCACGATGGGAGAAATGTGTTGAGAAACTTGGCAACTATATATAAAAATAGACAAAAGATGTCCCTTCATGTAGCATTTGTTTGTAATTGTACCTAATAAACTTTTTGAAAAAAAAATATTGTGCGTTACTTTTCGATCCACCCTCGTACGTTTCGACAGATTAGTAGGCTGTACCATTATGAAAGACCTTGACTGAAGAAAGCTATCCTTCATGTTTTTCTCTCCTAGTGGATCATTCTCGATCTTAAGTGCAGTAATTTCATTACTTCTAACGTTTTGGTTTATTAATAAGCACAAAAATTAATAAAAATTAATCAATGTAACTGCCAGTTTCAGGATAAATGTACCTAAATTAATTTTTACGTTTTTATTTCTAATAGTAGTCAGCATCGCATATCATCCTACAAATAATTCGTTCTTACAATAATTTTTCAAAGCAGTTTCTTCATAGTCCATGTAAGTTATAATGAACATTTTTGTTGTAGGATCCCTCTGGCTAAAACTTGCACATAAAACTGAAACTGTCAGACAAAGAGAGATGTAGGTAATCGAATTACAAACGAAATTGCATTATTGTTAAAAACAGGAATTCTGTTCTTTACTCGTATGTGTGATGGAGGAGGGGCTCATTTATGCACAGGTTGGTATGATTGCTTCGTAAATATTGTAATTAGTATGTAAATTTAATTTCGAATCAGGTAGTAGCCAATAACCAGTTTGAATGAGCGATTGTTTTGATAACCCTTCTGCATTTCCATATGCAGTCCAGAGCAGCCATGTGTACAGCTCTGTCATCCTGGATGTCACTTCCGCCTTCTGTGCCATTTTCATAATAACAGGCCAAATAATGGTAATAATAAAATAATAATAATTAATACGTACTTAACAGCTAAGCACAATTATTACCCCAAATGCATGTTTCAGGAATTGAACGGTTAGTTGAGATCAAAAGTTTTATTCATGAAATGGAAAGTTTAATAGGGGAAAGTAATTCGAAAGTTTAACTAGAAAAAATTATGAAGATAATGCCTAAAAGAAATGTTTTGGAACAAGGTAGCCTATATAGCCTATTAAGCATATGGCGTTACATCCATTGTGGGACACAAACCATCATCCGGCCGTCGCATCATCCCCCATGGGGAGTGACATGATTACTGGGGGCATGTGGTCAGCATACCGATTCATACCGTCTATTATTGATGGTTTTCATGTTTAGAACCGCTACGTCTTTATCAAGTAGCTAGGCTGTATCCTACATCAGAAAGATCCGAGGAGATACCGAGGATCGAATCTAAGTCTGCCTATCCGTATCCATCGCTAACCACAAATACGTGGAGACTGTCAGGTAGGCAATAGCCTGTTCACAATTATCGGTGAAATTCAGCAATGTAAATAGGTTATTCACTAATGTAAAAATAGTGTATTGTGCACCTAATCTATAATGGTACTTACTTAGACGCGAGTTTGATATGAAATAGCGTAGTGGATTTGTAATTTTCATACGAGCGTCTTCATTACTATTATAGGCAGGACTGTTTTGCCCGACCATAATTAAATATCCTCGTTCGAGTTCCTAGAATACCTTGTAGTTGACCATTCAGTGTAGTGACCAGTCAGCTATTAGTTTTTATCGACTTTTGCGATAGATGGCAGGCGAAAAATGCATCCAGGGAGCGTGCTTCGCTTGGACATTTTAATCTAAAAGCAACTCGCATTAAAACACATGGATTGAACTCAATTTGTTACAATATTTAAATTGACATGGACTGAATACTTGATTTTAAATGCATGCTGTTGATCATGCGGTTTGAATTGCAATTGCTGTTTTGAAAGCATGAAGATCCGCGTTTGATATTAGTCCATATCGGATAGGATTAGTTGGAGAAGATAATTTGAATAACAAAAGTAATTTCATGTATCTCATTAAGTTACTGTTACGTCTAAAAGCATATTATTGTATGACCGCACAAGAAATAGTTATAAATAAATTATTATAAAGCTAGGCTTTTGAGCACCAATGTTACCTCCACGTCTAATATTTTGGCAACATTCACGAGAATATTTATTCATCTCATCCCACCACTGCAAGAGGCAATCTCTACCGTAGCTATGTTATTTTAACAGTATAGTGTAGGTCCAATATACGGGCCAGGTAACAGCAGTTATACATTATTCATTGTTCTGGGGCTATCGCTAAAGCATGTTTTCAATCAGTTTATTCTGAATATTCGAACTCATAATCTCGTAAAAATATCCGAAGAATAGAATTCTCAGGCTAGTGTACATGATATTACGTTTCGTAACTACTTTCATGAAAGTGATTTCGTGAAACTACTTACACCAATTTTCTTAAATAACTATTCCACATATGTGTCAAGTTCAAGTTGTTGAAATCCCATATCCACTTTTGATACTCGTCCTATGAATTCAGTCATTTCACAATTTCCTCTCTTCCCCACTTTATTTTATTGAACGCGAATGAGCTCAATACGCTTAACACCTCAAAATAAATATAGTTTTCATGAAAAGTTAAAATCAGCTGAAACTGCGTAAGGCTAGTTTATATGACGGAATTAGGTTTCGCAACTGTTTTTTACTTGAATTCGCAAGGGCGTGTTGTATTCGCGACAATGAATTACGACACTACGTAGTTTCGGCTGATCCCAATTTTTCAGGAAACTATAATAGACCTAGTAATTTTGAAATTATTATTTAGTTTGTTGGCGTTTTGTAAACTAAAATGGGGAAGCGAGGAAATTATGCAATGTCTGGATTCATAGGACGTTTTTAAAACCTGTAGGCCTGTATGAGATTTCACCAACTTGAATTTCAGAAATATGGTAAAACGTGCGGTTGTAGTGAAGATAATTAAGAAAATGGGTGTAATTAGTTTCACGAAAGTAGTTACGAAACCTAGTATCATCATGTAACCTTTAGTGTCGCAACTAATTGTCGCCAGTACATCTCACGCTTGCGTATACAAGCAAAAGAACAGTTGCAAAAGCTAATTTGGTAATGTAAGACTAGCCTTAATCCTAAACCATTTAGTAAAGAAGGGGATTATTATTATTATTATTTATTATTATTATTATTATTATTATTATTATAAGAATTACTATTACCATCATTGTAATAGTGACTTAGCGCGAATCTTCTGTGTCCTAAATAATTATCCTATGAGAAATACTTATTCCATATAAAAATTATGCGTTTAGAAAAAGACGATCCCAAATCAAACAATGTAAGTCTAATTGTGTAAGGCTTAATGAGAATTTCTTAACGAGTTTTCCACTAGAGTTTGCGTTATAATTATGATTTAATAAGTAGAGAATCTGAATTGTTGATTGGAATCAATGAACGATGTGCACCATAGCTGTAATTAAGTTACTATTCTTCCTACTTAAAGTCTTCCTACGTCATCTTTAACTTAATTTACCCAGTGTTCTAAGGAATATTGGTTGACCTACGTGTATCCTGCTTTCTTAATTTTAACATAGAAATGATTATCGTATTTACTATGAGAAATATATCTAATCACATTAATTTAAATTTTTAAAAGATAAAATATACAAATAAAATGAAACAAGTTTTCTACTATTCTATTAATTATATTAATTTAGCTCCACTCATGTTCCTTAAAAATTTGACAGCAATCTTAAAACCGCTGTTTTTTCCTTTCAGATCCAAGACTGAATTTTTTCCTATTTCTCTGAACCAAGACCATATTCATTTCGAATCACTCGAGCTATGGGCATTTTAAATTAGTTCTAAGAGTGATGGTTAATCCATGAGTGGAAGACTAGGATATGTGTTGCAGATTCACATATTCTTAAGGTACTTTTTTAAAATTAACTTTTATTCATTTCCTAATTTCCATACAACATAAGCGAAGGAGCATACGCTTATATTCAGTCACAGTTCAATTTGATCATAGTGAAAATAACCTAAGGATACATAAAAAATAATTGTATTAAATGAATTAATAATAATTCATTAATATTACATGTCAATACCGTAAACTGAGAGTCGAATACAATTAATATTAACATATTACTGAAATTAGAGCTATGAACACAATTCTAGAGTGGCAGGGAAAAAGCGAATAAGTCAAAATACCAAAGTTTTAGGAGAGACAAATAATTTATTTTCACAGCATTGTTACAATATTTAGTTCTGTCTACCATATATTTTTACACAGTTATCTATCTGAGTGGGCTGATCTAAATAGTATAACAATGCTGTGAAAATAAATTGTTATTTGTCTATCCAAAACATTGGTATTTTGACTTATTCACTTTTTCCCTATCGCTCTAGAATTAATACAATCGAACTTGAATAGTTCGAAGCAGAAGGGACCAGCAAAAAAGATCGGATTAATCACGATTTAGAACTAGAAAAGATTTAATTTTTGTGTAGGGATGTCAAGGGACCATTCTTGTATTATTTGTGCAACTATAATTTTGTTTAAAAATATCCACTATAATTTCGAAATTTAACAATGCACTCGGGAAAACTCAATTCATTTTATTGTTGAGAAGTGGATGAACTTTTCTCAACCATAAATAAAAATAAAGGATGGTGACTTACAATTTCCATGGAACATAATTTTGCCTGTGGTCTCACAAAATTGCTAGAAATTTCAACTTGAAAACATTAAACCTGCACGCATTTCTTAGTTTCAATTTCGGCATTGTTAAAATTTGACGGTTTCTTTCGCTACTCATTACTGCAGCTCTGTTTTCTAAACACTTATTTTTGTCTAATCTATCCCATTAAAACGTTAACACCTCAACTAACAATAATATTTATAGATGCAAATAATCTGTATTAATAGATTCTTAATCCATTGCACTTCTTGATATAAAAACACTTGACGTGTCTCTTAACCAAATTATCGGGGCACTCATTTTCCATACGATCGAAGATGGTTCATCAGCCCAAGTGGTACTGATATCATTAAGTGAAATCAAATTTATTGCTTCAGTCGAGAGTAAATATTATATTTCTTTTGCATCTGAATATTAAAATATACTGAATAAGCATACGTTTACTAAAATATGACGGAATAATTTTAAATTGTAGAAATATGCATTGTAGAAATATGCAATATAATTCAGTCTGTATACTAATAAACTTGCAATACCTACAAATAATTTATTAGCATGTCAATAACTATCTTTAAAAAATTAACACAAATGCATTGACGTCCTAACCCAGATAATAGTTCACGAATTAAATTGATGTTTAGGCTGAACGATTCACCACATCTATCTAACTGTCAGATCGATAGAGTTCTGTTAATTATGACGACTGCGCCATTGTTAACTTTACGGAGGGCACACTTCTGGAAGATGAAGCGTTCATAACCAGGTTTGCTTCCGTCATCACACAGTTTATTGGTCACGTGATACATGTCCGTCAGCCACTGTTGTTGCAGTGAGTCCAGCCGGATAATTCGCTTTGTGGAGGGTAGAGGGGAGGACATTAGCTCACTTGGTTAACCCAATGAAACTACCTGCCTTTTGTCATCGATCCCAAATACATTCTCACTTTCAATAGTAACCTTGTTACTTTTCAACACTTTGTCCTGCTTAATTGTGTCAACTCCCTGTGTCAAGTCTACCACCCCAATTCACAAAGTATTGGCGTTTAAATTTGATAACAGAATTACAACTAATTTTTTACCTTTGATAATTAATTTAATTTAACTCAGGCACAAAGTTTATAAACTAGTATCCTAATGAGATTGATTATAAAACATCTCCTGTAGATAATTACCATATGTACGCCTGCTGTTTAAAAAATCACAATGTATCTATAATATGTATACTTTTAAGGTATGAATTTGGAGTTAAGGGTTTTAAATGCATGAATGAATAAATTTTTGTTCTACCATACCATAATATGCTTATTACATGAGGCGTAACGGTATCGTAATGATGCTCATTTTGTAACTGATTTTCATTATAACAGGTATCGATTATTATCGAACACACAACAATCTTGAAACCTTGAAAGTACCAACTGAAAACTGCATAACAAATAACCTGCATTTAAAATAAAATCATTTCTGTACGTGTTAATTTTAATATGAATTCATTTCGCATTGTAAAAATCTGTTGGTTTCAAGAAAACGACCAAAAAAGGCTTCGATTTGACTGGACGCCACGAGCTGCCATCCCTCAAAGAAGGAAAGAACTACAGTACAAGAACCAGCTGATGAAAAGGGCAACTTGGGAGTTTGTTTGACTGAATCTAAAATCTCAAAATTTAAACATTTAGACTCATTATGGTCGAACAAAACAGTCATTTGCAGCTTTTATATAATAGTAATTAAAATACTCGTATGGAAACTATGAAACTAGCTTCATTCGTTCCGTAAACAAAATTGTATCTTAATAAAGGACATTATAGGCTTGTTGCATAATGTAGAAGCTCTAATGTTGGAAGTTAAAGGGTGAAAGTTGGTTTACTGTCTTGAATAAATCTTACATATGAAAGATTTGCTTACAACTTTCCTACAATATTAATATACTTATTGAATTTATTTACGCGTCCCATGTTAGCTGAGAATAAAGTTTCTTAAAACAGTGTGACTGTTCAAAGTTTTACTTTTAGGCAATATATTTTTTAGATTTCCTGTATTTATACTGAAACAATCTCCTGAAGCGAACTTCCTGCAGTATTATGTGATATATATATTGTTAAATCTAAATTTTTAAAATCTGTATTTGATGGGAAAAGAAGTTGTGCCATTGGCAAAAATGCAGATTTACAACTGACGTTTATTGGAAGGTCGCTTAGTAATAGCAAATCCAAGACTTGTCCGAAAACCGAGCCCTAGGGGGACTTTGGATTCAATATCGACTAGCTTGGAATTGTTATTCAGACCAACATACAGTAGCCTATATAGTTTTATAAACAAGTCGTAAAAAAATTAGAGAGTTGACATAAGCATACTTTGTAATCCACACCTTTTCTTTACTTTTTAAGAAGTTATAGGCCTAGCTGATATTTCGAATTTTGTAATTTAATTTCTTCAGTTTGATGATATTATGTTGAGGAAATTGTTGCAATTCATACAACTAAAACTATTTCATTTGTATTTTAAAATTAGGGAACTGCATAAATATTGTAATATGTTATAACCCTTTCACTGTTTTAGACTTATATATCCGTCAGCGCTCATCGCTGCTGGCGTGCTATTGTCGGATACATCCGACGCACCAATTTGCATCCCAATAGACAAAAGATATTTTCAGTGAGGGGGATTGCAAATGAGTCGGCTTATAGTGTCATCTTTTGTCTACTTCCTGATACCACAGTTCTCTGTTATCTTAAATTAGCTCCCATCTGGAGATATATATATATATATATATATATATATATATATATATTTTTTAGGCGATGTATTGCACTATCCATTGAGTCACGTGGTATCTTACTCTGCTGTGTTGTGACGGCATGGAGCTCCAGAGTTGCTTAAATCAGTCTAATCTTCAGGAAAGAGGCATAAATAAATAAATAAATGTATAAATAAATATGAGCTGTGTTCTTGTTTTTGACGAAACTTACTAATTATTTGCGATTGTTTGTGCTTTTATGACTACAAAAAAAATGCAAATTAATTCAGCATCAGCAGTTTGAACAGTGAATAGTAAGTTAACAGTTAAAGAGTTAACACTTTTTTTTTCCAAGAATATCTTCCTGGTAATATAAGGCAAGAACGAAATAGAACGTTGGCTTAAGATGAGGAATAACTATTTCTAGAAAAAAAAAGTTCTGTGAAATATGAATAATATTCGTAACAGCTAGCTTGTTTGGTCTGAATTCTCAGAAATACAATAACATGAACATTCTAGGCTATATGTGCTTGCATTTATCATCAGCACTGTGCAGACATCCTAGTCCGAGAACTTACGTAATCCACTTCTATGAAGAAAACTGTGTTCTAAATTTAATACAGCAAAATTGCCCCCACCCCATTGCGTTATCACCTGAATAGAGTAATATAATTTCTAAGATGTGCACTGCAAATGCAAATTTCATTACAATGGCGCCACGTATCTGATGCGGGATTGTTTTCTTTTGCTATGTAGGGCAGGCATACAAAGAGACCCTGGAATCAAATAGAAGCTAACTAGATTCTTTCTCGTAAGAATTTGAAGAGCGTTATAAATAATTAATTAAAATCCTCTATTTTACCAGCTACAGAAAAACATTTCCAAAGGTAATTCCAGGGTTGAGTTTCAAACTCCTTTTAGCTTCCTGATACCAAGAATCAACCCTATTATTGTGTAAGCATTTAGGTTTAAGTAATCTAGTTTTGGATTTAAATAAATAGTATTATGTACCGCCGGGAGGAACACCGTTTGTAGTCAATAAATATTAATGAATTCATTCGTTTGTTAATATCCGCCGAGGTGGAGGAGTTGGTAGCACGGCTATAGTGCGACAAGTTAAATAACAACCGTGTGAATATTCGGGCTGCGCATCGACCACGCCTTTGGCTGTACTTCCACTTCTCCCCTCTACTCCAAGAAAAAGACCGAACACCCGATCGACGAGCGAATATGCCCGACTGCGAGACCTCGTTGGTCCCGCGACCTAGTGATGGGATAGCTAAGTGGGGAAAAGAGGGTTCTGCGCCAACCTCCCTTCTGATTGTGCTACTGCGCAACTTGTTTCTTAATTTGTCACGATTTACTGGCGGTTTTCAGTAGTAGAAAATATTCTTCCGGGCTCGGAATTGGGTATGATCACGAAGCTGGGTGCACCCCGTTTCAGGTCTCCCTACATCAGAAAATCTCTAACCCGGGCCTCCTGATACGAGACCAACGACACTAACCACGAGACCACGTAGGTTGTCCTTAATTGCAACTTACTGTGCTAATTTATTTCCATCTGGTTTACCATATATTCTAAATAACTTTTTTTCAACATCTCTTCATTACAGTTATAATTAATTTTAAGAATCTGATACTTGTTTTCTAAAGCCGCGAATACATCTGTGCTCCGAATGGTTTGCGAGCGTTTCGCGAACCATTCTGCGCGCAGATTGGGACGGTGATTTGAGCTCTTCACGAACCGCTCGATGCGAACCGTTTTCTGTCGGTTTATTTTTCTTTGGGGGGGGGGGGTGGTGGACAAACTCCAAGGACTTCTGACTTCACATTGGGACATGTTTGTTGGTAATTCATTGTTTTCTAGGAACCTCCAGACTTCATTGTATATCGTGCGTTTATTGATTTTGTTCTCTGTTTTATATTTAATAATTTATGAATTGGTCAGATGAATATGTACTGAAATTGATTGATATTTATGAAACCAGATCTTTACTTCTGAGATCCTAAACATAAGGACCATTTTTAAGAATAGTAAAAGAAGGTGTCTAGAGAGAAATAATGCTATATCTAAGGATTAATATAATATAATACAATATATATGCTGGCTTCTAACTGACGTGAAAAAAAACTAAGCATCGCCAAATGTATAGGAAAAGATAAGTTATGTAATATAAGCAATATCAATATAACGAATGTTCAACTTTTGTCTAAAAATTGTTTTATTTCGATATTTAAGCCGTACTTTTTTGCAATTGAAGACCGTTTTTTAAAAATAGCTTTATTCAAACGTTGACAAAATGAATGTAAGCCTAAAGAAGATCGCCTATTTGCATTAGCACTACTTCTAGGTGAACAGTTTTGCAAAACTCTGTTTATTCCAGTGTGATTAGTTAGAAACGCTTGTTGTGTTATATGCAACTTGTTTTGGTTTGAAATATCTGCAACTGCGGTAGCCTGTATACACAATGTTTTAACAAACTGCAGTTTTATTATTATTATTATTATTATTATTATTATTATTATTATTATTATTATTACTATTAGTCTATTGTTATGATTTGTATTATTATTAGTGTATTATTATTACATTAGTCTATTCATATTATTTTTATTATTAGTCATTATTAATATTATTATTGATATTATTATTATTAATATTATTATTAAATCAAATCTTACTATAAGATATTTGTGGGCCCTAACAGATTACAGTATTATATTAGGGTTATTGTTAGATTGAAGGGCTGTGATAAACCACATATTTGCACCCTGCATACAGAAAACTTTGTGATTTCTAGTTTGATTCAAGAAACATACCTTCAAAGAAAGCGGAAACTAACGAAACATAGTGGCTAAAAAATGACTGTTGGTGGTTCTCGGTTGGTTCGTCCTTTTCCCATGGATCGCGGAAGATACGCTGTGAAAATAACTCCGACGAACGGTTGACTCTATATGAAGTCCATCGAGGTTTAGGTCAGCTTCTTCCACCACTCTGTCCAGAGTCTGACATCTAAATGAACTAACTGGGAATCGAATTTGATCTTGAATACTCTTTTCTTCTTACTGTAACCACAGTATGTTTGGAGCTTTGCAGAAGTATGAAAATATAACAATTGTAAACATGTGGCTTACAGTAACAGTGGAATGTATATTAATAATTCAGACCACATTTCTGTGACACGTGCCTTTCTTTTAAATATTAAAACAAAACAGTTCTCCCCGAGGCCGATGATAGCAATGAAGCGTGGATCAGGCTTTATCGACAGAAAATCTGGTTATACTGTGCTAATATTTCAAAACACGCAATTTCAATACATTAATAATCTGGTATGGGGCGATGTGTGGGACAGTCATTCTATTTTAAATATTTAAAATGAGAAACTTCCATAAAAATTAATTTACCGGAAATTTAAAGCCTTTTAATAATTCAAATGTATTCCTATATGATTGAATTTCACAAAACGATTAATATAATGCAGTACATTAAAACAAGTGGGAGCAATGTTGCTGATATACACTTTGAAAAAAACAGCATGAAATGACAATCTGCATTTATTTTCCAGTTGATGTATTGTGATGCCTATTACTTTTCATGGTTATTCCTAAGGAAATTTGTACAGGTATTCATTACATGTGATTGTAGACAGTTCAAAAGAACCATATATTTCCATAACCATTTTTATGAATATTGGATTAAATTGATCTAATGATCTCAAAAATAAGGCTACCCTCTCTTAAGTCCAGTGTACGGGATTTGAATCCAGCCAGTCCTATCTAATACAGGATGTGAATAACGAAGTGTAGATATTGAGACTCCTTGAATGTTTAAAACATTATTTATTTTAATCAGACACAACTTCCATCTTCATTTTCCATTTTAAGCTAGAACGTAAGTTTGTTTTAGGAGTAATAGTTAAGACACACATATGTTGTATCGAAAATTTCCCTGCCGTCTGCTGATGTATCTCTATAGGTTTATGAAGTGTTTACCGAGATTGCGCCTTCTTATTTTGTCGGCTTCAGTCAAGTCTAGACTTCTAATTCCATGTGTTACCTGGAGCAGCAAAATATATTCTAAAGGTGACAAGGCAATGTACCTTTGAAATAATGAGTATAAAAAACATACTTCGGACCAGTGGTTCTCAATTAATAATTGTACTACCAGTCAAACAGTCCTTTGGTTTTTATATAAAAGTAGAATACCGGTACTCCTTTTGTTTGCGATTGGTGATTCCATTATCATTAGGAAATTTTAATATGATGTAAGTTTACACATGCGTTTGACATGTCAAACTATCTGGACTACTACATTGAAATATAATTATATTATTTTGTCATGCTTCTATAAATATAATTACACATTTCATCATTTTAGCATTAAATATGATGTTTAGTTAAAAATTATAACATTTTCATTTCGAATATGAACATTTTTTCTGTAAAAGACAGTATAAAAGTTGTTTCTGTAAAAGAATATTTCAAGGGAACAGTCTAGTCATTCTTCAATCATCCTGAATCCAAGAACCGCATCGCGACAGAGCTCAGAGGCTTGAAACTGTTTCGTTCTTGGAATGTCAGAGGTTAATAGAGGAAGGTATAGGCATCTCATTGAATGTACTTGTAGTCAGAATATACATAAAGCGTATTCACGCCATATCGTATCCTCAAAGCGTTTAGCCACAGCCTTTGCCAGAAATCTGGAAGTAATAGCTAGTCGCAATGTAACTGTACAGCATTTCTGTACGTTAGAACTTGGGGGATTTCCGAGAAATGCGACAACCCCAAGTTCCATCATGATCTGTGTTATGAAGTCTTTGTAACTCTAGCTTGCTCCTCATTCACCTGTTTTCATATTTCTAGGATAAAAACTGATTAGGCCTACATAACGTAAACTTTTAATAACAATATACAGACGGGATACTCAGTTGCGCAGTTGGTTGAGGCTCTGCGCAACAAACCGCAATGTCGATGTTTCGTACCCCGATATTGGGATTTTTCTGATAGTAAAATCCTTATGGTGTGCACTGTGGCCCTGTGGTCAACTCAGCCCCTAACATAACGGAATATCAGATGCCTCCACTTCCTGAAACCCTGAGGGCCTCCACAGCTTGTATAGGGATCATTTTTATATATTTATATAGTTCCCGCACGATATCTGTGCCAATTGCCTAAGTCATTGCATTACGTTTTTGTGGGGACTGTAGCGTCGATTGGCCTGCTAACTATCTCGCTCGCACAACAGTACCTCCCTTTCTATTTGTAAAGGCCAAGCTACCTCTCTCTCTCGCACAATTGCATGTCTCTTTCTAGAGAGTAACGGTCTCATCGGCACAGATTTCGTGCGAGATCTTTACATCGAACTGTCGCATTCACGCACACAGCGAACATGGGAATAGAAAGCTAGTTTTGAGCCTTAGGCCTAATATTGTTATTGTTTAGTAATATATCCTTCATAACTTATTGTCACTTCATTATTCTTATTAAACAAAACAATTCTTTTAATTAATTAATCCTCACTTATAAAGGTAGTTTTATTTATCATTATTAGCCAGGTTTCAAATACGACAGAATTGTCTTGAAGGCTTTAACAATGAAAACACGACAAATACACAGACGGTAGCAAGCATTCTTTTGTTTCAGGAATTCTATACGGCAATGCGATTAAAAAGTTAGAGACGAACGTAAAACTAGAGTTTTATGAATATTACAAAAGGTAACGACAAAAAGTTCCTCTTCGTGTCACAGGAATTGAAGCAGAATATTTTATCAATAAAAACAAGTTAGTTTAGAAAGTCATATAGACGCTTAAATTTTATAATTGAATTCGACTGTGATCCCTGCTGTTTCGTTTGTTTCTTTCCAAACGCAGTACGTCAGTGGATGGTAGGGAGCCGCAGGGGTAGGTAGGGAGGAGAGGGAGAAATCAACGTAACATGTTACCTCATTATTTTAAAATGGAAGGGGGAATATTGGAGAAAATAGGGAAGAAAAACTTACAGAACTACCATATCTCTTTTCTAACCTTACACTTTTAATAATCCAGGATTGACGAAACAAGAACACTGTTTAGTTCATTTCCTTTTTGTGGGTATGCTGCTCTGTTGCTTCCCTATTGTTATTAAAACAGATGAAAAGTTCTTAAAAATACAGTCAAACTTGGTCTGTCTAGATCACGAAGTTTAGCGAAGTTTAATTTTGTTGCATGAAAGAAGATTTCAAATCAAGTTCTTACATCAACAAAGAAACATAAACGTAAATATAGATAGAATCATTTGTTAAGATGGGAACAAAGAGAACAATAGAGCAACTTTGTAACGCATTGCTTGGCATAACGTGAGTTCGGTGAACTTCAATCTTATTTAATCTTGCCGTATTTACTCGAATCTAATGCTTTTTGGTCCGTTTGTAGCATTCAAAATTGGGGTGTGCATTAGATTCGAGTAAAAACACGTTGTGCAAAATGTAAGATGAAAATCTTGGATATTTTCTTGATTGGAGTAATTTTGAACCTCACGAAGTCAAATCCTATTTTTGAAAGTCATCAGACCAGTTTAAAATGAATATTCTGAGGACACATTTCTAATATTGCTTTAGTAAATGTGAATTGAATTAGGCCTAGATAACAGTTCTGCAACTATAATTACTTCAAAATCTAACTTTAATTTTTACTTCCTCTGCCCGTACCATAGGTACTATAGGTAGAGGAAGTATTGTTTTCGACCCCAAAATTCGAAGTTGAGTTTTTAGCATATATACACGTTTCAAGGCCCCCTGAATCCAAAAATACTATTTTTGGAAACATGTCTGTGTGTCTGTGTGTGTGTATGTGTGTGTGTGTGTGTGTGTGTGTCTGTGTGTGTGTGTGTCTGTGTGGAAAATATCTGTGAACAAGCTAGCTCCAAAACGGAAAATCGTATGAAAACAAAATTTTGTATTTGGGTCAGGTACCTTCTGAAGATGTGAGGATAAGATTGGCGACTATTTTCTCTTATTTTTAAGGGGACTTTACATGAAGTAATTTTCGTTTTTCGCGATTTTCTCGAAAACGGCTCTAACGATTTTCTTTAAATTTTGCACATAGGTTGCTTATACTAAGAGCTAAAACTTTTATTTAAAACTTTTTTTCGAGAAAATTCTCTGAGGGTAGTTACAAGCCACCCACTGTTCACCCACTGTTTGTAGAAAGTTTGTCTTAAGGTGCGTATACATTTGCGCTCTGTACGCGTACTGTACGCAGACAGTACGCCGCGATCCGTCTCCTGACGGTTTTTTCGACGAACACAAAGGATTTCTGATTTCATATTGGGACGTGTTTTTGGTAGTTGCGCTCCGTCCGCGTGTCATTTTCCTCCTTGCTCTCTCTCTGCTCAAGCATGTTGTTTTGATTTTGAACACCAGCAACAATAACATCCGGCAGCTGTGCACACAATGTTTATACAAAGTTCAATATTAATATCATTAGTGCACGGATTTTTATGTGCTTAAAAACTTACAAATATGTATTTTTTATGTGCTAAAAATGTTACAAATATATGGTAAAATTTTAAAAATATGTGCTAAAACTATATTTTTTTTTCTGAAAAAGGAATAAAAACACCAGAATGTTCGTAACTTACTAGAACAAATTATACTGAAAATCACCAATTGCAGCTAAATATCATATGTAAAATGCTGACTGGAGTTGCAGTGCACAACAAATGTCATCTCCAGATTATGGATCACAAATCCTTGCCTATTATACAAGAATAATGCCTTTGAGAAAAGGAACGTTCTACATCACACGATGTTAACCTTGTATATTTCAAGAGGTGTACTGTATATCACTAACACACACACACGATCAAGTTCACTTATGATTTGACCTTCCAAAACTTGAGCGACTTTGCAGAGGGTTTGGTAGCCACCATTTTTCTCAAACATACCTTTATATTTTGTTCTTAGAACTTTTATTTTCAAACCTGAGATAGTGCTAAGTTGCCTTTCAACATATTGTAATTCTTTAACTGAATTACGCAATGTTGAGATTGAGTTCTGTTCTTCCCCGACAAGCAAGTGCAAGTGAATCACTTTCACCTCATTGCAATTTCTGTTGAATTCTTTCGAGATAGATATTTGTGTTGTAAAATGTTAAAAGAGATTGAGGAAAAGTACTAAAATATTTATTTGTGGAGAATATAGCGAAAATATTTATTCACATAACTTTTTTTTGTAAATCGTGTGTTTTTATGTAAAATAAAATAGGAATTTGCGGTTGTCGGACCTTGACAAGAGCATCAGAAAAAAAAAATTACATACAAATCCGAGTCCTAATCATTATTATTATTGTTATTAATTTCATTATTATTATTAAGTTAAATCCCTATAATATAAAGCCACATGGCTGGCTGACTCACTCACTCACTCACTCACTGACATTAATGTTTGCCCACTTCCAGATGAGCTAGAAACTTGAAATTTGGTATACATATAGCTTTTAGGCTGTAAACTGCAGAAAAATTCCAAAAAGTTTATTTTTTTTATTTTTAGCCCTAAAAACCCCCGAAAAAGGGCTTGGTTTCCATGGGAACGGTTTTATCAAACTGTGTTCACGTAGGGCTCTGACAGATTAAATACACGCACTCTATCTCCCATAGATCTTTTAAAAAACCTCTCCCGAGAACCTCAGTGGAGGTTTGGGGGCTCCGCCCCCCAGCGAAGCTAGTTTTAATATAAAGATGTTGTGGGCCCTATATTAGGGTTATTGGGCTGTGATATGATTTTTATCACAATAATAATAATAATAATAATAATAATAATAATAATAATAATAATTATTATTATTATTATTATTATTGTTATTATTATTATTATTACAAAATGTTCTAGTTATTACAAATCACAAAAATACAAATTATTACAAATACAAATATAAATAACACAATAATAATAATGATGCTGGTGGTTCGCAATATGTTCGTCGCTTTCCTATGGATAATTTCAACGTACTGTTCGCGTACTGTACGCGTACTGTACGCGGACAGAGCGGAACGCGAGAGGAGCGCAAATGTATACGCAGCTTTACGTGATGAACAACTGAATTCGCGCTCTTTCACGGCCTCTTATTTTATATAAGAATGTGAAGTGAGAAAGATGTATTGTTGGCCATGCATAGAGTAAAGATGTATCTGAGGGAAATATTCGATAAATTTCGGAAATTATATTTTACGGCAGAAAGTTCAATAAACGTCTGCAGTAATTTGTTTTTTTTTTTAAAGTTTGTTATATAGACTGCGCTTTTAGTCGCATCATTGAAAGAAGAGGTATTTATAGGATAATTAGCGTAACATTGTGTCTTGCGATTCTGTACAAGGATGTGTGAATACTGCTAACTTTTATTTGGGCAGAGGAAGTTATGTGACTTTCACATCAGATTTTATTTTAAGTTAAACTTCTTTAGCCGCGGTAGGGGTAAATCCAGAGCTTGTGTCACGCTCAAAAATCGTCATGAAATTAGTGTCACACTAAAAATCGTCACAAAATTAGTGTCACACTCAAAATCGTCACGAAATTAGTGAGGTGTGACGGACGGACTGCACAGAAAACAATCAACTCAATAATTAGGAGTAATCAACTGCTATACGATTTAATGGACAAAATAAATTACCCAAAGGGGAAACGAACGATAGAAGGTGATGGAAAGGACATTTTTCAGACCTACTACGAGGACCTGCAAATGGGAATAGTAGTAGTAGTAGTAGTAATAATAATATTAATAATAATAACAGTAATAATAATAACAATAATAATAATAACAATAATAATAATAATATTTATTTTATTTCTTCCTGCAACACCTGCAGGTTGTTATTGACAAAGAGTACCAACAACAAATATATATGTAAACAGTAAAAGAAAATTAAATTAATATTGAAGCTTTAACAATTAGCCTAGTATATAGATAATAACTTAAAATTAGAAGTCATGGTCCACAGGTATGATTGCGAAATATGGCAATAGACCCTTTCAATGCCACCAGTGATATTTCTACAAGGATGGCTTTGTGCTGGCCGAACTTTTTGGAGAAGTCAAACAATAGTTTTGGGATGGTACCAAGTGCTCCAATCATTAATCCTGTCACTGTTATAGATATCTCAACAACAAGTCAGCCGAAAAGCTCCTTAAATCTTGCTCACTTAAGGAGCAAGTAAAGATCAATTTCCTGTGAAAACACGAGGCCTTGGCCCTTAGGGGATGAATTGTAGGCTAAATTTATTTATTATATTATTACTTGGTGCGTGAATACCTCCTAGCTTGTGCAGCGGTAGACCACTTCTCCGACACGCCGGTATTGCGTGTAGTCTAGTGGCGCGCTTGCAGGCGCAATGGAAACATCTCAGTACGATCTTAATGATACAACAGAAAACTTGTGTTTTAAACTGGACATAGAATACTTACTTGCTCAATAGCAATAGACAATTCCTAATCAAGCTAAAGGAATATTATCTATTTTATGGAACCCGAAGGTTCATTACCGCGCTTAAAAAATCCAAACAAAAAATAAAAAATTCCAAAACTAAAAAATCAAAGATCCAAAATTAAAAAGTCCAAAAATCTAAAATTTAAAAAATAAAGAATACAAAATAAAAAAATCCAAATATCAAAAGTAAAAAAATTAAAAATATTAAAAAATCCAAAATGAAAAATAAAAAATGCAAAATTTAAAAAAATCCAAAAATTAAAAATTAAAAAAATTAAAAAATCTAATAATAAAAAAATTAAAAAAAAACGAAAATACAAAATTAAAAATTCAAAGAATCAAAATTTTAAAAATCCGTATTTCCAAAATTAAAAAAATCAAAAATTAAAATTTAAAAATCCAAAAAAAAAATTTAAAAAATTAAAAATTTAAAAATTTAAAATCCCAAATTAAAAAATCGAAAATTAAAAAATTAAAAAATTCAAAGATCCAAAATTTAAAAAATTTAAAATCCAAAATTTAAAAAATAAAAAACCCCAAATTAATAAATGCAAACTTTCAACATTAAAAAACAAAAAATTAAAAATAAAAAAGTCCAAAAATTAAAAAATAGTAATATTCAAAATTCAAAAATCCAAAAATCCAAAATTTAATAAATGCAAAAAATAAAAAATTCAAAGATCCAAAATTTAAAAAATCCAAAACCGAAAAATTCCAAGATATCCAATAATCAAACATTGAAAATATAAAAATTAAAACAAGTTTCACTTCTGTTGCGTGGCGTTCCACGCACATTTTTTTAAATTATAGTTCATAGACGCAAATTAATTTCAAACATCGTTACGTAACAGACCGGACTCAAGAAACTGAAATAAAGGATATTAAATTCAATAGCCTTCCTCTGATCTTTGGACCTCAAATCCTTAACCTAACGTCATTAATTTTTAATCTTTATTACTTTTGCTAGAGATATGAAAGACCATCTTTTTGTATCTATTTTCTCTGGTTTATTGGAGAAGATCTCTTAATGAGTTGAAAAAACCGGAATATGCTTATAAAAATAATCTTATAGGGTCAGATTATTACCTAAACATCACGGTAGCATTGAAACAAAAACGTCAGAGCTATATAGGATTAACAAACTTCATATGTTTCCCTTGAGTTTTTAGATAGAATAATTTTTAAATGAAAGTTATTTTCTCCTAATGGATATTCCGAAGAATTCGTTAAATAGCTCGATGCCATACACAAAAAATTGCCATATGGAGATAGGCTTGCTTTGTTTTATCTGAAATTTGTTTATGTGAATCCCTATAAATTAAACTTGCCACGGGAATTATTTCCCTGCAGTTTTTATAACACGATTCCCCTATAAAATATAATGAAACATGCCAGAATCAATGGTTAGAGAAAATTGTCTTAATTGTACTACCATACACAAATAAAACAGAATCTTTCGTGTAATGTTTTGCGCGACTGGTAATTGGCAGTAAACGAATATAATATGTAGGTAATATGTATATAAACATAATTTTATCTTCAATTAATAATATAATATCTATTCTTGTGCGAGATGTAAAGGGAGTTGATGGGTTCACTTGTAAAAACAATTCTGAAGATTAAAAACCTTGCTTATGAGGTACTTATGCAACCCCGCATAGGGGGAGAGGGCCCAAAGTCCCCCAAGCAGATTCCCCCGCGAGCCCCCACGAAACTCTCCAACATCCAGCAAGTACCTGAAACCATACCACGTGCACCACGCCTCCAGAGTCCCTCTGCCCTTTCAGAGCGCCAGGCCTCCGGTCCCTCACGGAGAGAACCCGTAGGGTCGCGGCACACCAGAGAGCTTCCAGATGTTGCTTGTGGAGTACTGTGTGTTATTTCGAAAGATCTCACTAAAATAATTTCTTCTGTTGAATTTTTCCTTTGTGTTTATGTTTTATTTCCTCACATGAGGAAAAACTTTGAATTGAATCTTTTGACTGGTAAACTCAAGTAAATTGCTTATATGTCTATACTAGTTTTTTCAACTTATTTTTGAAGTTTGTTTGAGTTCATGTAAGTAATTCATTTCACCGTCCGCCCACAGTAGTGGAATGCTACAATTATTATGGGACCCGTAGAAATATTGATCCCTCGATTGCAGCAGAACACGTTTTCTTCTACAGGACGAAACTTATAACAAAATTTCATTTCCTGAATTCTTTGACTAAAAATCATCAACCAGAGTAATACAATAATTATACAGGTCTTCACAGATTCAAGATTACACAGAAATAGAGGCTCGATGCAACACGCTTGGAGAGAACAGAACGCATCGAGGAAAGAATGACCAGTAATTTTTCCAGTATCTATCCCCTTTCACTTCTTGTGCCGTGAATCTAACAAAGAGATTGTAACGAAATAAAGATTCGATGCAGAATCAAAAGCAGAAACTAACTGCAGGGTGTACGAAAGAAGAACTGTTAAAACCGTGTCAAATTGCCAGCCCTTGTCTTTGCTCTATTTATTTTACCTTGGAACCCATCACCCTTCAAACCCAATCGAAATATATCTGAATAGATTTTCCAGGATATAACATTGGAGACTTGTTAAGAAACTAGTCCTTAATATTGGCGTTTAAAAAAAAACATTCTTTGGATCCGCCCCGGCCTGGTCTTACGAATAAATTCCGAAGACCAATCTAGTTACGCTTATGTTTCTATAAATTATAGAGTGACAGGTGGTAAACCCACTTTGTCGACTTCCAACTAGCGGAAACAAAACAGAATTTGAGCCACATGACGTAATATAGATTCGGAATTCTTTAACGTAGATCCTACGTCAGTGGATCCATGACGTTTAGTCCTTCGAAATATCTTGAAACCAAAATGTTTATGCCCTGAAAAATACATAGACTTTTGACTGTGTTTGAACCCGTAACCACTGATCCAGAGGCTGGCATGTTACCTCTGCAACACAGAGGCAAACTTAAATTGATATGGTTTTCGTATTATGCATGATATAATTGAGCTTTGAAGTATTGCTATTGTATCAAGAATCTTACCAAAAATATACCATACTTTAATTATTATTTTGTATGTATTGAAATTGGGTATGTTGATTTTTATTCTAACCTTACGCTCTTCTGTTTGTTTCAGATATCCTCCGAAACGTGTTTGATATTCTTACTGATGCCAATGATAGCAGGTATTCAAGAATGTTGATGAGATACATGGTTCTGTTGCATATAATCACCAACTCTCTTGATAATGAAGTATCTCGACAGCATTGGGCAAGAGAGCTGCAACTGCCGACCCCGCCAGACATGACCATAGAGTCTCTAGCGGCAGCGTCTACCGCCTGAACAGACGAAAATAGTCACAATAGAGGGTAAAAAGCCATCATCAAACACGAGTAAAGCAAGCGAGAAGCGTCGGATCAGACGAGCATCATTTTGCGCGGGTGCCGTTGTCATGGATACGACGCTAGGACGCCGCGTAGCGGCCGCTGTGCGAAGCAGCAGCAATTTCGGCGTGGGAAGCGCAGGCGGGAACACCAATATCATCGCGGCGTCTTCCTCAAACAGTCACAATACAGGCGCTGCGTCGACTACTGGGACATCTGGTGTCGGAAGCGGGAGTTTATCGTCTTCGTCCACAGCAACAGGTTCTAGGCTTCGCAGGCAAAGGAGTTACGAATGGCGGGAAAGACAGTACAGCACGTCGGAGGATGAGAACGTGGTGATAACTGCGACTGGACTTCACGTGGTAGGACAGACAAGAACGAGTAACGCTAGCTTGCAGTCTACCGGTGGTGGAAGCAGTACTGGCAAGCAGAGGACAAGTCCTACCCCTGCCGTGTATGCTGCCGGCATCGCATCTCTTCTTGCCGGATATTCCAGTGAGTAACAACCTGTTGTCATGCATGTGTTGTCTGTTGCTATAGTAACGGCGTGCTTTCAATTGTTACTCACTTGTTGATTGTAGCCTATCATTGCTCTGCAACCACGAAAAGTGAATAGTAAATAGCTGTAATAGCTGATGGTGACAGCAAATCTAAGGAATATACAAATACGAATATGACGAGTATACGGCGTGTCAGCTAGTCGATTGCAATTTCAAGCATATTAATGTGAATTATATAGTAATTGAAACAATTATAATAATAATGTACCTGTGCGTAGTTAATACAAAAATTTCTCCCCGCGAAAGCCCTATTTCGTTCCCCAGTAGATCCTTCTGGGATGTTTGCTGGAAAAAACATGCCCAGAACAGTTTTCATCCTATTTGTCAAACACCCATATTTACTCTATTACTTATAAATCACAGGTTTGAAAAGCATGCACTTTCCTGCACTTCACTTCATAAAGTTCCCTCATCCTTGAGGAGGCCAGCTGAGACTGAACGGATGGTTATGTAATAATAATAATGATGATGATAATGATAATAATAATAATAATAATATTATTAATAATAATAATAATAATAATATTGAAATGTCATATAACTATGATAATATGATTTTACCATTTATTAATATGAATCATGATTTTAACCAATACCACTGGGAAAAGTAAAAATTTTCTACAAATATGTCATTTTTCCGTTAAAATGAAACTGATTATAGGCCTATGCTTCGTTGATACAAATTTTAAAAAAGATTTTTTTAAGTTTCCGTGAGTCTTCCGTAGTTGTATGTACGTATTGAAACATCGATTCAGATCGACTGCCGCAACTCATTACGACTTAAAAAAATACACATAGTAGAAAGTTCAATGTTGGAATCGATGATTATTTTGATGAAAACAAGGAAAAATAGAGTCACCACATATTAGTAAATTGAACTTGGATAATATAATAAAACCTATTTCACATTTTAACACTAAGATGAAATAACATCGTAAACTGATTTTTCTTCACTACAGTTCTAAATTCTGATGGTAAGACTTGTTATGTGGAAAGTGTTATTACTTTGTGAGAAAAACCACTCCACTTTGCACCAATTTGCATCGAAATCATTGGAGAAAAGATGTAGTACTCATCTTCCCATTAAAAATAGCTTTAAGAAAGTTATTGTTGTTGTTATTATTATTATTATTGTTATTAATATTTCCATTTCCATTTGGTATACTTTTTCTAATATTTGTTTAAATGAGTGAGATCGCCAATGTTCTATTATCGTTATTACAAATAATGAGCTAATTATTTCTATTCACTGTATATCTTCCATTTAATAATACTTACATTACAGCAATGACATGAGTGATATACCTAGGTTGTAGTCTCTCTTTACAACCGTATCCCATGAACATTTAAAATAGGAAGCCTACATATGGATTGAAAGCGATATATTGGGATCTAAAATAAATCTCAAATAGTAACTCAATATTCTGGGTATGGAAAGCGTTTGAAATAAATGGAAATTATAATATCATTTCATACAGATATAAATAGCAAAGGGTAAGATAAATGGTTGATTAATTAGAATAAAGTAGGGTTTCAAATCACAAAATTTGGTACTTCTGGATTATAGTCAGTACCATTTAATGTATTCTCCTCCCTTTGTTTTATTAATTAAATTGGGTTTAGTTTCCTTCAATACGCAATCCGCACAGTTTCGCCCCACACTAAATAGGCTACCATCCTCCGATTCTAAGTAAATGGCAGTTCGGTTAAGAATAGTGTTATTAGTGTTAGTTACATATAGAGGCACGTTTGTTGCATTTAGGTTAGAAATATTGATATTAGTGATGGTGACATGTAGCGCTAGGTTGGTGGGAGTTGAGTTAGCTACAGTCTTATTATTGTTGATCATCAAGTTTACAATCTCAGCCATTTCCTGTTCAGAGACTGCCATTTATAGGTTAGAAAAGCTACATCTTTATGGTCATTTTCCTGAGTTTCGGACATTTTCCAGAAATAAAAACTCAACGTCTGAATTTTTTCTGTGGTTTATGAAAAAAAAGCTAAAAATCGTCTTTTGTGTGAATAAACTTGGGCGTTATTATGGAAACCACTCTCATTTAATATATTCTATCACGGAAGAAAAATTAAAATGATTATTTTTTCTATTCTTACAATTTCCCCGCTTTCTCTAGTATCAGCGATAATATTTTACGTTGATACATTTTACAACGATCACTAAATACTTCTAGAAATCAGCATCGCGTATTAAAATATAAGAGTAAATTATTATCTCTGATTACATACATATCTGCGTTAGGCCTATCTATTTCTCCCATGCGAAAATAGGAAATGTATGACTGTAGTGTTTTGCACTTCCTTATCGATTTACTCGAAATGCTTTTGGTTACTCTAGTTGCAGTAATACTGTAGGTAGGCATTATTATAACAGATCTTTCAAGTGGTAAAAATACACTGGAAATACATCCAGGATAGGTTCCCACTTGTTGCTTTCCAGCTATTCGCTTTCCGAAGAATTCCAGGCAATGATTTAGTATGGCTATATGGTTAAATTGTTGCAAATGTGTTAACCAAAAAAGATTTTACAAAACATAATCTTTTTCATGCCATTATATTATCTGATATATTTTACGAGTTCGTCTTGTATAACGAAAATGATCTTGATATGTTAAATTAGGAACAAAAATTATTTCCCGTTTTAAATATGCATTTTTTTTTTACTGGAATTACGAATAAATGAACGAATAAATGAATTAATTAATTAATAGGACGGAGGAATCATATATGATTTACTTTTTGTGGTATAGATATGTTGCATAATCATGTTATTTATCGATAGTATAATAGACTTCGCTAGGGGCCGTAGAGCGCTTCAGGGAAGACATTTGAAGATCAGTAACCCTTTTCTGCTCAAATTTCCAATTTATGGCATACAACCTGTATCGATCTTGCAACCACTGTACAGGTGTCGCTTCCTACGTCACACACCGCTTTCCTAATTGGTAAGGATGAAGTATGCCTTACCCATTAGATCACGAGTAATAAGGACCACTAGCATTCTCCAGATCAACAGTTGCGTGCAGCAGATTAATTTTTCCACATTGAAAATATTAATTTTACCCTTAATGAACTGTAAATAACTGGTGTAACTTCTGTGAAGGGTAAAAATTTTGCCTAACTTTAGTACGAGTTCAAATTCCCTTTAATAGGAACTAATATATGAGCATTGGATTTCAAATACTTCATTAGTGAAACGCATAAATTAATCCTTATGGGACCTAAGTTACTCTGTAATGTATTGTTAGGCGATGTTTCCCCTACTATCCAACACGTTTTAAGTATAGTCCATCATAACCGCTATAGGCTATATATAATATATATATATATATATATATATATATATATATATATATATATATATATATATATATAAACACACACACGTTTGTATATGTTGTGATCATAAGGTAGAACGATGTATGAAGTGTGAATAACCCAAAAAAAATGTTTCGTTTTTACAACACGTTATTTGTTTTTAATGTATTTTTGTATAAACAGGGTAAAAAAACTCCTGCCCTGTTGTGTACGGCGCTTTCTGTTTGTATAGCTACGGAAATTCTTCTCATTCATGTAACCAAACTTCGGATTCAACAGTTTCGCTTGGATATATGGGATTTGTGTAAATACACGTGTGCTCGTCTCTGCATTTAAGAGATTACTAGACTAGCATCGCGGACAAGCTTTAATACTACAGACAAGTTAAGTAATCCCAGTGTAGTGATACTCAGTCATGTACATTATAGCATTAATAGATCATAATGCCCCCTAAAATGATTGCTAACAGTCACAGAAGTAAATAAATCAATAAATAAAAAGTGAATAATAGTTATTTAAACCAAATAACATAATTAAGCAATATAGATGTACAAATAATTAACCCTTGGAATACCAAGGGTGGGGGGACGTCGAGGCCCCTAACTTTTAAATGTTGTATATTTATCATAAATACTTGGGACAAAAAATCTGTAAAAAAATGTTGACAATGAGATATTTTGCTTACGAAATACGGAGACACTCCTGTAATATTTCCAGTAAAATATTAAAGAAAATGATTAAATTTGTTTTAGAATTGTAAGGAACCAAATAGCTTGCCGATTTTTTTTATATCCATAATGCATTTTCAATTCGATTTTCAAATGTGAATTACAAAATGTAAGGAACCGAACAATTTATCTTTCGATTATATTCAAAATGCATTTTAATTTCGATTATCGAATTTGAATTACTATAAATGAGCCAAGGCGAAACAGTACTGATCTTAATATACAGAAGTATACTTTCAGAGATTAGGCCTACACCACTGAAATGTAGGAAACAAAAATATCGGAAAAAACTTACTTTTCGTATTCGATATTAAATGAACCCCAAACCTGATCCATAGCCTAGTAGAGTTTTTTTTTTAAATTATCGGCACGAAAACAATATTTTAATTATGGGGAAATATTTGTTTTTAATTTAGATTAATTTCACGGAATTTCTTCTTGTATTTTTCGTCACTCAGAATTTTCAAAACAGTACAATCCCTTTGACATTTTTAATAGTTACGGTTTGAGTTTTGAAGAGTCAAATGAGAAAAGGATTTAAACTCTGTTTTAGTGCTGAAAGTCGTTTGAGTTACAGTTTTATACGCCTTTGGACATTACAAATAAAATTTAATATTTAGAAACGAAACTAACATCAACAACGATGATACATATTTGTATGTATGTGTGTGTGTGTGTATAAAGTTCGAATCCAGTCACAGAGATTATACTTTCCTTATAAAGTGGACACCGCGACAAAATCTCATTTAAATTGGTAGAGATTTTTGCTATTTAGAAATTTCTGTAATTGAAAATACTTTTTTTTTTATTACAAATGCTACAGCACAACCGCAATACGTATAGTACTGTGCTATACTCAGCAAGCTAGAACACGGGCATGCTGTGTTTTGTTCGGCATCCCGTGTTCACCTGTTGCAGAGAGCGTGTTCGTTCTCTCACAGCATGTCGTCTCCCCTGTAGGCTATATTGTACGTTCAAACACTAGTAGCGAAATTTCCTATTATAAAACTAGGTAGTATTGACAACATACTAACTCTTGCTTGCCTGACAAAGCCTTTAGCTAGAGATTAACATTAATTATAGAATAATAATAATGTTATTAATAATAACTAGGGACCGGATTTTTAGGTTTTTAAAAACACTATTTTAGGTTTTCCATTAAGTGAAATAGTTTTTTTGTCCAAAATATCGATTTCGGGTAGAATAATTGGTTTAATGGATTTGAATGTGCTACATAGGATTTAATACATAATTCTTGTATAGTTTAACTTAACAAAATTGACTTAAATTTGTGTAAACTTGCTTTAGGACAATATTACACAATTGAAGAAAGAAAGCATATACAACCAAATATGCTGTGAAAGTAAGATTCCCTCACATTTCCTGGTTACAGTATATCACTAAATATCTTTCAAGATTCTCAACTGTGAGTTGTATTGAATGACGTCTGTCATATACAGCATATACAGAGCAGACGTAGAAACCCGCGGAGTGCAACGTCATAAAATAACCTCAGAAGAAGAAGAAGAAGAAGAAGAAGAAGAAGAAGAAGAAGAAGAAGAAGAAATTCACGTCGTCGCCAATCCACTGCCGTAATAAACTCGATTTCATTTGTTTTGGTATAATTAACACGTATTCTTAAAACTCACAGTGTGACCATTCAGTATGAATAACAGGGAAGTACTAAAGGCTAACAAGCGCTTTAAAACACAGAAATCTATATCCTTGTTCATACACGACAACAATGGTTGTAATTACGAATATTTTAAAAGTAATACGCCGGTACTCTTACACTTCCTCTCTTGATACTGTCCATCCTAGACGACAATGGGTTGAACGAAATGTTGGTAGTATTAATTTCAACCCGACAAAAATTATTGTCTCTCCGCAAATTATCGATTTCTCAACTGCCAAACAAAAAAAAGTAGCCTAAATTAGATATTTTAGGTTTTATATCCCGTTTAGGTATATTTAGGTGATTATACCCTATTTAGGTATTTTTAGGTACCACAGAATTAATGTGGGTGAATCCTATGGACATAATTCGAAGTAGTGTATTGGCGCTTTTTGTTTTGGAAGTAAGGAAAAAATAGGTAAAAACCTAAGAATCCGGTCCCTAATAATAACAATAATAATAATAATAATAATAATAGTAATAATAATTCTTATTTGCTAAGACTTCATTACTTTTTTAAAGCATATAAAGAAATTTAGTCTAGCGCACCATTAAGGGGCAGTCCGTTTAAACATTAAAGAGAAACTTCTGCTAGAAAGACATATGATAGAAAAGGGAATAACAGTCAAAGTTTAGATTCAATTCGTGATGTATCCATGTAAGGAATTGCGTAGTTTTACATACAATAAGCCTATACTAATTACATAAAGAAAATTTGTGTTTGTGGAAATAATTCCAGTATTATTTATACAAAAACTCCTTATTAATGACAGTAATACGAGGACATGAAAATTATCATGGGTAATATAACGAGAGGTCCGGATTTCACCGATGGAATTTAACTTGGGAGAAATCTTCTATTAGTTTAAATCCTGTATATTTAAAATCTTAAATTTCCTTTACATCTTAATATTTAAAAACTTCTTAACATCTTATAGGCTATGCTTTTCATAAACGCAAAGCTAACGGATTAAGATCAGGGGACCTATAAAACAGTTATTATCGGGATAATTTGATCTTAGAATGTCAAAACATTTTCAATCGCTAAGTTTCAAACATTTGAGTAGCCTGAATTCAAGAAGAAAATTAATCAGTGCATATCTTCTTCTGGTACAACCATTAACTTTAGCCCAAAGGGTTAATAATATTCTTGTTCCCTCAACAGCCAAAATAATGTCACTCAAACCCTACACAGAGTACATTAAGAGAAATTGTAGAAACAGTACAAAAGCAATGTGACGCTTCGAGTTGCATCTGAAATTTCTAAGTGAAAATAACTTATATTATTGAAAGTTTCCTAGCAATTGAATTAACTTGAATGCACACTCGCAAGCTGTCTGTTTAAATGTAATAATATTTTAAAAAGCTTTTGTAAAATAAAATACATTATAGAATTTACGCCATATTCTACAAAATAAATAATAAAAACATATTTTAATGCTTGATGTACTTTACACATCTAGTTCCTAATCTTTAAATAGGCAGCTTAGGATAAAAAAAAAATCCTCTATTTACATTTCTTTTTCATTTTTATTTTCAAATATCGCAAGTATTTTTTACAATTCCGAAGCATTCTGCATAATGTTTTTATTAATGCTTTATCTTTATATTGTTATTATTATTATTATTATTATTATTATTATTATTATTATTATTATTATAGAATCAAATAGGCAGGTCAAAATATATACACTTGAAAGCAGCTGCTGTTACAGTACATTCTCAAAATTCATCACTTATATATTTCATAGGGTATGAACAACGTTAGGATAGGCCAAACAACTTATAATATATATTATAATACAATATATATATATATATATACTTTGTAATTAAATATAACCCTAACATAAGACTTGTAAAGTAGGGTTCAGAAGGTATGGAGACTCGTATAATAACCATTGCCCATAATTCGTATTCTCTTAGTATCGCGAGCCACTGTTTGTTAGCCATTAGACGTCAAATACAACCTCAAACAGAACCGCTCAATAAATGTTCCTTTTCGAGAGAGCACAAATGATGGGTGCAGCAACACATGCATAATTCATTACACCAGAATGTCATGGGCTAGGCTATTCTATTAGTCCCCAGCACGTCTTTGATCAGACCAAATACAATCCATCATTTATGTGTGTCATTTCTGTGAAAACTGTCACTGGTCAATTGACCTGATCTGAAGCCGTATTGTCGTTCTCTCAGTAAGTGAAATGAGTTTTGTGCTGTTGCTGATATCAAATACTATAGAGACAATACCGGATACTTACTGGTAGAGAAATGGGGGACAGATTTTGCAGCGCTCCTGGTGGCACAACCTAGAAACTTGGGGCAAAATTAATATATTCAAAACATATATAAACTGTAATATGCTATTCTGAGCCATTAGGTAGATACCCCTTATACATAACATGCCGAGTCTGGCTATTTCGGCTCTTCTATTAAAAACTGTTTAACATATATGTATCTAGATACTGCAATTGTATTCAGTAGTAGCAGGTTGGGCCGCTAGATGGTGCTCAAAATATTGTCCCCCGATATATCGCAAAGTGTCCTGTATTGGTCTAGATTGTATTTGCTGATATTAACTACACAGTTTTCGATTGAAGAAATACTGAAATAACGAGTTATATCGATTTTCTATATTGCAATGTTCTAAATAGTGACCGGTACTCAAATTATCATAACGAAATAACGAAAGGTCCGGAGTTTACTGATATATTCTTGGGATAACCTGAACCTCGAGTTTTATTTATTGATACTATTTAGCGAATACTTGCATAATTATGCATGTAATAAGTTAATATAACCAAGCTATTTCTGTCACTCTAAGCAAGATAGTTGTGGTGAAACAATCGATATATCGATCATCTCGACAGCGTCGAAAATCGCGACGTGTTGTTAATTTTGTATTGTTATTATATGAGATTTGAAATGCTTCACACCTATAAATAACTTTACATTATTCTCATATCTCCTTTTGTTCCTTGCAGCTTTTATATACCCATTTGCTCTGTTGAATTATTAATTGCTTACAATTTGTTTGATCAAAGAAGCTACATGTATGATGTTTCAGTGTTCAGTCCTTGTGAATTTACATAGTAACAAGTGGACTTAAGCGCGATAAAATTAAAGAGATGAAAATTAAACGATAAAATTATGACGATAGACACTTGCGATTGGTCTAAATTACACATTCTTGTTTTGGATTAGTCAGTATGCATGAGCTAAATAGTCCACGTAAATACTCGTTCTTGCACCTTATGTACAAACAGCAGCTATTGTCTTAAAGCAAAGATCTTGAACTGACCACTCCTACGGGCGTACGAATAAATCCTTATAACCTGTTGTTTGTTCGGCAAGGCCATGAGGAGGTCAAGAATAACCATTTTATAACCAGTAGTTTACGTATTGTCTGAAACTGCCACTGGTATCTGAACTAAATGTAATTCGAATGTTTATTGAGTTCATACGGTATGTAGTTTTCTTGTCTGTCAGAAATTATGATTTTTGTGGTTATTAAATTTACCTGTATATTTTAGTTGCATTATATTTTAGTTTGCATTTGTGCAACATATTACTTATTTGGTATTATCAACTTCAGGAAATCGTAGGAGGTAGTAGTCTGTTTTCCTTGCATTATTTAACATGTTGCTTTCAGCCATTGATTAACTGATGTTCATGATCGTATAACTGACATTGACAGTAGAAACCATTACGCCCAACGGCAACATTGAACTCGGTAAATTAACTCAAACCTAATTCTGGGAAATAGATTTTCACATGATTTTCCGGGAGAATAAATATATTATTAAAAATGCTTAGACCGGAAGTGGCGTAGGCCTATATGGGAAGAAGGTACATTTTATAATAGAATTATCATCTACTTTCTGAGCAACGGAAAAATGAAGTGATGGAAATTATTTTTTCCCTCAAAGTAAGTCGATGGTACAATGAGATGGATGTTACGGGAGAGTGTGACATCTCTAGAACCTATATGGACACATTATTTGCTAATATTGTGGTGTAAGGTTGTACGAATAGATGCGATGGAAATTTAGCAGCACCCTTGAATAATAGATATGACAAGATATGAATAACATTTTACGACAAAATACTCACTATCCGAGGGAGAATACGACAAGGAACGGATGGAACCTTTGGGAAATATTGCCCATTCGTGCCGAACTTTAAGGAATCAATAGAGTGGCACGATGAAGTCGCGTATGGACCTTTATGGCTGTGTTGCTTCCTTCACTATCCTATATCTAGTACCCGTATTCTGCATTATACAAACGTGCATTTGTATATTTAAATTTTTTTAAATGGTCCCCATGAAAGATAGTTGTCATGTCGTAAGCTCTATCCCTCCTATAAAGATGAATGTAGAGGGATATTATCATATTACAGTACCGTACACATTATTTAGGAACCATAGTGAGACCGATATAGTAAAGCGACCTCTTTTTTTTAAAGATTAACGTATTTTACTTCTGGTTCTAAGAGACGAGGATTTATAAGTTGTAAATTTATAGGTTCCAAGAAATTGATGAGCTTCTATAAAGGTCCACAGCAGGCGCTAGTTTAGTATCAAGAAAAGCAGCCGAAGAAATAAGATGATCACAAAAATATGAAAGCCAGGAAAAAGACGAACTGAAAGATAAAATGAAAATGGAGAAGAATCCTTGTTAGCCCATAATAAGAGCTATGATTCTTAAGTACAAACTATCTTCTGATTTCTTTGCAGCAAACAAAAACTACTACTTGAGAGAGACGAGAAACTAAAATTACAACTTCTGATGAGTAGTATTCATCGCAAACGAGGCCCATTCTCTGCTTTCTGATTATGCAGGACTGGTAGTCTACACAGCAAGGAGGAGCGCCGGATAAATAAGAAAACCAATCATTTTCTTTCTGTTCTCAATTTCTCAATCTCCTTCCCTTCTTAGCCATCAATCAAGTTCGGAAACCTTAACAGAGCGAGCGGAGAGAAAGAAAAGCCCTTTTCCGAGAAACTCTATCAACATCTCTCCAAAATTAAACTCCCGAGTCTTGTCAAGGCTTCTTCGGAGTGGATGGGCGAAATTAAATAAATTCACAGATTAAACAAGTACTTCGTTGTTAACAGTGCGCAGAACTACTCAGAGAAGTACCTTAAAGAAGTGGGTTTTAGAGAATCTGTTTTATAATTTTCTTCCACTCTTTCCTGAATTGCCCGATTTGAGTACATTTTAGCTCAGCGAACTATGGAGTAAACAAATTTTGCAAATATTATATTAAAATGGTCATTGGACATGAGGAGAAATGTAATAATCATCCGCCCTCTATCGAGGGTGACTACAAGGATCCAGAATTAAACCTTTCAGAGCGGAATTTATACACTAATCAGCAAGTAATCAATTCGACGTTTGAAATCTATGAAGAAAATTTCAGTAAAATAACTAATCTTCATAAATAACAACCTTAACACGTGGACAAAAATTCCTACGTTTTACATAAAGCAATATTCTATTAATCTCATATCCCTACTTTTTGTGAAGAGTGGAATTTATACGTCAGTAGCAGTAAAAAGGTTAGATACAGATAGTTCAACAATATTTTTCATATGTTTAAAAACAGGATAAAATCGTAATATTATTTCAATTTTGTATAGAAAATACTGTAGAATTTGAGTTGAATCTGTACTTCTTTTTAAATTTCACATAGATTAAAGGCTGAATTTCTTAAAAGATGGTAAGTAAATTTCTATATCATACCCCGAGTGCCAAACAGTAAGCCTCTAACAACCCATTTAGCCGAAAGAACTGTTTATTTGCTGCTCAGAAAGGACACACATGGTACGTTTAAATATCCTATATAACCTGTCTTTTTCTTAATAAATTAACACTTGAAGCCTGATTGGTGTTCCTTTCGAAATGAATAGTTGAGTCTGATATCAAGCCACCAGTTTCTGATTGGGAGTAAGTAATTCTGTTCTGTGAATAAGGGTATCGTTCATTTTAGAGCAATTTCTCTTCTAGTAGTAATTACTCGTAGAACAGTCGAATTCGGAAAGTTGCTATAGACCTAGGCTGTGAATAAAAATAATTTTTCGTTCTTATAGAAGAGATATTGTCGGCCGCGGTGGTCTCGAGGTAGCGTACCCGCCTCTAGATCCGGGATCAAACCCGGCCGCGGTCGATGGATTTTTCAGGACGTAAAAATCCTGGGCACGGAGTCCTCCGGGAGGGACTTCAAGCTGGGGGTCCCGTGTCGTAGATCTACGGCACGTAAAAGAACTCCAAGCCTAAATTAGAGCCTCTGGACAAAATTTCTCGGCCCTTTCACGTCCAAGAAATACTTTTCCAGAGGGGGGTTGCGAGGCGATGGGATTACCACCTGTCCCTCTACCCTCTCTCGGAAAATAAGCATATCAAAATTAGTATAGGTAATGAAACCTCCGCTTGGAGGCCCCTTCGCCCCACCTGGGGATCATAGGGTACTAGATAGATAGATAGATAGAAGAGATATTACTTCCTTATTTTTGTAATAATTTTAGTCGGTAACTCAACTCACAGGATTGTCAAATATATGTTTGGTTTTCCAGGTAAGAAAATTTATTAAGCTCGTTGAGATAACATGTTGATAAATGTTTAGTATATATAGAATCTCTCACGTTTTGAAGCTAGCGTAAAGAACATTTTTGATATTGTATACAAATTTTGAAATATCAGTAGACCTATTTTACTATGTTCACCTTGAAGCAGTTTCCTTTCATGTTCTCACTTATTTGTTTCGTTTAAGTTATGTCTTACTTTGGGGTAACCAGTCAATTTCTTCTAGATGCAAAGCACTCGTTCCATCGACTTCTCCGAATTTTAATAATACGAAATAGAAAAGTTGTTTTTACGAAAGAGTATGTTAAAATTTATTCAGAGTAATTTTTCTAGAGCAGATACATCTTTTTAATCATACAACCCATTCATGATTTCTGAAGTAAAAAATTAAAATATCCCTTTTTGCTTTGTCAAAGAGTGCCGTTAGAAAGCTATCATTACTGGACTCCGTTTTATTAATTAATTACATATTGAAAATTGAAAACTCGGAATGAAATGACAGGATATATTCACCCAAGACCAAATCACAAACTGCCAACAGCGGTTAAAATCTCATTTGTAGTACAATTATGTTGTTAGCACATGTGTAACTTATCAGTCGTAATTTTGTCAGTTTCAGAATGGATTTCACTGCATTGTGGTTTTCCCTGTTGCGCATAAAATCAGAAAGGAAACGTAGAAAGAAATACAGAGCCCGTTCCATATTAGTCAGAAAACTCTGAAAGGCCAAATGCTCGAATTAATAACAATCTTGAATGTAACTTCAGAACATTCAACCGAAGTGACCAGAACATCTATTTTAATATACGGGGTCGAGTGAGTGTACAACTCAGTAGGCCTAATATGAAAAAGAAAGCGTTTCATTAACGCGTAAAAATTGCGTTGTCTTATTGCTTAAGCAGATTCTGTGACCTTTTCTACAGTAAACTTATAGTGACAATGAAAGGTCGAGGTCCGAAGGTAAAGAGGTCACAAAAATACATTTCTTTGTTACACTCTGTAACAAGAAGGTGTAGAGACATTAATATTCATTAAGTTTCTTCAATTACCATACGGTGCTTATTTATGGTTTGAGTTTTATCACGAAAATGCTTCACCATCCTTCTTACCTACTTATAGTTGTGGGAATAGAGCATGAGAAAATAAATTTCTTCCTTGAGAGTGGATATTTTTAAGTGTGATAAAACTTTATTATAGTCTACCTGTAATCTGGGGCGAGGAGCTGTATTCTGTCGTACCTTCAAAACATTTCAAAACATAACACCTATTAGACCCATGATAAACAGTTTGTATGTAATCCTGAAAACAGAAATAGTTATTGAATTTTGAAATATCGGGATCTTTTGACTAATTTAACCCTTTTTACCACATTACCTAAATTTATTGAGGTACTCATCCAAATCAAGCATTTGCTGTTTTGTCTTTGGCATTCCAGCTTAGATTAAGCGACCGCCTAGAAAAAGCAGTGAACATCCCATTCTTTCCCCCTTAACCTTCCAATGCTACTGACTATAAATTCGTTAACTGTTTTGTCTTTGTCATTCCTGCTTACATTAAGCGACTACCTAACAAGCAGTGAACATTCCATTCTCTTCCCTTTAACCTGTTCAATGCTACTGACGTATTAATTCGTCACCAAAAAAAAAAATGTATAAAATCAGAGTTATAAAATCAGTGGAGTTTGCTTTATATAACATGAGAGGATCCTTTATTCATAAGTTATGATTGTCATTTACGGAAACCAGATATTCCACTGAATTCTTTTAAATTGATTTAAAACGTAGAACTTACTGATGGTTTCATTTGATGATTATGTACATTAAATCTTAAATTCAGCTCTGAAAGGGTTAAAAAACAATTAAACCGTCGTTTAAAGTTCTGGTTTATATGGGCAGCTAATTACTGTTCATAAATATTGTATATAGAATATTTCAAACAAATTTTATGGATCAGAATTCAAAGATTGTTGTATAAATTGTTAGCAATGTTTTCCCATTTTTGCGCGCAGTTCGTAAAAGTTGATTAAGTGTATTCTTCACGTATCAGACATAATATTTTCTCACTTTTTAAAATTAAAAAATCTCATTTTGAAAGTTTAATGTGGCCAACAATAAAGGCCCGTTGTGCTGTAGATCAAAGAATTTCACTTCAAGAATCATAGCAGTACAAGTTTTCACAAGGTAGATATATTTTTAAGTCATTGAGTTTGTGGTGCTTCATATAAATTTGTCTTTACATGAAGTTATGGCCTGCATAAATTTCTTGCCAGACCTCTATACACAATACCACATGGGATGTCAATATTTCTGCGCGGCCACCACACGCACCTAAACTGGTCACCATTCATCTTGTCAGTCCTCGCAGATCCTTGCAAGAGTGAACTATATATTTTATCTGGATCTCTTGAGATATTCTTTTAGAGTCAAATACTTGTATGAGCAAATGATTCAGGCATCCTATATTTCTGAATCAGTTCATTTCAGATAACATCAATTGCCGAGAGAGGTGGCCGAGATGGTAAAGTCAGGTTCAAATCCCTTGGCCGGTCTATTTGACATGGATTATTTCATGGTTTCCCCAATCATAAAGGAAAATTCCGAATTGAATATTACATACCATGAATGTTCCTCACCATTTCATCCTGTATCATATCTATTTAAATTAATATCAGTTGAAATTTACTCCATAAAATACACTAACAATAGAACATAATTGACACGCAGTAGTTCCATGGCCTACCCTACCGTATAGCTAAAAGGAGTATAAATACAGCTGAAATATAAACTCGTAATTTGTTCATGCTACCTAGTTGGCCGTCCACGCGTTGAAAGAGTTTTGCTTCTGATAGAAGTTTTGCTGTGATGCGAAATCTTCCAGTTGTTACTCCAGATGGTTACTTTTCATGGTATCTTCCGCTTAAGAGACTGACGATATAATTGTAAGAGATACATCCCGGCATATGGCAGATACGATTTGTTCATTTTTATTCTTATTACTGGCTATAAGGCGTCACCCGAGGCTACACATTGTGGAAGTTATTCCACCAAAATATACTTTTTACTAAGCTTCTATCTTCCTACATATGTATTTCAATGGCTACATGACATTGTTCTTGCGGAGACGTATAGAATGAGTAAGAAAAAGAAGAATTCCCAATCTTGTGGAGTAAAAACGTATCACAGACATGCACAGACAATGGGGACATACAGATGGATTTTATCTAAATTCCAATCCGGAATTTGTCTCTTATTTGACAGCAGAAGAAGAATAAGAGTTCGAAATTTTGTGTATGACGCTAGGCCACCTTCTAAGACATTACAAATATGCACAGACAGGGGCGGTAATGGAACATACGAGGTTAGTGTTATGTAAATTCCAATCCTGCATTTGCCTCATATTAGTCAGGAGGTCAAGACTACAAATCACCAGCTTATTAAAAGCATTTATCACTTTTTAGATTGCATATGATCAGTTGTTGTATTAGGTAATCCAACGAGAAGTTATAAGTTTATCAATATATTTATTTGATGAAACTCATAATCTCCAGTAGGATTTATTAAGCCATTTCCATGAACAAAATATAACGGATAATATAAATAATAATTACTTTCTTACTTTGTTGTCAATATTCTGTCAATATTGTCAATATTCTGATTGACCCGAGTTCTCAATGCACCTCAAGATGGACGGCGTCGAGGTAGTTGCTTACGTCAAAACGCTATAAAAGCACACGAACTGGCTTGCACCGAATCGAAATTGTGTTTTTAATCAATGGACATTTATATTATTTCAATTTCCAGTAAAGTTATATTGTATAAAACAATGTGTTTTCGTGATGATTAGTGGCAGCATGTGACGTATTAATCACCGCACGTTGATTCCTTACATGCCCAGTAACGAGCTGACGTTTTATCAGGTAAAACTGCGTCCTTTGCTATCCGAAGAAGGATATTATTAGATAAACGATAGTGATTCATCTATATCCGAGGAATTGCTAAACATTATTGATCAATATCAAACACGCGTCGTATGAGTGAGATAGTCATAAAAAATCGCATCCTTGTGTTCGTAGCAAGGATATTAAAATATAGTCGACCGAGATTTGTCGGTATGCTTCATATAAATGGAATATTCATAATAAAAATTAATTACCTTTAGAAATGTCATAAATCGTCTGCTTGGAGCACATTAAAGACGTTCAACAATAACGTATGAATTGAAAAAATTAGAAAACCCAATTAACAATAATGAACGAAATTTCATATGAATTATATTAAACTAAACTCCGTGGCGCTACATCCCTGGAGGGACTTGGCCTACCACCCGACCGCTGCGTCATCTCCCGTAGGCAGATGGCAGGATTGGGGGGCATGTGGTCAGCATGCCGACACCCACGGCCGTTATTGGTGGTTTTCATGACCGGAGCCGCTACTTCTCTATCAAGTAGCTCCTCAATTTGGAATCACGAGGCTGAGTGCACCCCTACCAGACCTCCCTACCTCAGAAAAATCCGAGGAGGTACCGGGAATCGAACCCGGGCCGACGGATCTGTAGTCAGCGACGCTAACCACAAGACCACGCCGGCGGACATGAATTATATTAGGCTATATAAATATATTATAATTCTACTATAAAGTTCTATCTCGTAACAAAATTAGGTATTTAATGCATTTTGGAAATTTCACCTATGCATATGCTAGTATCTAAAGTTAAAATGAAAATTCGTACATACAATTTTACCTCTAAGTTCCCGGATGCAGATCTAGTAGCTTTCATCGATAAGGAAATTTAAATAATATACTTTATTGTGTATGGTTAATAAGCTTTTTCATCTCTTTCGTAGCTCCACCAGAAAGAGAGGTCTGAATGAAATTTTTGAGCAGTTGGCCTACAGCGTTTATAAGACTATAATGAAATAGGAAACGCAATTTAATATTCGATATCAAAGCTGGCGATTTTGAATACATTTAAACCCGATAAAAGCGTGCTTCCAATTCTATATAATCAGTGAAGCGTAGTGTCAGGTGAAAATGCAGCTCTATTAACTTCGGTTCACATAGCTTATAACTCCCTGATATTATGAGCTACTCGCCATATTAATGGACGTTAGTAGCGCCATGCTGGGATCTGAACCCATAGGTCAAGGCCATTGGAGAGCAAGGGGGATGTGGTTAATTATATGCTTCACTCATGGATGTAATGATAATTATTAGTAATAGTAATAATAATATTGGCTATAACAACAACAACAACAATAATAATAATAAGAATAAGAATAATGTTCCATGTCATAAGTTATATGTTGTAGGCTAAGCCTATTAAATGTTAAGAATTTGGCAACATCTGAGCTAGCTTCATGAGGTGTAATATTGTATTAATTTCTCTTGGAAGCATATTGGTCACCGTTTATAATAAAGCCTTGCTTTCCTCTGATTTATAAATTTACTTCTCTCTTATATAGTTGAAGCTTGAGGCCTTCTCTTCCAGTAACAAGAGGTGGATACATACCTAGATAATTTAACAAATAATTTTAAAATAGTTAAGTTTCAAAATGTTACATAATTACAATCATATAATCAAGTATAAATGACAGATAAATAAACATTAAATTTATTTATTTATTTATAAAATTATCTTGAAGAGCAAATTAAGATCACATAATTAATCATTCCAAAAAAAAGTCATCACTGTTATATGAACAGAAATCACTTAAAATAATCTTAACATGTTTCCCAAAACCCCTGGCATTATTCATCTGTTTAATTCAAGCAGTTAGGCGATTATACAGTTTAAGACCAAGCACCATAAATGATTTATTAAATATACTTATTCGATGAGAAGGTGTGTTCGAGGCGTCTCTATTCTAAGTGCTATAAGTACGAAAGTTTCCATTATTATTAATATTATTTCTGTTTACATAAATTACATTTTTTAAATAAACCACATATCGTGAAAATCCTATATTTCTTAGAATAACTTCTGCAAGCTAATTCATTATGGTAAGTAGAAATAATGGAAAAACGATGACAAATTTTCGAAATAATACGAACATATAATATTATTTAAATACCTATACATTGTACATGACATAAATGTTAGTGATTTGTGTCTTCTAACTGGTTCGTGAACGATGTGATTGTTTGAGAGGCATTTATATCCTTAGGTAAGGAATTCCACAAAAGAATTATGCCGATGGTGAAGAACAAAGAATAAAATACAATAGGTCTATTTTAAAATGGAAAACACAGAGAAGAGTTTTTATGGGATCTTCTTCCGTGGTCGTAATATTCTGATAGGTGTCTGATGGGGTTTATGTGCAAAATGGTTTTTAGAACGTTGAAAGAAAGTTAGTTTTCTGCGTCCCTGAAGTGGTAGCCATGGCAAGAACTCAAGATTAAAAAGAAAATACGTCATAGTTAATAACAAGTTATTATAGAAGTGTAAAGGGCCAGAAAAAGGTGCTAAATAACAGTTTTAACTCCGAATTTATTAGATAATAGTAGAATATGTCTCATAATGATTAATGTTGTGTTTTGCATGGATTCAATGCACATAAATTTAGAACTTGTGTACGTGATATTGATGTATTGTCATTTTAAACTCATAAATTTGTAGTCTGTTCAATTATAAATATTCTGACATTTACGACATAAGGAGAAACATGGCTTTTCAGTCGTTGTAGTAAGACATTTTTACATTTGTTCGTCGCTAATAGCATATACAGCAATTTGTTGTGTGCCACAAATGTTCGTTCTTATATTTGTTGCCAGATCTGTCGCTCTCCTTGATTAATGGGGATATAACAGCCAGAATACAGAGGTACAAATAATGCCATTAATTTGTGTCCTGTGTGTAAATGTCAATATTACTTCTATAGTTAGAAACATATATAATTTTTCAGTCACTTGTTATTTCTCCATCCAGATGATTCAAGTAGTTAGCCTGTTTTATTTTTTCCTTTTCGGTTCACCTGTTATCTACCTACTTATCTTGTTTTCTATATACTTATTCATTTATTCATGGGAAATACAAATATTTATTTCTCCATCCGTCCATCTGTTTGCCAGTCAGTTTATTGATCTTCTAGTTACTGCTTAGCGAAAGAGGTGAAGTCATTGAACAATATTATGTATTCTTTTTCAAGCAAACTTGAGAAAATACTTTTATTCTGGCACAAAGATTTTGCTTAATATTTCCGATTCTACTAATCTTCCGACTTCATTGAATTAACCTTGGTTGTCTGTTCCGTGTTCTCATTTACTGTAAACTATTTCCATATTTTCCTGTGTAGTCATTGATCTCTTTTTCTTTAGGTTTATATGTATATTTATTGGAATTCTTTCTTCGTTCATAGGCCCATATGCTTTATCCATTTTGTCTATTTTTATATAATTAATTAATAAATTGGTTAGACCTAATTGGTGAAATTCTCTTAATGCGTCAAATCTTAATATTATATTTAGACAATTTATCATGCTCCCTTATGGATCCATAAAATATTCATGCCTACATATTTTTTGATTATGATAGGTATTACTGAAGATTCTTCTCACATATTCAAATTTCAGACATTTCACAAAATTATTTAAGGTATCTGCATTTTATCTGTCATTTATGAGCATGCGCTGAAAATTTGAAGTTCATGTGCATGGTGATTTAAATATCCTCGTTAAGGATCTTGAAGGTGGCAATAGGCGAAATGGAGAAAATAATAATACCAGCTTGAAATACATTAAAACGCACACCTGCTTCCCCATAATAATACTTAACTCGAATACCTTACATTGTTTGATTTATTCTTCTATGTAAGGTAAAATAACCTGCATTCTGTGAGACTATAATTAAATTCTTTCATTCTCCATGTTTCACAGAACTTCTTGTTCGTTATTCCTTATTGTATTGATGAATTCAATTCCTATGTTATTCCTTTGTTTGGTAACTTCTATAAGCAATATGCATTTATTTATATTCTATTCTTTTATTATCTGATTGTATTTTCTTTAGAAGACTTATTCTTTGTTTTGAAGATAAATATAAAGGAAAGCTTAAGCGTACGGTTGAAATTTGTTGAATTGTTGAATTCAGTTATGTTTATTTTACTCAATTAGCTTTTGATTTTAGTATGAAGCGACTGAATTAAAATTATGTTCGTATTACGCTTTTGTATGCATTGATTTTAATTCAGACTATAATTATTATTCCTCCCCTCTTCATTTTTATGTACCTTATATCCATGAAATAATAAATTCCCCCTTGAAAGTCAACAAATTTAAAGAAACAGCATTTTTTCTATGATCTGTGAATTACACGGTTTCTTATAATTTCACTTACAGGAATTTACTCCCTCTTTAATGATTTAGTACCACACAAGAAAGTATTGAATATTCTTGCCAAACCCACAGTGACCAGCATGAAACGAAATGGCCACGCGGAAGAAATTATTTTCCTATTTCACTGAAAGATTCCAAACTGAATGCTGCTTCCATTAAATTGAACAGATTTGAGTTATGCAGTAGCAAACAATCCATTTACTGAATATTGCAACAGGATCGTCCAGCTGCGACATTTAAAATTGTGGCTTTGGTTGGAGATATTTGCTGTATTAACATGCTACTCATATTGGGCATGTGTCTTTCCCTTAAAGCGTAGGCCTACCTTCTGTCGACCAATATTTCAACCCTTATCGTACGCTTTTGTTTTTATCTCTCTTTAAAACAAGGTATAAGCCTTCTAATGAAAATACAATCTCTCTCTCTCTCTCTCTCTCTCTCTCTCTCTCTCTCTCTCTATATATATATATATATATATATATATATATAATATATAAGAGGCTTTATCCTGACTGACTGAATGAATGCTTGACTGTCTGACTGACTGACTTAATGACAGAGAATCAACTCAGAGCCTGAACTATAATAGGTAGGGACTTGAAATTTTGACCTTACCTTCGTTTTATAAGAAAGGATTTTGCAAAATTTTGATTTTAAATGCCAAAAATCAAATGTTTTTGAGTATACTTAATCCCTTTTTACACGGAATTATCAAATCCAAATCACAGTTGACATGGCAACATATTGTTACCAGTGTTCTCAGATGGGTTTGGAAATAAATGAAATGTGACTTTAACAAATTAGAAAATCTATCAATATAATTCATGTAGTAAATAAATATTAAAGAATGAAATCCACGAAAATAACGCAGTCACATAGAGAATGCCCTGGACATAGAGAAAACAATACGAGGTATGGTATTATGTATATTATTGTATCGCAGGTTTTTGGGGAGAGAATATGAAAGTGATATTGCATTCCTGTTTAATTTCATCTCCAAAACGGTTTTATGGTAACATGAGAGTGAGAAATAAATATTCCTCAAAGACAATACAATTTTATGTTACCGGAATTAATGTTTCTTCTTATTTGAACCCCTACCAGGCTTGCTGTGTACAAGCGATGGGATGCAGAATTCTACATCCTCTATGACCCATAAAAAGCTATATTAAGTGTTTTCTGAGGGAATAGCTTGAGTGTGATAAGTTGTTCTTCCTATTTTAAATTCTAAATACCTATATAAGGACCTATAATTTAAAAATAGAAAGTCCTTCATTAGTTGATTTCCAATTACAAAGTAGAAAACCCGTGCGACGCCGGGTCTTTTAAGCTAGTGATGATATACAGTATTATTATAAATAATATTCAGTCTAAGAATAAAGTGGATACGAATAATAAAATTATGAACTTACGTTGAGATGGTTTAGTAGTAATAGTAGTAGCAGCAGCAGCAGCAGTAGCAGTAGTAGTAGTAGTAGTAGTAGTAAATGATTTATTTCGCCTGGCAGAGTTAACGCCATAAGGCCTTCTCTTCCACTCAACCAGGTTAAAAATACATACAATGTAGATTTACACTAATAAACCTAGTAATGGATAAGAGACTAATACTAGGGATAAGGCTAATCATAATCATTTAATTAAGTAAAAAGCATGAAATTGACATTGGCTCTTTTAGAACCAAGCCACAGATATAACCTCTGGGCTATCGGTCAGAAAGGAAATTATATCCCTTTGCAGTACAGCCAGCTCCGCCTGTTAAGAACGACTAGACTACGTGCAATACACAGCTGTCGGAGAAATTGCCGCATAACCGAGGAGTGTATTAAGTTTCGAAAAGGATTGATAATTTCTTTCAAGTTGAAACCTAACTGAAACAATCTCCAAACATAATAGTATTTGTCATTTCTCCTTCTGTGTTAAGAATATTTTTCATAAAAAACGTACAGTTTCATCTTTCGTTAAAGCTTTAGAAACTAAAATAAAAATCATTTATCATACCTTACTTATATGACCTATACCATGCAGGAAAACAGCTAAATTACGCATGCAACTATGCTCTAAAACCTCAGCAATAATAGTTAAACATTTAAATATCTTTTAAAAGAAATAACCTCACTCTGGAGTGCTTTAAATGAATTTTACAGGAGAAATTCACTTTGAATTATACCTTCACCTTTCAAAACGTTATGAAAAGGAAAATAAAAAATATTAATATTATTACACACGAGTAATACAGTCTAGAAGGCAGTGGTATTATCAGTGTTCACAGTTAGCTTTGGAACTGCATAATCGAATCTGAGATAGTTTTCCCAGGCGGCGCTTTCTAATCGTGGAATGTACTCTAAAGCCGGAATTTTAGCTGTTCCATTAATTATTAATGGCTTAGTTTACGAATGATTCGCGTGCAAGTGTTAATAAATATAATTCTTTAATAATTATTATACTCTTAATTTATAATTTTTCAATTAACTATCGTGGGCGAAGCCGCGGGCACCTGCTAGTCAGATCATAAAAGATTAGTTTTTTTAATTTAAATTACATAAATACAAACATAATATATAAGTCCTGAAACACCGAAAGAGCAGGAGCTCGTGCTCGGGGGCAGATACATGCATATATTTACATTTGTAATAAATGAATATTATAATTTTTTTCGTCACCATGGAAACAGAACAGATCGTCGGCATTATACCGGCCTAAATAACGAGCGACCATTTTTGAAAATAATGTTTAATTTTGCTTTACGGATTAGGTCTCACCGTTTATTAAGTCCTGACGTTTCGGACAGTATTGACAGCTGCCTCTCCATTACACAGCACTTCGATTTTTTCAGTCATTATTCAAAGAAGGCCAAACCCGAAGACCCAAAATAAACATTTAACATATGGTACTTGCCGCAGAAGCCTACGTGCGCATTGAACGACCATTTATATATTTTACCTTAATTCGCCTATCTAGGGATATTTCCCACGAGCTTGCAAAATGGTCTTACAAAATAAATGTAACTTGTAAACTGGTGTCGTGCACTACATGGTGTTATTGCTGACAACAGCTGACATATCATTTAGCGTCATGTCAGGCGTTGATTGTTCGGCATGAAAACCATGGTGTTGTGGTGTTACAAAATACTCGTTCACTGTAACATCTAAATAATTATCTACATATCTGCTGTTTTAAGTATTAAAGTTTATAAACTAGTTGTTAATTTGAAACTACTGAAACAGCCACATTTTGTTTAGGGTTATCGTAAACATTTTCTTCACACGTATTTCATTTTAAAATGTCTAGATGGTATTTATAGCATTTGTAAATATTAGTACCGGTATTTAATATTGCCTCACGAAATAAATTTATTTTGCATGATAATTAGAAAAATGCGCAGTCACGCAATGTGGCCGTTACTCCGTACACATGATGAGAAAAGAGAGAATAGAAAATGCCATTTTTAGGGTAGAGAAAGTCGAGTACATCACATTTTCTATCATTCCTCTCGGACCAATCACATAGGCTTGTTGAAATTTTCAACTGAAACTCTTCTATAGTGTAAGACCGAGAGGAATCTTTATGTTGTATCCCAGGGGACACTTGACCTGGCAATAAATTTATGTCCTCATTGTTCCAAGACAGTGTTGCGGCCTCATAAATCAAGGGATCCCAAAGATCCAGCTTTAATTCAGAAGCCCTGTCTGAATCTTAATTGACCAGCATACTTGATATAGCGTAGTGACTTACTGTATCTTATGTACACTTTTATCGCAGCATACATTTTTCTTAGTAACACTAACCTATCACCAATAGTAAATAAGTTCAATAGTAGATAATTCTGTCCTTTGAGCGATAAGGATTGACAAGGATTGACAAGACAGAAATATTGGAGTTCCAGATAAAATTGTATGACTTTATTTTTCGTTAGCCTAATAAAAATAGGATTTTACTAAAATAACCAGTTTTGGATAGAATAGAATTTCGGTCTAATTATTAATGGTATTCACCAATTTCTGAGCTCGTCTCCCTGCACTTAACAAACAAAATAAGAAATCCTATGTAAAATTAAAAGGTGCAAACTACATTTTTACACTCCATTGTCGGCTGAGATCACAAACGCTTCAAAAATTTTATTTTATTTTGGGAGGTTCCTATCCCTTTACTAAACTTCTTCGAATATTTGCGAAATCCGTTTTACCACTAATAAAGCACTTTCTGCTTTTATGCCTTAAGTTGTGTAAGGTTCCGTGCTGTGCTTTCGATTCTTTCCATAAGATGAAATAAAGATGGATGTGATAAGATGATGAAGAGTCGAATTTGAGGCCAAAACTTCCGAGTTCATTATCCCAGATAGTAATGTCTGCGCTGTAATGTTCAGCTATACAATTCGACTCAAATGGCGTTTTAAACAGCATTTACCGTACTTCCGTATTGACATGACATTGACACTATAAACAAGATAGTAACCAAAAAACATATTTATAGATACAAAACACGGAATTTTTTGCCTAAAAATTTTGGAAACCGTCTAGGTTATACAAATGATTAACGCATAAAATTAATATCCTCATTCTCATAAACAGACCACTCTTTATTTAAGCAAATATAATATCAATAAATCAGCCATTGATTGTCATCAGTTATATTCATACTTCTGAGACTAATGGACGTGGTTTAGAAGAGATGTGTTCTCTTTTATCAAATCATAGAAATTCACACATGAAGTCCTGAATAGTTTTTTATTTGAAGTAATTATTTTATCTCACCTACTTCGAGCCTATTTCTTTAAGGTGTCCAATCACTTTTCATGAAATAAACACTCCGTCTAAAGGTGCAGAAGTTCCCGGGAGAAAGTACACAAACTTTGTCGAAGAGGTTACGTCTGTTTTTACTTTCTTTTAACTTGTTGGAAACGTCAATCCACTTATTTGCACCTTCAGTAATGTTTTTTAGTCTCTTTCTTTTCCTTCTCTCCTTTTCGAAATTTATGTGGTTTTTCGAGTCCAGGTGGGCACGGGCCTCAATATAAAAACTGTCCTTATAAAATACTGACGTATGACAACCCTGTTCTCATGCATTGAGCTTGCAGTAAAAACCAGATTCAGAGGTGAACTTATACTGGAGTAAAAATACATTTGTAAAATCTGTTCGATATTTCCTGGAACTTTGTCGGTCTGATGAGTTATTCTGATAACTGTTTTGCTCTGTTTTATTTATTAATTCGTCCAGTTGTATGTTTCTGCATGTGTTATTCATGCCTAGGCCACAATCAATAGTGGCGAGGTTGCAGCTGGAGTTCGTATAACTGCATCATCAGGTGTTACGACTAAACTTCAAGCATGAATTGCAGAGCAACTTCAAGTTAATACTGCAGTTACATCTGTGTTTATGTGGGGAAGGAACTTTCCTTCCAGAAAATACAGGTTGCGCTGACAAATTTAACTATATCTTTTAAAACTGGTTCATAGTAGTAACATTAACCAACAGGTATCGTTGGCTGGGTATTTAAGACACATACATTTCTGATCTTGTGGGTTCAAATCCCGGGTTTTCCGTGGTTTTTCTTCTCCTATTGAGATGGATACCGGATTACATTTTCATATCCATATATTTTTGTTGGGCTAACTGCACTCCCGGAACCTCAATTACAGGCCGTCACAGCAACTTTTCGGTATATTTGTACCTTTGCGCCATTTTCCGTTCTTGTATGTCCTTAATCAATGGGGAAATGTGTATTTAGTTGCCTGTTTCCTTAAGCACCAATAGAATTACATATTTTTCTCTTGGCTGTGTTCAGTCATCTTTCTCGCGGGGGTCGTGTCTCCGATCCGGTATTCACCTAGTATACTGTGGGAAACCACGAGGAAACTTCATTCGGATCCACTATTACGAGAGTTCACCCTTAGCGGCCCGGGCACTTTGGACAATTGCTCATTTTGTGCTCTGTCATATCCAAAATCCTTCCAAAGAACTTCTTTGTTATTCCTCATTTGGATTCTTTCAAGTGGGGGCTCGGTTTCGCTTTCAGTATGGAGCGAGCTTTCTGTGCCGTAGTACTGGTAGAAGGCATTTTCATGAAGCACAAATTTTCTTAACTGAGTCTTAGTTTCATCAAACATAGTTCCATCTTCCTGTTGATCGTCTATAACTTAGATTTTATCCACCAATATACCATTAACTATTAATTATGTAACTAAATATTATTAAGTATTTATCGTTTAATTAACTATATAATATTTATTATTTGACTAATGATAGTTAATGGTTTGCAGGCTGGTAGAACCAAAATTATACATGATGCTACATCAACAATTAACAGCCACTAAGTGCACCAATTCCTGTTGTTATTTTCACAACGCATTTTACAATATTAATCGTACCAATACATAAACATTTCCTCTTTTCGTTTCCAAACCTCAAGAAGGGGAGAGATGGAAGGAGAGAGAGAGAGTAATTAACTTACATTGAATTTAATTTAAAATTTTGCTTGAAGTACTGTATACGATATGAAGTTGAATCTACAGCTGCGATCTGTTTCTTGCCATGTTTAGTATAAGCAGTGACTGAAATGTTATTTCCTCCTTCGCAGAATATTTTCGTATCATTAGCATACAGCAGACTTCTTGCTGAGTGCAAACCTATGTTGCAGCTACTGATAAAATATAATTAATGATAATGAAAGTTCATTTGTTTTCTAAAAGGGTAAGGCTAGTCAAGATAAGAAACAGAAAATGCATTGCCTTTCTTGCGAGATGTCGGAATAGTTATTATTTCAGATATAACTCTCTTCTTCTTTTATTTTAGTTTCCTGAGTTCCTAGTTCTTTTAAATTGTTTTAAATTGTTCATTTGTATTATTGTTATTACTTATCATCATCTTCATTAATCATCACCAGCTATCTTTAAAATAGGATTTGTAGAGAATCTGAGTTACTTGATTCTGTTACGAGATGTCCGGAGTCCAAACTTCGTTTTACTTTAAGGTGGTGTTCCAGTCTCCGGCAAGCAGGTTCGCTTCAAACTTAAAGAGTAGGCTCCACTTGCTGTAATAAAATTTTTACTATACGTGACCTTTTCTGTCCCCACATAATTATGAGGATTCATAAAATTGCTCATCCTAGCTAAAGGTCTATACTATGGCAAAAAATTAGAATTGGCGACGGTTATTCAAAGTGTAAATGGCACAACTATGCCGATTTTTAACAGCTTATTCTTTCGATAGAAACAAATAAAAAATTCCAATACCGTCTTTGTTTCTCAGGAAAATCTTCCATCAATTTTTACCGTGCTTTGCTCTATGATTATTATTCGTACTGTACATTTTTTTAACGTCAACAGAGAAAATAATAAATAATACATTTTCGGTATGAATGTTCTGTTTGCAGTTTATTTAAACATAGTTGGCTGATTTCGAGCAAATGAAATACTATAGCAAGTTCTTTAAACAGGGGTCAATCAGTGAAACTGATTTCACCTGTAGTTCTATTAAGTCGTTCATTTATGTTATTATTAAAGCCAGGAAGTTAATGCTCTATCAGAAGATGAATATCCATGCAGATATGCCCTGTAATAGGTAAAAACATGCTACGGAACCAATGATTTGGGCTCAAGCTTTTAAATAATTTTATTGCTTTACGTTCTCTTGTTAGCTGAATTACATTATAAATTACAAAAAAAGAATAGTAGACCTAGAAGTTTTATAAATTATATTACAAAACGTTTCAAAAGCACGATCAATGCACCAAATTTTAGTAAATTGAAAAACTGTGAAGTAAAATGCGGCTTTAAAACATTTGGGTAAGTGTTCTCAAAACGTACACTTATCCAAATATGCCATATTTTTAAATAACAGAAATATGCAAAATATTTAAAATATGTCAGAAATACGCCGTTAAAAATGTGACAAATTAATAAAATAGAATGATAATTATTTCGCACTGGCCATGTGTAGGCTAAGGTGGGAATGTAGAGTCTGTTGGAGAACTTATTGCTTTACCGGAATGTTGCCTTGGTAGCTCAATTGGTAAGAGCTGCGGTACGTAAAGTCGAAGATCCTGATTCAAATACTGGCTAAGGCATTGAATGTTTCAGTCTGGCTCTACCTGTCCAAATTATTTTACACAAATATTTCATTGAGAAGTTAATATGATGCATTGTCGCAAAACGAACATATTATGTAGCCTATCAGTAGCCTATGCAAAATTAAAAAGTCAATTTTTTTGTTATTTATTTCATGTCTTGTACACATTCTAACACTATCATGTATTAGAGTGCGTTAATAAAAATATAATTATTTATTAACTTCATGTTCCTACTTATTATTATTCGGCTACTGTAGCCAGTATTGCCAGTAGCATAATAACAAATTCTCAATATTCAAGCATCACTCCCAACTAAAGCAGATTTTTAGCTAGTAAAAGTACCCCCAGAAAAAAAAAAAAAGATACTAGACTTGACAAGTTCCTGAAGGTCGTCTTTTTGTATACTGATCTCTTTAGGTTTCCCGCAATGTCTCAATGCAGGAGAAGTGGTCGCACAAACACGGCGTGCTCACATTTAATTTTGATTGTAGATGTAGAACAAGTATTCAACAACGTTAATATTTTCCCTCCACTCTTGCATTAACTACTTGAAATCTCCATGATTGTATGTATATCAAATCCACTTCCTGCATACAGGAGTTAAAGCAATAGTTTTCCAATTCCTTTACCAATTAATTTATGGTGGAAACGTTAGCTTCTGCGCATAAATCATTTATACATAAAGTATCCGATTCTCCTACTAGGTATTCAGATTCAATCCTATTGCGATTTTCTGAGTGTCGAATCCTTCTTTCACATCTTTTAAAATTAAACATGGTAGGGATCAACTTTATTTTTTCCTTCACCACCCTCGGAGCCCTTGAACATAAACCATACTCCACTCCCAACAACTTTTCTTGCTTCATTTCCCGTTCTTGTAACTTAGTCCTAAATCAATCGGGAAGTGTGTGTTGCTAGCTGTTCGCTTCAGAAATAATATAACTGTGTATTTTCTTTATGTTCAATTGTCTGTTCAGCGGGAGTCGTGTCTCCGATCCAAAATTCACGAGGGTTCACCCGTAGCGGCCCGGGCACTAGGGGTAAATGCCCAGCTAGGGACCAACTGTGGTTCGGATTCTACGGTGTAAACCTATTTACTGTAATAATTGGTATATAACAGGCTTCTTCCTAGAGCCATGTCATATACTGCACCAAGTATGCGCCCAATGACATTTTGCAGCAAACTGACAATGTGTGCACGGGTCGTGTTACAATCCTAGAAATAGACATTTAGCGTATAATAAGATAATATCGCTATAACCGAGCGAGGTGGCCGAGACGTCTTGGACTCGCATTCGGGAGGTTCCAGGTTCTAATCCCAGGGCCGGCCAATTTGACAGTGGTGTTTTCCTGGTTTCCCCAGTCGTAAAGGCAATTGTCGAATATTGCATATTTACATACCTTATAATGAATCATTCTTACCTTTTTATCTTGTATCATATCCATTAAAATTAATATCACTTAAAATCTACTTAATTAAATACACCGACAATAGAAACAATTGACAAGCAATAGTTCCATTGCCTATCCTACTGTACAGACACAGATCCCGAACTCCTGATTTAGCCTCGAAGCTAAAAGGAGTATAAACACAGCTGAATTAAAAAAACAAAAATAAAGATTGCTCTACGCAACATTTGAGACTATTTCTGGATAAACATTAGCATTTCTTACGACTAGTCAACGACAATGCTTTCCAAAATTATAGCAATAATTAAATGGATAAAAGAACAGTGGACTGTTCACTGATGAGTCTACATTTAATCTCCAACTTGATTCGCGAAGGATTCGCATCTGGTGAGAACCAGAAACAGTTTTTTCCCCGAAGACCTCAGGAATGGAGGAAGCTCTACAATGGTATGGAGAAGTATGATGAGAACTGGAAAAACGCATCTACAAGGGCCTATGGTAACCTCGCAAGGTTTAGAAGTTGTCGCTGCCCAGATGAGATCTTGGCACAAATTCTTATCTATTAGTAGTCCATCCATAACTTTACCGTTTATCTTAATAAAATATTTCATTAAATTAATTATAGGCCTAGGGATCTTTTATTGTATCACGTGGAAATTAACTACTTAGGCTATACGCTAATATTATTGGGAGAACTAATATAAAAAGAATTAACCTTTTCCCTGCTACTGAAGTATAAATTCGTCACCTAAAAATTGTATAAGAACAGATATATCGATTGATGGAGCTATGCTTATCGTTGAATGTTGAGAATACGTATATTTATTCCCGTATTACAATTGTTATTCATGAAAACCAGCTACTGCACTGAAATTTTACACCTTGCCTTCAAACTTGGGGTCCACTAAAATATATACTTGATTATTGCTTGTATTAGTGCATAAATTAAATTCAGAAAGGGATGGGTGGCGATTTTTCACATTCTTGGCTACTTTTAAAAAGAAATAGCGAACTGTCGATTAAATACGGCTAGTTAAAAAGTTATTAGTATAGCATTATAATCTCTAATATTACTTTCTCAAATTAATATGATTGCTTGTAAAATATTGTGCTTATTTTTAGAATAATATTATAATGACATCTCCGAGTGTATGTGCTTTAGTTTACCATAATATGCTAAGGCTAGAGTTAAAATATAATTCCAAAGTGTCCGATATGAATTCGTCCCTACGTTTCATACCGTCGTTTCGTTGAATTTACTTATATCATAAATATTTACTGATACCGTAGTGATACCGTCGTAGTGATATTTTCGCTACTTTTATTAAGTGCCAGTATGGTACTTTATGAGATTGTGTGTGGGGACGAAAAATGTCTGTCCGTCTGTCTGTCCGTCCGTCCGTCCGTGTGTCTGTACGCGCCATAACTGAAATACGCTTTTTCGAATTTTCATGAAACTTGGAAAACACATTTGTAATGTCCATGGGAAGAACCCTATTGATATTGAACGAAATCGGTTCACCGGTACCGGAGTAATGCCCAATTTAGTGCCTATTTTAATAGATTATGGCGCCTTTCTAATAGAAACTCAAATACTCAATACTCAAATACGCTGTATCGGATTTCCATGAAACTTGGTATACTCATTTATGACGTTCCTGAGATGTGCCCTATTGAATTTGAACCTAATCTGTTGACCGGTACCGGAGTAAACCCTAATTTAGTGTCTACTTTAAAGGCGCAATAACTCAAATACGCTTTATCGTATATTTATGAAACTTCGTATACGCATTTATAATGTCCATGGGAAGACGTCTATTTATAATGGATAAAATCGGTTGACCTGTTTCGGAGTAATTCTCAATTTAGTTCCTATTATGGTAATATACGTATTCGAAAGAATTTATAAAAAAAATGAAAATCAGTTATCTTGACAACACTGCCTATTGTTTTACTGGGATCTTATAAGGCCTTGGAAATTAAAATACAGGTAGCTATGACAAAAAAAACTATTGATTTACATGCTCTTATCCAACTAGACTATTAAAATGACCCCGGTGGCCGAGATGGTAACGCTTTGGCCTTACATTCTGGAGTCCATGGTTCAAAACCCGAAACCGGCCAATTTGAATTTTTTTGGGTATTTTTATGTGAGTGTGCGATTGTCATAATATCACAAATCTGTACAGTTCAGGTGATGCTGGAAGATTTTAATCTCATTAAAAAAACTAGACCTTTGTTCTTCCGTAAGCCCTGCTTCATGAATAAATCTGGAGCTTAACTTGGAAATCAATTTAAAAAAAAAAAAAAACATATTCTGCATATCATAATTGCAGTCATAACTGATTAAACAAAAACATACTGGCACTTTGTTACATCAGTTTACCTGATTTTATTTTATTATGAAATTGACTACAATGAGGTAGAAAATCCCGTAAAAGGGTTAAAGCTTTTATAGTAAAGCTATTTATTATGCTTTTAAAAAATCTCTAAATTAATAATAAGATTGCTTTGTTTATCGACAATTATAATATTACAGTTTATATATTTCTTATTTTTAAAATTAAAAACTTGATCGATGGAATATAATTAATGAAATCAATTGACCATATTATATTCCTCCTTAATTCAGATATACATAAGTTAAAGTGTTATCCATTGTAAGGAATCCCTTGTCCCGTAATTTCCGACCACAAATCTTTCTTCTGAATCACATACGAAAAAGAGAGATAAGAGCCTAACATTTTTTTCTGTGCCTTAGCCTCTATCTGTGAAACGCATTACTCAGTTGGAGGAGGGAACGGAGCCTGTTATCTATATTTAGCGAATACGCCCTTCTGTTGCCTGATTGCTCTAGCAATTATATCCTCTCCATTAGAGCCAGGTGACGGAAAAAACTATCCCTGGTACTGCTTACCTGTCCGTAACGAAATGCCATTTATAAAGGTGATAGCTGAAGGTAGAATTAGGAATAAGATTCAATGCTTGAAGCAATATTTATTATTTAGACCTAATATTTTAAGATAGCAGCCAACTTATTACGCCTGTTCTGACTACAGTGACATACAGCGTTTCAAAACATTTACGAAGTTGTCTACAAAAACGGAACGGAAGCGACATTGTATCACATGTCTTGATAAACATTAAATAATCTACCTTACTGCGATAGCTATTACTTCCTTACCCAACTTACTCAATGGCAATAGACAATTCCTCAGCAAGCTAAAGGAATACTATCTATTTAATGGATCCCGGAGTTTCATTGCCGCTCTTACATGAGCCCACCATTCAACCCTATTTTGTGCTAACTTCATCTAATCATCCCTCGCAAATCCTACTTTCCTTAAATATATTAAAATATTGTCCTTCCATCTACGACTAGGTCTCCCAAATGATTTCCTCCCTTCGGGACTCCCAAGTAAATTTTTTTGATATCTCTTTCCTACCCCATGCGCTAAATATATCTAGCCCATCTCATCCTCCGTGATTTAATTACCCTTATTATATTCGATGAAGAGTACAGGTTATGAAGCTCGTCATTATCCAGTTTTTTTTCCAGTCCCCGTTTAGGCCTACATCTCTCTTAGGTCCGAATATTTTCTTAAGCACCCTGTTTTAGGACACACTCAGATTATGTTCTCCCCGAAGAGTAAGGGACCATTTTTCACATCAATTTAGCACAACCGGGAGCATAATTGTCTTGTAATTTTTTTATTTTTAAGTTTCTGGTCAGTAGACAACAAGTTAAAAGTTTTTTAATTGCATAAGAAAGAATAATTTTCTAACTTTAGTCGACACTTAACTTCTGCCTTAATAGTATTTGTATCTGTAGGCTAATTATTGCTCCCAGTTATTTCAATTTGTCTCTTGTTCGAATGGTTTACAGGCTATTCGAATATTTCGTAGTGACCATTTGCTTAGTTTTCTGTATTAATTTAGTCTTTTTCTGCAGTGAATCCCACGCAATATTTTGCCAGTGATGCGGGTTTCTGCGTCGCGGCGGCACCTGCTCTAACTCCCGAGCGATCGGGTGAAATACCTACGCAAATAAAGCCGCTAACGGTGCTGTGGTTCAGGTTCTCACATTTCCAGTTGGAATTACAATGAAAATAACCATGTTGGAAATGTCCTCCTCTTGCTTCCACACAATACTTGCATCTTTTCAGGAAATTTTCTTTAACGCACGTAAGTTCAGCTTCCGAGATAGAGTTAGTCCTAATTTATGGGGAAACTTGAAAAATAAAATGTATAGGTCAATTTCCCATGCATTAGCTACTTAATAGAGAAGTAGCGGCTCCGGTCATGGAAACCACCATTAACGGCCGTGGGTGTCTGCCTATAGTAGATGGCGCAGCGATTGGGTGGTAGGCCTTTTCCCTTCAAGGGATGTTACCGCCACGGGGTTAAGTTAAGTTAAGATGCATTTATGGCATTCATTTACCTGTAAATTTATGTGCTACTTTTATGTTCATTTCAATTATTATGATTGATATTATATGTAGGCAATACACTGAGACATGGCTTACAATTTAAGTTACATGTATTATGTTACATTTATACCGTTTTTTTAATGTTTATAAGATTATACAGCATTGTTTCACTAAGTAACATGAAGCGTTGTTCCTATGATATTCCCTATAACACCACTTCAGTTTTGAAACATCTAGTAATAGACAGATGAATAAGAGTTAATGTGTATTGCGACGTTGGAATGTGCCTGTTTACTTGATATAAGGATTAGATTATAATTTATCTTTATATATTTTTTGCTTCTCCTGTAAAAAATAAAAAATGTTCCATACAGCGTTGTTCAGTGGCGTACTTCAATTGTAGGACAACAGATTTACTTAATGGATCTAGGAATGATTAGTGAAATGTAGTAAATTTCAGTGTGAACATCCCCCCTTTCCCTTGTCTCTTTCACAAGCAGGCGACTGGAATTTTAAGACAGTGATTTATTGACGATCGACGATCCTGGAGATGCGTGGTTCTTGTTCTCAGTGCCATTGTATCCATTTAAAAAATTGCCGGCGTGCACAAGTGTGACCAAGCGCCTGACCCCTGAGACTGACCGCGGTGCCGATAAATCATCTCCTAACTTTTACACCCCTCCAGTGCACTTTTTTCTCGAGGTACTATGTTTCCTCTTTTTTTTTCTGTCACTTTTTCTCACCCTTCTTCTTGGCAGACACCCACTACCACCTACACACTCAAGCCGTAGGAGCGATGAATTTCACTCTGGAGGGGCTGTGATGGAATGAGAGGGGATGGTGTATAATTCACTTACCACCTCCCCTTAAATGTTTAAATTTGTGTTTGAAAGCTTTCTACCATTAGATATATGGGGTTCAATTGTTTACAAACCTAGCAGAGTGATGGAGGAAATGGGTGGACGGAGAAACGTTTTCCTTCAACTAAAAAACTGTACGAGTGGTCTCTCTTTGACTCTCTCTCTCTCTTTCTTGCTGTCTCTCTGGCTTTTCTACCACTTCCTTCCTCTCCCCTTTCTGTACAATGATAGCTATTCCTCTACATCATTGACTTCCTATTATATTTTCGTTTTATTTGCTCTTAAGAGCTTGGAAGGGATCGGAGCTAAACACGTGCCGAGTCAGCTTTTTTATTTCAGTGGAATTCTGATGATTTAATGAATGGAGTCATAACCTTTAATTTTCACGGTTTCCCAGAGTTTATACGAGACAAAAATTACTTCTTTCATATATTTACTTATGTAGGCTACACATCCTCAATTTTATGGCATAAAATTATGCAAATATTCTCATCCTGTTGATTGAGAAGCTATACAGTACCGGCCTTTTACAGACTATGCCGTAAATATTGTCCAGTGCATTCGCCGACTAGTCCATGATTTGAACCCGGGACTTAAAGCCTGACGATACAGTAAGTTAACGGTCGTGTTAGTAGAACATATTAACAGAGAACATCATCACAGCCTTAATTGGACGGGCTGGTGAATGCGGTTAGAGTACCTGAATTTCGCATCATGTAAAATGGTAGGTTTGCCTAGTTACCGTACCTAGTTACCAGGATGAAAAGATTCACCCGCTATAGCTTACTCAATATGAAAAACACTTTTTTCTGGGAAAAATTTGTTGCTAATATATTAAAGTGAATTGCTTCATGAATTTTCAGAAGTTATTATTTATTAATAAATTTCTTGGATCGTAAATGACATAGCTCGAAGGAAGGTAAATATTATATCACTTAACTTTGAGTTAGGTAATTCGTTAGACACAGAATTAAAGGTACAATTTTAAAATTTAATTTCTAGTGTAAAATAGGGCTAGTGGATGGCAAAAATATAATTGGTATGTAGACTACAGCATAGTTAAATTCTAAAACCCTTTGAGAACGCACGGACAACCGAGTAAAAGTAGTAGGATTCTGTGATGCCTACCAGTCTATATTATGTCAGGGAACCTACATTTTCGATTTTTATTTTTATTTCAGCTGTATTTATACTCCTTTCAACTCGAGGCTATATCAGGAGTTCGGGATCTGGGTCTTTACAGTAGGGTAGGCCATGAAACTATTGCTTGTCAATTGTTTCTATTGTCGGAGTATTTAATGGAGTAAATTTCATCTGATATTAATTTTAAATGGATATGATACAGGATGAAATGGTGAGGATGATTCATGGTATTTAAATATCTAATTCGGCATTTACCTTTACGACTGGGGAAACCATGTCAAATTGGCCGGCCCCTGGATTTGAACCTGGGACCTCCCGAATGTTTCGATTTTATTAATCATTATGTAAAAGACAGTGTTTGCTTGTATCGTTAAAAGTTATATTCATCTTAAGTTTTTTGTAATTAATGGATCGATTGATTAATTTTACAATTACTTTTGGCGCGGAACGGGACAGCTCCCAATCCCTGGAAAGGAAGAAGAAAAAGAAGATTAATTTTTGTTTTCCTGGTGGAATGACTTAGTTTTATTCACAATATAGCATATATTTTCTTCACAATCTTGTGATTTAGATTTGACTGTGATGGGATTGTACGAGCATAAACTGTTTGACTACATAATCAAATGCGTGAATGTATGTTTTAAATATCGTAGAATTTGAAGAATTGAGAATACATTAAACTGTGTAAAATAGTTAATGTAACTGCGAGATATATGAACTAGAAGCTTCTTGTAATTATCCAAGTAATGGTGTTGATGTTTAAGCACAGAAAGAAACGCAATTACGTCGAGCAGTTACTGATTAAGTCGGCATCAGTAGGAGACGTGGTAATGACGGGTGGGAAGTCTGATTGCAGGCACGGCGCCCGAGTTTTTAATTTATTTAGTAATTAATCCCTGTCATTGTCTGAGACACATGTCTCTATCAGCGCTCTGTTCATCAGACTCAGACTTTCGCACTTTAAACTGATTTACTTGTAGATTTTCCGAGCGTTTTGTAGAAAGGATTATTTGCATTAACTGTTTTTTGCCTCAATTTGTGTACATTCTGTCTGCCTTTCCGTCTGTTAACCATTATATTCATCCATACATCCATTCGTTCAACTGACTTCTGATTCCATGTTCCCACTTATTCCTCGTCTATCTATTCATAATTTATTCTCTCGTTCTATGTAGCTATCTATTCATCCATCCCCTCTCTCATCATCCGTGATATAGCCCATGAGTATATCTATATACCTATCTGACTTTCTACCTATCCATCCATCTGTTCGTTAGTCTTTATAATAGACTCATATTTGTCTGTCTTTCTATCAGTCCATCTATCTATGAATCTGTAACATTCCGCTATCCGTTTATCTGTATATGCCAGAAGTAATAAAAAAGTATTTCCAATACAGGCCTAATAGGAAAATATATAAAAATAGATAGAAAGTAAAGTAAATGAAAGTACAAATAAATAAAATCTGTAACATTCCGCTATCCGTTTATCTGTCTATGTCAGAAGTAAGAAAAAAGTATTTCCAATATTTTCCTAATAGGAAAACATATAAAAATAAATAAAAAGTAAAGTGAATGCAAGTACAAAATAATAAATAATACTCAAAGTAAATGACTTCGAAAATTACCATAATTAACGGAATATAGGCTACTATTCAATGTAATAATTATTTTTTTAAGTTTATTTTCTTACACTGAAAGTGGGTCAACAACCCTTTGGCAGTGCTGCAATTAATACCAGCCATACACACACACACACACACACACACACATATATATATATATATATATATATATATAAAATACCCAATGACACACTATATTTATTCAGGTGTCATATATCACGTAGCGTGTTTTTAAAATAAATACCGTTTAATTATATTGCTTCAGTGTTGCAATCACGATTTTCAGCATGAACGATCACTTCATTCATTAGGAAGCCAGACGCAGCTTTGATCGTCACTTTATGTTTTCCTATTGTTATAGCGTTTCGAAATTATCAAAACAATCGAACTACCCGCCGACTGTAAAGTCAGATCATTGAAACGTTTTTTGAATGCAAATATGTTACACCAGCAAACAGTCATCGCCAATTGTGTGAAGTTTATGGGAAAACAGTAAGTGATGGAATGGTAGGAAGTAGATTAGACACTTTAACGAAGGTCGTGAAAATGTGCATGACCAGCCGCGGAGCGTCCGATCGTCTGTTATCACAGATGATTGGTGCAAGCTGTGGAAGAATGCATATGTTTCTTCATCTGAAGAAATTCCTTGGATGACGACGACGATGATGTTGTGAAACAAGAAGTGCAGACTTGGCTTTCATCATGAGCGGCATCGTTCTTTGACAAAGGCATAGAAAAACTGGTTTCCCGTTATGACAAGTGTCTGAATAACAGCGGTGACTATGAGGAGAAATACTGTAAAGTGTGAGGTAATGGATGATAATAAAATATTTGGAAAGTAACATTCTGTTATTTTTTTTTTAAACACGCCTCGAAAATCAACCACCTAAACTTAAACTAGAACTCTATGGAACGCAGCCTTCCAAGTTCATCCGACTGTTTCGCCATTTATCTTCGAATTTTGTTTTCAATACTTCTTACAGAATTGGGTGGGTATGCTTATTTTAAAATAAAACTAGAACATCTCGTAAGGCTCTCTGCACCCGGTCATGTCCTCTTTACCTCGAAAAAAATCTAGATCTACTTTATGCTCTGGCCGCGTTGGCGATCTTATATCCAAATAATATTATCTACAATGCATGCTATCATTCATTTTAAGTTTTCTTCGCATTCACGTACATTTATTTATAATTCTACTTTCATGGAGGCAGATATAATATAAATTCCATAGTGCATTTAATGCTACTGTTTCTTTAATATTTGGTTTCCAATATTTTCTTCTCGTGTTGAAGAGGATGTTAATGAACAGCGGGAATAATGAATTGCATCATTACCAGATAAATTACTAGACATTTTCCTTAAAATCTGTGTGAAGGTTCTGTAAGTAAACTTTAACCATATAAATGGTAGGTTATGAAGTTATTTGAACAGTGATTCTGAAAATTAATTACATTGTCTTGAATTCTATGTTCATTTTATTATCGTGCTAAGCCGTACGACTTGAACAAGGTTTCGATATTCTGAGTAGTCGTTAGATACCAAACGCGTACTTGAAAAAGGTTTAGATATTATATTCTGAGTAGTCGTTAAGGGTACAAAGATGTGGTATTTATAAAGGAATTACAATTTTCCTGTAATTATAACAATCGGGTGATTTAAGCATAAACGAATACCATTTCACTGTAAATCCCTGTTAGTGGCAGCATCAAGTCACGTTCCATTTTACCGTATGATATTAATAGATTACAGGCACAGGAACAAACATTTTAATTTCTTGGAACAGGTCTTTGTAGGTTATACGATGCCTTCGGATTGTCAGGCAGCTTTAGCATTTCAAAGTACAATACTTACATTCTAATTTCTGACAATATGTTTTAATCAATATCATGCGAAACACAACTCAAACTACATTTCTATAATGGAATTTGTTTTTCAATACGGTTGAAATAAAACGAGAGAGAGCATGGACGTAATCTTAGTTATTTTATTTGTAGTTTACCCATTGTATAAATGTAATAATCATAAAATGTCCGGCTATTCTGCCATCTCTAGTCCCTGATTAAAAATCTGATACGAAACATGCAATGACTTTATCTTAAGTATGGTAATGGAATTTCTTAATTTACATTCGAACACAATGTAGATCCTATGTGGCTGCACTTTGTACATTCAGTTATTTCATTTCACAAAAGCCGCTCGCTGAGCAAGACTTTAAGCTTTGTTATCCATTAGTTAATTTATAGTAATGTTTAAAGAGTTAAACAAATTCTTCAGGATCAATTTTCTTGGGAAACTATTCTTCATGTAAAGTGGTAATATTCGTAAAAGGATTTTATGAACGTATTTCTTACCAAATACCCCAAAATTCATTTACTAAAATACTATTTTTATACGATACTTAGACATACAAAAAGAAAAATTTCTAAATTAATATTTTTGTTCTGGCGAGAGGGATCTCATTAAAGCTGAAAACTCGACATCAGGTCTCGGGTATGATACGAGCAGAGAAACTAAAAGTTAGAGATAGAAGATGAACCACAAGTCAAACTGGATGACCACAACATCCACCAAGCTAACCTAATCTCGCGGAAAAATACCATGTAACCCTAAAGTAGTTTCTCCACAACCACCACAATTTCTATGAGGGGGAACCACTCATTTCGCTCCATCACAGTTTTCTTGACGATCAGAGAATTCATCATTATTTCACCCCTGTGCCACTTGTCCAGTACTCACCTCCTCGTTATACTTCTCTGCCTAATCTATTGTACGTTTGAAATCGAAATAGTAAATTACCTTCATTTTTACTTGAGCCTCGACTATCCTCGGGATCGTTTTTGGACCTCCACACCATTTTCAAAATCGATACCGGGAAAAGCAACCGCTGAATTTGGATTAGTGATTCGGAGCTCATAATACGCCTTACGGCACCTGCCAGTTACTTTTCCAAAATAATAATTTAACGATATAAAAATAATATATACCTAAATGTTTCCTAGTGCTAACTAAACTAATTTAATAATTATTGTAAAAATGTAACCAGTGTTGGGGAATCTCCCAGGTCATAAAGATAGTCTTACACAATTAGGCTCTGTGCATAGCCTACTGTAGTGACATAATGCATGACGGAAGGTCACAGATTTTTCCGGTTCCAGTAATAGTCTTTTACATGGTCCGCGGTTAATATAGAGAGGTTGCATTTGTACTAGACTACGTAAGTACTCAGTGCTGTGCTGCTCAGACAGTGGAAACTGAATTGCATGTTGTTTACTAGGAATTATGTCATAATGCAATTTATTGGAAGTCAATTCATTGCATCGTACTTTATGAAAAACAAAGAGTATGGGTGTGCTTCATATTTGTTTTCCACTAGCTGTACCAGTGAAGAAGCGCGCTATCTGGACGCGCATACGAAACCTCACTGAACACTTCGGACTTACCGAACGTCATCCTAATAATATTTCCCTCGTTCTTTCGTTATAATATATATACCTGGTAATATATTCGCTCTACCCTGTAGCAACAGCTCTGGTGCCGATTTCCTTTATTGTTGTCGCAACAATGAATATACACCTCTTTGGCTTGTCTATTGGTCATTAATAATGTTGATTTTAGGCCTACTGTTTCTAACTTAGTGTTGTGAATTGCGAGTGTTGAAATCCAGTTTATTAGGTAATAACTGCACACCGTACTGCCGGTCACGTAACCAGAGTTTATATTACCGGTACTTCCATTTATATGTAAGTTCTCCAACCATCTGTATTCTTCAATTTCAAATAAATAGAAGGAAGAAGAATCCTTCAGGAATACCTGCCAAGAAATTATATTGAAGAGAGGAACATCGCGCACAGACCACATGAAATCATAGGACTCTAAATAAAATAGCTTACCGTAGAGTTCACGATTTAAAGCTGATCCTTGAATTAAGGCAACTATCTCTAAGGATTTTATTTTATAACTCGATAACACGTTTCATTTGTTCCGTACGAATGTGCGTAAAGCTTCATTTTGGTAATTATTATTATTGCTGTAGTGAGCCTTAAAAACACAGGTGCCAAAAGAAATCAAGCTATCTCTTTGCGCACAATAAATGTAAACAGGGTTTTATGATACTTGTGGGAAAAGTATAATCAAAGTTAACAAGTGGAGCAGAATTATCGTAGATCTGTATTAAGTTGGTTGTTTATCTCAAAACATTTTTCAATCAAAATTTATCTTTTTGTTGGTTATGTTAGAGTGTATTCGTTCCCTTTATATATATCTTTTACTTAAATTAATATATTTTTTAATAATATTAAGGTACTAAGCTATTTTATTTTATTTGACACAACATAATGATTTCCAAAAGTATTTGTAAAAGACAGCCCAATAACATATTATGACATTGTCAACGAATCACTCATGTGCAAGCTTATACCGTTTTATAGTAAAGAAAAAATGTAAAATTTTTACTAAGCACGATGTTTTTAGATGAATTTTTGTTTTGTGAAAGTAATACCGATGATACTCTTGTCTCTTGCGTCATTTATATTAATTCCAGCGTTCATATTTACAGAACACATTCATTGCATTTGGTAGGCTACGTAATACTCATCACTCGAAATAGATAGCATCCAGAATTAATAATGCTATTTTATAGTTCGGCAGCCTTAACATTTATTAAACCAGAAAACTGAGAGGTAGAACTGCTTCCATATTTATGAAAAACATAACAAGCGATAAACAGTCATTATTTCGAATAAGAGGAATCTACCGGAGTTCGTTTTTTATTATCTCGGAATGTTATTTTTCAACAAAAAAGTGAATGTCAATTACAGAAATGGAAAAGTCAGGATACATTTTAGTAACAGAACATGGAGATTTAAATGCAATATCTGCTGCGAACGATTCGAAAGGATTATAATATTCGTTCTGCAATAATTTAAGCATTTCTGTCTGTACGTTACTAAAGCGGAATGCTGTTGCAGACGAAATATGGGAGAAAATATAAATAGCCTCTATTCATATAAATATCTATAATTAGTTTCAAGTAAGAACAAATTTTAAATGCATTTTAAAATACCGGTACTTAATTTATTGATGTATAAAGGCATGAAAGGATTAGGCAGACCTCGACCGTTGCTTTGTTTGTCGCTATCTTTTGTAGATATCTAATATAATATTTTATCTGGTATTTCCTTGTAGACCGTATTCATTTTGAAATTAACTGAAGGTGCCATAGGAAACGGGGTAAGAAGAGCACAGCAGAAATTGAAGATTCATCATCACAAATTCAAGGACAATGAATTGTTGTAGGACTCAATCTTCGGACACCGTGCTTCTCTCGTGGTCAACTTGGAAATTCAATACAACTTCTCCCGTGTTTGTAGATTTAAACAAACCATACATTTTTGCTTCAAATGGAAAGTAACCTAATTTAGTCATCGAGAAGCTGTATAAGGAAAACAAATAGTTTGTTTATTGTATAATATCGGGTATTTTACGTTGTCTTACTATTATTGTATTATCACCCTCCCGGTATGCTTAAGATTGGAGGTAACAATATAATTAAAAATATAATGACGTAATTCATGCAATTTTTGTAAAAATGATGACACGGTTAATAAAAATATTGTATTAATTATTTCGCTCTTAAATGAATGATTTTAAAAGCATGTAGCCGTTGCATTAGTAATCTTGCTAACGTGATGATTTGGGCATATAATGGTCGTCATGCAGATACCCATGGATCTTAACTGAAGCATACGTGAAAGGAAAATTACTGTTACTCATGCTCCGGCACGCCGGCGACGATCAGGCCTGCGTTGCAGTACCTCCTTTGTTAAAGAACCATCAAACCAACAAGTATTCATATGTATTCGTATACCACACGATGAAAATCGTTGCAAAGGGTTGTAATTATATGTATTTACCACATTATCCCCTTACATTATTAGCTCTGAAATAATTTAATAGTTTATAAATTATTGAGAATGCATACGTAAAGCATGCTTGAAGAGTTATCTCTAGAAATAGAAAGTTCGTATATTTTTTCAACGGTACAGAGATGCATTGTTTGGTTTTACCAACTGCTTTAGAGCTGACATCAGCTTCGAATTCTCTTCACATTTTACATTTGGCACTCTTGCTGTCCAAGCACTAGGCATTGTATTGTGACCGCCAGATCTTCAGTTCTCTTCTCATTTCACACCCTCACGACAACCCCCTCTTCCTTAAACGATCCGTCTCTTCCTCTTCTTCACAATAAATTGGATTCGATTTAAAGGGGGAAAGAAACGTTGTTAAATACCAGTTAAAGCAGCTAAGGGCCTCCTATATTCCAAGGACGAGATTCGACTCTGTAGAGACAAAATTCTTTGCAATTCAGTAATAGCATCTTACATGAAAAACCTTCACATGAGCATAAAAATAATTCCTAAACGTTTCAATAAATGGGATATAAGTCATGTACAATCATTCAGCATCAACAGAATAGCTGTAGAAATACGTTATCACCCTCAACTGTTAGCAGGCTGACGATTATAATGCCTTGCTTCGGGATGAAAGTAAAGCCGTAGTCAGTTTTCATACTCAGCGATGCCCAACCTATTCTCTTAATAGCTAATGACCTGACACGAGGATCAAGTTGTTGGCCATTACTTCCAACTTCAAGAGAACATTTGATAGTAAACAGTAAAAAATCAACCATTTTGAATTTCCAGGTTCCAATTTTATTATTGTGTCATTGGCATGATTTTGAAATTTGTTTGGCAATTGCATTTAGAAAATTAAATTGAATCATTTATGATCAAAACAGAACTCTAGTCTAGCCGGTCATAGTAAAACAATTTTCATTAAGTAAACAACTTGAGTGTTTATAAACTGTAACATTTATTTTAAGCTATCGTAAAGAAGATTATGATTTTTTTACTATGAGTATGAGTGTTCTATATATTCTCTTAAACGAAAAGTGTTTCATGATCTAAAAAGTTTGGTAAACACAAGTATAAGTGCTACTAAAGAAACATATCTAAGTATTAATGTTTTGACCCAACACTAGCAGAAACAAACTCCGAAAGCATAAAGGCCTAGCATTTATTTAACATTTTATACAATATGGGAAGAATTCTGCGGAATCTAATCGCGAAGAGTTGTATCTACGCCACTGAAAGACTTGTGTAAAAGGAGAAGAAGAAAATTGAAAAAAGGATTTGCTCGGTCATGCATAGCAGTGCTACATTTACTTTTCTCATTCACGACTGCTATATCAAGACAAGACATCATAATCCAAAGTACCGCTGCGGCAACCAAAATCCTGTTCATGCAAGCCTTTATTTAAAGTGAACTGTGCAAACTGAGATGCAAATTAAAATTTCACTCCAAATTGAAATAAAAATCGAGGAAGTTGATTAACTATAATGTTTTCAACAAAGAAAACCTTCCTATTCTAGCTATTGTAGTGAGAAAATGCAATATTTCTGTAACAGTTTAAAGAAACGGCAATGCTAGCGGTGCTGGTATCAATATTCAAGAGACAATATAATATCGTCATTGCTCTTGCTAATAAAAATTGGAGGTACAAATCCGAAATCTCACTAATGAAACCGGTGGTATCGTACTTGTCTTTCTTATCTGTATCTGGTACCCTATGATCCCCAGGCGGGGCGAAGGGGCCTCCAAGTGGAGGTTTCATTACCTATACTAATTTTGATATGCTTATTTTCCGAGAGAGGGTAGAGGGACAGGTGGTAAGCCCATCGCCTCGCAACCCCCCCTCTGGAAACTAAATATTTCTTGGACGTGAAAGGGCCGAGAAATTTTTTCCAGAGGCTCTAATTTAGGTTTGGAGTTCTTTTACGTGCCGTAAATCTACGACACGGGACCCCCAGCTTAAAGTCCCTCCCGGAGGACTCCGTGCCCAGGATTTTTACGTCCTGAAAAATCCATCGACCGCGGCCGGGTTTGATCCCGCGCCCTGCGGATCTAGAGGCGGGCACGCTACCTCTAGAACACCGACTGTCTTTCTTATAAACATTAATATTTATACGCGAGGATAAATGAATATCGGATATGGATCATTGTACTGTTGTTAAAAGGACATATTATACGAATGATAGATTTAATTAAATTTTCCTAGTTAAAGTTACATTAAAAACTGTGATCGCTTTGTAATACATGCATGCAACTTTTCGAGATAATTACTGTTTTTAATCTTTATAGTTCGATCTTCTATATTATAGAATGATTATTCCGACAGACTAAATTTACAGTGTCTCAAGCAACAGATTATGACGTAGGCCAACCCATACAATGTTTCGTATTAAACAAGATAAGTAAAATACATCATCTTAATTTATAACAATTATAAATTATTAAATAAATTAAATTAACAGCTAAATTTATTAAGTTATAAATTATAAATAAATTACAGTTCTTCAGCAAGACTGGAAATGTATATTTACTATAAATTAGTCCCCCTCTTTAAACATTAGAAGAATACCTACAGCCTTTTTGCCAGCTGCCAAAATCCTGTGGATTCTTTTTTAATTCCCGTTCCCTTACCATAGGTACTGTAGGTAGAGGAAGTTTTAATAATATTATGTTTGAGTTAGATCTCTTCTAACATGATGACTGATGACAGTTTTAATGCTACTTAACATGAAGAATATATAATTTTTTGCGATTGGTTGCAGACTGGATCATTCTCAAACTCCGGAAGCAAATACGGCTACTTCTTTGTACTTGGCTAGGAGCAACGCAAAATACTTTTTCACCCGTACGAAGAACGATATCTAGCTAGTCAATAATGCAACAACATAAGAGCTGATAGTGATGTGACAAAAAAACTATAGCCTGTTGCTCTTAATGAGTGTTTCTTGACATGATCATATTCCATACCTTGGTCATATAAAGTACTGTAACCAAGTTGGACTATCTACTTCTCTTGGGTTAGCCGTGAATTATTGATTTGCAATTGTTTATATTTTTGTTAGATTCCTTGTTTTCGACTCAACTGATATTGAATTTGAATTATTATTATTATAATAGGTAAAATAGAGACGAGTCAATGAATATAGTCCTTTGTTTCTTTTTTTCCGAGTATAAACCTATCTTAATGAAAAATTTCAGCTCTACCATTTTAGTAGTTTTTTTCTGAAAAATCTGAACAGACTGGAACCACTGCGTTTTAATATAAGTATATTATTGTTATATTATTTTTCTTATCAATAAAAAATCAAACCAAGTGAAACCTGCCCTTACTTCACATTACAGCATAACCAAAGGAAAATATAAAATAGGAATAAGAAAAAGAAGGGTCTAGATGATCGATGTGATAGGCCTGTTCATCTGCTTGAAACTTTTTTTCTTGGAGTGTATCCAGAAGGGATTAAAAATGCTCTACGCAGAACGTGGAAAGGTTGAGATGATCCATCCTTATTTCCTCTTACCTTTTACAACAACTTTTCCCTTCATAAGATCTGTCGGCATGAAAAGTACGGACGTCTGTCAGGGCGAGAGCTTAGCTCTTTCCCTTAATGCTGGCTGGATGTCTTGTATCAGAGCTTACCGTTGTAAGTATCCTGTCTCCATGTGATATCTAATTGAATGCCTCACTGCCAGTTACTTTATCCGCTTTGTATCTTTTTTCATCCGAAAACTTCTTTAAGGTATGAGCACATTACGATTATCATTACGCACGTGTCTGCCCTACTTAAGAATAGATATATTCGTGGCAAATATATTTCTCAGAGACTGTAGACAGTTTTGTGTTGTGATCTTTGCGTGGTGTGCGAGGTACCGGTACGTTGTACACTTTTGTATATACCGACGATTGAATAAAATTAAGAAAATAAGAAGAATCGGGCATTCCGTTATGAACCGGATGGCCCGGGTTCGCTTCTTTGCAGTGAGGATATTATACTGTCGTATCCAGGGCCGGATTGACACAGGGCTCTGGTCATATGAGTACTGGGGGATATACAACTTCCATGGTGGGTAAAAAGTGACAGTTTGGTTACACTTCCTCCATCGGCTATTCGTCCCTAAACTCCAATCGCTGATTTCTAGGAAAAGGATACCTTTCGTGTTTACTGTAGCTAAAATATTAAACATTTTTGTCCCTTTTCTTATTTCATACTAGATTAATCTGCAACCAATATACACAGTATATTGTATGCTCATATGTATTTTACTTCGTATTTTTGTATTCTTTGCGTCTTGTTTATTGAAATTGTGTACTGTACTTTCTTGTATTCTTTTGTATTTAGCAAGCTTGCATTTTTATACTCGTTGTATTTCGTACTTCTGTAACATTCTGTATCTTGTATTCTTCCGGGTTGAGTGTAAGAAAAAGGTCAAAAGGTCTTAACCAAGTAAAATAAAACTACTTATACTCATCATCATCATCATCTTCATTCCATGGTTTGGGCAACGTTGCCCGTTCCGGCTTCATAGGTTTCTCCAGCGTCTCCTGGGTCTTCCTCTTTCTCTTCTTCCTTTTGGACTGTAATTTAATACTGCATTTGGATATCTAGTATCTTCCATTCTTAAAACATGTTCTTGCCATTGCTGCCTACGTCCTGATATTTTATTTCTTATTGGCTCAATTTCTAATTCTTTCCTGATTTCTTCATTTTTTAATTTATCTAGTATTGTGCAGCCTTTTACTCCTCTTAAAAATTTCATTTCTGTGGTCTGTATTTTGTTTAAGTCCTTTTGTGTTGGTACCCAAGTTTCGCATCCATATAATAGCGTTGGTATTGCCATTACTTTATACATTTTCATTTTTGTATCTCTTCTCACTCTATTCTTAAATGTTCTTTGTATAGTCCCACATATCATTCTGAACTTGTTTACTTTTTCTTCTATATCTGTGCTATATTTAAAACTTATGTTACATCCTAAATATTTGAAATCTGATATCTGTTCTAAGATTTCGTTTTCTAAAACGATTTTTGATCTGACTGGGTAATGCCCTTTAAAGGCCATAATTTTTGTTTTTTCTTTTGATATTTTAAAATTGTAATTTTGAATAATATTATTTAAGACATACAAAGATTTTTGCAGTTTGTCTTCACTTTGGTATATCAATATTTGATCATCTGCAAACAGCAGGGTGTTAATACAAACATTTTCTTTTATTATGATTCCTGGATCCACTAAAATCTTCCATTTATTTAAAATATCGTCCATGTAAATATTAAATAAAGTGGGTGATAAGCTGCACCCTTGTCTAAGTCCAATATTAGTAAAAATTTTTCTACTTAGTCTATTTCCAGTATCAATTATTATGTTTGTCTTTGTATATAGACTTTTAATAGCCTTAATGATATGTGGTGGGTAGCCCTTATTTTCTAATATTTGCCATAACTGTGTTCTATTTATTCTATCAAAGGCCTTTTCCAAATCGATGAAGGCAATATGGGTTTCTAAATTTTTTTCTCTTCGTTGTTCAATTATTTGATTGAGAATAAATATATTATCTGTACAGGATCGGCCTTTACGAAATCCGCTCTGCTCTTCCCCTATAATGCATTCTGTGATATTTTTCAGTCTATTGTTTATTATTTTCGTGTAAATTTTGTAACTTGCATTCATTAGACTTATTCCTCTATAGTTACCACATTTTCTCCGATCTCCTTTTTTGAATATATTTTTAATTAGAGCTGTTGTCCATGATTCAGGTATTTTACAATTTTGCCAGCAATTATTTATAAAATGTAATATTCTTAATTTGCACATTATTCCACTGTATTTTATGAGTTCAGCATTCATTCCATCTAATCCTGGAGCTTTTCGATTTTTTATTGTTTTCAGTACAGCATCCAGTTCCGCAAGGGTTATTGGGTCTACTTCATTTAGTTTTGTTTCCACCTCTAAAGTGTTTTTTCTTGATTCAAACTCTGTGTTGCTAAAATACAGACTGGTATAATGCTCTATCCATTGATTTTCAGGTATTATGTTTAATTTTGCTACATCTTTCTCCGTTTTATTCAAATGTTTAATTAACTTATACCCTATTAACTGTCTTCCATGTATGTCATGCTCTATTTCACTAATAAATTTATTCCACGACTCTTCATGTGCTTGTCGTGTTATTCTTTTAGCTTCTTTTCTCTTTTCTTTATATATCTCATATGCTTGTTCTGTTTTCAGCTGTAAAAATGCTTTATAAGCTTGTTGTTTATCTTCTATTGCTTTTTTAATTTCCGGATTCCAAATTCTTAGGCCTCTCTTGTTTCTTAATTTTCTCTTTTTTCCCAGCACTTCACTTGCTGTTTTGTTGATTATTTTTGTAATATTTTCCCATTCCAAATTTATATCTTCCTCTGTTGGTAATTCTAGAATATTTCTTACCATCCGATTTTCATATAATGTTCTTATGCTTTCATCTTGCAATAAATAAACTTTATACACATCTTCATTTTTTTGTTTTTGATTTACTTTCGATTTATGCCATCTTGCTATCACTTTAATTTTAGATATTACCAGATAGTGATCTGAATATATATCGCTGCCTCTGTGGACAGTTACGTCTTGAACATGTGAGCATAATTTATCATTAACAATTGTATAATCTATCAATGACCTATATCCTCGACTACTCCATGTGTATTTGTGTATGTCTTTCTTCCTGAAAAACGTATTTGAAATTTTCAGTTTATTATATGCAGCAAACTCTCTTAATATTTCACCATTAACATTCACAACACTCTCCCCATTATTTCCAACTATATTTGGGATGGTAATATTACCAACTCGTGCGTTCAAATCCCCACTTATAATCAAGTGATCACTTCTAGTATACCTGTCTATAACTGATTGCAATTTTTTATAAAACATGTTTGTTTCCTCTTTTCTGCCTTCCTCAGGTGCATAAACAGCTATTATTGTCATATGGCCTCTTTCTATTTTAAATCTTGCTGTGGCAATACGTTCATCTATATAAGAATAACTTTCTAGTTTGTTTTTCCACTTTTTATCAATTAGTATAGCTACTCCACCTTTAGCTCTTTCCTGCTGTTCCACTCCACTATAAATCATTGTATATTGATTCAAGTCTTTGGTTCCTTTTAATTTCCGTTTAGTTTCTGTTATGGTTGCTACATTAATTTCTTTTCTGCTTAATTCTTCTTCTAATTCTTGTACTTATACTCATAGTTTACATTTATAGAATTAAGATAAAATTAAATAATTAAAATAATTATATAGGCCTACAATTCCTCCGGCATATCTATTATATTATCTTGCCATTATATTAACAATAGGCTATTAAGTTAAGTTATTTGTTATTTTTATATCAGTAGAGCCTATAAAGTGTAGTAATGTTTTTAAAATTTGTTTATTGTTTCACGAAATATTAATTATATACTTCCTAGTCGTTTAATTCAGTGATAATTAACAGGAGAGCTGTTATATTTACTAGCTTTATCCTGTAGCCTATTATCGCATTGACATCTGCATTTCTTGGCTACGCCTATGGTGCAGTTGGTTGAGGCGTTGCGCTACAAATCGGAATATCATGGGTTCGATCCCCGAAGAGGTCGTTGGGATTTTTCAATGGGTCTAATTCCTAATGTAAGCCCATAACAATACCATTGGCGACTGAACAAAATATCTCGTTAAAATAGCAGAAAGTATTATTTGACATTCTCTTTGCTCGAGCATAAATTCAAAGTTTGTCAGCATACGTAGGAAACGATGATTTCACTGATCCTATTCCCTAACTTGGAAATTGTTATAATATTAGTTTAAACGAAGGAAAGATAACCATATTTTCACCAGAACGAATATACCAAACTTGAGTGCAACACTATATCATAAAAGCATTTTCCCCTTAAGAAGCTTACGCTAGCCCTTAACATGTTTGGTTGCAATATTTACGTTTCTATAGCAACAGTGGGTCCTTTAACTCCGGGGGAAAATAAGTTGTGCCGTAAAAGTGTCGTCAAATGACGCATTGCCCCAGGGATGGGTTAATTTCTAAGGGTGAAAGTATAAGATGATACAGAAAGGGTAACGATAATTAGGAGGTGGATCAGGGGGTGGAGAAAGGGTAAAAATTCTCAAGTTATGAGCAGCAAAAAGAAAGTTACTTGATACTGTTCAGCCCCTAGCCAAGAAGCAAAAAGAACTCATCTCCGTGTTTGAACAGGGCCAAGGATGTATGATAAATGAGAATCTACGTAATTAGACAAAAACTCATATATATTACATCCTCCACCCCTTATTAAAGTGTTGATAGGATAGACATTTCAATGAAAAACAACAAGGTGTTTAAGAGACGAAAAAGAGAGGGTGTGTATGAAATGTGGGTGTACAGGGGGCGTATATAATTTATCATGCAGCTTTTTGATGTATGCGATGACAGAAAGGGTTGGTAGGAGAAGAGTTGGTAAATTACCTCCCCTCCCACTCACTTGAAGCGTTATTAAAGCTAAGTACTATAGCATGCAAAATAGCACCCTATGCTTGCAAAGGCGTTCCAAGTAAAACAAAACATCATTGTTGATAGACTGATAATTAGGTTTTATATATTCTGCATATAAGCTAAAGATTACGCAATATGTTATATAGCTTAAAACATCGACGTGTTAATGATGCTGTATCGTAGGTAATATAGAGTGGAGGTAATGAACATAACTGTGCAGATTTTAACAGGTTGTTCCTTCCAAAAAATTCAGCTACCTTGTTGGCCAAGATAGTACTTTTCTCAAGGGGGGAAAAATCTTTCCTTAAACATTAACCGTGATTTACTCGATAAGTACGATGGATGGAGCATAAGCCAAAGAACTATTCTTTTTCTCAAAGTAAGGCGATAGTACCGTGGGATGTTGTATATCACGGGAGGGTAAGGCATCTCTAGTATATGGTTACATTATTTGGTAGTATTGTAAAGTACGGTGATGTTAATTTAGCTATGAGACAGAATGGATATGACAAGATATGAATAGTATTCTTACATCAAAATATCCGAAGGAGAAATGTCAGAGAATACCAAAAGGAGATGATGGAAGCTTTGGGTAATAATGCTTGTACGGTCCGAACTTAAAGAAATCGTGGAGTGGGTATGTGTGTTTTCACGGTCCAAGCTGCCACAATACATTAGAGTGGCATAATGCAGTCGCGTGTGCATGTTTATGGATGTCTGTTTCCTTCACTGTTTTACATGTTGTACCCATAATATGATCTATACATACATTCCATACACTGCCCTTTCATTAGTATATTTCAACATTTAAAAATGGTCCCACATTTTCAAAATAAAAATACTTGCCATTTATTATGCCCCATCCCTCGTATTATCCACAATGTTATAATTTTTTCACATCAGCATAGGAAGTTATTAAAATACATGCGGCGAATCACAAAATATATTATAGTTGAGCAACTGGTATCACATTTATTTTATTTCATCAGCATAGGAAATTAGAATAATATTTTTTTGTCTGTAACAAAACTGTAACATTGTAGTCAAGTTGACATTTTCTCGAATATTATATACCTTTTGCACGAAATATGGCAAAGTAAAGACAGATGTATTCGTCTCGCAGTGCCTTTGTTTCCATACTTTGTGACAGACAGGTGATTTTCACCGAAAGAGCGACATGGGTGTGCGCTGTTGTCATTCTCCGGAGACTTTTGACCTAATTATCTTAACCATGGGTATTTTTACAAAACGAAAAATAGATTAGGCTATAGATTTATTTTCAGGACATAGTCTATGCCTAGAAAAACCAGAATTGAAAATAACTGATATTGTGACACACCCTAGGAGAATGCGCATGCTCCTGGGAGAAAACCGACTACAAAGTGGGCAATTGCCCAAAGTGCTCGAGCCCCTACGGGTGAACCCTTGTAGTAGTCGATCCTAGAGAGGTTTTCTCGGAGTTTCCTCATTATATCGCGTGAATTTTTTTTGTCCCTCCACCGCCCCCGGAGCCCTCGACCATAGACCATACTCCGGTCCCAACAACTTTTCGGCGCTTGTGTTCTATTGCTCTATTTTTCGCTCTTGTGTACTTTAAACTTGTGAGTATTGTGTTTAGAACTAGCTGTTTGATTCAGCACTAACATAACTGTGTAACTCTTTGTGTTTTGTCATCTGCTTGTCGGGGGTCGTCTCTCCGATACGGTATTCACCTATTGAGTGAGAGAAAACCACGAAAAACCCCGAATCGTGACAAGACCCCCTCGAGACAAATGACTGAATAGCGAAAACACTTAGTAGTGGTGCAGTAAACAGCCAGCTAAACACATATTCCCAATTGATCTAGGACATACAAGAACGGAAAATGAAGCAATACGTGGAGAACAAATGCGCCGAAATGATGTGGGCACTGAAGTATGACCTATGGTCGGGGGCTCAGAGGATAGTCGAAGGTAAAAATAAAAATAAAACATAAATACTGACCCCAAAATCTGCACAGTTGTTTATTTCCACCCTGCATGACTAATTTCGAAATTAGTTACATAAAATGTACTTATAAAATGACGGATGCAGTCGCGAGGACATTAATAATTATCTAGTAAATTCAAAAGTAACACACAACGTCTGAATAGTCTAATAGCGGAATAGCTAGTATCTACTTATAATTAATTTTAATAAGCCAAAAGGTTGAGAGATGCTTTTCCTTATCGTTTAAACTGTTATGTTATATTGTATGACAACGTATGTTTCATGCGATATGGATCTGAATGACAATACAGTCTTTCATTGTTTGGTTTTAACGTTTGTGTTCTCTTTTTTCCAGGTAAGTGTGAAAATGCAAATTGAAGTCTTTGTACGTAAGTCACATATTTAGTCTACAATCCTCCGTATCGTTTAGCTTAATTTAAGTTATTGGTGTCGGGCACTGGAGTTACCTCATCATTAACTAACTTATGTATAGCTCTCAATATCAGAAAGCAAATCTCATGCTATCTTGGGGAGGGATTATAAATTTTGTGAAAGTAAATTCCATTTTTGTAAGTCGTCCTTTCTAGAGGGAAATTCTGGGGGAAAGCCCCATCCTCCCAAATGTAAAGCCTATAAGTTAGGCTCATCCCCTCGAACAATCCACCTGGTTATCGAGGTTTTGAAATCGCTGAGCAGAATGATAAGTCCGTAATAAAATACAGTACCTTATATTAATCTGGTAAAGTAATAGTGCTCATGAATTTTTGGGCCTTGATAGTCTATTTCCATGTTCTATGCCTATGCCTATTTTTCCAGTACTTGTTCCACTTAAAAAAATAATCTGAATAGTAGCAACGTGTATAGAATATTTCATATTATTTTCGCTATTTCAAAATGGTATTTGGATAGCATACATACTGTTCTGTCTATTTAAATATGAAGGTTTGCTTGATTTTGCATTTCTTGCTAATTACTTATTATTTTATATGTTCTCAACATTTAAAGTATTTTTCCGTACATTGAGTTTTAGGCTGTTTAAGAAGATTCGACTTATTTTTCAAATGATTGGTATATGTGAAACGTATTTTAGACCAGCATTTATACAATATAAATTATATCGATTTATGTAAACTCTGAACGAAACTGAAGAATATAGCTATTCAATTATCACTCCGTACTGATCGAATCCACAGTTGAAACTTGACATATTGCTTTAAGTTTCTGTTAATTATATATATATATATATATATTTAAAAGTTCTATAATATGCTGCCGTTGCTTATGTATGTTTTTGGATTTGTAGGATTTTAACATTTTAAATTCATTTGTGGATTAGAGATGTAAACATTATACTTTATCCCTAGACAGCCTACAGTGGTAGGAAGTGTTTAAAATAATAATAAAAATTTAAAAGCATGCACAATATCAGTAAATACGATGAAGGCGTATTATGTTATTTATATTGTAAAGTTTTACAGACGATAGGTTCGTCTGCTTCAAGTGATATAATATTGCTTGTTACCTCAATTCAGCCATTTGCTTTTTTTTTATAAATAACATATTATAAAACAGAAAAGCTCTCTCCTCTTCGCAGTCGAGTAACCTTAATCAGGTTTAACAGTTGGAAAATTACTAGATCTGTTATATTGCTAAGCTTTCTACACATAAAAAACACACACCTGAAAAAGAGAGAGAGAGAGAGAGATGGGGAGAGGAAGGGGGAGAGAGAGGGAGAGCTGGACGTAGCACGTAATCCTGCGTGTCTAAATACAAAAACATAAAGACTGAGCACACCTTTTGAAATGCAATTACCAAAACACCGTTACTGTGGTTAGAGTGGAAACTCTATGCATTGAATTACGTTTTCAAATTAATGGGATTCTTCGTGCTGAATACGAAATATCTCCTAGCGGAGACTGACCGAGAACAGTAGAGAACCCGGAAAGTCATTCAAAATGTTAAACGGAATTTTGTCCTGTTCCTGTTGAGTCTTTCCATAATTCTTAAAGTACTTGCTGTAACGAAGATTTATATTAATTATTTTAGTCTATATGCATCTTCTTCAGGATAGTCATTAACTCACACAGATACAATCAAATATAATCAAATCCTTATTTAGCCTGTAAGTATTTCTAGAAAATATTGTCTTTCTTTATGAAGAGATAATTATTGTTATTAAACGAAAACCTTAAGAATGTCGAAGGTTGTGATGCATTAACTTATTAAGCGACATTCCTTATTTCTAAAATATATTAAGAATACTTTTTAAATTTGCATCTATTTTGTTCACCGTATCTCTATCATTCCGTCATTTGTATTTTCTGATGGCTTGTTATAGAAGATATGAACTGTAGGTAATAGACAATTTTCGTAGCCAGCAATATCGAAGAAAATTACATAAATTCGGAAAAATTATATGAAAAGTACGTATACCTTTTCGTAAAAGCTAGATTTAGTACAATTTAGTATAATATTAAAATTAATATGAACAGAATTGATTTTATTTTAAACACAGGTTGTTTATTACACTGCTTTCAGAGTTTCAAGATCGATCCATGTTCGATATTAATGGATACCGTACCAATATTGTAATGAAAATCTGTACTTTAAAGGACTTTAAGATACTGTTACGTCACATAGGATAAGAAGCGTATTATAGTAGGCCTATGGTCGAACAGAAAATATCTAATGATCTTAACTTTCACCAAGTCATATAAAATTATTATCTTTATTATTATTATTATTATTATTATTTCCCATATGTTATAACATGTTAGCTGTTGAAATTTAAAGAAAAACTACCACCAACAGAGGTTTTTCTAACACACTCTACAAAGGATAAAAAATAATTCCCTTCTATACTCTTGATGAATTTTAAAGTTAAAAGTTATTTAAATATGTTGTAATTCTTTTGTTTGTGTTTTATTTGCGAATTCTCGACTGCCTATATTTTTATCTAATGACAGAATAATAAATAAAAAGAATAGACCTATTATCCGCACGATATGTTACAAGTTACAACAATCTATTTTTATCAACTACGTAGTGTTAAATAATCTACTTATTGGAAACATATATTTAAAAAACTGCATATTACAAAATTCAGATTGTATAATAAACTTCTAAGTTGGTGGCCATATGCAGAATTGTACTCTCAAGTGGGTAATTCCTGGAAAACAATGGTGGTAAATGTAAGTCTTGTTAACAATTTCTCACGAGACTTTTTAATATTGAAACTTGGCCGTGAATAATGTTAACCACTTAGTAACCACACAGCCAGTGAGTGTAGGGGCGTGTAAAATATGCACAAACACACTGCTGCATGATGCGGTCCACATCTTTAAATGTTTGATCACTTCCCGGGATCAAGGGTTACTTGTGTTGATGTACTGGGAGGATGATCAGTAGTTGCAAAACAGAACCTCGTTGAATTATTAAGTTCAGGCTAGAATACATACACTGAACTTGTAGGTGTTCTCAGCGACATTAATATTGCATGAATTAGGCCTACTAGTTTATCTTCGCCAATAGTTATTTTACTTAGTTTCTAGTAAACTTCTGTTGCATACTGATATTGTGTAGTTTGGTAACGTTAGCATAATCTTTCGGGCGCATACTGTTTAGAACAACATTTCTGATACCTTTTCCTTGAGACCATACGTATAACTAGGACTATTCATCAGGGGGTTCCAATATTAAACGTAATGAACAGAGTTGGTCGAAAGAAGCAGTATTGGCACCGAATTCTTCCTTAGCCTTTAATACAATCGTGAACGAGTGACGAATCTTGAACGAGTCGAATGAATCAATGTACTGATAAAACGAGTCATGATTCAGTTAAAGAAATTAATAGATTTCTTTCTGAATCAGTTACGAAAGCCGTGATTCGGTTCAACTTCTTTCCATTTCTTCAAGACGGGAGGGGATGAAACGCGAACCAAACTCTCGCTGTGTTGTATTTTAACAGGTTTGCCATTTCATTAGAGAAAAGTTATTAATATTACGCTATGTGAATTTAAAATTTTTGAAATTAAACTTGGCTTCTCTTCGAGTGAGCAGCCTGCTAACCTATGATCTGTGGAGATAAGGATTACCTCTCCCGCCGCGCATTGCCAACTGTTCTTTACTTCGAAGCAGTGTGACAGTTTTAACGTTTAATTTTAAATTATTTCAATAATTTTTGTTCAGGCAGGAGAATTACCCAGCACACCCTGTAGTCCCGCTTATACTTGAGACCTCTAACTAAACCCGGAAGTACCAAATACCTCAGATTCTTGAAATGATCAACGATGGCATTTGTACCTCCAGTGCGAGCGTTCCTGGATGAGCACCGACAAATTTCATGGAGTTCCTACGGAACCAGATGTTCCTAACTCGTGGCTGGGGAGTGCAAATCAGTTCCTAGTGGCTGGTGACCCAAAGTTTCAAAAACACCCTTGAACCTTTTAGGGCCACAGCTCAGTAAACCATGCTAGTAGGAATGGACCCAGATTCAAATCCTGGTGGATTTCATAGCGGAAATAGTGGCCATGACTGAAAGGACTCGTGGCCCGTGACCAAAGCATGTCCTCTATTAGCTCAATTCTAGGTTCATTTATCGGGTACGTACTGTCCAGGGATGAAATCTAATAGGGCATCCAAATTTCTTGGGACTCTGGAGCTTGTTTCAAAGCAATATTATTAGCTCCGTAAATGCGTTAATTTAACATCAAACATAGATCTGTACTCAATAACCACTGCATCATTTAGCGTGAATTATATTAGGTGAATGGTTAGAGTAATGAACTATTAAATTGGATATCCGTGTTTAAACTCCCTTGATACACCCGCGCACACACACACACACACACACACACGTGCAAGGAGAATGTCAAAATACATTCTGGTATTTTTAACGAGATATTTTGAACAGTCCTCTGGTATTGTTATTTGCTTACATTTCGAACCAAAGAATGAAGGTCTGAAAACCCTTACTCATTTTTTCCCAACAGCTATTCTAAGTTATTAATTATTTCCACGCAAATACAATTTTTTATTAACTGCTAAATTGCTATCGTAGACAAAGTAATATGCAATAAAATGCGTTAAAGCATTTAAGAATCTCAGATATTTAGGTTCACCGATTTAGCCTTAGGGCTGTCACACTTCTTTTGCAGTGTACTATCACAAAGCATGCAAGGAATGTAAAGAAATACTCCCAACATTAGACGTTCTACTGGTCAACTGAAGGTCTACAGTGATGGGCAGAACTGAATGATTATAAAATTCGAGTAACCTGTTCTTGAGTAATTCGAATGATTATTCGAATGAAGAAGTTCTCGGGGATGAAATCAAGGATCGGAGAACTCACGATGTGAGATATGAGAACTCAGTCACTCGAGTCAGTATCCGAGAACTGCCAAGACATACTCGATTGATAACTCAAATCGTCATTCAATTGTTCAGTTCAGAAAATTCATCTACCGCTGTTGGTTTCATACAGAGAACCCCAACCATTCACGCAGCGTTGTCAGATATTGCGTTCGCGGCATTGTACTACAAATTTTCACAGAGTAAAGATCCATAAGATAACAACGCTATCTCGTCTGCCGTCCGATGGTCTGTTCAAAATTCTAAGTCTGGCAACACTGAACTGTCCTGTGCGCATGATAGCTGTGCGTTTATATGTTTATGCCTTTCTTGCCTGCAAAACTTATACCGCGTTAAGGACGTTAACCGAAGTGATACGAATGCGCGTTTATTGTAGAAGTCGTGCTCACTTCAAACTTCTGGCATTAAATCATTCGAATAATGGTCGGTTGTTCTCCAGTTATTTTGTCTATTTTATCGATATTTATTATTGATAAAGGAATAATGTTAGCAATTTACTGGTGATTTGATACACGCTGAGCAAAGATGACATCAGCTCCTGTCGCTAGCAGTGCTGTGGTCGCGGTCCCCACGTTACCGTGCCTGACTGTGACAACACGACACAGTGGGAGGTGGGAGTTGTGTATAATTGAGACAAATTCAGGGCCATCAGTAGAAATTAGCGCAAGAGAAATTGTGTACGTCTTGCGGAGATACAAGACAACAGGAGACAAATTACCTCCCCATACCAGCTACATCCATCACTACCCAACTGTTTGTTAGTTAGTTTGCATTATGTGTCAATTATACACACCCTCCTGCGTTCTCTATATCTGACTTGTTACAGTTTTGTACACCCCCTGTTGACGTCATATCCTAAGCGCTTTATAAAACTTGCCACTTCATTTTAAGTGTCCCTCTCACTATTACCTGTAAATCTGTAAATCAATCTGTTCAGTGCCATCAGTATTTTTAAATGTCCAAGTAGGAAAAATATACAAATTACCTTTATTAAAATTACTTATTCAATGGCAATAGACGATTCTTAAGTAAGCTAAAGGGATATTATCTATTTGCATAGAAACCGGAGGTTCATTGCCGCGCTTATCTGAGCCCGCCATTTTATGCTAACTCCATCCAACCATCCCTCGGAAATCCTATTTCCTTTAAATATATCCTAATACTGTCCTCCCACCAACGTCTAGGTCTTCCAAGTGATCTGTTCCTTTCGGATCTCCCAACATTTTTTAGATATGTCTTTCCTCCCCCAAGCGCGCAACATGTCCAGCCCATTTCATCCACCATGATTTAATTAACATTACTGTATTCGGTTGAAGAGTTCAGGTTATGAAGCTCGTCGTTATGCAGATTTCTCCCGTCCATTTTCATATCTCAAGGTCCAAATAGTTTCCATAAAAATTCGTTATACAATCATTTCTAAATTGTAAATTATCTCTTTTATTATTCCATTTTTAATTTGATTTCTCTCTCTCTCTCTCTCTCTCTCTCTCTCTCTCTCTCTCTCTCTCTCTCTATATATATATATATATATATATATATATATATATATATGAATATTCCGGTAGTTTAATGTTCAATTTTTCTATTGTATTTTGTTTCTTTACCTTACTGTCTCTGTTTCTGGAATTTACTCAAACATCAGCTCATTCGATATATAAGTTTGCGTATTTGTGTGTATTTGAAATACATCGACATTTAAATGAAATTTTCACAGATAATGGGGTCAAGGAACCAAAGAATAATTTTACGGTAGAAACGTCTTCTTTGAGAATAGCTGTAAACTCCATTGTCTGTAAAATTATCAACATACAATATGACCTGAAATTTCAAATTTCAAGTATTAGCTTTATTTAACGGTTCTATGTCGTGTGTCATTAAATAGGTAGAAGAACAACCTACGTCTTATTGTATTAACCAAGGTACCAAACTATATTCATTTTGGTATATATCTTTTCAAGTAAAGTAGTGCAAAATAGTACACAGCTGTGTAATTTCTTAATATTAAGTAACACAGGAGTAGAAGAATTGAAGAGTCGTGTGTAGTGGTGTGTTGCTGAGATATAATGACATGCATTGCTCTGTATATAGGACTGTAAGAGATGTCTATACACAGAAGGCTTTCATTACGTCATGGGCATCCCTATTCATTGATTTTCATGTGAATCGCATGCCAAGTGCAAGACTCTGACTGTGATATTCATGGAACAGACCAGGGAAAAATGGTTTAAATTCATAAGCAGTCGTAATAAATTGGCAGTTTTTATAAGTTATTCCCCTATTCAAAAAGTAGAAAGGGTTCGTGGGAATCTGCACCCAGCTAGAAAGAGAGTCTCAATAGTGACGCTATGAATGGGAAATATAGTCCGCGGTACAAGGTGTTTCGTAAATCTAAACAAATCTCTTTTTGCTTCCCGTTTCACCATCCACTAACAAAAATTACCCCCTTTTTTAGGAGATAGTTTTGGAAAAAAATGTAAGAAATTCAGAGTAGCACCATGTAATATTTTATGTCGACAGTTACGGATGTGCTTCCACCTGACCATTTCTCCTCGTGCTTTAAAAATACTTTTGGGTTGCAGTATTAAGAGCGTGGCCTTATTTCGGACATCTCCCTACTTCTATCCCTCTTTTGTAAAAAGGTTGACAACTATCAAAACAAATTTTAAAGAAGCCACAAAAGAGTCTATGGAAGCAATATATAAAATGAGGATAAGTACAAGTTACTCAAATTGCAAATGGTAAATATTGAAAAATTATTATTTATTGATTATCCCTCACATAAGTTTGTTATATTTTGTAAAGAAACAGTAGTTTATCCTTTACTGGACATGGAAGACTATCACCTGAAAGTGTTGATGCAGATATATAATTTTGTCCCAAAAGTAACTTGACCCCTTTTAAAAGAGAGGAATATACTCCTCCTCATTTATATTACTTAACATTACAATTTTTCAAATTATTATGGCAAACATTGTGATAATTATATAAGCATTAACTGCTTAAATATGGAAAATAAATATTTTCTCTTGTAAGTCTACTATCACTGGGTTTAACAACGGGATGGTCTCTGAAGAACATACTAAGATTTTCGGATGTTGACAATTTAATATAACACTTGTTTGCTTGGTTCTGACTGTAGACTTCGCGTCACCCCGCTAGATGACACTGCAGTAAGGAAAGAATAATTGCATGGAAAACAAGTGAGAGTTTTACATTTGATACCACGAATATAATATTAGCATATCCTGTTTATTTACTAACTATCGCCCTAATATAACCATAAAGGTCAACTAGAGGAGACGAACCATGAGAAAGGAGCTCCATGAACTGACAATACCGTACTTCAGGAGATAAAGGTTATAGGAAAAATGGTGGGACCATACCTCTCATTTAGTCAACACATGGAAGTGTTTCGAGTTAACCTTCAGTGCCATCCACTGTATTGTAATTCTTGGTCTACGAGGGTCTGTTAGGATTCTACGGCATTATATTTGCAGTATTTTAAACATGCTTCTACTGAATTGCCTTTGTACAATCATCTATTTTATATTGGAAATGCCCATTGTATTTTACTTTCTCTGAAAATACAGAAGGTTGTTATATATAATAAATATATACACATATACTTATATATATACACGTATATATATATATACTAACACACACATACACGAGGGATGGAGCATAAGACATGGAAACTATATTTTTTCAAAGTAAGGCGATGGCACCATGAGAGGTTGTGCGTTACAGGAGAGAATAGAATTTTTAGTATATGGACACATAATTTTGCGGCATTGTTATGTACGATTATACGAATAGTGGCGATGGTAATTTAGTTGTGAGTCAGTCGCCGTTATGTGTGCTTTCATTCTTACACTACCGCAGTTTATTAGAGTGGCACCATGCAGTCGCGGATGGAATTTTATGGGTTTCTGTTTCATTAACTACCCTACATCTACTACCCATAATCTTCATTATACATACGTTCCATACTCTTTCCTTTCATTTTTATGTATCAAAATTTTAAAATGGTCCCACATTTTCAAAAGAAAAAAATTGGTGCCATGAGCTATGTCCCATCCCTCGTATTAATTAATTTTTCTAATATCAGAATTGGAATTCTAGTGATCAGAAAGCTCATTCATGGAACCCATGTCCCCGTAATTTGTTTTGGCAAGACTTATTCTGCTACTTACAGGCGCAATTCCTACTGCATGTTACTTACCAGATAGCTAAATTATATTACTATTCTTCCAGTTTGTTGAAGGAGAGCTCATAGAAAGAGTTTTGAATTTAAATTCCGAATTAATGTTCAGTCCACCAAATAAGTTTCAAACATAGCTTTATCTCCTAGTCGTAGTCCAAGTCCTCGAGTAGAGCAGTAACTGAAAAGAATTACATGCAAGTGCAGAAAGTGAAAGATGACTCGCTGAAACCAGCACATTCCCATCTCACAAGACTCTTATTCCAAAATGAATTTTTTGCAGCTAATAAAGTTTAATAGGTTTTCATAAAATCCTGCAGCATCGCATTACTGTAGCTGCTAGGAGAGGTGACAGACTGCTAACTCGATTTTCAATCTGTGTTGATAATTTGATTAACATCCCCCGTGCTTGAAATGACCGCAGCTGGGGCTCAGCCTGAAAAGCCAGATTAAAGCGCCGGCTGCCTTCCTTCCAGATCATACAAGATTCTGCTGGTTACATAACACCAGAACATCACTCACTGCTTTCTAGATCAAAGTACATTACTGCTGCAGAATAAGTTGCATTAACACCAGAAATTAACTGTTTTCTAGATCATAAATATATGTACTTATGGCTGTTTTCTGGATTATTAACAGTAACATTTATAGGTAAGCCTATTTTAAAAATAAATATATAATGCAAGGAATTGTATGAATGTAGAGTGGCTATACGACCGGCATTTTGCCGGACATTCAACATTTTGAGCTAATTGTTCTACACCTGGCACTAATTCATGCCGGACGCTAATTTGTCCTCCTTTTTAAGTAAGGGGAACATACAAGTATGGACACCGAGAAATAGGTGAGATTCATTATTTTTTCTCAACAATGAATTCCTCTACAATCTCGTTCTGATATGCTCATCATTGACTACTCCTACAATCGCATACTGTTTTCAGAATAAATTAAACTATTACAGTTACGGGTAGTTCTCGTTACAAAATGTCAGCCACGTTTCATGCCCAGAAATGCGGTTTCCGTGATAATTTCCACAAATATCAATATTTCTAAGTGATTGTGTTTTCTATCTATTTGTTAGTTTCATATGAACAACACTATCTAAAATCATTGAATTAACATTAATAGCCTATTTAAAATACATTTTTAATGTAAATAATGTAAAAAAGGTTACTTTTCATGGATTATAAAATTTATACTGTAGAAAATCTAAAGATTGTAGATGATAAACCCAGATATTGGTAATTAACTGTAATAATTAATTGTCCTTCTATAGTTATATAGAAATAAATATGAAGTTAAATGAAAATAATATCCAATTAGCTGTGCGTTAAAATAATAAGTAGCTGTTTTATCTCCTTTGTGCCATTTTTTTTTATAACCGTTAGAAGTTCAATTCATTACAAGGTTTTCCGTCTATATACTAGTATTATCATTACCACATTAACGAACTTAAGTCAGAATTTGCAAGATTTGGGATGTATATATTATTTTTTAAAAAAATTGATAATATATACATCCCAAAGCTTGCAAATTCGGACTTAAGTTCGTTAATGTGGTAATGATAATACTAGAATATAGGCGGAAAACCTTGTAATGAATTGAACTGAAACTTTATACTAGTTGACATTATACTCAAAGCTTCAAAATGAAGTTTATTAACGTTATAAGTTATTTTTCTCCTGCTCTAAAGGCTACCGCGAACAGGATAACATGTTTAAGTTCTCAAAGTAAACGCGGTCCCTGCACATCTGATTACATTGAATTAACTCATGGTAGGCCTACATCCTTTATAGTGCAGTTGTGGAATATTTAAAAATACTTAATTCAGAGAAATGGTTACCATATGCCATTGAGTGTTTCTAGTATGCCTACATGTTCAATAACATAGCTGTTTGATATGAGAGAAAATAAGATTGAATCAGGAGTTTTATTAAGGAGGAAAAAACAACCTTTCAACGGAGAAGGTTTTTTCACTTGGAAGTTTTCTGGAACTGAGCTGTATTTCTATCTCTGTATAGAGCGGATTCTAGGAACATGACGTATTTCAGACAACATCGTAAGGATTGTTATGGAAGCATCTCCCTACACTCCCAGCTTGCCTTCATTTTATTTTTACTCTGTAAACTACTGGAGCATCAGAAATGAGCGTGGTATAAGTGTACGAAGAAATAAATTTTATGTGTTAACCCTCCTGTCATTGGGTTACTCCAATATTGAAGTTGTTTGTGCGGTGTGTGTGTGTGTGTGTGCATCCAGAAATGCAATTACGATAATTCCACAGTCTCAATATTGCGGAAACTAAATAGAAGAGTTACGTTACAGTATTTTCTAAAAACAAGGAGAAATGTTGCAATTTATCCTACTTATTTCCAATTTTCTAAAAAGAGTTCTCGCTTGGAAACTGTGTCTTTCATGATTTATTCCTAATATACGTTATATAATTTCTACATTTTAAATGTGTTTCAATCCCTGCAATGTTGTATTTTTGGAAGCATTTAGGTAATAAATATAATAATTAATGAATAAATTTAGTCTAATTATGAATACAGCTATCTCTTAATAAAGTTATAGGGTAAGGTGGTACATTTTCGAACACTTAACAAATATTCTTATTTTATGAACACAATAAACATAAGACAAGTTCAACTGTATTGTATTCACAAAGTTGGCAATGTAGTTGACCCTTCACAAAAATATCAAAGTCATACAGCTGTAATATTGGTCATGGCAATCGATCTTTCATTTCCAGAATATCGTTCGAAAATGTACCGCAGTAGGTACAATTCTAAACACCAGTGGGTACTATTTCGAACAGTGGCATTTTCAACGAACAAAGTGCTTTCTTCCAAATATTATTTTCTATTATTATTATTTATCAGTAATATGAGCGTAATAATGATGTGTCACGTTCTGAATAGGCAGATGACCGGATTGGGGCATGTGGTCAGCATGCCGACTCCTACGACAGTTATTGATGGCTTACTGAACCGGAGCCGCTACTTCTTTATGAATTAGCTCTTTTGTTGGTGTCAAGAGGCTGATTGCACCCCGTTCCAGATCACCCTACCTCAGAAAAATCCGAGGAGGTACCGGTGATCGAACCCAGACTTGCGGGTCCGTAGTCAGGAACCACTAGACTATACAGACGGTATGTTATAACATCAAGAGCAATAATAAAAATACTTAACAGCTGCATGCTATTGTATATTGCATAAATGCTGAGATGTAAGAACATTGCAGAGGAAGTCTTAGTTTATAAATCTTCGTTGAAATAATACCACTGTTGAAAGATGTATTTATGAATACCATTCTTTTATATTTGACTTACACAGTTAATAATATGCAGAATGCTGTGATAGCAAAACAGCTTTTCCATGCAAGACTTAAGCAAGCGATCGTGGGTTTAAGTACTGTTCGAAATTGTACCTAAAATTTGTTCGATTTTGTACCTCGAGCTAGTTTTTGTAAATTACTACATTGTTGAAATTCCGCTCACGAAGGACCATTGTTGTGCCAATGACTTACGTATTAAAGACTACGCTATTTGTTGGTACGAGTTAAAAATTGGTCCTCAAAAATATATTCCAGTAACACAACGTGGAATTATAAGCAATTTTATAACGTGCCATTTTTCAAGCATGGAGTTCTTACCTTCGATTGGAAAATAATTTTTTATGGCCGAATGAGACAACTCGGAACATCATTCTCGCGGATACAGGTCAACAAAACAATCAGTATGGACTCTATATAATTAAAAACAGGTTGGCTAACATTTGAAACCCAAAAATGGATAAAAATCTTAGTCCGTTCAGAATTGTACCATGTTCGAAAATGTACCACCTTACCCTACTATATTTAACACAGGCTTGCGTTATGATGGTTCAAGTGGGTCTGCACATACTGAAATGTATCTGTGTAGATTAAGGATTATAGCAATTGCATTATAATGTATAGTTACGTTTTCTAACATCAGTAAAAGGATGTACCAACTTAGCATAGTAAACAAGTATTGTTATTACCCCCATTGATCACTATAATGTGAAAACTGAATTAGATTTAGATCATTCGAGTACGCTAAATGAGTAAATTAAAAGAATTACATTCTCCTTCCCTCAGTTTTTACGTTCTCCGTTGGAGCAATATTTGTGAGCCCACGCCACCCTGGTCTGTCGGGAAGGGAATTTCCTGTGGGTGATAATGTACACTTTTTACTAGACTAGAGGGCCCCTGACGAGTGATTAGCCCAATGTCCGGGCCACCTTGAGACAGTACGAACACATAGGACGAAATAGTGACACAGAACACTCATTCCGAACAAGGCGAGGAAAGAATGAAGATGATAATGGCGACCATTATATCCAGGGATCGCAAGGGTCTCATGTTTCTCGACGTTCGTTTGACAGGTAAGAAAATAACCACACAGGAAACCTTTTCTGATAGGGAATCGAACCAGGGCTTGGTGCGTAAGGAGAGCGAACTCATTCCCAACATCGGCGGACAAACTATATTGTATTGTCAAGTGAAAAGTGATATTAATATAAAAGTTAAAGGATGTTTTACAGTAACTTTAATTCATGAAATGATTCACTTTCCTTAGCAAATAAAGAACAAAACAAACAAAAAACAAAAAAACAAACAAAATTACTCAAAGAGAATGAAACCGACTGAGTTGGTCCAGCAACAGCGTTTCGCATTTGAGAGGTCGCGCATTCAAGTCAAGTGTCAGATAAATATTATTGTGGAGCTCGCATAGGCGTAATCTGGATATAAATACAATTGCGTTTACTTTTGAATAGGTATGTGTTAAACAAAATATAACACATCGAATGACATATCGGTGTCGACAGACTAATGTTGCTATTAATAAGTGATTTAATTAATGAAAGAGCCTATTATGGCTTTAACCATAGCCTACTGTAAGAGAGTCTTGTAGTTTTTAAAATTTTAACTTCATTTCCATAGATCATTTGTAGTTATGCAGAAGTGATGCTCTATTTAAAATCACTCTCCCTTTTCATCAGGCTTTCTACATTTGTCATTCAATCAAGTTTAGTTAGTTATTTTTCAGCACCGATATTGGGTATTCAACTATGTAGTAATGAAAGTGTCAAACGTGAAGGATTTTGTGGAGTTTTCCACAGAGCATTAAATTCTTCATCCAAGAGTATCTTATTCTAGACCCATTGCCTAAAATTTCTTCCTAATGAGCCATCTTGAAGAATGTTTCTTGTCGACATTTTTGTTGTCCTTTTCCTGATTGAAACAGTGAAGTTTGGATTATGAGGTCAGCACAAAACAAAATGAGATATCTACAGTATGTATACCTTTCAGTTTTTACTTACAAAAAGGAGTCTTCTACTTGTGCCATTATCTGTTTGGAAACTGTTATTGTCCTACTAACAAGTTCCTGCATTTATTAATACAATCGCCAACATTTATTTAAGAGCGAAATAATAATAATAAAAAAATAGTAGGCCATATTTATTAAAACGGGCATCATTTTTACACAAATTTCATTAATTATATAATTTTATTTTGAATTATTTTATTACTTTTAATGTTAAGCATATCGGGTTGGTCGTAATACAAATAACAGTAACATTATAAAATAATATTAATTATAGAGCTTCTGGATAAATCATTTGGAGCAAATATGTATGGATTGTTTGTAGGCTATTTCCAATTCTTAAACAACACGCGTGCTAGAAGCACGTTTTCGAACTTAAAGAGTCCTACAACTTTAAGTGATTGTATTTCTCATGTTTGTGATGAGAAGATGGCTGCTTTATTTCCGCTATGTTTTTCCTTGCCAGTTCATATGAGAACAGAGCAAGGACACATGCAATGAATTTCATAGTTGAAAGGTATTAGGGAATTCTGGTGCGTCGATAGCGCAAAAAATTACGTTTTTGATCAAAATTCGCGAACGAAAGTGAAAATTTAAAATGCGGCTTCTAGTTGGGCATCGCACACAAACAGACAGACAGACAGACAAACGCTTTCTTTTAAGTTACTATATAAATTTACCTCTCTGATAAGGATGCGAAGTCTTATGGGCCATTCACTTAGAAAATCAACTGTAAACTTAAGAACATAAAACTTAACGCAAACTTTAGCTGGGTATTGAGCATTCCCAACGAAAACTTAAACGTTGATAACAACCAATCACAAATGAGAACGTGAACAGCTGATAAAATGACTGCCACAGAAGAAAATACTTTCATGTTTCTATTAAACACGTGTAGGCTTATAAAAATTGAAATCATACAAGTGTATGCAGACATATACAAATAAACAGAATAATATATGGGCTGTATTTATTACTGTAGTTCATTTTTTTGGGAAACCAATGTTCGTATGTTGTCCTTCAATGCCCGCATCTTTATATAATGGATGCCTTTTATCATACAGATAGGGATAGGATACAACGTTACAAGTTTTTCATTCATAGTCGCCATCCCTTGGCTGTTTCCAATTCCGTCTCCTGTTCTGTGGAGTTCACAGCTCTGATTGGTTGTATCGTTATTTTTCGCATAAACTTAACGCGAAAGCTTGGAGTTTGCAAGGTTCTAAGTTAACGTTTAATTTTACGTTATGTTTAAAGTGTATGTGATGCATTGTGAATGGTCCCATTGAAAAACATGGCCCCAAAATTCTAAGTTTAAGTTACGTTTACGGTTCATTTTCTATGTGAATGACCCATTCCTCCAGTCAAAGTAGGAAGTAACTTGTTATTAATATACTTACATTTGAACAGGGAAGACTTATGTGAGGACATGAGTTGCTTCTTATCCAATGAAGGGAGAGACATAATAACTCACCTGTGAGTTCAAAGTGGCTTATTTGAGAGATAAACAGGAAAAGGTCATCACAATTGCTAAGCATCTTACGTGAAGTTCAGTTTATATAACATAATTGGCTTGTTAAAGCATTGAGATGCTGCCTTCAATCCAGACTCGTTATCCCACTAATGAGAGCGTTCTGTTCAAAACAATCTCAGGTTCAGCTGTTTTCAATTGCCTTTCAATGTAAAACATTTCTAATGTAAAATATTTTCATTACGAGCTTAATTATTGTCATCCATTATCATCACCACCATCATACTACAGTCGTACTTAGGCCTACTGCAATAAACCTAAAATTCATCTGATTATACAGCGACAACACTAAATTCAATTAAGAAGCCATTAGAATATTTGAGAGGATATTATTTACTTGACTGTTTTAGTTATAGGCCTATGTTATATCTTTGTTCTGACTATAACATGATTTTTTTTTTCAATCTGTTTGCCCTATTTTTTGTATAGTAGCCTATTTTTTAAAACATAGCGACCTCGTCTCACTCCACCAAACGAAGAATTGTTTTATGATGTATCTCTCCTAATATGGTTCCTTATTTAGAGCGTACACATTCTTCTGATTTCGCGACGAAGGCCATTTTTACATCTGGGTCGGAAAAAGAGAGCTTATTATTATTATTATGCACTGGCATAGCGCATATAACTTTAATTACGACATTGGACTGTACAACCTTGAGAAAAGAGGGGAACCTGAGAGTGTTGCTTCTTACCTTTTAATGGGACGTCTATTTTTCACTAATCCCTATAGTTAAGTAATAGGGAGGGAAATTTTATCTGGGTTGTTCCAAGAACTGAAGCTTTCATGTTTTGCAAAATACTTTAACGGGCTTAATTCCTGTTCGCGCTGAGTTTATCATTAAGGCTTAAACGCCAAAACATTAGACATAAGTTATGCTAAACACTCGCTGTAGAGTGACATAATACGCTGCGATACGTGTACTGTTATATTCATAAGTTAATAACAACGTAGAAAGCTTGATCGCGAAGACAACAGTTATTCATTAGACTAATGGATTCTGGTAAGGATTTTCGTTGTGTGTCGAAGAGGGAGATATAGCTGAGGACGATTCATTGAAAAGTTTTTATATAGGTTTTCGAAATTATGATTTTATAAATGTGACAAGATGTAAGAAAATGCAGTTTTGGTTTTAAGTATTGAGGCATCCAAACCAGCAAATTAAGATTCCTTGAAGATAGCGGAAATACGTCGAAAGGCCTAGGCAAATATTAAAATTAAATATCGAGTTGCTGGTGTTGAAGTCTATTTTGTTTTATTGATCGAGCTCAACGGTATATAGAGTAGGATTACCTCCACAACGTCTCTGGGTTTTTACGTATATACCTTAGGAGCGAGTCTCACCGCTCGTAGAGTTCCTGGCTAGGGGAGGTAGCTGCACGCTGATTGGATCAGCTCTCCTATCCCACTCCACGTGTTGTCTGTCTCTCTCGCAGCGGCATTAACCCTGCACTCAACTATTATAGTATTTTCTACGACTGGCATGATGTTCACTCTCTGCCCCGCGGTAGCTTACTGATCTTACACGCAGCGAATTCGCGCATCTTGGTAACGAGACGTAACGAGAAGCTCGCTGGCTGGGTTTGGCTTCAAGGCCAGAGACGTTGTGGGAATAATCCAACTCTACCATGTATTTTAATACCTTTACGGTCATAGGTCAACATTACATGACTGTGGAGGGTAGCGGTTTATCACAAATCATTGGTTTAGAAGTATAATTGTTAGTGTCTCTACTTGTCAGATGCTGATATCCCATAGGAATTTTCGAGGTTTAATCTGCTTTTTGCTCTTTTTATGGAAGACATTTCACAGTCAGATACGATAGTGAAAAAGCAATCTCCAATCCTCAAACAAAAGTGTATCATACACGTGGATGAGTTCATTAAACCTACGTGAAGTACAACAGACATGTGACAACGAAAATGTCATTGCTAATACTTCATAAAATACAATTTGTCGGCTTTAGGGTGGTATCTCACCTGGTGTAATTCTCAAATTCATACGCGCCCAATATGGAAATCGAAAGTGACCTTTCCACCCCTCGAACTTTATAACAATGACAGTTTTAATTCTGTTGACATGAAATTCTGCTGTCGTATTCAGTAGTATATGACAAAAAAGTGTTAAGGGACTAAGGGACGTTTAAGTTTATTTTTTGAGAGTACAATGAAGTCATATAAGCCTCACAGGTATACGCAATGTTAACACCCCTCCCACTTCATCCCTTTGCCCTCATCCTTTTATAACAAGGACGAAAAAAAGAGTCAACTTTGGTTGCCTGTCCAATATGAAAACCCTCTCTATGCTGTTAATTACCTATTACAAAGCTTTTCCCGATCTTTTCTCTTGCTTTGAAGTTCAAAACTTTTGTTTCTGCCAAACGGTAGACCTAACTCCCTCACTCTTCATCACCAACTATAACTCTCTCTCTCTCCCCCTCCCTCCCTCTCTCTCTTTCGTTTCCCACTGTCTCGCTTTTTTTCACCTCCCCTAGAAAAAAAAATACTTTAAATAAACTCGTTGCAAAATTTTCCAAACGAATTCTGAACTCACCCTTTATGTTTTGATAGGGAAAAGACAATACACAGTCGATTCTCTTTTTTATATTGGATGTCATTCATATCGTTGGCATAGCAACGGCATCCAGCAGGAAATTATAAGCGGTATATTTTATTTTGGTTCATGTTTTGTTTGATTCCGTGCTTTTTGTGTTGTTTGTGACCCTGGAAACGTTTTTCCAAATAGAGAGAGAGCGAGAGAGAGAGAGAGAGAGAGAGAGATATGAAAAGAGAGAAGAGCTATGGAGAGAGTAGGTGAGTGAGTGAAATGCAAAGGGTGGGAGAGAGAGAGGAGAGAGAGTGCGGCGTTCAAATGCATGGACTGCTCATGACAGTACTAGGAGTAGGCTTTAGTAGTGAAATTGCATGTGCAAGAGGAGGACAAAGCAACAAAACTTTCTCCGCGTTTTCTTCTTTACTCTCTGAAGTCTTGTTTTTATTCTCTTCGCTAGGGACTCCATGCTTTCAAATTATACAGCAAAGTTCTGCACTCTATGAACAATAATAAGAAATGTTCAAAAACCTTGTCTTCCTATCACAAACACTAAAATTCATAAGAATTGAGAATTACACAGGAAATAGCACTTTCGCTGCCGTAGAATCACTAGTATACTCGAAATATTACTCAACTTTATCCATTCTGATAGCGATATCTTGGAAAGAACAGTCAATATTTCTTTATGTACGGAAGAAGAAAGAAAAAATATGCATTAAGAAGTATACTCAACAAGAGGTATATTGCTCCAAGGAAAGAAGGAAACGACCGTAAGAACTTTTTCATTTTTGTAATTTTTTTAGATGAGTAACACAAATAATAACTACAATAACTTTAGATAAAAAGATTGTTTAAATTTAATAATCGCCACACTATTTGGTCATACGGTACTTATATCTCATTTACACTGAAAGTTGTAAAGTTATAATTATTGTTCATCTTATAGCTTCGAACTTGCAAAATTTGAAATGATAAACGAATGTTTTATTCACAGTATGAACTGTTATATTTAAGTTAATATTTTAAATTACATGAGAACTTTAAAGGAATTATTAATTACTTCTTGATTGGCTAACGTACCAATAGAATTTATTTGGCAAAAGTGTTCGCTATTTAAATTAATGCAATCCTCTCTTGTTTCTAATGAAGGTGTCGATGATAATAATAATTATGTAGTGCGGACGTACCAATATGTGAATGGAAGTCACTTCATGTTCTTTCTCTTGTGTACCCATTCTTTTGTCCTATCGCTAAAGTAGCGAAAGTAGTGTAAATGACGACTGCACAGATAATGCAGTATTGCACCTAGAGGTCGAATTTTTAAAATATATTTTCACTGTATGACAGTTAAACAATTACACCGAAGGTAAAAATGTATTCCATGCTACTGGGAGAGTTTTATACTGCATATAAGTGCATACTTAAGGAATTGGTGCAGATTTCACTAATATATGCTTATGAGGGTGTATTACCAAACCCGGCAATCTCCAGTTCGATAATAGATAGAGACCCTAACTTCTAATTAAAGTTTAATGCATTTCATGGTATTTATTGGGAGAATGTGTTTCAAACCTGAGTTCTTTCCTTATGTGGGAATTCAGATTTGCAACAGATACATTAAATATACAGCAAGAAATGCATTAAACTTTCATTAGAAGTTAAGGTCTCTATCTTTTCTCAAAATGGAGATTGCCGTGTTTGCTAATAGACCCCTCATATGAATGCATGCATTAATTTTTTTGCAATTATAAACATAAAAGAAAGTTAAATAAAATGAAAATCTAGCCATACTATGACAATTTTGTTCTCAGGAAACAAAACAGAAACTTCCTCTGTCCATCTTTATGGAGTGGAAATGGAATAGGGTAGGTTTGTCGCTAAATCTTGCAAAAAAGCAAAATATCGAAGTGAATATTTTATGCCAATACTTACGCGGAAGTGCATTTTAATTAAAATTTAACATTAGAAGATTTTAGTTATTTTAAATAGCAACAACCAACACAAGTAACTAACTAAGGTGCCCTGAAATGATGATGTAGCACAGAAAGGTCTAGGCGCAAAGAAAATAAAAAAAGTGGAGCAAATATGCTATCATTATGGTAATTTAGTGACAGAAAGGAAACTCTACTCACAGAAAATGTTGAAAAAAAAAGAAGAAATTGTTATCGGATTAAGGAAAAGTGGTGGGTGGTGATGCTTGATAGTACGTAAATTATTCTTTGTCAAAGAACTTGCTAATGTGCAATCTTTTAGCGCATATAGTTCCGTCCGCATCGTGAGGACGAAATAATAGCTGCTTGAATTTTATTTCATTATCTTCCGTTTGAGAATTATTATACATAAACTGAATGTTCTCCAACGAGCCTATAATGACATTTATTAAGATACGCTTCGATCGTTTCATAATTATCATATGAGTATCTCAGTTAACATTTTAGGCAAGTTGCGTACAACTGTTTTTGTTCATGTTAAATATTTCAATTTTGAGTTTTTAAATTCATAAGATATAAACGAAATTGGCTGACCGCGGCAATCCGCTGTAAGAAAGTCTTGTAGGTCTTGTCTTCTGGGATAGATGACGGCTCACTGAGTACGGTCAAGTCAGAACTTGTTGTTGGCCGTTTTCTCCAAACGAACTAATTTTTACAAGACGAAATTAACTCAATTTAGTATAAAATTAAAACGAGAAGAATTTATTTTATTTTAAATACAGGCTGTTAGGAATTTTCATTTGCTACTCTCATTGTTTCAAGATCGTTCCGAGTTAGGTAGTAATCGATGCCACACCTGTGTTATATTGAAAATCTGTATGCAAATTGATTTCATTACGATATTCTTACATCAAATGCAATAAGAATGACATGGTATGGTCGAAAAAATATATTTTTAAAAACCAGATTAACGCTTGTTAACAAAATTAAGTTTTTTTCATTTTTTCCATTTTAGGGAAGAAGTGACTATTAGAAATTGTGAGGGATCTTTACCATCACCATAACTCAAGAAGTGTTCTTAGAGGCTGGTTTAGAACAGCGTAGAAATGCAAGCCCCTGGTCACAGATAAGAAGTATGTACATTTATACGGTGTAAAGTCTCCAAGAAATTGTCATTAACATCAAGTACGATTTTTTCTTTGTAATCTGTAAAGCTATCGATTGGTAATATATAATTTGTCGTGATTGGTTTGTCTAGACTGCATAGATTAAATATTAATGCATTGCTATATAAAAAGGGTTGTTTCTGTTTTATTAGAAATACTTATTTTTCCCCGATCTCCGATATGTTTCCTTGGAGTGTATTATGTTGAATTTTTTAGAAGCCATGCGAGGTCCTACAACTCCCTCACGAGGGTGATATCGTTCCAAAGCCACACCCGAGACGAGAAGAAACAAAAACAGAAACTAGCAGCGAAACTTAATTATTTTTTATTACCATTATTCTTTGAGGCTTCCTTCCGTCACCGACTCTTCCTGTGTTGAGGCCACCCCTCTCAGTAAAACGCTGATTGCGACCAATTTCCGCATCAGACATATTTATTGCTTCCGAAATTATTTCTTCTTCTTGCCATGGCTCCCCTCCTAAGTGGTGCTGTTATTATACTGCCTGTTCGTAAACATTTGTCCCTCTTTCATTGAGACTACCCAATACATTCAGCTTCGGACTGTTGTCATAACTGTGTTAAGGGATGACCGAATTGTTGAGAACGGTTTTCACAGATTGGCACAGTTGGCACTGTGCAGTTGAATAAAATAGCACAGTTAATTAAAATGTAAACCTAAATTAAACTTGAAATTTTATTTTTAATATCTCAATTCGTTTTTGAGATATTAATGAATTAAATTGATTTCTTAAGTCGAAATTGAAATTTATCTGGTCCTAAAAACATTAAAATATGAAGCTGAATTTTTATGTGAGATTATTTTATGCCATTTGCTAATTTACTAATTAATGTTTTGATAGTGTTTATACTTTTTGTATCTAAAAATATTTTCCCCATAAAATTGAAAAGTAAAATAACTGACCTGTGGTTATACTAAATATTTTTGAAATGACTAAGGCCTATACAGAAAATCTTATTACACTTTTTATTGCATGCATTGTAAAGTACATTACAAATAAATTTCACATCTATATTTCTGTCTTTGTGGCAGAAGATTGATTTTGAATGTGGCAAATTAACAATTGAAATTGAAACGAAAAAAACGTGCTATTCGCAGTTGAAATGACAATGAGGTTTATAAATGGCGTCAACAGCATAGGCGTACCGAGGGGGGGGGGTTTGGGGGTTTGAACCCCCCCCCCATTGATTAAAAAAAGGAAAATTATATAATTTTTTTAAGTCTGCCCATAAATTACTTAATACAAATATAAAGCGTGGCAAGCTTAAAACTCGTTATTTTGCGTCTTAATTTTTAAAATGTTCCAGGGGAAGACCCCCGGAAGCTTAAAATTCGTTATTTTGCATCTTAATTTTTAAAATTCTCCGGGGGTGAACCCCCGGAAGCTTAAAACTCGTTATTTTGCATCTTAATTTTTTTAATTTTCCGGGGGACGACCCCCGGAAGCTTAAAACTCGTTATTTTGCATCTTAATTTTTAAAATTTTCCGGGGGAGGACCCCCGGACCGCCCTCTCCCTGGGGGGTATTCCATACCCCGCGGATGTTATAACCCCTCCCATATAGTCGGCCTGGTTACGCCTATGGTCAACAGCACCTGTTCCATGCGTCCGAACGGCATAAAATTTTAAATAGTTATTCTTTAGGGATTGCGTGCTTTTTCAGTAAAATATAAAATAACATTTTTGACCAAAATGTCTAGATTACATTTTTGTCATCCCTTAAAGAAATGCGCAAATCTTCTTTTACCTTCTTTTCCTGAGAGATAGTTCAATGTATTGGCCATGTTTGAAAAGACTCAGTTCGCTCTGCATTTTACATAGGCTAAACGAAATCTGGCAAGGTAGGCATGTGCGATGATGCTTTCGTAATAGGGATAATGCTAAAGATTTTAATTAGAAACAGACATGTATTTTGGTCCATGGCTGTACATAGGTGGAAGGAACAAAGCCTCACCGACCACCGCGTCATGTATCTTCCGACTTAATTGACAGCTGGTAGAGGTCAATTTGTTGGCACACTCACTCATACAAATGTCTATAATCGAAGCTGGGTGCACCCTGTTCAATTCCTCCTTGCTTTAAAGAAAAAAACAAAAAAACAAAAAACAACAACAACAACAACAACAAACAACAACAACAAAAACAACTACTACTTTCACGGTGGTATCGTCGTTCGATCACGGGCCTACATATCTTTGGTCTGCAGAACTAGACCTCTGAGGCGAGCTCAGATAGGTATACATAGAATGAGTCACTAGTATGTTTTATAATGTTAGTTTTCCTATACAAAATATTAATAGAATACCCCTTAGACCGTTATACGCGAAATGATACAATATCCAAATGGTACAGCGCCTGTCAGATAAGTTCGTTTCTTTACGCGGAGTTGTTTCTGTTGTGTTTTGATTGTGGAATTATGTTGGTTATACCCGGAGAGCTTCATTCGATTGTAAGTCTTGAAAACATTACCATCAACAAAATAATATCATGAAACCAATAGGCTTATTCATTACTATAACTAACATAATAGTAGTGTGGTTTTCTTCATCTCCCCTTGGGTGGGGCCCGATACTGTCCCGCAACATTGGGTGGGGCAGGTCAAAGTCCATCTCGCAGCGTGTTGCAGGGGCAAAGTCCGCATCGACCAAAGTCCACAAATGACGTCATCCAAAATGGCGGCGCGCTAGACCACGTGACCGGTAGTAGGTTTCATATTACAGCACGAAGCGGAAATGCAACGTCATCAGTTTTCAGTAAGATGTTTATTTCACTATGGTCCTGGGATCGACTCAACCTGGATACCTAAGGCTGTTAACCTTATTATTATTATTATTATTATTATTATTATTATCAGACGCAGTTGGAAATGTAGAGAAGCGTTTTTTTAAACCTTCAAGTATTTTTTTTTTTTTTAAACTATATTTTATCATACAATTTTGCCGTAAGATGTTTATTTCTCTAATACATTCATTTTTTCACTATGGTCCTGGGATCGACTCAACCTGGATACCTAAGGCTGTTAACCTTATTATTATTATTATTATTATTATTATATTACTTCTTTGATTACATATCGAAGTCTAAAAGATATTATGTTAGCACATATTTCAAACCTTTATTTATTTATTTATTTTTTATAATTATGGTAGCTATCGTTTTAAAACTATATTTCGTCATAAGATGATAATTTTAGCCCTGGGGTTAACTCAGCCTCTAGCTTACCGACGAGTGATGAATTAGCTTCAAACCCTCGGTATAATGAGGGAATAATATTATGTTGATAATTACGGCATTATAAAATTCGCGTACAGAAAGCCAGCATGTGATTTATACATGTGGAGTACAGAGAATTGCTAAGGTAATCGGAAGTCTCATCTCGCAAGATTTCTACTCACCTTGCAGTGGTCATATGCAGACGCAAGCGTTCTAGTATGTCTTATCTCGCACTCGTGTCACCTACATTTCATCTCTTTAATTCTCCATTCATAACAGTGATATTTCATTTATCCATTTAATCTTTAAATCCTAGTTTATTAATCTACCTAGTGCTTTTATTAATTTATTGCTTTGAAGCGGACTTGTACTATAATAGTCCTCACGGTTGCTCCTGGTGAAAATAGAAAAATGGTTTTCAATGCAAGGTTTTAGCGAGAGATTTGAAATTCTAATACGTAATTCTTTAGAAAATGGCTTCTAGCGCGTAATTTAAATTATGAACAAATGACATTGTGGTAGATTTGTAATATACTTTTACGAGAGAGTTCATTTCACAATAGGTATCATATTACCAAAGTCAACAACCGTGTCGACAATCTGAACCTCCTTATTTATTATTATTATTATCATTATTATATTACTTTTTTTTTCTTTCTTTTCTTTTTCTTTTTTTACACATCGAAGTCTAAAAGATGCTAAGATAGAACATATTTCATTTCTTCAAGTATTTTTTTATAATTATATTTCACTGTACATTTTTTCCGTAAGATGTCTATTTATCTAAAAAATAGCCCTGGGGTCGACTCAGCCTCTAACAGAATCCTGGAGTAAAGGCGGCCGGTGCGTAGGGCTAACAACCTTAACGTACATATTATTATTATTATTATTATTATTATTACTATTATCATCATCATTATTATATTACTTTTTTTTTCTTTCTTTCTTTCTTTTCTTTTTCATTTTTTACACATTCAAGTCTAAAAGATATTAAGATAGCATATATTTAATCCTTTATGTTTTTTTATAATTATATTTAACCATACAATTTTATCCGTAAGATGTATATTTCTCTATTACATTAATTTTTTACTATGACCCTGGGATCAACTCAACCTGGAGTAAATGCGGTCGGTATGTAAGGCTGTTAATCTTAACGTACATATTATTATTATCATTATTATATTACTTCTTTGTTTACATATCGAATTCTAAAAGATATTACGTTAGCACATATTTCAAAACTTTATTTATTTATTTATTTTGTATTTTTTTTTATTTTTTTTGTATAATTATGGTAGTTATCGACCAGTGCGTAAAACTCATGCTGAAGTCTTTAGAGGGAATATATTATGTTAATAATTACAGGTTTTTTTAATGCCGATACAGTAATATATGACAAGCCAGTATCGAGTTTTATATTCAAGTGTTATATCATCGCAGAACTGTGCTTAGCGCTGTCTCAAAGCAGAGAGAGTTTTGCTGATTAGGCTAGCATTTTTGCTGATGCAGTAATACTATGTAGCGATGCTACGCTCAAGTGATACAACTTCATTCAGTCTCTTTGAATGTTCACTCATTATGTCAAAACACTCCTTTCCCTGTAATACATTATTCATTAGGCATTTTGTTTAATTTTCCATTCGTTACGCCTTATATGTGTTATATCAGTGATCTCATTCCTTTTGCTTTAATTATTATTAAAACCTAGTCATATGTGTAATTTTTATTCGATGCGTATTACCTATAACGATTTTTATATAATAAACCTATGTTTCATCTCTGAACGATATCACGTTACATGTTATACAACTTAATAAATACGTCATTATTCATAGGCGTTTTGTAAAGTCAGTTTTTTCTCAACGCAGAACCGTATCGCAACGTATGGAGATTTTGCCGTCATAAACGGGAAGTTTGCTGACCTTCACATACAGGACGGGTGGTATTATTTAGATCAGTGATTTAACTTTTAATACAATGTTATGCTTTACCTGCTAATCTGAAGCGATGTATTTACGAATTGATCCTATTTTTGTGTATAATAATATTACATTATTTTGCTTTTCAATTTGTTACATACCGATATATTTTAAATTATTCTTGAAGCGATTTCTTCCTATTTCTATGATTACCTATGATTTTACCTATTTTCTATGAATACCTATGATTTCTATGTATAATGTAATAAAACATTGTTTCATCTCCGTTCGATCTCACTTTCTTTTTATTTTATTTTTATTTTTATTTTTTAATTTTTTATAATTATATTCCACATACAATTTTATCCATAAGATGTCTATTTCTCTAAAACCTAGCCCTGGGGGACGACTTAGCCTCAGTTTGCTGGCTAGCGTATAATTTGAAACAATAATTTTCACTTTGGTCCTAGGGTAAAGGCAGCCATTGCGTAAGGCTGGTAACCTTATCATACCTTATTATTATTATTATTATTATTATTATTATTATTATTATTATTATCATCACCATATTTCTTCTTTGTTCACACATCGAATTCTAAAAGATGTAGCAATAGCCATTATACATTTTTATAATTATGACAGCGGTCGATTTTTATCTGCTGACATAAGCCAACACATAAGATATCTATTTCCCTATATCATCTTTTTTCTGAGATGGACTCGGCCTCAGTCGTTGTACAAAATGTTAATCTCCTTGCACTACTGTCTCAAACCCTTGGACTGTATACGCAAAACATCGTAATAAATGCATCTTCATTCATAGACGTTTTGTAAAATATATTAAAAACTTGTATTAAGTTTTATACTCATACGTTATAAACAGCGAAGATTTCTGCTAGCCTTGTGTCATTGCAGAGAGAGTTTACCGAATAAGCTAACCTTAACAGATAGCATTTTTGCTGATGTAAGATTACGATAGCAAGTATTTTTATCGATTGCATAGGAGATACTTATGCATTCAGTCTCTTTAAATCTTCATTCGTTATGTTACCTCATCTCCCCCTTTAAATCTTCTTTTCAGTCATTATGTCTTAATCTTTCTGTATTACCTAATGCTTTTATTGATTTATTGTTTCATTTTCCGCTTTGAATAACCTGATACGCTGACATCTATTTCATTCATAATTATGTACTATGAATTCTCATCGCTGAGGGGAGAGTAAGTGGAAGGTAGTCTACATTTACATTTCTCAATACCAAGAGCGCATGTCTACCTAGCAGGTCAGCTCTCTAAACTACAAGTTATGCGTTTTTTTCAATTGTGTAATCAGACGTATCCTCAATCAAAAGGTTAATTTTAAAATTTCTTTATTCATATGCTTTTTGTGTATGATTTATTAATCTTTATGTATAATATTATGCTGACCACATGCCCACCACACAATCTACCATCTGTCTATGGTTGATGATGCAACGGTCGAGTGGTAGGTCAAATCCCTTCAGAGATGTAGCGCCACAGAGTTTTGGAGTTTAGCTGCTTAAATATACACTACCTATTTTTTATGCACGATGCTTTCATTCTCCGTTCTGGAACGGACTTGGTCAAAATGTTTACTTTATACATCTAATTTTTAAAAAAATCACGTAACAGTCCTATTACAAATAGTAGAAACTCAAAATAGCTGGAGGTTCAAGTTTTCAAAACTTACAATTTTTTAGATATTTAAACTTTGAATTAAAATTATGTTTTTTATTTCACAAGATCAGCATTAATTTTTACTATGAACCACAACGGGGGCGCGGGTCCTAACAACATCATGTTTGAATTAGTTTCTTAGCTCTCCACCATTTTATTCATGTTATCATACCATCTAGCTAATTAACATCACGCTACGGGGTTATTACCAAGTTAACATACATTTTTACTATAATTCATCACAAGCTTGGCGGTTAAAGATAATATGCCTAAGTTCTCATCATTACTTAAAATACATTTGATCTCAACCAGTCTTAGACCCATATTTTATAAGCACTTGACACAAGTAACATTTTTACGAGATCTTTATCATAATTTACAGAACACCTAAACATCTCCATTTTGCTTCAAAGTGATGTTCTTTACGCATTTCTTTTATAATGTGGTACCATCTCCTTAGTATGCAAATTGTCATAGATTTTTACCTAGTTTGCACCATCATGTTTGAATTAGTTTTCTTAGCTTTCCACCATTCAGTTAATAGAGGACTATGTGATGGAAATATTTAAGTAGGATTATTCCATTCTTGTCACTGAATAGAGAGGGTCTCGATGTCTTACACTATAAGTTGAGTTGTGAATGATGGATGAACGTTCGCAATCACTCTGAAACTGCATTCTACATACAAGTGTCGTAATCTTAGTAGTCTTGCTAACATTAACCTGTTGCTCTTTACCTATGATTCAGCAAGTAATATGTGTAAGATATGATTAAAATGATCTTTTTGTTAGACATCCTGAGAGTTGATGTATAGTAAATATACAACTCCACTCCTAGAAGACCAAGACCAAGACCAAGACCAAGACCAAGACCAAGACCAAGACCAAGACCAAGACCAAGACCAAGACCGAGAAACAAGACCAAGACCAAGACCAAGACCAAGACCAAGACCAAGACCAAGACCAAGACCAAGACCAAGACCAAGACCAAGACCAAGACCAAGACCAAGACCGAGAAACAAGACCAAGACCAAGACCGAGAAACAAGACCAAGACCAAGACCAAGACCAAGACCAAGACCAAGACCAAGACCAAGACCAAGACCGAGAAACAAGACCAAGACCAAGACCAAGACCAAGACCAAGACCAAGACCAAGACCAAGACCAAGACCAAGACCAAGACCGAGAAACAAGACCAAGACCAAGACCAAGACCAAGACCAAGACCGAGACCAAGACCAAGACCAAGACCAAGACCAAGACCGAGACCAAGACCAAGACCAAGACCAAGACCAAGACCAAGACCAAGACCAAGACCAAGACCAAGACCAAGACCAAGACCAAGACCAAGACCAAGACCAAGACCAAGACCAAGACCAAGACCAAGACCAAGACCAAGACCAAGACCAAGACCAAGACCAAGACCAAGACCAAGACCAAGACCGAGAAACAAGACCAAGACCAAGACCAAGACCGAGAAACAAGACCAAGACCAAGACCAAGACCGAGACCAAGACCAAGACCGAGACCAAGACCAAGACCAAGACCAAGACCGAGACCAAGACCAAGACCAAGACCAAGACCAAGACCAAGACCAAGACCAAGACCAAGACCAAGACCAAGACCAAGACCAAGACCGAGAAACAAGACCAAGACCAAGACCAAGACCAAGACCGAGAAACAAGACCAAGACCGAGAAACAAGACCAAGAACGAGAAACAAGACCAAGACCGAGAAACAAGACCAAGACCGAGAAACAAGACCAAGACTGAGAAACAAGACCAAGACCGAGAAACAAGACCACAGCCTTCAAGTTTAAGATTCCATTTCAAAAATTCATATTTCTGAACGTTTAGTCACACTATAAAACATTTTCTACATAAAGTCACTATAATTATCGAAGTTTTTACATAAACTAACTATAAATATAGAAATTCGTCGGAGTCCATCAAACTCTTACGTTTTCCCACAATCTATTCATCTTTTATATGTTTAAGTACGTGCTCTACGGTTTTACATAAATTCATTATAAGTATCAAATTTTCGACATAACTTAGTGAAAATAACGAAGTTTGCTCGTAAAATGACTATAAATATCGACTTTTATACATAGAAAGTTGAAAAATTACACAATCAAATACACACATATCACATACACTTCATTTCTAGGAGAGTAGACCTACATTTCGCACTCATAAATGATACTTCATTTTAAACTAGGAATTGATAGAAATTAAGAAAAATATGTAAGTAGGGTTATTCCATTCTTGACACTGAATAGAGAGGGTCTCGACTACAGCATCGCATTGAATGTCCTATTGTTGTATGGGTGGTATCTAGTTAGAACTAGTCTTAACTGACTTTTTTCTAGTTAGAACTAGTCTTAACTGAGTTTTTTCTAGTTAGAACTAGTCTTAACTGAATTTTTCTCGTCTCGTATCGTTTCGTCTCGGTCTATTTCTCGGTCTATTTCTCGTTCTCGGTCTACTTCTCGGTCTATTTCTCGTTCTCGGTCTACTTCTCGGTCTATTTCTCGGTCTATTTCTCGTTCTCGGTCTACTTCTCGGTCTATTTCTCGTTCTCGGCCTACTTCTCGGTCTATTTCTCGTTCTCGGTCTATTTCTCGCTCTCGTTCTACTTCTCGGTCGATTTCTCGGTTTACTTCTCGTTCTCGGTCTATTTCTCGCTCTACTTCTCGTTCTCGGTCTATTTCTCACTCTACTTCTCGTTCTTGGTTCACATCTAGGTATCGATATTAAAGAACTGGTCTTATGTAATTTACCTCAAGATCCAGAACAACATCACCATTATAGTCATGTATGCTTCAGGATTTGGGATGAAGTGAAACATTTTATAACGAGAAACTATATAAAACAAACGGCTCAGGTTTACAGACTCTAAAATTTCATAAGTCATCACTAAGAATATTCTATCTGACTAGGACATATACGTATGGAAAATGAAAAACATACACATTTCTTCGTATCTTTTCTTTTTATTGTATCCATCACCCATTATTCATAACTCATCTTATAGTGTGAGACATATTATATCATAGCTTTGGTTAGGTTAGGATAGGTTAATTATGTTAGGTTAGGTTAGGTTAGCAGGATGATATTTTAAAATTATTTCTACAGGAATGAAAATTCTAAGTTAGGTTAGGTAGGTTATGTTGGGTTAGGTTATGTTAGGTTAGGTTAGGTTATGTTATGTTAGGTTAGGTTAGCAGGACGATATTTTAAAATTATTTCTAGAAACATTGATAAAATGTGCCAAGGAACTTAGCCTTTCTATCAATGTAGAAATAATTTTAAAATATCATGCTAACCTAACCTAACATAACATAACCTAACCTAACCTAACATAACCTAACCCAACATAACCTACCTAACCTAACTTAGAATTTTCATTCCTGTAGAAATAATTTTAAAATATCATCCTGCTAACCTAACCTAACCTAACATAATTAACCTATCCTAACCTAACCAAAGCTATGATATAATATGTCTCACACTATAAGATGAGTTATGAATAATGGGTGATGGATACAATAAAAAGAAAAGATACGAAGAAATGTGTATGTTTTTCATTTTCCATACGTATATGTCCTAGTCAGATAGAATATTCTTAGTGATGACTTATGAAATTTTAGAGTCTGTAAACCTGAGCCGTTTGTTTTATATAGTTTCTCGTTATAAAATGTTTCACTTCATCCCAAATCCTGAAGCATACATGACTATAATGGTGATGTTGTTCTGGATCTTGAGGTAAATTACATAAGACCAGTTCTTTAATATCGATACCTAGATGTGAACCAAGAACGAGAAGTAGAGTGAGAAATAGACCGAGAACGAGAAGTAGAGCGAGAAATAGACCGAGAACGAGAAGTAAACCGAGAAATCGACCGAGAAGTAGAACGAGAGCGAGAAATAGACCGAGAACGAGAAATAGACCGAGAAGTAGGCCGAGAACGAGAAATAGACCGAGAAGTAGACCGAGAACGAGAAATAGACCGAGAAATAGACCGAGAAGTAGACCGAGAACGAGAAATAGACCGAGAAGTAGACCGAGAACGAGAAATAGACCGAGAAATAGACCGAGACGAAACGATACGAGACGAGAAAAATTCAGTTAAGACTAGTTCTAACTAGAAAAAACTCAGTTAAGACTAGTTCTAACTAGAAAAAAGTCAGTTAAGACTAGTTCTAACTAGATACCACCCATACAACAATAGGACATTCAATGCGATGCTGTAGTCGAGACCCTCTCTATTCAGTGTCAAGAATGGAATAACCCTACTTACATATTTTTCTTAATTTCTATCAATTCCTAGTTTAAAATGAAGTATCATTTATGAGTGCGAAATGTAGGTCTACTCTCCTAGAAATGAAGTGTATGTGATATGTGTGTATTTGATTGTGTAATTTTTCAACTTTCTATGTATAAAAGTCGATATTTATAGTCATTTTACGAGCAAACTTCGTTATTTTCACTAAGTTATGTCGAAAATTTGATACTTATAATGAATTTATGTAAAACCGTAGAGCACGTACTTAAACATATAAAAGATGAATAGATTGTGGGAAAACGTAAGAGTTTGATGGACTCCGACGAATTTCTATATTTATAGTTAGTTTATGTAAAAACTTCGATAATTATAGTGACTTTATGTAGAAAATGTTTTATAGTGTGACTAAACGTTCAGAAATATGAATTTTTGAAATGGAATCTTAAACTTGAAGGCTGTGGTCTTGTTTCTCGGTCTTGGTCTTGTTTCTCAGTCTTGGTCTTGTTTCTCGGTCTTGGTCTTGTTTCTCGGTCTTGGTCTTGTTTCTCGTTCTTGGTCTTGTTTCTCGGTCTTGGTCTTGTTTCTCGGTCTTGGTCTTGGTCTTGGTCTTGGTCTTGTTTCTCGGTCTTGGTCTTGGTCTTGGTCTTGGTCTTGGTCTTGGTCTTGGTCTTGGTCTTGGTCTTGGTCTTGGTCTTGGTCTTGGTCTCGGTCTTGGTCTTGGTCTTGGTCTTGGTCTCGGTCTTGGTCTTGGTCTCGGTCTTGGTCTTGGTCTTGGTCTTGTTTCTCGGTCTTGGTCTTGGTCTTGGTCTTGTTTCTCGGTCTTGGTCTTGGTCTTGGTCTTGGTCTTGGTCTTGGTCTTGGTCTTGGTCTTGGTCTTGGTCTTGGTCTTGGTCTTGGTCTTGGTCTTGGTCTTGGTCTTGGTCTTGGTCTTGGTCTTGGTCTTGGTCTTGGTCTTGGTCTTGGTCTTGGTCTTGGTCTTGGTCTTGGTCTTGGTCTTGGTCTTGGTCTTGGTCTCGGTCTTGGTCTTGGTCTTGGTCTTGGTCTTGGTCTCGGTCTTGGTCTTGGTCTTGGTCTTGGTCTTGGTCTTGTTTCTCGGTCTTGGTCTTGGTCTTGGTCTTGGTCTTGGTCTTGGTCTTGGTCTTGGTCTTGGTCTTGGTCTTGGTCTTGTTTCTCGGTCTTGGTCTTGGTCTTGGTCTTGGTCTTGGTCTTGGTCTTGGTCTTGGTCTTGGTCTTGTTTCTCGGTCTTGGTCTTGGTCTTGTTTCTCGGTCTTGGTCTTGGTCTTGGTCTTGGTCTTGGTCTTGGTCTTGGTCTTGGTCTTGGTCTTGGTCTTGGTCTTGGTCTTGGTCTTGGTCTTGGTCTTGTTTCTCGGTCTTGGTCTTGGTCTTGGTCTTGGTCTTGGTCTTGGTCTTGGTCTTGGTCTTGGTCTTGGTCTTGGTCTTCTAGGAGTGGAGTTGTATATTTACTATACATCAACTCTCAGGATGTCTAACAAAAAGATCATTTTAATCATATCTTACACATATTACTTGCTGAATCATAGGTAAAGAGCAACAGGTTAATGTTAGCAAGACTACTAAGATTACGACACTTGTATGTAGAATGCAGTTTCAGAGTGATTGCGAACGTTCATCCATCATTCACAACTCAACTTATAGTGTAAGACATCGAGACCCTCTCTATTCAGTGACAAGAATGGAATAATCCTACTTAAATATTTCCATCACATAGTCCTCTATTAACTGAATGGTGGAAAGCTAAGAAAACTAATTCAAACATGATGGTGCAAACTAGGTAAAAATCTATGACAATTTGCATACTAAGGAGATGGTACCACATTATAAAAGAAATGCGTAAAGAACATCACTTTGAAGCAAAATGGAGATGTTTAGGTGTTCTGTAAATTATGATAAAGATCTCGTAAAAATGTTACTTGTGTCAAGTGCTTATAAAATATGGGTCTAAGACTGGTTGAGATCAAATGTATTTTAAGTAATGATGAGAACTTAGGCATATTATCTTTAACCGCCAAGCTTGTGATGAATTATAGTAAAAATGTATGTTAACTTGGTAATAACCCCGTAGCGTGATGTTAATTAGCTAGATGGTATGATAACATGAATAAAATGGTGGAGAGCTAAGAAACTAATTCAAACATGATGTTGTTAGGACCCGCGCCCCCGTTGTGGTTCATAGTAAAAATTAATGCTGATCTTGTGAAATAAAAAACATAATTTTAATTCAAAGTTTAAATATCTAAAAAATTGTAAGTTTTGAAAACTTGAACCTCCAGCTATTTTGAGTTTCTACTATTTGTAATAGGACTGTTACGTGATTTTTTTAAAAATTAGATGTATAAAGTAAACATTTTGACCAAGTCCGTTCCAGAACGGAGAATGAAAGCATCGTGCATAAAAAATAGGTAGTGTATATTTAAGCAGCTAAACTCCAAAACTCTGTGGCGCTACATCTCTGAAGGGATTTGACCTACCACTCGACCGTTGCATCATCAACCATAGACAGATGGTAGATTGTGTGGTGGGCATGTGGTCAGCATAATATTATACATAAAGATTAATAAATCATACACAAAAAGCATATGAATAAAGAAATTTTAAAATTAACCTTTTGATTGAGGATACGTCTGATTACACAATTGAAAAAAACGCATAACTTGTAGTTTAGAGAGCTGACCTGCTAGGTAGACATGCGCTCTTGGTATTGAGAAATGTAAATGTAGACTACCTTCCACTTACTCTCCCCTCAGCGATGAGAATTCATAGTACATAATTATGAATGAAATAGATGTCAGCGTATCAGGTTATTCAAAGCGGAAAATGAAACAATAAATCAATAAAAGCATTAGGTAATACAGAAAGATTAAGACATAATGACTGAAAAGAAGATTTAAAGGGGGAGATGAGGTAACATAACGAATGAAGATTTAAAGAGACTGAATGCATAAGTATCTCCTATGCAATCGATAAAAATACTTGCTATCGTAATCTTACATCAGCAAAAATGCTATCTGTTAAGGTTAGCTTATTCGGTAAACTCTCTCTGCAATGACACAAGGCTAGCAGAAATCTTCGCTGTTTATAACGTATGAGTATAAAACTTAATACAAGTTTTTAATATATTTTACAAAACGTCTATGAATGAAGATGCATTTATTACGATGTTTTGCGTATACAGTCCAAGGGTTTGAGACAGTAGTGCAAGGAGATTAACATTTTGTACAACGACTGAGGCCGAGTCCATCTCAGAAAAAAGATGATATAGGGAAATAGATATCTTATGTGTTGGCTTATGTCAGCAGATAAAAATCGACCGCTGTCATAATTATAAAAATGTATAATGGCTATTGCTACATCTTTTAGAATTCGATGTGTGAACAAAGAAGAAATATGGTGATGATAATAATAATAATAATAATAATAATAATAATAATAATAATAATAATAAGGTATGATAAGGTTACCAGCCTTACGCAATGGCTGCCTTTACCCTAGGACCAAAGTGAAAATTATTGTTTCAAATTATACGCTAGCCAGCAAACTGAGGCTAAGTCGTCCCCCAGGGCTAGGTTTTAGAGAAATAGACATCTTATGGATAAAATTGTATGTGGAATATAATTATAAAAAATTAAAAAATAAAAATAAAAATAAAATAAAAAGAAAGTGAGATCGAACGGAGATGAAACAATGTTTTATTACATTATACATAGAAATCATAGGTATTCATAGAAAATAGGTAAAATCATAGGTAATCATAGAAATAGGAAGAAATCGCTTCAAGAATAATTTAAAATATATCGGTATGTAACAAATTGAAAAGCAAAATAATGTAATATTATTATACACAAAAATAGGATCAATTCGTAAATACATCGCTTCAGATTAGCAGGTAAAGCATAACATTGTATTAAAAGTTAAATCACTGATCTAAATAATACCACCCGTCCTGTATGTGAAGGTCAGCAAACTTCCCGTTTATGACGGCAAAATCTCCATACGTTGCGATACGGTTCTGCGTTGAGAAAAAACTGACTTTACAAAACGCCTATGAATAATGACGTATTTATTAAGTTGTATAACATGTAACGTGATATCGTTCAGAGATGAAACATAGGTTTATTATATAAAAATCGTTATAGGTAATACGCATCGAATAAAAATTACACATATGACTAGGTTTTAATAATAATTAAAGCAAAAGGAATGAGATCACTGATATAACACATATAAGGCGTAACGAATGGAAAATTAAACAAAATGCCTAATGAATAATGTATTACAGGGAAAGGAGTGTTTTGACATAATGAGTGAACATTCAAAGAGACTGAATGAAGTTGTATCACTTGAGCGTAGCATCGCTACATAGTATTACTGCATCAGCAAAAATGCTAGCCTAATCAGCAAAACTCTCTCTGCTTTGAGACAGCGCTAAGCACAGTTCTGCGATGATATAACACTTGAATATAAAACTCGATACTGGCTTGTCATATATTACTGTATCGGCATTAAAAAAACCTGTAATTATTAACATAATATATTCCCTCTAAAGACTTCAGCATGAGTTTTACGCACTGGTCGATAACTACCATAATTATACAAAAAAAATAAAAAAAAATACAAAATAAATAAATAAATAAAGTTTTGAAATATGTGCTAACGTAATATCTTTTAGAATTCGATATGTAAACAAAGAAGTAATATAATAATGATAATAATAATATGTACGTTAAGATTAACAGCCTTACATACCGACCGCATTTACTCCAGGTTGAGTTGATCCCAGGGTCATAGTAAAAAATTAATGTAATAGAGAAATATACATCTTACGGATAAAATTGTATGGTTAAATATAATTATAAAAAAACATAAAGGATTAAATATATGCTATCTTAATATCTTTTAGACTTGAATGTGTAAAAAATGAAAAAGAAAAGAAAGAAAGAAAGAAAAAAAAAGTAATATAATAATGATGATGATAATAGTAATAATAATAATAATAATAATAATAATATGTACGTTAAGGTTGTTAGCCCTACGCACCGGCCGCCTTTACTCCAGGATTCTGTTAGAGGCTGAGTCGACCCCAGGGCTATTTTTTAGATAAATAGACATCTTACGGAAAAAATGTACAGTGAAATATAATTATAAAAAAATACTTGAAGAAATGAAATATGTTCTATCTTAGCATCTTTTAGACTTCGATGTGTAAAAAAAGAAAAAGAAAAGAAAGAAAAAAAAAGTAATATAATAATGATAATAATAATAATAAATAAGGAGGTTCAGATTGTCTACACGGTTGTTGACTTTGGTAATATGATACCTATTGTGAAATGAACTCTCTCGTAAAAGTATATTACAAATCTACCACAATGTCATTTGTTCATAATTTAAATTACGCGCTAGAAGCCATTTTCTAAAGAATTACGTATTAGAATTTCAAATCTCTCGCTAAAACCTTGCATTGAAAACCATTTTTCTATTTTCACCAGGAGCAACCGTGAGGACTATTATAGTACAAGTCCGCTTCAAAGCAATAAATTAATAAAAGCACTAGGTAGATTAATAAACTAGGATTTAAAGATTAAATGGATAAATGAAATATCACTGTTATGAATGGAGAATTAAAGAGATGAAATGTAGGTGACACGAGTGCGAGATAAGACATACTAGAACGCTTGCGTCTGCATATGACCACTGCAAGGTGAGTAGAAATCTTGCGAGATGAGACTTCCGATTACCTTAGCAATTCTCTGTACTCCACATGTATAAATCACATGCTGGCTTTCTGTACGCGAATTTTATAATGCCGTAATTATCAACATAATATTATTCCCTCATTATACCGAGGGTTTGAAGCTAATTCATCACTCGTCGGTAAGCTAGAGGCTGAGTTAACCCCAGGGCTAAAATTATCATCTTATGACGAAATATAGTTTTAAAACGATAGCTACCATAATTATAAAAAATAAATAAATAAATAAAGGTTTGAAATATGTGCTAACATAATATCTTTTAGACTTCGATATGTAATCAAAGAAGTAATATAATAATAATAATAATAATAATAATAAGGTTAACAGCCTTAGGTATCCAGGTTGAGTCGATCCCAGGACCATAGTGAAAAAATGAATGTATTAGAGAAATAAACATCTTACGGCAAAATTGTATGATAAAATATAGTTTAAAAAAAAAAAAAATACTTGAAGGTTTAAAAAAACGCTTCTCTACATTTCCAACTGCGTCTGATAATAATAATAATAATAATAATAATAATAATAAGGTTAACAGCCTTAGGTATCCAGGTTGAGTCGATCCCAGGACCATAGTGAAATAAACATCTTACTGAAAACTGATGACGTTGCATTTCCGCTTCGTGCTGTAATATGAAACCTACTACCGGTCACGTGGTCTAGCGCGCCGCCATTTTGGATGACGTCATTTGTGGACTTTGGTCGATGCGGACTTTGCCCCTGCAACACGCTGCGAGATGGACTTTGACCTGCCCCACCCAATGTTGCGGGACAGTATCGGGCCCCACCCAAGGGGAGATGAAGAAAACCACACTACTCATAATGTTTATCTTTACTTGCTGTAAAGATGCAATAAAGACTTACATAGCTGAAACCAATTGTGTGTAGATATATTTCGAGTAAACACAATCATTCGAACGAAGGATTTTAGAAACGCATTTCATAAAAAGCCATAAAAGTAAAAAGTCATTAGAATTATCTTGGGGATTTTATTATCCCCTAGAAAAAGATTGCAGATTGTTGGACGAATGGTGTTAGGAAGCGGGAGTGGCTATCTAAATGAAATGGCGGTGTAGATATGGTTTTGATTTGTGCCCACCAATAACAAGACTATCTGGTCCCCAGCTCGATTTTTATGACCGCTTTTATAGCCAGTATAACACCTAGGAATATAATGATGTAAAATTCTACATATGGTATTCTCCAGAAGTTGAGATAAAAATGTTTTCCAAACCGGACCTCTAAGGCTTCGACTTATCGGGATTTATAATTACGATAAAGCAATAATTCCTTAACAACATTACTGTATGAGCGTTCATTAATTTGTTGTGCAATAAAAATTTTACAATAAAGATTCTGATTTCAAGGTTGGAATGAATGTACATTCTACAAAGATAATTATACATATTTATATGTAAACCGCCATTTATTTCATGCTTAAATCAACTTCTATATTTTATTTGTCGCAGTGATATGAAGATGAATTCGCTGATAAAATGTTCGTCACTGTTGGATGAGTATACGGTTTTTATATTGATGAAAACCGAATAACGGACTGTAAAGGCCGCTCATTGACGTGTTACTTGAACCATGTGGCACACTAATAGTGGAGTCGAAATTATTATAAATTTTGTTTACATGATTTAACACATTTCGAAAAAATTACTACCTTAAAGTTATGATGTCATAATTATCTGGCATCTTCTTTGCTTGATTTGACATTCAAGTGTAATTGAACTCTTCGACAGATTCTACATGAAGAGTTGATATTATCGCCATTCACCATCACAACGACCAGGCCATTGAAGTTGACGTGGAAAATAAAACAATTTTGTGAGTCACGTGTTCCTCATTTGATCATACGTTATTACATACCCACAAATAATTGGGCAATCTTGGAACTACTTTTTGATAGTAGAAGTAATATTTAAAAACGTACGTGAAATATAATCAGGAGCCTCAGTATTCGCCGTCTCATTGTCTCAATGTAATTATTTTAGGCATCATCAAGGATTCATTGAACATTTTGCAAGGCGGCCTTTTTAGCACTTCCAAGTTTTTTGGGTGTATATATTTATATTATTCAGTGGCTATAACTTCCACAATAACAGTAATTTATGGTGTAAGAGAGTAATGTAGAATTTATCGAAAAGTGGTGGAAAAGGCCTATATATTAATTGTGTATGTGTATATATAGTAAGTTATATATATATGTAGACTTAATTTCGTGGCGCAGCTTCCCTTGTCGGACTAGGCCTACCACCCCACCTCTTCGTCAAATACCTTGGGCAAATGCAGGATTGAGAACATTTGATCAGCATGCCGACCCCACGGCCGTTACTGATGTTTTCTTGACCGAAGCCTCTACTTCTTTATCAAGTAGCTCCTTGGTGTCACGAGAATGGGTGTAACCCGCTCCAGACCTCTATTATCTAACAAAAATCCGTAGGAGGTACCGAGGATCGAACACGTAGTTAGCAACGCAAACCACTAAACCACGCAATCGAACATATTATGTATTTTCATCTGTGGTGGATGAAGTAATAACTTCCACATTATGAGATATCTATTTTTTTAATCACACTAAAAATTTTCCCATAAAGGTACCGTATTTAAATTATTATATTTACATCATTGATTTATTTTACTAAACAAATAAAAAATATTCCAGTGATTTTAGCAAGCAGTAATACAGCTGGGGTTCATATTTTCAACGCGTATTCTTTACATCTTCATATGAACCAATTCGATAAATTATAAGTTGAAAAGAAATTTGTAATAGGCCCTATGTGGTTTTAATGAGCAGCGAAATCATTGCTTCAGACCAAAAGACTGGTCTTCTGTGGCCTCCACCCATCTACTTGTGGTAAGAAGGTACTTCAATTTTGGTAAAAGAAAAAGTATTTTTATTGTCACTACAGTTTAAAATCTGAAGAATATGAATCTTGAACTCAGCAATATTTGAGATCTAGTTAGCACTGTATATACGTAAGTGTTGACCCCTTTGCAAACGTTTAGCAAATCTACCATAATGGGTCACAGATATCTGTACTACATTTTGTTTTCAAAGTTAATTTCCAAGCCTTCTGATGGCACCACTGTCAACCCTCAGCATTCAATTGTCTTTGATATGCAGTAGGAATGTTCTGACAAATTCAATGTAGATAATAATAGCACCGGTATAAACTTTTTGCCACTTTTCTTACTTCTATATTTCATATTCTGGTACAAGAAAATAAAAAATAAAAAAGTTAAGTAGATTTTAATTTTTTAAAATTGTGTCTTAATAGCCTACCTGTTACCGTAATAGGTATTATTAGGAATTATTTAAAATTTCATCTAGATGTCTCTAAGAGTTTTTAGGTAATGCGCACCCGAAATACATGAGTTTAACATAGTCAAGATAGGTAGTACCTTCTCACCTTAAATCCTACGTCATGAAACATTGATTTTGCGTCAGAATGAGAGAATTGAACGTACATTATCGCACTGCAGCTGCTTACAATGCGTCTGATTTGCGTTGAGAAAAACACAAGGGTAATGAATAGGGTAGCTTGTTCACATTTTTTTTTGTTAACTTCATTTTTCATTATTGTACACGTGCAATTCCTCCATCGTTTTTATAGACTCTTTATCCGTTCAAAATTTATTCTTTAAACAAAATTGTTTTATTCCTTTAATCTAAGAACATCTTCAATTTAACATGGGAGTTATTTTCTTTTATCTGGAGAAGCAGGAACGTTCGGATTTCTTCTTATGTACGATCTTGGTGGAATTCTTTTCTCTTCTCCTTACCTTAGCTGGAAGGTGAAGGGTGTCCTATTCCAACTGTTTAATTTCTCTCGCTGTCTCGAATTTCTGCCGGTCCACATTCTCTTCCTTTAATTATCTCGTTCCCCACCACCCTCCAGCATCTACTACAGTTTCCTATTGCTTGTTTTGTTTCCGTTTCCAGTTTCGATATATTTGTGTTTCTCCCTTATAGAAGTAGTTGCAAAATATCTATCCCTTATTTTCCTAGGGTTGTTTGATTTGTGAGTTTGTTTGTTTGAATAAACGGAGCTGGATGTTTCAACTCTTCAGTGACCACGAATGTTTTTCCATGCCAGCACTCGGCTTGATAAACAATATAAAACAGTGTGCCTTGAAATGAAAAGCTTTATATAAAATCGAATAAAAAATATTGGCTTACGTATAATATGGAACATATATTCTGCAAACCATGAGAAATCTTAAAACAATACAGATGTAGATATTTTTTAACTGGATACATTAAAATATTTGTAGTGTTTACGGATAAGAAAATAGATTTTGTCTTAATCATTTTAAAAGATCCATTATTTGTGTCCTTATGCCTGGAATACTAAGGCGATCAGATGACCTGGTTGGATGTTTGTTGAGTACAGGAAATACTAGTGTCAACTCATTCCTTCAAGAAACTGAGTAGTCTACCTGAGGAAATTGAACTTCGTACAGACCCTTAGGGGAGATAAACAGGAGGAGGAGCCTAGTGCTGTCCAAACTGTTACAGTCATAGTCTAAGCCAAATAGATACTTTATTAGCCTTATATCTCGAATTCTCGGTCATGCAGTGAATATGGTGTCTTTCTGTGCTCAAGGTCGAGGGTTCAATCCCGATCCAGTTAAATGGCATTTATACTAAAACTGAACTCCGTGGCGCTACATCCCTGGAGGGACTTGGCCTACCACCCGACCGCTGCGTCATCTCCCGTAGGCAGATGGCAGGATTGGGGGGCATGTGGTCAGCATGCCGACTCCCACGGCCGTTAATGGTGGTTTTCTTGACCGGAGCCGCTAATTCTCTATCAAGTAGCTCCTCAATTTTGAATCACGAGGCTGAGTGCACCCCTACCAGACCTCCCTACCTTAGAAAAATCCGAGGAGGTACCGGGAATCGAACCCGGGCCGACGGATCTGTAGTCAGCGACGCTAACCACAAGACCACGCTGGCGGACGGCATTTATACTATATGTGCATAAATATGACTGGCCAATGTCTGTAGAAGCCTGAGGAGCAAAATTCCGGCACACCGCTGCAGTACACCCAGTCGTTAAATAACCACAACCAACCAAATCCTCTGCGACTTTAAAATGGAAAGTGATTAGCTTTATCTTGACCTTTATCTAATAGAAATGATGTAGTTCTGCTTATGAGTCAGCCCTTGCGTATTTAAAATGTTGTTGAGATTGTCATAATAATAAGAAATATACAGTAAACTTGATGGTGTGGTGTGAAAGCTTGATATCCTTTTCGTTATAAATATTTCAGGCACAAGCATCATGCAACATAGGTATATTTGGCCTCTATTCTCGAGTTTACATAAAATTCTGCCCTTCTTTCTTCCTCTTTTCCTTGTTTCCCCTTTCTTTCATTCTAGTTTTCTTTTATTATTTCTTTCTTCCTTCCTTTGTTTCTGTTCTTTTTCGTTCTATTCCCCAATTTTTCTTCCTTTTAATATTCTTTTCATGCATCTATTTTCCTTCTTATACTCTCAGTTTTCTTTTTTATTTGTTTTCTCATATTTCAGAGTATTCATCTAATGCCTCACACAAACAATTCTTGTGAATGGGTTTCTCTCTTCTGTATTTTTAATTCAATTATTTTAATTCACCAAACGAAATATTTAAATGTCCTATATGTTTCAATCCTTTTATTTATTTATTTTTCTTTCTGTGTTGTTCTTATTTTTCCTTCCCCTGTATTGGGTTAATGTAAGTTAATCAGTTAGTAGATGTTAATCAGTTAATCAGTTAGTAGTTCTAGGTAATCTATTTTAACGCAAATTGTATATCACTTGTATTTACAAAAGGTGTTCAGTTATGTTGTGATCTTTTTAGCTGTTAATATTTTTATTGCTAAATGTTTAATTTTATTATGATGGATGGTTGGTTTGATTTCTTTCTGCTTTTCGCCCGTTTTCAGGGGGCCTTGCATTCTCTTCATTATTTTTAAGGACAGTTGAATTTCTCTACAATATGTTTTTTATATTGTTAGCTTTCTTCTTTTCTTCTTGTTCCAAACATTCCTTCTTCGTCTTCGCCATTTTTAAATCCTCTTAAAGGATCATTGTCCATATCTGGACTTAACTAGCAGTGGTTTTTTAACGTCATAATTCCTTATTCTTCGCTTCCTGCAAGTTAAGGCTTCTTTATAATTGATATTAATTGCACAGAAGCAATTTTTCACATTTATTCGTCTCAGAAAAGGCTGGATTCGTTTAGTGCTTCCACCAGGCATTTCTACATGAATTGACTATCTTGATTATGACCTGATTTGGACTTCAGGACTATTTTTGAGGTAATATTAGCTACGAAAGGAATCTTATTACCTAGTGAGTGCATTAAAGCTCTAAAATTATTTCATACAGCTAATAATATTAAATTGATTTTATTGCAACGTAGCTGTATCTACTTTAACACGCAATATAAATTCAGTAACATTATTATTGCGTATTATTTGGTGAATTAAAATATCACAAGATTGACTGTGAACCTTAATACGGCATATAATTGGTACATGTGTGTATTTCATTATTATTCACATAATTTTATTTGGAATATTGACTCCAAAGGTCCTCCGGAATTGTTATTAAATATATTTTTAAATCAGCAAGCTCTTTCATTTACTGGCGGAATCAATCATCCCTGCTTATAAGAAGACTTCAAGACGTCGATGAAATTTCCAACGAGTGTTTGTGATTCAAGAAGATCAAAGTGTCAGTGTTATCTCACCTATGGTTTATTTAGCTTATAACCTTGTTATCTTTCATTCTAAGCGAAATGTATAGCGTGTGTACAATCTTTATCACCCTTAATTAATTTAATTGTTTTTACAGTCCACTGTCTACGCACGTTATACATTTCTTGGTACCTCCGAGGCCGGATAGAACCACAATATTGTAACACGCATTGTAAACCTACACTCGTTCTATTCCGCCCGTAGTAAACTTTATTGAGATAATTCAAGCTGTTGGTGTTCCGCAATTCATGCTGTTTGAACACAAATATCATTCAAGCAAATAATTGACTTATTTGAAGCACAATTGACATTCCTGACTTCAGTCAGTTTGAAGTTTCTTATTGAAAAGGTAATTTTAATCTCATATTAAGTGCTTCTGCCTCCGTGTTTTAATCTGCACGTGTGAGGCCTAACATTCAGACAACAGCTCTTCAAACTAATTTGTAAAAAGGGTCTGTTATTATTTACATAATTGTACTCACCTTTGTGAATCCACGGACACACACATTATTGTCGCATTTGCTTTAACCGCGGGCAACTAACTTTAGTGCTCAATAAGCTCTCAGTGCGCTCAATTCAAGTCATAAACAGTGAATCACGTTAAGTCGAATACTATTTGAACAATCAATTGTCAAATCATGACTGACGTAGAAGGCACCCTTAAGACTTTAAAGGCAAAAAGAACACCTATTAAGTCGAGAATCACTCGCAAAGTTAATTACATTCTAGACTGCGTTATCAATGAGGAAACCTCTCCTCAAGACCTTCTTGAGCTTAAGATTGATTTAAGCAAGCTTGAATCTGAATATAACAGAGTCCAGTCTGAGATCAATGAACTAGCCTTTTCTGAATCCGAAGATGCCTATATGGCAGAAATTGAGAAAACCATACAAAAGGCCATCTCCCATATTAGCAAGCAGATTAATGCTTTCAATAGAGCTGAAGCGGCTGAAGCTAAAGCTAAAGCTGAAGAAGCTGAAGCTAGAGCTAGAGCTGAAGCGGCTGAAGCTAAAGCTAAAGCTGAAGAAGCTGAAGCTAGAGCTATAGCTAAAGCTGAAGAAGCTGAAGCTAGAGCTAGAGCTGAAGCGGCTGAAGCTAAAGCTAAGGCTGAAGAAGCTGAAGCTAGAGCTAGAGCTGAAGCGGCTGAAGCTAAAGCTAAGGCTGAAGAAGCCGAAGCTAGAGCCAAGGCCAAAGCCGAAGCTATTTTTAATCTTCTAAAAAATCAATTCATGATTCAAATTCAAACAGTATCTGAATTTGAAATTCTGGACAAGATATCCTATCAAGAGGCCATTGTTCTTAAGTCGAGCCTAGAAAAATTGTCAGATAGATATGAGGTTGAAAGTCTTCAGCATCGTAACATTTACGATGAAGAGGCTGAGTTTCAAGAGCGCCAGCTTCAGTCAGAATGTTTAAGGGCTTTAGCTTATATCAATTCTTCAATTGCAGATGCAAAACTGTTATATGAGCCGAATCAAGAGCAGAGCTCTAATCACAACTCTTCTTTGTCTGCACCTTTACCGAACTTACCTAAATTGCCTGAAATTAAGCTACCAAGTTTTTTAGGCGATCCTAGAGCTTGGCTTGAATTCAGGGATACATTTAACTCATTAATTGTTCAGCACAGTCATATATCCAACATGGATAAATTTCAATATCTAAAATCTTGTTTATCCCCGGAGGTAATGACTGTAATTCAAAATATCCCGGTCTCCAATGCCACCTTTGATGTAGCTTGGAAGACTTTAGCTGAAAGATTCGATAATGACAGGTTAATTGCCAACACGCATTTGGATAACCTTTTTTCTCCACCGCCCCTTAAAGGAGATTCTGCAAGCTCATTGCAACAATACTTAGATCATTTTACAAGTACGGTTCATGCATTGAACGTACTAAATACTGATGTTCCTCTGTCTGACTTAATTATTTCACGTATCATTGTGGATAAGCTCCCAGTAGAATTAATTAAAGAATGGGAATCTTCAATTAAGTTAGGAAAACTTCCCAAGTTGCAGGAATTATTCAGTTTTTTGGAGTCTAGGGTTAGGGTGCTGCAGATGACAGAATCGGTTCTGAAAAGTCAGTCCGTCAAGCCCTCATCTGCTCCTTCTGTCAAGGCTAACCTCTCCTCTCCTAGAGCGAAATGCAATTATTGTAGTAAATCGAATCACACTATAATTTATTGTGGCGCCTTTAGATCGCTGAATTATTCATCCCGCGATCAATTCGTGAAAAATCACAAACTTTGTCGTGTTTGCCTTAGCTCAAATGGTCACACTTCGAGCTGTAACACTTTTAGATGTAGACAATGTCAAGGCAGGCACAGCAACTTATTGCATGACCCTTCACGGCCAAGCAATTCTCAAGCCATAAATACGGCCAATATCATGTCTGCCAGCCAGTCACGGCAGAAATGTCTTTTACCTACTGCTAGCGTGATAATTTTAAGTAACGATGGCAGTGCCGTACAGGCCACAGCTCTTCTTGATACTGGATCAGACTGTAATCTAATTACTGACAGGTTGTTCAAGCAGCTTGGTTTGTCGCCATTATCTCAGCGTACTTCTCTCGCTGGTATCCTTTCTACCAATGCAAGCGTCTCAAGGCTTACAGAAGTCTCTATCAGATCTCAGGTTACGAATTGGCGCTATGATACAAAGGCCATTATAGTGCCTGAGATCTCTGCTTCTAATTTCCCTAAAAACTTTGTTAATACTAGAGGTTGGAACATTCCTCCTAACTTACCCTTAGCAGATCCCAGCTTTAATTCTCCTAAGCCTATTGATTTGCTATTGGGAGTTGAGATATGTTCTCAAATCTTGGTATCTGGACAGATATCTGCTCCCAACTTGCCTACTATACAGAACTCCCAGCTAGGCTGGTACTTCTCCGGCAAGTTGCCTTCGTTCCCTCTTAAGCATCATAACATGCCTTCAATGCAGCGAAGGAAACGTTGTGAGTTGAATAGGTCTTCATCAAATAGACCCTTTAATTACGCTGAGTCTTCTGTGAATTGCTCAGCCTTCATTACGTCTGATGAGGGTATCAGTAATCAGCTTACTCATTCACCCACGACTTTGAAAACTCTTGTGGCCAATAGAGCCGCTGATATTCAGGAGATTACATCTATTGATTCTTGTTCTCATGTCGCCTCTAAGGAAAATCATGCAGATATTATTTCAAGAGGATCTTCTTCTTCAAATCTTTCTTCCTTGCAGAGACGTTCAAACTGGTTGAAGGCTATGCCTAATGTTACCATAGGTACGCCAGTTTTAATCATGGATGACAATATGCCTCCCTTAAAATGGGTTGTTGGCATCATAACTCAAACTCACCCAGGCCCAGACGGTCTTGTGAGGGTTGTCACGGTCAGGACTTCTACAAGTTATCTGAAACGACCTATCATTAAACTAGCCCCAATTCCCATATATGACTCTCTCGACTAAGGCAGTCGTTCATTTTTTCTTTGTTTAGTTACTTTTATTTCTCAACTTTTAGGATTTATTGGTGTTTTTGAAGATCCAACATAACTTCGCATTTCTGTTTGATTATTCCCTAGTGAATAATCGCGGGCAATATGTTCAGTTATGTTGTGATCTTTTTAGCTGTTAATATTTTTATTGCTAAATGTTTAATTTTATTATGATGGATGGTTGGTTTGATTTCTTTCTGCTTTTCGCCCGTTTTCAGGGGGCCTTGCATTCTCTTCATTATTTTTAAGGACAGTTGAATTTCTCTACAATATGTTTTTTATATTGTTAGCTTTCTTCTTTTCTTCTTGTTCCAAACATTCCTTCTTCGTCTTCGCCATTTTTAAATCCTCTTAAAGGATCATTGTCCATATCTGGACTTAACTAGCAGTGGTTTTTTAACGTCATAATTCCTTATTCTTCGCTTCCTGCAAGTTAAGGCTTCTTTATAATTGATATTAATTGCACAGAAGCAATTTTTCACATTTATTCGTCTCAGAAAAGGCTGGATTCGTTTAGTGCTTCCACCAGGCATTTCTACATGAATTGACTATCTTGATTATGACCTGATTTGGACTTCAGGACTATTTTTGAGGTAATATTAGCTACGAAAGGAATCTTATTACCTAGTGAGTGCATTAAAGCTCTAAAATTATTTCATACAGCTAATAATATTAAATTGATTTTATTGCAACGTAGCTGTATCTACTTTAACACGCAATATAAATTCAGTAACATTATTATTGCGTATTATTTGGTGAATTAAAATATCACAAGATTGACTGTGAACCTTAATACGGCATATAATTGGTACATGTGTGTATTTCATTATTATTCACATAATTTTATTTGGAATATTGACTCCAAAGGTCCTCCGGAATTGTTATTAAATATATTTTTAAATCAGCAAGCTCTTTCATTTACTGGCGGAATCAATCATCCCTGCTTATAAGAAGACTTCAAGACGTCGATGAAATTTCCAACGAGTGTTTGTGATTCAAGAAGATCAAAGTGTCAGTGTTATCTCACCTATGGTTTATTTAGCTTATAACCTTGTTATCTTTCATTCTAAGCGAAATGTATAGCGTGTGTACAATCTTTATCACCCTTAATTAATTTAATTGTTTTTACAGTCCACTGTCTACGCACGTTATACAAAAGGTGTCTACATTATATTCCCTTTTTATAAATTTGTACTACACAAGTCTTCATAAATATTTTAATAACAGTACACATTGAAACCTTAATTCCTTATGTTACTTAATACTGAAATACATTTCTTGGTAACAAAGGCAAAGCAGACACTATAATGTACAAAATTCAGTTTTGCCTCAAGGTAGATAGAAGTCCTGCTTACAAAAACACAATCCCTTATCCCTGCGGGATAATGAAGGGAAGTGTGTTGTTTCGAGTCATTATAGGACTGTGTAAGCTTTTCTGGAGAAGAGGAGAATATGTTTACTTTACCTAAAAATAATATGATTTAATTAACACTTTATTAGGGTGAACTTACTCATGGACAAGATTAAGTAAGTTATTCATCAGAATCGGCTAGGTTGTTTTAAGGCTAAAATAAACCATTAAGCTTTTTGTTTTCTCTCCCATTTAGCAAAATGACCAAGAAAATTATTCATTTCAAAAGAGTATTTTATAACGAATATTCTTAAATCAAAGCGTTCAATTAGTTACCCACGTAGTTTTGCCTCGTATAAGGGTATAGAAGAAAACAGATATATTTTCTTTTCCATTCCCTTTGAAGCTAACACCTATCCTCGAAGTAAATTATTTTTGTATGCATTCATTTTTTTAATGAAAACGTACCGTATGCATCTCTACTTATCGGTTCACCAGTCTCGGCGCATAGAAAGTGGAAGCCAGCTTCAGGTGACTTTTCAGCTCATAGGTCATTCTATCGATTTGAACCAATAACATAAAAGAATTAATCTGAAATCAGCAACCACAGATCTAATTCACTCAGTCTTGTCGAAATTTGCTTTGTCATCTCCTACAAAAGTAATAAAGACATCTTCTCTTTTGTTTACTCGTAGTCAGGTCGGATACACTCGAGGCCATGACTTATTCATTCGTTACCATTATTGTTGCGGTACGTTAAGATTTATTCTAGAAATAAACTGAATTACGCTTAACGTACATCTGTTCAGGAATCAGCATTTTTTTTTCGAAAATGCATTCCACAGTTCTGGAACGTTTGCATTTAATTGTAATTACCTTCTGTAAACAAATTATCAATATAAAACCTCAACATCATGAACTAATCCTACGTTCATAATAGGCCTATCTTTCAAGAAACCGCACTTACCAGTATGTATCGCTAGGAAGTAACAATAATATAATTGTTTTATGCAACATATCTTCATGATTTAAGCATACCTTTTTTATTATATGTAAGCTTATTAACTCTAATATTGGGTTTCTATTAGGTCTAGGATGGTGTTTTGATGAGAGGAAATAGGCATATTGGTTACTCATTTCATTCATGCCTTTTAGTATTATCGTCTCATGCTAAATACTTTTAAAATAATTCAATTTCAATACATGTTACTCACCAAATAGTCGCTATTAGTGCAACTTCGAATTTATCGGCGGTTTCCCATCACTCGTGACATTATCTATGAAAATTAAACTTCTTTTGCGCACTTGTGTTCTTATATCAAAATATTCTATTTATTAATTGTATTGAATACATTAAAGGTTCAACGTTTTTAATATGATCAGGGAATATTTTTACACCTGCGTTCCCATATGGCAGCCGATGCAATATCTTGCATTATTTGTAGTTAATATGCTACGTAATTTTTTCAAAGGAATAATATTAGAAGTATGGAATGTTTCTTTATGTTCATTTTGATCTAATGAAGGACTTCTCTTTAACGAATAGGTTGCGGCATCCTTTTTTTCCAGTTTACATTATGAAGGTATAAAAACACTGTAGGCCTAACTCATCTATTTATCCTAGAATTTTACAAAAATCGCGACAATGTTACTTTGATTTACACTCGGATAAGGTAATTTATCATAATTATGTAATACCACGAGGGATTACGAGTTTATCGACATTTAGCCATGGGCGAAGCGCGCGCGAATTTATCTGATGAAGCTCGCCAACTCCAGCAGATTTATTAAGACATTCCATGAATAATAATGTGTCAGGTTATATACATAAGTTACGTTCTTACTTGTGCTGTTTAAAATCAAATCACATTGTGTTAACTGTCAGATCATAGCATACTAAAAGTATGAACAAACCACATTCCAACCAGTGTTGCCAATAGTGGTAATGATAAATAGTTAATGTAATTAGGATAAGCTAAAATAAGTACAGAATAAAAACATAGGAACTGGCTTTCACCGAATCGAAATTGGGTTCCTAATCAAAACACATAGTCTATTTTTATTCTTTCACCGGCAGAACTATAGATATGAGATGTATTAATCACTGCATGTTGATACCTTGACGTATCCAGTAATGAGTTGACGTTGTGTCAGACATAAATCTACAGTATATCCCAGGCGTTGCTAAACGTTATAATGGCCAATATAAAATACGCGCCGTATGAATTGATTAGTCAATTATCTGTTTTAATTTGGGGTTCATTTAATTGTGTAAAATGTTTTGAGATACATAAGTTGATAAAAAACGAAGACCTAATTTTAGTCGGTATGGGTGGACCAGACTATTTTCTGTTCACAAGTCGAGATTGGTCCAACTAGGAAGACTAGGGAAACTGAAATAATTCATTCTGTAGACTTCAATAATGTCTAGACCATTAACTGTGTTATTACTATAAGTTAAAAATAATGTCATTATCAGAGTAACCCAAAAATATAATAAGCATAAAAATCATAAAAGGGCTTTAGACATGTGGTTTCTACCTACATCATTTAGGGGGTCTAAGAGGTCTGAGTAAAATATGTTTTAAAAGCACAATAAAACCTAATCTAAAAAAATAAGGCATAAAAGCACAATATGAAATACAGAGCATAATTCCAGCAAAATCAACTTCCTGTTTAAATATAACAAAATTAACAAAAATTAAAACTATTTCCATCATCGATCTGAATCAGAGCAGTTCATATCTGCTAAACATAAGTATGCAAAAAATTGCTGGATTCGTAAGTCTCCCGTAGTTTATTTTGTTATTGAAAAGGGGAAACTTTTATGTACCTTATCTTCAGAGTACATTAATTTTGGAAAAAAAAGTCCATTGTGCAAAATCATGTGGGGAGTTTTGAACATAGATCTCGGAAACAGAGTGATGGCCTTGGTTCAACTTCAGGCGTTCCTAGCATACCAGTGCTATACCTCAAGTATGGTAGCATATTGTAGGTTAAAAAGATATTATGAAAGAAATGGTCAAAGAATTCACCTAAAACTTGCAATTAATCAACCTCTCAAGAATATGGTACAGAGACTGAGAATAACATAAATGAGTAGATCTTCATTCTTTATCAATATTCTGTTATTGTAGTGCGTTTATGTATAACTTAATATTATTTTTGTAAGACAGATTTTCTTTTCTGTCACAGAAAATTCATTTAAGGTAATCAAGTTCACTTATATGAAAGAAACGTGTTATAAAAATGAGATGCAATAAAAACGTAATCATGAATACTATAAAGCATAATTAAATGATAATAAATCATCATGTGGGCTGCTCTGGTTATTATGTTATTAAATTTATCCAAACGAGAACTCACGTTATTGTGCAGCAAAAACAGCAAATACGCTCAAGGTAAAAATTCAGAAGTGTTACGCTCTCTAATAAGGAGCCTTAGTTATATGGTGGTCTTTACATTTCCAAGAATTCTACGTATTTTCTTAAGACGCTAAACAACTGCTGTATTATATTATATTTGCTTTTTCTGAAAGAAAAAGAAAACTTCCTTAGGCTGTGGAAGTAAGAAGCATCTTCTTTGGTTTAATTGTTGTATCTTTCTTCCACATACTTCTTTCCAACCTATCGCCTTTCTTTTTCACCGTTATACATCATTTTCATCCCTCTCTGTCTTTCACTTACTCTCAACTTTTACATCCCCATATTGGGGCGAAGAATCTTTTTCCTGTCATAATTAATTGGGGGAAAACTCGGAACATCATGAAGAAATTCCCCCTCCTTATTCCTACCAACTATCTAGAAAGAAAAGTTTTCAACTCCGAGAAAGAGCCACAAGGATTATAGTATAGTCAGTTATAAACAACGGATTTTGTAAAGTACGGCTTGTTTTTTGTTGGCTGCAAATATATGTAGATTCATCTCTCTTCATAAAGCTAGATTCAGGGTAGGTGAAATCTATTGTTTTAAACTTCATTGTAATTTGGTTTTCCCATAGTTGATGTAACCTCTTTGCATTAATTAGGGAAACATCTATTTGTTCCTGCCAGTTTTTTAGAAAATGGAATTAAATTGTTATTTTCACGGAAGTGTATAATTACATTGTGTGAGAATTCTCGTTGTTCTTCCATGTTAGTAATGAACGATTTTTTTTTATTAATGTTAGCTTTAGATCAAATATCTCAAAGCCGTATATCTACTTCCTCCGCCGGTTTTATTTTGTGAGGAAAATCGTTGAAAAGGCTGCCTATATGATTTAACAATATTTGTCTTCTGGGAAAATATGGTTACAGTATAAACTCCTGTATTGAAGATCCGTTATGATATACAGGGTGTTGGATAAAATTTTCAATGCTCAAAACACTCATTTTGTGGAGATATCTATGGGCAAAAATTATCAATACATACGAAATGTAGGCTACGAGTAGTTTAACGCACGGTCTATCTACAAAGTGTTAAGGTGTTTAATTCCTTTCCGAAAATATAAGAATATCAAAAATTCGTTTGGTTTCGCAACATCATACTAAATATAGGCTAAAACGATTTGAATGTAAATAAATTGCCTTATACCTACAAAACTAACATAACATATACCGGTATTGCGTTAGAAATGGAAAATTACGGGTTCGATACTGCTTAAAGTCGTTGTTTTCTTCAACAGGCTTAATCTTTCTGACGGAACTATGATCTCAGGCTTGACTCAGCCGATTATAGAAATTCGATACAGAAGCAATCTAGGGATGAAAGCGGTCATGCTTAATTGGATACCTTCATGTATTATTTTATCAAGGGTAATCCCACGAAAGATGGTTTATAAATAGATTTGCGACAACGAAGTTATTGGTCAATATCAAATACCCATGGAGAGAATAGTCCTTGAAAACTCGTGAACTATAAGTGTCCCCAAGACTGCTCTATAGGGAAATCTGATTTATATTACAGAGTGTCGTAATGAAATGAAAAAGTTTCCATTTGGCATGATCTTAATTCAAATATAAAATTATACCTTTCAGGAAAGTTAAATAATCTAAATTGATCGCACTCCTTCTCGCTGGAAAGTTTATCTTGAGACTAGCTAGGATAATCATGCAATCTTAAAAAGAGCAGGAATGTATATCATATCATATCATAAGTGTTTATTACAATAATTAACTTTTTAAAAATTCCAATGCAAACAATCGCATGGGTCCGCATGGACCGTACATGCTTACGCAAAAACAGACACAAAAAAAGAACAAATAATATAAATACAAAATAACACAAACAAACTAAATCTATTCCTCACCCTCCACACCCGCTCTCCAATTTGTCGCTTTTTCAAACCTGAGCTGTCTCGCCTTCATTAAAAACTTCCCAATGCCTTCCTCAACGTGCTTTCCCGTCAGTAACTCCAAACATTTCCGTTCCTCTCTATTTGATTCCATAAAAGTTAATGGTAAATATTTTTTCCCTCCAATTCTCCAAACCTTCACAATTCGCCAAAATATGAAACCATGATTCTTCCCCCTTACATAATGGACAAACTCTCATTCCATTTTCATCTGTGATCTTAATCATTCTCCACGCACCGAGTCTAATCCAAGCGAGGCCTAGTTTACTGACTTTAGTTCCTTTTCCTATGTATTGCTCCTTCCCCCACTCCAATTTTAACCGTGATTGTAATTCAAGTGAAACCATATTCTGACATTGTGCATTTGTCTGTTGTCTATCAATATCCTTCAAACGGTTCTTAACCTTCCTCCACACACCTCTCCTATTTCCCTGCCCATCCATCCAAACGTATCCCATCCCAATTGTTTCTAATCCCTTTCTTAATTTGGAAGCCCACGTATTTCCTCCTATTCTTAGCTGTTCTTGATAACATATTGCTCTAATTAGAGACTGATCCCCCAGCATAAGTTGTAACCAATATTTCACCGCCCTAATTTTACACTCTATAGTCTCACTATGCGCTCCAAACTCTCTCATAATGCCATGAACGAATCACGTGTCCTGCGTGAGGTCTAAACTAGCACTCTTCGATTATTTCATATTCCACATGGGCAAATTAGTTTGTATTGTCAAAATTTTAGTAATCAGCTATGTTCAGTTATTGATTTTAAGAATGTTTAATAATGAAATATATAACTTAGGCGATACATTTTCCTAGCAGGTGTTTTAAACTCTATTATATTCATAAGACAACAGGTAGTCAAATTAATAATTCATTTATGGACAAACCACGGGGCATGTTCTTAAAGTAGGGCCTAAGTACCGATAATTTTAAAAGAATAACAGAGCATATTTTTTCCAAATACTTTATTATCATTCATTGCCTTACACCTTACTACTCCTCCCCTTAGTCACCGCCGTTGTTCAGGCACTTGTCGTAACGGGAAACCAATTGTTGTATGCCTTCGTCAAAGAATAATGCCGCCTGTGATTAAAGCCAAGTCTGCATTTTTTGTTCCACAAAATCATCGTCGTTGCCACCAAGGAATTTATTCAGATGAAGAAACAGATAAAAATCACTTGGTGCCAAATCCGGACTGTAGGGAGGGTAGTCGATTTGTTCGCAACCAAGATTGCATCATTTAGTTGGAAACAATTCGACCACCCTCCCTACAGTCTGGATTTGGCATCAAGCGATTTTCACATGTTTCGTCATCTGAAAAGGTAGTAATATTTGCAAAAAATAAAAAAAATATACATTAAAAGGGTGTGCCAAACTTAAAAATCACCTTGCTATGAGTAATTATTCACACACTATAAAATGGACAGTTAATTGTTCTTATCATGATAATCATCTTCTTCTTCCTCTTCTAACAGTTTTCCCTCTCCCGTTGTAGGAACGTTTATGCGGCCCACGGCGTCCGGGCCTTACAGAACCGCGAATTTTTGGAAGTGGGATTACCTTTGGATCACATACATAATTTTTTGATTAGATAAGGACGTGGAGGGCCTCCCCGGATGAGTGATGAGCCCAATGCCAGGGCCACCTCCAGGAGAACACGAACAGATAGGATAAGACACACCTGCCGCTCACACACTCACTCTAAACAAGGCGCAGATGATATCGGATACCACAAGGGGCTAAATTTAGCCGACATTCGTCTTACATGAGAGGAAAACTTGTCCCGACCAGGATCGAACCCGGCTTACTGCATGAGAGGAGGGTATCCATCCCCTGTGCCACAACTATGGACTAATTACCTTATTGCACTTTATATTTCTGTACCAAGTAATTATCGTAAAATGTAACCTCTGTGAAAAAAAAAAAAAAGACAGTACTCCTGTGAAACTGTAGTTCATTGTGCGGATTTCTATTCCGTTGCTATGCAAGGCGTAATCAACATTGTTTTTATAAATGCTAGAGTAACTAGTTTTCATTTGTCTGAGTAGGTCCCGGTTTCTGTAGTAACGACTGCTAATGGTGCTCTTTATTTACGCGGCTTCTCCTTTGTTGCTAGGGAACAAAATACAAGCAATATTCTCCTGAGTTTCAGTAATCAGATGGATGGTCTTGTACTTCCTCCTAAAGTTCAATCAGGTTTTTACCACTGCCGTGGTGAAATTAGTTCTTAACCAGTAACACGTAACAGTAAGAGGATCCATGCTTTAAACAGCACTATAGGAAAAAAGAAACTAACTTCTGATAACTTAATATTCTATTTATTAACAATATAAAATAAAACTTATATGGCTAATTAAATTATGGATCACTGACCAATTCAGTATGAGAATAAGTTATGTTGAATTTCAACCAATTGCAGGTGTCTATCGCCATAATTTTAGTAGAGTAGAACTCGAATTATTCGAAGTCCAACTATCCGGATTGCCAATTATCCGGATCACTTTGAGGACGTGTGGTTTTTGTAAGCAGAGAGCTTTGGGAAACTCTCTTTTAGGGACGATTATTTGCAAATAAAGCGAAACTTTTAGCCAACGAAATGGACAGTTTGTCAGCAATACAACTGACTCTGAACGATATATTCAAGATGTAACGATTTACGTAAATACAGTTATTGTACGGTTTCCCTAAGAAATTATTTTCTTCATTACTTATGAAATTATCCGGATATTTTATTACCTAGATCGGGTCAGGTCCTAATTAATTCGGATAATTGAAGTGCTACTGTATTTTATTTTCATTTCATCGCACCTATGTGCAATTGTTTCAGTGTTCAGTGCTGGTGAATTTGCATAAACATCATGTTCATACCTGTAGTTTCTTTGACAACAAAGTGCCTATAGGTTCTTTGATCACAATGATTGGGTAGAACACAATGATTGGGTATATAAGTTGCATATGAGCATATGGAGACATAAAATGTATAATTAATTATATGTGTGGTGAAGAAACATTTTAAATCCCATATAAAAACAAACACAATATTAACAAGATTATTATTAGTTATATCATAGAGGTTAATCTTGAAATAAAGCAGGTGGTGAAAAGTCTTATTAAGTCAAACTATCGCTGACAGTGAAAGGATCGATATATCATCGATTGTCCCGCCATAGGTTATCTCGGTTACAGTGACCCGAATTGCGATGTGTTTTATTCACTTTAGTTTCTTAAATTACTCATTTCATGCTTATTTCTCTGAGTATTCACTAAATAATCACAATAAATTTAACTTGAAGTCCTGATTCTCTCGAAATAATTCGATAAAGTCTGGACCTCTCGATACATTACGTATAATACATTATGCAAATGAATGAGGGGAAGACTTCCTCTGTTCTGTTCTCCTTAAAACCGTTGCCGGATATTATGTCTGATGACAATTCTGTTTCATTTTTGGGGATTAAACTAGGTTATCAGTTGAGATGGGGATCTTCACATTGAAAAATTTGTTGTCTTCTATTGTGTTTTTAATGAAACGTTTAAATAATTTGTATACCGATATCTTATTTGAGATGTGTTGATTTTACGTTCTTTAAGTATATTTTGAGATGCAGGATTATAATTTGGGGAAGTTCTAACAAAACAAATGACATCTTGCTGTTGCAAAAGAGAATTCTTAGGATAATCAAGGATAATATTCGGGAGCATTGCAAACCATTATGTATTGTATTAGAAATTTTAACCGATGTAAATCTGTATTTATTAGATCTTTTAGTGCATAATAATATAGATAACTATAATTTTAGAAAGGATGTAGGCTACATGTACATCAAACAAGGTTCAACAATGAGTTGAAGCTACCTAAATTTAGGTTAAGTAAAACAATCAATTCTCATTTATATTTAGGACCTAAATGCTACAACATATTGCCCGCCCAAGTTAGAAACTATACAAAAAAAGAAATGTTTAAAAGAAGTGTACGACTGGCTGAAAAAGAATCCCTTTAATTGTATTGAGGAGTCTCTAAAGCTTAGTTCACAGGAGATTATATTATAACTTATTTGTATCTTTTAATGTATTTAAGACACTGCAGTTTCTACACTTTTTTTACATTATTATTTTAATTTATTTATTATTATTGTCAATATTATTAATGTTCCAGTGTGTTTTATAAGGAATATTTTCCACATTGTAAGCAATTATGTTATGTCTTCTGAAATGTTTTAAGAAAAGTTGTAATGGTTATCTCCTGTTTTTCTTTTGGACACAATAATATTAATATTAATTTTAATATTAAAATTAAATCCATCGATTAATAGTTATCCATAGAAGCTAATCAGATCATGAATTTTATAATAAACAATATTACTAAAATTCGATCAGAAACATCTGATTTCACTAGTTGGAGAAGTCATTCTCCATGGTACCATAGACACCATGAGAAATTTAACATTTACTACATAGTGGATTTTAACATGATCAATTTCTATCAAAGTAAGAGTATTTAATTATCTTAGTATTCTTAAGTAAAATAGATTTTCCATTTGACGGAAACCAAAGTTGGTTACAATGGATATTGTTAGCACTAGTGCAATAATGTGAAAAACGTTTACTTCGTTTGTCGAGTGTTAGCTGTTTTTAACCCAGCTGCCCAAAAATTTATATTCAGAACAGTATTATCTTTCTAACGTATTTACAGTGTATAGTAAAATAGCGATTAGGGATTAGTTTATACTTGGTATACCAGTTTTGTAAAAATAAACCATCACGTCCAAAGTATCGTGGACGGAGTAACTTCGGTCTCGTTTAATCATCCTAAATCTTCTCAATGACTGTCTAAGCAATGCATTGTAGGAAGTAAATTTGATTCGATAGCTCCATTTTTTTCTTTTTTAAAAGAGAGTTTAAGAAATTAAAACGTAATGTCAAGCATTTTTTAAAATAAATTGTAGAATGGTGCATTAGTCTAGAATCAGTGCTTACTCTTCACTTCTTAAAATTCGGCATTGTTTATAATCGTTTGGATATCGAGGTCATATCACGAGTAAAATTCTGTTTGTCCCCCTGTAGACCATGCAACTATTGATGTGTGTCTCTTTTCTGTTGTAATGAGTCTGTCTGTCTTCTGTTAATTTTAACCGATAGGCCTATTCAATTTTAACGCTTATGATATAGGATGAAATAGCAGCGATGAGTCAGGTAAATAATATTTCCAATTCGGCATTTGCCTTTACGACTGTAGAAACTGTGATGAAACCCTTATCAAGTTGGCCGACCACGGGATGTGAACCTGGGACCTCCTAAATGCAAGTCAAAGACGCTATCATCTCAGCCACCTCACTCGGTAATTTTTAAAATTCGAATTAGCCGAATGATGAAATAAATACTGAGTTATAATGGAATATTATAAAATACGCATGAGATAGAAAATCAGAATCCCTGAAACAGAAACTAAAACAAACTCCTGTAGATTCAATTCTTTCTCTATCTTTTCTTTTTCCTCGCCTTCCTCTGAACTCTCGCTTTCTCTCCGTCTGTTTTCTCTCTCCCTATGTAGCTATCTCTCTTCCCCCACTCTCTCTGTCTCTCTATCTCCCTCTCGCTTGCTTAATCTCATACATAAGAGCCCATATGATTACACGTAAGCAAATACACAAAACTTTATACAAAGTTCGGAAGAAACAACTTTCTTTGCGTGTGCTTAACAATAATTTCTGATCGAAGAGAGATCCTTAACTTAGCGAAAAATTACATTAAACTACATCAGATATAGAAAGGAGACCCTCGCCTTCACAGATAGCAAACTTATACTTTTCAAGTAATAGTTTACATTTTAGAGGCGGTTTTGACATGTTTTTCGCCATTCTTTGAGAATTTTCTATCTCTGTTGCTCTTATAAAATAAGAAGAGAAGCTGATTGGAAGAGACTTAGCTTACCTCCTTTCCTCCCTTACTGCCCTGGTATTACGTTATTAAATTTTCATATTCAATCTTGACTTGCCATTACCCCTGGGGACTAGGCTGCAAGCAACGCAACGGGGCAAGAAGGCATAGGAGGGATAGATACTCCAAAAACATGTCTTCCTCTCTGTCTGAGTCTACCTTCTCTCCACTCTATTTTTGAGGCTCTTTCCTCTTCTTTGTTTCTCACGTTTCTTTTCTTTATATGTGTTTCCTATAAGTTTCTCTCTTTCGCTGCCTTACTCTTCGTACGCTCTTGTTTTCTTTCTCTCTCTTTCTTTCTGTATTTCATTCTGTGTCGAGTTATATTCCATGAAATTGCTTCACAAATTTTCAACGGGTTGCTCTTCCATCCCCAACCTACCCTATGCTTCACCCTTAATTACGTTGTATATATCGTTACTTACACTACCCCATGATGTTGAATGAATGTGACATCTAGGGCTCCCGGATTGGAGGCAGGAAAAAGTTTTCAATTTTTTCTCCCCATAAAGTTAAGGAAGAGGGTAAAATGATGCTATTTTTTAGTTAGTTTCAACGCGAATTATTAATATTTAAATAACACGAGACAGATGGCGAATGTATGAATTCCTTACATTAGCTGGACGTCTAGCCAGGAGCAACCAAGTATTGCAGAGTTGGTGATACTTTTTCTCTCGGCTTGAAATTTAAAAAAAAAAAAAAAATAAATAAAAAATAAAAAATAAATCATTCAAGAAGTTCGATGTTTTCCTGCTTTTTTTTTTATTATAGGCTAATTATTAGGGCAAGGCATTTAATGACCATAAAAAAGTGAAAAAATGCAAAATAAAAAATGCATTTATGATCTAAAAATAGTGAAAAAATGACCCAAAAAAATTAAAAAAATGACCAATAAATTTTATCATTATTACTTATAATTATTTTTTAAAGTAATGAATTGCTTTTAAGGACCAATTTAATGGACGACAGTTCGTTATATATAAATATAAATATAAATTTTTTCTCCGTACTCTGAAACAAATCGTTTTAATTTATCAAACGTACTTTCTTTCACTTTGGGCATTTTACTGAGCTCTTTTGTCAACAAACTATCTCATACAACTCTTACAGACAACTGAAAGACATAGTGAAAGTCCTCCTACCTGAACATTAATAAGAATAGGATGCTCGGATTAGTTCATGATGCACATTCCTTTAAAATAATAAAGCAGGTATAGTCGCCTCGCTTATCTCTAACGGAGCTGTGTCCCAAGTGTTGTTTCTTTAATGCAAGAAGGACACATTCGTCAACAGCGTTGTTTTCTTGTAAATGTAGACTAGTTCAAAATGCTTAAAAATAGAAGAAGCCGGTATTGCTTATACTGTATTTTCTTGGAAATGTAACAAGAGTTCAAAATGCATATTCCTTCCAGTAACGCTGCAATCTGCTTTATTTCCTGTTGATATTATTTGCTTTTACAGTTGTAATAGACAAGCATTAAAAATCAGAAATAATAAATAAAAAAAAAACTAAAAATATAATGTCATGTAAGACTTCATTTAAAAATATATAAAATTGCTGAAAAAGACCCAAAATGCCGAAAAAGTCATAAAAATGCCGAAAATGACCTAAAAAGCCGAAAATGACCTAAAAATTGCCAGAAAATGACCTATCTATTAAAAATTATGAAAAAATGCAAAATAAAGCCAAAAAATGCAAAAACAAATTGCTCTTATTTGATCAATTAATTGATGATACACATTATTATATAGCCTATATTCGAGCTATCTTTTAACCATCATATAAAAAAGATGCAAAATCATCAAATGCCTTGCCCTACTAATTATTATAGTATTATTCATAGTCCTTTACTATATTTTCAGTAGAAGATATGGTTATTCCAGACGATGTTATGGGATGTCAGGTTAAAGTAGCCTCTCTTGCCTGCTGTAAAAAAGGCTAGTTACCATAGCCTATTAGTGATTGTGTTATTGCTAGAATGTTTTAGGTACCGGTATTCTCCTTCAATTTTTTACGTATGAACAAAACTGTATTCATCTTGAGTCGTACCCATACAATGATATATTCCTGACTTCGTCTTAATTAGTCTGCATTATAACGTATTATTCAAGAAATCAGATATTCAATATAGAGTTATTTCGTTGATTCTAAATTAGGATGTAGTCTATATTTTGATTTTTTTCATTATAACTTAAGGAGTGTAAAAGATGTAAAAACATATGTAAATATTTTTTATTGGTGCAACAAAATAAAACGGTTATTCCCAATATGTACAAATGAATGAAATTAATAAAAAAATAATAGTTTACATTCGTTTGGGAATAAATAGTAAGAGAATTAAGAATAAATAGAATTCCATAATGCGAATAAATGTACATTTCGGAAGGAAAGAATTTGTTAGAATGTCTTCCACATATTATTAAAAATCAACTATATATTCTGAGAAGTTTCCAATTCTTTACATAATATAATAAAAATTCTAAGTTAACTTTATTCAATAAAACATGTGGCGCTACATCCCTGAAGGTTAGAGCCTACTGTTCCTCTCTGTGACAACTGTCCCCTGTCGGTAGAGTACAGGATTTAGAGCTTGTAGTCTGCGTGAGGACATAATAATTAAAAACAAATAAAATTATCTTTAAGCATGCAAATCTTTTAACGCGAAGTTAAGTTTATGATTTATCAGGTTAAGTTCTATTTTTGCGTTCACTTTGTGTAAAGGAATTCAACCACTTATATTTGGGGTGACTAGCCCGGGTGTTTATTTCCTGTAAGGGTGAAAATACGTTTTAGAAGGTAGCATAAATTGCTTTGCCGATGGAAGTTCTGAACAAACGTTCTGACCGTTTTGATAATGGGTGTGCACCACTGATTATCCTGCATTGCGGATGAAATTAGTCTGCAAATTCTGCAAAGTCAGTCCCTCTTAGTGAAAAAAAATAGTTATGGTCTAAACCCTCCCTTTGTATAAGGAGTTCATGACCACTTCTTCAATCAAGTAATGTGTGTTGTTTACTTCTGTGTTTCAGGCGCTGAACGATCGTCTCTTTCGGGCCTCAATTCGTATAGAACAGGATCGGATACAGAAGAAGCAACCACCACAGATAACCCCACTACCCCTTTCCCCACTCCGCCTCCCACCTGCGCATCCCCTACTATGTACCACCACCCTCTGAGCAACCCTCTACAACATAGCCCGAATCTATCAGGGGGAGCTGGTGGTCATAGGCAGGCATCTCCATATCCTTTAGAATCAACAAATCTCTCTGGGAATTCAACTCCTGTAAATTCCACTAGTCCTCGATTCCCGTCACACATGCCCACGTCTTCATCTTCCTCTAGACACCACCATGGAGGTCATCACCATCATCATTATCCGACCAAGAAATCTTCTCTGAGCAGAAGCGATGCCAGTGTTGGTTCCAAGCAGTCCTCAGGCGGGCAGTACGGGGGTGCCGGAAGTACTGGTACCCTCGGAAGCAGAGGAAGACACTCTGCTAACTCGAGGAGGTTGCAGCAGCAGCAGCAGCAACAGCAACAAACCCAGGGTGGCTCTAATATGACATCATCATCCTCTACGTCATCAGCGTCGTCTGCTACAGATAATAATTCTGATATGACCTACCCCGAGTGCGAGATGCTAGGGGGTGGCAAAGATAGCCGGAGACTGCATCTAGAAAATGGTGAGTGGAACGATATTCTGTATTACTTCTTGTATTATATCTTTCAGTATTATGTATTCATATTTTAACATAATAACATAATTGCCCGTTCTTTGTAGGATGTTATTGAATGTTTGGAAGAAGCCGTAAAACTAGACTTACTATAATCAACATACTTTTTAAAAAATCTCATTTGAAAGGGTGTTTTAAGTATTTGTGTCTGTATATAATTTTTGCATGTTAGGCATACGTTGTCGGTGGTGTTCCAAAATTCCATTATAAAATATTTGCAAATGAAAAGTTTTTTTTTTTTTTTTATTTCCATGACAACTACTGTACAAACTCGACAGAAACAGGAGCGTGCTATGAAAGGAAGGATTCTGATTGTCATTTGACGGCATGTTTATCTCCTTAAATAGGCCTATTCATTGTTGGAAAATTTTTAAAGAATTAAACTTTGATATGTTATTGGTCTAAGCCAGTTTACGTTTCTCGTGAATCACTTTTACTCAAACAAACATGAAGCTAACTTTTCCATTTATACTATTGGTGTTACTTATATACAAAGTCTATAAAACAAATTAATAGCCTAAATATTTGAAGAATGTAGTAGTGCAGAATTAGAACATTAGTTAATTTACTTCAGATACTAGCAGACAGAAATATAACATGCCCGTAAGGTGAAAATTCTAAAAATTACCAATGTTTTCTATCAGTTGATTCACCATTTAACACTTCATCAATGGGCCTAGGATCAGACGAACGAAACACTAACATCTGTTATTAGTAAGGCCCAGATTTTAAGGTTTTAACCTATTTTTTCCTCAGCTTCCTAATTAGAACATTTTAACGTATTTTTCCGTTTCACGCCCCTTGCTTCCGAATATATTATGAATCTTATAGAACCTAAAAAGGGCTAAATCGGACTGAGGCCTAAAAGGGGCTAAGAAGGACTTTTCCTAAAAAAACCAGGGATTCAAGAGGACTTTTGCTAAAAAAAACCAGTGACTAAAGAGGACTTTTGCAGAAAAACACGGTTTTTAAGTAGATTTTCCAATTAATGCAAAGGGAAATATATATGTGAATTTGTGCATTTTAAGAAAAGACATAATAAAAATAAACTTAATCTGGATTGTTTATGTTATTTTTCGAGTGCCGATGTAAGGAATAGTTACTTGTTTATTTTGTAAAAAAAATAGAACTGTGTCAAAATTATAACACAATTTTCGGTGTTAATATTAGTGTTCATTATGTGTTGGCTAAAATCATTTGTTTAAAGCTTAAGAAGGGCTATTCCATGAAAATAAAAGGCTAAAGTACATTTATAAAAGCCTAAAAATCCGAGCCGTAGTTATTAGACAAAATCCTTGTCAAGCTTGAATTCTTAAAAATTAAACAATATGTAATGTATGAATTTAATATGTGGTGCTATTATGAGTAATCAGTTGTAAAATAATAGAATATGATAAATATGCACATTATCGCAAAATCTTTATGGAACTTTATTGTTACAATTGTGGTTACAGTACATGGAAAATACTCTTTTAGTTAAGGATAATTGCATATGATTGTTAAAAAGACTCAGTTTGTTATCAATTGAAAAATGTTAAAATTCATTACCGCCATTTTAAATTAAATTTCTCAGCGTGGTCGCAAAAATCGTCATACTTCGTGTTGAAGAGCGTTCTACAATCTGTTCCTTATGTTGATAGCCGTGCACCATAAAATCAATAACCTTGTCTACACATGTGCATATGTATAAGCGGCGGTGGATGGCAGATCAGCTCCAATCTCTAATACGGTTACCCAATACCGGTACGTAATTCACTAAAATAAATCTAATATTAATTATTATTTAATTTACGGCTTCCTACAAAATAGTATACGACAAAGATGGTAATAGGACATTATTTTGCTCGTAGGATTACTACAATCTTTTCGCAAACATACTTACTCGCATATTCACATTCACATTGTATTCACATTGATTACATAATATAACTCTGGAAAATTTATCCAATTTATTACTGTTTTATGAATGATGTGCTCTAGCCAACAGTTCAACTGTAACATCACCTTTTTGACACGTCCTATTAGGTTTGTAATAGTACGTCATTGACATTTTAAAGCATTTCCTTCAGATGGAATGTACCATATTGTGAGATCGCTAACAAGGTGTCAATTTTTATTTCCAGCCATTGCATGCTGTAGAAGACCTGTAGCCAGTAAAAGCTAGCAATATTGTACAGATAAATCGACACTGTAAAACTTGCAATTCATGAAATAAATTCGCAAAGCGTTTCCCATAAAGTTATGAGGAATATGACAAGAATAAGAATGGAAATAAACAGTTAAGTGGATATCACAAATATGGCAGTAAAATGAATTCACAGAACTCGAAGCAGCCTGCTGTTAGCGTTAACAAAAAACAGTAATAATTTCTGTTTTTATAAAGATCATTGTAAAATTAACGACTCGGTTTAGTTTTGTCTTGTAATTTCTTTTGTAGAAATCATCATCTAAAACGATCTTCTATAGTTTATCCGGTCAATATCAGGCTTTCATTCTTAACACAGTGAAGATAATTATATTGTATTCTATAGAAGAAGATCACTCTGAAAGGAGAGTCGTTGGAAAGTGTCAATAATTTCAGGTATTTTAAATAACGTAACAACAACAACAACAAAGTCTTTCAGATGCCTTATCCAAGAAAGAACAGCAGCAACCACAAGAGCAATACAAGCCACTAAAGCCTTACAGCATTATCATTCACAACAGCAACGACGCTTTTCAGTACCACCATCTCCACCGCAGTAACTTATGGATTATTATAACTGATCTGGGAAAAGTTAAAACTAAAGGACTTTGAAAAATGGCAAGGCCTCCTTTCTCCAGTGCGCATTGAAAGTAGTGAGGAGACCTGGACTCCAGAGATGACAGAGATGACAAGGATGGGGAGTGGACATGATGGAGCCGGTTTTAGAATTCCCTTAACAACATGGACCGGTGCGCATTATATCGGAAAGATTCCGTGCACTCGACTATACTTTTCTGGACCACATAAATAATGCGGTAATCAGAGAAGAATTACAACTAAATGCAATAAATGAAGATATAAAACAATACAGGATCAAATGGTTACAGCACTTAAAGAGGATGGATAGTTCAAGACCTCCAAAACAAATCTACGAAAAGAGACAATATAAAAGATGGAAGGATCACTGTGAAGACAAAACACACGAATATATCTCCACCATGGAGTGAAGGTTGTGATGGTGATGATGATTATGATGATGATATATGTGAGATTAAGTACATATACAGGCCTGGGAATGCCACTGCGGTTCCTAGAGATCGAGGATCCTGGATTTTCCTATTTAATGATAACTAGATTGTCAGCTACAATCACTAGTTATCCACAGCATTTCTCGCTGTATACGCGTGTGGTAGATAGTGAGTGGACCATAAAGATCATTCTAGTTACAAAAACTAAAGCTGAACCCTACGACAATTTATTTTGCAATTTCTAGAAAGAGGCTGAAGGAGGGAGGGGGATAAAAAAAGCTTATAATTTATTCCTCTCCATAACAAGAACGATGCGTGGAAAACAGATGGAATATTTATTGTATACTCTTTTTCTCTTCATATTTTTCCGCTCCCTCAATCCTTCATGCAAGCACATTTAGCCTACACACATACGCTGAAGTATCAACTTATCAAGATCCGGAACTACTCAGTGCGTTATTATTTATGAAATGCATTTCCTATTTAGTGCATCCTTCTTCAATCCAATTACAAATTTAATTTGTTTAGTTATATTTATCAATTCATGAATTCCCTAACTTGTCTAAAACACAGCATACACAAACTAATTGGTATTATACGTGTAGAGTTTCAGTTTACCGTACTTTTCGATGCATTATTTTTGCTGCTTGTCAGGAGAGTAAATAATTAATTTTTAATTCAATTTGCGATGTTCATTGCGATCAAATGTTTTAATTTCGTTGTCATTATTCACCTGTGTACACACAAATTAACGAGCTGAAGCAGTGTTAATGACATTACAAATAGTGTGTAATTGTTTTGACAGTGTGAACCGCGCGTTCAATGATTAACGCCCTTGTCACACCGGATTCTTTGTTTTGTTTTATACCACTTTTTTAACACCACATTAAACATAATACAACAGATGTGTTTCCATAACATAGAAATGATTTTGTGTTTAGTAACACGTATTATTATGTTTTAGTGAACCGTCTAATTTTTTTATTCATAGAAAGCAAACTCGGCTTATTTCGTTGCGAGTCTAATTCTGTAACAAATATTTGTTCTACTACACGCACTTTCGAAGTGTACATAATTATGTTGGACGGGGAAGCTCACGTAATTTTGATTAATGCGTTTTTGAGCTTTTGCAACTGATATATTTCAAGCCTCTTCAAGATTCCGACCACCTGAGTGGTCTCGTAGTTCGCGTCGCTGGATACAGATCCGTAGTCCCAGGTTCGATTCCTGGTACCTTCTCTGTTTTTTCCGAGGAATGAAGGTCGGGAATGGGGTGTATTCAGCCTCGTGAAACAAACTGAGGAGCTACTTGTTCGAGAAGTATTGGCTCCAGTCACGGAAACCATCACTAAATTAAATGTTTCGCAATTCAAGTTTTTTTATCAAAATATTGATAAAAGATAATAGAAAGAGCCTGCATTAAGAGAAGAAAAATCGGACGGAATACTGACTGCTTAAGTAAATGTTCATATCTAAAACAACGTAACACTTCTGAATTTATTGGTGATGATCGACTTTAACATATCAAACACAACTATCATCAAACAAGGTTCTGTCACATGATATAAAATATTCTCTTTCCGCGTCACTTTGAAAGCAACGTGTATACAGAAATGAGTAGCTGATGTTGACACAAGTACCGGCTGCTTAATTCAAGCATCGCACGATACAGTCCTAATAAACCCCCAGTATGTACTTTTATCGAGGGTCTTTATTAATCTGCGATTTATTTATACTAACTGGTGCGTTACATAATCCCTTTGAAAAATCCTGGACTCGTTTCTTTTTAACTGCTCACAGCGAAAGTGTTTGCTAAGGGGACGAACGGCCTTATCAGTATGCAGACACTCTCTCTTGAAACTACCCTCTGTCGTGTAGCAGGGATGGAAAAATTCTTCATATTCACTGTTAACTTATAGACAATGTTATCAGTATTTTTGGTAGTGTTCCAAGGCTGCACGGAAGATACTAATCAAAATATTGGAATACTTTGAATAAGTAATTTTGTGTAATCGGAAGACGAGGTAAACAGTTGCCACCTAGAAGCTATTATCTAATAGGTTATAGTAATTTTGTTTATTTTATTATAGTAAAGGCGTTCCAAAATTTCGATTGCAACAAAGGACAAAAAATTAGCAAAAAAAGTTACTTCATTCAAAGGAATATAAATGGAACTCGCAACAGTATATATCTAGGCTATACAAGTTTATTGTGGTAGAATAATTAATTATCAGGGTGTCCATATTCTGGGATATCAGTGATAGTCGAGGAAATTGAAATCGGCCAGGGAAAGTCAGAGAATTTTGTCAAGTACGGTATAACGTCCATGGGAAGAAGCCTATTGATTTTGAACAAAATCGGTTGACCGGTACCGGAGTAAAGCCCAAGTTAATATATATTTTATGGTAATATATAAGAAAGAATTTACCAAGTTGTAATTCAATGTTATTTAAATCAATTTTCTCCCCTAACACGAATGTGTATTGCGGGTTTTCTAGTCGGCATCAACAGGTGCTAATAATAAATAAATGCCGTAACAGCGCCCGACTTATACGACCACTTCTTCACTCTCTGTGTTCTGCGGGTTTTCTAGTCACCACCAACAGGCGCTAATAATAAATAAATAAATACCGTAACAGCGCCCGACTTATGCGACCACTTCTTCACTCTCTGTGTACTGCGGGCTGTCTAGTCGTTCTCAGCAGGCGCTAAACATCTATAAAATTCTTAACATTAACGCCCGTCTGATGCGACCACTTCTCTGCTCTCCGAGTATTGCGGGTTTTCTAGTCGCCATTAGCAGGCGCTGAACTTTCCTAAATAACATTAAGGCCTAGTTTATTTGAAGTTGACGCTCCTTATGCCCCCAATTTAGTTATGTAAATAAGGAAAGATTTGAATTTGTTAATATATACTCCACCTATGCTCAGTATGTATTAAAATTTTAAGACATCTAACCTATTTTATAACATAATTTATCCCTTGACATTTACCTTGTTTAAAAGTAGTTTAAGCTACTGGTCTATAAATAAATAAAATACTTATGCACATATAATACAATAGTCAAAACCTTATTAAAATTCTTAACTCATTTAAAAAATGTTTAAAGACCTTAACAATTTTCAAATCTTGTGTTAAAATGCAGATGTCTTCTTACACGACGCGTTTCGACGTTAATGAAAATAATTGAAATAAGGAAAGATTATCCAACTTTATTTACGTAATTAAATTGGGGGTATAAGGAGGGTCAACTTTTCTCAAATAAACACTTCCCCCTTTGAATCAATATGAAATTCATCAACTTTTAAGGCCTAGCTTGTCTTCTGGGCATTGTGGGTTTTTTAGTCCTCATTTTCATGTGATATTTTAGAAAGAAAAGCGCTAACCTAATGTTAAGATAGAAATATTGAAATTTTAAAACGAATTTTATTAAAAAGTAAAACCACTTACACGGTTCTCTATACATACGGTAAAGGAAAATCAACAAAATTTGTATAAAAATGGAATAGTCGGAAAATATAACTAGCCCCATTGAGCGAAATGTGAGGGGCATGTGTGTTGCTCCAGTCTGCAGGCTGTACCCCAGACTCTGTAGTAGCTTTCTTTTCACTACCTGAGATAATCATTTATTATTTTTGTTATGGAGATGGGGAGGCTAGATTATATTTTCGTTTTGTTTACAAAGAACCTAGAAAACATGGAAATGTAAGTTTCTAGTTATGGAAAGCCAGGAAAATGTCGTGGAAACATATTTCGAAATTTCTGTGGACACCCTGAACTATAAAATTTGAGAAGTGGTTTCTAACGACATGTTATAAAATATAAAATGAGATCTTTTGATTCGGATAAATCGTTTTAAAATATTGCCGGAAGATTCAGCAGTATTGTGCTCCGATCAACATACCTTGTGAAATTGTACCTAAGTTGTAATTTACTTTTATATCTAATACCATACAAGTACTGAACAATAAAAGGTGAAATGAAATTATCATTGCTGACTTACACAATTTGGGTATTAACCAGTTAAACCATGCGATTCGTCATTTTTCTAAAGCCTGTAATCGGAAGATACAGCTCGAATCAAACTTGAAGCCTAAATATTTATATATCGTACGTAGTGCGCGATCTTCACCGGGAATCGGGCGGCCGGTCGCCGCGACGTCTTTTGCTACCTCCGCTTCTCCCATCTCCCAACGAAGATTCTAGTAAGAGAATTAAAGGGATATTTTCAGGGTATTTCTTACCGGGGTTTGTCAGTCCCCTAACGAATGATTAAATCTAAATTGGAAACAAACACCTGGTCCTGATTCTAGGAGAGAGATTTTTCACTTCTGAAAAATGTTCAACCCGGCTGGGATTTAAACCCGGGCTCACCTATTTTAAAGTAGATGTTGAAAATGCTGTTCTCTATTATCAATAGGCATAGCTATCTCCAAACGATATATACATTTTATTTGGACTTTTAAGTCCTTCAAACACCGATGTTTTAGAAAGCTCAGCTTACTGTGCTAAACAGCTCAGAATCTAAATCTTAACCAATATTTCTTAATGCATTTCTCCTATTGTTTTAGTTGTTGTGTAGTCTTTGTTAAAAGTGCATTTTTTTACTTTACTTTGGTTGAATTTTCTGTAATATACATTCCTGATCTGAACTGGAGTTCTTTATACATATAAATGATATTAAGTAATGTGAAATGCAGTTGGGGAATTCTGCACTTAATATACTTTTCTCTGAATAAAACAGGAGATTAATTCTTGGATGGGTCATACAAATCAATATTGCAGGAAAATTCGTGTTTTGTGGTATTGAAACTAATCATCCGGCATAAAGAAAGTATTTGAATTTAGTTAAAGTAAGTTACTCTGAATTAAAGAATAAAAATGAATGCTTAAATTTTCTTACACCTTTTACCTGTACATCCGAATGGGCACCCCAAAAAGTGTAGAAGTAATACATTATTGATTTCAGCTTCACCTGTGCGCTCATATTTGTGAATTCTGAGATCCAATCCTCCACTTTGTACACCCCCGCACTTAAACTGTTTGCCGGCAAAATCTGAGCACTTGAAAGTGAGTACGTGGTTTCAAAACCTCTCGCTATAGAAGAGAAATAGATTGAAGGGGGTTACTTATCCCTGATGTATCTGTCGGTAGAATCAATTTGGTCTCTTAATCCAGCCCCACCAACCTTAATTGTAATTCTGTACGCACGACAACCCATCAATCAATATCTTAGAGCAAAGTTTCACAGTAAAAGAAGGCAAAAGATAGAGAGACTGACAAGGGAACGTTCCAACTTACGGGTGGCAATCGCGTATCATATTACATTAGCTTTGGTACAAAATCTTCATGCATAATATCAGCCCCTAAAGTCCATTTTCTACCACTCAAAAGGGTAGTGGTAATCGTGAGAGATGCAGTAAGAAGTAATAATTAACTAACTCCTTGGCGCTAACATCCCAGAAGAGACAAGGACTACCACCCGACCGCTGCGTCATCTACCATAGGCAGACGGCAGGATAGTGATAGTTTATTATTGCAATGAGTTAAAATTACCAGAAACCTTGAAAATGCAATTACCACAGGGTATTACCACATACCCTGAAAACGTAATTCCAGCTATGTGCAGCTTATCCAGAAATATGGGCTACTTCAATTCAAAGTGTTTAGGTTTCTCAAAGCTTTTGTATGCAAATCATTCTTCCCACGGTCGGCGTGGGTGGAACAGTAAGTTTCTGGCTCCTTGTCCCAAGTGCATAGTTCGACCCTCGTCCAAAACGGTGTAATTCATGTGTGCGGAAATGTGATATTCCCATGTCTGTATACTGTATTTACAGACGTATATAATAACTGCTGCGGAACAAGAATCCGCATGCAGCACATGTTACAGACCTAAGTAGCAGTACACAACCATAAATAACAAAAAACGATGCGCCATATTCAGTTCTGTTCTTGAGGAGTTATGGAAATTACCTCTAATGTCTGTTGATATACTGATATATGGTTTATGTGTTCATTTACTCTGTATTCTATATGACTGACACATCTGGAATCCAAACAAAAGAACTGGAATCAATTTTCAGTCTTATATTTTTTACTTTTAATAATGTTACACCAATGTTTTAATGTCTATATATGTATTGGGTTTTATTTTATGTAGGCTGAAGTTGTAATATGGACCCAGATAAGTTTTAAGTTAAGGGTATAAGGTTGAATTTTAAAAGGATTTTAAGATTTTTTTTTTTTTAATTCGCATCACTGCTTTCTGTCTCGATGCGCTTCGCAATGTTCGTCAGGTTACGGGTTTATGGCTGAGGTGGTCCAGTTAGAACAAATACCAAACCTGATATGGCAAAATGTGATAAGTTGATAATTATCCAGACGTGTCCATTATTTTTCAAAGCAGGTGATGTCCACTGAAATTAATTTAGGAATGTCTGTTATGCTATTACTTAAATAGGATTTTCTCTCTTAGAACAGCTTCATGGACTAGTATAACCTACATTTTAAGGGCTGAACACTTCTGATTTCTGTTTATTAATATGATCATTGTAGTTTGAAACTCTCGAGCATTTAGCAAATCAGTAACTATTAAGTACGAATTGTCTTCGTTGATAAAAATATTGTTTTCAGAATTGTACTAATTCTGTTTACAATGAAACAGCTCCAGATCATGAATACCATTACGATATATATTTTCAATTTAAAAAATGTGGTATCGGTTATTATCGAATCCGGAACGATCTTGAAACCTTCAGAATAGCAAATGAAACTGCTTAATTAAAAAACCTGTATTTAAAAGGAAATAAATTCTGTTCCTGTTAATTTTAATATTATACTAAATTGAGTACAATTTTTTGTGATTTTAATGTGCGTCGTTTCACATTAAAACGTCAAAGGGCGCCCTGCGACCTGCCATCTATCGGAAAAGACGAGAACTACTAAGAGGTGTTGTCCGAGTGTTGTTGGTTTCATCAATTACGAAGTATTCTAAAATCCAAAAATTTAAACATTCGATTATGGTCAATTAAGTCGTAAACAACTTGCCTATAATGATAATTTACGCTTTGCTCGTTTCATAAAAACGTACTTGTGTCTTAATAAATGCCATTATAGGCCCTCTGCATAATTTAATAAATTTCCAAGTTTTATTCATGAAGAGCTAATATTTCTCACATCACATAGGTATCATTCAACACTTTTCCTGGTATCTTTAGTTTCCAGCAATTCTAATAGCAAAGTTTGAATGATCCCAGGTGAGAGAGCAAAGGAAGAAGGAGTGAGCGAGAGAGAGAGAAATAAAAAAGATAGAGAACAAGAAGGAGATATGAGACAGGGAACGAGATATTGAGGGTAGAGCATCCCCTCGTATTTTTCATCGGATCGCCTCTTTGACATCCCCGAGTGAAATGGTGGGTAGGGATAGCTAATGTGCTTGCATGAAGCAACAAGATTGATTGGTCGGAACTACCAGTCGTGATTGGAGTTAAAATTTTTATTTACATTTTACTTTTTTTTCTTTTTCTTTCACCATACTCCGCGTGTACGAAGTATAATTCCGTTGCTTGATTTTCTATGTCCTGTGTGCTCCGTATTGGTTTATTCAATATGATTTGTAAATTTAGAGCGACCCTCTTCATTTGCTTTCCAATTTAGAGTTTTCATTCCCCCTTCGCATTACCCTTCCGATTTTAATACTTTCATTAGTAAACATAGAGGGATCGGAACTCTCAGTTTGTCCCTTAATTCAAAAGCTATTTTGATTTCACGTTATTAGGATAATTATATTTGTAAAGCTATACCATGACTGATTTCTACAATTTAATTTCTTAATTAATATGAAGATTTGTGCAATTATTACTATTATTATTATTATGAGCCCATTTAGGACAATGCAAAGTACTTAGAGGCGTTTCTGTATTTTCCTTTGACTTCACATTTCTTTCATCCTTTGGCTGTGAGCTTCCTTCCTCTCGTTTGTCCATGTTGTTCCAGTTTTTTCTTCGGTCTGTCCTTTTGGTATCTTTACAAAATATCTTCTGGAGTAATTTCTGCCAGTTTTAAGTAATTTTTTACTTCACCAGTCCATTTCATAGGATCTTCTTTTGCTTTAGGCCTACTTCTGCTTTCATAGGATTCCAATATTTGTTTTGTGAGGCTATTTGAATTCATTCCTTTAATATGTCCATGCAATTTTGTTGTTGTTATTATTATTATTATTATTATTATTATTATTATTATTATTATTATTATTATTATTATTATTATTATTATTATTATTATTATTATTATTAACACTATTATTATTATTACAAGTCCGGAACTTTTGATGCCATTCATGATTCTGAGTTGAATTTCTACTTTTCAGATTCAGAAACTTACAATATAGTTTGGATTAATATTGCTCATTGTATAACTTATTATTGAAATTACAATGCCTTGAAGATGAATTGATAAGCATAGTGATATTATACTTTCCACTCATATAACTGTCAGAACAATTTTGACAGTTTGTAGTTTCCGAGGTTCCCTTTCAGATCATGGTTCAACCGGTCATTGGTTCAAATCATGTTGGGGTCCTCTATTTTTTGCGGAAGGCAAAGAAAAACTACTGCGACATCATCTAGCTAGCAAGGTCATGAGTGGGATGTGAATCCCATCCCATATTCTTCTCATGGTCCCTGAAGCAGGCTTCAGCCTATATGGGACTAGATGATGATTAGGGCTCGGAAGTTGATGAAATGCCATCTTTTTCTGAGACATCAAAGAACAATGCAGAACGTAGTATAAATTCGTCTCACCTCAACACGAATAAAAATAGCCTACTTTTATTTTGCACTTTTAGCATTTTTTCGGCATTTTATTCTCTACTGTTCAGTTTTTTAGAAAGTTTTCTTGTTTTTGTTGCATTTTCCCCTATTTTGTCTTCAGAATGAACATTTCAAACCCTACCGACAAAGCGATTTCATAATTCCTTACCTTAAATGCGTAATGATTTGGCATCCTTGTTGTCAGGCAGAAAAGTAGCAAACATAATAATAATAATAATAATAATAATAGACAACACAATAATAAAAGTAGTAATATAAAATACTAAAACTTTGTCCTTTGTTTATTATTATTATATATTTCTATACTATTTTTAAATACATATTTCGAAATATTAAGTCATTTTTTTCAGTTTTTCATGTCATAGTTTCATAAATTTAATGCCACTTTATGGGTAATTTTTTCAGCCATTTTTAGGTCTTCGACTTCCGAGCCCTAGTGATAATGATATAGTTTGAAAATGGTTTTAACCTCTATAGCCAGACTTTGATATTTACTAACTTTGGACATTTATGTTTTTTTTAATTGTAATTGGATGGAATCCTGATCGAATTCACGACTAAAAGCACAGAAGCCAGCGTAAACTGATTGGACCACCCAGGTCAACTGATCGTGCTTTGTACCCAGGAAAATAGTATTAAAACTTCAAATTTCGCAACAACAAAAATGGACCTTTAGCCCAACTTTTGACGTAGAGGTACAAGTGAGTTAAGCCACCAATGCATAATGACATGTAACCAATTTCATTGGATAACATTTACTGGAAGTTAAGAGGCTTCGTATGAAACCCAGTTATTACAATCCGCCACTGATATCATCCATGCCCTAACCAATCCCAGAGTGTCTGCTCCAGTGACTCTCAAAAGGTATGCGACAATAGCAAACGCATCAGTGCTCAGTACATCGGTGGACAATGTGGCTATTGTATTTATTATATATACATGAACTCGTCTTCCCAGCCATCAATTGTCGTTGTATCGACAGCGCCACTTTTTTATTTTAAATTTTAATTGTCATTCAAACACACGGGTTTATTCCACGCCCGTGATTACTACAGAATCATCTCAAATGGACAGCTGTTTCATTTCAGGTGGCATTAATAATTAGTTAGGTTCCTAAATAAATTATCCTTGCTCTTTGTGAATTCATTTTCAACATTTAAACTTGAGGAAATAAAACATCGGTTGTATTTTTAGATGTAGGCCTGTATGAAGTTCTTAAAGTAGGTGAACATAAAACATTTATAAAACAATAGGCCTACCGAATATATACTCAAACATTTGTAAATTGCAGATACCCTGATGATGCTACAGTGAAACTGGAAAGCCTAAGCACAATAAATATCCCAAGTTCATAAAAAAAGAGATATTACGCAGTTATATTCGCGCGAGCTCAACGGTACCGAATCATACTGTTTTGAATACTTTTCACTGTTTAAACCTAAAATGTTTAGTAAACCATTTTTTTTGAAGTTGTCTGAATTACGAGGGAGAATCAAATGAAAACCGCAATTAATTTTTTCCACTATTTTACTGCAGGAAGGATGTTTGCTTGTACATTATTTTTCTACAGGATAGGAAGTGTTTTGATACCGCATGAGAATTTTTTTTCTTATTAACGCTGTAGCCACTCATGTACTGCAAATTGGAAGTTCAATTGGACCAAACATGTGGAAATCTGATGGTGCCAAAGTGAAGGGGATTGCTAAGTGCAGGTGTTTTGCTAGCTTCAACATGTCATCATGCTGTTCGTGCAACCATGAAAACCATCGACGACATTCGCATCAAGTGTGTCCCACATCTCCCATACTTGCCAGTTTTGGCACCATCAGATTTCCACATCTTTGGTCAATTAAGTACAATGTTTTAATTATTTCGCTTTTAAAAAATTATTTTAAAAATTCTAGCGATTGAACTAATAAACGAGAATGAAGCTGCGGGAACCTGCTAGACTAACGTGTGATTAAATAATGGCACAAGGAAAACAAACGTAAATTATCATATTACTCTTTTTTTATACATTGGCATTTAATCTAGGAGCCCAGAACTCTGTGACGGACCTAACAAACTAGTACAAATACATCACACAATCTGTATTCTTTCTAAATCTGTCTAATTTAGTTCTACAATATAAGTAATCCTTTTAACACCTATAATTAACCTTCTTTGTATTGTACGTTCTTCAACTACGGACACAGTTATCATTTTAAAAAGTATCCGTCGATATTTAGCTACCGTTATTGATTATTGATATTTTCTTAATGAAGGGGTATGAGTTTTGGTAGATGGGGAATTTATTAAAAGTCATTAAACCAAAGCCTGGCTCATACAGGGTTTCAAAGCCACCTGTAGAAACTTTTCCCCCACCCTAAAAATCGTATGCCATAGAGATTTCATTTTGCGGCGAGGAGAAAAAATTGAACGCTGCAATGACGTGTATAATACAACGATCCCTTTGATCATCGCCTCTTTGCCGTGTAATTATTTCCTAGTTGACATGGTTCGAACTTTGGAACTATTGTAATATAAATTCGGAATGAAAGTTTTTAAATGCGAATTATACGGCGTATATTTTGTATGCTTTGACGCATATATTTTTGCCCGGAAATGCAGACTACAGCAGACAATTCAGACACAGACTAATTAACCCAGTTTTGTACTGTACGCTGCCTTTGGAAAAGTATTTATAAAATCCTATACAAAGAGAAAGTAATTATGTGGCGGAAGCGAATTGGTATATGAAATTTAATGGCTAGTATATAATTTTTGTATACTACACATCTGATATCTATTCAGGAGAGTTGATACCACTTCCTGTTATGTGTCATTCTTTATTGTGTTCTGAATATGTTTCGTTGTAAATTTTCCTGATTTCAAATACATTGTTCGCTGTCTTGAATTTTATCATTTTATAATTTATTATGAGAGATACATTAATACCTGGAATATTGTTTGTTAATGTATTTCAGCAGTAAAGAAATGCAATAATCCCGGAAGAAGTAACATGTGACACATATAAGTTAAACTTCGATGCGGAAAACAATGTTATCTTCATTTTTCGTTCAAAATCAACTATAATACGTTATTTAAAAATCATTTAGAAGAGTATTATTGTCCATCTACTTTTTCTTGAGCTTGTCATGTGATTCTGAAAGCATATTTATCACAGAACAACAGGTTTCTCTTGATAGTTCACCAGAAATTTGCCTCTTTCCTACTTTAGCCAAAACAGACGAAGTGCACTAAGAATCGACATGTAAAAATTTGAAGGAAATTCTTCTTAAAAATATCTTAGCCTATGTGAAACAACTTTATTTACTCTTCATATTTCGGCCGCGTTGGAAGAGTACGCATTTACTTGTCTCAGGTGTATTATTCGCTAGACAGGACTTATAAATGTTTCAGTTTGTTGTTGAGATGTTACTTTATAACTTGTCTTCACAAATCGTATAAATAAAATAAAACTTTTGAAATCATTTCCACTCCGCGTATATAAGGCTTCTGGTATACCTAACTAGTTTAGTTACCCTTATTTTCCTGTAGAAGATAGAGTGACAAAAGTAAGTCCATCGCCTCAGGAGCCACATAAATTAGTAGAGAACTGAAGTATTCCGTAACGTGAAAGAGCGAGGAATTTGGCACTAAGCGTCTTATTTAGGCTTGGAGTTTTTAACATTGCGTAATTTTACGACATGTCCATTCTTATAGCAATTGACAGCTCCCTATGATATTATTCTCATCTACGTTGAAATATTTCGTCCCCTTTTTATGGGTCATAGGAACATTATAATATTCTGGATTTTACAAAGAAAAATGTCAAATCATTCATGCGCAAACTTACCTTGAAATGTTTGTGAAAGAGTTGACACGTTGTAAGAAATCTCTTGCAGAAAATCATCTGCCGGTTGACAATGAAGAGGCTTTAAGTCTTTTTTCTTAAATCTATTTTCAATCGTTCAGCATTACATTAGCGATAACCACTGGAGATTTTTAACGGTATTAAAATTCTCGTTATAGATGAATGTTTCACCCCTCACTCACTTAAAATTATGCTCTGAAATTATATGATATATGAACATATAAACATAATTAAAACATTATATCTTGTGGCAATTGAGGTCTAAGCCATGATTATGGGACTTTTGTTCGAGGCCTATATACTGTGCCCCTGAAACTTGTTCTAGATTATTAAGATTTTTTTTAGATTAGAAATATATTCATGAATGTGCTCTACGCTGAGTTTACTATGTAACTGGTTGTTTCGGATAAACCAAGGAGAGTTCACTGATATTCTCATAACCTTGTTCTGGACTAGTTGAAGACGCTGGATTTTTGTTCTTGATGCACCACACCATATTGGACATGCATATTGCAGCAGAGGCCGGAGTATGCTTTTATAAAGTAAAAGAGTATAATCGATTCTGAGAGATGATTTCCTATACATAATCGGGTATACGCTTCAATCCTTTAAGTCTAATCCTCATAAAACAGCAACAGCAAATTTACAACCTGATGCATAAATTATGTAAAACCCAAGAAATCCTTTAATTATAGGCTTATGAACAAAGGAGATATTTCGATGTATGTACAGTCGTCTTCATAATTAATGGAAAGCCACGGACATTTATAAGTTTTATGACGGACAGAAATTCGATCCTCTGCTAATCGACCGGAACATTGGCTACTCAGTGCACGTTTAAGTGATTCAAATGATTGGATGCATAGCTAGCATACCAACAAGCCTCTAAGCGCCCTCCAGTGTCAGTACAATCAATGTAATGACCATTTCAAACCCATGATTTGTTAAATGAACCAACCTATATGAAGGTTCTCCATAATAGCATGGGAATTTACGTTTACAATAGTCTCTAGTAAACTGTTTCAACTAATTCAATTAGTAATAATTCAAACACAAGTCTCCTTGAAATTTTCCTCACGATGATAGTTCTGGCCTCTATTCCGTTAAAACGTATGTATTCTGACCACTCAACTCATATTCATCCTTATGAAAGAGAGCAAGATGAATCAGAATGGAATATGCTTGATTTGTTTGATAGTTGAAATACAGTAGATTTATAAAATATTAACGTGGAGACTTCGTACCTAAAATACATGTAACTGAATTTGTTTCTAGGTTAATTTTAATAAATAAATCTGCCCATGTATCACTTTAAAGGAACTCTTAATGCAAAATCTTAAAAGTAAGCTCATTACTCAAACATTTGAATTAGAAATGTTATAAAACAAAATTTATTTTATAAAACAAAATTTCTTCTTCAAAAATTTTCCCCTAGGCTTAAGTTTACTCATTAATTCAGAGAAGAGCATTTATGGTTATATCAGACAAGAACTTCACAGCATGAGAACTTTCTTAATACCACTTTCAGTGGCTTAACTCTTACCAGCTGGGCCCCCCAAGCAAAAGTATTTTGGGCCCCCATTTACTGTTTTAATGCACACTAAAAATATTCTTATTCGATACATGTTCCTGAAAGTAGGTTGCTTAAAAAATATATTAATTAAGTGAGTCCCACGCAAGAGTTTGTCAATCATTCGGGTTTCTGCGTCGCGGCGGGCACAGCTACAACTCCAGAGAGATCGGGTGAAATTTCTACGCAAATAAAGCCGTGAACGGTGTAATAGTTCGGGTTTTCACATTTACAGTTGGAATTACAATGAAAATAACCATGTATCTCATCACAAGAGATGTTGGAAATGTCCTCCTCTTGCATTCACACAACACTGGCACCTTATAGGATTTTTTTCACGCGTATAAGTTCAGCTTCCGAGATAGAGTTAATTTATCTTGTGATATTTATTGTCTTTAAGTTCTTCTAACAGTGTGTAATTATTATTTATGGGGAAACTTGAGAAATAAAGGTGTATGGGTCAATTTCCATATACATTTTTCCGGAAAATGTTTGAACTGAATAAAGAAAGATTTCACTTTATAATCCATCTTATTTCTTAATACATTTTTTGCTGTGGGCCTATTCTCAATCTGATATAAGCACAACTCAGCTTCTTACTACGTCCAGTTATATTCTAGGCTAATGGATAGACCATATATGCTGCAAACTTCGATAATTTCGACAGCTTTAGAGACGGTTATCATCCTCTCAGAACAAAGTTTTTAGATAAATCCTCAGTACCGTGTTATCTACAATTCTATCATGTTAGCTATTGACAAGATTTTTTTTTATGACTTTCAAGTCAGGGAAGTTAAGATACATGCTGTTCATTGCTTTTCATCAGGTTCCTAGTAATATAGATTCTATAAATTTGCTTTACTTTATACATCCATGAAACATGAAAACTCACAAGGAAAATCAAAGGATACAAAATTGTCATTTCCTTATTCTTTCCTTCTTATTTATACCTTATGACGAAACTCCTTTGAAGTCAAATGTTTTTTATTGGTTTTGGTATTAATATTAAGAGAGTAGCTTGGAACTGTGATTGCTATGTTGGTGAGATGTAACACGGCCCCTTGCGATTTGCTTTGATTACGTCTTCCACTATATCGATATAGGACTGTATCTGCCTCAATATTAAAAATTAGAAACTCCGGGTAAATAAGAAGAACTTCTCATATTATAACCCACAGATATTTATTTTTCTCTGATATTGGATTTATCTGAACATGTTCAAGTTAATAACTTTCGTATGTTAATATACACGAAAATAGATCGAGACAAATCTCAGCAGTTCTAAGAGAAAACTTTCGTCTGTTAATTTCATAATTTAGAGCTATAAAAATTAAGATGATTTTCCCTTGATAAGTTAGGAAAAATATTGATTCAAAGATTAACACATTTTGTCTGTTCATTTCCTAATGTATTACAACAACAATGATAATATTTCTCAGTTGGTAAATTAATAAAATATTGATTCAAAGATTCAAAGATACTGTACGATATTACAATAAAAACGTGATACAGACCAGCTGAACTATCACACTAATATTACAGCATATTTCTTATTGTTATTACTATTACTGTAATTTGTATAATATTGACTGCTGCAATCCTTATAGATAAAATAAAAATTCGCTGTTATGGTATTGAGAAAAAATTCTATACAAAGCAATTATTTACTTTCTTATATTATTTATTTTAAAGCACATAGGAAGTATTAAAAAATCAGGTCACCGCAATTGTTACTTCATTCTTTCATGGTCTACTCAGCAAGTCACATCCAATACTTAGCGTTCAACGAGTTCACATTTTGATCATGAAACAGAGAAACTGTAAAATTTGAGTCCATAAGTTACATTTAATTGACTATAGCACTGTGTGAAGATTATGAACTTAATGTAGCTGTATTGTTTCAGAAGTAAGCCTATAACTTTATAATAATCCATAAATGTAATCGGATAATAATAAAAAAATACTGAATTCTGATGAAAAAATCCCTTAGACTAGTGATTTGTTGGTAAAACTTTGATATGCACCTGATATAGGCTATCTTGTCGGTAGCAATGGCCGCAATTCATTCCCTTAACTTGCTCATGTGACACTTCCTTCAAAGAGTTGCTTTTCTGAGTGATTTGCTTTGTACCCCCGAGAACGTATTAGGCTATGTCGCGAATTATGAGGTTCATTTTTTATTTAATTTGCACGGAAACCGACTACTTTAATAAAAAAAACCACAAAAGGAAATTATATTCCTTATTCTTTCTTCTGCTGATGTGAAAAAAATTAGAACCGTACGAATAAAACTTACCATCTAAAGGGCGTTCATATTTTAGGAACAAAGTTACGAATATGATACTGGAATAAACTGTCAAAGTCCGTGTATTTATGTCCTGTATAATAAACTACATTTTAGTAGTAATAAAATATGTGGGAACAGACAAAATAAGTTCTTTAGTACGTTATATACTCTGAGAAAGTTCATTTTCTCTGCAACTAATTCCAAGACTTTACAAATGAATTAAACTGTTTCTTCAATAAAGAAGAAAATCAGTCCTGATTGAGACACACAGACAGATATCTTAAATTGCAGCGTAATGAACATTTTCACCCTTGTTAGATAAAAGGTGTCTAGTAAAGAGAAGGGGTAATAATTGGTGAACTGTATGTGACACAACACAGACGACAGCTTTGATAATGTAAAGGGGTGGTGGTGGGGAGGTTGGTTTAGCGAGACATTAGTTATCTAACTCGTAGTAATATTCTAAGTTTGTTAACTGAATTAACCCTGAACAGCAATACCCGTCTTTTGGATTAAGTAATTAAGTATAAAATAGGATTAGCAGCAATCTTGTTGTGTTGGTTTAGTTCCGATGGAAGTTGCAAGGGAGCCTGACACATTGGGGGTGTAAACACGATCCATTCCACAGTTTGTTGGTGTTTGGGAGGGATGGGAAGATATTGGGACCGTAAGAAAACACCCCCATCCCCGTCTTTGTCTTACCAACAACCATCTGTTACCCGAAGATGTCGTTGGCCTCATACAAAGAATACGTAAATCACAGTAATAGTGTATTAAAGAGCATGACTCAGGGTCTTGAGGCTTTCCTGGAGATATTAATAGGTAGTGTTTGATTAGGGGGAGACACACCCTTGGTTGTGCTTGGTGGTGACCCAGGTGGATTATAAGAGATTACTTCGGGTACAAGGGAGCTGATTCTTGTAGTCTATTACTTGTTTTCCTCAAATTATTGTATTTCCTCCGCTATATTAACGTGAACAGCCTTGACGTATTCTTCCTTCCATTATTATGTATAGTCTAACCAAAATAGAACTAAGTACTGACATAATTAACTGATGATAACCGCCATAGGCTATGTGTGGAAAATAAAGTGCTTAGGATTTTTAATTAACCTCTTCACTGGTACTGACGCATAAAATCGACACCAGAAAAAAGTGCACAGAACCATAATTATTAAGTTAATAAAATTATTATTTATTCTAAAGTGTGCTATGATTGTCATTCCTGTAAACCAGCTTTTTCCCTGAATTTTTTCGTGTTAAATTCAAACATTATTATTTGAATTTGTAAATTCAGCACAGAATGGATTAATAATTTATATGATATAAGTAACAGACTTCACACATATCTATTTTTCCACATCCTTCTTGACATTTGCAAAAAAGTGTTTTCCTTTAGGAGATAGGTGTATTTAGGCACAGCCTGATTATGCAGCTATCTAGATCGATACTTTCGAAGGAGATGCTTTTAAACTGTCGAAGTTAAAATTCCTAATATGCGGATATCCTATAACTCATCGATAAAATCGGAGGGATTTTAGAGAAGATTCAAATATTTTGAGATAAGGAACTTAGTTCTAAGGATTCAAAATACAATTCAACACCATACAAGCATACCACTGACCGGAAGTCAATTTGACAAAGTGAAATTAGATGACAATGGATTAGTAAATTTTTTTACGGGATAACAATGCCTTCACGTGCCGTATAATCACATTCGGTCGTCCTAAAGCACAAATCTTCGAATTGTCGCCAGTTGTGTATATTCTCTCGCAGACAAGTTAATTATACCTAAATATACATTTAAAAAATAACTCCCAAAATACTGTTAATTGAGTGTTAAAAATTACGGTAATTTCACTGCGAGACAATTTAAACGGCACAAAGCTTGCAAAGAAAAAGTCTACAGCATGTTCTTAATAATGATTTTTATGCATCATATGTTCCTTGAATCAAAATGTTTGTCCGAGTTAACTCTATAGTCTCTATACTAATCCCTAATGTCTTTTGGAAAAATTTCGGATAATTTTTATCATGTTTTGTACTGCAATGTTTCTGTTTCAACAGATTTTTGTTAAATTAACAGCCCCTCACACTAGACTCATTTAATTTTCCACATACAATAAAACAGCATGGGTAATTAAGCAAAAGGAATTGTTAACTTTGCTGGCACTATTCGTAGATATAAATTTTAGCTGTATTTTTAATACTTTATAGTTTTCCTACTCATGAATAAGGCAATCATTTAAATAATCTTTTAATTTTTTCAGGATTATATCTTCTTGTTGAATATTTTCTGGTTTATATGTAGTGTATTAGACTTTATTAGGTTAACCAAAATAATACATTCATTTATATATTATGTGGTAGATATATTCATTGTATTTATTCAATGTGTATGTGTTATTTTAAGAGGACATAATAATTATATACGTAGGCTATATGAAGCTACATTTTGAAACTTTCAGTTGTACAAGCGAGATCATGAGTCTGTCAATGTTATTTTCGGAAACCCCTGTAGAATACAATACTAATATTTTCAGTCTCCAAATATACATGTTTTAATGGATATATATACTGTATATATAGTTAGTATATACAATATATATAATTATATATATATATATATATATATATATATTGTACAATTTCTTCAGTTGGATGAATTAATTGTTGTTTGAGTCTGACAGTAAGATTATACAATATGAAATCAATATGAAGTTAAAGAAATTGTTTAAATTTACGTATAAATTTTTGGTCTAAATGTTTAAGATACTTATGGATAATTTATTATGTATTAATTATTTTATGCAACTTATGCTACACATTATTTTACAAAACGTACAGAATGCTATGAACATACCGAGTTTATACCAAATTTACTAAGAAATGTTAGGTTGTGTCCCTAATCCTTGAATCCATTGACAATAATGTATCTGAAAAACGAACTGAATTAGGGTATATCAAAGAGATATATATTTAATTATTGTTAGTTATCGACAGTTTTATAAACAATAGTTAACCTGAAGTCTTGGCTAGGTTTGAGCTGTTAAAATTGATTGCCCCTTCTGACAGGTCTCTCATGGCCCAATTTCTGGGTTGGTAAGTATAGAAACTGGCCTTTTAGGTGGATGCTGATTTTCAATTGTTTCGACCCCACAGAATGACTGGAATGTTGCTATAGTTCGTTTTCATTGGGCAATAAAGTGAAAGTCCACACAGAACAGTGCTTTAAAATAATTCCAGAATGGCATATTTAAAAAAAATAATAATTCAAATATTTTACATACTGAACAAAGCTTTTTACTCTCATTGTATTCGAAATAACTCATAATGGGATGTCCGTGAATATGCGTCCTTTTGTGCTGACTATTTCGTTAATGGATCAGCCTATTGTGTCTGATGTAACACAGTTAATGCATTCCAGGTTAAAATGGTAGGCTGTTATTACATCATAATCTTCATAGCTTTAACTGCATTGGAATTTAGATAAAACTAGTTTCTAATAAACTGTCTTTATAGTATTGTATGATGTAAAGGACGAAGGCGAAGTGATCGTTTTCTTTCGGAGACTTAATTCCTTACATCTCAACGTAGTAGGCTCTCTAATCAGATGGTATACAGATTCTGATCAAGACAGACGATTGAAAGGTGTAGAGTAGGTGGCCTACTATTGAACTCAATAATATGATTTAAAATGAAGAGATTTTAACTTTGTTTGAGAAACGTAAGTTCGTCATGAGGAATGCTATAACGGAGAAGAAAATAAACTTTTGAGACGGATGTCTGAAGTTTCAATTATTACTCCCATTTTTCGTGAGAAAGCAGATTGATAAGAAATTATTTCGTCGCCTTGTGAATAACTACTATGCACTAAGACTTAAATAATTAAGGAATCGCGCACAATGTGCATTATCTTAACCTAAGACCTAATCTACTGACAAACACCCAGTCCTGAACCCGGGGAGGGGATCTTTCACTACTGAAAAATCCCCGACCCGGCCGGGAATTGAACCCGGGCCGCCGGAGTGGAAGGCAGGCGTGCTACCGACTCACCCACAGCGGCGGAGAGGACGTCAAAACCTGCTGTTACACGACATTGATGCAATTTTTCTGTTTTTTAGATATTTATTTCGTTTTTCTAATAGTTTTTAAGACATTTAACTTAAGAGCTTGTCACATTTGTGTTGACTTTTTGGTAAATTTTCGTTCATATCTTACTTAGTAATCGCTTTCCGAGTCCCGATTTCCTCATATCTTCCAATGCAGTGGTTCTCAAAATGTGGTCCGCGGACCACTGATGTCCTCGAAGTCCTTTCTGGCTCCCGACTATTTAATCTCTTTTTCAGTACAAAGAATATAACCCAAATAATATAAAAAAAGTATTGTTTTGTTTAAGTATTTTTAACCTTTTTCACTTCTACTGACTATAAATGCCTTACCTCGAGAGCTGTATAAAAGGAGATATATCAGTTTATTACAGTTTTATTTTAAATGTGAAGATTTTGATTCTAGTGTTACGTTTGTCATTAATGAAAGCAGTTATTCTACTAAATTTTTTCTCATCTATTTCAAACTTAGAGCCCACTGATGTTTTTACTTGATCACTTTCTTATTTCCAATATATAGCCTACTAGGTATACTAAAATCTGAAAGAGTTAATATCAACTATGTATTTTCTTAAATATTCCATTAATATTTCTTTTATAAATTTATAATTTCACATATTATATAATTATAATAAATTATAATAGTAGATCCTAAATTCGTTGCAGGTCAAGGAAAAATATAAAATATTTGGGGTAGGTGGAGAGTAAATTACAATCTAGTACCCTTTGTGAGTGGGGAAAATGAATCCGCAATGTTAACACCTAGGCTGCCTACTCGGTGAACTTTAAATTTACACTCTAAAAGAAAAGGTCTATATGCAAAATTAAACCTGTGCATATTCGAATCACAAAATTGCTCAATTTATGAAATATACGAGGGCCGTCCACAAAGTAAGTTTACCTGGGGCCTTTTGGAGAGAATTGGAGATGGTTGTCACACAGTGGTTCAGATACCAGGCGGCAGACTTCTACAACACTTGTGTTCAAAAGTTGGTCCCAAGGTATGATAGATGTCTCAATTCCGGTGGCGTATACGTTGAAAATAGCTGAACGTTTGCTGTATCTGTTGTAGTAAACATTTCCATGAAATTGTGTTTTGTTTCTTTAAACGGCCCTAGGGAAACCTACTTTATGGATGCGCCTCGTATTTGATTTTTATGGAAATTACTATTTATCGGTTTATAAAATATTTTGCTGCAATCTATGCAAAAATTATAATAATAGGCCTACAATTGATAAATTTATTAACTATACTTGATATTGAAGGATATTACTAGTTTCGGTTTTAAAGTTATATTTTACGCCAATTATGGAAAATCCTGACGTTGCTACATTTTTGTTGTCTTGACGTGAGAACATAGGCTAGGTTAATAATAGTACGAGGTGAAAATCTTCCTATCGTCGTGCCATTCTGGAATGTGTTTTAAAGTACTAAATTCTGTAGCCTTTGTGTTTACTGATACCAATGAAATAGACAGAAACTTTTCATCATTCTGTTCTGTCTAGGAAACCTGCTTGCGACTGACTGTGTGTGCATTATAGATTAGTACAAGAGTCTGCATTTGTTTTTATTCGGCTGGATGAGGAATGAGTTAGAAAAAACAATAATAAAACATTTACAGGAATTTTAGTGGATTTTAGCATTTTTACTTTTTTACGAACATTATTGCATATGAAACATTTTTATTTTGTGTTTTTGTAGGATGCTGTAAACTTCTGTTTCCGTTTTGTGAATTATTTTTAACAGTAACACTTTTTTCTTTTTATTACTAGAAAGAATAGTGTTCCTTTTTTGGAGTGTTATAGATACAGTTTTAAAATGTTTAACATTCTACACTTAGGTCTCCGTTATATGGCTTTACATTTTTACACCCTCTGTACATTTCAGATGTTTGAATTTGTATACTTTTTCAGTGGGCTACTTGCTAACATTCTAATCGAAAGTGTTTTTTTTATTTTAAAATGTCAATAGATTGTGATACCTTTTCAACTGATGTTGAGGATGCAATTCCCTTTAAACATATATTTTCTCATTATAACTAGGTTTTCTCAATTGCATTTATCTGAGATGTGTTTTCTTGTAATTTTAACCAAACATATAACTTAACATTTAAGAGCTTCTGATAAATAATAGAAAAACTCTTAATAAGCTTGATCTGTTTGCTTCCGTTTGAGTAAATAATATTATGCATAAATTATTACCACACTTCCTACATAAAAAGGAATATTCAGTCAACATAATCCAGTGCTTAAATTGTTTATTAGCTAAATTCAGTTACTATACAAACGTTTCCATAATTATTATACTATCTAACTGTAGGCTAATTTCAATCTGAGGTATATCTAAGATCTTGTAAAGTTGCCTTTGCATAATGTATGTGACAGTATGAGATAACATTATTAATCATTATGTACCTATCATTTTACTACTTGTAAATCTTAAAATAATGTTTTTTTCATATTGAACATTCCATTGCTCGAGTGTCTTTATTCTGAACTCCTTAACAATTCCGGGGTGCGCGGGCAAAGAGAGTTAAGTCCACCATCCTAAAAAATTGAGATGTGTCCATAGAGTTATAGATAAAAATGTTCTCTACATTTGTGTTAAATCCAGTAAGTCATATTCAAAATTGTACGGTAGTTATGAATGTGTGTCTCATGGGTTTATCCATCTCTAAAGCTATGTTGGGCTGGTATAGTGTGTTAAATCACTCTAATTCTCAGTAACAAGAAAGTGGACTTAACTCTCTTTGCTCGCGCACCCCGGAATTATTTTACTTACCATTTCAACCATATCGTAACGTATTTCCCATTTCTCTTTCCCATTTAATTCCGTTAGAATAGGTAAGTTAAAATTAAGCCGAAATAAGTTCGGAAGACGTTTAATGCTTATTTGTGTGGCTTATTATAACAAAACAAACCTTTGTTGATATCATTCTAAAATTACATTAAATATGTCCGTTTTTCTGCAGACCTAGCGGACGACTCGCCCCCTGAACCTGCGCCGCCCGAAGTTCCCCCTCGAGGACCCTCTCTTCACCATCCTCTTCAGGGTCACGCCACTCTCAGAGGCCGCTCCGGTGGATCCATTAACTATAGTTTGAGTTCCGGACCCGGCGATGCAGACAATATGGAAGACCCAGATTACGGAAGAGGAGGTGCTGCGTCAGCGGGGACCAACTGTGTCTTCCTCTCACAAGGTAGGGATCCGCCACTGATATACATATATCTCCTTAATTAGCTTATTTTTGTAAAGGGTGTTACATTTCTTAGATTATGTCAAGATTATATTACTGTCGACATGAATATTTCTTCCTGTAATGCTTTGATTCATTTTAAGCTGTGTAATACAGATAATTATTCCGAGATCGACAAAATTTTCACGACATATTTCAAGTATTTCAGGACATATCCTAATGCGTAGTTCTGGAGACTGAAATATAAAATCTTAAATTGTTCATCTTAGAAGCTATAAATTAAACTTTAGCATGAAAAAATGAATAAAATGGTGAAGTTAAAGTTCGTATACGAATGACGAAACCACTCTTTACTTCTTATACAAAACAACAAATTTAAGGAACTCAAATGTACAGTTTTTGTGGACATAAATCATGCTGTATTATGCATGTGCATACAGAACTAACATGTACAATAGCTGTGAACATTTATTACAATATCTAAACAATGGAGGTAGACTTCCATTTCCGAGATCCTAACTCAGTAAATGTTATGAATTCCAATCTGAAAATAATGTTATTAAAGGTCGGTTTTTCATCATCAGTGACACATGTTCCCTTTAAAAATCCCCTCAATTCGTATTACGGTTTTAACAAATTCAAGTCGCCAAAGGAATTTTGATCGCTTATTTACTGTTGATATGTACTGGTAAGAATACAGTTAGACCTACTTTACTGATATGCTCAAGAAGTTATTTCATAGTGTTAATCACTCTAGAAGGCCCATTCTCAACACCAGACACTTAATATAAGCTGTCGTAATAATTGTTAAAGCCGTCATTAAAACAGCTCAACTACATTGAAATGTAGAGGAATTTTTATTACAGGGCAGAAGGGTTCACCGAATAGTGCACAGTTTTGCAGCCCTTATCCTGGCCCTTAATATCCCTGTCCTTTTGAACTTGTTAGCAAAGGCACGTGAAAGTACTAAATGTAGAGGTTTTACTATGCTTTATATGTGTGTGGGGTCCATTCCCCTCCCCCCGCTTTCTTAAATGGGCAACGGGTGAGGTGGGGGACAAGGGAAGACAAAGGGCTGCATTTAGATGCTGTTATAAACCAAGCTTCTTCTTTCTCCCCCTGTTAATCCAATCCAGTGTTCCTTTAGTTTACTGACGCCAGAATTGAGTTTAAGGGGTGGAGTTTGTAGATATTGTGGATCCTAGGTCGGGTCAGTGTTGGAATAAATACACTTTTATTTCTGCTTTGTGTTGCGTCAACTTCGATAGCAATACAAACAGGAAGGGATAGGAGATTTGAGTTCGCCTGCACTTTGTTGAAATTAGTCTTTCTCATGCTGTGCTCCGAGATTAAGTTACTATTCGGGCAACATCATGGATGATGATGAAGAATATATCGGTTTTTTTCTTTCGACTAGGCTATCTAGCTAATGAATCAGTGTCAAATCCAGTATAAGAATGTGTGGGATTTCAGCCAATCGCAAATGTCTGTCGTCATAATTTTATCATTTTATTTTTATTGCTTTCATTTAATCGCACAAACGTGCAATTGTTTTTATATAAATTCACAAGGACAGAACACTGAAACCTCAACATAACTGCATCTTCTTTGATCAAAAACCATTATTCACTGAATACATTTAATTATGGTGCAATAAAAAGAGTCGTATGCAACTTGCATGTGTTGATAATTGAGTTACTCGTAAGTAAATTATGAAACGAGCAAAGCAAGTTTCATAAACATACTTGTAACGTAATAAATGCCATTAAAGGCTCGTTGCACAATGTACTATTATTACTCGTACCGTAACAATATTATTATTAATTTTATTACGATTATGATGATTATTATCATCATATTCATCATTATTATTATTGTGTTACTGCAATTAGCATTATCACTGTCATCATCAATTAAGTGCTCACTAATCCCCAGATAGTGCAGTACAATGATGTTGGATATATAGCATAGAACTGTCTCCTATCATTTGAAGTAGAATCTGACCCTGCAGCAGACAGTTTGTGCAATGTCACATGACATAGGGGAAACGTGTCAGCCCCTAGATTAACACGTCTAGGCTCAAGGTTGTCATATTCTGTACGCATGCCTGTGGGGAACTGATCCCGGTCCTCCAGGAATGAAAAACAACATCCATATAACAGATAACACAGGCGAAACAATAGTATGAGGATCATAGTTATGAGGGAATACTCGTATCATGAATAATAATATTTATATTATTATTACATTACTTACATTATTTCACATTTAATACAATTAAAACAAATAAAACCAACAGAAAATCCTATTTCTAATATAATTCAATACATTACGCAATCTTCATTAAATAACACGTATGATTAATGTACTATATGTCTGAATTTCAACTCTGGTAAATATTTGTGAAGATTTTCACTATGAGCATATATAATTCCTTCTGCATTGCAATGGACATGTGAAGAAACTTGCTCGTAAGCGCGCTTCGCATTTTAGGGAACTTGGAAGTTTTGGTAACTGTAAAATCTACGACAGTCGTTAAAACGTAATAATAAGAAATTATGGAATTACTAATGGTCTAAAATTAAAAAATGGGGCATTGAAGTATTAGCCTACATCAGTGGTTCCCAAACTATGGGTCGCGACCCACTGGTGGGTCGCGGAAGCAATTTCGGTGGGTCGCGAAAAGGGAGAGAAAAATTAAACGTGTTTTCAATACAAGGAAAGAGTGTTTAATTTAATTTAATTTGTAAACAAAAACAACAGTTTCACAAATATCATTCATTTTTTTAAAATAAAATGTACTAGTTGGACAATGTTCTTTATTGAAATAACCTTTACCATTTTTATTTCAACTGTGTTTTCTCAGCAGGACATTTGAACACAGTAAAACTATTGAAAGGCATATGAAAAACATGTGCTGTATTTTATATAGCCTATATTGGTTATCGTTATGTAGTAGTGGGTCGCGAAAAAAATTATGTAGCCTATATTGCTTATCGTATTGTAGTAGTGGGTCGCGACAAAAAAAATGTATATAGCCTATATTGGTTATCGTTATGTAGCAGTGGGTCGCGAAAAAAATGTCTAGATGAAGGTGGGTCCCAGGAGAAAAAGGTTTGGGAACCGCTGGCCTACATTAAGGTTAAAACAAGAATCGGAGGAGGAAATATTAATACGAGAGAGATGCCGTCATGAAAAATGTTATAGGCCAATTGCTATTGTTTAAGCCAACTTAAGAGAATTTTCTTGTCTGTGAAAGACACAGGTTCTTTTGTGTACGGTCTTAATAATTTCTAATATTGTATAGTATAAATTTGGAAAATTTTCATAGGTTTAAAATATATTGTGGAAGTTCTAGGGCCCTTCTTACGCTCCATGGTAAAATATTTCAAATTAAATTTCCGTAAAACGTTTAATAGTTTCATGACTGCATGTGAAATTCATTTTTTAGCTTTTTAAATAGCGCATGTTTTGATTGATATTTAGGTTGCTTAATAATTCGGAATTTACCTACTACTAAACGATATGTAGAAAAATTTGGTGTTGATATAGCCTAGTGATACAACTAGAATTAAGTTATTGATAGAAATGGTTAACAGTGGTTAACATTGTTATCACAGTTGCAGATACCCGAAAAAAAATATACGCTCGTATTTTAGAGAAAGAATGACAAAATATAAATTATCATCGTACTTCTGGTATAAAATCACTGTTGCGGTTATCAACGGATGGAAAAAGAAATTTCTTCAGCAAGCTAAAGGAATATTATTTATTTTATGGAACCTGGAGTTCATTGCCGCTCTTACATTAGCCCGCTCTTACATTGCTTGTCTTATAAATTTTTATTTTCAGATTTCTAGACAGAAGACGAGAAGATAAACGTTTATGAACTTCATAAAAACAATTCAATTTTAAATCGACACTTAAATTCTACCTTAATATCATTTGTAGGCCTAATGTAATTATTGTTCCCAGACATTTGAATTTCTCCACTTGTCAAAATGCTTGACCGATATTTTAATATTTTTAGCGCATTATTTTGAAGTTTCGTGACCACATACAACATTTTTTCTGTATTAATTTCCGATCCAACATTCCTGCAGGCATCGAAAAGACTTTCTTGCATCTCTCCCGATTGTGTTTATATCATCGCCTAACAGGCAAGCATCATCTGCGTAAGTTAATGCCATTTTCATGCTAGGCCTACCTTGTTGTCATGGTAACTATTAAAGAGCATTAGGGCCTATTTGAACTAACGGAAAAGATATACAGGTATGTTAATAATTATGATCTTAAATGATGGCAATTAATAACGTACATGATCCTGAATTCAGTTTGCGTACTTTGTTGTTACAGGTGCCGTTGGTTGTTGCTTCCGTTTTGTTTTGATTTGACGGATTTATGTTTCCACAGTATTAGCTTACTATTTGAAATATTAATATGAGAGTATTATATAGTTTGCAGTAATGCCTTACTGGCATAATGATGTGTAAATTGAATTTAGTTGGGAATTATTACGCAGTAATTCATCACTGCGAGCAATTAGACAGTATTTTATGTTTATTTATCATTACTAATGGAGATAGTGAAACTATCTCCCCTCTACCATGTCGTACTCAAATTAAATAACTATGCAGTTGACTATGAATATGAAACTTCTCAAGTTGTCTAAAGAGTAAATTTACTTCCAGTACCAAGTAATATTGCAGATTGTGCAAACAAGGTAATTGAACTCATTAACTTCAAAATCAATTAAATTAACAGCAACATTCCCGTAATTACTCTCAGAAACTATATTCAGTTATATTTATCACAGCTTGTAGAATAAGGATTATAACTTCGGGGATTCAACTTTTATTTACCCGAACCGCGCGCGCACACACACACACACACACACACACACACACACACACACACACATACACACACATACACATACACACATACACACACATATAAACATTCAAATAACCCATTAAAACATTATAGGCTATAAATTCTACAACAACAAAAATAAAATGTTAGCATCTTGAAAGAATGAGAAATACGGCTTGAAAAAATCTTTACCTGGTCACGTGAACAATAGCAAGCACAATCACCACCTTCATTCAGTATTTTACATTGGGTTATTGTGTGTCTTTTACAGAATAAAAATATTTTATTTACTTTATTTTTCTACATTAAATTACATTTTAATATTTACAAATACTTCAGAGCAATCACCGAGTGAGACAAACTTATTCTAAGTTTTCGGCAACTCATAAGCCTTTCTTCAAGTGGTCTGAGGAAGGAACAGAGTGCGTTGACGAAATCTTGGGGGTAGTTTTTCACACGGGTGACTGCCCGATAGTATATAATTAATAATGTTACTGGGTACGTTTTAAATTAATTATATGCAATGTAATTTTAACAACAATAATAACAAATATTACATAATAAAATCACAAAATTAATATATTTAACGAAACTCGCTTGTATTATCAGAAATTTACTTCTAGAGCAAAACAACTCTTGGATCGTGGCTTGTAATTCGAGACTGGTTAGTCTATGGCTCGTGGCTCCCAGTGTTTCATCACTCTTAAATATGCCAGTGTCCTTTGTAACTAAGCCAGGATGCATAGGAGACGTGATACAGGAGGCTACGGGTTCGAGTCGCCTCGTGATTGTGTAACTTCCAGTATGTTGGTAGAGGAAGGTACAAATTAGGGAAAAAATCTAAGCAGAAGAAAAGAACATTTTAAAAAACACTTAGATTGTTGTATGTTGTGGTTATTTAACGACGGTTAACTGCTATTTGCCTGTAACCATGGTCGGTGTGCCGTAATTTTATCACAGGAATTCCTTTACATAAATTTACCTCCACATATAGGCCTAAGTCGATTGACACCGCGAACTAAGGAACAGACGAATCCTTTTGGTATGGCTAGACCGATTGCACTTAAATAGAGTGGAAGAAGTACAACTGTGCAGATTTTACTAGCTTATTCCTTCTTCAAAAAGAATAAAAAACCTCAAATATGCCTATCATTGTTGTTCCAATAGAAAACTTCCCATAACTTATATAAAAATCTCTAAACTTTAACCTGTTTGACTCGTAACTATTCTCCGTACTCTTATAATTTTTTGACATCACCAGAGGAAAGAATAAGGGTCAAATTTCCCTTCGCAGTTTTTAAAAAAAAAATTGGCAATTTTAGTGCACATTAAATACAAAAGTAATTGCGTGGAACACATCAATCCACAACAATGGCAACGTCGAAGAGAGTGTGAATTAGTTATTTTATACAGTGACAGTGATCATTGCCACCCGGAACAATCTTTCTAGTAGTGCGCTGTAGTAATTCTGTGGAACCTTCCAATCTAGTTAACTAGCAAAGCATAAACGTAATCTCAGAACCTAAAATAGGTTTTATATGTTAATGCGATCCCTTACCTTTTTGACACTGACTCTGTAATAATGTTAATGAAGCCATCCCCTATGAGGGTGATGGCAACCATGGAATTACTGTGCTCTATTAACGTATTAACTCCGGGGTCATTAGTGAGGGGACGGAATTATAACCTGGGGTCATCACTTTTATCTTTATAGCGTTTATAGACACGAATTCCAACTTTCCCAGACTCATCTAGATTGATGTCTGCTGGTCGAGCCTTAGGGTCTTCACAACTGTACAGCATCTTTGCAGACTACGAGATAAGCTCACGTGTAGGCTATATTTTCAGTATTTCGCCCTAATACCCTCGCTACTTTGCCAGGCCTTTCATTATATAAATAGAAACTAATGACTTCAGTAGCGGGTTTATGGATTGTCTGTGGCAATTCTTTTTTTCGGTATTCCATTAATTTGGTATTGTTAAAATTCCGTTGAGCAGATATATCACTATGTTTTTTGAAAGCCGTCACGTGACATCTTTGACTAGTATAGAAGTCCATGAATTTCGTTTTATATGTGCCATCTAATTATACTGTATATGCTGTATCCTAGAAAAGGGTTTCTAATTTTAACACTTATAATATCATGCTCTGAGGGCAGGTTAAACAAGTCCAAAGAAAATAATCCTAGCACACGTATGTTAAGTAATAAATAGTGCTGAAGTTGGACCGGAACTGACCGGAACGGCGCTCCGTTTGTAATAGCTATTGAGGTAAATTTGTTTCCAGTAACGGTTACTTTGTCGATTAAAAATCCATTGCCAAGTAATAAGCTCGATAAGCGACCACACTTGCCAAGTAGTGAAGAAGTTAATGAGCAGTTAGATGAGATTAAGGTATCTGTTCCCTTTTTGGGGGGGCAGCTCTGGATCACCTTTTTGAGTAGTTTTTACTGATTGAGGCTACAGAGGTTTTTGTTGTTATGTCCAGGGGGAGATAGTTGAAGACTTTTGAGCAAAGGAAATGTGGAGATGTCTCAGATAGTTGCTTCTTGTGCTTAATTAGAAGTATTTTATCTTTTATCCTAGTGCTAATAGATTAATAATAATAATAATAATAATAATAATAATAATAATAATAGTAATAATAATAGTTTATTTAACCTGGAGAAGTTAAGACCGTAAGGTCTTTTCTTCCACTTCACCAGGGACTAATAGTAACTTACATTAATTATTACAATATAACATAATAAGTAACACAATTTAATGTTCTAATTCTAAAAAAAATGTGTGTGTTCCTGAAGGCAGAAAGTGCACATTAAAAATTATTAAGCAAGGTAAAAGGATATTACTGGCTTTGAAAAGTGGTTTATATTAATCCTCATCAAAAATACCTCTTTTGCTAATATACAGCATAATATAGCGTGAATTACTATGTAAGCCAAATATTGTGCAATCTGCAATATGCTTGATGTTAACTATTTTAATGTGAAATCGTTGTAAACATCATTATAACAATGGTTTTATCTTTTCGTGAATTGGAATGCATAGCAAGGACCCACAATGCAAAAACAATTTCCAGGTCTGTGTGAAATCCGAATCCAGAAACAACCCGTTTTTAATTACGGAATATCCAGACTCATCCCTATAGGTGAAAGGTGATGAGTGAGAATTAATAACAGGGGGTGTAATTTAAATTTGGAAATTCAGCAGGTGTCATGCAGCGACTGCAGGGATTTTTGTGTTGATTGCTCTGCTGGATATTCTAATGCACAAACAAAGTTTATAGCTCGAATATGATATTTCTTAATACGCGGCTATTTATACACAATACTTCCCGTTAATTAATTTAAACTGTTATTCTACACTGGGTAAAAAAACCTATTCTAATAGAGTGTAGGAAAGTTGTAATTCTGCATTATTAAATTCAAATTATGCTGCATTTTACTGTATTAATTGTTAGCCAATTCAGTCATTTTTTCATACGTTAATTCAACTTGGGAATGTCGACCTTGATAGAACAGACAGGACCCGTAGGAGTTTTTATTTACATGCCTGTAAATCTGCAAATATGGGACTGTAGAATTTTACGCACCACCAACCTAGACCGGGATCGAACTAGCAAACTTCGGAAAAAATCAATATACTTACGTGTGTTTTACCACAGCCGATCATTTAGTGTAGCTGGCGAAATACAAGTGTAGACTTTGATTCCCAACAGAAGCAAAATGGACGGACTCCATGTCCTGATGACGACGTTCATGTTGAAGATTAGCATTGGCTCGCTCTCATACTAGTAAACTAAGTATAGTTTTTCAAACCTGTATAGTAAACAAACCTGGATAGGCCTATTATATATTTCTTAGATGGTATACGAGTGTATTGCAAAACACCTCCAATTTTGCATTAAAGTAAAGTTTTAAAAAATCACATTCAGTACCTTAAATTACAATTATGTCCTGTAGGAAAAAAAACGCACAATTGAAATATTAGTTTATAAGGAAAATTAGCCCGAATGCGTTATAGAAAGTAAAATTGATAACTGAACTTATTAATTATTTGTAAAAGGTAGGCTTATTTTAACCTATTTTTCCTCTCCTTTTTTCGAAATGTTCTATCAGTGCAAGCTGAAGAAAATTATATTACGATGGGTGCTTTTAATTTAATAATTAAGTAAAATATACATTTCTCCCCCCAAAATATTAGTTTGATCCATTATTAGCCCTTTATTCCATTTGGTTGCTACGTAAGTGAAACCCAAATTTCTCTCTCGAAGGTGAGGTGCAAGATTGGTTTTCTCTTAAAAGAACTAACACAGCGTGTTAAATGTTCACAATTTAATGCTCTATCAGCAGATTGCCTCTAGAATTATCCAGAGAAATGTCTTCAATCTATCACACACACACTCACACATAGATACACATGCGTACTTAAAAGCACTTAAAAAAATAATAATAAAAATTAAAACTTAATGTATCGTAGTGAGTTGATTCTTCTACAAACAAAAACACAAGAATATAAAATATTAGTGACAGTTTACTCAATCGTCTGTTGTAAAATTTGATGGAATTGTATAATTATGGGCGTCGGCGTTAGCAGACAGCGAAATATTGAACACATAAATTATTCAGACTGTTTTAACTGTCCTGAAGTCTGTAGAGGAAAAGTAGATTAATTCTCATTGAGGTTTTGTGTACACACGCTCACACGTGAATTGCAAATTGCAGTCCTGTGGCTTGAACTTTTCATTTGCAAATGGTACATAAGGTCACACGTATAAATGTCAATGCGGTAGATAAAACTCAATGTTAATTACATTAACTTACACGACCATTAGAGGTATCCTTAATGCACCCAGTAGATATGAAAACATTATATTCTTATGTTGCAATACTAATTCTTTTCAGCTATTTGTGTAAGAGTCATAATTTAAATAGCCTTCTGTGGATTAGAAAAGTGTATTTAAGGGGTTAGTGTGTTAAAAATGTAGGTAAAGAGAGGAAAAACTAAAAATAATTTTATCATTGGTAATCCTTCCCTTTTCCTTCTACCTAGCACACTACTTGTCCCATAATCAACCGGTTTAGGTGCCTCTCAGTGTCGGAGTGAGAGGGGGGGTAACTTCGCACTTCCAGTGCCTCGTGTCCTGGGCCTGGACTATTTATTTCATAAATCAGTCAGTGAACAATCCAGTAAAGGAATGTGTGAAATTTCAGCCAGTCGCAATTTTGTATCGTCATTATTGAATCGTATTATTTCTATCACTATCCTTTTATTGCGTCTACGTCTCCTGTTTTGTGTGTAAATTGACAAGGATTCACATCGGCACATAAAAATTTAATTTCATTGCCTAAATTTTGGAGTACTTTGAATTAGAATGTGCCTGAATGAAGAAATTGTATTCGTGAATCCTGAGTTACTTGGCAATAGGCTACTCCGATCTACTCTAATCTTTCTTATTTATGTACATTCATATTTGCATATCTAGTGTGTTTTTATAATTTTGCCTTAACGTTAAATCATTACACAGTCCTACCTCATGAAGTAGATACTATTAAACATTATCTAAAGTTTGACTTAGTTCTATGTTGTAGTTTCTCTTGATAACCTCATCGTATATAATATTGTAATGAAATATTCACTATTAACCTTTTCATTGCTATTGACGTACATATGCGTCGCCGCAAAAGTTGTATAAAGGCCGAGATATAAGCTTAATAGGTTAATATTTTTCTTAAAATATGAAAATTTGTATCCCCATATTAAAACTGTCACTCATGGAAGCCAGCTATTCCATAAAAATGTTTCTTTTTGATTTCATACTTATAACCAGGGCCCGGATTCTAATGACATGTCATCTTTTTATTGATGCTGCATAGACATTGCCAACTTGTGGATATATCCTAATCATGGCCTCTAGATTATAGAAATGCATTTTTATTTGGTCATTTTTTGTCATTTTATGCAATTTTATATTTTTAGGGCGTTTATTTCAATTTTAGGTCATTATTTTGTCATTTTCGTGCCATTTGCTCTTATATAGTCATTTTCATCCATTTACATTGAGTATATTAATTTTTTCCCGCCGCTAGCGGCGCTGTCTTTGAAGAGTTGTTTGTTTAATGCAAAAAGGAAAAATTCGGCGTTAAAGTGTTGACATGTCTCAGTCGGAAATGAGAACATTCAGAACATTACAGTTATTTCCAGTTTTACAGTTATGTACAAACTAGTCATTTTTTATAATTATTAAGTCATTTTATTTAAAATTTAGGGTCATTTTATAGGTCATTTTTCAAACAATTTTAGGTCATCAGAATCCGGGCCCTGCTTATAACCCAATAATGATATTAATTTATGAATACCGGTACTTATATTAAAATAAAAATTCATCTCTGAATGGTTGTATGTATTCTATGTTGAAAAGAATCAGTTGTGTTGTGACTTTAAGATTTAATTTAATAAAATAAATAAAAATTGAAGATTTTTATTTAAATAATAAAGTAACGATTCAATTTTACATATTCTTCTATGGATCTTCAACATGCTTATTGAGGGTCAGATAGCAAATGTCATGAAGGGGAGATACAGAATCACCAGAGCCTTCGGGGAGGAGAGGTATGGGAAGGCTAGTTCCTCACATCATCTGATAAGCTACACTGAAACACTCTAATTTATTGCTTAATCATACTGATATGTTCTCCGCTCGGGATGACATCTTTGTGTTCCAGTCTTGCATGTTTACGGGCACTGATATCTACAGAGAACAGGGATTGAAATATTATCTCCTTTTCCAATTATTGTCATAATATATTTATGAATGACCGATATATGCTACCTATAATAATGGACAGCCGAAAAAATCTTTATTTAGCCTATGTCGCTCTTAAGCCTACGGTCTCTATGTTCGTTAGGGCGAATATTCAGTTATGTCAAGGTTCCTTGCTTATTAAGGCGAAAGCTGTTATTTTTCACGGGTTTCCTGGCCAGGCGAATGTTGAGTTTTTTCACGGGTTTCTTCGTTCATCAAGACGAAATCTGACCTACTTCACGGTTTTGTTTGGAGACTAAGGCGAATGCTGATTTCTTCTACTGTTTTGTTTGGTGTTTAAGATTAATGCTGAGTTCTTCCACGTTTTCCCTGGCCATTAAAACTATTGTTGAGTACCTCCAGGTTTTCCTTAGCAATTAGGAAAAAAAAACCTCTAGGATCAACAATCCATGGAGACCCACACACACACTCTCTCATCCACATTTGAGCGGGAACACACGCTTTTAGGTTCATCTACATAACGAGTGTTTTGACTAAGCTTATGTATATTAATATTAACCGTCGGCCGCGGCCGTAGCGTACCTCTAGATCCGAAGATCACGGGGCCAAACCCTGCTGCGGTCGATGAATTTTTCAGGACGTAAAAATCTTGGGCACGGATAAAATTCCTCGGCCTTTGCACGTTCAATTAATACCTTCATTTCCTGGGGGCGGGGGGGTTGTAATGCGATGGGCTTACCACCTGTTCCTTCATGTTCTTTCTCAGAAAATAAGCGCAGCAAAATTAATCTAAGTATTCAAATTGCCTCCAATTGGAAACCCTGGGTTGCAGGGGAAAACATTGTCATATTTATATTAACAGTTTGTAGATACCTCCAGGTGAGTAGCTGGAAGAGAGAGGAATAGAGACTCAATGAGGGGAGAAAGAGAGAATAAGGTAGAGAGGTAGATAGATGGATAAAGAGAGCTTTTCTCTGTGAAATTCCGCTCTATACAATGCTTCATTTGCTAATTTGAAGGCATGTGAGTGGTGAATCTTCTTTTAATTCAGAGAATTGCTTAATTGTTTCTCAACTCTTTGTTTTTGTTTTAATGTTCCCCGCATAGTTCGTTGCATATTCCAATTTCGATAATTAAAGCAGCGCTTGAACAAAGCTTTTTAATATTGTATAATTTTCCTCTTTCATGTCCACTGACCGACAGAGTTAGAGATGATTAAGCTTTATCCTTTGTCATTTTGTACCTAATTCCAGAATGGATTGTATAGGTTGTTTGCCTTTAGTTTCTGTTAATAGAGCTAAAGTAAGATTAAATTAATTTATCAACGGCTTGCGACATGTGTACTTCTGTAGGCTCTTTCAAATGTTCACAGTGTTCCTCTTTCTGTATAGTTAAATGATACCTCTATATGACATCCGCTTCTTGCGAATGGGAATATTTATTGCTTTGCTTGCGTACAGCTCTAGTTGAAGAAATGGGGAGATGCGGAATGGGCTATACCGTGCACATTGTTTACCTAAAAAATGCATGGGCGCATATTTACACAGGTATACATCGGATCGGAGTCACGATCCTCGCGCAACAGCAAACATATATAGGATAAAATGCGTTACCATCGGAAATGTTGATACACAACCGCTAAATCACCAATCATGTACTTGTACTTAGAAAACAGGAGAACAGACAGGGCCGACAGAACAACCTCGTTGAAAAGTTGTTGGGACTCCTGATTTATTTCGACATATAATTTTGATTTTAAGTTACTTTAGATAAAATTCTGTGCAACTGAGTGAAGTGGTCGGGTCGATTAAATTACGGAATCATATTCGGTAGGTGAAAGGTTAATTTATCACGTTCCCATTTAAGCTGAAAGAGACGTCTTCATAGTACAGTACTTCCTACTCCCAGAGGCAAATTAGGCATTGAAATTGAATTTGTTTCTTAGGTAGAGACTTGCATAGTGCATATTTTTTTAACCCTTTTAGTACCATTGTGGCCGCTTATTGTGATCATTTCGGGATGCAGCTAATCTGATAATTATACAGATTGATAACAATAGCCGAAGGAATTAAATGAAGGTTATTTATTCACATATAAGACTACAAAAAAGAATTAAAATCTATTCATTCATAAAATAATACCTAACTATGAATCATTGAACCACTCATAGGCTAATACAGTAATGACTGTAAGCAACTGTTTTTTCAACCAATAGTTTTTAACTGCTTTACTTTCCTTTAGAAGTTCAAGAACCAATACTCCATTTTCAGTTAAGAGTTTCGAGTGTTTTCATAAGTCTATACTGATCTGTGGTGACCACCGCTTACCAAAACATCTAACGCCTGTCTGTTCTAGTCTTTTCATTTTACAGACGCCAATACTGTTATCTTCATGAATCTAAAGGTGCAGCTTAACTGTGGGGTGAAAACGGCTTTATTGCTTAAAATAGAAAGTTAGTAATGCCACCTCTCGAACTGGTTATCCTGTGAGCTGGGAACAATATTGCTACCTCCAGTTCAACACAATAAAGTTTAGTTAGAAATCCTTAAAAACGAAATTTTGCATGTCGTACAGTACTTTGAAATAAAGACGCAAAAAGGAAAATGTGGTATCATAAATCGAATCTTTGATCACAATAAACAGCATTATTTTTCAGTATATCAGTATTAATCCGTATAGGACTTCATAAAATCGATAACATTACCCGAGTGATAACATCCGTGATTACATAAAGCGGTGTTCAATGTGTTAATACGTGTATATGTTTCCAAGGTATAAGTGTACGTTTTTATACTACTTCATTAAGAAATTGTAAAAGGTTGAATATCACCTGTGCACAGAAGTGTCTCATCTGATGAGAGTACAGTTCTTCACACTGTAAGAGTAAGATCATTATAATTATTTTTTTGTAATAATCACTGTATACTCATCGAGAGATTACCATTTCTAGATTCAAAACTTATTGCTTATGTTTTGCTAGTGATTGGAAATTTATCATGTACTACCTAGTGGGCACCATTACCACTAATGCTCGTATCATTGCTGGCGATTTATGTATAGTAATAATTCTTTGTTCTATGGTTATTATTATTGCCGTCCTACTTCCGCTATTGTAGGTCACCGATTAAATTTGATAGCTACAGTTCCATTATTGTGTTTGCTTCATGGTTTCCTCGTTAGTTTAAATATTTAGCTACGTATAAAGAACATAGTATGTTTCTATGCCAATACTGTTAAAACATTGCATCTTGCAAGAAAAGCCTGAAGATAAATTTAATCTAATGTGATATAATATTACTCCGTAACTAATTTTCACTAATCTTTTAACTGTTGTAGTCGTCAATGTGACAGCGGAAGTTAATTCTTATATCGCTGAGGAAAATTTCGGTAAAATAGCTCTGTTTTACGAGTGATGTTTTTAACACAAGAATAAGAATCTGAGCTTTGTAACTTAAAGCATACTTATATATTTTGTAATTGTCGAGTATATGTGGGCATATTTAAGCAAATTTTTTTCGCGGTCACAGCCATAACAGTAAAGTAAGTTAGTCTAAACTGTTTGCCAAACAGTATGGCAAGCATTCGGAGTCACATATCAAGATAGACAGCAGCATAAGAACATTAGGCCTATGTCATGCCCTCATGTGAATATCTCTTCTCTAACATTATCTTCCTTCACATTCTAACATAGAGTGACTGTTGTAGGATATGCGTATTCAGCCTTCTGGATATGGCAGAACTTCAGAAATAATTATTTTATACTTACCCTTCAAAGAATTTCCACGATTTTTAAAACAAAAGTATTAGGCCCTTCTATGTCTAGTCAGTATATCACGTATAACAAACAAAAAATAGAATTTTATAAGAAAATCATGGAAAAAATAAAAAAATTGTCTTCATGTAAAAAGAGAAATGTAGGCATGCTTCTCTCACATTCCCGGAAGTTATGAAACCTAAAAATATAACATTTCATTTTGATGCTATTTTTCATTTTCAAAACAGGCCTATGCTGTTCACAGACGGACAACAGACAGATGTGTTAGTCGCTTGAGCTACAAACAATTTGTTTGTGCTTAGAATAGTAAACAATTTTTTATTTTTTTTTTATTTTTTTTATTTTTATTTTTTGTAATTCAGTAGGCTCCTTTTGTTGGCAAAAATTTGTTGGAAACGAACCACATATGAAAACAGTTTAACATCTCAGAAATATTTGCCTAAAGTATTGAACTATTTGTAATTAATGTTTTGAGCGAAATAACTATTGTGTTGGCTTATGTTTGTGTTTTGTCAAGATATTTAACCGCCGGTATCTTGTTGCGTTATGGACCAAACTTTGCCGTCAAGTTAGTTATTAATGGGTGCACGATAATAGTAGTATTAGGAATAATACTACTTGTCGTGAAATGAAGGAAATGGATAATTATTATTTGTACGAAATGGAAAAGAACGGCAGTAACATTTGATGATATACTCAATAAACACTATAACGTGCTAGCACCTTTTTCTTTACTCTTGAACGGGCTCAGCCCCTAAAATGTAACTTTATATGGAAGAAGAGAGTTCTGTTAGACAACGTTTACGATTAAAAAATATATATAACTAGCTAATAAGGCCCGGCGTCGCCCGGGCTTTGTATTTTTTAATTTGAAATTAACTTATGGAGGACTTTATGTATGTAAAACTTGAAAAAGATTTATCACACTCAAACGATTCCTTCAGAAAACGCTAGATAGGCCTATAGCTTTTTATGGTTCATAGAGGATGTCGAATGCTGCATTCCGTTGCTTCTACACATCATGCCTGGGAGGGGTTGAAATAAGAAGAAGCATAAACTACATAAGATTGTATTGACTTGACGGAAAATTTTATTTCTCATTCTCATGTTACCATACAACCGTTTCGGGGCTGAAATAAAAGAGAAATGCAGTATCACTTTCATACTTTCCTCCCCTAAAACCCAGGACATAATATACTGCGAGCATAGGACTGAAAATGTTCCATCCCATGCTTAGGGCCTATGATAAACATCCCTATTTCTCAACTAATACAAAGCCTACAGGTATGGATAACTTATCAGCGGAAAGGAATATTTACAGAATCTTGATATAGCATACTCACACACTTAAGTTGTCCCTCTTATTCTACATCAAAATGTGAAGTGAGTAAATATTTCTTATGTCGAGGGTAGAGAAAGTTATGTGACTACATCACACTGTGCTATATTTTCGTGGATTTCATTTTCAGTAATTATTTTCGCCAATATATTACTTCGATGGAATCATAATTCGTTAAAGTCCAGTTGCCAAGGCCCTATGTAATCACAGTAAACAATTCACTGTTGCCATGTGAACTGAACAACATTCATTTTTTTCAGTAGAATATTCACAGAAATTATATAATTTTCAAGGGAAGGACTGATTTGTTTCAATTTTAATGTTGACAGCTTTACTTCCCGGGCTTAACTGGGTATGTGTGCATAATGTTGTGTAAATTGGTAAAGAAATGTAGATTTGTATAAGGAACAAACATACATACATACATACATACATACATACATACATACATACATACACACTTTCGATTTTATATATTAGATATGTTTAAAAACAATAACTTCGTAGTATTATGAAAACCCCATTTCCATTGTTGGTATAACAGACCTCTGCTAATTATTCTTACTACGTTTCATAGCATGTTTCATAGCACCAAAACTATAATAGATGTGATTCTTTTAAGTCAAAGTAAAGCTATAAAAATTAGATCACGGAAATACAAAAAGGGTCATTACTCGCTTACGAGGGTCCTGGCTCTCTGAAACCTTGCAACCTCTAGGGTTAATTTTAATTATACAAAAACCAAACAAATATATTTTTGACCTAAAGTATTATACATTTACTTGTCTAACTAGCCAAATAAATTAAGGGAACTCACATTAGTAATTCATTACTAATAGACCTGCGTTGTTATTGGATGACTGCGTTAACAGATTTATCAGGGCATATACAAGATCTTAAATCCATAATAATTTTCGGTTAGGGCGAATAGAAAACATATTATTAAAATACATGTTTAATACCGGTCAGCTCGATCAATGAAAGAAAATAAATATGATACCAAGTGCTCAACAATTATATATTTTGTGGTTTGCCGCCTAGGCCTTTCGGTGCCTTTACACTATCTTCAGGGCATCTTTTGCTGGCATGGAGTTTCAATAGTTAAAATAAAAACTGAATTTTGTCATATTTATAAAATAAGATTTTATAAATTTTATCTTATTTTATAAATATGACGACATAAAGTTTTTATTTTAACTATTGGAACTCCAAGCCAGCAAAAGATGTCCTGAAGATGGTTGTAGAGGCACCGAAAGGCCTAGGCGGAAAACCACAAAATATATACTAGTTGAGCACCTGGTATCATATTTATTTTATTTCAGAAAAAAATATTGTCAATAATAGAAAGGTAATAGGAACAGTAAAACATAATATTTCAGCAAACCGCTGTCTTGCTCGATATGAAAGATGGCAAAGGATTCAGAATGTTACACTTGTGAATCTTACTCTCCATGAACTTCTTTGGTTGCTGCAAATCATCCAGTGGGTCAGACGGAAGGAAGGGGATTAAGTTTGTCCCCCCATTACTGTTGGACACTCTCCAAGTTGGAGATGAATACAAGTGAAGTACATCAGCTGACAGCTGACAGTCGAAACTAAAGTCACCTTACAATCTTGATATCAGTCTCTATAGTTATGCACTTGTTTCGTTATAATGTGACGTGCTTAGTGAAATATTCCTGGAAAGCTGATTGAAAGCCATACTTGGAGGCATGGTAACAGATCTTAACCTTTATTGTAAGTGAAATGTAAGTAGCTTTGTTCTTTTTTAATTATTGATTTTAATGCATTGCTTCATCCGATCAGTTTAAGGTGTAAAGATTACAGGTTATGACATTTCGATATTTTTACAATTCCAATTGAAACATGGAATTTATGGTAAATCATTTAATACTAGCGTGTGCCCGTGGCTTCGCACGCGATAATTATTTCAAAAATTAAAAATTAAGAGCATAATAGTTAAATCATTATATTTATTAACACCAAAATCACGTGGACTACATACCACGATTAGATAGCGTCGCCTGGTAAAAGCGACCTCAGATTCGAGTTCCCTGGCCCAGAAAACCCCTGCATAGTGAGTTTCGTCCAAGTCGAACAATGTTTGACCATATTTAGGCCTATATTGAATATCCCTCTTCCGTGTAGGTTGAAAATTTCATACGTCTGTGGGACTTGATATTCTAAACAAATGAATCGTCAAGGATGGACCTACAAAATCAAGCGATCGCCCGCGATAATTATTTCAGAAATTAAAAATTAAGAGCATAATAGTTAAATCATTATATTTATTAACACTTAAATCACGTGAATTACATACCACGATTAGATAGCGTCGCCTGGTAAAAGCGACCTCAGATTCGAGGTACTTGGCCCAGAAAACCCCTGTATAGTGAGTTTCGTCCAAATCGAACAACGTTTGACCCCATTTAGGCGTCGCGTGGTAAAAGCGACCTCAGATTCGAGGTACTTGGCCCAGAAAACCCCTGTATAGTGAGTTTCGTCCAAATCTAACAACGTTTGACCATATTTAGGCCTATATTGATTATCCCTCTTATAATAATAATAATAATAATAATAATAATAATAATAATAATAATAATAATAATAATAAAATCAGGTAAACTGATATAACAAAGTGCCAGTATGTTTTGTTTAATCAGTTATGATTTTAGTTATGATATGCAGAATATAAAAAAAAAAAGTCAAATTGGCCGGTTTCGGGATTTGAGCCATGGAACTCCAGAATGTGACGCCAAGACGTTACCATCTCAGCCACCTGGGTCAGTTATGGGATAAGCGCATTTAAAGCAATAGTGTTGTCATAGCTAACTGTATTTTAATTGCCAATGCCTTAGAAATCACAGTAAAACAAAAGCTTATGTTGTCAAGATAACTGATTTTCATTTTTTTAAATAAATTCTTTCGAATACGTATATTACCATAAAATAGGCACTTAATTGAGCATAACTCCGAAACAGGTCAACCGATTTTATCCAGTATCAATAGACGTCTTCCCATGGACATTATAAATGTGTATACCAAGTTTAATAAAAATCCGGTAAAGTGTATTTGAGTTACCGCGTCTTTAAAATAGACACTAAATTGGGTTTTACTACGGTGCCGGTCTACCGATTTGGTCCAATATCAGTAGACTGCTTCCCATGTACATTATAAATGGGTATACAAAGTTTCAAGAAAATCCAATAAAGCATATTTGAGTTATCGCGACTTCTTATATATTAACATAAAATGCACTAAATTGGGCATTATTCTGGTACTGGCCAACCGATTTGGTCGAATATCAATAGACGTCTTTCCATGGATATTATAAATGCGTGTACGAAGTTTCATAAAAATCCGAAAAAGCGTATTCGAATTATTGCGCCTTTAAAATATACACTAAATTGGGTTTTACTCCGGTACCGGTCAATAGATTAGGTTCAAATTCAATAGGGCACTTTTCATGGGCGTCATAAATGGGTATACCAAGTTTCGTGGCAATCGGATACAGCGTATTTGAGCTATGGCGCCTTTCTAATATAATCTATTAAAATAGGCACTAAATGGGGCATTACTCCGGTACCGGTGAACCGATTTGGTTCAATATCAATAGGGTTCTTCCCATGGACATTATAAATGTGTTTTCAAAGTTTCATGAAAATCCAAAAAAGCATATTTGAATTATGGTGCGTACAGACACACGGACAGACAGACAGACGGACAGACAGACGGACAGACATTTTTTCGTCCACCACACAATCTCATAAAGTACCATACTGGCACTTAATAATAATCCTCTTCGGTGTTGGTTGAAAATTTCATATATCTGCGTGCCTTGACATGATAAACAAATGAGTCGACCAGCGTGAGCTACAACATTCAAGCGATCGTAATGGTTTTATGACAAAAATAGCCAAAGCCTACTATAATTGATTTGACATTGAAATGTGTAACTGAAAATTGATGCTTCGAAAACGCTAAAATACACGTTTTCTGCCCGTTTTTCACTCATAACTCAATAACGAAAGCAAAAACTAAAAATGTAATATGCCGAAAACCTTCCCGGGAATGTACTCAACAACTTCCCAAAGTTTCATGGCGATCGGATGAATGGTGTAGTAATGCATAAAGGACACACACACAGACACACACACATACATTCATTTTTATATATATAGATTGTATCAGACACGAATTCTTATTAAGTCTTCACTTTTCCGTAATGTTCGATGATTCATTTTCTGAACATAACCTAAATTAGATGTTATTCGAAGGTGCAGGGACATTTAGAAAAGTTAGTTTTTCCTGAATGACTGATTTCTCTGCTTTCCTTTCCGTTTCAGTATGATTCTTGTACAAAATTTTAAAAGTAATTCAGACATATATATATGTATATATATATATATACTAAAGAGAGTGGAAGTGAAGCGATCTTACAGACTGAAATGGATAGAGTGTAAAAAATATATGATTATTTTTTGTGATATTATGTAGGTGAATTATGTCATCGAATTTAAAATGTGAGGAGGTGGCAACGTTGGGATGGAGGTTGAATTTGTTAGTGGAGTAATGACCTCTCTTCTACACAAGTAACAAAACTGACGTATTGTTGCTCTTTAGTCATTACCAGGGTTAGGATTTTTAGGTGAGCGCCTTTTTTCGTAAGGCAAATTACAGTTCCTGTGAAAGAAAACAAAGTATGAAACGTCTCTAGTTGACATGGAGGCAATTTTCTAGCACCTTTTCCCCCCCTTTTTAGGGCCTTTATCCCTTTCCTCTCCAGCGTGGCTATAATCCCCTTTCCCCTTATTGTATTTCACTGTAGCTTTTTAATAATCTTCTAATGCACATTTCATCCTAAGGCTTTCAAGATTAATTGTTTTGTTGTTGTAATAATCTTGGTTTCATTCCAATATCTAAGATCTTCAGTAACTTTTATTAAACTTTTCATCAGCTTGCGTGGACCTGTCTGCTATCAGCAAACATGGAACTGAAGATACACCTGTAACAATGAAAAGAAATTATTATATATTCAATTACTTTTAATTTCAGTGGAATTAGTCAGTAGCCTTCTATTCATGAATGTAAACGTAAGTTTAGTAGCAACTTTTTGTCCCCTATTTTGCCTTTTTTGTATTCTGTTTCCTCCTGTCTCCATACAAAATTGCACCTAAAAATCCTAACCCTGCTCACTTCCTAAGTATACACTTTCTTCCTTCAATAACCATAATATGACGAACCAAACTAGTTCATCCTGTGTAATATATACGAACGTTATCTTTTTTTTTATCAGTCTTTCCACACTGCATTGTGAGTTGTTTGCAGTACAGTGTTATTTGCCTACGATATTTTTACCTATGACTTTTCAACTGGTAAATTTTTGCCACAGGCAGGGTAATTTGTCGTATTATGGAATACATGGCTGCCTGTATGTACTCCCATAAGGTGGCATAGATTGAAAGTCGATACTCCTGTTATGTTTATGCCTAGCTCACTGAGGCAATATGAGGCCGTGACATGTGTATGAAGGGGCCTTGCTTCTATTTTTGAAATGCGGGGCAATAAAAGTGTCGAGGCTGGCTGCACCTGTATGTTATTGTTGCGGCTAACCCACCCCCAGACTACACGATGCCAGAACTGCCCGTGTCATCATCCTTTATTGCCTTGTAGCCTACATTACACGCAACAACACTGTCATGCTGTAGCAGGTTCATTTCTTAAAAATTGCTATGTTTTGTCATCATCTCAGTATAATATGTCTTTACCATGTAACTAGCTATTAGAGTTGGCAACTTATCCCAAATTTGGTTTAATACAGAAATTTAAGGTCTACACGGACACTTAGGCTAAATTGTACAGCAGATCTTGTAGGCTAATTGGAGATATATGCAAGATTTTTTCTGCATTTAAAAAATCCTTAATTTATTTTATTAAATGAAATCAACACTTATAATTTATTTATCAAATCAATTTACTTTGGTGAGACATAAAACAGAGAATGCTCTATTTTTATAATTTTACATTAAACGTTCTTAAAAACTCATGGTGCGTTTCAATGCATTAAATGCTAAGTTAACCTTTTCACTGCTTCTGACGTGCATGTGCATCACCACCAAAATTGCATAAAGGCCTTTATATTATAGGGATATAAATTTGGCTCTGTAAAGGTTAATAACAATTCTTGGATTTCCAGAATAGAGAGTACTACAGTTTTATAAGTATTTTGTAGTGGAATAAATCAATTGAAACTATCTCCTTCTTCCCTAATTCTAAACTCCGTGGCGCTGAATCCACGTTTAGAGACCATTCTGACTTGTGACATAACTGCATTACAACATCCTTGGACCTCGATATAAAAAGGATTACATGGAAAAATTTTAGGGGGGTAATTTAAGAATTTTGATGAAAATGTAGCGTTCACTTTAAAATATCCCCGTGAAATCAGTTTTTCTATCTAACAGTTTCTAACTATGGGTTTCAAAGTGTATTATTAATTTACAAAGTTCACTCTTCACTCTTTCCAATAAAGTAATAAATGTTGTATAACTTATAGAATGTCAAAAATATTAATATTCAAAGGAAAGGACTGTTACCATGAAAGCATAATTATTATTTCGTAACAGATCCAGATTTAAACTTAATTTTTGTTATTCGTAATATTTATGTATCATTGCGTTCTAGGAACTAAAAACTTAAGTATTTTATTTTACACATGTTTTCCATATATATATTTTTTTTAATATCGGTTCTTCCTGATTTACTGTTCAGTTAATAATATAGATTTCCAATTTAATTTAGTTCCTTTAAGTCAAGTAAATCTCACAAACATATCTTGAAATTTTCAAACCTCTAGTCCTACTGCTCGCAGGAAGAAAGGTACACGTGTATATCAAAGCCAATCCCCTCCCCCCTAAAAAAACCATTTACAGTTTTCTCAGCGCACAACATGGTACAGTGATGAATCTACATATTTCTGGTGAATAAATCTCAATGAAACTTTGTTGAGCTAAAATAGATACTGGAAAGAATAGGTAGGCCTATGCTTCAGTAATAATAATAATAATAATAATAATAATAATAATAACAACAAACACATTTTAATATTATAGCATTAACATCCTGCCCTCAGTAGGCCTCGATATGCAACAGAAATTAGTATTTAATGGAATCTACAAAATTAAGAGTTCAAAGGCACAAATCGTGCATAGTTTTTGAAAGACTGAAGAACATTCAAGCTGAAACTCAACGTAAAAAGGAAGGAAATACTTTATTTTCAGACGTCCACGTCCATATGAGTGAGGACGCTGCTAGAAGCACGAGACACACAGACGTATTTTTTTCTCTCCTCGCTCTGGGGATTGTCCGTACAGTTATCCTTACGAATGACGGGATTCAAAAATCTCGTTTCCAGCATAACGGGATTACCTTACACAAGATTGTCCGTTCCGTCGTCCAACCAACCCCTCCCCCCCACGACCTGTAAAGCGGGGGGTCAGACATTCGTATTCGAGGCAAATCCTCTATACGTCTTGTCTTTCTGTAGTTACATCTTCCCTTTGTCTATTACTATTTGCATTTTAAAGCATTGCTATTGCTTTTATTGTTAAAAATACAGACACATTTTTACTTTCTTTACACTACCAAAAGTGCAATAAGAAGAGGAAGCATTGTTTTTTAACATTAATTTCGGTGTATAATTTTCAGAATAAATATGCATTTTAAAGTTCTATTTTCAGAAAAATTTATATCTGTGTGTGTGTCTGTAAACAGAATAGCTCGAAGGATAGACTATAAACGTGTAGCTAGTTAACTGTCATCCAGTTCGAAGACCTTTAATTGATTAGGTTGTGGCATCAGATTCTAAAAATGAAAACACGTTTTACCCCATGGTTTTACCCTACCTTTTAGTAGCATAGGAAAGGCCTACACTTTACCATATTAAATTCTTCGGACAGATTTATCAGTCGCATGAAAGCTTCCTTTGGAGTTTTATTACTGTGAACTTTTACCAAATTTGTCAACTAGTTCTGTATTATTTATTTATCTCCACAGTTCATAATATGCCCTTCATAGAAACATAAAATATAGCCTTGAGTAGACTACAGTGTAAACGGTAGAAAGAAAACAATCCCACCTGACACTGAAATTACTTTCTATCCCCGAAGATTGCTTATGGCTAAAAGTTGATAGCAAATTGAGAATTATATTTTTAAATTGATTTGAGGTTACAAAATGGTTCGTGGTTTTAATGGAAGTAACTGTTATACAAATTTTAAACAAAGTCGTAGTGGTAGTTTTAGAACAAAATGTATAAGTAGGAAATTTTCATTTTAGGGGTGAGAGAATCTCCAATCGTTTTCTCCGTTTCATCGTTAGAAGGTGAAGTGGGATAAGAAATCCTTTTTATAGAACTTTTAACTCTGAGTTATGCTGTTCAGAAAAACACAATTTACAAAAAAAAAAAAAAAAGTTTCAGGACAGAGGAAATTCAAAAACGCATCAAAGGTTAAAATAGCTTTATGCAATAGGGAATTATGCCAACCATACCCATACTTTAAAATAACTCACCACTACAGTTTAAACTAATACCTGATGGGGAAGACAGCCAGACGAACATGGCTATTTAATGAATTATGTATTGACACACGTGTTCGCCCTGGTTTGGCTAAACTCACAGTTACTAGGGCTACATCAATAATGCAATGATGAGAAGTTGAATGCAGGCGAAAAGCTTCAAGTAGCGAGCAGAGTAAAAAAAAAAAGATGAGGAACAAGTTGAGATTTCTTCTCTTACTCAAACCTCAAACTTCACCATCTCCAGCAATTAAACTTGCAATAAACACTTCTACCTTATACTCTAGAAATGCATACTGATGTTATCAAAATTTATATATAAGACATACGTGAATGGCTTTATTTATAAAGTACGCAAAATAAGGCTTTGGCGGACGAATCGTAGCTGACAAGGTTTACGATCCTTCTTAATAATGTTAACTTATACAAAAAAACCATACTCGTATAAAAATAAACTTCACTGGAAGGCAGTGTAGACACATTTGGGTGCCATAATTGAAAATAGTTTGAAAGAGCCCGCTAAAATTACTTTATCTACTTTTATACTATCAGTCCGACAAGTAGCCGCTTTGAGAACGTGTGGTAAAAAAAAGTTTTAAAAATTTGAAGCACTGGCCCTGAAGGAAGAAAACGAACACCGCACCTTGCACCGTCCTTCGTACGTAGTCATAAAATGGGACATGTCAAACGCAATTTGCGACAAGAAATTACATCCCATAACACAGAACTTGCTGGGCCGTAACCTGTTTACCTCACAGGTAAATAAATCGTATTTTTATTTTCGCACCTATCACAAAATTCAGTTCTCTACCATACTAGGTTATGAAATTATGTATTTGTAGCTTTATCCAATAAATTTATCAAGATTACTTATCACTGAAAATATTATTTCTAAAAATCCCGTTGTAGGACAGATGTAATAAAATTTTCATTATGGATATATGTAAGTATTCATGAACCACAGATTATTGTCTCTGTTGGACATTACATGAGAATATTATAGGAGAAAAATTCCTCCGAAACTGGGACTTGAACACAGGACCTTTGGCTGGGTTCAAGTCCCAGTGTCGGAGGAATTTTTCTCCTATAATATTCTCATTCAAAATTTCCATTGCTTAATGGTTTTTAGTAAGTTTTTGTTATTGAATGCAATTCTTTTCTCTTATTTTTACGAACCATGTACAACTTACTTCAAATTTTAAAAGAGTTAAGGGAGATTCTACAGCGATCAAAGTAAAATTAGAAGACTATACAATTCGCAGAGTACTTTTTTCCAACTTGAGCATTGCGTCTTCCAGCCAAGATGACGCCTGAAACTTGCGACTAGAAAACCCGCATAGCATATTTGTAAGAGCAGAGTTATAAGGGAGATCGTGCATGGCAGGGGAATCGAGAACGCCTGCAACTGATTTAAATGTAAATTTATTTTTACAGAAATAATGTATATTGTGTAATTTAAAATCTGTGCATAGTATGAAAAAACGAAAGGCATAACCATAATCTACATGAAAAGTTGGGCTAAAAAGTATAATTATATCTCTGGCGATTGAAATTAGTTTATTTTGTAGTCCAGGGTTATTGAAGCGAAGTTTCACTTGATTAATTCTCGATTTTGTAAAATATGTGATGTACTGACCTTTTTTAAAGGATTGTAATGCAATTTATACAACTTACGATTTATAATGTAATTCAACTGAAGGTAATGTATAAAAATAACATAAATTATACAGCATATTTTATCGGCATATTTTACAAAATATATAGCATATTTGCATGCATACTTTGTTTTCTGATAGAGCATTATCTTCCGGGCCTTCTAATTATGTTCGATTAATCGATTCAAGGTCAAATAAACTTTAAAGACATTTCAATATACTGCGGGCGCGGGATCAAACCCGGCCGCGGTCGATGGATTTTTCAGGACGTAAAAATCCTGGGCACGGAGTCCTCCGGGAGGGACTTTAAGCTGGGGGTCCCGTGTCGTAGATTTACGGCACGTAAAAGAACTCCAAGCCTAAATTAGAGCCTCTGGACAAAATTTCTCGGCCCTTTCACGTCCGAGAAATACTTAGTTTCCAGAGGGGGATTGCGAGGCGATGGGCTTACCACCTGTCCCTCTACCCTCTCTCGGAAAATAAGCATATCAAAATTAGTGTAGGTAATGAAACCTCCACTTGGAGGCCCCTTCGCCCCACCTGGGGATCATAGGGTACCAGATGCAGATGCAGATGCAGATGCAATATACTGCACGAATTCAGATACAAAAGCAATGGATTAATAGGTACGATTAAAATATACGATCGGCAGTGTTGGTTGAATGAAATTTTAAATATCCTTATACCAGGGCCCTATTTCATAAAACTCTACAGGTGTGACATTCGACAATTATGTCAAATCTGATAAATTTGTCAATATGTCATGACAGTTCTATTTTTCATAAATATTACAACTTTTTCTTACATTACAGGTAAATTGATGTAAATTGTCAAGACTAAAAGAGCCCTTTTCATAAACGCGACAATTTTATGTAAAACCTAAATATTACTTTAGTACACTGTAGATGGCTCTCATATACTTGTGCGATAATCGATCTCAACATCGAATGTGATACCTAAGTAATCGATTATTACTACCGAAAATAATTGAATTATATTTCTCTTTGCAAAGTCACTGAAATTTAAAGTTAGGTTAACCCGTTGCCTAAAAACCCTGCGTGGTCTCATGTCAATTTTTTCATCACACTCACTACTACCAATATCACAACTACTAGTTTTCATTATTAACAAGACAATTTAGCAAGTTTATTAAGAAGAAAGAGTTTGCCAAGTTATGCCACACATTTACAAACCTACTGGCTTGGCCTACATATGAAATATTGCCTGTCACTTCTGTAATGACAATTCTACATTTTTTGTAAATTTGTAAATATGTCAGCAAAAATTAATGTTTCATAAATGGTAGGTATCCTAAGATTTGACATATTTGTCGGACTTTTACCTGTAAACTAAAAAGTTTTGAGAAACAAAAATATGTAAAATTTTCATACAAATCTACAAAATTGTCATGACATTTATGTAAAGTTGTCAGCTTTTATGAGAAATGCAATTGTCAAAATGTAAACTTGTAAAACAATTATATGTCACCTGTCACCAATAAAATGGTAACTTTTATGAAATAGGGCCCAGATAGATCATTTATTCCTGAGCTAGTCTTTGCAATCTGTAACGAACACTAAAATTGAGGCAAAATATTTAGAAAATACAACAAATATGGCAAAGAAAATATACTAATACGAAATATTCGAATAGTTAAAGTTACAGTTCTCAGAAGTTTATAAATATCAGTTGCCTAAACAAAAGGTGAAATAACTTCTTTCCAGTTCAGACACAGTTCTTTACCGTCCAGGTTTAGATACAAGATGCAAAACTTCTCCCTATAGGCCTATATTAACAACGAAGGTTGAAAGGCAAAAAGCATAAAGTGGACAAGATGATATCATTCGAGCAGGAACTTAAGAGGACTACATACGAATCTTTTAATTAATGGTATTTATTGCGGAAGTATTCTTCTTATTATTTTTCAGTCATTGGGGATAATATCAGGAAGAAAATCTAAACAACCTCATTTGTATCACATGATAGCTTGTATCATACGCTGATTAATCGACACCACTTTTGTTTTGTATTGTTTTTTTAATTAATTAAGATGTGTCAAAGAATAATTGGATGCAAATCACAGTTGTTACTGTATCATTGTGTTTCCTTTGGCAGATTCGTATTACGTTTGTTTCTAGTGTAGAGAATGAATTTAATTAATTTGATAAAGTATTCATAATGAGTTACAAAGTTCCAAAACGTCCAATATTTGTTTATACTCTGCTTAATGATATACTAATTAAAGTAAATAATTAACACATGCCTATAGGGTGCAATTATTTCACATAGCACGTTTGTGATACATGGTAAAATTGCAGGGAACGGCGTTTGTTGATGAGCTATAGTTTCGTTCTATTGGACGAATTACATTTTCCCCCCTTCAATTCTGATCTACCGGTGAGTTTCTTATTGAATTATTAAAGTATTCATGGGTTTGAACGTCACTAATAAGTGATTTATTCCGCTGTCTGTAATCTCACAGAATTGGTACTGTGGCTTTTACGAACATGTAAGTGCCTTCGTAGGCCTATTGTATTGTATTGTATTATTAGTGTTACATTTAGCTTTCTTTGTCTTGTGCATAGCAAAAGCACGAATGGCCGTGTAGGCCCATGCGCTGGATTTGTTCTATTGGAATTGTATTTAATATGTATATGTTACCGGCAATGTGTGAAATCCGGCATTCTATAGAATGCCTAGGTAATGTATAGAATGCCTAAAATCGAACGGCAAAGTATGAAATGATTGATATTTTATACATTGCCTAGGCATTGTATACTTTGCCGGATTGTCTACCGGCAGAGTATATAATACGCTTAATCCCGCCAACGGGACAGGATATTGAAAGAACTTTCACTCAAGTATAAGAACATTACCCGTCATGATATTGAGCTGTACATTCATCTTTGTGAGCCTTGCCAGAAGAGGCAAAAAGGTGTTAAAAAGGTGTTGTGGTCAAGCCAATGGTTTTTTCGCAATTCAATTCCCGTTGTCAGGTCGATCTCATCGATTTTCAGTCCCATCCTGATAAGGAGTACAAGTATATAATGGTCTACCAAGATCATCTCACTAAGTTTGTAGTTCTCAGGGCTCTGAAATCAAAGAGAGCGGAAGAAGTAGCCTACAACCTCATCGACATATTTACGTTGCTTTGTGCTCCAACGATTCTACAGTCCGATAACGGCAGGGAATTTGCAAATAATGTGGTAAGCGGCCCACCCTGAAGATCGCCCATGGTAAGCCGCGCCACTCACAAAGTCAGAGGAGCGTCGAAAGAGCAAATCAGGACATTGAAAATATGCTGTGTGCTTGGATGCAGGATGAAAAAACTAGCTGCAGGAGTGAGGGACTACGGTTCGTTCAACTTATGAAAAACAGAGCTTTTCATTCTGAGATTAACAGGTCACCATACGAAGCTCTGTTCGGCTGCAAAGCTAGAGTACGTCTCTCGACGTCGTCCCTGCCTGACGACGTTTTACAAGACGTAGAGACTGAGGAAGAGCTGGAAAAAATAATAGAGAGCGTAAAAACAACACAACAGCAGAAAGAAAGACGAGATGAATCAATACAAGAGGCACAGCTCCCTGCAGAAGAGATAGATGACAATGCAATCCATGATGGAGGAAACCAAAATAGCGATTAGGCCATGGTTATCGAAGAGCCTTCCATTTCTGTGGTTACCGAAAATCCTTCTTTTTCTGATGTCTGTTGCGTCTGCTTAAAAGAAACGAGCGGTGCTCATACATGTCAAAAGTGTGGCCGAAACGTTCGTGCATCTGTAGACATTCTCCTAAAGACGATGACGGCGACGAAGTAGAAAGTTATAGGGTTAGCTTTTTGTGCAGTGTTTGCTTCAATATTGAGAAAGGTATCCAAAGTAAAATGGAATCGAGATTGAACCTTGAGATTCAGGCCAAAAAAATGAAAAGGGATTCTGACAAAAAAATTCCTCCTGTGCCAAAGGGTGCCACTGTGCGACTTCCGATTCCCGACGTCGACAAAGGGCGGGGTGACTCACGCAATCTGTTGGCAGTTGTTATGAACGTGACGGAAGGTGGCTTTTACCGACTTGGAACTGTAGAAGGAATCTTGAAGCAACTCTACGCAAGATCAGAATTCACCGTATGTCCGAAGAACTTAATGAGTATTGAAAACGTTCCTGGCCACGAAATACCTCTCCGATCTGCAGATACTTCTCAGTCCACAGGAAGCGGCCAAGGATTCGTCAGGTGTATGTGCAAGAGGAAATTCCAAAATATGAGGTGCCTTTGTGTGAAAAAGAAAATTAAGCGTAATTCAAAATGTCATTGTAGCCTTTCCTGCTGCAACAAGTAGGACATGCCAGTTCTGATTTGTGTTTTACCGGTAACAATATTCTGTTGGCATTCATCTTTAAGTCCTGAAATGTACAAGATCAAAATGCTAAAATGTAAATTGTTTTTGTGTGAAGTAGAAAAGTGAGTACTTAATGTAACAAGTACTTCAATCTCAGTTCTGCTTTCGTAGTTTTCCGGTAAGAATATCCTGTGTTTTATTTCGTCGTAGTTTTGTTCTTGCAGTTTCAAATGCGTATTAATTAATAAAGGCTTCTCATCTTGTGCCCATTTAACACTTTGCGTAAATGGTACTGGTCATTCTATATAATGCCTAGGAATTGTATAGAATGCCTAGGCAAAGTATGTAACATTTTCACAAAAAACTTATATTTCATACTTTGCCTAAAACCATCAGGCATTCTATACATTACCTAGGCATTCTATAGAATGCCGGGATTTCACACTTTGCCGGTAACATATATAAGAATAAAGATGTATCATACTATACCATACCATATTGACTGTTCTACCCAGGTACTAGCGAAGTATGATATTATTGGTTCGAACTAATACTTAATGCGAACAAGCTAAGGAGAAGGGACCTTGAAGGGGGTTTATTGCGTTCCTGGTTTGCCCTGCCACCGTAGCTACTAGAATTCTGAATGCATATTAATATGTTTAGATTTTAACGTAAAATAACACTGAGCTAATCATTGGGCCGCCTTCGTCGGGGTTTGGCATTGGTTATCCTGACAGACTGAAGGGGGAGTACTGGGGACACTCGTTTGCCGTAGTATTTTCATTATGATTAGTTATTTTATTTACAATACTTCTGTCAACTGTGCTTATTCTTAATTAACTTATACTTAATTTTCAAACCAAACCCATGTCTAATTCACTAAATACGGTTAAGAAATGAGGCGGATGGGGAAATTTACTCATTGTAAAAGATTCTGATTTATTCAATAACAGAAAAGAATCATTAAGAGGAGGGAAATATTTTCTATAAGGCTTAAGCTCACTAAACTTCAAGTGCTATAACGCAATAAAGTGGAAACTTACAATTGAAAATTTCTATATTAGAAAACATCATGAAATTGTGCGAGAAAATAAGTTTAAAAATGCCCATGCAGGATTATTATGTCGTTTATAAAAAAAAAAGTTAAACAAGACAACGAGAGGCATGAAATTAATATCGGCAATCTTCAAGTTGAAGCTTAATAATGCGACGAGAGGGTTACAAAGGGGCCAAACAATAACAGGTTAATTGGAGTGGAGGGAACAATAGCGGAGTGACGTCACCAGATTGCATGCCCTATTGCAACTTCAGATTTACAATATAAGATCATGACGTAATTAACGGATGAAGAGTGTTGTGATAAAACAAAGCAGGCGTTCAATACAAAGGCAAGTTAACAAGGGAGGGACTCAACATGCACCTTTTCAACTTCATTCAAACGTTTTGAGGTAACTTTTTATTCGGGAAAATGACATGATTAAGTGATTCATATCTCTATGATAAAACAAGTGTGGCGTTCATTATAGGCGCAAATTAACTGTATTGTAAAGTATAACATAAACTGATGAGGAAAGGGTTGCTTTGACACGTAACAAAAAACCGCCTTATGAATCCAGCACAAACGCTAATCAAATAGTTGTTTCCTGTAATCATATTGTCCTGAGTTGATACGTTGTAGACCGCCATTGTAACTGTACTTAGTGTACGGGTAACTAAAGTAAAAATAAGTTAGTAAAGTAACTAAAGTTGAAAGTCAGTTTTTAGGTTTTTCACTCACAACAAGGATGAACTAAAAATAAATGGCAATTTTCCGTCCTCGAAGACCTAATTCTGTCTGTCCTAAATTACTTAATAATTATAAATAATCATAATAACTTATACTTAATTTAAACTCTTCTTTCTAATTTCTTATAACTTTAGCTTATCCATACAAGTAGGCAGCTGCTAAAATAAACACATAATGGGAGGTTTTTTTTTTTTTTTTTTTTTAGCGCTCTCGTAAGTCGAATGCTTAGGGTGCTAACTTCACGAGCTAAATTCAGATAATATGCGTGTTCTTCGTGCTTTAAATCCACGGCAGCACTTTCAGCCCCTTTCTTTTTAATTTTTTTGTACGCGACGATCTCATACTCTCATCACGGGGACCTATAAGGAATACAGGAGCGAATAAATAGAACTGGTTAAAGAGAACTAAATAGAGGCCTGTTTTCAGAGATGGTACTTGTAAACTGTGCTTTTAGCCTATATTATTCCTACTGGGTCTTCAATTGGAATGAAGATTACAGTTTGAAAAAGAGTATGCTTAACTTCTCGTCTCGGATATTTGCCTCATGCAAATATAACGATGTCATGAGCGAATTATAAAGCCACTGACATGTTTTGCAAAGTGTTTGATATTATTTTGCGTGTTAGCGAACTCGCTGTGTTTTTTTGCCGTGTGTCAAATCAGATAGGTCGGTTTCACTTAGGTAGAGTAAGCTGTGAACATGTGTTGGGGTACCGATATCATCTATAGCATGTCCATCCATTAAGTGGAGCCTCGACACCTGTCACTCAGCCAAACGCCGTTACAAACTTAACTTTTATCATATAATGCCAAACAAGTACATACTGCGGGTGTATTTACGCTGTACTTCATGATTTACTTTTCGCAGTTTCTCCTATGCGAATAGATGTGCTCTCGCTTGGCATTGTGACAATGACATTGCGGACGAATGCTGGTTTCTGTATTTCTACCTTACGTTCTTTCTTTCTTTCTTTCTTTCTTTCTTTCTTTCTTTCTTTCTTTCTTTCTTTCCTGAATCATACCAAACTACATGGTTATGTAATTTTTTGAAACTTATTTTTGAATTCAAGAGATTTGAAAACAGCAGCAACATTCGATGGCTCTTCAATATGGAAGTATTCTAGTTGTGTGAATAGAATATTCCAATTACACGTTCAAGGATGGTATACCTAATGAATTTGTTGAAAAAATATAAATCTATAAAACTGGGGGTACTTCACTTCGAAAATAAAAACCTTCAATTTGCTTACACACATATTTTGAGATTGTGATAGAGGATCATTAATTGTCTACTTCTAATTTTGTGTAATACAAAACGGCTTACAATCAAAACACTTAAAACAATTAATTAATACTAATTTTAAATAAAATTCTGGGCAGAGCTGGTGTCCGTGAAATACAGACAAAACAACAGAAGAAAAATTCTTAAATTGTACATAAAACATAGGCTATTAATCTTATATCACTTATTTTATACAACATTTTCTTTTGAATAATCAAAACCGAAGACGGATTTTACAGTTAGGCCTACAGAGATTACAACTGAGCACAAGGTTCCCGGTTAGCTCAACACTATAGTTCATGCCTACAGAGCAAGCGGTTTCGGGTTCGTATCCTGGTAGGGATTTCCCCTTTTCATGCCTATTTCCGGGATGATTAAAGTAGCATATTTGTCTTTAAATTTAGACAATTGCTGTCTTAATTGTTTCAGTCATTTTATTATGAAATAAGATGTAATAATTTTTCAATCATGATTTTGGGAAAACTGATTGGGCATGGATGAAGTCATAAAAATCCCTGGTGGTTCTGTTCCTTCCGCATCCTCTAGAGCGGGTGTTGCGTATATAATGGAGCAGTGCTATAAGATGAGAGTCGGTCGTGGAGGTCTAGAGGTAATGTCCCCACCTCTAGACCCGAAGGTTGCGGGATCAAACCCGGCCGTCGAATTTCCTGGGCACGGAGTCCTCCAATAGGATTTTAAGCTGGGGGGGGGGGGAGGCGTGTGGTAGATTACTGCACGTAAAAGAACTTTAAGTCTAAATTAGAGCCTCTGGAAAAAATTCCTCTGCCCTTTCACTTAGTTGTCAGGGGGAAGGGTTGCGAGGCGATGGGCTTACCACCTGTCACTCTGCTCGCTATCGGGAAATAAGCGTAAGAATATTGCAGTAGGTTACATAAATCTCCATTTGGAAGCTCTATGCTTTACCACTGGGAGAAATATATAATATGTTGATATAATACGAGAAGAAGGAGAACAATGAAATATTCGGAAATAACTTTCTTTTCCACATTAAGAAACCTGCTTCTTCAAGGCCTTCGGCAGGCTGTAGGCTATTTAAAACTGCCAATTACTAAGTTATTTTAAATCTTGTTACCACTTTCAGGATAAATTTTAAAATGATTATATCTATAAATAATATCGACAGCATTCTTTATATCTATATAAAAAGAACACCTTCTTTACATGAGGGCCTATGATGTTTCACACAAAGAAACTGTATCAGGTTGTATCAATTATCAGAAAGAATACCAAAATGTTCAGTCGCAAGTAACTTTAAGGGATCTCGTAAGTATATTCTAGAAACAGCAGAATATTCTTTCTGTTGAATACCCAAGTATTTCCGCATGCAACATCAACGTCGCGGCCCTGTAAGGCCCGGACCGCATGGGTCGCTTAGACGTCCGTAAAACTGAGGAAGAAAAGAAACGACAAGATTAACCGTCTTACTTCATAGGTTATACTTTATTTGATTATGATACTTTTTACAGCCTTTTATTACCTCGGCAATAGTAATAGGATATTCTAGGTTATTGTGCTATACTCCTATAGTAACGAAAGTCCATGACAGGATTTGAATGCTGGATCCCTTTGCTTGATTACTTAATCAGTTACTTTGAAAAATATTTTTAAATACTCAGTGAAACAGGTTTTCTTTTAATATAGGCCTATATATTATTTTAATGGCACCAGCATCATTAACGTTACTACCCACCAAAATAATTTATAGAGGTTAGAATAATATTATTATAAAATGTTAGATAACTGAAAATATAATTAAAAATACTCGAGCATAAATGTTACTTCCTATTTCGAATACAGTTATCATTCTATTCATTATATTTCATACTCTAAATCTGCTTTTTGTGCATTTGGAGTAGAGTTCCTTCGTTTTAGTGATAATTAAGGCAAAAAGTCTAGCGCTAATTTCCCAAATTGTAAGGAAAAAATGATTCATGAATGCATGTAATGTATTTCATGTAGCCAGCGTAGCATAGTGGTTAGCGTAGCTGACTACGGATCCGCGGGTCTGTGTTCGGTCCTCGAACTCCTCGCATTTTTCTGGACCTGGGAGGTCAGGAACGGGGTGCACTCAGCTTCGTGACACAAACTGAGGAGCTACTTGATAGTTCAGTAAAGCCCTCAACAATGATCGTGGGATTGGGTGTGCTGGCCTTATGTCCCCAATCATGCCATTTGCCTATAGTACCGGTAGATGAAGAATCGATCAAATGGCAGGTCTAGTCTCTCAAAGGGGTGTAGCGCCAGGAAATTAGTTTAGGTATTCATGAAGTCAACTGCGATAAGATTAGAAAGTATTACAATTAGAGGCTATCGGAAATATTTGAATTTGTACAAATTATTATACTGGATTTTAGAATCATGTCATAATGACCAATATTTAGTATTAATAACATATAGATTCTAGGCTGTGTATTACTTTTATCTTCAATAAGGTTTCATAGTAGTTGGCACGGATATCGAAAACCTTTCGGTTCGTGCAATTTTAATCTCCTTGATTTTTCATCAATCGTGACATGAAACTGTAAAGGATTTATCCGAGTACTACCTGTAAAGTTAGGTAAAGTGGTAAAGTGTTCCCTATTACAGGCCATTGAGGGTTCCAGGAGGCTGAGGCTCCCGGATTTATAGACAGTCGGCACATGAAGGTGGTAAGGTTGTCAGCCTTACGCACCGGCCGCCTTTACCCCCAGGATTGCTCCCGGTACTCATTTCTGTTAGAGGCTGAGTCGACCCCAGGGCCATAGTGCCACCAGAAGGATTAGGCCATTTGAAAAACTCCAATGACCTCATCGGGAATCGAACCCGCGACCTTCCGGTTTGTAGCGCAGTGCCTCGACCACTACGCTACGGCGTACCCCACCTGGTTAGAAGCCCGGGGAAGTATTCTAAATTAGAGTTTTCTGTCATACACACCAGGCCGCAGAATAATTGTCTTTGTCATCTCACTGACCACATAGGGCTTTGAACTTGCGATCCCTTCCTTTGAGCACAGGAGCTCAACTAACTGAACTATATCTGTGGCTTGGTTCTAAAAGGGCCAATGTCAATTTCTTGCAAAAATGAGATCTATGCAGTATTGAGCTCGGCTAGTCTTTATCTTTCGTATAATAAAAGTACCAATATCTGTTGCTATTAACAGACATAATACAGAAACCTTAGGGGCCAATGTCGGAAGTTCTCAGCAAAAAGTGTTATTTTTGCAAAGACTTCAAAGTCACTTATCTCAAAAGCAAGTTTATAACGGTCATACAATTATGCCATTCAAGAAAACGTACTTTACTTCGCACACAAACAATACCAATTTGAATTCTTTTAACATACTGCAAATAAAGCTTACGTGAACAAGAACGGAATACGTTTAATAGTAGAGGATGTAGTGGAAAAGTGCCGCAAGTAACATGCAAGTAGTGCGACAAACGCCCGGCAGATTGCACATGTTGCTCTTCTTTTCAGACAGATCGAATATTGTGTGACGCCATCATGGATTTTGCAACCAGTTGCTTCGTACTAGAGCGCCTCTCAGCGGCAGTAGAATGCAACTGCGTCGCCGTCGTTGTTCGTTTGTTTGTTGAACTCGTTTTATTGACCGGTTTTCCACGTACACTACACATTCAACTGTTTTTTTTATCTTTCTGCATTTCATATTCCACTCTCTCTCTCTGCTACAGTAAAGCTTTCAGTAATGTATATCATCTTTTCCTGTATGATCTTTTCCTTCCTCCCTTTCTCTCTCTTACTGCCTTCTAGACTCCTATAATTTTTAGAAATTAGCCTCGGCTTGGAAAAGTACACTAGGGATTATTATAAGTTGGAGGCCATAGAAGGCTCTGGAAAAGACATACACAGTCGAGAATACAAATTTTCTTCATTATATTTCTACGGTCTCTTTCCCTCGTGTACAGAATCCTTACGCGCTGCCAACTTAAGTTTTATCAAACTCCGAATAAGCATTTCAGACTCCGTAACCAAGTTGTTCTCGCAGCTGTAAAGGAGAAAACACTTCGACTTCGCTCTCAGTAAATCCTTACACCTTCCAGTGAGCTTCCAGAAAGCAGACCTTCATCTCGACTAAAATTATAATAAATATCATATAACTACCGTATAGCTACAGTATATTGGAATGTACTTCATTGCAGACATTTTCCTGTAATTGAATTATGATTAACAATAACAATAATAGCAGTAGTAATAATAATAATAATAATAATAATAATAATAATAATAATTTATGACTAGTGTGAAATATTTTTTACGAGTGTAAGTTTAGACTCTTTGAAGACTTAGGGTGCTAATTTTTAATAATGAGTAGAAAGAAAAACGTACTATACATTGCTAATTATTGTGAATTACTTACTTACTTACCCAATGGCAATAGACAATTCCTCAGCAAGCTAAGGGAATATTATCTATTTTATGGAACCCGAAGTTTCATTTCCGCGCTTACCTGAGCCCGCCATTCAACCCTATTCTGTGCTAATTTCATCTAAATCCTACTTCCCTTAAATCTATTCTAATATTGTCCTCCAATCTACGTCTAGGTCTTCCACGTGGCCTTTTCTCTTCGGGTAAAATACTTTTGAGATATGTCTTTCCTCCCCATGTGTGCAACATGTCCAGCCCATTTCATCCTTCGCGATTTAATTACTATATCTGGTGAAGAGTAAAGGTCGTGAAGCTCGTCGTTAAACTATTTTCTCCAGTTTCCATTTTCATCTCTCTTAGGCCCATACATTTTCCTAAGCACCCTGTTTTCAAACACTCTCAGACTATGTTCTTCCCAAAGAGTTAGCGACCATGTCGCACATCCATATAATACAACTGGCAGGACAATTGTATTATAACTCTTTATTTGTCGATTTCCGGACAGAAGACAAGAAGATAAGAGTTTCTGAACTTCATAAAAACAAGCATGTCCTAATTTGAGTCTACACTTAACTTCTGCCGTAATATTATTTGTGTCTGTAATTATTGCTTCCAAATATTTGAATTTTTCACTTGTTCGAACGATTTACCGGCTATTCTAATATTTAGTGGAGCATTATTTTGATGTACCATGACAATATACTTAGTTTTTTCTGTATTAATTTCCAATCCAAAGAATTATTGTAAATTACCGTACTAAATTCTAAATAGAAGTGAACGTCTATTGTTTTAAAGAAGTCAGATTTTTCTGAGTCATAAATAGAAGTTATTTTTCCATTGTTGGCCGTCAACTAAACATTAAGAAGAAAATATATCTTAACGGTAATAATATTCCCTAGAACTATCTTTTATGAAGAAATTTTGTTTCTGACGATATCTCGCAGTTTCGAAGATGCACTGCCGAAAGACCACCTCCTAGGTTACCGTATATCGAGATTTTCTTATGACAAAACAAAGGCGAGACGTGTCTATAAAGAGGTATCATTAGAGTCTCTGTGAACTTATCTACTGTGGTAAATTCAAAGCTCCCTTCATTCCTTATTTGCAAAAGTTCTTTTAGAATTATAATAATTACTTCAAATACAGTATCAGCCTACCGCATATTTTATATACAGTAATATGCAATTCAGCGTAAGATTTGTAGATTCTAATTTTCATTTTGCCATCACAACAAACCGATGGAATAGTGCTCACATGCGTTAACGAAAGCTTAGAATTTTGAGTTAAATGTGTTAAATGGAAACTTGAAAGCTCCTGAGGCATAATTTCATTCTTTACATACGTGACAAGTGAAAAACAGAAGCTTGATATATTTCTGCAGGGATACAATGTAGCAATAACTTTATCTGGGTGCATATTAGTGAATATTAGATGGATTTACCAATAACTTTAGAATTGTACTTTACACATATGTGAACTAAGACATAAGCAGTAAGCATTGACAGAAATTAAGAATTATTATATGCCAATTGTACAAATTTGTGAGATCTCAGGTTTTCCCGGAGCCGTGGAGGATTAACGGTTTCTTGGGTTTTTCGCCGAGTGGTATAATTATTTAATAATAGGTTTAATAATATACATACATCAAAAATAGGCAGGGAAGGACGAAGTTTCCTTGCTGGGAAGGAGTTCAACGTGAACAAAGTTATATGAGTTAAAGTAGTAAATTTATTTAAATTAAATAGATAATAGAATAATTTAATAATAATAATAACAACAATAATATAATATTAACAATGAATGGTAACAGAAAATTTGTATGAGCACAAATTAACAATACAATACATAAATTTAAGATGTGAATGCAAGTAATAGGAAACAGAGAACAGGTTGATGAACATGTTTGTAATTGTAATTTGTGAAAAATTAATATATATCTTGTGTAATTATACCATCCATAAATAAGAGTTTAAGCTTGCAATAATGAATAGTTCAATTTAATTTAAATTAGGTAACATTAAACAGGTGGAAAGTACAAATAATTTGAAATTTAATTGATATTAAATTGAGAATATATATATATATATACAGGTAGGTAAAAAAAGCGGACCGACTCTTGTACCTGATTTCAGAGCCTTGTGATACGTAAATAAAGGCAAGAGATGTAACGGAAACGTTTGTTTTCACAAGCAATGCAAATTACGTGAAATTATTTCTCAAGTCAAGCAATTTATTGGCTGTAGAACAAATTTCAGTACTTTCCCTGCTGTCTCGTGAATGCCGCTACTGTTACTGAGTATTTGAATGATTGTTTATAAACGTTAGACACCGTATTGATACTATTATTATTGTAACTGACGTGTATACCCATTTTATGCATACGAAAATGTACAAAATGCTGTACTCTACTCTACTCTACTCGTGGCATTTCCTATGTTAAACTGTAATATTTGGAACAAATATTTTTTAAGCCGTAATTTGATTCACCAATACATTACTTTAAACTTACTGGTTACACTCATCGCGACCAATTCGTCCAGAAAATTTGCACAAATCCTTAATTTACTCTCTTCATAGTTGACTATTTAAGAAAAAATTACAAGAAATTATGTCTAGGAGAGATAACATAGAGTTTTCGCGCTGTATCCAGTAAAACCTAATTATCTTCCCAACATTATTGATCAGTGGTATGTCTCACGTAAATGCAAAGACAGGGACCGTAATTCTGCAGTTTGAAATGAGTAAAGAATCCTTTAAAGTTGCTGAAAATTGGATCCCCTTTCATGTAAGCAACTCACCCTCTCTTTTTTGTTTTACAAAAGTGAAGAAGGGTTCCTTTTTCCGTATCCCCTTCCATTACAAGAATAGAACGCGTTTAAACCCTTTGAACCTTTGCTCATCTGCAGTCTTTTTTTTTTTTGTAAAGGGTATAGGAAAGGGGATGTCGCGAAGTATTTAAATGAAGCAACTGAGCCGACCACAAGCTAGGGGTTGGTTTTGGGTAGTGTGAAGGAGCTGGTGTAGTATTACATGTCTTTGAGTTTGTGAGGTTAACCACAGTAATGGCGGCGAGGCTCGAAGCCTTGTACCTTCCTTTCCAGCAGAAGAAATAAACTCCTTTATAACCAAGAAAATCTCTTCAAGAGATAATCACATAATTTGCAGTGCCCTAGCATGAATGGTTCAATTTTCTTGCTGGAGCAACACAAACAAATAGATACCTGCCATTAAAATTAGGATGTAACAACACTCTACGGTATTCTGTGGAAAATGGATATACTCTTGAAGCTTCAGTTGTATGTGTAAGTTCTTTCTTTAGTAATTTTTTTATTCTGTTTGCCGTGTTTTCCATCTTTTTTCCCTTCATACGAACACCAGTCCCCGAGGCGGGACTCGAACCCACAGCTTCCTTCTTCATGGTTCCAAGGTAACGTGCCGTGACCACCGCGGCTAAGGAGACCTACTATAAAATTTTCAGTTTTATAAAAATATTTTGGCAGCCATTAACCCGGGTATGCTAGCACCAAAGCACACTCACTAGAGTTGAGCTAACCGAGGACCTTCTTCGATGCAGCACCTGAAGCCCACAGGAAAACATACAGTACCCGTAAGAAGTTTACTTTCAAACAACTGTAGTTATGTTGTACGTCTGAACATAAATACGCTAGCTCAATTGCTAGCTTACGTAACAGAAATCACAAATTAAGTTCGCATAGAAAATAATCCTTGAATTTTAATACTCTTTATTGGTGTTACTATAATTGAAATAGTTTTTGAGAATAGTCTATTTAGTAAAAATTCTCTGTTTTGTAATACACGGAATCTTTCCGATTTAATGCTCAGTGGTTTATGTTTGTAAGGGAATACATAACCGGTCCGCCACGCCCACTCCTCAGCCCTCCTTCTATCCTTTTTTGGCGTTGGAGGATACGCAGCAGTGGCTAACAGCCCGCTGAATGTTTGCCTTAGGCTATTCTTCTCTTTCCTTCTCTCCTGAACCTGAAACCTCCCTTTGTTCATAGGTTAAAGTTTGAGTTACAGACTTTTGCCATCAAACCAATACGAGTCAGACTGATTCAGGGGCTGGTGTTGACATTCGTTGTGGGTCATGACTTCTAGCCACTCAAGTTAAATGTTCTCATACTCCACCCATTCCACCGCTCACCAAGGCCTGAGCGTTGATCATAAAATAATGCACGTGCTCGGATATGAACTCGAACAAATAAAATGTTGCCTCATCCAGGGCTAATGTTTAATATAGATGATAAAAAGAGACACTGCTAACTTTAAATAAAGAAAGCACGAGATGAAACCAGAATAATTGGTAAGTTTCCGTTCACTCGATTTTGCATAAAATTCGAACGTCTTACATTATGAATAACATCTTATTTTTTTTACATATGCATATTGCTAGCACTACAGTCCCTATAGTACAAGCGGTTTTGGAGTTATATCCAATACCTTTACTTTCCGCGTTGGAAATGTGCTTGCTTAGAAATTTTCTTAGCTGTCAGTGTTCTTAGCAAATTGGAACCATATACAGCACAGATTAAAATGGCACCACATTAAATAACAATTACCCAACACGCCTGCGTGTGTCGTGGTTAGCGTCGCTGGCTATGTATCCACAGGCCGTGGTTCGATCTCCGGTAAATCTTCGCATTTTTCTGGGTTAGGAATATCATGAACGGTGTGCATTCATCCTCGTGATACAAAGTGAGGAACTATTTTTTTTTTTTAAATATATCAGCAGCTCTGGTCACGGAAACCAACGTTAATAGCCGTATCTGCATGCTGGCCAGATGCTCCACAGTCCTGCCATCTGCCTATGGTAGATGACTCAGCGGTCGGATGGCTGGCCCTCGTATAGCCACGGAGTTCAGTTTTGCGATAATATTCTACATTTAAAATTACATGATGATTGTCTATCACAACGAGCGGCTGTTGTAAATTGAAGCTATAATTCATGCAACTTTACTAGACAAAAATATGAATATTAGAGTACCCCTTTATTGAAGTGTCTGAATTTCCCACATACTATTGGTTGTTTTTGGTTGGGGTGGGTGTAGAGGGGTGCTGGCATCACGTTACATGCCTCTGGGTGTGTGAGGTAAACCACAGTAATGGCGTCGAGGCTCGAAGCCTAGTACCTTCCAGTCGTGTTGGCTTTGTGCGGATCAATTTTCCCTGTATCTGTATGTCTGTGTGTATTTGGCTGTGTGCATGTGCGTATGTGTGTATGTCTCAAGCTTCATTTCCTACTGCACATTCCGCTCACTGCAACTAGATCGTTACTGTTGTTTCCTTTCCATGGCTACCTCCGTTTATGAAATGCAATACCATGTTGCAGAATTCTGTGCTTTTAGTGTAGCGTAACTATTCCCAAATACATGTCTGCTCCCTGGTATTTACATTTAACATCTCAGTTTCGAGTACCATTGCATATGAGATCTCTTCAAGCCTGTTCAAATGTCCTTTAACAATTGAAACTAACACTCAATTTAGCCTTTTTTTTTTTACTAGTATTTTTCAAATTTGTAACACATTGTCAGAATATAGGATGGAAGTAGTAGGTGAAGATTAAAGGTGCAGTAGAAAACAGTAAAATAGGTGTGAAATGTATCTCGCATTTATAATTAAGTCCATAGTTAGGGATAATTAGGTCATATGTCTCCTCAGAATGACTACAGGTCTCTGCCACATAACCCTCAACATGAGAATGTTTTGGTTGCATTTTTTGATGGTGGGGATTTTCCGTAAGAGTTGCGTGCAGTTGATCCCAATCTTCGCACATCTAAAAGTAACGTAACGTGTTTTCAAAATAAAACAAAATATACCACTTATGTTGTATTAATACCTAAATTGGTTATGACTTCCTTCTTGAATTATCAGACAATCCTTATAGGCTTATGGGAACTTTCCTCTTTTAATAATAATCCTAGTTCTAACTATGGGGAAACTCTACTACTATGGGGAAACTCTACTACTATGGGGAAACTCTACTGGAGCAAAAGCAATTTTCCGATGTCAGAAAAAAGCTATACGTAGTATGCTAGGTATCAGTAATAGAGAATCTTGTAGACCCTATTTCACTGAATTTGGTATACTCACACTTCCATGCATCTTCATTCTACAGAACTTAATTTTTATCAAGGAAAATTTAAATACATATAATTTAAGAAGCACACAACACTCATATAATACTAGATACCAAAATTTAATTGATGTAAATTTCACTAGATTGAGGAAAACACAGCAAAGTTATGTATACATTGGAGTCAAATTGTTTAACAAACTCCCTATCAGAGCTCGATACATACCGTTAAAACAATTTAAGAATGTTTTGATTAAATGGCTAAAAAAGAAATGCTTTTATTCAACTGAAGAAATGTTAGTGCTTAATATAAATGACTTAGAATTTTAAACATGTTAAATATGGTAGATAAGCCCACTGTGATTTTACTGACTCTATTCATTTTGATTTTATTTTTGTCTTATGGTTTGACTAAATTTATTTTACTAAATGTATTTATCTTGGTTTTTACTTCGTTTTATGAAAATGAAGTTTGAATTAGCAACTAAGATCTTTTATACCTATGTAATAAATGGACTTTGTCAATACAATGTATATATTGTTGGACGACAATAAAAAGATTATTGATTATTGATTGATTATGTTTGTCTTTCAGTTTTACGTAATGGTGTATGTTACCGTCTATGATGCATGTTCACAAAAAAGTACAAGCCTTTATTATGCCTTGATCAATTGCCATTGTAAATATTTAGATAGGTAATTCTGATAATTTATTCCCTTTAACTATTGAGAAAATTATATTTATCGAAAGATGTTTTTCTGCCTATCTGTCTGTAAAATAAAAGGAAGAGTGATGTTTTTGTTGTAAATAGGGGTGTTAAGTATCGATGTGACCTGAAATATGATTAGTGTACATTATTCTTCAAAATGGGACAATTAATTTCAGTGTAAATTATTTTAAAAATCTTTAGAAGTAATGTCCAGTAGGCCTATGCACAATGTAATTTTTTCATCAAAGCTTACGGTCTAATGCTTATCCCCTTTTTTAGTGATTCAAACTTAAAAAAATATCACTAAAATGTCTCTTCCAATAAGCGAGTTTGAAATTGTGGAAACGTCGCAGACTCACATTCAGGGAGTTACAGGTTTAAATTTCGTGCCCAGAAAATGAGATGAAGTTTTAGAAGTTTCTTCGCACTTAGAAGCGTTTACCTCTTTCTATTTTACCTTGAATTGTATATAATATACGGTATATATTTAAATATAAAAAAATAGGTCGGGATGACTATTCAATGTCCGTGCACTGTAGGCTAATTAATTCAGGAATAAATAAATAAATAAATAAATAAAGCATTTTCCTCGTAGACCTGGGATTTTAAGGCAAATGCCTATTTTGTTCCTTATGAAATAACATGCAAATGTTTAAATCTGTAGACGTTTCATGATAAATCCCTTACATTTATAGAGTTTTATAGTGCCCTAAAATGCCTATTTGGACCTTTAGAGCCTATTTTACTATTTTATTGCCTAAATGCCTATTTTGTTCATTTAAAATAAAATTCAACTTTTGTAATTTTTACAATCTTATAATGGACATCCCTCAATGAAAAGCAGAACAGCAGAGGTAGATTTTTCACAGAAAATTGATTATTCCAAACAATTGTCGCTAAAGGAATGCTGACTGACTGGGGAGGGGGAGGATTAAGGGGAAGGACTAGTGTGTCAAGTCACCAGTGAAAGAACATCTGTTTAAGTGAACATAGTTCGTGATGACTAATTTTGCAGTTAATTATTTTAAGAATAGGTAGCCTATACCACGTTTCTTGCAGTAAAAAAGAGACCATGTTACAGTTTAAGTGTATATTGTAATATTTTAAAGTCTATTTTCTATCCATTTACAAGTTTTTAAAGCATATTTTAAGTGCCTATTTCCTCTTTTAAAAGCCTATTTACTTGTTTTAAAAGCCTATTTTAGGTGCCTAAAACTATTTTTTTTGGAGCCTAAAATCCCAGGTCTACTTATAACACAAGCTCACTCTTGGTACGTGTTGTTTGTAATGCCTCCAAGTGTGTACCACACATTATAACTTAACGCACTTTTTAAATGCAAAGTGAAAAGTAACATGGTGTGAGTGAATATATAATTAGGTGTGTGCGTATTTGAGTAAATTTATTCCCATCGAGATATTGAGTTGCATGTTAACATGAATGCTCCAGTATTATACACCCAGCCTCGTAAAACTTAATAATACCGGCAGCACTACAACTGATCGCTATATGCGATAATATTTTATTCAATCTTGTCCAGTCCCTATTGCTTCCTCCCATTTTAATACAGTGTTCTGCGAAGAACGATTTTCTTAAAATTTTCTGGCAGTAATAATCAAATATGCCAAGTGCCAAGGTACGAGGCAGAATCAAATGAAAAAATTATTTTTTTCCACTATTTTTCTCCAGGAAAAATGTTTGATTGTACATTATTTTTCTACATAGTCCCCTCCCAGTTCAATGCACTTATGCCATCAGATAGGAAGTGCTTCGATACCGCATGAGAAAAATTATTCTGGTTGACACTTTAGGCACTCATGCACCGCCGATTGGATGTCTTCAACAGACTTGAACTTCTGCCCTCCAAGGAGCTCCTTTAATGGACAAAAGATGTGGATCTGATGTATATAAGTGTATATAAGAGCGGAAACTCTCGAGCAGTAATCCTCGTTGGGTGCAAAATTGTTTTCTCGTTAATAAGTTTAAGCGTTTTCTTTCAAACTCCATACCTGAAAAATCATTTTCGAGGAAGTAATGCGGTCCTCGGGCCGTATGTTGCAAATCCTGGGTCTGTCTATACTATCTATAGCATAATACTGACAAGTTAGATCCACATGAAATGAAAATATTTTTAAGATGACCCACATTTATAATTCATCTGAAAGTGATGCTGCGCTGGTTTTGATATTTCTAGTTGTACATGTACAACAATTTTGATTAGGGCCTATTCTTTTTAGAGTTGCAAGTAATAAAATATAAAAATGTTTTTGGAGTTTAGCCTGGTGAGATAAAAGAGAGTATATAGGCCTACCGTATGTAACTGCAGGCGTTGACCCTGTTTCTAGTGGAAGGAAAGCTGGAATTCCCCACCCCAGCCCTACACTTTGTTTACATCGCAGTGGGGATGCGATGTCCTTCCAAATGGATGCTTTTTGTTAATTTTAAACAACACATTATCATTTTAATTAAAATCGCCAGTAAATATAATTACTTTGGTAAAGAGTGTCAAGTCACAGTTGATTGCACACGGGTATGAACTGCTAATCGAATATTATAAACATCCACCAAGGCACTAGTATTTTCCTGCCTTTGGAAATGTTTTCAATATTAATAATTAGAGGATGCTAATCTAGCATGGTTACTAAATCCCTATATTAAGGACATCGTGAATTTTTTACGAGTCTTTACCTAAATGGAGATTTTAGATTTTTATATGAATTATGAAAACTTGTTTGAGGAAATACGTTTTGTAGAATCTATGAGGAACTGTATTGTATTCCTGCATTTTTGTTCTTTCCGAGTGTTGTTATCAAAAGTATCACAAAAGTGCATTACTGAAACATATAACACGTAACGTCTGTTGTGTCGCGTAAAATTTGTTTAATGTGTAGAAGTTAAAATTACAAATAAAACTAGAGAATGCAGTGTTCTGAAGTAGAATAATACATGAACCAGCAAGATTAAAAAGAAAGTTGTTAACACGTTAACGAATAATGCCATAGAATTTATCACAATTGTTTTAAAGTACCTCCACAGTTGTATGAACTTTAGTATATATTCTCATATATTATAATTATTAAAACTTCCAGTTAATATAACTATTTTATGAATATGAAAGATGTAATTAGCTGTTCATTTTTATTTCTATGAAACTAATTCGCTTTTATATTTCTAGGAAGTTAAGTTCCTCCTTGACTTCATGTTATTTACAGCAATTAAGAATTCTTAGTCCACCGCTGTGGCGTAGGGGATGCGTTCGCTTGTCTCACGCAGCGGGCCCGGGTTCGAATTCTGGTTACCTAGGTGGGGTTTTTCCTCACCTGTGAGACAAATGTCGGGTAACTTTAGACTTTTGTGGTCCCCAGATATCATCTGGGCGTCATTATCATCTTCATCCCATCCTCGCCTTGTTTGGAGTGAGTGTGTGTGTGTGAATGGTGTGTCTCGTCCTATGTGTTCATGTTGTCTCGGCGGTGACCCCGGCATTGGGCTGATAACTCTTCCGGGGAGGCCCTCCATGTCCTTGTCTGGTCAAAAAAGTATGTATGTGATCCATAGATAATCCCTCTCCCCACAGGTCGCGCCCTATAAGGCCCGGGCGGCTTGGGTCGCTTAAATCCTAAAAGGGAGCGGTAAAACTAAGACAAAGAAAGAAAGATTTCTTATGTAAAATAATTTACTTCCCTAAATTATAATACCGTTCACCGAAAGTAAGCACATACTTTTTTTTATATTTGAAGTTGTACGTGTTCACGTAGGGCCCGGATTTTTAGGTTCTTATAGGTTAGATTCTCTCTGTCTATAGCTTAATCATACCTTGCACAGTCGATGGACAAGTGAAGTACAAAGAGCTATTCCGGAATTGAACCTCGGACACTAGCCCAAACAAAATAACAATGTAAACATACGGTAACAGTTTGTTGCATTCTAAGCTATAAGAACCTAAAAATCCGGGCCTTAGACTGATCACGGTTAGGATTTTCAGGTGCGCAATTTTTTAAAGGATGAATTAGAGCTCCTATGAAGGAAGCCACAATATGAAAGTCTCTAGTTACAATGGAGGCAATTTTCAAGCACCTTTCTCCCCTTAAAGGCTCTTAGCCCCTATTTCTCAAGAATTGCCTTTAATCCCTCTTTTTAAATTTATTGCAGCTTTTTAGCAACTTATGGCTTTTGAAGTTTTATTGTTTTTATTTTATAATATTTTGATTACATTATAATATATAATATTTTGAAGTAAATTTCAATTAACTTTTTGTCAGTTTGCAGTGAATGTGGGGATAGTGAATACATTTGTTTTCAGCAAACGCGAGATTGAAGGCACACCTACCACAATTAAAAACAATTATTAAATTTTACCTTTTTCTCATTAATTTCACTGGAACTTGTCACTAGCCTACTATTCGTGAATGTAAGTTTGTTACATAATGAGTTTAGTAGCACCATTTGGCCCCTAGTTTGCCATATTTTTAGCAACCTTCCCTTTATTTTTCCATGTGGAAATTTTACCTAAAAATCCTAACCCTGTTCATGACTCCACCGTAATGAAAATTTCTCATGTACTACACAAACGCATTAACCACTCTTTCTATTTGATATCCCATACGATGTTTCCTGTAAAAAGGGAAAAGTTTGATACGTTCTATTTCCATAGAACAGATAGTCCATTATAAAAAAAACATTGTTTCTGTTAATCCAATGTACTTTGCATTTTTAAGCGCATAGAAAGTGCACGTAGTCTAAACTTATATTATTTACATAACTAATGTTGTATAGTTAGCCTTTAGCCTCTATGTAACTTGCATTATTCATGTATGACATGGTTTTGTAAAGGGCTGCGTTTTTAAAATCCTGTAATAGGTGCACTCAAAATATGTGTATGCCCCAACAGCAGCAGTGTTGTCAACTTGTCGGACAACGCTCGGTACTTGCTCCAACCTTGTTATTGTTGTATTTTAAAAAGAGAGCAGTCTGCTGCTTTTATTATCAACATAAAACAAAATTAGATACATAGCGCTTGTAGAAACTACGGCTATAAAAACACTATGTAGTAAAAACGTGAGTGCTCTGTTCTGTTGTACGTAGCTTGCAGTGAAATTGCAAGAGATTTTTTTGTTGAAGACCCGACTTCACACTCTGTTTGTTGGCAGACTGACAATTGATTTTTTTGTTTAATTTTTATCTCCGCTTAACCCAGCACTGTACTATTATATTATTTTACATTCGAGCTAAGAGATTGTATGATGATATGGACGATTTGATAACGATATCTGGAATTTCTTTCACTAGAAGAGCGCCACAGATACATTTGTCAAACATTTGGCCGCCAACATGGCTGAGTGGTTAGACCGCTCGCCTGCCACCTCTGGGACCCGGGATCGGATCTCGGTGGATCTATAAGGCATTTGTGGTGGACAAAATGGCGGGGCAGGTTTCTCGGGGTGCTCCTGTTTCCCCTGTCATATAACATTCCACCGTTGCTCCGTTCACCATCATATGGCCATTTGGTTCAAACAAGATAATTATTCAAATTTATGGTAAAGGTTCCACCTATATACTAGTAGTTTGTTTGAACACCATATATGCTTGAATCCGATTAAGATTGTTAGGAATTATTTTTATCTTATTTTTATCTTTTATATATATGGTGTTCAAACAAACTACTAGTATATAGGTGGAACCTTTACCATAAATTTGAATTATACTATACTAGTTGAGATTATCTAAGCTTCATAATGAAGTTTATTAATAAAGATAATTATTGTTTGTCAAATATTTGATTCTAAAGAAAAAGGCCGTCATGTCTTAACACTCGACCACTGCGTCGTCGTCACCTTATTTCTACACCCCAGAAATAACAAGGAGGAGGACTCACAGGTACATAACTTAAAATTTCTGTTTATTTATCGTTTTAGTATTTGAATAAAATCAAGGCAATAGAAAAAATAAAAGTTTGGCATTAACCCAGTTGTCGGGCCGTGGAGGAAGATGGAGTGTAAGGTTTCAATTCTTAATAAAATCTGACTATGCAGTGACCTCACAAATCTACCTGTCCTGGTACCTGGTTTATGAATTTCAAGAAGAGGCTGGCTTCTAACTTTCTCTTATTTTCGTGTATGAATGTTTGTTTCATGTCCTGTCAAGAGTCGGTCAATTTGACCACAGCGCGACCATTAGCAGAGACTTGAAACTGCTTCCCCTGGTAAAAGAAATCATATTTTGAGAGGGGGCTGATTTGCAATATGAATAGACATAGCCTACTGGCCGATGTGTGTTTGTGAATGAGAGAGAGAAAGTGAGAGGAAGTGTTAGAAAGTGAGAGAGAGAGAGAGAGATGCTTACTCTTAATTGTCTTTCAAATTTTCTCTAGCGAACAATAAGAATGAGCAATTTGTAATTTCCATACGAAAGAAAAGTACAGCAATGAAATCGTCCAGGTTTCTTTTGAAACTTGTAGTCCATAACTATATTTCAATATCTGAATTCAATAAAATCACATTTCGAATTTTAATCCTAAAACACAGCGTTCTCTCCTTAAAAAAACAAGCACACATAGACATTCCATATTTATGCTTGCGTACTACGAATTAAGGGCCTTATTACATGCTTTATGGCTTTAAAAAATCGATTGAAAGTACTGCTGGGTTTCGCAGGTCACTGATTGGGAACGACTAGGTCAGGCTATACGTTACAGTACATTGAGCAGGCTAGTGAACCGAGTAAGGACGGAGCTCGTATATTCCTGATTGCAGGTTTTGAAGTAGGGACTCTTCTTTGCTAGGTTTTTATATCGCGAATGTCTGGTCTGGGATTTGTATGGAAATGAGAGCAGAAATAACAATCAGAGACCACTCACTCTTTCTAGCAGGGAATATTGATTTACTGAAGTCAGCAAATTTAAAATTCAACTTGTCATCCACTGGCAAAACATTCCAACTTTAACCCAGTTCCAGAAGAAAGCTTTCTGCGTGAATAGAACCCATAACCAACTTACTGTCATGCTAACTAGTAGGTATTATTATTTCTGTATTCAATTACAAATTCCATTGACGAATGTAGGCCTACCGTATACATTCGTAGGCTGTATTATATATATAATATTATATACAGAATAGGCCTACAACGAGATGTGTCATTCAATCCAATATGAGAAAAATAGTTTTATGCACTAAATATGTCAAATGTTTCAAGTAAGTTAAGGGATGGTAAGAATAGACTATCTATAATTATTATAGCAATAGGTGTACTTTAGATACTCTATTCTGATCTAACACCGACATGGATGTTGAGCAGTTTGAATTTATAATGGTCAATGACCAGCACTTAATAACATTTAAAGTAATAAAGCAAAAACTTATGGTTAATTTAATATATACGTGTTTTTTAATTTTAATTTGTATGGATAACCTTAGACGTTTACACACACATAATTGGGCCTATACTGTATATATTTATATATACATATATATACAGTATAGGCCCAATTATGTGTGTATGTATATATATAAGTAAAGTGTTCCCTATACAGACCATGGAGGCCCAGAGGGTTCCAGGAGGTTGAGGCTCCCAGATTTTTAAACAATCGGCACATGAAGGCCGCCTTTACCCCCCGGGATTGTCCTGGTACTCATTTCTGTTAGAGGCTGAGTCGACCCCAGGGCCATAGTGCCACCAGAAGGATTAGGCCAATTGAAAAACTCCAACGACCTCATCGGGGATCGTACCCTCGACCTTCCGGTATGTAGCGCAGCGCCTCAACCACTACGCTATGGCGTACCCATAAAAATAAATAAATAAATATATATATATATATACTGACCCAGTGGTTGGCGTTGCTGGCAATTGATTAAGGGATTTGGAAACTAGGTTTCGATTTCCAACGCCTCCGGATAATTTTAAGATAGGGAGGTGTGGGAAGGGGATTTAATAGTATGAAAGTTGATCATGAAATTCGTTAATAATGGTATAGCTTAATTATTGAGAAAATTATTAGTAGGGTAATTAGCAAATATTTTTTTTATTTTGTGTTAGAGATTGAGTGATAATTCATTTAGGTAAAAATTCTACGACAATTGGTGAGCTCCTTTATGAATAATTAGCGACTTAAGCCCAGAATACGACCGTTCACGGGAATGGAAATAAGCATCCCGCTGCCACCCAAAACTGCCATCTGGCAATGAAATCGAAAGACAGAGGAAGACGATGCAGACGTCGGATATATGCCCTAATCTTATACCCGCTGTCACACTAAGGAGTTCAAAATTATATTATAGGCCTATATTAGGAAATTTAAAACTCATTTTTCGTATAAAATTACATCATGTTTAAAACTGACATAGACAAGTGCCTGGTTAATTTGTAAAAGTTATTTAGTAAAATAGCTAGGAGATTATACATTCCATGCATTCTCAGGAACGCTGAGAATGGAAACAACGTGTGTTACCGAAAGCATAGGCAGTCCTGAGTCCTTGAGGATGGCAGCCGTGTACGTTTCCGAAAGCGTTTATCTTGGGTGATTGCCGGAGAATTTTTAATTAAAACTAAATATCTGGTGAATGTTTTTCTTAATGTACTTGTTCTTCTGCAATTATTATATATTGAAGTAAATAAATTGAAAACTAATGTTGAAGTTGGCAGTGCATTTGTAAGCAAACAGGAAATGGTCTGCAGGAAGTGGCCACGGTCTATGGAGTTAACGCAAATATTGATTTAATGAAGCGAGAGGACGAAGAAACAGTTCAAGTGCAAATTGGTAGCCATGCAAACTCGCGCTCCGACATTAACTTTAACTTTATCATGTTATTAATAGAATTTAAGCGCTGTGGGATTATTTTTCGAGGATATAATTGCCGTTCTACTCCTAAAGTCTGTATATACAGCTGTAGCTATTCTTTAAAAAAATGTTTGGCAGTTGGAAATTTATTCCAATAACAGTCTTCTTGCTTAAGTACTCGTATTATAATAAAGGTGGTGAGTCCATGATTCCTACAACCACAGACGCCTAAATCAGTGATGCTCAACCAATAGATGATCTCCAAAATTATCTTACTTATACAAATCCTACGGTGTGATGTAACTTCCAAAGTCAAAACCTAAAATTGCATTACACAGCACCCTGCTTCGAATAAATTCAGGATGTTTCTTTATTTAAGACTTTTACTTATTCTTTAATTACTTATTCCAGTGGCAAATGACAATTTCATATAATTTTTAGTTATTACACACTTTACAATAAACTTTGTGCTTCTCAGTACCTTTCGTATTCCGTGGGTTTGGAAAGTGTTGGACATTAGTGACTTTTATCCACAGAGACTGCAGAGGGGATTTGCCATACGATGAGAAAGGTATTTTCCTGCGATGAGATGAAAGGTACTGACTGCCTCGTTCGTTGGGCAGTTCCGTATTGTCTTATTTTTGCCTTTCTTGGGGTATAGCGTATAGATAATTTGATTCTGGAATTTGTCAAGTTGTGGGATATTAAACCTTCGAGAGTATCGAGCGGCACCCACTGTATAATATGCCAATTCTCACAAGATAATTTTACTGCAAGTGGACAGATTTTTCGCAAAAAATATTTGCAAAATACTCGTAACACTACATGAAAGTAGCTTTAATTTGATAAGTAACACATTTAAAAATTAGATAATATAGATTCTGAATTTTACTTTAAAGTAGTTGATTATACCTTCTAAATCATATTTCGCTTAAAATGAGAAAGTTATTGCAAATTGCATTTATTTTCCTTAAAACTGAGATCGTACTTTAAACAGCGATTAAATTTAAAATTAATAACTTGAAGATAAAAATATATTCTTTTAAATTGAATTAAAATTTGAAATGAAAATGTTAGCTATACTGATTTAATATCAAAGCACATAGTACGGTTACCGAGATCCAACCTTTAGAATATATCAGTTTTAAGGAAAATAATCGATTTGAAAAAAAATACTAATTGGAAACTGATTGATTTTTACCAAACTTTATATTATTGATATGCTTTTCGGTATGTTTGTGCTTCGTTATTCAAATACTTCCCCAGTTTCAGCGATACTAACAATAATATTAACACCAACAGTAGTAATTAGTTACTATATGTATGTACTACTTTTAAATTCGTAATTTTCGTTACCAGCAATATTTACAATGTGATGCATTGTCACCCTAAGCAGTGAGTTGTTTATATACGTGAGAGCATTATAGTTGAATGCCCAATATATACTGTACAGTTATTTTCGTGCCATGTTTCACGAGTATAATGTGCCGCACAAATTGAATCCATAAAACTAATGATCACGACACTGACAGTATCTCAGCTAAATTAATTTCCGTCACACGATGTTAATGCGATGCCAATAAAAGTATTAAACATTTTACAGTTTGTAGCGAAAACTGAAACAGGGTACAGTCTGATGAATTTAATAACGTGGTGACAAACATTTCACGTTGTTTTGGAAATAATTCAGTGATCTGTAGCTGAAATGTGCATGTTGTAAAAAAATTGGTAAAATTATGAACAAACAAACAAAATCAATTTTTGTAACTAATAGCACGTGTTTTCTAGATGGATATTTTTGTTATCGTAAATATTTTTTGTTGGTTACTGCCTATTTAAATGAATGGCCTACTTTTCTTCTTTGTTTGTATTCTAGGTACTATAAGTATACTTTGGTCAGAGTCTTTTGAGACAGTGGAATGGGTAGACATTGTCCTAGTAAGTCTGTCTCACTCTTATGTAGACACGAGTAATGTGTATGTATGTCTGTCTCACTCTAACACCTTACTGATATATACTTAAGAGTGAGAAAGACTTGCTGGTTTACTTTAGAAACGGTTCTAGAACATACAATATCAACCTATCCACGTTTCCCAAAAGACTCTGACCAAATTATAGAGAATATATGATTTTTCAGCATTAATACGTGTTTCGAGATCGCTTGAAGTCAAAATAATATTTTATAGATCATTTATTTGCGTGGCAGTGTCGGTTTATCTCTGGGTAGCTCGAGAACGAAAATGCATATCAAAAGGAAATTTTAAATTTAGTTAAGAATTTTCATAGGAAGTGATTTGAGAGATACAGAGGGATTTATTTTACTCTTGCTACCATATTGCGTTACAAATTTTGTTTTTCACAATTTTGTCGAAAAATTTAATCAAATTCGCACTGTAACTGCTTGTACTATTTTTACAAATTTAAATATGAAAATTTTCCAAAGACAGTATAATGAACAACGGGTGCAAGATTATGTAGATGGTACTGGATGAAATGAAATTTATCTTTATCAGAAACCAAGCGTCTCACATCGACAAGCTTAAGAAGCAGTATTAATTTTTAACCACGGCTGTACAGTGACGTAATTAAAATTCAGGCAGAATTTTCTACATCGAAATAAGTCGATAATAATTATTTACATCAGTTATGTGTCAGGATGTAAGGAGAATTAATGTTATATAAGCACATAATTTGGTAGTTTTCAGATCCCTAGAAATGTATTGGGACTTGAAGAATTTATGTTTAACAAAAGTATATAATAGTTTTAGGTTCAGTAGGCCTAACAGCTTTAAATGCGATTTCATATTTTCATATTATGTAAGATAGTTGTGTAACATGTTTGTTACTATCGTATCACTTTCGCTACCCGATTACTTTAGTGTCTCACTTTATTCTTTCCAATATGATTCTTTTAGTATAACTATTGTCACCGTTATAATTATATCGAAGACATAACTAATGAAGTACACAATAGATATTTCGCTTGTAATATTGCTGAAGATGTCGAAGTTATGTGGAAAGTTTGATCTTAACTTACGCGAGGGTTTACAAGGGTTGGTTCTCGTGCAGGCCTACACTTGCTGATTGAAATCGATAATACATGCAGGGGTGGGTGTGTTTATATTTTCCAGTATGATGGTATATAGTCACGCCTATGCTATGTTAACTTTCCTATCTAGTTCGCCAATCCATGCTATTATAAACCCAGTCCTGCTTAACATTATTACTGATTCTGATTGCATTTAGATAACACAAACCAAAATATTGATATAATATCAATTTATAAGTTTTAGTTGCAGCTTAAGATAAAACCGCTGGAAATTATATTGCGGAATAAACTAGTGAAATTATAATGTTCGAGAATAGATTATTTAAGTTGCACCATTGGGACAATAATTCATTTCCGTATACTACTGAAACTAAAGCTTAGAGCGTAAAATAATGCAAGCCATTTGCATAGAAATATGCAGAGTTGCCATATTATGTCACTTGTTTCGCGGAAAATAAGCGATTATGTAGCTCAAGAACATGTCTGCAAAATATTAATATCTGCATTTTGTTCCCATGTTACGAATTTTGAAAATTTTCGTCAACTTATATTTCTGTCAGGTAGGCTAATAATACTCTGGCTAGGAATAATATTGTACGTAGGTGTACAATCTCAATACAGATGTTATTAATTAGCCACAAATATTTTCTGTTCTAGTTCAGTATTTAGGTTTTAAGGAAGGAGTTGAAACTAAAATTTTACCTAATATTGTGGCCATGAAAATAAATTCTAATACTTTATCGGATATTTTATGACGTATTTCAGAATATGGTATAGAATGGACTGTCGGTTAGATGAATAACGTCTGGTTTACATTATTGTAAAATTATGGCAGCCCTATTTACTCGTATAATAACTTATGTATGCTTCTAGTTTGTATATGAATATGTTTCTACTATGTAAATGAATATGGTTTGTTCTGTTATTTGTACAGAATACTATTAATTTCTCATCAACCCTTAAATATGTAATGGATATTATATGATACAGTTGTTTATCTTAAATTTGCAATAAAATGACTGATAATAAATAGGAAGGAAAACTTAAATTTAATGTAATTTTACAGAATGAGGTACGATAATCAAGCAACGACTAGTCATTGTGTTACAGTTTTCTTTGCAGTCTGCCATGATTGAGTCTCGCTTTAAGGGTTAAATACAATTTTGCAGGTTTATTTAGCAAAACCCATAAGGAAGCTGCTAACATTACAAAGCATGATAGGAACTGAAATAATATTTAATATATCTTAAGTTAAGTTAAGTGTGAACACCTTGGATAAAACTTATATTGTCACATTATCACGTGACTTTCTGTTCCCTACGAAACGTTATTTTCATTCCATTCCTTTATTTCATAGCTAACAATTCCGCTCATGAATTGGGCCCAAACCTTTCACTGATTTACGAAAGGTGGCTGGCTTATAACTGTTATTCCGACAAGTTCTACAATAGGAAAGTCATTCGTTAAAAATTATGGGTCTCCTTTACAAGTAGTTATTGTTAAGAAATTAACTGAAATAACTTTCATTTCGAGAGGACACGACTTACTTTTTTTGTTTTGTTAAATTGGCAGTAAGGATAAGAAAAAGGAGTCGGATTATGTCACATCCTGTGTAGTTATCTAATTCGCATATAAACATTCGTTTTTACGTAATTTTTTATCTACAGATGAACTCAGGTAGACAAGCACGTGGATTTTTTCCTTCTGAAAATTGATTTATTGGGCTCAGTGTGTTTCAAACTCTGTAGACATTAATTTCCTATCCTCGTGAAATTCAACTCTTCTTTTAACAAAAGTTGTCTAGTATGGCAAGAGAGTGTAATAGAGGAGATAAGAAAATGGTAAGCTAAGGGATGTAAATGCGTCGTAATTAATTGCAGTAATTTACAGTGTGGTCCGTTTCCTTCATTGCTGCTTCTTTTTCTTAATCTTTCCGTTTGTATCTCACTTTTTTCTATTTAGTATTTTTTAGTTTTTTAGCCTCATTCTTTATTGCTCCTAACTGAAGGTAATTTTCTTACGCAAAGAAATGATTCATCACTCTCTTTAAAATGTCATGAAACTATATAACAAATTACAAAATATAAATTTCATAAACTTGTTATAAGTAATGTCATTAGTGAGGTTCATCATTTGTTATTTTTTGAGCACTATTCAAATATACACCTGTCATACCAACTTTCCAGGCGCATAACTTTAAGGAGAGTTCTTAATGTGAATCAGCGATAAAAATACACAAAGCTTATTCCAAAATAATAACTTTGTTATAGAAAATTTAACCAACCTCTTGAAAACTCACCTGTTCACTTGAGTTATGAGTAGATGTTTCTTACGAAGTGAGAAGATTCCATAACTTGATACTGACGTATGAATGGATGCATTTATTTTTTATTTAATAATGTTAAAATAATGCGTCTATGAGAAACAAAAGATAAACGACTGAATAGGCATGATTGCCATATGCGAAAGGTTCACGAGGCCGAACCTCACTGGAGCTACTTTTCCCTCGTACTTTTCCTACTAAACATTAAATTGGAAAAAATGTATTCGTGAACGTTGCAATATTCTCATAAACAGTAAATATTGCGGTATGGTCATTTTGCAATAGGGCAATGATAAGGAATAAAGTATAGACAGTATTGGTTGAGACTCTTCCTTAATAGGTATCTAATGATATATGTTTCGTATATCCCGTGATAACAGTGCATTATAGAGAAAATTCCACTGGTATCTTCTCGTGAAGCATATAGCATATAGAAACGGTAAATCTTCTGCTGAATGACATCGTGAACAACGTTGTTCTTTCAGTTGATATTGCCCACAATGCATTCCCCGATAACACAGTAAACGTAATTTGAATATGACAGTATATCATAGAATGGGCGGAAGCTACCCCATACAACAGCCCGGGAAGATAGACAGTAAATAAGCCACAAATTATCTTCCAAATTGACTAAAATCCAATAACAGAATTCAAACTGCATGACAATTGCATTGACTATAAATTTATGTAGATGTACAGAGGTACGGTGAAATATCTCTTTACTTTTAACCAACTGCAATTTTGCCATAAAACGTGATCTAGCTTTGTGGTTTTAGATGTATGCTGGAGACAATTTCTAACTTTTAAGTCCTCCAGAACATAATCGTAATTTTCTGAAGGCATATTCGTGAAAAGAGTTTAGAGAGAGATTCAATGAACAAGGAATGATTCATACTTTACCAACGCCCTTCCCTACAGAGAGAAATGGAACAATTCTCATATTATTTACAGCCCCTAAAACATCACCAGTGGTTATGTCACAGTATTACCCTATAGATTATATCTGCATTCATTACGAATGTAGCCTCGTGATTTATAGGACACACTATATTCATAGGGCTTTAGTTATGATATCGTAATTCTGCATATATTGTTATTTAAAGTGCAATTGTTTTACGTCTGGACGTATGCCAAGGCTGCCTGTGTAGAATGTAATTTATAATTTTATATAAATCTCTTGCTACCTAATGTAGGCTATGTATTGAAATATATTATTACTGCACTAGGGTATATAACCTATATTTTCAGCGGTATGTTATATCTCATGATAGCTATGGATTATGCAATTGAACTTAACTTTTCCAACCTTTCCACTGCTTCTGACGTAGGCCTATAAGTGTGTCACTTCGAACAATTGCTTAAGAGGATATCTAATAGTAATGCTTCATGTAAAATGTGAAGATTTTTATCCACGTATTAGGTCTATTACCTTTGTTTAAGACGCATATCTAAGAGTAATGCTTTATGTAAAATATGAAGACTTTTATCCACGTATTAGGTGTATTACCTTTGGAAGCCAGCTATCCTACTGAATGGTTTAAAATTGATTTTCAAGTTAGAGCCCACTAATGGTTTCTATTGATAATTGTTTATATACTCACAACAAATTCAGCTCTGAAAGGGTTAATTACATTATGGTATCATTATTATGGCCAGTTTTCTAGAAAAACGTTAGAGTTGACAGGTGTATCACAGGTTGTTTCAATACTCTGTGAGATATCAATAAGTCTTCGAGGCTATGAGGTGCATTTGGACAATCTTCTAGCAGTTCATCTACGATCAAAATTTCAGATCTCTCAGTGCCCTGAATTTAGCGGACGATTCCATGTCCTTGGAATCACACACGGACAGCCACATAAAGACAGACGAACACTTCATTTTGTTACATAGATACACTGGAAGGCTATTTTTGCACCTTGTTGGCATTCGCTTGAACAATTTTTAATATCTAAACCTGTGTTATAATAACAATATTTAAACTTTCTCTGTCGAACAATATAGAGTAGAACTTACATATTCTAGTGTTATACCAGAATACGGTATTATTTTGGGATATTTCCCTTAAGCTAAAAGCAAACACAAAAACATGTAGAATACCGGTGTATGTTAAATGGAAATTATCAATTTGTGTTTATGCAGTTGGTGGGCCTTGTTTGCATGTGGAAATGAAGGATAAACAAGAGCCAGGCGGGGTACGACACATATACAAGGCAGTGATATTTGTTAGAATACCCGTGCACGTGTCTTCGCTGTTGCATAGGCCTATGTGTTTTGATTAAATAAAATCCACCCGCTTTTTCAATACCTGCATTCCCTAATCCTGTTCTACCGTACGTTCCCTCTACAGTACGTTCCCTGTCAAACACAGTAACTACCTGTGCTATTGAAATCCTTTCTCGTTTTAACAATTCACCGATTTTCTTTTCTACTGCTGTGTAATTTATTTTTACAATAATTATCGTTCATTTCCATATGCAGTACTCTGTAATGGGCTACGCATAAAAAACAGCGAGAACTATTATACTTTTGTCGATATAAAGTGCACGAAAATAATGCTGAAAACACATTCAAAGCGCATAGTTGGAAGAACACAACATTATCATTTTGAAAATCGTCCATTCCTATTCGTTACAATATCCATCTCTTGTAGTTATTTCAAGGCATGTTAAAAAAAAGAATAAGGATTATTTTCTAAGAAACTCCTTCCTCCATTCCCGATATATAGACGTTTTATGTAATTAAAGACCCGAAAGTTAATGCTCTGTCAGAAGACGAACTTATGCATGCAGTTAAGCTGTAAAATTTGTAAACTATGCTCCGGGACCATTAAAGTATGCTCTATAATTGGAGAAATTTTAATTTTTACGTTGTCTTGTTAGCTGAATTAGGTTAAATTATAGATTTCAACAAAAATATACAAACTAAACTAAAATCCGTGGCAGATGGCAGATGGCAGGATTGGGGGCATGTGGTCAGCATGCCGACACCCACGGCCGTTAATGGAGGTTTTCATGACCGGAGCAGCTACTTCTCTATCAAGTAGCTCCTCAATTTGAATCACGAGGCTTAGTGCACCTCTACAAGATCTCCCTACCTCAGAAAATTCCGAGGAGGTACCAGGGATCGAACCTGGGCCGACGGATATGTAGACAGTGACGCTAACCACAAGACAGTTGTATAAACTACATTACAAAGCTTTTTAAAATACAAGGTCGATGCAACAGATTTTAGTAACGTGAAAACTACTTCTACTAAACATCAATTTAATATTTTAAACTAAGCTGTTCAATTAGGTTATGTCGGTTATTGTACAGTCGGTCCTCATAAGATTCACTATACTGCATGTGGTCGACTTGAACTCAAACTAATAAGAGACTGACTCATCAAGGACTGTTGATAAAGAAACTTAATACCAACTTTAAATAAAGAAAAACACTAGATGAAACCAGAAGCATTGGAAAGTTTCCGTGCACTCGGGTGTACATTCCTAGTAAAAAACTGCTGGATGGAATTTTCGTCGAACTGAAGTGAATAGGAAAGCGATGAACTGTTCCGATATCTTGTTCGTAAACCTTCTTCTTCTTTTTCTTTTGTATAGGCCCTTGCCTGTTTGTCTTCACGCTGATTCTGAAGGGAAAGGCAGACACCCTTCTTTCCACCGTTTTTGGGTCGACCTCTTTCTCTTTTGCCTAGTGTTTCATATCCCGTGCAGCTTTTATTAATCTTCTTTCTTCTGCTCGATCTACTTGGGCATTCCACTCTTTTCTTCTGATTTTTACAAATTTTGTAATTCTTCTATTCCACATTCTTGTCTTACTGACTCATTTCTTACTGTAATTTAGTTTTCCTAATTAGTGCGTTCATTTCTGCTGTTTTCATTTACTGTCTGTAAAGTTAATTATTAACTGTCTGGTTAATTGACTGTTTTCAATAACTGTGTGTAAACCAAGGGTTTTTTATATGAAGATTGGGTTAACGGAAAGGCTAAAGTGTCAATGAGAGAAGAACTTTGAAATGAGGATACAATAGGATACAAATAACACGCCTAGAGCACTCAGTCACATGTGTATGTGCGTACAGTACAGTAATGCGATTTGAAAAGATGGATGTTGTAATGGGAAATCAATAGAGGCGAGGGAATATCTGATTTAAATGAGGTAATGGTGATGAGCACACTCGATCGTGCTTGATTGTAGATTTAGCTTCAATTTGCGCTGTTACAAAGCCATTAGCAGCCTAGTGTCAAATCAAGCATCGATATATTAATAATAACACCCTGCCTCCTGCAGAGCTCCGGGCTGTGTTACCGATAAGAAAATACGGTCGGCCGCCCATAATAACACATGAACTTGGTGAGTTCAACACTTGTGTCAAGTATTTGGTAACTATTTCGTAGTCACCTGCCATCGTATTCTCGTTGTTTTCGTAGGACTTTTATGTTAACCCTTATTTAAGAACATCTCCTAATACCCTTTTATGAGGAATATTGTTTTGCAAAAATTAACTTCATATTCTTTCTAAAATAATTCAATACTGTATCATACATTTATTTATACAATTAGAGACAGTTTAGAGTTAAAAGATATTTATATAAAATGTCGCCACGGCTATAATGTCTAATTAAAGCTAGTTTGTTTCATGCGTACGTTTTTTGGGCTTATACCAAAATAGAGTACACCATGAAGAAGAGAAAAAATTTCAAATAACTTTAAAAAAAAATCATCAATAATTTAACAAATTGGGTAGGCATGCCATACTTTAAAAGGACGTTAATTACTTTTAAAAAACATATCAATGAAACATACCAATCAAAATAAATTTTAGAATCACAAAACATTCGAATACAAAGTGAAACAACAAAAGAATATAACTATAATTGCACATACAAATTGATTTGAATGATTCCCTTGAAGACTTGAAAGAGCGCAGATCTCATCCTTGTTTGTTGTCTTGTATAAAGGTTCATCTTTATTTTTTATGTTCTCATGAAAAGAATCTAGTTTACAGTTAGTTCTTATGACAATTCCATCTATAGGCCTAATGGCTTCCATGAAGAACAGCTGTCATGTTTGTTCCATATGAGAACTAATTGCACAGGTAGATGTACAGAAACCGTGCGTTAGCAGGAGTATCCGCCTAGAAGACGGGTGATTTTTACTTACGCTATAAGGAATGTGTCAGGCGGCGTAGTTCCTACCAAATAATTAGGTGTTACCGTGATAATCATATGAGCGAACATGCGATGTAATCACATGGAAGACTAATACTTAAATGGTACTCTTTGAGTAGATGAGCCCGAAAGAAGAATAACCTGCACTCTGATAGCAAAAGACAAAACCTTATCCGTCCGTCTGTGAGACGGATGTTCCGCTCTAGGTGTTAATATCGTTATCAAAACATAATAGGCTGGAAATAGCTAATGTTTTTAGTTTTATGTTTAATAAAATATTAGTTGCTCATGCCTCTAAATTAATTATTAGTAACATATAAACATCTCTGCTGCTATCTTCTGGGAGAATGAGCTGGATTAGGAAAAACTGTTTTTATATAGGAAAAGATTGGGTATACTAGAACGGGTGGTGGGATATAGCTGCCGAAAGCTTAGACCTAACCTCCAACTCACCCGGTTGGAAGCCCGAGAAACAACAATACATTCTCAACACCGGCTAGTCTCAAGTCACACATATAAACATATTACTTATTGTAATACAAATTAATTCATCACTAATAGGATTTTTTTTTACGTATTAATTAAAATTTCTATAAAAAATAAAAATTATAAATCAACGTGATATTTGCCTAGGTATAAAAACGTTATGTGCAAATGCCCTCTCTAAACCTTCAAGTAATTTTTCCTTTTTATCGACTTTTGACCACGATTGATATACTTAAGCGATGCTCTTCTTACCCATTTTCTATGGCAATCTAGCAAGGCCACCTTCAATTAATTTCACAATTGAATTAGATCTATATGGAAACAACCTTACCACCTTCACGTGCCGAATGTTTAAAATATGGGAGCCTCAACCTCTGGGCCTCCATGGCCTGTATAGGGAACACACTATATGGAAACAACAGTTGAAATATAATGTATTGCAAGAAAATATGATAGAGAAAGACAGACAGAGACAGGGAGAAAGTTAAAGTGAGTCAGAGTCGAAGTTAAAGTAAGAAAGAAATAAAGTAAGAAAGGAAGAAAGAGTGAATGAGTGAGATAAATAAAGCTAGAGGAAAGGAAACATCTTTATACGGTGGCAGTCTATTATAGCATGTCCAAGGTTCAGCATTAACTTTTTATTCCTCGTGTTCTCTACGAATATTATGAAGTGTCAAATATCACAATAATAAAGGTACAACTTCCTACACCGGTTGAAATAAAATACACACTTCACCCCTCCCATGTCTACCCTACTGTACGAACTTGTTTCTTTTTGAGTTATTACTGCAAACAGGAAAAGATCGATGCAGACAAATTATAACTACTTTTTCCACCCTTGCTCAAGCCACCAACCCTTATAACGGATACGTGTTAAAATGTTCCCCATTTAGAACTGGGAACAATATTGTTCCAGCTACAGGGGAGACGGTAGGAAGTGAGCACTATTTCTTTTTATGTACTACACACAATATGTACAAATATCGACACGAGGTGAAATTTACTGCATTGTATGTATTCTAAGACATTGCCCTGCTTTCAGACAAATGAAGACACAAGCACTTTTTACTAGTCTTGTACCTACCATTTAGAGAAGGAATGAATGCTGCTTAGGCTTTCGGAAACTCAATCCTGATATTAGCAGTCGTATATAATAAGCTTTTGTTTATCTTTACTATGTAATTGTTATCATTTTCAATAGCAATAATAATGTTGATAATAATAATAATAATAATAATAATAATAATAATAATAATAATAATAATAATAATAATAATAATAATAATAATAATAATAATAATAATAATAATAACAACAACAACAAACCGAGCGAGATGGCCGAGATGGTAACGTCTTGGACTCGCATTCGGGAGGTCCCAGGTTCTAATCCCGTGGTCGACCAATTTGACATGTGTTTTTTAATGGTTTCCCCAGTCTTAAAGGCAAATGCCAAATTGGATATTTACATACCATGAATCAACCTCACCATTTTATCTTGTATCACATCCATTTAAATTAATATCAGTTGAAATTTACTCCATTAAAATATACCGACAATAGAAACCATTGACAAGCAATAGTTCCATTGGCCTTACCCTACTGTGCAGACACAGATCCCGAACCCCTGATATAGCTTCAAAGCTAAAAGGAGTATAAACACAGCTGGAAAAAAAATAACAATAGGATTAATAATATTTTGAGTCTGGACCATGTTACATGGTCATCTCGCTCTGAAAATGCAATTCTGAGGGGAGGGGGTAAAGGTAGCCGGGTAAAAGGGCTAACAACGTTTATATGCCGAAAATCTAAATGTCTAGGTGCTTCATCCTCCTAGAATGTGCCGGGTCGGTATTGGTAACACTTTACTATATATAACATCATTCCTAAATTGCACAGTAGAATTATTAAGTTCGAAAAACAAATTTTGTAGAGATTATTTCTTTGTTTGCATTCTTATGAAAACAATTTCTAGTTATTCCAGTGAAGTAATTTAGGGTATGTAATCCAAATTATCTAAAGTTTGTCTTTCTTTCCATTCTAGGTAAGTGGAGTCTGTGTTGTGAATATGGATACTTACATTTAAATCCAGTGGTTCTGCTGTGTTCTAAGTGAGTGTACACGTCATATTTATGTTGTAGTGAATGCATATTTTGGTTTTTTGTTGCTGCATGTTATTAATTTTATTATTATAAATAAGTTAAAGCTTCTTCTTCTTCTTATTATTATTATTATTATAAATAAGTTAAAGTTTATTCTTATTATTATTGTTATAGCATTGTGGTGATGTTTCAAATACAGTATTATCTATTCCGGTTCTTCTAATGAAATGAATGACTAGCCTAAAATTCCGTTAAGGGCAATAACCTCCTCAAAGTGGGTGAGGTGTACATGTATCACATGGTGAGCAATCCATGTAGGCCTACTTAGTTTTTTCACGTGGTTCGCCTTCTGCACCGTTTATGTTATTGTCCATTTAATTAACTTTATACGCACCGCTTTCGGTCACTGATGACTATTGTCTTCGTCTTTCCGTTTCTGTTTGATCATTGTCATCTCACGTGATTTTTCAAGAGATCAGCCATTCTCTCTCTCTCTCTCTCTCTCTCTCTTGGACTTACACGGGTCTTTTTCCTATGCTGAGGTCCCAAATTGTGACTTTCTCTGTCACCTACGGTCCCTAAGTCTTGTAACATGGCCGCCCCACTTCCATTTGATGTTGGTGGCTTGCATCGATGAGCCGTTAACTGCTATATTTTGAAGTGCTTTGTAATGTTATCCTATTCCTCAATTATATGCCAAGGATATTTCTGAAAAATTTTCTTTGGCGAGCGTTTTCTCCAACAGAATAAACTTTAGGGACCAGAACGCCTTCCATGCGAGAGAAATTATTATTATTATTATTTCTTTCCCTGTCTTCTGGTGAAAGGAGTTGACGAGCAGCTGTCAAAATCGTCACAGGACATTCTTAGATTTTGATTGGCTGGGGTCACTAGCTGATTGGTGCGGTAAAAATGAAGAACATGGGTTGAGCTTTCGGCAAACTTTTGCTCCTAACGAAAGGAAGACGCCTGGCCTACAATGAGTAACTGGACTATAATTATTGAAAATCTTTGAGATGTGTGTAAAGTTGCCCTATCTAAAAAAAGTTTGTTATATTGTATAGTAAGTTTAGATTTAAATGTTCAGCTTGTGTTTTTTAACATTCTTTTATACACAGGCCCTGTGATATATTTTGCCGTTATACTTTTGTAATAACGATAATAATGTAAACTAATGATAAAAAATTAAAATACTTCCTCCAGAAATAATTGCTTAAGCAAAGATACCAATTCATATGAAATACTTTACTTAAGAGTTTATAAAGTTATTAACAGAAAATACAATACTGTTTTGAAATAGAACATATCATTAGAATTATTTGAATTAGTTAGGGAACGAGATGGTGTATTAAGAATTATTAAATGGGTGTACCAAATATTTAACTTAAAGAGAAACAGATCTGTTTAGTTAGGTAAAGTTTGTATTCTCTAAAGATTGCAGCTCGTAATGAAAACGTTTATGTTTCATTGACAATTTTCTTGGTTTTACATCTAATGATTTGTGTAGGCAGAAGGGTTTTATTGCCAGTTACATGAAAATAATAGCAAAATCATTAGTCGAGAAAGTAGTTATACTATAGATACTTTTCATTGCACATGTTGCCGATTGAATGAACAATTACGATCTTCCTCAATGAACTCTTTTCCAAAGGAAGAGTTATTAGGCTAAGTTCATACACCTTCTTTACTCCAAACTCTAAGTTAATTATTTATAATACTCTCTAACGGTGATCGATGTTTCTGTAATCCGAATGACCTATAGCTCCAATACACTTTTATGAAATAGGGATGCTATCCTGGATTAAAACTGCTATTACAACTAATAGGTAATTTGAAGAAGGTACAGATAGCACTCGATGCTTAAATTAAAGACTGGAAAGGTGAATTCAAACTGAAAATTTCAATGCCATAGCCGGGATTAGAACCAGGCTGCTCTTAAGAACTGAATTACCATAGCAACATTCTGGTAAAACATTAAATTCTCCAACTGACTCACACATCCCACTTTAAGACTGAGTCCAGAAATTTATGTCTATGTTTATATGTGTATATGAATGCTTTTAAGTTTCTTTCAGGGACGTAACAGAAAGCATTTGAACAACTTCCTAACTATAACCTTACGTGAAGAGAGTGTTTTTGCGATTATTTCTAATATGGCTCTAATTGCCCTATTTTGTTTAAATTTTCTACTCTGACTGAAAGAAAGGTTTAACGTAGAACATTTTTCATTTTAAATGTTATCTATGCAATACTTTTAAGCGGCTCATCTTTTCTACAAATTTAATATTTTAGTCTTGCTGAGGAACAATAGTATGTTTTGCATGGGTCGCAGTGAATACCCACAAAATCGTAAGTGGTAAACATTTTTGGGAGATACGGGACATGTGAAAATGTCTGTGAAACTTTTCATGCAGACCTTAATTGTGATTTTACAATCACAACCTTCATGTACTCAAATGTTTAGAAGGGATGAAGGAATACGTAAAACCACACAGTAAATAATGTCTTATTAGAAAAAGAAAAAAAAGTACATTGGAGAAAGAAAGAAGAAAGGTGAAGAATGAATATATTTTATGTGGTCGGATCACAAGATTTGATTACTTGAAGAATGTTTTACAGAAATAATATATCAAGTACTTTATATATTTGTTTATTTATTTAATTTAATCGAAGTTTCGACAAATAGTATTTTCGCATATCTTTCACAGTGTTATAATTTTGATCTGTAACTTTTGACAATGTTATAATTTTAAACGATGAACAAAGATAAGAGATTCAACCAGACAAGCCTGTATTAAAGTCCTAAATTTGCGTTGACAAGAAGGGATGGAAACTTTTGTCTTTGTAGTGATACACATAATTTATCATTCTAAGAATACACATTTCATATTGTAGGAATTCTCATACCAAAATCCTACAAACCGCAACTTTGTAAGGAATTCACCTAATACACTTTCCATGACGCTGTGTTACTTTCGCAATATTGGCCGCTAACTCGGTGTAATGTAAAAATTCGCATTGCCCATTCTTAGTGTACATTAATGAATATGAAAGGACATCACTTTCTTCATTACTCGGTATCGCAATATTAATTGATACACTATTTCTGCTCTCAAGAAAAAGATTATTTTCTGTTCTGTTCATTTCTATTTTATACTGTAAACAAAAATTAAATGGGATTTCCATAACTTCCTCTTCATACCTTTAATTGAGAACACATAAAATCTAATCTTTCGAATCAAATAATATGAATTTTAGGTTCCGTATACTACGTATTTTTGAAGCAGCGTTCAGGAGAAGTTCCAAAAATAAAATAACTTAAAGAAAACTTTCAAATTATAAAAATAAAGAATATTTTACAAATGTTTGCTAAAAAGTGCAAAAAAAACTTTCAGTTAACTGATTACTGCAGATAATTTCCATTTACATACTTCTTTTCAGTAGTCCTTTTTCACAGCGCTCTGTTTAGCATTGTTGACGTTGGCATGATGTCAGAATTGGATTAGTATGTATAAGATGAATGTAGTTAGTATGCATAGTGGTGACAAGGTTCGAACTGAGGTCCTGTCGCCAGCAGAATTGGATCAATACCACACATTACTCTCATTGCACAGGTCATGCCCGGCAGAGCTGCTACACTTCATTAATGACGGCTGTGTTGGTTGCCACACAATCCTCCGCTATTAGGGCTACCTCTAATTGCCATACCTGCAAATACTATGTCAGGTTTTAGTGTTTCTAGCTTATTTCATGAAGAGTCGGAGTCGTGTGTGGAAAGGTTTTGTTAAACCAGGTTATAATTATACAGCCATAATTATGTAGTAATTCCATCTCCAAACAGAGGTTTTCCAGTCTGGTTTACTTGGTTTATAACCACTGGGAGAAAATTTCTGTTGTGCTGGAATCAATGGATGATCGAAGTGTGGAGAGTGATTTTCTAAACTATTTAATTTCGCACACTTAATTGAAAAATAACCAGCTTTTTAAGTTCAACATTTTATTTTAATATCTCAGTTTGTTTTTCAGACATCAAATAATTTTATCGATTTTTTTATTCAAAATTGAAGTCCATTTCCTCCGACAGATATTAAAATATGAACCTGAATTTTTATGTGGAATTCTCTGATGCGTGCTTTACAAATTTACTGAAGGGTTTTTAGGCATTTTTGTCAATATTTCACCCTTAAGAAGTTTTGAAAACTGACTTATGATTATACCGTTTTTTTTAAAGAACTAAGGCCTATACAAACAATCTTATATTACATTTTACTACACACATTGTAAAGTACATTTTGAAAAATTTTCACATCCATATCTTTGTTATGAGGTACGCCGTAGCGTAGTGGTTGAGGTGCTGCGCTGAGGTCCTTGGAGTTTTTCAATTGGCCTAATCCTTCTGGTGGCACTATGGCCCTGGGGTCGACTCAGCCTCTAACAGAAATGAGTACCTGGGGGTAAAGGCGGTCGGTGCGTAAGGCTGACAACCTTACCACCTTCACGTGCCGAATGTCCAAAATCTGGGAGCCTGAACCTCCTGGAACCCTCTGGGCCTCCAAGGCCTTTATAGGGATCACTTTAATTTACTATATCTTTGTTATTTTGGGAGAAGATAGATTTTGAATGCGGTAAAATAAAATGCAAATTTGAATCGAGAAAACAGGCGATTAAAATTTGCAAGCACTAGCAGCTAGAAGCGCACGGTGGTTTAAAAGTGGTGTCAGCAGCACCTGTTCCATCCGTCCAAATGGCATAATATTTTTGACAGGTATATTTTAGGGCAGCGTTTCTCAACCTTTTTGAACCCGAGGACCTCTAAAATGTATAAAAAAAAAATTACGGACCCCTTATTTTACATCCCATTTTGAAAAGAAGGCCTATATTCTTAACATTTGGGGTATTAATTATGGGTCATTATAACGAAATATGTGAAAAATTGTACTTCTTTACTTTCCACTTGCTTTGATATTTTTTAATTATGTCTGCGGACCATCTGCACCATCTTCGCGGACCACCAGTGGTCCGCGGACCACCAGTGGTCCGCGGACCATAGGTTGAGAAACGCTGTTTTAGGGTATGCTTACTTTGTTGACACTAAAATAAAATATAGCACTTTTTAACAGAAGTTAACACTTCCGAAAGAATTGCTCATGAGCCATTACTCGTGCGCTTGCTATTGTATAGCCCAGGGGTTTGCAAAATCGAATGGACTTTGGACGTAAAGTCTTTAAAAATAATCATAACATTACAATCTCATGTAAACTCAACTATTTTCACACGAATTTAACTTAAAAATAATGAACCCAAGTTCAAACCGAGCATCTTCCTTGCATATTTGATGGGGAAGAATGTACGAAATGTCAACAGTGCCCGCAAGGGATGTTCTGCTGTAGGTATTAATCCATCTACAATTCCATGAAAGTGTAGGCCTAAGTCTGGATTGACTTGTACTAAGAATCATGAATTACACTTTCAATTCTTTCCCATTTGTGGTGGTTTAACGTTTTGCTGTAGGTATTAATCCATCTACAATTCCATGAAAGTGTAGGCCATTTTGTAGGCCTAATGGCCCAAGACTATTCAATTCATTTATTACCAACCATCCTGATCTAAATAGCTTAAAGAACAAACAATTTAGGTCTAAAATTAGAAAATTTTTATAATTATTACTTCTGTTTTCTATTATTGCTGTTATAACATTTTTCATATTAAAATTTAAAATTTGGATAGAACTTAATTTATTTGTTTTTTACTAAAATTTGAACAAATAAATTGTTATGTATTAATATTGTATTACCTTGTACCTTTGTATTGTAAAAGAATATGTTCTAACCTTTTATACATAATATTCTGTCATACTTCTCCAAATTTTGTATTGTTTTAAGTAATTATTTAGTACAAGTTTTTCTTATATATAGAACTGAACCACCCCCGAACACAAGCTCTGCTTCTTCGGGTGGTGTATCAACCTTTTATGTATATTTTTCGTGTAATTTGAAACAATAAATTGTAAAAAAAAAGTCTGGATTGACCTGTACTAAGAATCATGAATTACACTTTCAATTCTTTCCCATTTGTGGTGGTTTAACGTTTTGCTGTAGGTATTAATCCATCTACAATTCCATGAAAGTGTAGGCCTAAGTCTGGATTGACCTATACTAAAAATCCTGAAATACACTTTCAGTGATATTATAGTCACGAAAGTTTCACATTTTCTTACGAGGTAGGATTTACCTCCCACCATAAGGCTCCAATTTGTGTCCTTTTACTATTTGTAAATGATTCGCCGGATAAAATTCAATATTAAAACATAAATTATAAGTTGTATTCTGACAATATATCTATGAAATCAATAGTAGATGTTATAATCTTCAAAGCGGCAATAATTCTAAATCAAAATAAAGTGCGGATAACAAACTTTAAGTCGTATGAAAATAGCGAGAAAAAAAATTGCAGGATCAATAGAAATGGTTAGATTTGAGTACAAAATTGATAATTTTCCTTTATTAGAAGTACAAATTAAGAAAGAATAGCTATTACTTTTAGTTCTCGTCACACATTTAATGAACAAATAGAATTAACAGTTCAAACAGTATTGAAATCCTTCGTTTTGTAATAACATATTCCTACATGTTGGCATTTTGTACCGACTATACAAATGTTAAAGAATTCATTTGAAGGGGCTAGTTCCATAAGGGTGTAAGGCACATCTTGAATTTTGAGTTTTTGCATTTATGCCTTCTCCTCATATCTATTAAATACTCAGTGAACAATTTATACTTGTACCTTAAACCTCTGCTCAGTCATAAGAAAAGACCTGTGGTTGTGAGTGGTAACATTGTTTAAAAACATCAAGATTTCTCAAAACTATGCTCTTGTGCCTTACGCCCTTATGGAACTAGCCCCTTCAATATGCAGACCTACTCTATAAAATTGTTAGATTAAGAAAACTATGTATATACCTACAGTAAACATGGACATGTACAGAAATTCTCCTATAAACAGAACACTCAATCAGTACAATCAAATCCACGCAGGTATATTTGGAATATCAATTTAATTATATTTAAAGCAATAATAATTGTTAAAACTTATTCAAAATGGCAATTCATGGGACTCCATGTGTAAATGATATATATCTATAGTCTAGTCTTACATGTTAAATTACTAATATCTACTAGCAATCTTTATCTTATTTCATCGCTATTTTTATTTTAATTCATTATATTCCTCATATTAAATGTTTTCTCCCTCTTTACTTCTTACTTTCACATAGCTAGATATCTTAACTTCTTTTCATAATAGTTTTATTTGTGTTTTTGTAACTATTATTTTTTATTTTCTATACTTTCTCTAATCAGAAGCTACCTTATAACAAAGTACACAAATTGTATAATATACGTTATTTACATAATTTTAACATCGTTGTTATTACTGTACAAGGTTTCTGTGATACTGACATCTTACATATATTTCATAGAATATCATAGGTTTTAAACATATTAGTAGACTAATCTATTAGTATGAATTTATTTTCAGCGAAGATGGCTTGTTACAGTAATGATTAATGATTTCAGAGCCATCGTCTTAAAAGTGCCAGACGTTACAGGCGTTATCAGTAGTATAAATATTGACACAAACCCATCGTTAAATAAGAATTTTAAAAACAAATCTTACAAAGTAGCTATTTCAGTATTTTAAAGCTCTAAATTTCACAATTTAGTTTAATAGTTCAGAAAAACGTTCGTGCTCAATCAAGTTTTAGTTGTGATTTAATTAAACGTTCAACTAAATAATCCCCTCTAAGGAGTTTAAAAACATGTTTTTAAATGCTGTGCCAATATATTATTTTGACGAACCTTGGTTGCTGCAGAAATTTTCATAATATTATAATTTAGAAAGTGCTTAAAGAAATTAAATTTCCGAGTGAAGTTATGCAATATGCAAATATTTATTGAAAGGCTATGTAATGAAGTTAAAATGCTCTGAAATGTTACGAGATAAAACATTCAAATCGTCAAAATGTAGTTCAATAGAACAGTATTATTTAATCAACCCACGGTTTATAGATAGAAATGACATTTGTGTGTTGATAAAGTAAATAACATAATTTACATTACTAGCTGGTACTGTTGCAGGTACACGAGAGAGCAGTAAATTTCAAATACTGGATAATAACTTTTTAATACAAAATACGAAATACCCTTTTAAACTCCTGAGAGTTATAAAAATGTATTCGCTTATTAAGAAGAATTCATTACGAGAATTTCAAATTATTCGCTACTCCAAGGATGGACTTTCCTTGAAGTTATATAGCCTAAATATATGTTTATGTAAAAGTGAACATGGTCGTATTTTCACAGAATATTTCACCTTTATCCAATGAGAATACAAAGGATAAAAATTCCTCGTATGCTGGGTCTCGAACCCGGAACCTTCGGCTTTTTGTGCCGGGAAATGGAATATCGGTCCCTGGGCCACTCAATTAGTTGAGCTTCTGCATGTAAAATCATATGCCCCTGGTTCGAGAGGAATTTTTTCTATCATTATTCTCATGTAGTGTCAACAGAAAATGCATAACAAACCTGAGAAAATTTGCGTTCCATTGTGAATTGGCCTTTACGGTGTACTTTCTAAAATATACAACGCAGGAGTCCATTACGGGTAATGGAGGGTAGTTTGCCAAAGTATTGAAACAACATGGAATAAAATGAAATTTCCCTCACGTTACCATGCAATCAATATTCAAATGTCGCAATATCCTTGGAAACATAAGGCGACTGCCCACAATAGTACACTCACCTGTTCGGACAAAGTTCTATTTTCAGTCCAAATGATTTCGTGAGAATTTGCACAGACACCATGTTAAGACGGAGCAAGATTTGGCAAGAGTTAATTTCACAGTAGATGAAGACTAGCTTTCTGTAATTTAGTACTGTGCCGGATAGCCCTTAGCACGTTTTTTACCATTCTAGCTGCAATAGTCTAAGAGCTTATAATGGTCTGTGTGAATACTAACCAGTAATAGGCCTATATAGCTAATTTTGACGCTGGCCCGTTTATGCGAAAGACTTATCCGAAATATGTTAGGTCTTCAGAAGAGTAAGTTCAGATTTTTAACTATCATTTGTACTTTTCAATTTGAATGGTGAAAGTTATATTGTGATTTGTATATGCATTTTTTAATGTTGATTTCATTATTGTTTTTTAAATTAAAATTCAGTAGCCGGAGTCGCCGAAGGGTATCGCTGATGTCAAGTTTGAAATAATTATATGGACTATATTTCCTTTTTCAGTAAAATAAATTATTGTAATATTGTTTACACGGGTATATGTAATGAGTGCCTTAGCGGAGAGGGGTTATTATTCTTGCCGTATGTGCAAAGGCTCGGGAAATTACACCTTGAGTACCCACAACATGAAGTTCGTTGACAAGGAAGTAAAGCGGTTGATTTCGTTCATAGATAGGTGATAGAGAAACTCTCATCACTATAGGCCCAAAGGAATAAAAGAACTGATTTTCCTTCTCCGAAGACTTCTTAAAACATGTCTGCATGGAACATCTGCACGAAAGGTTTGTTCAGAAATTCGAGATGATGGCGCTGATGAAACTTCGACAAAACAAAATATTTAGGTCTGTAGTAGGCCTATGTAAATCTATTTAAATAAATAAATTAGGCTATATCTATAAAATCCTTCCAAACCGAGTTTTCAGGGCAGTAACATGCACATTCTTGAGGTTTCTAGTTCAAATCCCAGGGAAAAGTCTGATTTAATTTTTGGAGTTTTTTCCATACAGCCGAATACACGATTGCAATTTGTTTTCCATATATTACGAATTTTCGTTGTCCATTGTTTTTAACGTTTATAATGTCGGGAGTTTCTTGACTGTGTAGAACAGTTGTCGCTGCCTTTCTGTTCCCAATTGGGGGATTTGATCCCGGCCTTAGGTCGATGACATTATTTTATATGTGCGTAAATGTGACAGTCCCTTGTCTGAATATGTAGGATCCATTTATAAAAGATCCTAAGGGACAAAATTCCGGCACATTGGTAACAACTACAAGTATACATAGCAGTTCACTACCGCCGTTAAATAGCCGTAATAAACAAACGGGAATCCTTCCGTCCTCTAGATTTATGTATTTCATAGATGTGTCCCCTTGGCTACGCTTATAATCAACACAAAAAAGATAGGGTAAAATAGATAGAGACAAGAGAGAAAATAAATCGTAATTTCATCTAATTTTTTTTTCGATTTTGTGCAGCTTATACAATGTTTGAAGTAGGAAGAGTATGCCGTTTCTGTTTCCTTTCGTCTTTCAAGCTAGGGATGCGAAATATGCGTGACTGTTGCTTGACGAAATTAGTGATGTCAGAAGTGACTGTAATAAAGTGAAAAATGGTCACAAGATCGTATCAAGTATGGCAATCCTGAGTTGCATGTTCCATTATCTGATATGTCACTACATTTTTGCTCTTTCGCAAGAAAAATAGCTATCCATCTATTCTACCTGTTACCGTAAGTATTATATTATCTTACAAGCCAGAATCTCTAAAAGTGTATAATACGAGAATCTATATACTGTATTAAATGTAACTTAAAATGGGCTTAAGTACGCTTACTGCTCCGAGACCCTTTGACCTAGAAGTCGCCATTCGTTTTCCATGAATTGGGGAATGTTAGCCTAAAATTTCATCCTGATATCATAGACGATTCTATCAAATTTTAATTTTTAATTTTGGTTAAGTTACGAGTATTTTACCTGTACCGTGAGGCATGGACAGTGTTTTGTCTTCCTTTTTATGTGCTTTAAGCAGTCCCAGTCATGGTATGGATAGTGTTTTGGCATTTTTTTACAATTTATTTTATTTCTGTAGCCTTTACACAGCCTCCTGTCACCTGCAAAGTCATCCGGGCCATGTTTGACCCCTCATCCCTGATTCAACCAATCAGAAGGCACCGTTACAAAGTTATGTCGGATATTCGAAGCAAACAGCCAATAAGAACCATTCTTATAGAGACAATATCAGTCTTTCTCAAGCATGCGTACCAAGGGGGTCATGTACATAAGTAATGCTGTTCAAAATGCGATGTACATGTTACAGTAGTTCTGTCAAAATTACATTTTTAAATTTTGGTTAAGTTTGTTGTGCTTTATCCAGTTCTCAACAGTCATGGTATAGGTAGCATACAAAGTACTCTAGCGGTGGTGTTGCTAAATTGTAACGTTGTGAGTGCATCGGCCGTTCCTCTTTCGGAACCTCATTGTTGTATCATTATTAGACCTGGGATTTTAAGGCAAATGCCTATTTTGTTCCTTATGAAATAACATGAAAATTTTTAAATATGTGGACGTTTCAAGATAAATCACTTACATTTACAGAGTTTTATAGTGCCCTAAAATGCCTATTTGAGCCTTTAGAGCCTATTTTACTATTTTAGTGCCTAAAATGCCTATTTTGTACTTTTAAAATAAAATTCTGTCGTTTTCACAATCTTATAATGGACATCCCTCAATGAAAAGCAGAACAATAGAGGTGAGTTTTTTTACAGAAACTTGATTATTCCAAACAATTGTCGCTATTTAAAAGAATTCTGACTGAAGGGGGAGGGGGAGGATTAAGGGGGAAGGACTACTGTGTCAAGTCACCAGTGGAAGAACATCTGTTTAAGAGAATATAGTTCGCGATGCCTAATTTTGCAGTTAATTCTGTTAAGAATAGGAATACCACGTTTCTTGCAGTAAAAAAAGACCATGTTACAGTTTAAGTGTATATTGTAATATCTTTAAGTCAATTTTCTATCTATTTACACATTTTTAAAGCATACTTTAAGTGCCTATTTTGCCTTTAAAAGCCTATTTACTTGTTTTAAAAGCCTATTTTAGGTGCCTAAAACTAATTTTTTTAGAGCCTAAAATCTCAGGTCTAATCATTAGGCCTATTTACCCTTCGGTTTTTAAAATTGTACTGCTACATAAGTAAAATTTGCTTAACGGTAAAATTATTATTTTACGGCTTAATTAATTAGTCGTAAGGTATGCCGTATGGGGTGCAATCATTCTCGTGATATGATGCAACTCAATAATTATTTTCAGCCATTGGTTCATCTTGGAGCACAACGTGTTTACTGAAGCGAGACATCTCTAACACTGACAAGTGTAAATCATTTGTACCGCTTGAATAGCTTAATTGGCCTGTCACTGTTTTGCATAATGACTCAGGATACTGAATATACTATATACTATATATACTATACATATACTATATATATATATAAATTAAATGTGCCATTGAGTAATCGTACTTAAAAATTATGCAATATAATTAAAATTGCTTTCCGATGGTCATTTCTAGAAGATACGTGACTTTCTTTTTCATGATGAAGAAAAATATCGTAAGATAACAGACTATGTAAGTAGACTATGTGTCCATGAAACTACAGAATATTATTTCTGTTGAACATTATATGAGAATATTTTAGGAGAAAAATTTCTCTAACACTAGGATCCAAATCCACGATCTTAGGATTTACGTGCCGATGCTGAAAGTCTGTGATCAGCAATAATTTAATTGCCTGTTTATGCACTGTTCAGACAGATTTAATGATTATGATTAGTTACTTGGAATTTCTGAAGCAATTAATGTTTTATTTTCAAGGAGTTTTATTGAAAATGGTACATAGAAAAAGTTACATAACCATCTGAAAGTTTGTCAGTTTAATTCTTTCAAAGCTGAATTTACATTTTGATATAAGCATTCATTGACTAAAGTCATTTTTGGGTTATACGTTTGGCATCAACTAGGAAAAAAAATAATGGAGTAGCCAGTTTCCATGGATGGCAATTTTAGTGCGTAGATAAATGTCCTGATATTTTTAAAGCATTGGTCGATTATGGTTATTTCTTGGTCTTTATGCAATTTTTTGGCGTCGCATATGTACATAGCAGTAAAAGGTACATCTGCCTCATATAATGAAACTTTTAAAACTGTAACGCTGTTTTCTGTGTGACAACCATAAAATTTGAATAAAAATCCTCATATTATAACAAATTGTTACTCTGTTAATTTATTATGTCTGCTTTAATAAAAAGATATGTGGTGGGGAATTTATAAGACAGTAGAAGTGAAAGGGTTAATGTTGTGAATACCTCAGATCATAAATTTATTTTTCGATCTAAATGTGTCTTTTGTGAGCTATGTAAAACCCGACCTAGTTATGTTATATCAGGTGGTCAATATATCTCACTATTTATTTATTTGCGCGTTGATACATTCTTCTCCGAAAAAGCATATTATTAGAACGCCAGTATGTTTGATCCGTTTAAACAATGTCTTACAAATTTTGCACAATGCTTCAGGAAATGAAAAACTAGGTTAATGAGTAAAAACAAAAGTAAATCAGATGTACAGTAGAAAAATAACCACCGTAAAATGGCGATTATGTATTTAACATTGCATTGAATATACAGCCAAGCAATGCTTATATTTCTTTCCGTTATCAAGGAGACTGAACTACATACCGATAGTCATTTAATCAATAAATAATCTGTTTTCCGGTTTAGGTAATAGCAATTAATATCAAAGAAAATAAAAATTTCATTTAGCCTAGTTGAAGAAATCTTATCAGAGCATGCTGAACCCATTAATCGAATATTCTGTTTGGTAAAGAATACAGAAAAGGATGTGAATGATCGGACAGTGTAACAAATCTGAGTTTGCTACGTAATATTGGGAGGAGATTAGGTGTCTCAGATCTTTTGGGTAAATCACTGGATGGCTGGTTAGTTAAGATTAACAGCATTTTTGGAAATGAGTTTCACGTTTAATATTGAGAAGCACGTGAAGTTAAAGTAGTTTTAAGTGACTTATAAAGCGTTATTATGAAAATCATTGTGTAAAAATAAATTCAGATGTAAGTTACCCCTGTATTACGAAGACAACATCGAACTGGAAAAAGAATAAGACGTATTTCAATAATACGGGCACTCTCTGCTTATTACTTGCCTAGGCCTACATTTTAACCGCTATAAATGCTATTATTTCTGCTACTTCTACTATCGTGTACCTACAATCATTTGGAAATGAATATAAATAACTATTTCGGCAATAAAAATCCGGTCATAAACTAAATACCAGCAGTCTGACAAAACAAATGTAAACCAACAAAACATTTAGTTCGCTCAAAACATAATTTACTACCTTCATTTCTCCCCATTCATTCAAAGTCTGCAATTCCTTATCACAGCGAAGGATTTTTGTATATTAGTTCCTTATTCTCTTTTCTATAACAAATGAGATGTACAGGTAGGGAAAAAAAATCGGACCGACTCTTGTAGCTTATTTCAGAGCCTTGTGATACGTAAATAAATATAAGAGATGCAACGGAAACGTTTGTTTTCACAAGCAATGCAAATTACGTGAAATTATTTCTAATTTCAAGCAATTTGTAGACACTATAACAAATTTCAATACATTCCCTGCTATCCTGTGAATGCCGCTAGGCATGCGCAGTGGCTCATATCGGCAACTTAGATATTTTAGTCGGTCCGCTTTTTTTCCCCTACCTGTACATTTCTTTACATATAGGTCAACCTTTTATGCAGTTGTTTCTTGCGATGTTCAAATTTTTCATACAGTGATTTGTTTTAAACCAAATTTTTGCCAACCAAAACAACCTGAATTCTGCTACATACAAAATTACCAGAAAGTCTTTTATTAACATTCTAAGCACAATCGAACTGAAATTGTTTTATTTTTAAAATTTCCGATTCAGAATAACATAAAATGTCTTACGATGTTCGACCGTTAAAAGAACTTAGCAGTACACACGAATAATAAATCTCGCTAGCATTCGTTTGTTAAATTCATGGTTTCCTGTGAAGTTTTATATAACAGTCTTTCGCCCTAAATAGCTATTATTTGTTCATAAAAGCTTACATATTATTTAGTGAAACTGCAGATAATAATTTTGTAACCGTGAATAAGAAAATTCTCCCGAAAAAGTAGGATTTCGAAAATTAAACATTATATCTGAATTCTAGTTTTAAATACAAATACTCACTATATCTAAATTTTTTATCACAATCGTAAACACCATGATTTGATTTAGGTAAGTCGTCGCTATGATTGACTGAGTTAATAGAATTATATAGTTGATTGTCTAAACTGTAAGTCTGGCGTATGACAAAAGCACTCCATTAAACGTTAATATCACAATGATTTTGTTTCTAATTACTTCGTTTTGTTCTACCGTTTTTTATACCCCGCTGCATACGGTTTTTAATATGAAGCGTGGCATGACGAAACAATGCAACCGTCATTTGTTTGTATTTTTATTTATTTCCTGTTTTTCCCTTGCCTGTTTCATATTGATAACAAACAAAATATCCCCCTGCTTTTGATGAACAAATACAATTTTCCCTCCGTCCCTGACTACGACTCATTTAAGGTAGCATTAAAATGCAGGACATATTTAACGGTCCGGAATAATTGAATATACCTGTGAAATGGATGAAGGTAGACGGAAATTGTCCATCCAGCCGACAGATACTAACGCTGGATGACGGGGAAATTTTTGTTTAATGCTAAGGTAATTATTACGTATGGAATTTCCCTCTCGATTATGAGGACTGTTTACATTGGTTGGAGGTGGTGCTATTAGATTAAACTCACAGTAATCATGTTAATTATATCTAACCCGCTACTCCCTCTCTGAAAACAACTTTAACCAAATAATAACAACCAACATAAATGGTGGAGTATCAGTTCAAATTCTTTATATTTAAGCGCTAAAATGATAAAAACGTAAGCTAAATATACAAAATTTTTAATTATTACTTTATGTTAATAAAAGGTAAAGTGTCTGAAGTGTCTTTTGTAAAAATAGTTCTGCGGTCATTCTATGCATAGTAATACGATACCAAAATAATGTTCTTTCTCATACTAATTCTTCTGTGAACTACGTGAGAAAGACCAATGCCACAACAAAGTCGCTTGCATTAAGAAATGTAACTTCGCAAATCCTTTAGTTTTTGCACTCACCGACGATGATTTTACCCTTCGTCAATCTGCATACGCTCCAGAAAAAGAGTATGTAAACTTATATATATATATTTTCGGAGAACTAAATATTTAATTGATCTAATGTTTTGGTTGAAGGGGCAATGCTATATGATTGATTAATACAACTTTGCAGACATTGTTTTTTCCTTGTGTATTTTTAAATTCAAAATAATCTAGAGCTCAAACTCTGAAGTTAATTTCTTCAAAATTGACACATTTTCGTATGTAGGCCTAATTATGTGTCAGTGTGTCGAATGCCAACTCCGTTGCTCTGACACATTTGGTGTCCGCTCTGAAGCGGATAGAGGGCGATAGTTGTACGAATTTTTAGTTATTTACCACTTTGGTGGGTCACGTTACATGGTGATGTATAACTGGCAGAAGTGTAAGGTGTGGAAGGATTAGTGTGTTTAGTGGTGTTAGTCTAGTGTAGTGTGTGGTATGAGTGATGGTGGTGAGATGAGGAATAGTGGAGGTGGAAACCAAGTGACGGTATTACCGTACACTTTGCGAAAGACACCAATGGAACCGCCAGACTTAACATCCTCATCCGACAGACGAATCACTGTGAGAAGTGACATAGCCTATGCCTTCACGTCACGCATGTAATTTTTCCTTAAAGTGTGTTATTAAACCTTATAGGGAGTTGAATTGTGATTTTAATGAGGATGCAAATACTGTTATTTATTTATTTTTAATATGATTGTCGGATTTTCTTGAACCATATTTTAGCTCTCCTGTAAAGTATACTTCTTCTGGATTAGGTCTTTTTCATTTCAAGCACTTCGTTTCTTTATTCTTAAATGTCTCAATCTAACGTTTACTTACTTAGGAAAAAAATTCTCGTTATACAGGAGCTCAAAAGCGGGACCTTCTGTTTTCCGTGCCTATGTGCTGCCTATGAGATAGCCATACACGGCGCAAGGTGGAATCTTTCTCCTATGAATATTCTAGATTGTCGACTTCTCTGAAAAATCTTACGTTTTCATATACAGTCAACCCTCCATATAATGCCACCACCCTTCTCTGACATTTAGTGGCACATAGCGAGGGTGGCACTAAAACCAAATTTAATTTTTAAAATAAAAATAGAATAATACAATGCTGTATTAACTTACTGTACTGTATTATGAAAGAAAAAATTAAATAAATCGCAAATATAAAACTTTAGCACAAAGTAGAATACTGTTACTCGAGTATGTGTCCAGTGCACAGTACACAAAGGGGTTGAAAATCATGTGAGTAACTGTAACTGTAGTGTAGTGTTTAACAACTGAATGAACACCGGACTAAAAGAAGTGAAGGTTTGGAATGTCTCATTGCGTGAAGGGCCCTTTCTACCTGCTCCACACTCACGCAGGCTGTCTGTCCGACTTCTTAACATAGCTTCCTCATCCCACCGCACTACATACACAGTTAGTGGCAGGGGAACATTCGCTTCTTGGAAATACAGTACAGTATGTTTTTTTAAAAATAATTTCCTAATATTCACGCCAGTTTTAAAAGAATTCTTCAACTGAAAAAAAAATCACTGAAAGCTATATTTTGTAAAAATCTTGTCTTATATTTACTGGCACTAAATGAATTGCCACAGTAACGAGGTTTCTTATGTATTTTATATGCGAGAAGATCCGTTCACATGCATTTATTGGCACAGCGCGAGGGTGGCACTGTAAAGAGGGGCATTATATCGAGGGTTGAATGTAATTATACATTAGCCTATTATGAGGCACACTAATTTCATATTTTTATGAGCGGATTTCCATTGTTGTTGAACAGTACCATTTAAGATATTAATATTTATACATGATCCGCAGACTATTGTTTCTGAGATTACATGAGAATATGTTTGCATGACAGTCATATCGTCTGGATGTCTACACAACATACGCTTGTATATCTGTATCTGTATCTGCTACCCTATGATCCCCAGGTGGGGCGAAGGGGCCTCCAATGGAGGTTTCATTACCTAAACGAATTTTTTGATATGCTTATTTTCCGAGAGAGGGTAGAGGGACAGGTGGTAAGCCCATCGCCTCGCAACCCCCCTCTGGAAACCAAGTATTTCTTGGACGTGAAAGGGCCGAGGAATTTTGTCCAGAGGCTCTAATTTAGGCTTGGAGTTCTTTTACGTGCCGTAAATCTACGACACGGGACCCCCAGCTTAAAGTCCCTCCCGGAGGACTCCGTGCCCAGGATTTTTACGTCCTGAAAAATCCATCGACCGCGGCCGGTTTGATCCCGCGCCCTGCGGATCTAGAGGCGGGCACGCTACCTCTAGACCACCGCGGCCGACACGCTTGTATATAGTGTATGAAAATTAGAATTACCTACGTAACATAGGTAGTTTTTAAAATATAAATCCTAGAAGAAAATTAAGGACTTCTTTTAAGTCACATGATCCTAAGCGCGTGTAACTGGATGTCTCATTAAATCATTCCGAAACATTCTTTGCTTACTACTCTAGCTTTTCGTAGCTACATGGAACAGCAAGCGGAAAGGCTAGTTATTGCATTTGACTCCCTTTGAAGGTGGCCTGTACTATACAATGACGTCAGTCCATTATTTCAGTGAAACATTTAGCCGTAACGCTACCTCAGGCAGCCAAGCAACAAGGAAAATGTCAACTACACAGTGAAAAGCCTTTACCCATTAGTTCGATTTTTGAGGGAGTTACGGATTGGAGTGCGGGGTTTGCGGTCGTCTGAAAATGGTGCTCTGTCCTATGGAAAGTGCTGTGTTAGAAGCACCTTGCAAATGTTAGCAATATGTCGCCCAATATTAAAACAGAAGCCATGATTTTCATTTCTGAAAATACATTATTTTAGAAATTGCTTGTTGGGTAATTTAAGCCTATGTTATACAAGATAGATATTAACTTTTTCTTTCTTTCTTTCTTTCTTTCTTTTTCGTAGTTTTACCTCTCCCTTTTAGGATTTAAGCGACCCAAGCCGCCCGGGCCTTACAGGGCCGCGACCTGTCGGGAGAGGGATTACCTTTGGATCACATACATACTTTTTTGACCAGACAAGGACATGGATGAGTGATCAGCCCAATGCCGGGGCCACCTCCGAGACAACACGAACACATAGGACGATACACACCATTCGCACACACACTCACTCAGAACAAGGCGAGGATGAGGATGAGGATGAAGATGATAATGACGGCCAGATGATATCCGGGGACCACAAGGGCCTAAAGTTACCTGACATTTGTCTCATAGGTGAGGGAAAACCCCGGAAAAAACCTCACCTAGGTAACTTGTCCCGACCAGGAATCGAACCCGGGCCCGCTGCGTGAGAGAATTGGACGCATCCCCTGAGCCACAGCGGTGGACAGATATTAACTTTACTGATAAAATATTCAAATATTGCTGTTCACTGGACTTTGTATATAAGGAATCCAGGGTGTACAATAGATAATTTCAGAGTAATTTGATACTTATGGGTAGACAAATATTGTCTCCTTAAATTGGGCTCAATAAAGAAATCCTCTACCTACGAACGTAATTTTATTAATAATAGCACGGTACTAAGAAAGAGCTAAAAAAACAAAAACGCATCAGCGTTATATCCGGTAACGAAGCTGAATTTATTGTTTATCCAAGCCTCGTGTATAGATTGCTAATGGTAAATAAACTTGATTTTCAAGAAAAAAAGTTATTTGACAAAATAAATAGGTCGGTAACTTGTCTTCGGGTCTTCTGTTGTCTATATAAAAATGCTCAGCCAACATCCCGAATAAGCTCTAGATTTTCTTTGGTTCGGTTCGCTTCCAGTCAACAATATGGAGAGGAAATGTTTGTTCAACGGCATATTCTAATACATAAGAAAATTTATACGAAAGAAGTCGTTAATTAAAAACCAATATAAATTATTCAGAATACAGGGTAAATGTATGAAATAATTCTTACAACTAATAATCAGATCGTTATTGTCTGTAATTTCATTCATAACTTTTATTTATTTATTTATTTACACCAATAGTACAATCCCTGAGCATAACGCTGATAATGGGACATGACAACTCGGACAGAAAAACACGTATTTTAAAAATTATTTACAGATCGAACACATTTCAGAAATGTAAAAAGTATTGTTAATTACCTATTTCCTTCGTGCTTAACATGACTTTCAACGGTATATATTTTATTTTCGCAGATGTGAACTTTCGGGAGAATTAGTTTTCTACTTCTGTTTTTAAGCCGGAATAGTATATAAAATCTTATTTCATAGACTATAATGTTCTTCACTCTGTAATTAGTAGATATTTCAGGAAACCGTTTTATTAGTTATACAACATGATTTCATTTTTGTTATTCCCACTTTGTATTGTATTTGTTATACTTTTATTAACTTTTTTCTCTAGGTGTTGATTTTAAGTTAGTTACATTTTGTTTTATGCATTTGTATTTAATTGTGTATTAATTTTGTTACATAAATAACTGAACTGAACCCAATTACGAGCACTTGCTCATTCGGGTAATGTACTGATGTATCTTTGGTGACGTATGTAATAAAAAAATCAAATGAAAAAAAGTTAAAAACCACTGTTTTATTTATAAAGAAGCGGTTAGGCATTATATTCATAAAGTTTAAAAAGTGTGTGACTTTTCACATCATATTCTTTTAAAAAATGTTAATGCCTGCAATGAATACATTTTTCATGTAGATGTTATTAATAACTGACAATCTAAATCTAAGAAAAGTTGAAAGTCAGAAAGTGTTTAACACCCACAAATAAACTTCCTTTGGCCTTCTGTTATTTTTATACTTGTCATGCAATACTCTCCTTCTTATGACTATGTGTGTGAGAGAGAGTTATAGAGAGAGAGAGAGTGAGAGGGAAGGAGTGTGAGAGAGAAGGGGAAAGAGGTATGCAATATTAAAGCACCTCCGTTAAAACCTGGCCGTATTTTACGTCCGGCTTTAAAATAAAACCCAGCATGGGTTGTTGCGAATACTTTGTTTGAACCTCGTTGCCGTATTAAAGTTTAATTATTTGAATTAACAGTGAAAGGTTAAAGCTGCTAGAATAAAACAGGACCTCAGCACATGGAATTACTAAAGCATACGTTATAACGCGTTTGAGGGAAATTTACTAACGACTGTTCTCTCAGAAATGACAATTTGAAGACGTTACCAAAATACGAGGGTTGGAACGTTAATATATAATCGAGTGAAATACAAGAAGCTCAGATCGCTATTGTTGGATATTGACTGGATACCCAGCATGCTTCAGAGCAAATAGGAGCCTGCTATCACTACAGATGCCTTCACAGTAACCAAAAGAAATTGACCTGGCTCTATGAACCGGTCTAAAATGAAATTAAGAAATAATGAAAATAATTTAAAAATAATTCAATACCTTAAAATTATTCTTTATTCACAATAAAATTCTCTGAAGTATGCTGGATATCCAACCAACATCCAGCAAAAGCGATTTGAATTTACTATAATTCACCTTGATTTTGTAGAGGTGTTGCCACTATTAAACTTCCAACCGTCATATTTTTCACCTCATATTTAGAATAAGGACGGTGTTAACACTACTATTCACGTTAGAACAGTTCCTCCTTTGTTCATTTTTCGTCGCTCCAACATGCACGCTGTCCAAGGTAATGATAAATGTGGATATAACGAATAAAGATATTAAGAGGAACTCCCCATTTCCGATCGATCTCTTAATACATCATTTACTTTCTCAGCATTTTCGTCCTTTCCTTTTATTTCTAGTGCTATTAGAGTAATACAGAAGTTTGTTTTTATGCACAAGTGTTTGTCTCCCATGCATTAGAGTTTCGCCCCCTCACTATTGGTCACTTCATCTTGGGGAAATTACACCCTTCTTGGGACAGAAGGGTGCAGGGGGCGACTTTCTTGTCATCACAGATATAGAGGAATAGATCGGCAGCGTCGTATCCTTAACTGCAGGTGGCAGTGAAGCCGAGTCAGGGGAGAAGAGGGGCAAGGGAAGCAGTGCCGACGCCATATTGGTATCACCAACGTGTCCGCTTAAGTACAACGTATTCATTACGGAAAATTGTTTTTCTTCCTACATAATCCCGAATTTATACTAAAATGGTGAACCACAGTGTTGTTTGGGAATCCCTATAATTTCAAATACATACTATACCACTATATTGGTGGTCAAATTAACATTCATTTATAAATTTGCCAAATTACTATTGCTTAAACTGGGTCTATTACAGCTATTTTTATTCAATACTGGTTTACGAAATAATTGTCTGGGAAAACTGCAGCGAATGCGAAAGCATCTTAAAAAGAAAAACATACTAATTATGACCCATTCATCCTATAGGGAATCAAGAAGGCCACTCTTTAGAGATCTACAAATATTAACATTTCTTTCAATATATTAAACTAGAGCTTCTAACTCATGTGCACATTAATTTTGACCAATACAACACACAAAATACTCGGGAACACAACACAAGAAACAGAGTTGTTAAAATTCTGTTCCCATAGATTAACCCTCCTAGAGCATACGCCACAATACATGGGCATAAAACATACAATAAAATTTCAAATGAAACAAAAGCATTAAATAGCAGACAATTCAAAATTAAAATTAAAAACTTGTTTTTGCAAAGAACATATTACTCAATCAGAGAGTTCCTTGAATATGAGGTTAACATATAATTATAATAAATTAATAAAAATGTGCGGGGAATTAATTTTTGGATTTGTTCAATTTTGGATTATTAGATTTTTAAATTTTGGATTGTTGGACTTTATTAATATTAGAATTTGGACTTTTTTAATTTTGGATTTTTGGAATTTTTAAATTTTGATCTTTTAATTTTTTTCATTTGGAATTTAGGATTTTTTGTTTTTTATTTTTTAAATTTTGGATCTTTTTTATTTTTGGGATTTTTAATTTTTTTTTAATTTTGGATCTTTATTTTTTTTATTTTTTGCATTTTTTAATATTGTATTTTCGATTATTAATTTTATTTTTAAATTTTAGATTTTCGTTTTTTTATTTTTTAAATTTTGGCTTATTAGATTTTTCAATTAAGGATTGTTGGACTTTTTTAATATTGGGTGTTTGGACTTCTTTAAATTTGGATTTTTGGAATTTTTATATTTTTGAACTTATATTTTTTAATTTGGAATTTTGGATTTTTTTGCTTCTGATTTTTTAAATTTTAGATCTTTTTTAATTTTGGATTTTTAGATTTTTAAATTTTGGATTCTCGATTTTTAATTTTTAATTTTTTTACTTTTTAAATTTTGGATTTTTTATTTTTTAAATTTTGAATCTTTGAATTTTTAAATTTTGGAATTTTGGCTCTTTAAATTTTTTAATTTTAGGCATTTTTTAAATTTTGGATTTTTAGATATTTAAATTTTGGATTATTTATTTTTAAATTTTGGATTTTTATATTTTTTAATTTTGGGTTTTCGAATTTTCGATAAGCCTAATCATTGTGTTGATTGTTTTCTGTGCAGTCCGTTCCGTCACAGACTCACTAATTTCGTGACGATTTTGAGCGTAAGAATTTCGTGACGATTTTTTCCGTCACGCAACTTTGGGTTAGCTCTCGATTTACTCCTACCGCGGCTAAAGAAGTTTCACTTCAAAAAGTAGTAAAAGAAATCATTCCATTTTCAAGCACTCATTAATAGCATTAGAAAAATAATTACATTAGTGTTAGATTTTCCTTATTTGTAATCGTGATTTACAAGTAATATAGTGTAGGCCTAAGCTAGAATATTCCTAGTGAGTCACCAGTTTACCAGTCAAAGCTGAATAAATATAAAAGATATGTGACTATAAATTAACATTAACAACATTAACATTTATCCTATAGAAGCATCTTCTGTATACAGAATTAAGACTATTGTACTACATGCACTTTGGCACTTTTGTTATATCAGATTACCTGATTTTATTATAAGTTAGTGCATAAGTGTGACGTCTACTGCTGTAATGACCGAATGACAATAAAACTGTATTTATTAATTTATTTACTGGATTGTGAAATTCCAATTTAAACAGCTTTAAAAAAATATTTCTTGTTTGATTCCCGCGCCCGCTTCCCTTCCTTTCGTCAGATTGTTGGTGATCGCAATATGGCGACGCAGCGAACGCTTTGGCTTCAGTCCCTCCCCTTACGCTGCCGATCTATTCCTCTATATCTGTGCTTGTCATTGTCCCATACTAGCCACTTTTCTTATCGACCACTTTAGCTTTAGCAACGTGTACTGTAACTGTTCATTATGTATATTTATCTTGCAGAATAATGAAAGGTTAGGTGTACCGTAAAGTGGTCATATACCTGTGTCCGGCATTGTATGGAATATCGCACGTGGGCGTATACGTTGACCTGTAGATAATTTCCCACTGTACATGCTTATATAAAGGAATTTTATGGGTAAAGAATGATAGTTTTAGACCATAGTATTCCCTACTAATCTCACTCTTCAAAAGTCCTTGACCCCGTAATTATTAAAACTAAATTCAAAGCTGGTTAGGTGTATATAACATAATTTAATCTAATATTTGTAATATAGACCTATGTCGGGCAACCTAATTAACTATTAATAAAAAAAGTTCACAAGAGTCTATACGATGAACTATTTTTGTTATTTTTCTAAGTTATAGGTGGATTTTTGCAGCAAAACAAATATGGAAATTAATAATGTTAAAGTTCATAACAAATTTGTTTAATTACATATATTACGTAAAAGGGATTTCTGATGAATGAAGTTAAATTCGAGCTAAATAAATCTCAAAAAGTTTCAGCTAGTATGAACTTTCAGCTTGTATAGGCCTATTCCAATTAAAGTTAGGCCTATATAAATTTCCCTAATTGACGTTTGCACCAAAATATCAAGTGTTTCTTCTCTAAATAGCTCAGAGGAGAATGGTTATGTTACTTTATTATCAGTTTATTTTTCTTGTTTCTTACTTAAGAATTTTATGCTTTAAATAGATTGTAGTAATTGTAACTCAAACTGTGTTGAGCCATTTTTCGTTCGTAACAATATAGCTGAAAAAAATATATGTTACAAGATAAAAGGGTTACTGCAGAAGTTTTGAACACTTCACTTATCAGTAAAGGTCTTTATTTAGGCTAAAAGATGGAATAACAATAGTATAATTGCAGAACCTGGATATGATTTCACAATTGTGAAAAGATAATGGTCAATAAACATCATAGAGCCTGTAAAGTAAATTCCAATTCGGCATTCAACTTTGCAAATGTGGAAAACTTCTAAAAAAGTAATGACATTACTGGTACTTGTTAATAAAAACAGGGTAATAAGTTATGTGTTTTTATGTCGTGGGTTTTATTAGAAACAGTTTCCGCATACCTGCAGGACTAAACTATTTTCATAAACTATGAATCATGGACAGGATATTGCTGTTTTTGCTGTACTTTGATGCATAATAAAATCCCATGATAGCATAACAAGGTAGTTGTAATGGAGTAGATGTACACGCATCAAACTTTGCGTGCATGTTCTCATACTTGTTTAACATATTCCTCTTCCGGCAGCTTCGATCACAACATCAAACTCTCCCCTCGTCCTCTGGAAGTCTGAAGGGGTTAAAACTCCTACACGACTTCATGAACTTCTGAACTGAATTAATATTTTAAATAGCCATGAGAATAAATTCCTCGCGTTTAGAAGACATACTGCTTTCATCTACTCAAAATGTAGGATAATTAAAGATTTATAATGTTGTAACTATAGGCCTAAGCAATATTCAACGAAAAATATCGTGTGAAAAATTTGTATTTAGTGATCCCTTCTTAAAGGAATTAATATTGCTTCTTTAATTTGTGTGATATCAGGATATAAAGTTTTCTTTTTATAAAACGGCAAGTTAATTTAAATGTGGATTTGTTTAATGGATGCGCAACTGTGAGTGGACGTGATTTCATTTTATTTTGCTTTGCTGAAAGTTTCTCAAATAGTTAGAGTAATAGACTTGTGCAGTCGTATCTACCAATTTTGATGAAAATGTTTGCCGAACGTACTGACTAATTAGCAAGTCAAACTGATTTTAATTTTCAAAATATTGCATTTTAGAAAGTACTTATGATAATTTTAATAAACCCAAAATTAAAATGTTTAATTCAGCAATAGTATTTTATGCAACAAGCCTTTGATGGCATTTATTAAAATACGAGTATGTTTATGAAACAAGCAAAGGGAGTATCTTAATTACCATTACAATAATAATAATAATTTTATTTAGCCATCAAGTAATAATACTATAGGCGTTGTCAATAAAATCTCAGTATAGAGAATATACTAAATCTTATTAAATACAGGCTCTACCTGGCCTAAAAGATTTACAAACAATTAAATAGTACAGCCAATAAAAGTTTGAAATTGCAACTGATACATTCTGTCAGGTTATAAAATGGATTATTAGTTAAAAAAACACAAAATCTTTCTTTCTTTCTTTCTTTCTTTTTCGTAGTTTTACCTCTCCCTTTTTTAGGATTTAAGCGACCCAAGCCGCCCGGGCCTTACAGGGCCGCGACCTGTCGGGAGAGGGATTACCTTGGGATCACATACATACCTTTTTGACCAGACAAGGACATGGAGGGCCTCCCCGGATGAGTGATCAGCCCAATGCCGGGGCCACCTCCGAGACAACACGAACACATAGGACGATACACACCATTCACACACACACACACTCACTCAGAACAAGGCGAGGATGAGGATGAAGATGATAATGACGGCCAGATGATATCCGGGGACCACAAGGGCCTAAAGTTACCTGACATTTGTCTCATAGGTGAGGGAAAACCCCGGAAAAAACCTCACCTAGGTAACTTGTCCCGACCAGGAATCGAACCCGGGCCCGCTGCGTGAGAGGATTGGACGCATCCCCTGAGCCACAGCGGTGGACTACAAAATCTTAAAGAAATAAAATTCAAATTTCTGATTTGTGCTGGCAATCTGTTATAGAGCACGATGCTGTTTGTTACATGAATTCTTTTTTTTTTTTTTTACTTTTTCCAGTCTAACAAACGGTACTTGTAATTTATCTTGATTTCTAGTCTTATGACAATGTGTAGGCAAGTTGCATACGACTGTTTTTTAATTAAAATTAAAATGCGCACAATGTGCATGAGTATATATAGTTTCATCAGGACTACTGTCCGCGTAAGATGCAGTTCAGTTTTCTAGGCAGAACTGCGTCAGCGACACTGATCTGTTAGTGCACATTGTGACGTGACAAGTGCCTCGGTAGCGCAGTAGGCAGCGCGTAAGTCTCATACGACTGTTTTTGTTCTACCGTAATTAATCTAAATGTTTAAATTTTCAAGTTTTAGATTCACTGAAACAAACGGCCTCACTGGCCTTCGCATCAGCTGGATATCGTAGGTCTTATCTTCTGAGTCAGTTGGCATCTCTTGGAGTCAGTCAAATCGAAGCTTCTTTTTGCTCGTTTTCTTGAAACCAACGGATTTTGACATTATGAAATGAATTCATTTGAATATGATATTAAAACGACCAATATTTATTTATTTTATAAAAAGGTTGATTACTAAGCAATTTTCAGCTGCTACTCTCAAGCTCTCAAGGTCGATCCGTGTTCGATAATAATCGATGCCACGCCGATGTCATAATGGAAATCAATTTCGAAATTAGTATCGTTGTGATACTGTTACGTCACAAGTAATAAGCATATTATAGTATGGTCGAAAATATATTTCATTCCCCTACAAATTACAGGATAAACGAAAATCATTAAACGGGATAATTCATAAGCAAAACAGTAGAGAACACGTACTCAGAAAAGGAAAGTTTAAATCACAAGACTAGTATAAACTAAAGTCTGATTTAGAATTAAAAAAAAGTTCAGTAAAATATTGGAGCAAGGGTATTGAAATTTTGAATGTCATACTCTATACATATTTTGAAAATATCTTACATTTGTTTTGAATGTTTTGCACGTAATGAAAATATATTTCAAATATGAAAGACATTAGCCCCTTCTGGACCAAATAAGTAGAACTACCAATCGTAAAGGGAGTCACTTACGGTTTCTGTAGGAAGGTGACATAAGCTAGAGATTATGAACTGACTGGTATTTCTTTATCATTGTTGAATTCACATGAACATAAATTACAATTTTCGAAATTGCAAAACAAAATTTGTGTAAAATTCCCAAAGGGACCGACTGCCCACCATTATTACAAACAATTACGAAAATTCTAATATATGACCAAAGTCATTGGGTAAAGTTAACAGCCATTGGCCTATGAGGGAAGAAAGAATGGGAACATAGAGTGGGACAAATTTGCAAGGCAGCGACGTCGAAGACTCATATTCACGAAGTATACTCGTAAATAATAGAAATAGACAAGAATCTCTTATATATAAGAGGCTGTGTCCTGACTTAATGACTGACAGAGAATCAAGGTAGAGTCTAAGCTATAATAGAGACTAACTATAATAGAGACTAAACTATAATAGAGATTTTAATTTTGACCGTACCTTTGTTTCGCAATGTAAGTGCACACTAAGAAAGGACTTTCAAAAAATTTGATTTTAAATGCCAAAAATCAATTTTTTAGGATACTTAATACCTTTTTACACAGAATTATCAAATCCAAATCAAATTCCATGTACAGTTTTCATGACAACAGTGTATTGTTGGCAGCGTTCACAGGTAACCTTGGAAGTAAATGATACGGGACATTGACAAATTAGTATTAGATAGTTATCGAAACCTCTCGACGCAATAATAAACAGCCATGAGGGTCAGTATTTCTAAAATCGTTCAGTTTTCTATCCAGTACGTCCCTTTGATTGTACAATTATAGGGCCTACTCTTGAAGGAATAATATATTATGTACTTCTTCAGTGCCCGTTGTTTATGGAGGCCTGAAAAGAGCAGGCGATAATTAAGAAGTTATTTACAAACTCTTATTGTGATTAATGATTCCAACTTCACAGTCTAATATTTCATGCCCTATGCAGAAGAATACAAACACACAACGCTCACATACCACAAATAACACTACATGATGTTTTGTGTAGACATTCTGACATGATAAAATTACACCGTGCGAAAAAAGTAATATAATATATCTATTAATCATCACAAATGAACCTAACTCGACTGCTTTTTAAATTTCAAAGCGATTAATAATATGTGTAACATTACCCCAACGCATATGGGGGTTGTAGAGGGTATGTAGGGGGTGGTGAACTAAATTAACACATCGGATAATTTTTCAAGAGAGTATCCAATGAATCTAGCCGCAATAAAGCGCGTGACAGACACCACTTTATGTTAACCACTAGAGGGATGATGCCCTGCGAATTGTCAGACAGGAGAACATAAAACTGGTGGAAGGAGTGGGGCAGGAATTATGCGCGTAAAATTAATCTTAGAGCACACGACAGGGCCCAACCCTTCTCATAGTACTTGTTGTTGAACTTAGGAGTGGGAGGGTTTGTACCTAATTTTGTGATGCTGCATACACATATTACTGTTCTCTCTCTCCTTCTCTTTCTCACTCACTCACTCACTCACTCACTCACTCACTCATTTTCATCGTTCAAAAGCCAAAGTAAACTTAAGTGTCACTCTAACCTAGAGTTAAGTTTGAATACACAATAGAATATTATACAATGCTCTGTAAATATACACAACCCTTCTCAGATGGAAAACACTTAGTTTCTGAATAATTAGAGATTTCATGCAGTTGTTTAGAATATACGAGTGTAAGTCAATAAGTACACCTCTTGTTTATTCTTTTATAGGTTGACTGTACCGCGTTGTGCTCGCGCACGTCGACATATTGTTAATTTGTCTCAACCTGTGGAATTTTTACCGTTATAACTCCACTGGGTGTTGCGCTGTTGCATATTAAACATAGCTGCACCGCCCAGCGTTTGCACGAAAGAAGAACAGCGTGAATAATCTTTTTTTTTTTTTGTCGTCTGAAGGTGTACCAGGAGCCGAAATCAATCGAAGGTTTTCTGCACAATGTGGAGGCAATGTTTAACCACGGCGAAACGTGTACGAATGGATTTAAAAGCTCAAAAATGGACTAAAAAGTGTGAAGGACGAGGAAAGAATAGGACCCCATCCACATCCACTAGTGACGCCAGCATTGAGCGTACTTAGCAAGATTCACTTGTTGTTTTCTTTATGTTCTACTTACTTACTTACTTACTTACTTACTTACCTGTCAATTGACCCATTTACATTATCTTTGTTTATTTGGATATCTCCTCTTCTCCTTTTTTGATCATCTCACTTTTAACCCTTCAGTTTTGTCCATCCATCCAACCATGTAAGAAATGCCTCTATTTGTCCGTTCGGCCATTCATTCATCAATCATTCCATCCATCCACCCTTTCAACCATCCATTCGTCGACTACATTCATCAATTAATCGAACCATCAACCAGCATAATATACCTGGCCATTCATTACTCCAATCATCCATCCATTCATCCAACTATCTGTTCAGCTATCTAAGCTATTCTTATTGAGTCAGTCTATCAATCCACTGATCCATATTTCCGTGGATTCCGCATATTAATCAGTAATCACTTATCAGTTATCAATCTCCATCCGTCACTTTATCTCTTGACCAGTCTAACAATCTAATAATCCATCGATTCATATAATAATTCATTCGTCTACATTGTCTGATTTTATTGCTGATAATTTTTCATTCTCTTTTTCTATAATTTGTCTTAAATTTTATTAGTCATCGATCTGTGAGTATATCCCAGCTTATATCCTACCACACACGACCTTAACTCATGGTTACACCCCAGAATATTCCTGTTCTTGAATGTACTTCTTTGGATTTGTGATTTCGTGAATTTGTGAGAATACAGAGTGATAGTTAATAACACCGAAATATTTTACCTGTATATAGAGGGGACATAGACAAGCAACTTTTATTAGGAGGTTTCCGCTCTATGACGTAAAATGTGTATGCTACAGGGCAATAAAATAATTACAATTTGGTGCTCATAAGTCAATAATGAAACGAAATAGGGTTAAAATTTTCATTAAATTGACTTCACGCCTTCTTAGTGAACCAAAAAACAAAACATGGTTCTTAATCATTCATCAACAACTATATCATAATTAAGATTTTCCATAATCTGCAAGATTTGCAGACTAATACATGACTGGTCGCCACTGCAATAGCTTAATTAATCATTACTCCAGTGTTAACAACGAAGTTTCTTTGTTTTGCATTTTTTCCAAATGTTAGAAGCAGTGGCGATTATGCCCTGGGAGATTTTATGCAGTAACAGGAAAAATGAATCCACAGAGCAAACGTCTCCAAATAAGAGTTGCTCCTGTCTATAACAAGTAAAACATTTCGGTGTTATTCATTAACACCCTGTATTTGAAAGTTTGTATGTGTTCGTGAGTTGAGTTAGTGAATGCGAGATTCTTTGTTTATGTGTGATTCTTTGTTTATGTGTTTGTATGTGTGGAGCTAGGGTTGGATAGAGAAGCATTCTTAAGAGAGACACTAAAGGATGCACTTTTGTAATATCCCCTCAAAAATTCAGTACAAACTGATGTTTAATTTCCAGCAGTACGTGCCATACGTCTCCTCACAACACGTTAGTATTTTCTAATAATTGCAAAATAGCAAAATAATAGGAGTTCAGTAGTGATGGTTGAAAATGAATTTGAATTCCCAGTCAGAGGAAGGAGGGGCAGATACCAGATTTCTGCTTTACTACTGATGTTTGATATTAAATATCAATACGCCTGGGTAACCAGAGAATGCAAATTGAAAACAAACAATGCACAACCACGTAACGAGCCCTTAATAATTAAAATGCTATTTTCGGCAGTTTACTTCCTCTTGCATTGATTCCCTGTTCTACCGCCACCCGTTTCAAGCGTAAAATAGTATGATGTAATGTTCGTATTCAAAGAACATCTCCAAGAAATATTTTTAATTTCCATTATCTATTTCTTTTCAAATGAATTTGATTTAGAGAATACTGGCACTGCAAAAGTCTAAAATTGTTATTGATTTTCTACCTGAAACAATAGTATGAACATTGGTATTTCGTACTTTTCGCCCGGTTTTTCTCTTACCTTAGTAGGCCTATATGGTTTTATTCATTTTTTTCTTTCTCTACCCATACCATGCGCGCTATAGATGAACGGAGTATTGTATTCGACCCCGAAATTCATTATTATGGATTTTTTACTTGAACTATCATGTATAATTTGAAATACTGTACAGTCAACGAAATTTAATTTTTAAAATAAAGATGGCATAATACAGTGCTGTATTCAGTTACTGTACAGTATTATGGAAGAAAAATTAAATTAAAAGCAAATAGAGAACTTTGGCACAAAATAAAAACTGTACGGAAATTAAATTTATGACAGCAGGCCTTTATGCCCACTGCTACAGTACGCAAAGGGGCAGAGAATCATGTGGGTCCATGTAAGTGATTAATTGTAAGTGAGTAACTTTAGTGTAGTCTAATAAAATGAAAGTTTGGAAAGTCTCATTGTGTGATGGTCATATTGTACCTGCTCCACCCTCAAGCAGGCTGTCTGCCCAACTTCTTAACATAGCTTCCTCGTTCCACCGCACTACTGTTACAGTTAGTGCCAAGGGAACATTAACTTTTTGGAAATACCGCACAGTATGTTTCTTAAATAATCTTCCCAACATTCACGCCAGTTTTAAAAGAATTCTGCACCTGAAAAAAATCACTGCAAGCTAAAGTAAAAATCTTGGCACTAAATGAATTGGCACAGTAACGAGGTTTCTTATGTATTTTATACGGGAGAAGATCCGTTCACTTGCATTTATTGGCACAGTGCGAGGGTGGCACTGTAAAGAGGGGCATTATATCGAGGGTTTACTGTAATTATGCTGCTTTGAGAAAAAATGCCCCAAGCAATTCAACTAAAATACTTTTCCTATTAAAGCTCTTGTTAGGAGTCTATATGTGTCTGTTTGTCTATGGTCATAAATTAAAGTTAAGGTGTACTTGGTATGTGCAACATTATGAAAAAGTCATATTTCAGATTACTTTTCCAAAATATATTTTCATGGTTACAGCTGCTTTGTCATAGTGATGAACCATGTTCTCTTTTTTGTTACAGGTAAGTTGGCTGCTTCAGAGTTGGAATGTTGTTGCTGGAAATGTGAGTAGTTTGCGAACAATTTATTGATGTATGTTTGGTCGATATACTGAAGTCTAAGTAAATACATTTAGGCCTAGAGCAAAGAAATCGTCCTGTACCTGATGTAACTCGTTTTATGAGCTGTTAAAAATTAATTCCGTTTACAGAAAACGTGATTTTACGTTCAATGAATTATTGAGTAAAATGGAGGTTGAGAAAGAGGTCTTTACAATGCATAACCCAGTACCAACCTATATTGTGCTTAGCTCATTTCATTGGTACTCTCTGATTTTATATTATCTATTGAGGTTTAGTAAGAGGGTAGGCCTACTCTCGTTTAAACGTTAAAAAACAGTCATCAACATAACTGAACAACATAAATTTAGTCTCTGGTGGACTAGTGGACCCACCTCCCTAGCTTGTGACAGATATTTTATATGTGACCCTTGCATTCACTTTTCACAATTTCTACTATGCGAAGCATACAGAAGGCCACCGAGTTGAATATACCATGTCCATCAAGATAATGTTTGTTAAAAATAAATAAAAAGCAATGAAAACAAAGAAGACTCATATTTAACTCGATAAAAAATACGTTAAATTATTTGGTTGTTTCGAAACGGAAAATTTGTTTCGTCATTTGCATACCTAAACTAAAAGTTCGAAATATACGTTATTTCATGTTTCTTTCAAAGACCAGTTAGTCATCTCTAACACGACTTGTACCGTAAGAACAGTCCCAATAACACTCATATAACCCATACTTTCCTAACCCTCATAACATTTCTTGATAGGATTCATGAAAGCTATAAATATAGATATTGTTCATACAAAATGGCATGGGTGTAACTGTGCAGATTTTCACAGCTTATTCCTTCGGTAGAAACAAACAAAAAATTCTAGTACCTTATTCGCCCCAAACGACCACTTTTCTCGGGGTAAAGCATTTTGTCCATAAACTTTATCCGAGCTTACTGATTTAATTAACAGGAAGTAGGAGCTATCTGGCAGTGCTCTGTTGAAATTCTGTGGAACCTTATAGCCTAATTATCTGAATGACCATGGACATAATCACAGAAAGAAAAAGTTGTTATATTTATTTTTGTGTTACCTACTTCTCTTTAATCTGCGCACTAACCCTTTCCACTCTGTATGTAGGCTATAGAACAAAAACACAGTCTTTCACTGAAGGTATGATGATGGAAATGAGCTCACTTCTTCATCGTTTAATCCCTGGCTTGGTTACTTAGTGTATGTGATCACACGGTATGTTTATCACACCAGAAATGCATAAATTAATCATTTTGATTTTATTTAATATCATACCAAAAATACATTTTCTATTTGAAAAACTTTTATTGCGTCTCTTTAGGCTTTGTCAGATCATTTTTCGGGAATGGGTGCTTGAGAACAGCCATGGATGACGAGCTAATGCTTGCGCAAACTTGATTAATTTTAAAATGAGAGTTGTTACTTATTTATTTGACACATTTGTTTTAACGTTAGTTTGAATGTTCAATTGCAGATTTTATCTGCTTTGGCAGTTTTATTTTGATTCACCCTGTGACTATACTTGTATCGGAAAGTGATTTCAGATATCGAACACTGAGGGGCGCAAAGTACAATAAAATGCATGTCATTTGCTTCCCTGCCGGAGTACAGTGGCGACAATTATCCTCAGCATGCTCTCTGCTACTTTCCCCCTCAGGCACAACTCGTTTTTTACGTTTGAACCGCTAGATTATAGATCAATTTGTAAGCTTCAACACTTTTCGTTACGTTTTATGCGAGAACTTATAACTTATTCATAGGAAAAGTGCACTGTGTGGACACCACACTAATTTCTTTTACGTGCCATTGTGCATTGTATGGATTGGAAGACTGTTTGCTTCACACTTTCATATTGGATATATGTATATTATATAATATAATACACATATGTAATCAATTTCTAAAACCAAGGAATGTGACGGTACAATATTCCAGCATTACACAATATATATGCATTATATATAAAACCAAGAAATTATATATATATATATATATATATATTGCATATATATTGTATAATGCTGGAATATTGTACCGTCGAATTTCTTGGATTTAGAAATAGATTACATAAACATAAATATATTCGGCTTATGGTTGGAGTGCCTGAATTCTCTATAACTATAATGGGAGCCACCTCTTGTTGTATTCCAATATATCGATATAGTTGAAGATTTTTTGATAGGCTAACCAAATATTACAAAATCTTACGCGTGTACGCTCTTCGAATGCACCTAAGTGAGCAAAGCTCATGTTTATGGGCTGCAATTACATTTCTTAATAAGAGAGAACAGATAAATATTCAAATACATGCAATAAATTAATATATAAACTAAAAGCAGTTATAATTTACATATTAAAATTAAAATAGGGATTCAAAATTACAAAAAAAAAAGAACTCCATTGTAGAAATACTTTTATGTTCACGTTAATCACTTAGAAATACAAATAGGAGGGGGAAGGTAAGAAGAAAAAAAATGAAAGGTATCCCTGCTATAGCATAAAAATTATCACCCCTAAGTTATTACGCTAGAAATACGTACATTGACCCTGTCGAGCGAAGGATAGAATCTAGATCGCAATTTGAAGATTAGGTGAGGCATCAAACGTGAAAAAAGATGCATGAGTTAAGCAAGGAATATTTAAACTAACGCGAAATATGAATAGATCATTGTAAAAAATAAAAAATAAATAATAAAATGATAATTAATAATAGTGTAGGTACATCCCCCTCACTTATAATGACCCACGTACCATGAATGAAATTCACTGTTTTGTTCCACCTCCATGAATATGTCGATCTGGGTCGTACCCTTTTGCGTCCCAAAGCAAGTGGTCGCTTCATCAAAACAACCCTCGTGCGTCCGGTGCAATTTGACGTAAACAACCCTCGTGCGTCCCGTCTTGAAGAAGATCGATACATCAACAACAGCTGTAAATCATTCCATTCTAAATTGAATAGACTGTTTTTATCACTCGCACCCACACCTATTACAGTTAATCGAAGCCTTAAAGAATATACAAGCAGAAACACATATTCACACACGCTCAACAACCGTTGTCAATGTCAAGAAAAATTAAAAAGAGGCCTACTTGGTAGAAAAAATGGATGAATATAGAACTGAAGCACTCAGCAGACTGGAATATGTGCGAACAGTATACTTTAAGTTCCTCCCAACCACACGAAAGTAAACTGGTAGCCAAAAGACAAAGAGTAACTTCATTCTCCGCGTCAATTTTATTTAATATCCTTATTAAATCCTTATTATTTCAGGATTAAAATTTTTGGCGTGTATAGCAGTTCGCCTCCTCGCGGTCCACCCTGGGTAATGCTAAACGAATTGGATGGTGCCAGTTATTAATTTTACCTGTATTCCATGGGACGCATTTTGGTCATTGCTCTAGAGAGACCCGGGACGCAAACGGGTCATTGGATCTGAGAATCTCTGGACGCAAAAGTCCTAGTTTAGTGGTTTTGGGACGCAAAAGTCCAGACCCCGTCGATCTTTCAAGTAATACCATCCGATATGCAGCGCTGCGTAAAATAATAATAATAATAATAATAATAATAATAATAATAATAATAATAATAATAATAATAATAAGGAAATTAAGTGGTTGTAATACATAATCAGTAAGTAATATTTTCAAGCCTTATATTTTATATATTTGGACAAAATATTCTTGAGATATGTTCGTTCCCAAAGAACTGCTACCTACATCATAAACCTTTTGTGAATGCCTTTAGTAATATGGTAACCCAATTATTTAATTACATTACATGCAGTAATAAATGCACTTTATTAATTATTTATTCTATATTATTGGTGACATAAATAAAATTCACACTTCTAAAATTCCCAAGATAAATGCTCTATCGACTCCATTGTTCGTATATTTATCGGTAATTATGAAATTAGGCCTACTTCTTATATTAATAAATTCGATAGCAAAATCAAACTATTTTTCGGTGTGTTGAATGATTTTTCTCACATCCTTCATTAAATCATTAATAACAAATAATAATTATTACCACACAAAATAATTCTTATTTCGAATATTTAGGTGTGTGAATCTTGTGAGTGTGGATATGTGATTGTCACTCTTCCAAATAATTGTCGTAGTCTCTAAGTATAAACTCAGGATATTTTTAGTCAGTTATGTTAAATGTTCTTAGGAGAATAAAACATTGTATAAAATTCAATATTTAAATAAATATCCAAATAGGCTTACATGTAAACCTGGAGATTTTATATTCATTTTGAAAAAAGAGTTGCACATATTTCGTCCACTATAATATTCAATATTACTAACCTAAATTTATGAGAAGTTTTGTCCAACGTGTTTTGCACAATTTATTTCTTTTAATTTTCGCAGCAGTTTGCACATGTTCAGAAACTGGTCTTACGGTATTTGCATATCATTACGATATTTTTAGTCAGTTATGTTAAATGTTCTTAGGAGAATAAAACATTGTATAAAATTCAATATTTTTAAAAATATCAAATAGGCCTACATGTAAGCCTGGAGATATTATATTCATTTTCAAAAACGAGTTGCACATATTTCGTCCACCTTAGGCCTAATACTCAATATTAAATAAATAATAAATAAATAAGCCCGACACAATCCCTTATAGGGCAAGGACCTCCTACCATGGTAGGGCTGGCTCTGTTTTACTCTCCCAAGGTGAGCTATTTCCTATATTACTAACCTAAATATACAAGAAATTTTGTGCAACATGTTTTGCACAATTTATTTCTTTTAATTTTCGCAGAAGTTTACACATGTTCAGAAACTGGTCTTCCGGTATTTGCATATTCTTGCGCTGTTTAAACGTGTGTCATTTGTCTGTTGAAAATTCCCTGCATTTCCCTGAGATTCTCAACATTTGCACAGGCAAGCTGCTTACAGAGACAATGTGTCTGTGTTCAATTTTCATTATTCCCCATTATAACAGCTATTCGCTGCGTGCGCATATTTTTGCACGCTATGTTAATAACGTTAGTGGTATTTAAACTTTGTAAGGGTTGAATAGAAATGGTTTAGCGTGGGAGGTGTAGTTATGGGGTTGAGGGGGGTGGGCTTTTCGTGCATCTGAATATTCATGAAGTTTCTTGAAGGTATGACTCTGGACAAAATCGGGTGTGGAAACGTTGAACCTACTCTCTCTACCCCCCCCTCTACCTCATCTCTAGGCAAACCCTTTTGACTAAATGATGCTCAAGTTTCGTTAGAAGTGATGGGCAAATAAGGATGAAAAGTGTGTATAAACTGCCCACTCTTCATATAGATATGGTCATAAAATGCAATTTAGAAGTCTTATCCTTACAATATACCCTTTCTTTTTTCAAAATTATTAGTTAGAAAAGTACAACGCTTGCAGAAAACTAGGTTATTAATTCCGTGGTCAACTGTATTTATGTTGCAGCAGTGTTTGCTCTCTTGTCCTAGAAAGTCTGCGTAGGTATAGAACTTTATCTCTAAACACAACAAGGCTTGAATATATTACGTTAAATCGCGCAAGATCGTGTGTGTACTTAAGAGCAAAGAATGCTGTTTGCGATGGTTTCTGCACTTAGCCCTTGTGAAATTAAAACAGCTTAATACGTCTTGTTTATATGTGTTTATCAAACAAAATGTATAATTTAATAGGGAAACATGCATGGTGTATTTCCAAAATGTTTATTTCCTTTAATATTTAAAAAATTTCGGCTTAGATAACAGATTCCAGAATACCTTTGTTGAAGGTTCAGACTATATTAATTTCCCACTGATTAACCATCACATATTGATATCATTTTCAAATTATGGAAACTTATGAGTAGGAGTTAAGATAATTACAAAACTACGGGAGTCGGCGTGGATTTCAGTGCCCAAGGTCGCGGTCTCGATGACTGCCCGGGTCAATAGCATTTATGTGTGCGTAACTTAATCTTATCTGTATATGAGAGACATGTTAAAGAACTCCCTGCTGTACGAAATTCTGGCCCACTAGCTACGGTCATAGCAGCACAACTCCTTCGTCAGATAACCAAAAATCTAACCAATCAACCGGAAATGTGGGACAAATAGAACTGAGCTCGCATGACTCGGATTTAAGCAATTTTAGAACAAACCTCTCGTATATAAAATGGATCATTGATATCATCTGCTCAGAACGAGATGGGATATATTCCTTGGGTCACAAGTCGTAGATTTAAGGCATGTTAAATATCCCCAAGCGAAAATTACAGCCTCTGGATCGAATTCCCTCTTTCACATCAAGCAAGGACGTAGCCAGGGAGGGGGCCCGTGAAACTTAGTTTTAACATTTTATTTTTTCTTTTTTTTTCCATTCTGAGTAAAAATATTTTAGATAGTTTATATTTTGAAAGTGTTAAAAGTTAGTCTTATGTAGTCCCTAAGAATACACCGTTTCACAATTAAATGAATACCTTAAAAAATGCAATTGAATTCGGTAAAGAATTAAGTTTTGAAATAATTGTGTTATTTTGAAAAATTATGCAATGTGCAGAACAACCAACAACATAAAATTTAACACCTTACGGTGTCGATTTCTAACGCAGTTCTGTAATGGGAGCTAGTCGGTCTTCAGCGTTGGTGTTAAAATATGTCATTATTTAAGCCCATTATCCAAATTACTTTCTAAAATACGCATATTTTGCAAGATTAAATTGTTTTAATTGTATAAACTTAGTTTCATAATTTTTTTACCATTCTGAGTAAGAATATTTTAGAGACTAAATATTTTGAAAGTGCTAAAAGTTAGTCGTATGTAGTCCCTATGAATAAATTACACCGTTTCACTTTTAAATTAAGTATTACTCGTACTAAAGCTGAATGTATAGTAATGCATACCGGTAAATGTGTAACCCCTTTTCATTTCACTCATTTAGTATTCTTAAAGTGTTTTAATACCCCTATGGTATTTCATATTAGATTAACTTATTAATTTAACAATGGAATTAAGGTATTAAGCTTTCAAATTTCAAATGTTGGTGCAGCGGTACGATAAATGCCTCAGTGACAGTGGTGACTATCTTGAGAAGTAGCCAGTGATTTTCTGTAAATATTAAAATAAATATTTTTTTGCTTATTGATGTTTTCTTTATCGGCGATCAGAACTTACTTTCTGGATGATACTCGTACATTTCTAACTTGCATGATAGATGCAAATGATATCCTGTCGACACTAAAAAATTATGTATTCCCCTTTATAACTTCGCACACTTTATTTTACCTACGTTTAAGTAATAAGCCAAGAAATCTTAATGAATTTGACCCTACGCTCAGATTGTATATAAAAATTCAGGTACAGAAACTATTCACAAAGTTTCACCTGAAAAATTAAATTTTAATTCCATTTGTATATTTAATAAAACACAACGGTACGTAAATGTTTCGTGTCGGGATTAAAAATAAATAAATAAATAAAAAGAAAAAGAAAAAAACTCATCGATTGCTCATTCGTACAAATTTCGTTTTGAAAAAAGTCATGACATTAGAAATGTGCCCTAAATGATTCCACGAATACTATAGAATTCTACATCATAAGGGTACAAGTAAAAATAATTCGTAATTTTTCTAGAAATATTGTAAAAATCAAAATCTTTTAAATCTCCAGTTAAAAACAAGCAAAATCAAAACAAATTTCAATACGAAAAACAGAATTCTTAATTTATTTTTATTGGCACGCAGTTTTTATTTGCAATTTTGTTTTAGCCTAAGTAGCCTACCTGTATGTAATGGTTTGGAAATGATCCGAATGACGTGTTACAATCTGAATGTGGAACGGTGGGGAAATTCTTCTCTTGTTAAAATATAGGAAAAAATTAAATTTTCAGCTACTAGTGTAACAGCTTTATTTTAAAGCGACAAAATAGAATTTATTGTAAAATCGTGCTCGAGTAGTAAATTTATTTTTACTTTTACTCAAGTCTGCAGTAATATCACAACATGCTATATAGAGAAATTTTATTAAAAAACTTCAGATTTTGGAAAGTAATGTAGGCCATACTTTGTCTAGAAGCTGTTTTATTGTAAGCTGTAACAGGACGTAGTTACGAAATAGCCTATATTATTTCATCCTGCCAGTCGCAACATACTGTATATAGGTAATGCCTATGCCCATATACAGCCATTTAATCTGAAGCTGAAATATTGCTTCAACATAAGTCTGCATTTTCTTAACTTCTAAGTTGTAAGACTATAATTATCACTAAATCACCCCATTAACCCCTTCCGTAAAAAGTAAAGGAGTATTATAGGGGAGTTTCTGCGCTCCCTAATGTTGCTCATAACCCTTCAGCACGGGCTTATATTAACCAGTACATAAATTGGGTTTATGCTTTTATGACTTGAATATTTGTTCTAAGACCATGAAAGAAAATGAAGGGGTGATAATGAATATAAAAGCGGCGTGAGTTACGATTGAATAACAAGCCCCTTGATTACTCTAAAGGGGTTAACAGTGTTTTTAAACCTTCTTAGATTCGGGTTGCATGTATGCGCGTGCATGTTTTCCATTTCCTCAAACAAGGATACACAACTAGAATTTAATGGACATCTCTGAAAGTAGCCTTATAGCTCTTAGCCCGGTATTGTATTAGGGACTGCATATTGGATCAAGATCAGGGCAGGATGAAAGATCTTCCATACTTTCCTGTGCTTAAGAACGTAACACCGGGCACAACATTCTGTGAGGGACAGAACCTTAAAATCCGTCCGATAAACCTACATTATATTTTTCGCATTGTGTTTATATAATCATATATTTTACTTATACATTTATTATTTATTTATTCTAATACAAATACATATTCATAAAAGTTAAGCAGGACAAATACTAATTTCAAATTTCAAAAATAACTTCAACTGCTATTTAAAAAAACGGAAAAGAAAGATAGGCTAATCTTACATAGATTAATAATTTTTCTAGCAGAAGAAGAATTAACGTTTAGAAATACACACGAATGAGCAAGGCTGCTCGTGCTCGGGTGTGAAGAAAGAGGAGAGACAAAGAAACCGAATGTATAAAAAATGTGATTAACTAATAAAGAAAGTAAAAAATGTTAAACATAAATACATAAAAGGAATGAAACAAAAATGTCTCAAACAGCTAAAAAATTACAGAAAATGTTTTACATATCTAATCAATTTAACAGTCTAGTATGCTGAGATATCAGGATACTGCCTGATCATTGAGTTATAGAAGCTATGTTTTAATCTTGCCGATGTGAGACTTTGGGTCCTGATAGGAGTAAATTAGCATTTCGTCTAGTTTTGTAAATTTGATCACTGGAAGAGTATATCACTTATATATCACTCTGTAGACTGAATAACTTCAATATCATCAGTGATATAGGATTGAAAACGCGTTCATTAACTAATAGCAGTAAAATTCTTCAAGCTGGGCCCGTATGGTAGAATTACGGCACGTAAAATAACTCCAAGCCTACATTAGAGCCTCTGGACAAAATTTCTCGGCCCTTTCACGTCCATTTATACCTTAGTTTCCGGAGGGGGGCTGAGATGCGAAGGGCTTACCACCTGTCCCTCTGCCCTCTCTCGGAAAATAAGCGTAACAAAATTAGTATAGGTAATGAAACCTCCACTTGGAGCCCCCTTCGCCCCACCATACAGGACAAAGTCAGTCAGTCAGTAAAAGTCTTTATTAATTTAATATTACACTAAGCAACGAACCTATAGACCGTACTTGCATTTATTAAGATACGAAAATAATTTTCATACGAGTGTTCTAATTAGCCTTATAGGCAAGTTGCATACGACTGATTTTGTTCGACTATAATTAAATGTTTAAGGTTTAGGTTTTAGAATACTTCGTAATTGATGAAGCAAACGACTGTTGGGCAACAGCTATTAGTAGTTCTCGTCTTTTCCGTTAGAAGGAAGGCTACAAGGCATGCAGGCCGCAGAGCTTATTTTGAGTTTTAACTTCAATCAATGCACATTAAAAGCACACGAAATGAACTGAATTTATTACAAGATTAAAATAAGCACGACCATATTATATTTTATTTTAAATATAGGTTGTTTATTACGCAGTTTCATTTGCTGCTATTGAGGTTTCAAGTTCGTTCGTGTTCGATAATAAATCTATACCACACCAGTGTTGTAATTGGAATCGTTTCGTAGAGGATATTATCTACATTGTTGAAGTGCTGTCATCTTTAAAGAGGTCACTAGTGGTTTAGAGGAATACTTGAATTAAAACTGAGTATGTCTTATAAGAGTCGAATATTCTCGGTGTCAGCATACCAAGATGAAACCCCGAAGTAGATCTTCTCTCAGGTCAAATTTTCCTCTGCGTATAATGTGACATAATCTCTTCAGTGAGAGAAGACTGAAAACCTGTCATTAACATCCAACATTTACGGTAATCAGGAATATTCCAAGTCTTTATAAGCCGAAGCACAGATTTTTACAGTCACTAGTATATTGGGTCACGAGTGCCTTAAGTGCATCTTTAGAAAATCGAATTAAAGTTTGTCAAGATGAGCCGAAAGGTTGCATGAAATTCCAGTTTCCACCAGGTTAACGTGAACCAGAAATGGATGAAAAAATACTATTGTAGGAAAAAAGTAATTGGAACTCTTTTCGATATATTTTATTAATTTATTTCTTACTTTGATAATCTGTGCTTACTAACACACCGTGCCTGTATTTATTGCACTCTTCATTTTCATACATTAAATAGGTCTTGAAGGTATTCCAGTGTAGAATTAAAGTCAGTGAAGCCTAACTCTGTGAGCATACATTGTACAAATTCCAGACCCGACAGGAATTCGTTTGAACATCAAGGAGAGAGAGAGAGGGAGAGAGAGAGAGAGAGAGAGAGAGAGAGAGAGAGAAGCCTTTGTAAATAAAACGTCACGTTGCAGAGATTTTCTTATTTTACACACACACACAAACACACTGTTTTATTTATTTCAGAATTACGATTTTTGCAAGTTATTTATTTTATACATATTTTGACATTTAATAATAATTATTCACATTATAATTGTGGTTTTAAGATCCCATTTTATGTATCAAAATGCCACTTATAATGCATGTATGACTGAGCATGCATTTCCCACTCTAGGTAGCATAAAGTTTACTAAAATTAAAATATAATTTATTTTTTACTTCCTACAGACTAGATTTGTGATTTTTGTTAATAATGACAATCTGTGTATTTTTAATCAATTAATATCTTATTATAATTAACTATTTTACTTATGTCATAACCGACTATAGAGCAGTATAGGCCTTTCACATGCATATACAAGGATAAGTCAGTAATTATCCACATTTTTTGTTAAGATTTTGTAGGTTGGCTGTATCGCTTGTGCTCGCGCACTTCGACATGTTGTTCATTTATCTCTGCTTGTGGAATGTTTGACCATTATTACTCCACTTAGTTTTGCGCTATTGCACATTAAATATGGCTACACCGCTCAGCGTTTGCACCTAAGAAGAACAGCGTGTTGAACTGAAGGAAGCTGTGCATCATACGTGGTTTGCTACTCAGCCAAAAAAAAAAAAATAAAATAAAATAAAAAAAATCTGAGGTCATCGGGAAACTTGGATCAGGTGCATTCAAAAGCAAGGGGATTATGTTGAAAAATAAGGTAATTGAAAGTTTTATATTGTTGTTGCAATAAATTTAAAAGAAGAGAGTGCGGGTACTTATTTACTTACCGATATGATTTCTTCGATGGATTTCGGCTTCTGATACACCTTCAGATGACAAAAAAGGGGTCACTGCACGCCGTACAACCAACCTACAAAAGATTAAACAAATTGTGCCAATACTTATTGACTTGGCGTTGTATAAGGCAAAATAGCAATATAGATTAAGAATAAAATAACTTGGCGTGTCAACCAATAACATAAATTATATGTTTTGTTTGACTTTTACATTATATAAACTTGTAAGTATATCTTCCATGTTTAATGCAGGTATATCATCAGCCATATGCCTCACAAGACATTCCAATGTTCTCTATATCATACAGCCAAGACAAGAATGAACCAATTCATCCCTTTATGATGTTATTATGTTAAATAACCTTCATTTAGCATATTTAACCCCTACAATATATTTTTAAAGCTCGATGCCAATTTTCCAAGTTAAGGGTTAATATATGTATACCCACATATATTCATTCCATAAAAGTAGATTCTCCATAAGTGATGTACAATACCAGCGAATCATCAGTTAAAACAGAATTTTAATGTACTTTTGCCTCACACAACATCGTGTATTATGTCTTAAGTTAATATCGCTGCCATTTTTTAACGCCTTGCATGAGCAATAAAATGAAATAAGTTCTACGTCATCAAAGAAAGTAATACAAATAACTTGCTATAATATTTTTTCATGTCACAGTGTATAACTTTTCTATTGTAGTTGTAAACTCAGAACTAGTAAATGGAAAATGAGCTGTGACAACATCAATGCATATCGGAAAGTTCTCAAGGCACAGTTCTCTTTAGCTCCACTTGGAGCTGACTGCAAGGACTGCGTTCTCGAAGTATGTTACAGTTTTTACGACTGAAGTTGTGGACGCCTCGGAGCGATTTATTGCTGTTTGTCACGCTACAATCGATACCAGACGTCACTGTACTTCAGTGGAGCCTCCGCTGAATTCACTCAGATGGTATAGCTAGTAGTTCTGTGAACAATTGTTCTGCGTACAAAAACCAAAACAAAATGAAAATCTAAGATATGCTCTTCATCGGTTAAAACTGCCACCATAAAAAAAAGCACGAAAACATACAATAAAAGTCCTTACGAAACAAGATTTTTAATGTTTTAAGGAACAGTAATGCCAAATTGGAAGAAAATCGAAGAACGCGTTAGATCGTACCTGCGTAACAGTCTCAGGTAAAACACTGCAATTTAATTACAGTAATTGTTATTATTATTTATTTACTTCTTAGAAGGAGCTCATGTGACGATTCATGCATTTTTCTTGGAACCGGTTTCTTGTGGCTGAATAGGATCAACAAATTGGCTTAATGAAATGGTTTCGACCTTACATTTCATATTATTATTATTATTATTATTATTATTATTATTATTATTATTAGTATTATTATTATTAGTATTATTATTATGCTGATAACTAAACGCTGTTTTGCTATACGCGATCTAAAATATATTAATTTATTATGATACAAGACTGTATTATGCAACATGATTTTATGAAAAAATATTATACACAACACAGAAAAAATAAATGGCTTCCCTGACTTCAATATGAGCAGTAGTTAATGCTGAAATGTGAATGCTCGACAAGTACATCACCACTATATAAATAAGTGCTTTTAAATATAAATAAAATTGTTTTTGTCGCCTCTGCACCATAGCTACTATATAATAACGTGCCATTACAACTAAAAGCTGATGTAAATAACGTGTAAAATGTAAGTGGTTGTACTTGTTTTATTTCACAATATAACATGAAAACACTGCATACCCCAGTTTTAATTATGGCGCGGATCAGTAATATATGGACAAGGACCTACATTTGCATATCTGTATCGGGTCACAAAAATAGTCCACATATCAAGTATAAATATTACTAAATAAACTTTTAAGTATTATATTTGCTAATTCGCCACAGTACGCAGTGTGTTGTATACGATGCGACTTCTGCGTTGGAGTCTTATGACGAGGTCTCTTTTCTTTACCTTCTCTACCATGTTAATTTACAGGGTGTAACAAAAAGGTAGATCAAAACTTTGGGAAAACATTCTTTGCATGTAGAGGATTAAATTATGTTATATGAACATGGGTCAAAAAATGATTTATTTCCTTGTTAGAGCCCTTTTTCTACACATGCACCACTTACCAGAAAACCCTAAAACAGAACTGTGCACAACAGAAAATCACATGAAATGGTACTAAAATAAAACTGTGGGTTTTTTTGGGTCCTTCACCACCCCGAAGCCTCGACTATGGTCATATTCCAAGAACTGTGGGTAATAGAACATCGAATAAAATGTTCCAAATGTCCTCCGTAAGCACGGATATATCGGTCAACCCACCTTCGCATGGACTCCCTCATGGTGTATCCATGGAGTATCTCGTATTATCATGCAGCCTTGCATAATAGTACAGAGACTCTTCACAGCTTACACATCTCTACATTTTTATTGGTGTCCCCAAAAATAAAATCCAGTGGATTCAGGTCAGGCGAGCGTGGAGGCCAATAATTGGTGCACCTCTTCTTATCCATTTATCGCGGAACCGTCTATTTAGAAACTGACGAAGAGAGAGGTTGAAATGAGTAGAAGCTCCATCATGCATGAAGTATATGTCTCGTCGTATTCGTAAAGGCACAATTTCCAAAAGGATAGGTAATAGTTTTGTATTTTAAGAACGCTCTGAACCTTCGTCCATTTAGACGATTGTGGAAGTGCATACGGTCCCACCAAACAGCCACCATAATTCGAGGGGTTAGAGTCAGACAACGTTAACTCCAAAAACGCAACTTTTCAGGAGGACGAAAAGAAGGTTGTTATCATTGTTTATTTATCGATAACTTACTTATTTATGAAGATAACACTTTAAAACTTTTACCACACATAGAATAATTCTGCCGGAAGATAATGACGTATGATTAATTGTAATCCCACTGTTTGCTGTAATGAAAATAAATAATTTTCGGAGATAACGTTTTCTGACTCTAAACTGTAACATCAGGTGACCGGAGTTAACGTTGCACGAAACAGTAACACTATACTGATATTGTAATTTTATTAATAAGAAAAAATCTTATAATCCTGATAGTAAAGTAAAGTAATCCCTATACAGGCCATGGAGGCCCAGAGGGTTCCAGGAGGTTGAGGCTCCCAGATTTTGGACATTCGGCACATGAAGGTGGTAAGGTTGTCAGCCTTACGCACCGGCCGCCTTTACCCCCAGGATTGCTCCTGGTACTCATTTCTGTTAGAGGCTGAGTCGACCCCAGGGCCATAGTGCCACCAGAAGGATTAGGTCAATTGAAAAATCTCAACGACCTCATCGGGAATCCTGATAGTAGTGCTCATTAAAATTTATTAGGGAAAAATAAATTATGCTTATTGACTGGACACTGCAATGAAAGTTGCGATTGTATATAACTAATACCAGATAGGCTACTACACAAGCAGTCTTGGTATTCCTTCGTTGTGCCTTTGATTCTTCACCTGTACCACTTCCTCGCCTTCAAATAAACTTTTTTTTAGAAAATATGGTATGTTCACGGGATTATACTTTTTCCACGTAGGTCTTTCGGGTCTTTCCATTTTCTGCTTGCAATTTTATCAAACCATGATATTTTCTCTTCAGTTGCATGTGTTCAATTGAGAAATTCCAAGATAGCCTTCTTTGTATTGCAAACTTGTGGAACTCTTCTTGAATGGAGTCATATTTGTAGTATATGTTTTCTTCTTTCTTTCTATACTAAAAGCATACAATATTTAGCCGTCTAACGCTATTTCCATTGGTATCATTTTTTTTTTAATCACAGATTTATGGAAGTCATTGAAGTCATAAATGCCTTCCTGCTCCACTTCTGAACATGGCATTTGCTTTGCTTTGTCGCCATTCTGACCACAGCATACCAACCCGAAGGATCGAATATATCTATCACTTTGCTAGCATTTTCTGTGTGGGCGGGAACAGTGTCACACTCCATTTGGGAATATCCTGTTTCAAAAAATATTTTATCTAAATTGACAGCATATAACAAACATTTGAATCGATAGCATTCTTATTTTATTCGTGACAACTGTGAGACATGAAGCAAATATTCTTCCCGTCTTGGAATATTTTCAAACGATTCAACAAACATGATGCCACCTCTGATGCTCCACGGCCAGCTATCCCCTCATGCCACATAAAGTTCTCAGCTGTCTGATCCTTACTTACAAAATTTTAATCATCGCTCTCTTTTAAAACATTGCCTACCATTGTTTGAAATATTAAAAGTAGCTAAAAAGAACCCTTGACGTATATGCCTTCTCTCATTACCTTTTACCAAGTAGTAAAACCTAGAACATTTTCTTTTGGATTTATTTTTTGTTTTGATACATGCTTTTTCTTGTGCATCTACTCGTATTAGTCCTCGGATATACTGTCTTTTATTGTCAGTACTTTCAATATTCTAATAATTCATATGAATTTCAAGTCTGACTTCTTCAGAATAAATTACATGTTCTAGGACATTTTGAACAGTCGTTTTTAATAAAACCCTTAACTCTTGTTTCCCTGTCACTAGTAGTTGATCCATGAGGCATGCCTGCAGCTGTATTTTTCTTGCGTTTATTTTTTTTCCTAGTTGCCGGGATTGGCATTTTTCTCTCTCTTTCCTTGATTTTCATTAGGATGATCAATATTTACTTCTCCATCGACTGCTGATCTATTTAAACTAGTTACCACAACAGATTCTAAGTCATGCTGAACAGGGACTGTTGTAGAAGGACCAGACTGGCTTACTGGAGTCAATGTTGTGTAGGATTTGGGGGATTACGTTTTCTTTTTTTCTTTCTTTCTTTCTTTTTTTCTGTGTCTGTCCATTACTTTCTCTGATAGATGCAGAAATATCTTTATCTGTTACCGGCACATATGTTGGATTTTCTTCTGACTCAGACGGCAAGTGAGCAGTGATAGGAACAGCAATAGGCCCCTGGAAAAAAGACATCATTATCTCGATTGAACAATAAGAGTGTAATTTTAATAATAAATTAATACAATAATAATTTATAACATTGTACGCCAATTATATAGGCTATATATAATAATGTGTAATTTAGTACATAGGTAATATTAATGTGTAGTAGTAATAATGATAATAATAATAGTAGTAACAACTAGAACTTACCAGTGGGCTTGAAGCATCGTGTAATGCATCATGGCATGCCCAGTCTTCCAAGATGCTAGAAAGGCCTGTATTTAGTGATGGGCAAGGACTGCTGTTGTAGAATATTTTGTTCTGCATATGATCTTCCAGATGATTCTCGTAGGGCTAAGTAAACTAACAATTTTCCCCTGCTGTACATATTATTTTCATTAAAATACACTCTCTTACTGCAATAATTTATTACGCTTAGAAACCTCGCAAAACCTGAACTGCAGCCAAATCAATCCTAAGTGAATATGATACAATTAATTTTTATACACGGCCTTACAACTACTGCAGCTGTTCTTAAGAAGTAAGCTGTCAACAATTAACTATGGCAGAAAATCAAAGCATGCGTGGAAAAAAGAAGAAAAAAAACTTCAATCGCTTCCGTCATCCCGGACATAAACGTAAATAAATAAACTGAGAGCAGTTGGTAAGGTGAATCATTAAATTGAATATGTAATAGTATGTACATCCAGCGTTACCTCCGCATTTTAAAATAAAATGTTAGAGTCAGAGAACGCTATCTCGTGTTGAAGCCTTTGAAACGAGCGAAAAGTTAGGGACAGAGAACGTTAAGTCTAGTTGAAGTTCTCTGACTCCAAACTTTTACCAAAAACCAAAACGTTATCTCCCGAAAACTTTTAAACTATTGGAAATATCAAAATAAGAATCTGGTGATAGAAAGTAATGGTACTTGTGATAATAAAAATGCCTTTAACTGAAAAAGTCATTTTTGGAGTTAACGTTGTCTGACTCTAAGCCCTCGAATTTCACCCCCTACATGCAAGGAATGTTTCCCCAAAGTTAGGCATACATTTTTGTTACACTCTGTAGAAGAAGCAAGTGTTCTATTCGAACCTAATATTCGATTTCCCGTTATATCAAAAACATGTTTGTCAAATATATTTTGCTAAGAAAATATTTGTACCAGAGCAGTAAAGCTCGAACACTAAAAATGTTGTCAAACTTAAATATTTCAGATATGCAACTGACTGATGTGACCTGAAACAATGGTAGTTGTTGAAATTTTCCAATAACTAAGACTTAAAACAGTTACAGACGTGAGATCGTTTCACTCTCCTTGCTATGAATTGGGCTTAGACAAAGTCATTTGTGAATGAATAGGAACTATTGGATTTTATTTATTTCAATATTAAAATATTGTGCTTTTATATTTATATATACATAAAATTATTAAATGAAATGGAAATTTGCAAATTGAGTGGAAATTGAATATGTTATGGATATAATGTGGCAGGGTGTCTATAATGAATATGAATTTGACATCAATGAATATGAATATGACAATAAAATAATTTTGTTCATTGAAAATTTTGAGAAAATTCCAGTATTAAGTTAATCTGAAGAAATTTTCTGCACAACGGTATTAACAAAATAATAATACAAATTATAGGTCAATAAAAACTTGGTTGATCATGAAAGACATGTCTTCCATAATTATAATTCGACCCTCCTGAACACGAATATGGCAATAATAAAAAAATTCGCTGGTTCAGTATTTCCAGAAAATTACGACTTTACTTTGATGTAAAATAATTTTCTGTAAAAATAGAATTTTCTCCAAATCTGGTACCAAATAATTTTTACTGTCATATTCTTATTCAGGAGAGTCCAATTATAGGGAAAACGTGCATTTCTTGTCAATAAAATTTGTATTCTCATATAAGTTATAGGCTTACATATTAATTAGTTAATACAAGTATAATTGTATCATTTATGAAAAGTATTTTCCATGTGTGGAATATATAATACCATTACCAGTCGAATATTTTCATGGACAGTTTCGAAATCAGTGATATCAAAATATTCAAAGTTGGTAGGCCTAATTAGATCAGTGGCAAAATGATTGTTGCAGTGATAATTGACGCATAAAGGATTTTGTTCCCCTTTGTTTTAAAATAACGTAATTATAATGTGTGAGAATTGACGGTGCGAAATTAATCTTTCAACAGTTATTATAACAGCAAATTCATATTGCCTTAGCATGAATATAGTCGAATCCTTTGTATTCCTTTCTCGCTTAGAATGACCTGTCTATAATAGAGAAACATGTTTTAGGCGCAGCAACTTCTCCGACAGCTGTGTACTGCGGGCAGTCGAATCAGAGTTTGCAGGCGTCTATAATAGAGAAACATGTTCAGGGGCAGCAATTTCTCCGACAGCTGTGAACTGCGGGCAGTCGAATCAGAGTTTGCAGGCGTACTCATGTAAATTTGGGTGTATTGAAGATTTCATTGGTTTATGTTATATTATTTTAGCAATAAATGTTAATTACAAAGTGATGAAAGTATTTTATATAAAGTACTAGCAGGTGCACGCGTCTTCGCTCACTATTATGTACCCAACTGCTAGATGTATTATGTACATAATTTATTTAAAAGGAATACTTAAGAGATATTTTTAACACTGACATCCTTTGTCATAAATTGCACGAATAAACATTTTTTATTCATTATATTGTTTAACGTTAAAACATACATAATTAAACGAATAAAACTAATCTTGTGCTGCCAAATTGGTTTACTGGTTAGAAATTAAACGATTAAAACGAACCACAGATAAATGAACCTTAACCAAACAATGCATAAACATTTAAAACAATTAATTAAAAAGGTAAAGGCTTCGAGGTCATTTCACGATTAAAATGCACAGCACTGAGTAGAAAAGGACCTTCGATTCGACTTCCCTAGCCCAAAAAACCTTCGTATAGTGAGTTTCGTCCAAATCATCAATGTTTTCCCATTTATTTCTTTATTGTAATATATTTTTCTTTCTTTTATCGTGTATTGAATAATAATAATAATAATAATAATAATGTTTTATTTTGCCTGGCAGAGTTAAGGCCATAGTGCCTTATCTTCCACTCAACCAGGATAAAGACAAAATACATTAAAAGGAATTTACAAAAAACAAATACAGTAGATATCATACATAATACAAAATGTTAAAAATAAAATAAGCACGTAGTTACAGGAAGGCACGTGAAAATGTTTGAAATTCGTTCTGAAAACAGTAGTTAATATAATAAAAATTTAAAATCTATAAATCAAAAACATAAAGAGAAGTATAATGGAAGGACTCCGAGGAGTGTTGGCTAAGAGTAAGGAACGATAAATACTCTTATGTTCTTATGTGATGATCTAAATTAGAGTTAATAAAATTATCTTAAATTACATTTCCTTGTTACTAAACACACTGTACAACATTTCTGTTGTGTAGCACTGTTTCATAGACGCTAGCTACTGATTCCGTTCCCCTTGATTTCCAAGCCTTTGTTACGTATTCCTGTGTCTCAACAGAGCTGCAGGTTTTCTAGTTAATTCACTGCCTAGACTTACTTCCTGCTACCTAGAACACCAGAGAAATAATTTTCACGGGGCTCTGGACATTCACAGGGAAGAAGGGAGAGATGAATTAAACGGAGAATGAAAGGGTGAGTGTGCATGTGTGTGTGTATGTAACAGCAGGAGTACTCGTGGCAGGAAGGGGTTGAAATTCTCAAGGGGATGGAGGAGGAGGGGTGACATGAAATATGGACTCACCACTACTAGCAGATCCAGAGTGGGTCCACATTGCCCATCCCCCGAAAATATAAGGGCTTTAAAAATATGTAGGACTAGAAAGAAGATCTGGGATGAGGAAAAATCGCAAGGGAAAACAACACAAGGTTGTAGCCCTTTCCAACTCGATTTAATGTTGTATGTGGTGAGTACTTATTTATAAGATCCCTCGTCTTCAGCATTTTTTGGTTGTAGAGGGTAAGGGAAAGTTTGTTTTTTATTGCGTCTAGGCAGTTTGCCTGCACTTGGGTTGGTGTTGTCTGGTAATAACAAAGTAATTAACTGCTCTTTGTGCGCATGCTCACAGCAATCTGCTCTTAAACACCGCCGCCAACTAAATCTGGTCCTCACATTGAAATTGAAACAAGCAGTTGGGAGAAAGGGACGAGTTTAAAATTCCAACGTTTTAGTTGGCTTTAAAGCATAGAGCTGAGATAAAACAGTTTGTGCGTACAATATGACATAAATATATTTGCAATATTTATATCAAAGTAGCGAAACATATATGTGTAATAGTATTTCTCTATTAGAGTAGGCCTACAATATGAGGGGGTTAAAGCCAAAGTGGTGTAAGTAATGTTTTATGCATTTAGAGAGACAGAAGGTTTTCTTAGATGGATTATAATAATCTCTCCTAATATTGTCCTCCCACCTACGTATATTAATACGTACATCTTGCATGAAGATAATAGGACCTACACGACTCTTCCTGCTAACATATCTATACCGCAACATTGCATTGCAATACTTAGGTTTAAAATTTTTAAATCATAACTTACAGCACTTTGGCTTTAACGCCCTCATATATATGTTATTCTCGTTCTCTCACGTGGACTTTGTGGAATTATACTTAGTTTAGAGGTAAATAAGTGGAATTTCACTTCACTTTCCGTTCAATAATCATAGCCTTACGGAAATAAAATTCATGAAGGCAGTTATATCAGACTATGTATGTCTTAGGAAATTAACTGTCTTCTTTGGATTTCAAATAGGGTATAGATGACTGAATGGATTGATGGTATCATTTCACGGAGATAGGGCATCCTTCTGCGGAAAAAATCACATTATGGTACCGTTGAGTTCGATTAATTATTAACGTTTAAAAAAGGACACTTCATACTTGATAGTTATTTTCAAAAAGGAAAATAAACTTAATACAAAATAGTATAAATAAACACATTGTATAGGTTACGTATACACAAACTATTATAACATCAAAATGTCGTACATTACAGATGTCCTGAACATGACAGAAGAATGTCGAAAGGTCTAGGCATTAATGAAAAATTGTATACTGGTTATTTTTTCGAAGTGAAAATTAAATTACTGCAGCCCAATTTAGTTTAAAATATACAGGCCCATTTTAGGTGGAGATATATCCAGTTACTACCAATTTTTATTGTTGGTTTACATTACATAGGAAAATACATCTCATCGGGGAACAAGAAGAATTATTGCTACTATATACTTGGTGAACTTCCTTTTTTTATTATTTGAATGGCATTTCCGAACTGAAATGCATAATTCTTCTAAACAGTGGGTTAGACATAGTCCCAATAATGGTAATATTAGCAAAATATTGTACTAAAACTTGCTATTTGTTGTTTTCCATCGCCACATTTTAAATATTTAATGTGAATTGTTTTATGAAATAATCAGTGGTTGTGGTCACGGTGCATGATTATAAACTTGTGTCCGGATAGTATACTACCACTCAGCAACAAATTAACTGTTCTGTATTATATTGCACAGTTGAAAGTTTATATACTACTAATTCCCTGTTCATCACAACAACTAGAACATTGATAATTTATTCTAGCATTTGTAGCACATTGTGTAACAGTGGATAACAAAGCTTTAAAAATAAAATTTTCAGGAACAAACACTATTGATTTTTTAGCATTTTGTAAAGTCTAATTAATACCATGTACCACCGAATTCTATATGGAAAAATTTATATTTCTCCTGGGCGGTGCCCGGGTTTTCAGATTGACTTGCTGAGCCGTGGCTGTAGCCTACAGGCCAACTTTAAGTCCATTGTCCTTTAGGCCCATAAGGCTTAAATAAATATTTAGAATACCTATTTGTGAGCCTAAATAGTCAAGATGCCAGGAAACCAAGCTGAGACTCCCGTCCAGCAAAATTTTCCTATACATATTATATAGTAGGCCTACTGGGTATTTCCTCACTGAGGTAAGACTTGTCAGTATTAAAATTCACACTATATAAAATAGGCTATCATTGCCAGTTTAAAAACTTGAAAATAACGATTCGTTCATAGTTTCATTGAAAGTTGTACAGTGTGTTTAGAAAGAGAATTGGACTAAATTTATTTTATTTTAAGGATTGTAACCATAAAACAAAAGAGTTCCTTTTAGGCATACAATCCGCTTACATATTCATGGAACATTTAAAAAAAACGAAAGAGAGAGAGAATATTTCAAAGCCCAAACACTGAAGCTGCAGTCTATAAGTGCGATTATCACGAAGAATGAAATTTATATACTTCAAGGTTGTAGTTTCCAAAACATAACTAAGAAATTATTGAGATGTAGGCATAGGCATAGGCTTGAGCAGTATCGAAGGGAAACTCATTACAAAGAAAAAATATTGAAGATATGTTTTTTGAAGCGTAAAAGTTCGTTTCATGCAATACGAACATAACACAACTTTTAAATAAATATTACCTGCAAAAAGAGAGAGACTGTTGTATGTTGCGCTGTTAAATTTAATATTTACATTTACCTTTGACGGGAAGTGACTGTACTCCGAGCGTTTCTGATATAAATTTTCGAGCTGGTTCGGAAAAGCGCATCCAGTGCCCGGGGCGTCCGCCTGTGGACGTAATCATTTGTTGTGTTCAACAACTGCAATTAACCGATACCTGCAGGAATTTGATGTTAGTCCCAAATCCATCAACTATGCTCCAGTGAATATGCGTATAATGTGTAGCCTATACGAGAACTGTAAACTGCAACTAAGTCTCTACAAAACCTAGTTCCTGGTTGAAAAGGATTTATCTGTATATCGGAATCAAGTGCACTATCATATCAGGAGTTCACTTCCTGTGATCTATGAGCTAGATGGTTTTATATTTCTACCTCTTCATTCTTTTAAGTACGGCAATTCGCCAAATTTATATCTTGATCGAGTTTAAAATTATGCTTATCAGCTCAACATTTCTAATTCTATAAATTGGTGGGCTTAAATAAAAAACTTGATCACATACTATAGTCTCAAGTTTCTCCAGACTTTCGTATCAGTGAGAGGTGGTGCCTGTTACTAAAATGCAAGCTTTGTGTAATTAAAATTGTAAAGATTTATAATAAATATATATGTATACTTTCAGAGTGCATTAAACTTAAATAAGTACTTCGATATTTCTAAAACTAGTTTATTATAAAACGATAATAAAGGTCTAATAGTAATTAGAATTTTTATTCCTCACATTTCACGATATGTCACGATTGTTTTATCCACTTACTGATCAGAACCCTTAACTCAGGCAAATGTGCAAACAACGATTTTATATACGTTGTGAATATCGCCCTGCCTAAAACTATGTTTTTTTGTTTCATATGAAGACAAATCATGAACGTACCTGACTGTACGTCAAGGGAGTCAATAGAGAAGTTTTTGAAACGCACCTAATCAAATGTTTTAATACAAAAATTTTGTCCTCTCAGACTGCACTTATCCTAAATTATTTTCAATTGAATTTCAATATGTGTTTTAACTAGCCTAAATTTCCAATAAGACAAAGACTATAATTATAATTTACAATGTAATATAATATATTATAATATTACTGTCTTTTTAGATGGAATAGATTAGCTTCTTTGTCCTGTATAAACTTTCGAAGAGGCAAGCAGCTTCATTTAGGTTAATAATAAATTATTTTCTCTTAGTCCCAGTAATTCGTATGCTTCCCTACATAAAAAAGTAAATGTCAATGCATCTCACATAAATTTATTTATGCACTTGACATAATTTGCTTTATGTTACATTAATTTAATCAAGTACGCAGTAATCTGTTATAATGATTCGTTTAAATTGTTACATTTCCCAAGGAGTTTGCACGTAGGTAAGAAGTAATCAATTAATCCTGTAAAAAGTCAGAATTGTCTTCGTTAAGATTTTCGTCTCTTCAGTAAGGAAAGCGGGAGAGGAGTTGAAAAGATGGATGTTCTGAAAATCTCATCACCGTCTCCAAACATAGGCATAATGACGTTCGACAAACACTGTCTTCTGGCTTGACGGAGATTTTAGATCAATAGAGATGTATCCTATATAGTAGAAGTAATTGCTATTTCTACATAAGAAATAGCTACCTTTCTCAAATGAACGTAGAAAAACATGTGATATTACCATCTGCCTCTTAAATGTAATCTTAACAGTTCGTGGCACTATTTAAAAATGCTTAAGTATGTATATTGGAAGAATGATCTTCATTTCGGGATTTTCGATCTTCATGCCTGTTTGTCTTCTGCCTGCCTGTCTGTTCGTTTGATGGGAGTCATGGAAATTAAAATAAGTAGACCAACGCCTTATTTCATTAACACATAGAAAACATATAAATCTTAATAATATGTCATTATTCTCACATAACATTCCGGTTTTTTTTAGTTTTAACCTTAAAACCTAATTTTAAATGTAGCCCCTACAAACGCCCACGTAATTTTCAAGTGGTACTTTATCCAAAGACTTCATTTAAATTGGTTACGAGAAAAAATAGCTAATTCTTCCTGATAATTGATATATTACTCAGGAATAACTTAATGACATAAACGATCACTATTTCTCATGCGAATTATTTTTGCAAGTAATAAGCTCCATAAATTCCCCACATTCATCTCGCTATTTAAAGACTTAATTTTCTTACCTACAATTAAAGTAGGTCCCACCTCTGCGTATTATACTTCATTAGTTAATATTCTCTTGTAGAAATAACACTGATGCATCAGTCATGGAGCACTAGTCTTCTTTGATGAGAAATAAAAACGCTATAGAAAGATTACGTAAAAATAATGCAGCTGAAAGGTTGTAGAAGCATAAAAGTGAGAATACTTTTTTGTCTCATACTCAACCTTCAAGTTTGTTTTTTCCTAATTCACAATTTCTGGCGTTTCTTTATCTTCTAGAAAACGAAAATAAGGTTTAAAATTAAGATATTGACTTCATTAAAAACCAAAGTGCAGCTGCATAATACAGCTATGTTATAAACAGATACCTTACAAATAACTTCCAGAAAAATTATTTGACCCCTCAAAGGACATTTTCAGGCATTGAATTTTGTTTTAAATATGAACAAAAATTAACAAGTTAACATGATAACAATATGATAAATTATTTATATTAGTAACAATAATTTATTGTAATGCATATTATGAGTCATTTTGGGATAAACATGAATGTTTTAGGTTAATTAGAACTGTAGTTACACTTTCTTAAAGTAATTTTGAATTTGTAGTTTTAAACCCCTATACGTGCGTTCTCATAATTTAAAGACAAATTCCAGTTGTTCAGGTATTTTTAATTTTGGTGTAGATTATAAATGACAAGATTTTCAAAAAATTATGGTAAATAGTGTAGATTTTCGTTTAAGAGTACTGCGAATACCTTAATGCGTATGTTATATAAATTAGAAAATATTTGCAGCATATATTACACCGATATTTAAATTAGGAAAATAAATTCCAAATGATAATGTGCTTTGACTTACGCTGTAATGATGACATCGGTTAGAGCTATGAAAGGCTTGTTTCTGGGAAACAGCTTGAAATGATGATTGACAGCGATAATCACTATTAACTAAGCAAGTGCTAAACAGGTCAATCGTAATGCTTGAACCTGGTTCTAATCTCGTCAATGATAATGATTAAATCAGAATTTCTGTGCTTATGAACGGTTTGAAGGAGGCAGTGCTGTCATATTCTATAGACATATTAGATCTTGAATAGACTTTGGCATTAAGAAAAATTGTCTATAGACGCGAAATATAAATTGGAAACTCAATATTACCTCTAGCTTATATTGAAAATAATTGTTCGGTATCAGTTAGCGGTAGTTTTTCAAAACCTTACCCCCTTTTGGGAGCCTGTATCCATTTTTCCATCCCTCTACCCTGTTTTTCATTCCTTTACTTATATTCTTTAAAGGAAGGAAACTTACTTTGGTACCTGAGAGATATCAGTGTTAATATATTCATTCTAATTTCAAAACCACACATTCGCTACCCACTTTTGAGAATTGTAAGTGCGGATGCCAAATGAAATAACTTCAATAATATTTTACTTGTAGAGACTTGTAGTTGGGTTTCAATAAATGCTTATAAACTCCACAACATAAAATTTGTATATTGTACGCTTCATTCGACCATTAAAATCTTTCAAGTTTTCGATTTAATTTTTTAATTGAAAGTCTAAGAACTGAAATTTTCTGAAGTGATGTACATTTGGAAAGTTTCATTAATTTTCACTTTGAAGAATGACGAATGTTAAAATTTTCCTTAAGGGAGCATGCACACTACGTGCCAGGTGCTACGTCGATGCATGCTGCATGCTACTAATTTAAAATACCAAATAAACAACTGGAAGTCTTCTTATCGAAGTCGGGTAGCAATAATGCAGGTTGCAGCATGCGACATCCTTTCCTTCAGATAGATCTGGACTTATTTCATGCTAAACTCCTCGGAATAACGGTCGTTCTGGGTGGCGAAGTTAGTGTCGCGCTGACTTCTTGTGCCCAAGGTTGCGGGTTCGATCCCGGCCCAGGTCGATGGCATTTATGTGTGCATAAATGTGACAGGCCCATGTCAGCATATTTATTGGCATGTAAATGAACTCCTGCGGGACAAAATTCCGGCACACCGGCTGCGGTTATAGGCCTAAGTTGCAGTATATCTCCGTCATTAAATAACCATATACCAACCAACTCAAGATACGCTTGCCTTTTCAGCTATTCTATTAAGAACATTCAGGGCTTATTCGCTTGGTAGGCTAAGGCCTACATACAGTCAGTGTGAAGGAATTATCATTCCACTGTGATCTAGTGGTGGTTTCCTGTGAAGCCCGGGTCTTAAAGTACTTACAGGTTGAAGGTCGCTGCTGGGTTCTTGTCTCATATTGAGAACGCCGGGTGGTATACCGGGACATGTGAGTCAGTTGGGGAATTTAGTGTTGTACCGGCATGTTGGCCGTCACGGTGGCTCATGCTTAGCGCGTGGGCCTGGCATGCTAGCGGTCCCGAGTTCAAATCTCGGGGCTGGCGGGCGTGTCATTTGTGGTGGACAAAGCCGTGACCTTTGGGGGTTTTTCTCGGGGATCCTCCCGTTTCCCCCTTCATTCATTCCACCAACACTCTCCACTTCAACTTCCTTTCCCCCCTCATTATCATCCCGTTCCCCTTTACTGGTTTTCGGGCCAGCTCCTGCTGCAGACTCTGCTGCGGGCCTCCCCCGTCCTGCCCCGCTGCTTGTGGTCAAGAGTTGCTGGTGGTGTACCGTGCCTTTGGGGCTCTCAGAGGGACCCTGGGTTAGCGGCGCTTGTCTGGTTGTGCCGCGCCTAGGGGGCTCTTGTACGAGGGACCCTGGGTACGGTGCACGTGGAGTGGTACCAGGTTCTTGTTGGATGTAGGGGAGCTCCGTGGGGGCTTGTGGTGGAGTCTGTTGACTGGGGGGCCTTAGGGCATGCACATCATTCGTTTCCTAGGGGGTGGGCAATGGGCCCGCCTATGTGGCCTCCGTCCGCGAGTCCGTTAGGGCTCAGCCCCTGCACTATACCTATACCTACCGGCATGTTGCCATGGTGGCTCAATGGCAAAGTGGCGACACGAGAGCCAAATATCCTGGTTCAAATCCCGGTTATAGCATTGAATGTTATTTTCGTTACTGTCCGCCACCTTGGCGTCCCGGGTTCGATTCTGGCCGGGTCGGGGATTTTTAGTAAAGGAAAAAATTCCTTCCTTGGTTCAGGACTGGGTTTTATGTTGTCCCTTCATCCCCGTTCCGCGAGAAAATCTCCGCGGTATCACCTTTGCCTGAAAGATCCTTAGACGATTCTTGGTCATCTCATGGCTTTGTTAAGAGTCTGGAATAGCATTATTATTAGGTTATTTTTATTATTGTTGTTATTGTTATTATTATTGTTATTATTATTATTATTATTATTATTATTATTATTATTATTATTATTATTTACCTTCTATAGGACAGTTAGGCCTACTAAGCGATAAAGATCTAAAAGTTTTAGCTGATTGTCAGAGTTACTTCATTAATGATATTGTTTCTGAGAATTAAATACATTGTTTTCGTATAATTGAAATAACAATAATCCTTCCTCAATTTAATGATGACTGTTTTCTTTAGAAATGTCCATCATTATTCATTTCAAGCGTTCGGTAATTGTCCCATTTTCTCGTATTTCATTTCCTCCCACTCCAATTATTGTTTTAATAGCAGAAGACCAGGTTCAACATGAAACTCTTTCAAGTACTCTTTTATGAAGACTTTCTAACTTGATTCCTTTCACAGGGTAATTTAAAATGTCAGAATTTTGAACTAAAAGACTACTCGTAGTAATGCATTGCCTGTGCATTATGACTTGAGTGAATGATGTAACTTCCTCTCCCTTAAAGTGGTCGTATAGGCTTATATTATTTTTTCCATAATTTAATTTTTTTCTTTGTTTATGTCTTCTGGTAGGAATAGTTTTCTAACATGTATTATTTATGTAAGTAATTCCAATAAGTAATATTTATATTATTTTAATATGTAATATTTATATTATTTTTATATATGTAATAGTTATATTGTAGTAATATTTATTGCACACGGGCGTTCAGCTGATACACTTTCTGCCTGCAAAAGAATTATACCCCTAATTCCTGAATAAAGTATTCTACATTTTGTATTTCTACTCATTTCTGTCACTAAGTACTGTCACTCAGACAATTCATGCTACTGTAGATTAAAATCTATTCCGTGGCTTCACAGCTTAATCCAATTTTGAATACAATATAGCCTAAAATATTTGCATACGATTTCCCGAGATAATATACAGAAAGAGAAAATTTAAGAAATAGAAAGAGGTAGATGTGCACACGTAGATACTTTTTTTTGGGGGGGGGAGATAACACTTCTGCCTGTTAAACTTATATGAAAGTTCATCCTAAAAGCGTCTTCAACAGGTTAGTTGTATAATTATATACACAAGTGACTGAAGGTATGATATTTTCATAAACATTGAGTTAGGTGACTTGATAGTAGTGTTATGTTCTACTCTTATACTCTGAACTGAGTTTTATTGTTACAGACCAATAACATATTTGTATATAGCCTAATAAAATCAGTTTAGAAGATAATACATAATATTTATATAGATATTATGTAATAAATCATTTTAGAAATTAGAGTGGAACATAACACCACTATCCCGTCATGCAACCCTGTTTTTATGAAAATGTCACACAACACCTTAGCCATTTGCCCCCTTCAGTTCTTTAAAGATCTGCTTAGTTATTAGCTATTTCAAGTTACGTTAGTCAGTTGTCTAGTTAGAGGTGATTTTTCCAGGAATCTGTTTGAAATACGGAGAACCATTTGAATTCTAAGTAACAGTTGACATCAGGGTTCACTTTCCAGCTCATGAATAAGACCGAACAAAAGTCTGCAATATTTTTTCTTTTCTTTTTAATGTAGATTCTCTCTTTCTTTATTATTTCCTTTGATGTCATTAACTTTACTGACTTCAGATAAAAGAAATGCATTAGAAAAGTCGCAAGAAGAGGAGAGAAAATGTGTTTCTAGCCTTTTTCCCCTGGAATTAAAGTTCATCTGAAATCAGATCTGATTTCTCGTAACACAGATCCGCGTGGTGGTATATTTTCTGCTCTCCTTTTTTTATTATTATTACTCCATTTAGAAGTCATCTCCTTGGAGATTTTTTCTTAACTTTACGGAGCTTGTGAAATGAACATTGGGATACGGATTTGCAGTTTTGCTTTGGAGTAATGATTTCCATTTGTCATGAGTCTGCAAAGAGCTCGTACGGGACTTTAATGAAATAGAGAAATTAAAAGCTCAGAAGAATTCCCTTAAACATTCATGTAACTCAATCTTCTTTAAGATATGGTGACGAAAATGATCGTTTTAAATATTATTTTATGGTTATGCACGGGCTGATTTTTTTATTTCTGGCAACACATCTGTATAATTTCACTGCTCAAAGAAAGTTTATATCACTTTCACTTGATATTGACTGGATATCGAGTAGGCCTATATTTATTATTTTGTAATTTTTTTGTTATTTATTGTTACATACATACATTATTACATTTCATGAATTACATTATTTCACATTTAGTGCAAGTAAAAACAAAAAACAGAAAATACTATTTCTATTTCAGCCTTTAAAATGTAAGGTATACCCCTAGATGAGCAAAGCTCGTGTTTAGGGATATAATAGATTAATATAAATCTATTTATATATCAGTGTACAAACGAAAATTATAAATGTATGAGTACAATGTACAGTGAGTTCCACGCAAGAGTTGGCCAATGACGCGGGTTTCTGCGTCGCGGCTGGCACAGCTCCAGCTCCCGAGCGATCGGGTGAAATATCTACGCAAATAATGCCGTGGTCGGTGTGATTATTCAGGTTCTCACATTTACAGTTAAAATTACAATGAAAATAACCACGTACCTCATCACAAGAGGTGTTGGAAATGTTCTCCTCTTGCATCCACACAATACTGGCACCTTTTTAGGAAATTTTCTTTCACACGCATAAGTTCAGCTTCCGAGATAGGGTTAATTTCTTTTGTGATATTGTCTTTAAGTTCTTCTTATGTATGGGAAATTGACCTATAAACATTATGTCTCAAGTTTCCCCATAAATAATATTTACATACTGTTAGAATAACTTAAAGACAATATCACATAGGCCTATCACAAGAGAAAGTAACTCTGTCTCGGAAGCTGAACTTATGCGCGTGAAAGGAAATTTCCTAAAAAGGTGCCAGTATTCTGTGGATGCAACAGGAGATCATTTCCAACATCTCTTGTGATGAGGTACGTGGTTATTTTCATTGTAATTTTAACTGTATGTGTGAGAACCTGAATCATAACACCGATCGCGGCTTCATTAGCGTAGATATTTCACCCGATCGCTCGGGAGTTGGAGCTGTGCCCGCCGCGCCGCAGGAACCCGCGTCATTGGCCAACTCTTGCGTGGGACTCACTGTATATAAAATAATTTTGCATCATTAACCAGTGGTTTATATAGAAATTACAAAAAACAGAAAAATAAATGTTTATATAATAAATTGCGTTGAAACATTGAAAGATAAAACAAAATTAAAGTTGTGCTATCAATATTAAATAATATATTTTCCTCTTTAAATGTTTGAGAGAAAAAATATATAATTTCTTTTACGACATGTCGCTTGTTAATTTATGGGTGATTTCCAAGTCACTCTTCGCTTTACTTATGATAAGTGTAGAGTTCACCAGTGCTTTTGGAAATATAAAAATAAATAAGTCTCGTAAATAGGAGAGATTCATATTATACTACCTACGGTTTCAATGTGAAGTCATAGCTCAGTTAAATATTTCAATTCCAATTATACAGATCCAGAGCATTTCAATTATAATCTAGACATAACGGAAGAAGGCGGTGACCAGATTGTAGGCATTTCTGGTTGTCATGACAATGTAATATTCAGCAGCATTGTTTGTTGTGCATACGTTCCCCCTCTCATTAGCTATACTTGTCTACACACTTCATTTCTCTGCAGCAGCTCACACAGTGTTCCTATAAACAACTGCGGTTCTGTTTCTCCTAATGCGTCCCATTTCCATGGTTTACAACAAAGGTAGAAATTTAACACCTGCATGTAAGTTTACAATAACGGAACAATGTAATATGAATGGGTTACAAGCATATCTAACGTGTAGTATTTCATACATACACATTATGCATTGCTTTATGTGGTAGTACATGAGCATATTATAGTTTTCAAGGTGATTTTAAGATTCTATGGACATTTGTCAGACTTAAATTTTATATTCAAAATATGATTATTCTGGTGATAGAATTTACTGACCTTGTAATAGACTTTCTATTTATTTGATACAGCCGTTTTCTTTTTATAATTTTCAAGCAGGTAGACTCATTGTTATATTCTGTTCTGGTATTTATTTTAGTACTAGCAGGTACCCGCGGCTTCGCCCACGATAATTAATTTTAAAAATTAGAAATTAAGAGTAAAATAATTAAGACATAAATTATTATTATTATTATTATTATTATTAGTATTATTATTATTATTATCATCATGAGTGGTCTACCACGAAATCAGCCATAGTAATAATATATTTTGCTATAATTTTACAGAAACTTTTATTTTCTAAAAATTGACACGCTTATAAGCTGGTTGTGTTAAACTTTATATTGAAAAAAATAAAACATAAATTTAGTGCATTTCTTGATCTCGAATCCCAACCTAAAGAATTCCAGTTAAGCATATCATTAGTACAATAAAATGAGCATAATCTGCTTTGTATTTATATAAATAATATTTTCCCGGCACATTTCATACTAACTCAAAAAATTCTCTCGATCAAGATTTGAATGTTTATAATACGAAATATCAGCTGCCTGGCGGGTAAAAGTATTTGGCACGTAGAAGCAATATAAATCCTTTCAATCACAGTGTCCCGAAGGATAAATACTTCCACAGGAACGTTTAGAAGCTGCATAAACTAATTGCTACCCGAAAGTCGTAAAGGGATCCATAGGTAAATATTTAGAAAAGCTTTTCCGTAAATACATTGGAAGAATTCTTCATGGCTGGGTTCCTACGAGAACGTTTTCTGTGTTTCAGCAGCACATCGTAACCTACATTCCTTGGGGTGGAATCTTTCCGACGGAGTAATAAAATGTCAAATTGGTGATGAAGAGTTAAGCCTGGTTGGAAGTGGACACGATGAGAACAGGTGATGACAGGGCGGTTAATCCAGTTTACGGTTTTCATGCCGTTGGTTTCTATGAAACCGCGATGTGACCTAGTTATCAGAATGTCTTGTTCCATATTGACATCAATTTATATCTTTAGCGACTCTAGAATACAGCCAACCATGTTAGCTTTCTCTCTCACGTTCTCGCACACTCACTAGCTCACTCTCTTAGTTTCAAACAGTTTCATGTACACGTGCTACCATGTCTGTGTACAGTCGATTGCACGAAAACTTAGCGAAGCTTCTGGTTTCATCTAGTGTTTTTCTTTATTTAAAGTTGGTATTGATTCTTATTATCGTCTGTGTTTCACACCAGATCTCTTATTTGTTTGAATTAAAGTCCGAACACACGCATTAGTCTAAGAACAACGCGGAGACCTAGGTGAGGGGTGAAATGGGGTGGAGTATGGGAACATTCCATTCGAGGGGCTGGAGGACATACCTCAAAACGAACGACTCGTATTGGTTTGATGTCAGAAGCCTGGCACTCAAACATTAACCTATGAATATAGGTAGACTTCAGGTTCAGCAGCAAAGGAGGGAAGAGAAAAGACGAATATAAATGAGAGTTCAGCCTCTGTTGCGTACCTTCCGACGCGAAAGAATGATAGGAGCAGGGGTGGGGAGTGGGTGTGACGGAGCCGGTTGTGAATTTTATTACCAACATAAACCAATGCGTATTTTGTAGGAAAGATTCCATGAACTCGACTGTAAAATGTCGAAGGATGTACAACCAATTCGTAATCCTGGATTAGAGTTTTCCAATATGCACGGTGGAAGGAGTATAACTGTACAGGTTTTAACACAACAAATTTCAATGCCATAAATGTCCCAAATGAGTTCCATCCAATTAAAAAAAATTCTAAACTTGTTAAAGGTATTTCCGTACTGTTTGTTCTAATTTTGTTCACACCAGCAGAGGAAAAGATAAGGAACAGGTTTTTCAATAAAATAGGGAGGTTTCGTGCAAATTAAATGAAAAAAATTCTTAAGTGCGCCACATTAATAACTGCTACCTCTAGACACGCGTTCGGTGAATTAAAAATTACCGAAAAAGATTTGGATTGAGCAATCAAAATTGAAATTTATTTTCTATATTCTCTAATCGTTCCATAGGTGCTTTTGGTAATGTTCCACCCAGAAATTTACGTTTTCAGCCTTAGTGTAAGGTTTTGGCGTTCCCTGACTTAAGAAATTATACTTTCGTAAACATGTAGGCCTATGCGCACTTTTGAGTGAACAGTATACTTAGAAACGAAAAATCCTGTCAAAAATAACCCAGGGTTTATTCGTACTAAGACGCGAATAAAAATTTGTTTTATGCGATATTGTAAAAAAATGCTCCAATGAATTTATTAAAATCTTTTATACAAACACCTACATAACTTTTTGTAGAAATTCTATGAAGGGTAGTTATGAGCTGCCATCGATTGCACAAATTAGATTTAAAATATTGCCTGGCAAACAAAATATTTTTGTATGAGGCTGAACAACCGAATGCACACTTCCTGCAATGCAGCGATTTCTCTATATCATAATGTGGTGCGAAAAAACTTACATTACCCATGCAAAGAGTAGAGGAAGTTATGTAATTAAACCAGAAAGTACATTTGTTAATCTTTTCGTTGGTGGTTCAGAAGTGTTGCGAACCATAGGACTGTCATACTGGTCATGTATATTTGACCAGGCAGTACAGGTAATGAAGGAAGAATTTTCAAATCAGGCATGAGACACGAAAGAGATATCAGTTGGCTTTGCAAGGCGTACATAATTTAGCGTTGGCATGATAGCAGGCGACTTAGGGGCCATTGTTCGCGGACGATGTGGCGGTAACTGCAATTATTTTAACATAGGGTGCACCTGACGAGTTTCTCACATTCTGGGGGGTAACTTAGCACCCCCTCACCAATACCCACTATCATCATGGCCCCCTTTCCTAGCCGTTCGATATCTACAAACAGGAAGGAAGGGTTTCCCATATTTACCCGTACTGCTGTGTTTGTACTACAATTATTATGTGTTCCCTCCCTGCTGCCTTGTTGGTGTGTTTGTGTTTGCTTGTTTGTTTGTTTGCCTGCTCTGGATAATTTGGATTGGCAATGGAGTTGTTTCAGGGTGTAATAAACGACTCTAGCCACAAAGCGCGTCCGGTGTGTGTGTGTATGTGTGGAAGGGGAAATCAGGTAGATTTTGTTGCTTGGGGGGAGTTCCTGGCTCGTTACATTCTTATGTAATGATAGTTGAATGCGTTGTTGATTATACCATGATAAATCTAACAGTAAACATATTCTGTACGCCAGTGTAAGTAATTATTACACTTTTCTTTAAGCAAATTGATTCTTCACCAAAAAGTTTATTATATATTCCATTTCTGGGCAAAGAAAAATTAATAACACTATGAAGGAGAATTATTGTCACTTTGACGTGAAACGTAAACTTGAAATATCGGAAAAAATATATTTATTAATTACTTGTTTGTTTACGCCAGATGTATAATGTGCACTTGAGACAGTACAACATGAAAGTTAAAATTAAGGTAGTTCATGTGTCTAGTTCATGGGCGTACGGTGAAATTCCGTTGGGGGAATATAATGCTGCCTTAGCTCCATGTGCTTGTACAATTGTAACGTAATGCACTATTTTTAATAGCCAAACAGTTTTATTGTGATCAGAGCTTTTTATTTTCTAAAAAATATGTAAGGAGTACTCTCGCTTTTGACTTGACGGAACATTACCAGACTTAACCAGATATTTAGAATGGAAGTGGAATCACACAATATGCAAAATTTTATACGAATTTAAGTATCCTGGATTCAGTTCCTACACATTTATTCTCCCCGTAAGCTGCAATTTAGTCTGTGATACGATCATAGGGTTTCTTACATCTTTCACCAGGAGACGCTAAATTTAAAATGAAGAGTAGCTATAGACCTACCTCTACTTTCGGGAATTGGGGTCTGACAGATTTGCGACCAACATCGGAATACTATGGGATACTCCTGATCATCTGACATGTATATAGCATAAGCGGAGTCATTTTCACAAGGGCACATATAAATTAACACATGAAAAACAACTGCAGAATAGCCAGAGACAGAATGACATGTGCAGCAACATTAATTCATTCGGTAATTAATAGAAATTAACATTTACAAAATATATTATAGTATTGCTGTGTTATGTAAGAAAATATAATACCCAAAACATCGTTTATTTATTTATTTCATAACATTATGTTATAAACCATTAAAAAAAAATCGCAGATATTTCGTGAAGGTTTTCAACCCCCTCAACCCTCCCCCACCCACAACCATATAAATTCAGCTCTGAAAGGGTTAAGGTCACTTCTTTGGCTAGAACGACTTCAATAAGTATTAAATTCATTACATTGTAGGGTTGCTAATTCTTGAAATTGGAAATAAGGGATAATAATATATAACAGAATTGAAAGTAGAGGATAAATGCCAAATATAAGGGACTCACGTACAGCATAACGAATGCTCACTTATAACTTAATAGTGTATTACACTCTATTAGTATTAGTGTTTTATAGTAGTGTATTCTCTAATATAAGAAATAACATTATTTGTATCACTCTACGTTAACAATACGAAGATTCCTGCCAATACAAAAATACAAAATAAACGCATCAGGACAGGGGTTTAACACTTAAAAGATTAACATTATTTACAAACTATTATCTTTTAATAAATTCTTGCTGGTTTACTGGTATTTGATCGTGCCTCTTTCTGTTTAGACTACCTTTGTCGGTTTTTAGAAAAGTGAAAAATTCTTTGCGATTGAAATGAAGGAAGTGATAAATAGCATCTAACCAATTACAACTACCATTCATATTTCATACATGACCGTTATAAAAGCATCACACCAAACTAATTTAAAAGAACGAATGGCGGGAATTTTGAAAATATGGGATATATCTTGAAAAATACGGAACCCGTAATTTTCTTCCAAATAAAGTGGAAATACGGAATGGCAACCCTACTACATTGGCATGTAAAAATCTTATCGGTAGTCGATACTTAATGTTATGCCTATTGCTAACTAATATTTTTGCAAGCATAATGAATGCAGACTATCGAGAAACCATCATCCATTATAAAATCAGTAGAAGGCCATGATAAATGTGTTTTTAGACGTGGAGTGCATGTTTAATCAAAATAAAAACAAATAAAACCGAGATAATAAAGCATAATGGTGGAATGCACTCCCCGAGGAATATAATAACAATAAAGTTAATACTACAGAGAGAATGGAAACCTTTTACCTGAATAGAATTGCTCACTAAAAAGAAGAACAAAAGTGCATCTTAAAAATGTCATTACGTTCTTGTTTCTTCTTGAGACAACTGCGAATTGGGTCTGAGTGAATCGCAATAATACTGCAATTCGCTTTATTGTAGTGCTTCTTAGAGATAAGCTACTCAGGTTAGTTGGCTTGAAATATTGTAACTGCCTCTGTTATCTTCTAGTGCATACCACATATGCTCACATTTTGTTCTTAGGTTCTTATTTTTCTTTATATGGTTGTTGCTGTTATAAGCCAGTCTTCATAGTGCTTACGTTATAGTGGTGAAACCTTTCTAGACAATACTGAATTTCGAATTCGCATGTTATATATGTCACGGGTAAAGCCATAAAACCGGATAAACCTAGCTCTACCCGGGTTATTCGCGCTTTACCCTAGCTGATCGGGTAAATCGCGAATTAAAATCGAAATTTCCTTCACTTGGGGCTTTTTCCGGGTAACGCGCGATCTATCCTCTTGCTTCTGGATAGAGCTTTTTTTTACTTTGTTAGGGGTCTGGACATGCACCATATGATTAGGTTAGTTTAGGTTAGATTAAGTTAGCTGTCCTAGTTTAAATCTTAGATGGAAAATACACCCCGGCCACATCACCCCCCCCCCCCGAGACAGCGGAACCCAGAACCAGCCTCAAAGCAAACAAGCAAGTCCGTCCCTCTCGCCAGAGTGTGGCAGACCCACCTTCCCACCCCCGGGCAGGCCCCAGGACGGACAACACCCACCCACCCCACCGCCCCAAAAGACTCCGACTAAGGTATAATTCTTACATTCCTGGTGCTCCAGTGTCCCCGGGCCCGTGGGGACCCCGGTCAAGTGCAGCAGTCGTATCTTTGGTCTTGTAAGGAAATGATTTTAGGCAAAATATGACAAAATTATTCTAATTTTATCCAAACAAACAAAACAGCGAAACGTTGCGTATAGCATGCTTCAAAATTTCCGGTGCCGTGTTCGGACAATTCGATAATTACCGGTAATTTAGCATAGTTGTAAATTACATGTTATCATTCTACCCATTCAAGGCAAAATTACTTTAATTAATACATTTTGAACAACATTTTTTTGCGTCAAAATAGTCACTATCCGTACCGAACTTTAAGAAATCATGGAGTGGGTATGTGTGTTTTCTTGTTTCCAACTACCCCAATACATTAGAGTGGCACGATTCAGTCGTGTATGCAGGTATATGGGTGTCTGTTTCGTTCACTATCCTACAGATAAAAACCTGAACTGTTTCAGAATGAATTAGGCTATCTTTCTTTCATTTAAGTGTACGCTTTGTGGAGTAAATTTATTGGTTAAAGTACAGGAAGGTTATGAATTAAATCTCCGATGATATCCTACCATTGAGACAATTCATTTGTCTGGTTGACTCAGTTTCTAAAAAATGTGTATTACTAGAAACCCCATGGATAAAAATAGTGTGTAACATTGACTGATTCTTCCACGATCTGATAATATAGAAATCTCAACTTCGATGAACTCTAAAATCCTCCTCGAGCTCTCCAATAAGGAGCATAATCCCTGTTTTCTTTGTACTCGGAGCAGACAGGAAGTATGACATAATTTTAATATACTGTACATATTTTTTTAAAATTCCTTATAGGTTGTCATATAAATATTACTGTTAGAGGATAATAAGCTCTTTCTGCTGAATGTAATATACTGAACCTCTTACTCGACATGGTTGATATTTACTCGTAACACAAGGTTTTCCTTTCAGATGTATTAATATGCATCCGTTACGGTAGAACTTCTTGGTCTTTTTGCTCCCCTTTACGTTCAAAAGTGCTTTCAGGATATACTGTAGTTGCCACAAACGCGATACGATCCCCAGATCTTCTGGCTTATTGCATCGTTTCCACTTTTATGTTCAACAGAGTTCATAACATCCTTCCTTTATCATGTCGGGATAATTGCATATTGTTTTGTAACTTATTTTGTAAATGCTTCTTTCTTATGAACTTCCCAGTATATGTAGCGGCTTACACACTACCTATCTAGCGTATAGGAATACCAACTATACATGTTAACGCTATTAAAATAATGTATAAAGGGGAAGTAATTAAATAAGTTTTCAACAATGAAGATATATATTATAAGAGAACAACCCAACTACTTATACTGGGATTATTAGCAACATTTCTAGTAAATCAACGTCATTTTTCCTATTATAATTTTATATAACTGGCTTTTTCATTTGTAACTAGAATTGAAGAAATTATTCCAGTTCGTATTAATGTCACTTCATTTCTAGTGCATACCGTTTGATATAACTCCTTGAAAATGATTCAGACTGTTACCGTATTTTACGGACCATAAGACGCACCTTAATTTTAGGATGGAAATTTAAAGGAAATAAAATTTAATGTGATTCTAAACGATCATTTTAAAGGGAATAATATATTTCAGTGCATAATCAAATTATAACCTTGTACAATGGAATCAGTGTAAATCACTTCTGACTTAAAACCTGCATTGTACGAAAATATTTTCTGTACAGGTGGCATCGCGTAAATGTTAACAACTGAACTGATTTCTCAAGAGAGACTGAAAATAATTTTACACCCTCTAACCCTCAATTCACCATACGGTAATTGTATGGGATAAGGCTGTTTAGAGGTCTCTGCCTTCATTTAAACCACCCGGGGGAGACAACTCCTTTCGTATAAAAGAACTCAACTTTCCTTTATTTTCGCATTGTATATCTGGCTTCCAGTTACCCTCATTTTACAATTGTGACAATGCACTGATGTACAGTCTGTGCTAAAATTTGTAACTGTCTTATCGTTTATAACACCTTGTTTATATCTATGGTATCCCGGCAGTATTTACCATCATTTTAATTTTTTTAGTGTACTTCGGACCATTAGACGCACTCAAATTTTAAGGCTCTGTTTTCAAGGTAAAAAAGTGCGTCTTATGGTCCGTAAAATACGGTACTTTTGATTTTACAATAATTATAACAGTTTTAATTACACTTAAAAAAACATATCACTTGCTGAAAGAGTTAGGAAATAATTACATTTGTTGAATCTTGCCTCAATCTTGCCTCTTGAATCTTGGTTATGTCGTGTAGCTTAGTGATATTAATTTATAAATAATATATAATTGTACTTTGACGATTTAATTCCAGAGTTTCATAGCAAAAAATGCATACCTTTTTTTTAGCCTATACCTGCAGAGAAGCTAACCTGACGATCTTTCAGGTAAAGTAAACGTACTAAATAACTACCTCTTTTAATATGCTACTTCTCACTTGGTCCAAACGTATTAGTAGCCCGTCAGTGTAATAGTGTATTTATTTATTATTGTGTTTATTATTGTTGCCATTATTATTTAAACCGGGCCAGTGAGCCAAGATAATAGAATAGCGGACTGGTATTCGAGAGATCGTGAGTTAAGGTCACATAGTCAGTCAGTTTGGATTTGGATTATTAAGTCGTATGCTACATTGTAATTTACTTACCGTTTACTTTAGAATAAATATAGTCAATGTCTACAGACCTACACTTATTAATAAAAAATTGTTAGGTCTCTGAATCCTACTCTTACTATTCTTTCTTTTACGTCGTCACAGTAAAATGTGGTCTGAAAATATAAAGCACCATATTTTAAATGGTTGGGCTGAGTGAGTGGCTTTTAGTTATTGTAAAGTACGGAACTGGTACGCACATGGAGAGATGCGAGTAGGGGGTGGGGGAGTATTACATTCGCTCACATCTGCGTTACGCACCGCCGCCATTATCGCTCACATAGCTCCGAGTGTCGTCGCTTGGCAACGCGTTAGTTACTACTCGAGCTTGAAAACAATTGATGGTCGCAAGTATTCGTCACCATGGCTTAGCCTGCCTCCATCTCATTCACCCGATAATGGTCACTCGAACGTGAAGACATCGCTATTAGGCTGCATTATACCGCGTACATAAAAAAAAATCACTACTGTTTATTTCTGCGGAAATTATAATTTGTGAAAAATAGTCTGTTACAAATAAGGCTAGTTTACACGATGACACTAGGTTTCGTAACCACTTTCATGAAAGTGATTTCGTGAAACTAATTAAACACATTTTCTTTCCAATGCAACCGCACATTTCATGTTATTTCTGAAGTTCAAGTTGTTAAAATCCCATACAAACGTTTGAAACACGTATTAATACAGGCATTTCACAATTTCCTCACTTCCTCATTTCATTTTACGAAATGCGAACAAGCTAAATAATCGTATAATCTCAAAATTACTATTAGAGTTTCGTGAAAAGTTGGAATCAGCCGAAACTGCGTAGTGTCGTAACTCATTGTCGCCAGTACATCTAGCGCTTGCGCATTCAAGTAAAAAAACAGTTGCGAAACTTAGTTACGAAACCTAATTTCGTCGTGTAAACTAGCCTATACTGTTTGGTAGAAAGTTAACAACTACATTGGAGATATTTAAGTTATTTAGTCGTCCAATTTGACACGGGTGAGTGCTGGCATGGAAGCTTTCCGATATGATGCGCAGTGGTTTATGTTGGTATGGGAATTCTAAACGGGCTTCGCCATGCCCACTCCCCACCTCTGCTCTTCCCCTCTTTTTCGCGATGACTGACACGGCTAAGAACCTCTAATTTCGTTAAGAGGACATAATGTTTTCAGAATTAATCTATGTTCGACAAAGGAAATAGCTTTCTGTTTGTTGTCTATATCCTTTGTTCACTTCAAATGACTGTGTAATAAGAATACCATATTTACAAGGCAGTTTCATCCAAGCCTCCATTTATTGCGTGTCTTATTCCCCCATCCCTTCACTTTTGGTCCTGAACCCGACCTATGCTCATAGGTTAATACTTGAGTGCCAGATTTTGTTATCAAACTAATATGAGTTTCTCATCCAGGGGATGGTCTAGACATTCGTTGTGAGCCACGCCTTATAGTCACTCAAATGAAAATCCGCCCTCTTTCACCGCTCATCTAGGCCTGAGCGTTGTTCATAATTTATCATGCATATGGTCGGACTTGAACTCAAAGAGATCGGTTTACCCAGAGTTCGTGTGGAACACAAATGATAAGGAGATTCAGTGACAATTGTAAATGGAGAAATACACTAAAAGAAACCAGGAGCATCGGAAAATTTCCGTGCACTCGACTGTACCATACGCGTATGTCTGCGGAATGATCCCATCCTCAGGGAGAGAAATTTTGAGGACTAAAAATATTTCAGCCAGACATAATTCTGGCTGATAAAATAAGCTCGTTACTAGTAGAAACTTAAAACTTAAATGGAAACACAACTTTTTGCGGTTTTTCCCCTAGCAACATCTTGACTTCGGACAAATGATGTGATTCGGATAAATGAGCAGTGTATACTAAACTACCCAAGTGCTAGATCAGTACAATATTGTTTGGGTTGACGCATTATTAGTATATTGCCCAGGCACCGAAGATGGATCATATTATACACCAAAGCATCTGGAATACTGAACAGGGAAATGGAATTGCTTTTTTTTTTTAATGAAATTGTGATTTTTGTTGAATTGTTTTAATTTATTCACTGGATTTCTCTCTTTACAATGATATATCTTACACAATTTATTTTAAGTCTATCCACGATTTTTTTTTCTGAGATGGTCCAGACTGTGGACCTAGGATTTTTAACTTCAAAGTTTAATTTAATTTTGGATGAAATTTGATTTTTCTTCTTCTTCTTCTTCTTCTTCTTCTTCTTCTTATTATTATTATTATTATTATTATTATTATTGTATTTTCCTCTCTAGGCTTTCCTCTTTAAAATGGTGTATCATACACAATTGTATTGTATTTCTATATATGCTATTTATTTTCTGAGAAGATCCAAACTTTGGCGCAGGGATGTCTTAACTTTTAAGCTCGTTTTCGTAAGTTTACTTTTCTAATAAAGGTAGGTCTACATTTTCTCAGCTTCAACTTAACTTACAATGTTTAAGTTTTCATAATTTGTTCATTCAGATCCCTTACATACATTGAAAAAAAGTTTTTTAATTCGTTAATGTATGAAATATTTACAGGTCAAGGGGTACTTAGAAATGTTAATAAACAAATATTATATAGACACCCCCATATATCAGTGAATAAGTATACTTATGAACAAATATTTTTTTCAATACTGACACAGGGTATGTTGCTAGAAACTATAAAAAGATCAAGTGCCTAGCTTTAGTAGTTTTTGAGAAAAGGTACATTGTATTTAACGGAGTAAGGATAGGCCATTCCGTTTCCCCTGAACTGCAGAGGTCCGCGAAATTCGCGAAATATGAAAATTGTTCTTAATTAAACAAATATTTGCACATTCTCATTTTACTGCCTCCTATAGTCCATATAACAGCACTCATGAGTCGCGAAATAACTCGTATTTACATAACGCGAAAAATAAACGTAACCTCAGTCTGCAGACGAATTTCAACAAAAAAATTTTAATTTGGACTAAACCACACAATTAAACAATTTTTTAACAATATTTTTCGTAATTTGTATGACTTTCTCTTGATGTTGACAACAAATGAATGCATCGGCCATGATGTCATGGAAGAATATTTTTCCATGGTAAGGTAAAGCAGCAATTTTCCGCTCCTAAACTAACAGCTCACTGAGAAAGCCAAAGAGGAATTTGAACCTACGATGCAAAGCACACCAAGTGCACTCAGCCATTATCAAAGTATGCATCACAAACTCTAAGCTCTTTGCCAGTGCCATACTTCTTCTTTTTGGGAAGTTCGATAAATATTAATTCAATTGAATAATATCTTCATCCACCAAGGATGTCTATTAAGAATATCTGCAACAGCAACAATAATTCAATTTTAAAATAGTATTTGTTTCCTAAATAAATGCAAATATCATCATTCATTACGAACTTACAAAAAAAATTAACTTTATAGTTCCTACAATAACATAAATTCCATCGACGGGAAGTTCAAATCAAGCTGAGAATGACAATGGAAGAAAGCTTAGTAGTTCATAATAATTTTAACTGATGAATTATGAAACTTTCCTTACTTACAGTATATTTAAGCCAAATTAATAATAAAATCAAAATATTTGAACATTAAAACGGATTTTCCCTAAAAATAAAACCACTCTCATGGAACCTCTAACTATAATGAGTCAACCCATTCAGTATTGCAGTGTAACACTTGGGTAATTATAAGCCAAGCTCATTGCACAAACTTTAAAATTTCTTGGGTGGCGTACAACTAAATATGCACCCTCTTCAATATAATCTATTATTCTATATCAGAACGTGAAGTGAGGAAGTTATATTCCCCACATTTGAGGTAGAGAACCATATAACACATCACATTTTTTAAATTTATATTCTTGGGAAAATAATAGCAATAACTTTTACTTGGATAAATAATGATGATTTTATGTATATCGACCATGAGTAATATAGATTTACATTAATTGACTGAGATCGGTTCTATATTGCATAGTTATTTTTTTAATTCACAGTAGATTGTACGAATCAAAACTCGAGTTGTTTACTACCATTTCTTAATTGAAAGCATTTACAAAAACTGTCCAGTCCTCCAGATGAAACTTTTGATTTGTGCTGTATATTTTCGTTGCATAGTGTAATTACAGGTGTTAATAGTACATCATGGAATATCCCTGGAAAATTTTTGAATGTCAGCTGATATTTTTAAGTTCATTCACAAAGTTAAACCTTTCTCTAGTTTTGATGAGGAGGATTGAACAGGTTTTGCCTATATTCACTTAATTTGCATTAAATCACAATAATATGGTCATGTGACTTTCGTAAAGATAAGATTAATGAAAACCGTCGTAAATTACAATCAGCTGTGCAGGACAACACAGAGGCTTTCAGAAACAAGCAGCCCTAAGCCAATTGTAACTTTAGTATCAAACGTTTCTTTACTTGCTGACCCACTTGGTTGGTGTATATTCTGTGTTAATTAATTAATTTCATACCGTTTGTGGTGAAGTAAGATATGGTAAACAACTCTTTCCACCTTATACCACAAAGTATATTAAAATGCAGAAATTATTTGATACGAGGGTAACTAATATCTTAAAATAGAATAGAGAGAAAATAAAACAATGTATTTAATTAACTTATCCTAGGCAGCAATCAAAATTACTCTTGAAATCTATAGTGGAATTCAGCCAAACGAACATCAGCTATTGAACCACAGAATATATGATATGGTAAACAACTCTTTCCACGTTATGCCACAAAGTATATTAAAATGCAGAAATTATTTGATACGAGGGTAACTAATTTCTTAAAATAGAATAGTGAGAAAATAAAACAATCTATTCTGTTTTAAGATATTAGTTACCCTCGTATCAAAGAATTACTGCATTACAATATACTTTGTGGTATAAGGTGGAAAGAGTTGTTTACCATATCGTATATTCTGTGGTTCAATAGCTGATGTTCGTTTGGCTGAATTCCACTGTAGATTTCAAGAGTAATTTTGATTGCTGTCTAGGATAAGTTAACTAAAATATTTTACGATACTAGATTATATTATTTAACTAGATGTAGACAAATTGACGTTTGTTATTCCCGTGGTGAAAGCATCCAGCGTATAACTCTTGCCATGGGATTAAGCCAATAGCTTCAAGCACTTGTTTTACCCAGGAAATGTAGTGTAATAGCAGCCAGGCTCTCTCCTTGCCTCTCTCTCACTCTCACTAATTCGCTGATTCGCGCTCTCTTGGTCTCGCTCATCCTCTCTTTCACCCGTTAATGGTCATTCGTACGTAAAGATGTCAGTATTAAATCGATCAGACCAGTGGTTTCCGGCATTTCTGGGAAAAGCGACGGATGGTCGACTACAGTTTTTTCCTCTGTCGCCACTCACCACCGCTGTTTGTACGGCACAAGGGGTTGAAGCAAATACAAATTTCAGTACTAGTTACACCCCCGAAATTGCTTAATCTACTGTGTATTTTCACACTTCCTTGAAATCAGGATAGCACTAATTACGCGAGTTTATGTTTGTTTCGGTTTGTTGGGTTGGTATTCCCATTAGATTTTGATACTACCCGATTTTACGTCGTTTGATCATGTACAGCCGAAGGAATTTCTTGTTCGAATTCATAGGGAGGGTTCTATTTTAAAACCAGGAAGTAGATTAAAAATAAATCAGCGTTTAAGCCTAGGTGTTTAGTATTTTCAACTCTTTTTTTAACTTAATACTCTATATGAAACAGAAGAGTAATAATAACAACTAGTATTATTATGTATTTGCTAACAATATCAGTGTAAAAGTTCTATGAAACAAGGCCCTGGGCTTCATAGTAATGTTTTTGTCCATTCTGTAGAGTTATAATTAAATGGCATGTAGGATTTTGCTGTCAGCACGGACTATTATCAATATTACGGTGGATATCAGTTAATTAAGTAATTAAAATCTATGTTTTATGCACTAAACTTTTAATAGTATACATAAACTTCAAATATCACGAAATTTGTAAAGTGGTATTCAGACTCTTCATATAGATTGGTGAACTAAAGTTTCTTTCATCATTTTGATCTGAATATTGTTTCTGAGTTTCAATGCTACAGCACTACCGCTAACATTCTACATACCCCACAACAGTTTATTGTGAAACCTTTCGAAAACAATAGTGACGCTTTTAAAAATAGAACGTGGGCGATGGAGTGCATGAGTTAGGAAGATGGAAATGAGGAAGGCACTGAAGCGAGATATCGACTGCACTGAAACTCATACGCAAAATTATCGACATTGTTCTCTGGAACCCTTCCACCCTCCTAGGGCGTTTATCTCTCGTCTTCATCCGACCGCGAAACCTGGAGACACGTTCGCTCCCTGTGAGCCCTTACTTCCTTTCTTAGCGTACCTTATTTCGGTATTACAACTGCGTTCCGCCCCCCTTGTAGCTAGTCATCATTTATTCAGTATTCCCAATAATCTTAATTTACCCAGATTACAAGAGTCAATTTAATACTTAGCCAAATGTCCAGTTTCTCTGGGCGTCTGTTAAAATGAGATATGTGCGAAAAATTCCCTCTGGTTTACTTATATTATTTCTGTTCTAAATATATTTTTACCCTCGAGAAAAATGAATCAATACATATGAATGAAGTATTAATCAGAATATTCTGCCATTCCGGTTAGACGAATTTATGTAACTATTATATTATTATATTTATATTTTATACAAAATATTTATACAAAACAAAACAAGACCACCCGAATGAGCAAGCGCTCGTGCTCGGGCACAGTTCAGTAATTTACATTATAAAATACTATGTACTATTGTGTTTTATTAAACATATCCTCTGAAAAAAGTTGTTGATAATTTTATCATAATTTATGACCAGTAGTAGGCTATAACGAGATTTCAATTTTATCGAGAATATCTATCTTGAGAAAACCCTGGCTTTGAATTATATTAATTGTAGCTACGTAGCGAATAAAAAGGTGAAATCATTAACATCCTACTTACTTTTTTGGGGGGGCTCTGCACTATCCCGGAGCCCTCGACATTTGACCACATTCCGGTCCCAACAACTTTTCGGTGCTTGTGTTCTATTGCTGTAAGTGTTCTATGTGTTCTATATGTCCTAAACATTTGGTAAATGTGTGTAGAGCTAGCTGTTCGCGTCAGCAATAATATAATTATGTATACTAATATGTATACTTATTTATGTTCTCATGTCTAGCGGGGTATTCCGATATTCACATAGCGGCACGGACACTTTGGGCAATTACCCAGATTTGTGCCTGAGGTTTTACGTGCCACCTATTACATGTATCGCGAAGTCTTTAAATAGTTTTTTTCTATTATCACGATGGCTTGATCGAATATCAAGTTCCAAAATTTCGGACCGAGAAGCGAGCCCTGAGGGCAGCGTATAGTGACTTCTTTGTTTTGCTTAAAATAATTTATAATGATTTCATAGATGTCCATGGGACTTCAATTTTCTTTAATCGCTTCAAGACCAGAAGTCACAATAGGTTGTTGAAGGCTCCCTCTATATCTAAAAATATTCCTAATGCGTATTTTGCCTTCAAATTCCTGAAGAATTCTTGCAGTTTAGTTATTACTTTCTCCGTGGAATTATATGGTCTGAACCCAAACTGGGTGTCGGAGTACGATGCTTCTAGTCTTTGTTGTTTTGTGGAGAGAAGAAACCTTTCCAATATTTTTTCCTAGAACAGGGAGTAAGCACTTACAGATTCCATGCTCTCATGGTTTCAGCTGTGAATGTAACAAACTTTTTTTTTATTAAGTCTTTATGTTTATTTTTCTTTGCAGTAACCACTGAAGGGAAGGAGCTAGGGTGTTCTATAAGTGAAAATGTAATTATTCAAAAAGAATTTTCAGCTTGGAAGTTAGTTTCGATATTGTTTTTAGTAATGAAATACATCCGCCAGGAAATTTAAATCGCGGAGACGTGATTCAGAAAAGAGGAGAAAAGCCCATTAACACCAAACCAGTAGGGCCTAAGCCTAATTCGAGTCCTCTCAGCTACCGACCAATTGGTCTTTCAGTATCTCGAGTCTCAAGAGACAGCACGAACCCTGTGGAAACTTCATAAGAATTCCTGGAAGACTGGGATTACATCCTGAAAGAAGAAAACACTTTTACCATTGGCCTAAATCATGGAACGGTCTCAGATCTTGAAACAATTGCTTTGTAAATCTGCATGGAGGTTTTTGAGTTATGTATACAGACTTGCTAAAGAAAATACCGTAACTTATTTAAAACCTTGTATAAATACGAGCAGAAAAAAAAATCCTCATTCAACTCCAGTTCATTTGAAGCTGAAAAAAGGTTCATCTGTTGATCTCCGATGAGTCTCCGATCGCCAAATATACTCTGCTATAAAATTGATAGCATACCGAGTACTGAATAGAGTTTTTTTAGTGACATTTGCTAAACGATCGAGATAACTCGCAAACGAAAAATCATGTATGGAGATAAAAATTCCAAAGCCTTACTTGTTATAAAATTGAATATCAGTGTTCGGTTTGCATGCTTCAATAAAATGTTTACAACCTATCAATGGATGCGCAGAAAGGTCGGCGAGGACTTAAAAGAGCGCTGCTATAAATGCCGTGGACTGTTACTAATACGGATTCCATACAGCAGGATAAACAGAGGAGGCCAAGTTATCTATATGCATAGAATATTTATGAAATATAAATGTGAATCGTAAAATGTAAGCAAGTTAGCTGTATCCAGAGCAGTCAAAGCCGGCGGATTATTTTCAGAGGCTCATCATCGAAATAGTGACACAAATTTCCATGAACATAATCAAAATGTCAACATTTCAACACGAGCGTATCATACTCTACAGAATGCATATAGTTCTATTCGTTAAAGTGCATGAAAATGAAAACAAAAATTTAGACTGTGAAACATTCTGCTTCTATGTTAGACTTTAAGGAATTTTCCTTCTTAAGGAAATCTACCAGCGAAAAAGCTAACTTTCACACATTTAACCATTTGTTACATGTATGTCTATATCTTTATCAATAGTTTGTTTCGTGATGTTTCGATTGAAAGTTTTTGAGTCATTAATTTAAAAAAATAATCATAATCTCCATTATGATTATTTCTAGATATCTTAAAAAATCTTAAAATCCAAAGACATTTCATTTTTCGCACACCTTCCTTTAAAATTGCCAGTAATTTAAAACCATATCAAAGTTAAAAACAAATTCGACACATAATTCTGTCCACTTCAATTTTGAATTGTTCAGGTTTAGGAGAGTAAAAGACAGAGTGTTTACATTTCCAATTAACACTTAACCAAAATGATTTTCCATACCTTATTTTTTTAATCCTGTACTTCCTTCTTCTGTACCAGTCTGACATGTTACTAGCTACCATCAACTCTTAAATTGAGTCTTTAAGCTCTGTAGAAGGTAGTTGAACTCTTGCTCTAATCGATTCCTGCAGAATGATAGTGTTGGTCCATTTTCTTTCTAGAAACTAATATTTATATTAATCGTTACTTATTTACTTAGCTATAACTTAATTTAGTGAACTACGAATTAAATGATGAATGTATTGCACTTCATATAGATTTTATGGTAAAAAATTTGGGAAAAAGGTTTTAAACGCAATATTGAACGAAATAGCAAACAAAACAAAAACGTGCAGCGATGATCGACTCATGCTGCAGTTATATCGATGGGCGTTTGTAATCGGATGAGGGTTTAATTAATCGAATTATTACTCTGGGCTTAGCATGATTGTATTTAATTGTACGCTCTATCACTTGTTTGAAAAGTGTGTCAATTTATATCACGCTATACATAAAATATGGTCGAATATGACACAATATTTTACTTTCGAGTTCAGTAAAATCGGAACATACTTTACATGGTCTATGCTTGCTATAGCGAAAATGTGTAATTATATTAACATAAGTTTATTTATTGACGTAATTTTTTAAGCAAGAAAAAGGTTTCGTTCCACCACGAACGGGATAAAAAGAATCCAATCCTTATATAAATATGTATAAATTCTCAAAGATACGTAAGTGATATTAAGCACACATCTAATGAAAATGACCGCCTGTGTAGTACGTGGTTAGCGTCGCTAGCTACAGATTCGCAGGCCCGGGTTCGATCCCCGGTACCTCCTCTGATTTTCTGAGGTAGGGAGGTATGGAACGGGGTGCACCCAGCCTCGTGATTCAAATTGAGAAGCTACTTGATAGAGAAGTGACATGCTCCTCAATTCTGCCATCTGCCTATGGTAGATGACGCAGCGTTCGGGTGGTATGCCTAGTCCCTTTCAGGGATGTAGCGTCATGGAGTTGTTATAATGAAAATAATAAGCTAAATATATCCGAATGAACTAGATTCCTTGTACTCGGGTTGAGCTCAAATGACAGATATTGAGTGAAATGGGGAAAAATAAGTTATAATTTTTAAAAATATGACGAATGTTTTGAAAAAAACCTTTCTTATAACTGGGGGTGGATTTCTATGACCTAAAAAATAGGATATATGCATGCATTTATGACCTAAAAACATTAAATATGAGCAATAAAATTTAAAATATGACATTACCACTTACACGTAGTGTATATATTTTTTTAAGTTTCGTTACAATTCATTTTATTTAAATATAATGTTAATTATTTGAAATATCTGTAAATTCTAAAAAAATATCAATATAATGCAAAATTTACCAAATATGATATGAAACTTCAAAACTTCTTCAATATGCATACAAATATGCCAAAATATGACCTAAATATACATATTCATACTAAATATGCTACAATAGTTGAAAATTTCCTAAATATGCAGTTATATGCACAATAAAAGCCGTTCCATTTTCACCAGGATGCTTGGAATCTTGTTTAAATTAGTCGGAAACCTGAAATAATACAAAGAGAAAAAATATGACATGTCATAGAAATCCGCCCCCTACTTATAACCTAATATGAATCATAATATACTTTTTTGGTTAACTGGTGTGACAAATTTGGATTCAATTAGTGATAACCATTGAACGAATATTTGGTCAGGCGTTTGGTAAATTTTGGCAACAGAATAATATAATATGATTTCAATTTGGTTTCCGAGGTAATTATTGAATGGTTCTAAATACATTAAAACATGTCGTACAAGAGTTTGTCTCCTAAATTCCTTAGTTTTAACATAACCTGGACGAGTGAGAAGATTTTGTCGTAGTGTTGAAGGCCTGCTGCAGTGTTTGGGTGGGCGTGGCAAGCAGGGAAAATTGCATTCCTCAGTGGCAGGCCTGTCTCATTGCGACTGTCACTTGTTGAAGCTAAGACAAACGTCTGCTGTTCGCTTGCTTTCTTTTGTTTTTTGTAAATAAACACAACAAAAAACAATTCTTGGATCACATTCTTAGCATATCCCTTCACGCCCTTGCGAGCTGTGAACATGAGGATCCCACTTTGTCTTCAAATAACTATTGCAGTACGCATTGTTTGTTGAAATATACATAGGCCTAAGCCATACTCATTACATATTTTAAAATTAATATTCTACGCTATCTTTTTCGGGGGGGGGAGCACTGATAAGAACACCGAAAAGTGAAAACATATGTACTTATGTTCATAGGTTACATCACATTTTTTCTTCTTTTTTCTTTTTTCACTTGGCTTTTCGTCTCTCCTTTTTCACTCTGTTCTCTCTGAATTTGCACCCGAGCACGAGCAACCTTGCTCATTCGGGTGTATTTCTGAATATTATGTTTATGCTAGTCGGCCGCGGTGGTCTAGTGGTAGCGTGCCCGCCTCTAGATCCGCAGGGTGCGGGATCAAACCCGGCCGCGGTCGATGGATTTTTCAGGACGTAAAAATCCTAGGCACGGAGTCCTCCGGGAGGGACTTTAAGCTGGGGCTCCCGTGTCGTAGATTTACAGCACGTAAAAGAACTCCAAGACTAAATTAGATCCTCTGGACAAAATTTCTCGGCCCTTTCACGTTCAAGAATTACTTAGTTTCCAGAGGGGGTTGCGAGGCGATGGGCTTACCACCTGTCCCTCTACCCTCTCTCGGAAAATAAGCATATCAAAAATAGTATAGGTAATGAAACCTCCATTGGAGGCCCCTTCGCCCCACCTGGAGATCATAGGGTATCAGATACAAATACAGATGTTTATGTTATATTATGCATAAAACATTTTATTTTTTGTGTTTTATCTAACCTTTTTCCATAGTAGAACATTTTTAAACTGCATATTTGTAATTTGAAATTTTGTAACATTAAAAATTAAATTTCAGAAAATTAAAAAATATATGTATTTCCAGTTTTATGTAATTCATTTCGCTCTATACAAAATAGCTTGCAATCCGCTCGATGCAATCAATGTAATATGCCTAAACCCAGCGCTTTACATGGAGGGGGACGTGGGGTACCAGGACATATAAGCCCGGAAAACGTCTCTAATGATGCTGAAATATTATAAGAACAAAAGTTTATAGCCTATTTTCATTTCGGCATGCGATCATTGAACTTCAATTTACCAAATCTGGTTGGCCCTTAGTAAAATTTGAGACTCTACATGCCTACCCTAAGCGCTGTAAATAGGAAGAAATTATTTTTTTAGTATATAAGGAATGGATGGTGTTCGACTGAGTTACCTTATCGAAGGTTACTTTCTACATTAATACCATGAATACGTATAACTAGGGTTCGGATGTTTATGACCTAAAAAAGTGGAAAATATGACTGCAAATATGCCCTTAAAATGACTAAACATGACCCAAAAATCCTAAATATGACCTTAAAAAATGTTGAATTTAAAATGTTTAAAGACACTAAATATTTACATCACTTATTAAACAATTTTGGTGATTTAAATATTTTTAAAGAATTTTCTCCTGTTTTCTCGCTCCAAATACACCAAATATTTCGTAGATCTTACGTTCCCCTATAAAATATAAACAGTTGCATTAATTTCAAAATTTAAGTTAGGCCTACCTATTAATTTGGCATAAATTTAAATTAATTACAAAAACAAATATTTTTTTTTACAAATTACAAATTAAGTTTATTACAAATTAAAAATACAAATTGATACAAAATTATTACAAATACAAATAATATACACACAATTTGTACAATTTGAAAAGAGTATTATTTGCCCCGCATGAGCATAGCTCGTGTTCGGGGTCAGTTCAGTCATACTAAAATTATATTTTTAAAATCATATAAAAAAAACATACATATTATAGTTTTAGGTAAAAAATAAGAATAAAAATAAATAAGATTGCTTATATGAAATAAATGCATGAACAAAGATACGAAAAAATAAATTACAGTAACATAACAGAGTTACCAACAAATACCCATTGTTAAAAATAAAAAATTTACAGTTGAGAATGATTAACATAAAAAAGTGGTAAAAGTACAATTACAAGTTAGATTTAATCAAATCGAGTACTCTTTTTTTAAATAATTTATTGTTTAGTGGTATCATATTAGGGTTTCTTCTAGTAAAATTGTTGTACAGCCTTGGTCCGAAATTTATACTATGCCTTAGACCTACTTCTGTAGCACACTTTGGTTCGAAAAGAGGACAAGAGATATTATACCTCCTTGTATTATAGTAGTGATTTCGTGTTAAGAACTTTTCATGATGTTTATGGAAATAATTTAATAAAGTGTAGGAGTATAATTGTTTAATATTCAATACGTCAAAATCTTTATATAAACTTTCAGATGGATAGTCCATTGATTTTTTTAAACATATCTTGATTATTCTTTTCTGCAACAACGACAATGGGCGAAGTGCAGTCTGACATATCCCACCCCATCCTATTATTCCATATTGTATAACTGATTGGACTAAACTTAGATATATTAGTCTTAAAGTACTCTGTGGCATAATGTTTCTTAATATAACAAATTTATATATAGTTTTCCGTAGTTTAAGACACAGATATTGAACATGTTTTTCCCACCGTAAATTTTGATCAATGATAACACCTAAGTATTTTACTTGTGTTGATGAACTTAATTTTGGACATTTACAATTAAAAGGGATAGAACAAGAGATTTCATGTAAGATTATATTGTGTTGTGCATTTATCGAGGAAAGTCCTTTAGAGTTTAGTGAAAATGGTAAATATGTTGTTTTATCAATGTTTAAAGATAGAAGGTTTTCATCGAGCCATTTTTTTATTTTGTTTGTTCCAATGTTAGCATTACTAAAAACGTGCTCCCAACTGTTTCCAGAAAATATGATTACTGTGTCATCAGCGAAGGAATAGACATTGCCTTTGATGAGACTTATATCTAATTTAAGAAGATCATTGATATATATTAAGAAGAGCAAAGGACCTAACACAGTTCCTTGTGGGACGCCGATATTTAGCACTACGTTTTCACTTTTTTCGTTGTTAACTTTAGTGATTTGGTATCTATTTGATAAATATGATCGAAATAGGTCTAAGGCAATACCTCTAACACCAATATTTTCTAATTTATTTAGCAAAATGTTGTGACTTATAGTGTCAAAGGCCTTTCTTAGGTCCAGAAAAACACCTAAGCATTTTTTTCCTTCATCTACTGCTTTAATAATTGTGGATGTAACGGCCATTATAGCATCATCTGTACTCATATTATTCCTAAAACCAAATTGTGATTCCGCTAATAGTTTATTTTTTTCTAAAAAGTTTGTTAGTCTATTTTTTATGCATTTCTCTAATAATTTTGCAATGGTAGATAATAAGGATATTGGCCTATAATTATTTAAATTACATTTGTCACCTGATTTGTGCAATGGAATTACTGTCGCATATTTTAATTCATCCGGAAAAAAGCCTTGAGCTAAGCATAGGTTGAAAATATGAGTAAGGGGTTTAGAAATAAATCTAATAATTGCTTTCATTATAGTTGATGAAATGTCATCACTTCCAGGAGTAACGCTATTCTTAAGGTTTATGGCAATTAAGATCAATTCATTTTCAATTATTGGCTGTAGGAACAGAGAAGCTGTTGGATTTGAATGTAGATTATTATTGCGAGTAGATTGTGATGAATATGATGAAATGGAGCTTGTTATTTTATGTCCGATCTGAGAAAAATGTTTATTGAATTCATTAGCAATTTCACTATTATTGGTAATGGTTAATCCTTCTTCTGTTACGATTTTGTTTATATTCATATTTTCTCGTTTTAATGTATCTGTAGCTTCATTGATAGTTCGCCAAAATCTTTTTGGGTCATGTGAATATTGTTTGAGCTTGGTTTCGTAATAATTTGTTTTAGCCTTTTTTACAATCGTATTTAAAAGGTTCCTGTATTTTTTATATTGATTTTGTAACATCAAATTTAACGGTTCACTTTTAACTTTTCTTGCAATTTTGTCACGTACTCGAATTGATTTTACAATGCCAGTAGTAATCCAGGGTTTTATTTTTTTATATTTACAAGGTATAGATATAAGTTTGGAAATTCTACTATGTTCAATATGATTTTTTAAAATGCCATGAAAATATGAAAATGCTCTATTAGCTTCCGTAGCAGCATATATTGAGCACCATGTCTCGTTCCTTGAAATAAATTTCAAATTTAACTCAACCATGTAGTACTTACACTGTACAATTGTGCTCCTTTACCCAATTTATAACTGAAATATTACGTTAAATGAAAAAATGGCTAAAATGTGACAAAAACCACAAAAATGGCTAAAATGTGACCAAGACCACAAAAATGACCAAAATATGACTTTATATGCATAATAAAAACTGTCCAATTAGAATAACAGGCGCGTAATTCGTGTTTAATTTGTGTTTGCGGCGAGAATGGAAGTCAGGATAAAAATATGACGTATCATAAGCATCCGAACCCTACTGACAACACATAAAACACTCTAGCACGGAAGAGTTGTATCTCGTAGGTTGCCTTGTATCCCAATTATAGGCATCTTCAAGTGTTAGGGATGCGTTCATTAGAGACGATTTAATTTGTGATATGAATATACTGTACCTCTGCTCTCTAACTTCTCAACTACTCTTGCTGTAACTCCAGCTTTCGCTCACGCACTCTACTATTAATAGTACAAGTGGATATATCGACTCACACGATAGACAAGATCGTTTTCAGGATCATGCCGGCTGCTCGCAGGTACAGGGTAAAAACACATTGGTTTAACCGGAATCTTAGGAAGGCCACAGACATTCATGGTGGACGAATTCGGGATTTTCAGGCTTTTCTTTGGATCCTTCCGTTTCTCGAATTTCATTACATTTTCACTCTGTTACCCTGTTCTTTCTTGACAACTTGTTCACCATTCTCCTTTCATCCAACGAATAAAGTCCGAACGACAATCGCAGGTGTGATTCAATACTGCCGGCTGAGCTGCAGAATGATCCCACTCCCATTTTCGTTATGAGAGTCCTTGGTCAGGATAATGACCGGAGCGGCAGACTTTGTTTTTGGGGGCCAAGGAAGCAAGTGGCGAACTATGTTTATCGGGCACCGAGTTGTCTGGTACGGCTATAGTTCCTTTAAAACAATAAAGATAAAATTTGGGGCACACTGGAACCAGGCAACATTCATTGACCGTATGGCATACCATGTTGGGTAATCAGTATTATAAGCCTACATACTTTGCTTAAAGTAAACGCAGGTTATAGATTTTTCGCAATTTATTACTTAACTACAAATATTTTGTATTTATTATGGCAATTGCGTAATGGAGAAAGATTGCCCCCCGTAAAGTTTATATTAAAATGACATTTTTACTTTAATATATGTTTACATTTTAATTATGTCAATTTTAACTTCTATAAGGAAAGTAGTTTCAAACCCGTTATTCCTTAATATGAGAATGATTTTATGTTTCTAAGTGCAATCCCGCACAACATTTTTCTTATTCGGGTGTATTTATTAATATTATTTTTATATTAGCCTATATGAAGCATAAACAATTTTATTTTTGTGTTTTATCTAACTTTTTTCCATAGTAGAAGATTTTTAAACTGGATTATTGTAACTTAAAATTTTGTATAATTAAAAATTAAATTTAAAAAAATTAAGTTACGTGGCTTGAACACACACACACACACCATGGTTGCCTTACATTTGTGTGCGTCAACTCTATAGCTCCAGGTTTGCAGATTTATACCCATGTAAACTATCTCCTGCAGAACAAAATTTGCTACACTGGCAACTTTTACAGGCCTTAGTTGCAGTACACAACTGTCGTTACATAACCAGGGTTAATAAACATACATTTTCCTCACATATTAGGGATTTTTGCACTGTGAAATTACCTTAGGTAAATAAAACGGATATTAGGGAATTAAAAATGAATTAACTGTTCTAGGAATGGCCTCGCTTTCATAGTTTAGGCTATATATATTACATTTTCTGTGATAAACAGCCAAACAAACAAATATAACCCTTGCGTTCAGCTGAGGAACAGCAAAAAACGAGTAATGTTTAACTTCCTGCAGTAAACGGAATGAAATCGATTCAAGTAACGGCTCTGGAACATGCAACAGTCATAAAAATATATAACGCCATTATTTACACAATTCATAAACTAACAGTGTGTTCGAACATTTTCGATAAGGAACTCCCTTTTAAAATAATTACTTACATTAAATGTGTACCCCTTCATCTCACGTCCACATTGAAACATGTTCGAAAAATACTGGCGTTCGTAGGAATCCTTTACGAGAGATCATACAAGGCCTGAAGTTAAGGAAATTCCTAATCATTTTGATCCATCCTACCAAACATTCGTACCTATAATTTTATAAAATGCATTTTTAGTATTGTTGTATATAATATATCAGATAATATTAATTAATTAATTAATTACAAGATTCCATAAAATAATATACTACTTTAAATAACATTTTCTGTACAAAGGGAAGCTATCCACCAAGGGTCAAGGTATTTTTCATGTATTTACCTATACGAATGGTGTGTACAACATGAATATACTGAGTGCGTTTTTTTTAAATTACTCAAATTGAAACCGAAATGCAGGGGACATTTCTGTTGTCAAATATTTATAAACTAATTTTACTCTTGATGGAAAAACCCCATGAATTATTTTTTACATTTTCTTTAGTTTTCACTAAAATTTGGCTAATGCATGCCAGTTTAGGCATTTAAATGAATATATGATAATATCCTCCATGATCCGCAATTTAAACGTGGGTGCGCAATAGGAGTTTGCGAAATTTGTATTACCGATACTTTTCTTTTAAAAAAATTCTCACATCTCCAGCAATACAGGATATATCAAGGTGTTATTTGGGTTCTTTAATTATATTATGAATAAAACATGTAAAAAAAATGGTCTACTTAAAATTTTCCAGAAGTTCAGCATTCACCTGTCCTACCTTATGATAAAATATGTGAGCCAGGTAAAGAGCTCAAGTACTGTTAAGGTAACTGAAGAAAGTAATTAGGCTACACCTTGAGGGTGTATCCGTTTTAATGAATCGTTTAGTTTGTCACATTGTCATGCTCTAAGAATACTTCGCACATTCAAGAAAAATATGTTAGCTGAGCCCAATAGGAATACAAATTAAACGTTTGTTTTGGTATACTTGCTGAAAAATGAGGAGTACTTCACGCCATTTGTAACAATAAACAATACGCCTTCACCTGAAGTACCCATATATTTCCCTGAATCAAAATGTAAGAAGACCAAGAGGCAATTACATGTACAAAACTATGGTTTGAAACTGTATAACACGTTTATTACTGAGCACTCCGAATATATAAATTACAATCTCAAACATTTTAAGAGGGAAAAATTATTATATAATATTAATTGTTCAACTGTAATTTTGTTTTTATATTTCAATGTTTCAACCCAATTCATTATAAAAATTTCTTTGCCTTTTTTTTTATAATTTCTATATAAACCACTGGTTAGTGATGCAATATTATTTTATATACATTGTACTATTACATTTATAATATTCGTTTGTAATATACCGTGCATTGATATATAATTAGATTTATATGAATCTATTATACCCCTAAACACGAGCTGTGCTCATCTTCATCATCATGCCTTACATTTTAATTGCTAAAATAGAAATAGTATTATGTGTTGGATTTTGTTCTTATTTGTACTAAATGTGAAATAATGTAAATAATGAAATGTAAAAATGTATGTATGTAACAATGAAATAAATAAGATTAAAAAAAATCCCTATATTCATATATACATACATACATTTTAATTGCATTAGGTTGTAGGTAGCATTTTTAGAAGTTACTTTCTTAACAACTTTGTGAAGCTATTAATACACTTTGCGTGCTTTGCCTGTTCTGGGAACGTTTCTGTACTTAAGAGTACCTTAATGGCATTCTGCTTTTCTTGGTAAGTCTTTGTTTTCTTCCTATTTTTGTGCTTGTTCCTGTTACTTTATATCGTGACGAATGAAATTATTTACCTGTATTCATTCATCATTTATAACTTCCCATTATTTGAACGTATATATCTACTAATGTAAAAACGGTGCGAAAAAGAAGCCGGTTCTTTTTAGTAGGATAGATGTAAGCTGTAGTCTATTTTTTATTATTTAACTGATCAGTAGTAAAACTGAAGTCATTATAAAAAGTTTTAATTGCTTCTTCATATTGGTAATATTTTCTTTCGTGATAATTTCTAAAATTGCTAATGCTTTAAATATCGTTCTGAACTTCTTAAGTACATAACATGAGATACTATGAAACACTAACATATTTATACATAGTTTTTAGTAATCTAGTAATCTTGAATGAAGTTTCTTTGATCTAGTATTTTAGAACTTGTTCGGAACCTAATGTAAGTTTTGATTTTGTAATTTTGTGTGAACTCTTATAACAGTAATATTAATTTTAATTTCGTTTTGCATAATATGTCACAGACTTTATATTCCTTATAATCTGAATATGTCGTAATTTTATATTCTGATGAGATCTTTTGCGCAATGTATATGCCCAGGGATCAATAAAATTATGAGCCTGTTATTATTATCATTATTATTATTATCATTATTTCTAAGAGTTGCTTTCTTTTATTTACAGGTAAGGATGTAACCAAATGAGATCTCTATTATTTTAGGTGAGTAATTTCTTCCTGATATTTCAAATTCTTCTTTTGAATTTAATTTCAATTGTGGTATGGTATAGTTGAGTGTTAATGTTTTGAAAAAACAGAAAAATAACGAAATTATGATATCACCATACGATTTCAGTTCATAATCCTACTTGCTAGGAGTTAGGAAATTCTATTAGAGATAAAAATCAATTTCGAACTCGGTAGTTTGCTTCTAAATGTACAGTTGGAAACTACTTAAAAGAACTTTCCCTCCTTGAATAAAGGAAATTTCCCACAGATTATGTTGTAGGAGGACCTAGACTAGAGTTTAACGTGGAATCTGAACCATGGTAGTAGTCTAGTACATACGATGGGCCAATAAGTTTGAAACATCAGATTCTTTAAACTGAAAATATTTCTCACTCTCTTGGTTTATGAAAAGTGTTATTTCAGATTTGAATGAATTCCCAGTAAACTGCTAAAAAAATGCGCACGCTCAAGATTCTCAACACCCTAATCGGGCTCTAGGTTCTTCATACACTTGGCTAATAATAATGATAAAAAAACTAGGTAAAGAGAAATCCATTTATGTAAAACCTCAAGGTATCCAAAACACAAATTGGAGTAATTTGGTATAAGCGAACAAAACAATTTTGAACAAAAATTAACAAAATATATTTTTTATCGAAACGAACATATTATTTGCAATCATGTGAGTTCATTTCATATGCTGCGTAATGCGTTAATTTTATGCAAAAAGTTCACACACGTACTATTCTTTCTGAATCATGTGATCTCACTGTGGAAAACGAAGAAATTGCTTCAGAAGTTTTCTTTGGCTGAAAATATAACTTTTAAAATCATGCTAGTAATGTAAGATTATAGTGCTGAAGGTCCGAGTATGTAAACGATTTTGAACACTTAATCGCTGATTTCTATTTTATGTTGCTATATTCCTTTAAGAGGGCAAAAATCAAATTTTCTGTCATGTAGGTCTAGTAGTAAGTTTCAGAATTTATTTCCTCATATGTCGTAAAGACTTTTGAATTTAGTATATCTTAAAGTACATTATTATTTTGTAATATCGCCAGTTTTACGTTGAATTATTGTATATTACATAAATAGATTATTTATTTATAGTAATCATCTCATATGCATATGCTTTTGTTTTATTATTTAATCCTTTCTTCTTATAGTTTTCTATTTCCCTTTTCTTTTTTCTGATTTCTTTTCACGTTTATTTTTATTCTTGTTTTCCGTTTGCTTTTTATTTCTATCTTCTATTTATTTCTTAAACAATTCGTACGTTTTTATTTCTATCATCTTCACCTCATTCTTTTTGTTTGACTTATGACCTTTCTTTCTGTTTCTTTTATTAATATCGCTTTCGTTCATAATTAAATACTTTACATAGTACTTTTCTTCCTATTCTGTCTTCTTTCTTTTTCCTTCGCGTCTTACTTCCTTTTTTGTTTGTTTCAGTCTCTCTTCGTATCATTTTGTAAAATTTTTCCAGCTTTCTTTAGTATCTTGTTATAAATATTCACTGTACTGGGAAATATATAATTTAATTATGTGTGCAAACAATACCCTTTTTATCGAAAAATTGTTAAAGTTCCAAGAGACATTTAAATGAATAATACATTATTGAATTACAGTGAAAATTTCTCTATGAGATAAAGTTTAAAAATTGTTAAGTTCTAGAGTTTTATAATTTTTATACTGTGCTCTCACATGAACCTTCTCGATTTATCCCGTCTGGAGTCGAACAGAATCTCTCATGATGCGCAATTATTAGCGGTAACGCAGTTATAGTATCTATGACGTATCCGCAACAAAGAACAAATCTGAAAATGTAATAATAATAATTAGATTCTTGTGTTATGGCACGGGGTATATATAAACTAGAGATGCTTAAGCAAATAGCGGGGAGGAGGCTGAGATTCCTGAGAGAAGAGCCGAGGTCTGGCAAGGAAGGAAGTGATGCCAATTACGTTCCTCTTAGAGGGAGTGTACCCCGCCATTATAGCAATCACTGCTTCTACTTACCAGCCCCATCCCATACAGGTCGGATGAAGATGTCTTCAGTCAAGAGTGGGCAAACTCCATACACGGTGACACGAAATGCATCCCTTCTTTCTCTGCCCACAATGATATAGGCAGTTTCTACTTCGAGATACTGCGAGATATTTGCCGATAGTATACTTCAGTATGGTGCTCGTACAATGACACATAAACTTAAGTCGGTAAAAATTCTATATGCATTAAGCGGGAGGTGCACCATTAGCTAGTGCGAATTACTATTTTTAGAAAAATAAATTCCTTTACATCTGTAAGTCCAATGGTAAAAAAAATGACATAACCTATATACACTATCTATACAACACTAAGCATTTTTTAACCGAACATAGGCTATGTGTATTTTTTATTTTTATTAAAATTTGTGGAGATTTTGGTTTACCCGACAGCTTTTACATGAGAATATTCAAATATTTAATTGTTCATACAATTCTGGTTTTGAGATGTTTTAATAAGCTTATCTAAAACATGAACTAAACGTTTTAAGATAGGACTTCGAAAAATATTTATTTTCCTTTTTCAAACGTTTTCATTAAAATGTTCACAAAATTTGTGATGAAAATTAATAAATAATAAAAACAAACTGTGCACACTACGTCAAAGAATTTTAGTGTATGTTGCTGACATGAGGGTCTTATACAAGCCTGCAAAGTTCAAACAGAACATTTTAATTACTTTTTGAGTTATCGTGAAAACCGTTTACAAAAACTCAAATTTCGTTTTCTTTCATCATACAATTAAAACAAATTTGACTATTGCATATACGAAAATGCGTTTTCGTTGCCGTGTTGTTTTTTGTATACTTTTATATTAGCAATTATGGGGATTGTAATAATAATAATAATACCAATGATTTATGCTACAATTACCATGCATTTTGACAAACTAACGTAAGTGGTTCTTTTTCTACCGCTTGTCACCAAAAATCAATTTTTCGGAAAGATTGTATCATAACAAGATGGGATATTAATATTGCAGCGCAAAAATTTGATTTTCACTGGATATGATTTGCATACGCAATTATCGACAGTTCATTTTCTAAATTATTAAGTAGCACCTGTTCAGAGATTATTAATTCGAATGCGAATGCACGCAATTAGATTTATTTCTCAGCTGTGCTATACAACTTAACTTTTTTTTCTGTTGCAAAACGATTAAGTTCGCAAATGGAAGTGAACAGTAAAAAAATGTGTCGCTTATTGTTCAGCAATAGCAAGCTTGCCTCTTGTCGAAATGAAAATCGGTGATTAATTAATTTTAAACAGATTTATTCAATTCACTAGTACAAATAAAAATTACTTAAGATCATGCAAATATCGAAGCATTTATCTGGTGGTAATAATGTTAGTTTTGCATTACAGTTAATTATTTATTTTCTATTGTATTTTCTTTAGTTTCATTTTGGAAGATTTGCTTAAGATCAGCTATGATCTTCAGAAAATCTCACTTCACCTGTTCATCATTTTTAAAGTCACCACTTTCATTTCTAAAAGATTTACATAATGCATTTAAGTATCGGACCACGCTTCCTTTCAAGGCACTAGTGCGACGTTTTTTTTCGTATATTTAATTATTTTATTAACATGGAGAAACAAGTTATTACTTCCTAAAAGCAGTAATAGGCAAATGAAGTAACGTCCTTCATAAAGCGGAAGAAAAAATTTGTGGTGAATTTCCATTCGCTGTTTTCGCATTCATTTGTTTTCAACATTTTCCTATGTATAAAATGCTCCCTGAATTATAATTCCTACTTTTTATTCCGAAAAAAAAATATGCAAAACGCTATACAGTAAAACATTTACTAACATATTTTTCTTGAAGTAGGGAGTTCGATATTTATTTAAGAATTATAAAAAAAATATTTATCCAATAAGTGACAATTTTATCGTGTATTTTCGTTTAGTAAAGTCTTAATTTGATAGTATTTTTGTCATTAAAGTATTCATGTACATTTATTTTGCTACGTATTTCCCTAGCATTCGGAAATTTCCTGAAACGCGTGCTAAACAATACTAGAAACTGGAGTAATTACCTGGGAACTTCAATTAAAGAATGGCAGTGCCCTTTGACATGCAAGCTTGCCTAGTTTTTAGCACTGAGATAACACGTAAATAAAAATCTGACATGATACAGTCACATGACTTTCTCTATCTTGCTATTTTATATCTTTCCTTAATAAGTGGTCGCATTGCGAGAATGCTCAGTTGTCTCGGCCCCTGCAATGTCTTGCTATTCTTGAAACAGTATATGCCTATGTATATGGAAGAGAGTTTTATCTTTTATATAAGGAATTAATATACAAAATTGATGCAGGATTTAAGGCATTTTTGGGTAAATATCGAACAAAAAGTTTATTAAAATAAAGTGGCAGTATGAGGAAGTTATGCTTCCACAGAAATTAAAGTAATTGTTTGTTTTCATATTATGTCAGAGGATTTTTTTCCCCTATAATATTCTCATGATGTTTTTCGGGTTATGCTATTATACAGGCACACAGACAGTCACACAGAGAAAATAAACGTGTCTCCGAACGCAGTATATTTTAACTCAGGGGATCTAAAAAAATACTAAGGAAAAGACATTCAAATCAAGTGTCAGAGCCAACACAGTAAGTTACTTCCTGTATCTTTAGAGCCTATAAAGTTGGTGGAGAAACTAATACTGAACAGAGTTGAAATACGGTGTTTACTATCATTGCTGTTTCTCTTATATGCTATCTCTCTGATATGTGAGACCAAAAACACCTAAGAGCAGCGGTAAATAAAAGAAAATCGTTGCGACAATTCTTAGAAATATTATCGCCTCTTGTTGTTTCGTTATCGATGTAAAAAATAATAAGATCATAAGGCTAGAGGCTTTCTCGGTGCTGATTATTTATTTAACATTCAAGGTTGATATAAGCCTATCTGCATTCATGAACCATAGATTATTGTCCCTATTGGACATTACATGAGAATATTTCTGCTATAATATTCTCATGAAATATCCAATTGGGACAATAATATGTGATTCATGAATACCGGCTATTTTATTGAAGTTTTAAAAATGATTTAAAAATTATTTACCGCCGTCACAGCAGTTATAAAATTAATATCAAACACACATTCATACAAACCAGTACCTCAAATCCACATTCAGAAGTCTCTACGGATGATTATTTAAATATCTTATATTAACACTCTTCTTGTAAGCGGGTATTACAAAGTAATATTGAATGTTACAATGATTCTCTGAATACTTGATCACAGTTGCGTAAATATAAATTAAAATACAATTTTCTCACGTTCAAGTAATGCAAGCTTTGCGATAGTAAAATCAAAAATCATCCTGGAATTATTTGAAATTTCAATCCCATCTATTTTTTTATTTTTACATTTTCTTTTGTACATATCTGCAGGGAGTACCGGTAGGCCGTTCAGCCTACTTAAAAGTCAAATGACTTTCCTCTCCCGTGAATAACAACACACAAGAATAAAGGAGAAAGTGGTGAACAAAGGCAGGAAGCAGGAGAAAAAACTTGTTCCTTCTAGCTGCTCGAGTTTTCTTTTTGTCCTTTAACATAGATTTCATTTTTATGGTTTGGAAAGGTGTTGCTGCTTCTTTGTTTTTTTAAGTCTTTTTCTCATGAAGAATCTATAGAACTGAGATAATAGGAATGTAAATATAATATTTAGAATTATTAGATTCTTATAACTCTTTTAAGGTAACAAAATGTAACTGAGTTTAGGGTAAAACTGAGTTATTCCTAGTAGAATACCCATCACCTTGGCGTTCCTAGCACTACTCCATATTTCAGACAGTGACGAGGGCATAATTTTATATTATTTTATATTTTATTACATCTGAGCGGGTTTATTCACTTTCGTGAGGTGACTAAATATGATCTTTCTGTAGTAAAATTAGATTGAAATTAGATTTGGATTGTTTTGTAGCTCTATGATCGTATCACTAGATAAGGTGTGATGCACGCTACAGATAGTGTTTTTACATAGTAGTTCAGATATTAACCACGGCTCTTTTGATTTCTAACTTTATTGCACCAAATGGCTGAACATGAATTGAAGCTAAATATGTTTATTCAATGAGGCCACCATTTAAGCCATAAAATTCCGGTTAATGTTTAAATAGGCTCTTGAGATTATCCGCATATAATTACTTTTTTGTTAAACAAGAATTGTTAATTTTAGTTATTCTTTACTTTACTTTAATTAATTTATTTAGGCTCTTTTCCCTTTCCCCAGGAAGCAATGTTTTCTTTACAGTGAATGCGTTTTGGAATAACACTAACTAATGGTTTGCCGGCATTTCGTCTGTTTTTTGTTTTTAATTCATTTACGTCCCAACGCGTTGTTCGTTTTCCTTTTAATTTGGCAAGAATGTTTCTTGAAGTCATTAAATATTTTGTATGTGTAAGGATTTTATTTTTTTATTCCGTTTCAAGATGACGACCGTTTTAACGTTTGAAGAGCAGGTCTTGTACTTTGGTCAGTTTTTTTAGACGGTGGAATGTTTAGATATTGTGCGCTCTAGAACCGACCTTAAAGTAAATAATTATGTCTGTCTCATTCTAACTCATTTCTCGTATCTATGTAAGAGTGAGACAGACATTCTGGTTTACTTTAGGGTCGAATCTAGAGCGCACAATATCTACCCATTCCACTGTCTCAAAAGACTCTGACCAAAGTATAGATTATTTTACGCATATTACCATTTTCTCATCTGGGATACATAAAACACGGTTCCTATGATCATAACAAGTGATCTTTAAATCCCTTTTCACTTTTACTTTCTGCCTGGACATTTTTGGTGATATATTCATACCGTACTTTGGTACACGTGTCGCAGAAATAGTTTAGGCTCCCCTATTCATAAAAGAAAGTAACGTAAATTTAAAGTAATGAAGAGAGTTGGCGCAGTGCAAATAACCCTGTCGCGTTGGAAGTGTAAACAGAGTTGCGAAGCAGGCAGTATTTTTGAGTGCGTGATGTTTGCACCCCTGTAGGCCAGTGTCACCGCATAACCGCATAGGCGAAAAGTTTCTCAGTAAATAGAACAATGAAACCTCTGCCAACCGCATGGCACTCAAGTTCAAGCGAAAATATTTTACGCAATAACTTCACATGAAAATACACCCATCAGCTCGTAGGCTCCACTTTTACTTACAATCTGAAAATGTTTTCACGTGAAGGTGAACCTTTTGGTTCTCTCTCTCACTATTTGTATATTGCTTTCTTTCGTTATTTCTTTCGCTCATTCATTATTTCGTTTCACTTCTTATGATTTTTATTTCCTTGAGTATTTTTTTATCTTTCTTCTCTCGTGCCATAGTAGCCTACTACTCAAGTAAAGGAAGTGTTATGTTATATCCTGAAATTGATGTCGATTTTTTCAGCATAAATGCATGTTCTAAGGTCCACTAATAGCCTATAAAATTTTACTTTTCAGTAATATGTCTGTCTGCGCGAATGCTGTAATGACAGCATACTTCATTAAAGATAAATTGTTTAAAAATAGTATTTGGGTTAGTTATTTTTCGGGAATGCCCTATGAAGATTCGCGAGAATTTTCTCTTTGAATTATGAAAATTTAATTATTATTATTATTATTATTATTATTATTATTATTATTTCTCATTTTTATTTTTGCGATTTTATCGAAATTTGTTCTATCGATTTTTTTTTTAAATTTTGTACATGAGAAGCATATGTTAAAATCTAAAACTTACATACTTTAAAATAATGTTTCCCAAACATTCTCACGAATCTTTATATCACATTCCCAACAGATGGGTAACGCAATTATGTATGGATACCCAATTTTTGTCGAGTTATGCTGTTCACGACACACAGGCATACCGACACCCGTACATATGACATTTATATAAAAATTGTATTTTTAGGTTTATGTGACCCAAAAACAGTTAGTAATTATGCTGAGAAGGCGACAGCAAATTTATGGGTCGAACACAATACATCCTATATCTATAGCATCTTTGGAATGAAAAGAGAAAGTAAGAAAAATGTACAAAAAGAAGTATAATGTTTTACAACAAGAGGAAAAGAATAAACTGGGGTTTCGAGGAGGAGGAGAGGAGGAGAAAAGGAGGAAGCAGAAAAATAATAAGAAAAATCTAATGAAGGAAACTAAAGAAGTATATAGAAATAACAAGATGAAGACCTTGAGGAGCGAGGAAAGTTTAAAAATAGAATAACTACACTTCGATACATAAATATCTTTGTTAGTAAGAACTTAACAGTAAAAGGAACAATTTATGAAGAGAATGAAAATAATAAAAAAAGCCTTGTTAAAAATGTTAGTTATAGAAAAGGAAAAGGAAAAATAATTAAACTGTGATAAAATAACATCGATGTACGTAAAACAAAATAGAAAAACAGTCCAAAAAATTAAGAAAAAATAGACAAATCTGTACAATCTTGCACGAGTTTAAACAAAAAAATCTGTTTATTTGAGATTTTGTTATTCTCCAAGCTTCCGTTACAAGTAGTACGGCTTTAGAATTTGTGTAGAGCGGGTTAACAGAATCTCTTACATATAATTCCAGATATGTGTGTGTACTTGTTCTTATCAGTTGACAGCAAAGCCAACTTTTCTGTCTCGCAGAAACTCCAGTTTTATTGATATTGATGAGCCAAATTGAGCGTTTCTGTCGCTCCATCTCTCTCACTCTCTCCCTATCTCACTCGCTCTCTCTCACATACTCTCTACACATTTTCTCGGTCACACAAACACTTTCTCATTCTATCTATCTCTATCGCTTTTTTCACTCTCAACTGGAGAAATACTTGCGCACAGGCGGATTCAAACCCAAGTCGATAACAATTTATAGCAAGAGTTAGTTTGTTCACTCTCTTCCACCCTTATTCTTCGGCTGCTATCTTCTCTCGTTTTTATCCCCTCCAACCAAAAGTTGTCGCCGATGTGTCTTTGTCTGTTCGGCACTGTAAGTTGAAATTAAGTGTAAGCACAAGAGAAACCCTTGCCATCCCTTCAGTTCGAATTTCTTTTCAGAGTTCTGTTTCAAATTTAATGCTTTGTTAGTACATCAGTAGAGCCATTTCATAAGTGGGTCGGCATTAAAAATATATTAGCAGATGTAGTAACTGTACTGTACGTTCACTTTAACTTTCTATTTTGTTTTCGAAGACAAATGTAATAGCAATATTTTTGCTGCAGTAAAGCAGATCTCGTGAAATGGGCTAAACACAAGGCATATATTGGCAAGGTGTAAAATAAATTGTTGGAATTATGAAACTTGATAGTATTGCGAATTTTGAAACTATAACATTTCAAGATGCAGCTATATAGAGATAACTTTATTATTTGAGTTCAGTTCTCTCTGAAATCTTCACATTTTTATCTACCTGTATGTTTACTGTTTTATACGTACACGAAGTTTAGTTTCGATGTTGAAATCGATTTTGAGTTTTTTGCAACACATTTTTACGTCTATTTGACTATCCATTCATCCATCCTTCCATCTGTCCGTCCATTCGTCCCTCCCACCATCCAATCATTGAACCACCCATCCATCTATCCATGCATCCATCCAACCATTCATTCGACCATCCATCCATCCATACATACAATAATTCATCCATCCAACCAATCATCAATCCATCTACCCATCCATCCATCCAACAATTCAACCATGCAACCAACCATCCAGCCAATTATCCATGCATCCGTCCATTTACTCACAAATCAAACAACAGCTCATCTCATCTACATGGCAAACATAGGTATTCCAACCATGAAAATGGAACTAACCTCTTAAACATCAGTCAACCCGGGAGAATACCACAAATCATATAGAGGTATAGACTAAGGGTTCCCTTATGAAATATTAAGACAGATTATTATCGTAGAGGTCTCTCGGGTGTAAGTTATTGCAAGCAATTTATGTTTCTGGGCTGCGCTCTACTTTAAATTTCGAAACCGACCAAAAACGATAATTAAATAGGCTATTATTATTATTTATTTATTTTTCCATATATTAATTCCATTTCAAACTTCATACCCAACATAAAAAACAGAATTTTTGAACACCCATGTCATCTTTAGCTTCTAAAAAATTAGTTTTTTTAAATTTTCTCTCCATATAACTCCATATAAAAAATCACTTATGTAATAATTCATATTACCTCTAGCATTTTCCATGTATCGAATGTGTAACAACAAATTACAGACTTAATAATGGAATGTTTAGTCTTCGTTTGATATTCAGCATGACTTATATAAATGTATAAACCAGAAAACAGTTGTCTGTGCATGTCTGCTTATTTTTAGCACACCTGTCTATTACAAATTGATGCGAACAGCGAAATTTCATCTTCGAATTTCCCTCGAAATTATAATTCCTGTCACGTTATGAAAAACACTGCGGGCGGACATTTGATGCGGGGGGATGTGCTCTAGTGGCCAAATTGGAAACGAAATCAATAAGAGAGAATCAGGAATGGTAAGTCTGACTGCGTTAAATAATTCAACTCGGGTTATCGCTATTGTGACTACTGCTAACTATTTAATGAGCTTGCCTCGGCTGTCTACCGGACTGGACTGACATTGCAGCAGTTACAGAGAAGTCAGTGGCGGCTCTTCTTGTCTAGTTCATCTGAGGAAGGCATATTTCTTCGTGCTGTAACGAAATTTCAAGTAAGAACGTAGTATCCTCTATTTAACTGATTCATTCATACATCTCTCTTTTGATTTGAAGCAATATTGCAGAAGAATCTCCTGAGTAAACTAATACATTTTTTCGGAAACATGTACGTGTGTGTGTCTTTCTATGTTTGCGTGTCTGCTGCATAGCTCGAAAACTAACAATTTTGCCCAAAAGGAATTTTTATATTTTACTTATGTAACATCCGGTCATGGAAACCACCATTAACGGCCGTGGGTGAAGGCATGCTGACCACATGCCCCAATCCTGCCCTCTGCATATGGTAGAAGATGCAGCGGTCGAGTGATAGGCCGTGCCCTTCTGGGATGTTAGCGCCACGGAGTTAGTTAGTTATGAAACTTACTGTCTGTGGATGCAGCATGGAGTTTGTCCTATAACTATGCATGAAAAATTATTAGTTTTTCCTGATTTTATTTTAAATGACTATGAAGGGTTTGATTAAATTTTGTAATATAGCTGCTTTTACTAAGACTTAAAATTTTTATTCAGAACAGTTATGTCTAAAATCTCTGGAGGATAATATTATTGTCTCTTCTACAAACTCAAGTTTCTATAGGTGTCTAACGAACGACAGCTTTCCGTGGGATTTAGCAAGTACTGAATACGCATCCTGAAAGTAGTCAACATCCACTTACTTAATTCGAGAAATGTGAAGTAAGAAATGTGTTGTCCATTTTTAATGTAGTGTGTATGTGTAGTGGTGCAGGAATGTCAGTGTTTCACATAAGATATTTCACTTTGCTATATCTCTTTATGTGATATTTCAGTAAGCCTAGGCGGTAAAGTAGTGCATCACAAGACGATGTGATTGATGCGCTATACACACTGTTCTACTATCGACAAAGAATGAACAAAGCCAAAAGATTTGGAAAAGGAATATTTCAAACTTAAAGGCAGGATGTCGGTTAAAGGATAGAAAAGAAACAGAGAAAACTTCACAAGAAAGACGACTTATGTAAAGAAGGAAGATTTTCATTGGATCATTATCGGTCTTTATAATATAGAGATGTCTGTACGATCTGAACTTTACGTGGAGATGTTGAGATAAAGGTTGAGAGAGAGTTATCTTGGGTATACGTGAGCGGTGCAACTGAAACAGTAGTTGTGGTAGTGAATATACAATTCATACCACATTCAAAATGTTAAATGTCTTCTGTCACATTCTCATTTCCAGAGATGGAAGAAAAGCAACATATGCCCTCAGGAAAGGAAGATAAAAAATACTGTTACTCTTACTAGACAGCTTTTTCTTTGTTCGATCTCTTTTTATTTCTGTACTTAATTTATCATTACCAACATCTAAAGGATTTGTTACTAATATACTGTGCACCACATATGGCAATGGTATTCGTCGTTCCAGTGACTGCATCTCAGCGCGTGGGCTTATATGACTGGGGATACCCTATTGGAATCTCAGTGATGTATTAGAGACACAAGCAGTTGAGAGTTTTGGGAGTTTCCCCGGAACTCTCCTCTTTTCAGTTTTCATTACACCAGCCCACCTGTCCTCTTACTGTCTTCTCTTTTCTCTGTTAATTTTATTCATCATTCGCCATGCGCGCGAGTTACCGGGTTAAATTAGATTCATTAAACACTTTTAATTGTTTTAAAACTCTTCTTTCTTTCCTCCTATTGTGGTCACCAGCCTTCCTCCTTGCGTATACTATAACATTTAAACGTTTTATCTGAGTAAGTTTTCTCTGCTGTGGAAACTTCAAATGAAAATCCAAACATTTTTTATTAAAGCTTCAGAGAGGTACTCATGGACCCATGTAATTTAACTAAACTTGGCGACTATTTCATATCCAAGTTAATAAATTCCTGCGCTTATTAACGTCACTTGTATGAACGGAGCAACATTCCTCATCTGATAAGCCCCCTTTGAATACTCGATGTGGCTATCACGGACTGACTATGGCGTATATGCGCAGGTCAGAGAAAGTGCGTCTGTGCTGGACATTTGTACCTTCGGAAAGCTATAGTAATACCTTACTTTACCCCTAGAGGTCCAATCACTTTACTCTATCCTCTACAAGAACATAGCCTTAACTAAATTTGTCTTCGGTAATGAAATCTTCCCCAGAAAACCCTATGTTTGGTCTTGGATTGATGAGGGTAAGAAAGTAAAGAGAAAACATTTGAAATCTCGTATATATTTGCATTCATATGAGATGTGCAGAAAAGTGTGAAACAAACTTTATATCATATGTACAAGCGATGCCCAACCTCTTCTCATAAGAAAAAATGGCCTGCACTCCGTGAAAAATGGGTGGAGGTTATTTCGCTCTACCCTCGCTCCGCGGTTGGGCGTCACTGATATGTATTTTGAACTTTTCCTGGTTTTGGTTCGAGGAAAACATCTTTGCTCCTTTCGACCACTACTTAGACCCCATCTCCATATCATCTTGCCCTCACTTAATTCCGTTCACAGTCTGGCTCCTGATTGGTCGGTTCCCCAGTAATCCTTCACTCCAATCCGGATGCCCCTAAACGTATCAGCTCTAAAAAGAACGCCATCCAGTCCCGGCACTTCATTCTCCTTGACAGTGGAGTCTCAGATCGACTCCGAAACGCCGGAAATCAACCTGATTAGAAGCCAGGAAATTGTATATTATCAAACTTTAAGTTCCTTCACAAGGTAGCTACGATACTAGAAACAGTGAGTTGATGCTTTATTGTATAGTTATTTTCCTAGTTCTTACTTTCGCAATCGTCTGAATGGTGCACACTGCACAGTATAAGTAAGGGCGTACTAGTATGTAGTAGATTCTAGCGCTGCAGTGTAGAGGCCAGCTTGAAGAATTGCCTCTGACGTTGGCATGTCCTGCCGCTGCCACTGATTGATGCACATCTCCACTCCTCTATGGTAATGAGCATTCATGTCAACCCTAGCTATGAATCCGATTCGTTACGAGATATTCCTGAGGGTGGGTGATTCATATACATATGTCATTCATGCAGGTATCGCAGCTGCTTTTAAGCTAGCTCTATCTATTTTAAAATAGAAAAATATTCTATGTGTTTAATTTATGTTACAAAGCCAATGACAAAGTATTCTAAATAAGATTGAATGATTAGGTTAGACCTATAAATAACTGTCAAATATTGTTATATGCCCAACAAATCTAGTAAATAAATTTAGAAATCCTATTCATAAATGTTTTCGTTTTCTCTTTCTTTCGACCTATCAATATTTCTTAACTCTCTTTTCTTTGGTTCTATCTATCTTTCTTTCTTTCTTTTATATTACTGACTTAATTTGTTTATTTCTTTCTCCAATTTACTTTCTGATTTTCTTATTTGTTTCTTCCTTCATGTATTCTATCATTTATTTTCTCTCTGCTGAACTCTTTCTCTTGTGGGACTTCACAACCCAATGCCCACATCGGAGGGAAAGGTCTATTTATCACTTAATAAATGGCTCCCACAATCACACACACGTATATATACACATGTCTCCGCTTGTGGAATGTTTGACCATTATGAATCCTCTGGGTGTTGCGCTGTTGACCATTAAACATGGCTGCACCGCTCAGCGTTTGCACCAAAGAAGAACAGCGCGCAATGTTCTGCACGAAGATATGTTCATAAAACTCAAAATTGATTGTTCATTTCCTTTACTGTTATCTGCTGCCCATTTTCAATCTGCACAATACTACTTCCACTCTGTTTATGGATTAATTCAATTCTATGGTCAATATTATACACGAATGTTTGACCAAACCTCGCACAGGTATATAACTATTTGTAGTCTTATTTCTTCCTATAGGCCTATTTTAATTACTGCTCATAACCTGCTATTATCTCCTTAATCATAACTATCACCATATCATCGTCATCTTCGTTAACTTATAATGTATTTACCAGTTTAATGGCACAAGCTAAGTCGACTTCCATTACGTAGTCAAATTATGTGAAAACATTTCTGTTCGATGACACGTGTTTGTCGTCAACAGTGATCGCTTGTTTGACTCGACTTGAGCTGCTAATGATGTGGAGCGAGTTGCAGCAGTAAATGAATGTAAAGAGCAGGGTGGTGGTTTTTGTGACGGGGCTGTCTTAATGACATTTTAATTGATCAAGAAAGTTTCAAGACTTGCATCTACGCGTACTATTTTCTCTCTAAGATAGTTAAAGTACATATATTGAGTTAGCTACTCTTAGATTTATATGCAGAACTTAGTTCGTTTAAAATTAAATCGGGTCTGAGATTTTCTAGCTGAGAGGTAGGCCTACATCTTAAAGCAGCACTCTGGAGAAAAAGGATGAAATTCTAGCAGATCTTTAAAGTAATATATATTCTGTTTAGACTTGTATATGTTAAGATTTTTAGGTTTCTAATTGTTCTGGCAGATAATTTGTGTGTCCCGCATGCTGTGATTTAAAGCATGTTTTATAATTAGATTGTGGCTGGCTGTATAAAATCTATTGATATAATAGTATTTTCGGTGAATTTCATTGTTACATATGTTTCACATTTCTTTCAACTGCCAGTAGATGCAAGCTAAACCCCTTGAACCAATAAACTCTTTTACGGGTGAACCCGTACTATCATTCGGAAATATCCAGGGATAAAGAAAAACCTTATTTCTGTTTTGATATTTTGATTCAACCCCATAATTCCGTACGCACCGGTCTGTATTTGTAAATTGTTTTCAAGTTGGAGGACATTCAACTCATTGAAGTTGCAATCGATTGTGGCAAGTAGAACTCAACCACATATCGATAAGCAGAGGTTCCCTTTACAGTAAAACCGATGTAGTATTCGATGTGGGTTGAAAATTACCCGACCATACAAGTTAAATTGCTTTCAGTGAATAAATCGACCATCAGTCAGTAGAACTGTCTATGAACTTTAGAATGCAGAAATTGCTTTGAAGGAATCGGGTCATAACATTCAAATGTGAAAGAAAAATTACTTAGAAAGAGCATCAAAGGAAATAATGAGTTGCTTTCAGAAGTTCTTCCTGTAATTTTTATCACTTTTTAACAGAAAATTGATACCTTCTTGTTCTTTTTAATGGTTAATTCAATGCATTTTTCATGAACTAAAGAATAATGTTTGTGGTGAACTTGAAAGGCAACGTAGTCCATGTTTCAAACTTGGAAAAAAAACCACTTTCATAAAATAGCTTACTTTCCCGACCACTGTGTGTCATTTTCATATCATGGAAGATCATTATGACTGCAGGAGACAAAATTATATTTGAAATGTATGTGCCCACTCTGCTAGTAAATCCTCTGATGCGTAAAGTTCATATATATATAGACACTGTATATACTTTATAATTTTTAATAATGAAAACAGTTTACGTTCACAAGATCCCCTTACCATAAGCAAGGATCTTTTGGTTCCCCGCTTCATATTCCGAAATAGATTTTAAAGCCTTTAGTTATATAAAATTATGAATTAAATTTTTTTTGAAAGGATAAAGTAAAACCTTCCAACATGCGTTATGGGCTCTATAATTTTTATTTACGATACGAGTGGGAAAAATAAATTTTATTTATATTTGCGGAACGAGCCTTAAAGATCCAGTTTATCAATCCTACGAGCAAAATAAAGTAATTTTACCATGTTTATCACACACTAATTTTTAGATAGCCTTTAATATTTATTTGAAATAATTTTATTATGTAGTGTGCAGACATTTTGGGATCCTGTCAAACTATCTAGTATGCATGTGCGCAGAAGGATGTTATCTATTTTCTGGTGCATGGCTGCCAATGTAAGGAATGGAGTGGGCAACGCCACCAAGTATGACTATTTTTAAACGACTAAGATACATTTAACATTTAAAAAATCGTACTGAATTTTAAATTTTTCAATTTTTATCGAATTTTTATCTAATAATCGTATGCAATTATTCTTAGCCTAAGGAGTGATTCCATGTGATTGAAACCATAGTGAGTAAATGGAATGCCGTAAAGGTTTTATAGTACTAGTGAGAAAATGTGGAACTTTTACTTTGTGTATTGTGTTAAACGTTCTACTTTTAATTCAAACTGTCTAAAAACTAAATAATGCGATAAGTTTTATTGTTTTGAAGCAAGCTAAGAGACACGTAAGCTACACTCTGACAAACGTTTTTATGAAAATTATATTTTTAAACATAGGGTATCTGGCGGAAATTTGACTTAGAATTTCATCGTAGAATGCAATACAATAATTTGTCTGCCTATAGCTACTAGAGGAGTAAGATCTTATAACCGTTGCGGCCAGGTAATAGGTCCAAACTTCTCATCTTCATAAGTAACATATAGATTATAAATAAATAAATATATATATATATATAATGTAAAAATGCCCAAAAAAAACAGTCACCGATTTTTTAAAAATAAATGTGACAAAATTCAGTTTTGATTTTAATTGTTGGAAGTCGAAACCAGCAGAAAAGATGCCCTGAAGATGGTATAAGTGCACTGAAAGGCCTAGGCGGCGGATTATAAAATGAAATTTTAATGACAGCTGGTATCATATCTATTTAGATTCCTTTTGATGTCATGTTCAGCTTCTTTCAACGATTCTAGCCGAACGACTCCCCTGGAAACAATGTTGTCTTCAGAATGGATGACAACATTGACCAAACCTTCAAAGGTAGATAGCCTAGGTTTTTTGGACGCGAGGTCTCCTGTTCACAGAACTACAGACCTACTAATGGTAAATTCATAATAATTTACATGAGATTTGCTGGGTGATGTACAGAACATCGTAATGCAAATTTATACTTTTATTATATTTCGCTGATGAATATAAAATACCAGTCGTACAATAATGTTTCTATTTCTGGAAGGTTGTCCATCCGCCTACAGTACTCTGGCTGTGTTGTATGAATTTTCCCGAGCTTACGGATTAGCTAAGCTGTTTTTGATTGGGCGCCACTTGTAAACCGAGTTTAATCAACTGCCGCTATAATTTTTATTATGACGACGGCAGTGGATGCTCGAATTGAAAATGAACGCAATTTGGTGCGTCAGAGTGGGCTCTGGATGCATGATGGATGATCCCGTACGCAATTAACACACAGACTCCCAAGTGGGGCAGCTAATACTCTATTACAATTCAATAAGATCAATAATTTCATCTCTCAACACCGTCCAATCAGACTTGTTAGTCATTTGAAGCTTTATTTTGTTTGATAGGGGCCGAGTGTAAACTCTTTGTTTACAACGTATTTGCCAGGTGTTCATTAGCGTTGCTCAATTTTTTCATGTGTCCGCCGTTTAAATTAAAAATGTTTTACGTCATAGGTGATCATCCTATCCACCTATTTGTATATGATCTCTCACAACTGCATGTGTTTGTTATCCTTGTGTCTGCGTATATATTGATTAACCTTTCCACTGTCAATTATTTCTACACAGAGTAATTCCAATATTTTTCCCCCGATAATTCCTGAAGTTTTTCTAAACAGGTTTATTTAATATTTACCTCATTAAATGCCTTTATTAAACAACAGGACAAAATGTTTGAAATCATATGCAGTTCAGAAGTTATAAAGGGGCTTTGCGGGCATGATCCATGAGTTCCCTACGATAGGACCCTCTTGTCTAGAGGAAATTGTTCCGTTTATAGCCTTTGCCATGATAAGATCATATCTTAACAGTTATGGCTATATTTTCATTGTCGCACCTAATTCATATCATAGTATAAATAGATATTTTAAGAAGTAACTATGATATATTTTTATGCCTTAGAAAAATAAAAAATTCAAGACTGTAAAATTAGGTATATAATATGTTGCAATTAATGTAAAATAGGCCTATCGTAAATATAAACATACTCCTAATGTGACTGCTTTACCTCAAACAGCAATTTTTCAGACACAGAAGCATTAAGAGTAAATAACATTTAAATAGTGCCTGCATTTTTAAAGTATAAAAAGGGTTATCAAAGAGTAATATTGTAATTACGATTTCTGAAGAAAAAACGTACATAACCTTTTCACTGCTTCTAACATACAAATGCGTCGCCTCAATAGCTGTATAAAAGCATAGATGTAGGATAAATAACTTAATGTTTACAATATACATTGTGAATAATACTTATGGAACAAAGTTTTATTTGTCAGACATTTTCTGTTAATTAACATAAGTTAGGAATAAGCATAGTTGGAAGATAAGATAAACATATCTGTAAAAGAAAACCGTTCTGTTGGAACAAGAAAATAAACAGAATCTAAGAAAGCGTTTGAAATTAGAAAGAGAAAAGAAATGAAGTGAAAACAATGTGTTTGAAGAATCTGTTTACTTAAAACTAAAAACTTCGCTCGCGTGTTCCACCCCGGAGACGGGAATTCATGTCCAACTACTTTATATAATTTTAAAAGCGAAAAGTTTTATAAAGAGAACTCCTTCAAGACAAATTAATAAGACTTAAAAAAGAAATGAAAATGAGCATCGTGCTTTACTCTTTCTTTTTGTCATGTACGACAGCTTGTTGAATTAATAAAGGTTCTATGTCCGTAAGCAATTGAAAATTGTTTTGTTTGATAATCATAAAATACTAAAGTTATTATCCTCAAAATAGATCACTTGTCATGACGAACAGGGATAGTATAGGGTGTCTCAGAAGGATTTACAGAATTAAGCCAATATAAATCAATAATATTCACTCATTAACGAACATACTGCAGTCTGGGGGCAAGTATTGTTTCTTTGAAAATCGAACAGCTTTATAAGTTAAAATTATTAATATATTACCATAAAAAATCTAAATTTATTTGCTATAGTCATTGTCAAAATACAAGAAGAAACCCCATCTTTCGTTTCGCTGAATCAAAGTGTAAGCCACCAAGGGGCAATTACGTGGTCAAAACTATGGCTTGAAATTGTATAACACTTTTATTGTTGAGTATCCTGGATATGTAAATTACAATCTTAAACATTTTAAGAGGAATATAAAAAATTATTAGATAATATTAATAGCACAACTTTAATTTTGTTTGGTCTTTCAATGTTTCAGTCCAATTTATTCTATTTTTGGTTGTAAATGAATGCTATTTTAACCACTGGTTAATGCTGAAAAACTATTTTTATTTACATTGTACTCATAAATTTAGAATTTTTCGTGTATAGTATACTGTGCATTGATATGTAATTACATTTATATTAATCTACTATATCCCCTAAACACGAGCTTTGCTAATATAGGGGCATGTTTGGTTTTATTTGTTTTTACTTGTTTTAAATATGTAATAATAATAATGTGATATAAGTAAGTAATGTTAATAAATGGAAAAAAAATGTAAATAAATATAAGCCCACTATTATTTGAGCCTTCAGGTTTGGTGAAATCTTTTAATCACTAGAGGGGTGCGAGTTAACAGCTCTACGGGCGTTCATGACGTCAGAGAGACTGCTCACGGACTGTCCACTCACGTCGACTAGTGAGGAGACGTAACTTAGCTGCTCTTCCCGTTTTTGCTTTTTTTCGACTGTATGCCAAACTACTGGTAACATAATATTATGCCGAAAGCATGGAATGTGGGCATTTGCAACTGCAGCCATTTGTGGAAGAGTTTTGATGGGAGCTCTTATTTACTGATGGCAAAAAACTGAAAACCTTATATAAAATGCAATCGTGAAACATTTCATTCTGCAACGACTATAATGGTCCCGTATGCCTTTGTTTTGTCTTCGCTGTTCAAACACCGGTTCCATAGAGCACGTAATACTTGCGTCTTTAGGTAAACTTCAGTCTTTAGGTACCGCAATTGCTCTCTCTAGTCATCGCACATTAGCTTGCTCCGAAAAACCGGTTGTCATGTGTCAGAAAAACTTCCTCCATTGTGGCTCGAAAACAGAGCTTTATGTAACCGGCACGTGTGAAAACACGATAGAAAATTCAAAATTTAATTTTATGTATTAGGAAATGGGATATAAAATTACACACCATTCTGAATTATTTTCTTTTCCCAGCGAATCATTCACTCTTACTTTTTTTAAAATTAAGCATACAAATAAATTACTTAAAAGCTGTTAGAGAATTTCAAGTGAAACTTGTAGGATACTAGGATTGTATGACGTACTGCATACTGTAAATGATTCAGTTTAATTATATGAAAATTGTTGAGAATTTAATTTTCATCATTGACTTCCCTTGTATAAAAAAATTCACAGTGAAATACCCTCAAAGAGTGCAAAAACAATTAATCGTACGTAACATATTGTAGATTTGGATCTTTCAGTTTGTGTCACCAAGACTTTATTTATTCTTATGTAGAGATAGCTTTCCCGTCTCTAGATCCGAAGGTCACGGCTTCAGACGCGGCCGCGTTCCATGAATGCTGCAGGCCGTAAAAATCAAACCGTGGGTCCCATGTATATTTATATCACGTTAAAGAACAAGCCTAAACTAGAGTTTTTGGACCAAACTCCCAGGCCCTTTCGTGTCATTTTTTTCCTAGCAGTTGAGGGGATGGGTTTACCACCTGTCCCGCTGTCCTCTATGGGAAAATAAGCGTAATTAAATTAGTCTTCGGCAGTGAAACCTCCACTTGGAGGCCCTATAATCTATCCGTAAAATGACAGGGCCTCATCCATCTTTCCGTTCTTTATAAATTATTGCTTTACAGACAACAGTAGTTCTAATAAGGATAATAACAAGACTAACAGAAATTATCGTAGCTATAGTAACAATAATCGAACGTACTAATGCTTTTAGTTTAATTAAAAGCCTTATGTTTCGTACAAACTCCCTAATGATCAAGCTACATGTGCAAGGTTGTCAAATGGTCAATAATTTAAAGGATAGAGGGAGAAAGAGATATAAAGAGAGATGGAGATAGATAGAGAGAGAGATACAAAAGTATCCAATTGCTTAATAAATCAATGTACTGAGAAAGGCTGCAGTTACATAACAGGGGGGTTGGGAGATTAACAGAATTTGTCGCTATGGTGTGTTGTGCAAGCGTTTTCCCCTCGCAGGTAGGCAGCACATCGAGCGCTCGTGCATCCCTCTCCTCACATCGATTTTCCCCGGCGTGCTTGCTTGCTAGTCCTACCAACATAGCGGGTGACGTAGGGACTCCTCCAAAACACCACAGGCAGAGCAAGGCACATGTCAGAAAAAACTATACGCACTACAGGTCTCTATCCTACATATATATATATATACCTGTACACACACACACACTTCGGGCTAATTCCGTAGGTAATCGAGTTCTCGTGTAGCTCTCTCAGCGAAGGAGTAACAAGCTTTATGCAGCTATAGATATAATACAACCATTATGAAAGTTCTCATCTTTGAGAACTGCCTAAGAGATAGTTCCATGACTTAAATTTTATTTGTAATCTTAACTCAAGATTTTTCCAATTAGGAAGAAAAAAGCATAATTATTGGTAGCTAAATAATAATCAGATTGGCTTGCTTAATTATTAACCTTTTCACTGCTACTGACGTATAAATTCGTTTGTTCAAAAACTGTGTAAAAGCAAAAATGTAATATTTATAAAGTAAAGCTACACGTTACATTGTGAGAATTTTTATCCTAGCGTTACGTCTGTAATACTTAGAAACTAATTATTTTACTGCAATTCTCTCTATTGATCTCAAACTTAGAGCCCACTGATGATTTCACTTGATGATTACTTATATTATTGTATAAATTCTGCATTGTAAAGGTTAATAAGTATGTTCATGTCAAGGTATATAAAGCTGTTCATGTCTCTTATTGCTTTTTTAAATAGCCTAGATATAGCAGAATTTTATCGATTTTAAAAATCTTGGATAGAAAAATTTAATTACCTAATGATAATTTGCTTAAATTACTGAGTATTGTGTTCTTTATTTTTAAAACTTGTTATTAGAGAAATTATAAGCAATTCTCAGCCTGAGTTGTATAGCTATAAGCCTATATATCATGTTTAATTTTCCAAACGTGAAAAAAAAAAAACACCTATCCATTTTAGTCTGTACTAATAATCCATTTCATAATGACACTGAATGACATTGAGATAGCCTTGTGGATTTTAAGAAACAGTTTCAGCAAACATAAGTAGCTGAAACGGGGTTTCTAAGGTTGCATCCAGGGATAAACATGATAAAATCGTGATAGAATTCAAGATATCTAATTTGTTTCAGTACAGGAAACAAAAGCGTAATGCATTATAGAGAAAACTGATTCCTTTATCTGTAACCCATGACATTAAATGGGATTAAGCTCAATAAATAAGTGGAATTATCTTAGACCTCTGACGTCTGATCTCTAATGGAAACTCATAGTGATGATAGAAGAGACAATGAAGAAGAAATTTACCTTTCCCTATCAGGCTATCAGTGTTGTAATCTTTCCTATTCTCCCTGACAAACGTGGAATGTAGCAGCAGAAGTATTGCTGATTTTATCCGAAATTCGAACAGCAAATTAGTGTAGCTAGAATGTTATTAAAAATGTTATTCGTTCATATATTATGACAGAATAAAAATTATATTTGGCCTTCAAATTCCAAAGAGAAAGTCCACCAGAAATATACGGGTTTTTCGTTTTTAATACCCCCTGGATATTGGTTTGGATGTTTGTTCGCGAGAAGCATTACTCGAATACGGAAAATTCTTCTCAACGAAAATCACAAATTCCAAATTGATTACTCCGCAACAATAATTGTTTTCAGTAAGAACAGTAACATCTACCAGAGTCGCGTATATTTGGAAGTAGGTCTTACAGTATTGATGAATTTCATCTTTCTTATTTGAGGGTAATATAGAATATATATATATGTGGATATTTTTAGCCTAGACCCTCAAAAATCACAACTTAAGAGCGAAGGAACTATCACATCACATACTACAAAATCTGTCATAATATAAAAAGAGACCATAAAGAATTTGTAGCGTATTCAAAATCGTAATGATGTAAACGATTTTGAATAAACCTATAGCTCTTATCATTACCGTACAATTCATTGAACTGTTACAGATAACATTTTAATACTAATTTTCTCTTATACTGTAAATAGTAATGTTAATGTTATACAATTTATAACTTCTTGAACTTGAAATAACAAGTAATAAATTGACATTATATATGACCTAGAATACCTATTATGCAAATTTGTAATATTTCTTTATAAAGCTCTATACTGTTAACAATACAAAAATAAGTAAGCATTTCATATATCTAATTGTACAATTGCTCTTCTAACCTAACATTCTTAACTATAATTTACCTCATATTTATTCTATAACTATTTCCTATTTTCAGGCATTTTAGTTCCTTCGCTCTTAAGTTGTGATTTTTGAGGGTCTAGGCTAAAAATATCCACATATATATATATATATATATATATATATATATATAGGTCTTACAGCATGCGCATTGAAAGAAGAACGAAGTGTGACATAGAAGTTTTTTCAACAATCTAACAATGTTGGTTTTTAAAGAGAATTTTAGAAGATTGCTTCTATTAACAAGCTTAATTCAATACAAGTATGCCCATATGAACAGTAAAAGTGTAGACAAGTAGTTGAGTTAAACTGGGTATTTTATTTAAATTTTACAGTAGGCCTACCTGATTAAAGACAATAATAGTTGACCTCGTGTTTCCTCTTGTTCGGTTGTCAAAGCAACCGGGGAAAAATTGCATCGCTGAAATCGACTTTTTAGGTAGATTTCCAAGAAAAATCTACCTATTGCAATCGATACCATGTCACGAATTTCGAAAAATTATTTCATATCTTTACGTTTCATGCCTCCCTAATACGAAACCACCGCCCGTTCAAAATTTATTTATATATATATATATATATATATATATATATATAATATATCTTTACACGCTAGCAGCCGTAATTTTGAAGATATTTGATCAAATTGTATTATATTATTAGTAGGCCCAATAGTTCGGACAAGTTCGTTAATGAGCAAAATTGGCCCAAGGGGGGGGGGTCGGGGGGAGGGGTTTGAAATTTTGGAAAGTTTATATCTCGGCCCCTATGAAGTATAGAGGGAAACTTTGTTTGAATAAATGAGAGTACTCCCTATGGAGATTACAGTGACACCATCGTTTCGGGGGTTTGAGGTGTATGAGTGAGAGTGGGGGGGGGGGGTGTGGAAAACCGAAATTTTTTAAACCACGTCTTGTTAAGTATCGTTGATAAGCTCTTGATGAGTACTCTACAAATCAATAACTAGTTTCTCGATACCTCACATGTAAGGCGAGATTTGAATGTTTGAAAAACAATAACACTTTAAAATATACCTCAGCCTGAAGGCCTGCCGAAAGGAATGTGTGAGGACCGACTAAGAATAAAATTACCAATGTAATAGAGTTTGAAATATTAAAAATAAATAATAGTTACACATCTTTAGAACAATAATGCATGGCAAAATCAAAAATAAATAATAAAATATAATATAAATTAAAAACATAATAAATAACTATCTTTTTATAAAAAAGATTTCAGATTTATTTATATTTCGTATGGTGCATTGTACACTGTGATATTGCTGTCATAAAATAATTATCAGTAAAAAGGAGTTTAATATGAAAGTTACGGCTCAATGAAAAAAGAGTGTTGTCCTCAAAGAACATTGGGACTACTCTTCAGTTATGTTGATACCTTGAGTTGATAGATTTATCACAGCCATGGCTCCCTTCAATAATCATTATAATATCATTAATTTTGTCTTGTTTAGCGGCTTTGCTATTTTTATAAATTGCTGATCTTGCGCACGTCCTCGCAGAATATTGTATCCTTTTCTTGTTATCAAAACAAATGATTGTATGCTCTTCTTCTTTACCGAATTCAGTTCAACATTTATTTTTAACTAGCTGAGAAGTCCAATATTATGTTAAAGTCCAATATTATGTAGTTACCAAAGCCCTATGTGATCACTGTAAACAATACACTGTTGTCATGACAACTGAATGGGATTTCATTTTTTCAGTATAATATTCTCAGAAATTGTATAATTTTCAAGGGAAGGAGTAGTTTGTTTGAATTTTAACGTTGACCGCATTACTTCGCGGGCTTAACTGTGTATGTGTGCAAAATTTCGTACAAACTGGTCAAGAAATGTAGATTTGTATAGGGAACATAAATGCCCACATACCACATACCCACAAACACACATTCGATTTTATATATTTGAATTTTTTAACATTAAATAACTTGCTAAATCAATAGGGCATGGTCTTTGATGGCCCAAAAATGTTTTATAATTTTTTAATATAAAATTACTTCTCCTGACTAATTGATGGAATGACTAGTTCATCATCGTCGAGCCGAAACCGCTGGAGCTATAAAATATATAAGATTTGGTCAGTTGTTTTATTTTGTAATGTAGAGACTGACAAAGAAGTGATTTTTCAAAATTCAGCCCCTAAAGGGGACATAAAGGATTAAAAGTTTATATCGTGAAGTGCTTATGGATTTGGCGTCGTTATCGTCAGACAAAAAAAAAAAATACAACTAATCAATAAATATTATAAACTACATAATTAACTTTTTAAAATACATATTTAGAAATATTAAGTCATATTTTCTACTTTTCATGTCGTAGTTTCATAAATTTAAGACCACTTAATGGGTCTATTTCAGGCATTTTTTGGTCATCAAATTCCGAGCCCTAATAATGAGAAATTAAGGTTTTACAATTTTCTCGAGTATAAGTTTTGTACACGAGGTCACCACCTGCGTGGTCTCTGTACCTCCTCGGATTTTTCTAAGGTAGGGAGGTCTGGAACGGGGTGCACTCAGCCTCGTGAGGAGCTGCTTGGTAGAGAAGTAGCGAATCCGGTCACGGAAACCACCATTAATCGCCGTGGGTATCGGCATACTGACCACATGCCCCCAATCCTGCCGTCGGCCGATGGGAGATGACGCAGCGGTCGGATGGTAGGCCTAGTTCCTTCAGGGAAATAGCGCCACGGAGTTAGTTATGTACACGAGGGGCTTATAGACTACTAAAAACTATTATCTGAAAATCAATTCATTACAATTTAAATAATTTAAAAATCACTATATTTTCACTACGTGACGTACTCAAGCGAGGAAATGAAATAGGAAAACTGAGGTCCATCTGAATCCTTCTTAAGAGTACAGAACATTAAAGCAATTTGGATTAACCTGCTTAATCAAACAGCAACCTGCGTAGTTACGCTTGAAGAGAGGAATTTTCGGATTATAACGCCTGGTGAAGGTGTTTAGACTACACGCACTACACGGATGTCAGAGAAGTTGTCGCAGGGGCAAGGAGCTAAATTACAATACCGTATTATTTAACTCTAGCAATAGCGGCTGTTTTTCAGGCATTATAGGTCATCAAATTCTTAGTCCTAATTATGCACGTTCCTAAAAATATCAATCCAGTCTCACATAGCTTACATGATATTTATCTGTAATCTTTTTCATAGAACAGAGTTGCAAACAATGAAATTACTTCAGAATAGAGCGATTATAAATCTATTAAAAGCACATTTTAGGTAGATTTTGAAGAATAATCTATCTACTGCAATCGATACCATTTCATGACTTTCGAAAAATTCTTTCATATTTTTACGTTCCATGCTTCCCTAAGTACGAAACCACCACCCGTTGAAAGAAAAAATGTGATATATATATATTTATATAAATATCTTTACACGCTAGCGGCCGTATTTTGAATATATTTGAACCAAATTTTATTATATTATTTCTAGGCCCAATAGTTCGGATAGGTTCGTTAATGAGCAAAATTGGCCCAAAGGGGGGATCGGGGGAGGGGGTTGAAATTTTGAAAACTTTATATCTCAGCCCCTATGAAGTATAGAGGGAAACTTTGTTTGAATAAATTAGAGTACTCCCTATGGAGTTCACAGTGACACCAACGATTCGGGGGTTTTGGGGGTACGAATGGGGGATGGAAATTCGAAATTTTTGAAACCAGTCTTGTGGGGTATCGTTGAAAAGCTTTTGACGAGTACTCTACAAGTCAGTAACTAGTTTCTCGAAAGCTCTCATATAAGGCAAGATTTGAATGTTTGAAACAGTCCTCTTTCCTCTATTTTGCAGGTATTATTTAATTGCAGGTTTGTCATGCAAGGGCTAAAGAAGAGTTTTGCGCCGCGACAATAAATTAAACCAAAAACCCTTCGAAATCTACCTCAGCCTGTAGGCCTGCCAAAAGGGATTTTTGCAATTTAAAACATCAAGTTGATTATCGCTTCCATTTTTAATCCGTTCTACTTGATTCTTTTGTTTATAACATTTCGTCACGGAGAGATGTAATTTTTTTACGTAGGTGCAGAGAAGGGGACTGAATGCATGCCTAAATGGAAAACGTTCAATGATTTTGGCGAAACTCACTATGCGGGATTTTTTCTTCCTTTTGTTATTTATTTTTTTTTATATTTCTTTTATTTTTGGCTAGGGAACTCGAATCTGACGTCGGTTTTTCCCAGTTTCAATCGGAAATGCACCTCGAAGCCGGGCTTTTAGCTTTTTATTTATCAATCGTTTATATATATATATATATATATATATATATATATATATATAATTTAATTTAATTTAAATTTAATTTAATTTTAATTTAATTTAATTATTAATATTATTATTACTTATTGCAATACATTAGTTACATTATTTCACATTTAGTACAAGAAAATACAAGTAAAACCAACAGAAAATACTATTTCTAATTTGGCATTTAAAATGTAAGGTACGCCCCTATATTAGCAAAGCTCGTGTTTAGGGGGTATAGTAGATTAAATATAAATCTAATTATATATCAATGCACAGTATACTACAAACGAAAAATTATAAACGTATGGGTACAATGTATACAAAAGTAATTTTGCAACATTAACCATTGGTTTATATAGTATTTACAACCAACAAAAACAGATAAATTGGGTTGAAACATTGAAAGACCGAATACTACTACTACTACTACATAAAACAATATAATTAAGAATAAAATTATATAACTCAAGCAATTTATGTAAAAACTATATCAGTGTTAATAAATACAATGTTTTAAATATTATTGGTATATTAAATAAATTATTTAAATTAGACTTCTAGGAGTTGAGTAAATAATCGCAGGCAACTGTTAGTTATAGGCTACAATATGTTAATTAGCACGATATGCGAGTAGTTTTTAACAATAAACCCACGAGATTTATTGTCTCTGGATGTACACTCCGAGCTTTCAATACCGCATTATGATAAAAGTGACGTTAAAATAGGAGCATAATCACATTACACGCAGGCAGGCAGGAGTTATAAATTAATTTGCAAACTATGAACAACAAAAACAGGAGACGAGTGTAGACATGTAGGTAGAGGTGTAATGGCCGACTGCGAAATTGAGTTCGCTACGCCATCTAATGCAATTAATACACTGTGAAGACTCACTCTGTCAGCACTCTTCCTTCCTCCCTCTTTCTCTTCCATCCACCCTCGCTATCTCCCCTGTTAAACATACTCTATCAGTCTGTCGAGTGTCCTTACAGTCATTGGCACAAGTATCGTCATCAATAACATCCAATATCGACTTAATTTTCTTCAGTAGGCCTACCGGTACCATTTAAATTCACGTGGTGTTCATGTTACTTACCATCAGAGCCCGGAAGTTTATGAAAAATAATATTTTTAATAATGCACCCTATTACATGAAATGAAAATAAAAATAGCCATAATATCCCGTGAAGGGCAAGGGCCTCCTATCGAATAGGGAAAAACTCATTTACACTAACATGGTGAGCTACTCCACGTTAGATGTTGTCCGAACATAATAACACCTTTTACCGATTGTGTTGTGGTTCTCTATTTAGTCACTATTGGGTAGGAACACTGTTTCATATTTACACTAGGTATTCACCATCTAGTCACTATATGAATGTGCCTCTAGGGATTTCCAGACGTTTCTTCCTCTCGCTACTCGTGACCACTGCTTCCCTGCTTGCTCTTTGAAGAGGTCTGTCCATCTCAGACTCAGGCCTTCCTGGTAGCCGTTGTCCTACATGGGTGTCCCACATGGTGGCCTTGTAAGTTCATCTGTTGTCCTGTAGTCTCGCCACGTGGCCTCCCCATTTCCATTTCAGTCTTATGTTTGATTTTGACACGTCTTTTGTTGGTGCTAGCTGGTTTAATGTTTTATTTGGGATTCTGTCCTTCAGTGATACTCCCAAGACTTTGCGTTGCATCTTGTAGACCTGTAAGGATGTCAGCCCTACGCACCGGCCGATTTTTACCCCAGGAATTATCCTGGTACTCATTTCTGTTAAAGGCTGATCCCAGGGCCATAGTGCTACCAGAAGGATTAGGTACACCACGGCGTACCCCACATCTAATGGATGGGGACACAAATTAATGTTCAAGGAGCAGGTGACCACTGAGTTAAATACTGGAGATCTTACAAGAGTCCCTTTCGTTAAGTTTTCTCGTTTAAACTAAGAGCAAAAACTCGATATTCCTTATAATTTATTTTTGAAGAAAAATTTTGTCAGGAATCTGAATCTCGCTGTAAAAATGCCCTTCATTTTTCCATTATTACTTTACTTTTAATGGGCATATTTTAGAATACGTTTCTGAAAATTTAATAGACAGTTGCCAGACAACTTTAGGAAACTTTTATTTCAAAGTTCATATACTTATTTCTGTCTTCATCTGGGTGGTTGAATTTTATGCTATCTTGTTTTTCAGCTATTAATTAACAACTAAATAATAAACTATTTTTCATATAATTAGTAAATTACAATTAATTGTAAACATAGTTCCAAGATTAAAAGAGTGACGTGTGAGTGAAATATTAAGAAAACATCGAGCACAGGCCTTCCTATTGCACATTTTTTGTCTTGGCTACATAATGCTCCTTGGTTTAGCTTTTAGTTAGAGTTTCATAAACCCAAGTTTTATTTTTTATGTTTTTTTTATTTATTCTTGACTGTAAACAATAAAAGGTATATATAATATAGGCCTAATTAAGATCATCAGGGATCGATAAAAACACAGATAAAAACACTTCTCTTGCCTCTATAATAGGTTTGTTCGCAAAGCAAATCCGTGACCGCTTGAGAATTTGTTGTACTGCGCATGTCCAGTATGTAACTTACCCGCGATTTGCACTTTGCGAACGGTTACAAGAATTTGGAATCGATAGTTTCTGCGTTTAATCGATATGATATGCAAATAAAATATATATTTCCCTTTGACATGTTATAAATGCAATATACATCGACAGTATAATCTATATTTTGGGAAACTTTTAATTATCTTCCATTATTCATACATATAAGTAGCCTATGTTTATAAATCTGGCGCAATGTTATAGGAGGGAGGAGTCAGGCGCGTGAAAATAGGTTACTGCGCATGTCTCTGATAACAATTCATGCTAGAGCCTGCAAACTTTTCTTATAGTACAGAAACTGTCCGTGAGAGCTTTGCGAACAGAAGATTGAAATCAGAATCACGGATTCTCGCTTTGCGAACGCGTGTGGAGAAAGAGCGCATGCGCGAACGATATGTTCCTGGTTTCTGACTGCTTTGCGAACAAACCTAATACCTCTACTCCTCTCTCTGTCTGTCTGTCTGTCTCTCTCTCTCTCTCTCTCTCTCTCTCTAATCCTATGCCCCCATGTTGTAGCGAAGGGCCTCCAAGTGGAAGTTTCTGTACCTATGTGAATTTTGTTACGCTTATTTTCCCAGAGGGACAGGTGGTAAGCCCATCGCCTCTCAACCCCCTCCGGAAACTAAGTTATTACTTGGTCGTGAAAGGGCTGATACATTTTGCCCAGAGGCTCTAATTTAGGCTTGGAGTTCTTTTACGTGCCGTAAATCTACGACACGGGCCCCCCAGCTTAAAGACCTCTACTCCTGACATTAATAAATTATTGTAGACAGATTCATACAGCTGTGAAACGGGCTGAATTTCTCTAAGTGTTTCTTGTCAGTATTCCTATAAAATAAATTAACATAAATTATAACATGCATGCAGTGCTAAAGAATTTGACCATCAAAACAACACGTCATCACTGAAACAGTGAAACAGTTACATGTACACTAATGAAGAATGACAGAGCTATGTTGTTAATAGGGTTCATTACAGACAACCGAAAGTTATGCAGACAAGTTATTACCCTGTTTAGTGTTTTGTCTGTGACGTATGCTTCATTCTATTGTGGAATGTAGTAAATACCTCTTTAAGTGGTGTCTTGAACTCGTGACGAAAATGAAATCAGCAGTGGAAACACGATCTTGTGGGTTTCGATGCAAGTTCGACTTAAATGCATATTTAATGTGAGCAAGAATTTTCTATATGAATCACATTTTTAAACAGTCATTTACGTATAAGACTCAGTGTTTTCTTGGGAAGACTTTCATTATCAAACTCAGGGTCGTAGATTGTAATATTATTCTTTTGTTATATGATGGTTCTCCTTAGACTTTATACCGGTAATATTATAACTTTTATCGTACTAAGAGCATACGTACACTGCTCGTTACCGTTACTGTACACCAGCGTTTCTCAACCTATGGTCCGCAAACATAATTTAAAAATATCATAAAGCAAGTGGAAAGTAAAGAAGTAAATTTTTTTTACATATTTCGTTATAATGACCTATAATTAATACCCCAAATTTTAAGATTATAGGTCTTCTTTTATAAATGGGATGTAAAATTAGGGGTTCGTGAAATTTTTTAAACATTTTAGTGGTCCTCGGGTTCAAAAAGGTTGAGAAACGCTGCTGCACACGAATCTGTTGACCTAGCTTCGATTATTAGTAATTCCTTATATTTTGTTTGAGGTAGGGAGGTCTGAAACGGGCTACAGCCTCGTGAGAATACCTCAGGGAATTTTTAAATACAGTATATAATTAACTATTCTTAATAAGAAAACGACCAAAACAACCTAATGTTTGACTTACTGACCATATGCCCCTAATCCTTCCTCTGCAAATGAAATCGAAAGGGGGTTTAGATGCAGTGATGGGACCGTAGGTAATAGCATCATTGAGTTTAGATTATTATATTGCAACTTTCGTTGCAAATTGTGTGGTCATGCTGATAGTAGCATATTATTTCTTATTGTTGATTTTGTCTAGTAAAACGTTAATTGCAAAGACGACAAAATAAATATCCTCAAAAATAAAAAAATCGACATGCATGCGGAAACATCGATCAATGTTTTGCTTTTTTTTTACTGTAAAAATTGGTAGCTGAGCAGATGCTGCTAACTGCAGACAGACAATTCATCTGGGACTCAGGTGCTGAAGGAGTGGACAGAAATCCTGAACAAATCCCTGGAGATGTCCTAACTTTTTTGCACTTCTCCGAAGTTTCTATTTATTCTTTCCCATGACAAACTACAAATTTATTTACGCATGGAATGCAGCATAACTTTTAAAAATACCATTACGTGTATTTAGTTTGCTATTTATGGTAAAAACTAGCAGGTGCCGCGGCTTCGTCCGCGATTATTTTCTAAACTTCTGGATAATTTAACAACAAAATAATTAAAACATATTTATTAACATTGTCATCCTTTTTAAAAAATGCATGAATTGTATAATTTTTCTGTTAATTATATTGTCTGCCGTTAAAAATATAAATAATTAAACGAACAAAACGAATCTTATGCTGCCATGTCGGCATACAATTTCGAAACAAAATTCTTAAAATAAACGATAGATTCATGAGCCTTACCCAAACCATGCATACACAATTTTATTATAACAATTGATCATTTAAAAAAAATAATAATAAAAACCCGGCTTCGAGGTGCATTTCACGAACTAAGTGCTCCGTCAGTGGGGAAAGAGATCTCAGATTCGATTTCCCTAGCCCACAATCAAAATTTTGCAAAATATTTTCTTAGTGTGCACATACATTATGAAACGAAGGCACTGTCAAAATTCCAAGTCTCTACCGATTATATTATAGACAATTAGTCAGCTGACGCTTAGTCAGCCAGTCAGTCATTAAGTCAGGACAAAGCCTCTTATATATATATTTAATATATATATTTGAAGAGAGATAGAGAGAGATAACATTACATATTTTTACCACTTCCAGCATTCCTTATTTACATCATTCTTCCTTGTCCCGTAATTAGCCTATATATAGGAGTTGTAAAAATAATTCCTTTCGTTATAAACTGCAGGGAAGTTGTGAGAAACTTTCTTATTTTCCACGATAACGTCGATAAAAATGCTCAGTTTGTGTCATAATGGTGAAATAAATGTGTTGATCTTAATGAAATCTTACGGAAGAAATCATATAGGTAAAATGATCACAGGATTATGGTTTCACCACATCATGACTTCGTTCTTCAGTTTCATGACCAATTTATTGTTTAAATTGGCTAATCAGACCGCCCCTAAAATCATCTTCTGTTGAGTTATTGATAATGTAGAAATCTTGTTACGCTATACAGGTAAATACTAAAACACAACAATTACTTTTATACTCCCCCTTCATTTCCTATCTCTTCGCCCCACATACAGGAAAGTCCAGGTACTTCCTTGTAGGCCTACTTATGCTAGTAATATATAATTATTTAGATGAACAAGGAATATTCGACTCTGATCAAGCACTATATATGAATATTGGACATTGACTTTGATACCAATTCGGTGATAAATATCCGTTCAAGTTCAGTAGATCATTATATATTTTTTGTTAAAGTCAGCAATAACGAATGTATGCCCGAATGAAGGTATATTCATTAAGCTTACTGTCATTTTTAAACCGAGAGTCATAACATAACGTAAATTCACTTTCCAATCACTTTAACATGGTTTATAATTCGTATAAGCATTAATTTTCATTTTTATTTTATTTAGATGAATTTTGTCCTTACTCTTCTAACTACCATCGGCTGTATTTTTGTAATCTCTTATAATAATATTAATATCACATTTCATTTCAGTTCCTGCACATCACTGCCCAGATTTAGACCACGAGTGAAAATATTACAGAATGATTTATATATATATATATATATATATATATATATATATATATATGTATATGTATCCACAGAATAACATTATTTCCATATGTACCATGCTGAGAGAACCCTAACATTCTTCCTGTACGCATGGACGTGTGATTTGTGCGGTGTCCCGTCATGACCCTTGACACTCAATCCCATGCCTTCACACTTTCCCCTACGTTATTCTCGGTGACGTTAAATAATCGATCTGCATTTACCCGTTGCCATTAACGTGAGAGAGGTACTCATTCAAAATGGACGTATCAAATACTGGAGGTATGCAATTTCACGCTTACTCTGTTGGGTGTTACCAACATTCAGGTTTACACTTTTCACACTACATGATACAAAGTTCGTTACATTGGTATAGAGACAAACAGAATCAGAGACTACGCCTTGGCTGAGTTAGTTGAGACATAACTCTATAAACCAGAAAGTCGTGGATTCGATCCCAGAGGAGTTCGGTGGGATTTTTCCATTGCCTAATGAAAATGGTTTATGTCAGACTTACACACTAATGAAACAATAGCTGAAAAAGTTTACTAAGCAGTATACATATTTTTTTCAGAAAGGCCTAATTTAACCAGAAGTAGAGAGTTATTAATATAGAAGTAGAGATGTTCTTAGGTTAGAAATATGATATAACGTGCCGGTGCTTATAAAGATTGTGAAATTCCTTTATTTAAAAATTGTTTGAAAGGCTTTTTATCAAAATTTTCTGTTTTTCATAATTTCACTTCAGCATGTGTCTAGGATAATATAATCCTACACATACTAGTATAAACGGGGTTATTTTTAGAACTTTAATAATTCTAATACTCATTTTACTGTAATTTACCCCAAACGGTAAACAGTTAATGTTACCCTAATAAAAATAAAATGTATAGGATCCTATTATGCATCACAGAACGAAATCCAATACAAAGATTTCTTGTTTCTTCGAATGCTCCATTTTGATAATTAATTTCCCTTTGGTACACAAATTAACGAAGTAGAATATATTGTACTTTTTACGAATTAGATGCCATCCAATCAATGGGAAAAACAAATCGCACGTATTTGAACTTCAAATAAGCGCACAACAGCTATATACTGACTAGTTGCTTTATACTGTGAAAGCGAAACAAGAGTTGGTGTGTGTAGGAAGGAAGATTTCCATGTGAATGGAGCCCACAGTGTTTGTTTCCAGGCATGAAAGGAGCACCTACATACACCTTTTTCATTTGTCCATGCCATTACCTCTTTGCGTCCCTTGCTTGTTATACTACGCGCCTGACAGCCAGGGTTGGCCATACCACGTGCTAAATTTATCTCTCTTACTTATGAAATCTCATAAATAAAATGTAGAGCTAGATTGTACTTGGACGATACCTTTGGCTGCAGTTGCTCGTTTGTTTGATGGAAGCTTTCACATTTCCCTGTACTGAATGGGTTGAGTAAAATATTTTAAACTTATTGTGTACTTAATACTTACTGGATTCTTATACAGTTTTCTGTCTCTATAAGTGTTGATAGTTTTGGTTATAGTTTTAAAATAAATTTAATGTTAAATAGTAAAATGAGATAATTAAATATTTTTCTGACTATTCCATTCATACGCCGCGTGTTTGATATTGACCAATTGCGTTTAGCAATTGCTCGGATATAGACCAATCAGGATCGTTTATCTTATAAAATGTTTGCAATTAATATGACGATGGGATTTTATGTGATAAGATCGTCAGCTCGTTACTGGACACGTAATAATCAATGTGCCGTTATTAATACGTCACATGCTGTCATTAATCAGCAAGAAAACCTTATTTTGTACAACATAACTTGTTTGGAGATTGAAGTAATATAAATTTATATGAATTAAAACACATTTTCGATTAGGTGCAAGGCACTTCGTGTGCTTTTATTCTCTTCTGCTGTTTGCTTACCTGAATTAAATTAACTATGTATTATACACACCATTGGTAGCACTTCTCACAACATGGTAACTCGAATCGATTCATGGATGGTTGATTCATAGTATGCCGTAACCCCGCAGCTGTTAGTTTTGTTTTTGTATAAGAAAACACGAAAATAATTATTATTTGTATAATCCGTTATATTTTTATTCATGGAATAGTCTTAATAAGTACAACTCGAGTTGACGAGTTTCATAAGATAAACTCGCTCCTGCTGCGCTCCTGATTTATGAATATGTTTAAGAAATGTATTTATTAAGATTATTTCTCGAATAAATGCGTAATAATTAAACATGAAACACTGAATATAACTTAAATTATGCAACTACAGCAAGCATCTTTCAGGGGTCCATTTAATCATCCCTATCGCTATCGATCTATAAACTATTTATTGCTTTTCTTATGCAAATTGTAACATACTAGATATATATTTTCAAATACTTGACAATAAGAAATTCTACCCTTATCTTTCGCAAGTAACCAACTACCTCGGAATCCATAATTATGCTGAAAATACCAATCAAGCAAACACTATTGGCATCAGTAGATGCTAGGTAGGCTATCAGACCAAAAATGGGGCTACAAACATACAAATTATAAAAAGCTATACTCGGGAGTATTCGTGGCACTAATAACATATGCAGCCCATGGATGGCCTCCATAAATGCCGTCCATGGATGGGCTCCACACATAAATGCACGCCATAAACGTTAGTTAATTAAACACACAGAGACAAGCTCTACTTCAGAGTCACCAGAGCATATTCGACTGCCTCAAATGACGCGGCAGAGATCCCGGCAGATCTGCTACTAGAAGAAAACATAAATGCTTACAAATACGAATACGAAAAACCTCCCTATTCGAATTCGGGGACTAAAAGACATTTACGAAAGGTATGATCGTTCAGAACTAATGAAGCAACTTAGAAGCGCAAGTGTACATGCGTGGGAACGACGCTGGAAAGATGCCCAAAAGGGTCTCCTAACAAAGGACTATTTCTTTAGCGTCCGTGGACGACTTAGTCAAAAATGGATCGTTCCTGATTACTCAACATTCTAGTTCTATTTGAGATACGGCTACTTCACAGCAAACCTATTTAGTTCTAACCTAGCGGACTAACCTCTGACAACTGTGAAGACTATGACGCTGACAAAATGCACCACGCCCTCTATACGTGCGCGATATATAGGGAAGCACATATTAGCCTAAGAGAGGTAGCCAAACAAGCTGGTGAAGTATAGCTACCAGAACTTAGTTTTTGGAAAGTAGGGAAGAACAAGAACAAGATGATGCCTAAGACACATCAAATTTGAGAAGAATCCGCTTTCGGGGAATGCTCAGATCCCCGGAGCCATACCAATCGAGACGGATATGGCAGATTGTTGCGAGATACCTTCGCAGCAACCGATCTGAGTGAGGTTTTCGCGGGGTTTCCCCAACTCTACCAGGTGAATACCAGATCGGAGACACGTCCCCCTCGACAACAGACAGTTGAACAAGAGTAAAATTCACTGAAATAATGTTCAAGTCCATTCATCAAACAATTTCCCTGTGTTCTATGATCAAGAGAAGGTGACGCAACGATCTTAGAACAAATGCTAAATCGGTTGTTGGACTGTAGATATAGCCTATGGCTTAGGTAATCCGGGGGTGGAAGTCGGGACCAAAAAGAAAATGTATCAGCAGTCAATTTTATACAAGTGTTATTTTGAAATATTTTTCATACAACGTTTGTCATTTTCTTTCTTCTCAAAAGGAAGACAACCTTTTGCATCCCTGACATATCGATTGAAGACAAAAGGGAAAGTTGTTTCTTCTCCGCGAAGAAGTACATTAATATGTTCCACTTGCCTTGCATTTGTTTGTCTTGTTACTGGATGCATTCAAGTGTCCATTCTGTTCCTTTATAACTCAACAGAAGCAGGACAGAGCAGTGGCTTTGTTTCCACCTGCTTCTATCCAGAGCGAAAGGCCAGTACTAAGAAAAGGTCTTCTGCATTCAGTTCATCAGCTCACTTTGTTAATTGGTTCATTCAGAAGCCTAAATGGAAATTTTCCTTAAATGTTATTTAAATGCTCTTTTGTGGAAGTAAAAATTCTCATTGTTCATTATCAAAAGTTTGCGTTCAGTTTCCTCTGCCATTAGCTAGCAAGCAAATCATTGGGAAATAGTTTTATAAATATTTATGTAAAGAAGTCTTGAGGTTTCTGGAATCTTTTCTTTGACATTAGAACACTTAACGATATATCTTTTTTCATTTAGGATCAATTGATCACCGTTAGTGTCTTTTCTTGTATGTGTTTTTGTTACTATCTGTCTCTAAAGTTGATTATCATGGGCGTCAAAACTTATATTAATGCTAATAAACTCAAATTTTCAGGGTCAAAACAACAGTTCCTCTACCTATACTAGGCTGCCAGTAGTAATAATAGAGATAATTTTCTTAACAATTTTATATCTGTATATTAAAAATTCCTTTTATGGTCAACATTAATAGAATGTGTACTTTAAAGTATCGGTACTAGCTTTTCCTTGTTTACTCCTTTGAATTTGTTTAAAATGTATAGCCTATGCCAAAGGGTGCCGTCGATCCTGCACAATAAAATAAAATGGATAAGTGTTACCATCAGTCCAATCTTAAGAATGCCTGAACCTTTCAATGCGTTTACGCTATTTTCAGGGCATCGTTCATGTAGTTATATGTAGCCAGTGTCTTTCAGTCGTGTTGTTTAGCCTATTAAGCCTATCAGTGACCAGTATAGCATAAGTGGAATTTTAAACAACTGAAAATGTAGCCTACAGTACACCGTCATAATTTAATTATTTCGTTTTTATCATTTAGGCTACATTTTATCGCACCTGAAGCACTTGATTTATTATTATATTCTTAAGGACTGAATGCTGAAACACCTTACTTGTAGTTTCTTTTATATAAAAGATTCATTGAACACACCGATTGGGTATTTTTAAAAGTTCCATATGAGCAAACGGAGAAATGAAAATAATGTACAATTATTTGTTCGTGTGGTGAAGCATTTGAAATCTCCTAAATAATAAACACAATAGTAACAACACGATATTATTGTAGCAACGAGGTTATTCTAAAAAACAAGATAGCTGATGAAAAGTCGCACGAAGCGCGACGCCGATGGCAAAACGATCGATTTATTATACCGATTGTCTCTCCATATGCTATTTCGTTTGCAATGAGCCAAGTGACTATGTGTTTTATTAATTTTCATAGTTTTAATTATTCATTGCTTTTGTTGCTCGTGAGTTTATAAATATAATCCGGACTCTCGTTGTATTTATTATCTATGATAAAATAGTCAGAAGCTGTAAAATGATTCATTAACCGACTAACACACTCCATTAATTCTTTATTCTTGTGAAGCAAGTAAATATTTCAGTCCTTTAATAAATAAGAGTAATTTTAAACTTTCATTATTTTATCATAATGACAAACTGGAAGACACAGCTTTTTCTTTTAATTCTATGTTATTAATACATCTACATGTCAATAAAGCTTGAGCCTTGAAGATAGTACAAACGCATCGAAAGGCTTAGACAATCATGAAAAAAGTTGTGCTGATTGTATCGCTTATCCATTTAATTTTATCTTCTTTTTTTTTTTTAAATGTTGGATTATTTTATTGTTTTATGCATGTTTCGCGCCAAATGACGGAATAGCAAATAAATAAATAAATAAATCAATTTATTTCAAAGGAGCTAATGAATCTGACACAGCTTAAATTACATGTTGTAGTACCGATGAGCTCGATCAATAAAATAAAATGAATAGTTAATACCAGCAACTCAACAATTTTTAATATTATGCTTAGAACTTTCAACAATTTTTAATATTATGCTTGGGACTTTCGACATACTTGTGTCATTTCTAGGGTACCTTTAATTACAATGCTTTGATTTCATAATACTGTAGTTTGTGAGTATGTTTACCTATACAATCTCTTTTACCTTTTCTATGTAACTTTTGTCCGCCGCCGTGAGTGAGTTGGGGTTCGATTCCCGGCAGGTCAGGGATTTTACAGAGATGTAAAGTTTCCTTCCTGGGTCAGGACTGGGTGTTGTGTCCTCATTCCCATCCCGCGAAAGGACCTGGCCACCCTACGCGGTATCATCCGGCCTAGTGTCCCTCGGCTCGGTCCCAGGGCAGGACTAGCCTCCGAGCCGAACACTTCATCATTATCATCATCATTTAACTTTTATTTTAAATAACCTGCCATACTCCATTTTGTTCAGTCATTGACTAAAAATAAATAAATAAATACATTTTGAAAGGTATTGGTCTAAATACACTGTTTGATAAACATAGACTACTCAAAGCTATTATAAAATCAAAACATTGTAATTACAGATGCCCTGAAGATGACAGAAGTATGTCAAAAGGCCTAAACTCCAGACGAGCTAAGAAGGAAACCTGAAGTAAACAAAAACCATTATTTATGTCATACGAGTGATGTGCTAGAGTGAGATAGGCATACAGGTTTTTGTTTTCTTCGAGTTTATTTCTTAGAACGATCAGACTTTAGGCATACAATCAAATATTGTTGAGTTGCTCGTATCAAGCATCCTTTTTTTTCTTTATTTTACTATACAGCTTGAGTAGTGCATTTACTAGAATGATTCTCAAGTTCAAGTGCCAGTTTTTATTATTCACTTAAGCATGAGACGAAAGCACACCACATGCCAGCTACGCTATGTATATATGATGATGCGGGAGGCTTAATATCTGTGATTGAGGCAATGAATCTGAGCCGACTGCTCTTGCTGGAAGCTACGTTGCCAGATCTAAAAAGTCTCTTACGCTTCTTCTTTCGAACTTTTCACTTCTTCGATCCCTGGAGAGCGCCCAATCCTTACTTCAAAGTGATTCCACTACACTACCTTCAGACTGACGCGAGTGCTTGCTTCACACGTGAGCGTTTTCCTGTCTCTGATGTCAAAGTTCGGTTCACATGTGAGCGGACTTCGGAAGAGAGTTTACGATTTACTTATATTTCATGAAATGTTTATCTTAAATGAGTACTATTTCTATGCTATTTAGCATGTAGGCATATCAGATTAGTAAATAAAACATACTTATAATGATGAAATCCTTGCTGCTTGTCTGCAAATTGCTCTCCCCCGCTCCCTTACTTTAGCTTTCTCTTACTTTCTGTCTCACTCTCTCGTTCTCTTTTAGTCTTTCTCGTTTTCTATTTTACTCTCTCTGCCGCACACTCTCTCTATCTCTCTCTTCCACGCAAAAAAAAATGCATGATGGTTCCAATAGATTTACCTCAAGTACACTCCTAATTCCTAGATACCGCACCAAGATCTTCATCTCGGCTAGAATTATGAAAGAATAATATGATCCAATGAGTAGTTCCATAGCAGAACAAGCCAAATCCCAAAAAATGTAAAGTTTCGGGTCTTGAACATGGCATGTTGTAGCAAAATCAGCCAACTCCAAAGTATGTGTCATAGCAAAAACGACTAACTCCAAGATGGTGTTACATCCAAACCGGCCAATTCGCTTATTTTTCTTATGGATATAATGATGAAACGGCCAGGTTAAGAGGCTTCGTACAAATTGGCATGTCAAAGCTTCGTGTACAACATACAGAGTGTGTAGTGTGTACCAGAAACTGCTGCCGGGCAGATATCTAAAGCAAAAAGAATAGTATACTCACCGGAACAAGAAGTAAGATGCTGATTAATATTCGTGGGGAGACATATTTTACTGCAGATTTTTTAGCTGATCGTCCCATTTTAAAAAGGGAACATTGTAGAAATCGTTCAGCTAGACTATAAATTGTACTTGTAGGAGTTAAGTAAAAAAAAAGAAACTGACAGATGTTGAAAACTTTCTGAAGATCCACTTTGGAAATGAATGGAAATCTGTAGAATGGTTACAGTCATAGGCGTACCGAGGGGGGGGGGTTTGGGGGTTCGTTCCCCCCCCATTGATTAAAAAAAGGAAAATTGTATGATTTTTTAAAGTCTGCCCATAAAATACTTAATACAAGTATAAAGCGTGGGAAGCTTAAAACTCGTTGTTTTGCGTCTTAATTTATAAAGTTTTCCGGGGGAATACCCCCGGAAGCTTAAAACTCATTATTTTGCGTATTAATTTTTAAAATTTTCCGGGGGAGGACCCGCGGAAGCTTAAAACTCGTTATTTTGCATCTTAATTTTTAAAATTTTCCGGGGAGGACCCCCGGACCCCCCTCTCCCTGGAGGGTATTCCATACCCCCCAGACCCCGCGGATGTTATAACCCCCCCCCATAAGGTCGGCCTGGTTACGCCTATGGTTACAGTTTTATACAGATGCATTGAAAGACTTTGAAGGTGGTGGTGGCGATGATAATAATGATGAGGGCGAGATATGAGCACGTCATACATTTGTGAACGTGAGCAGTGTGGTGATTTTATTACAAAGTCATAACTTGTCTCCATTCCAAGGGATTTATTACATAATATTCTCTTAAAATTGAACATTCCTTCAAGCTGTTTTGTATACAATCAAACCTCTGTACAACGAAGATCGATAAAACAATAAACACGCATATAGCAATATTTTTGATTGGTCCGGGCGAATTTTCTATCTTAATAATGTTAAATGTAACTCACTATAACGATGATGCTATTTTTAGAAACACCTTTTATAGCAATATTTGAAAGTCTAATTGGTTCTGCAGACCAGTATCTTAGCCCTATGGTTGGTAGCTGGTATCAGATCAATACCCTTCCCAGCCCCCAATATTGTTTTCTGGGTGTCTGATATTTGTTACATTTCTTAGAAATTACAAAAAAGGAAGGTTGATTATGGGTGGAAAATAGGATCACTGAAGCTAAGAGCATCCCTTATGTGTGCAAAAACATACTGTGAGTTAGGTTGTTACTTTAACATGCACATAATGTGCAAATAAAACACCCTTAAGGAACAACTGTTATAGTTTTACTTTAGATATACCTTATTTATTACGAATGATAAGATGCTACCTTCATTTTCTTTCTTTTTTCGCTACTATGTGAATAGTAATTGCATGTTATGTTTTGCTTTAATTCTACATAAACAGGTATGTTATTGATTGATTCAGATCATGCCAAATATTAATTGTGTTTACACATGATTACATTGCTACTGAGGATTATCGAATGTGGACATCGAAGAACTAATCACCTATGTTTACAATCAGGCTTTAGCCCTACAGTATACTGCTCCCCAGAGTTCTGTCTCGGAGCCTGGACTGGCCTATCATCAAAGGATTAATATTCCACTATTGTTGTGTCACAATACCCTCCGTCTTTCATTTTGGACGTCCATGGAGTATTTAAACTCGTTTTTGATTCTTGTAATAATGACATGTTATTAAGCTTGATCTCTTGTAATTCGGTCAGATTTTTGTGATCTATGGTCTGTTAATCTGCTTTTATTCCTAAAAATCCTACTTTAAACTTAACGGATCACTATATTGATTTGTTATATTATGTTTGTACTACTTTTATCGGTTTTAAATATAGAATTTTATTTAATATTTTACGACCGTGTTACGTTTCAGTGCAATTCGTTGAAGCGCTGCGCTGGGAACTGGAAAGCAGTGGTTCGATACCAGACTAATTCAGGATTTTTCAGTTGACCTAATCCTTCTGGTGTCAGTATAGGCTAATCAGCAAACCAGGAAAATAGGGATTTCCGAGGCTTGCGTCTTAACTAGCATTTTTACTTTATTTCTAATGTTGAGATCGGAAAAGTAATGCGAATGTTGATATAATTGAAGAAAATTATGGATAACTATATTTCTAGATTCTTGATTATGACGGAGTCTATTTAAGAATAATCAGATAAAAATTGTAAGGATATATTTGTATTGGTAAAGTTATATCTTTGCAAACTCATTATAGCTTTTCTCGTGTAATTATAACAACATACTTTATCAAGTAGGCTACTGTGAAAATTAAATAAGAGTGAATAAACCGGAAGTTCCTATTGTTTTCCATAAAAGAAAAATGCCTTGGGCGGGAATCGAAACTGGTGTTTGGAAGTTATGTATCTTTCAAAACGTTGAAAACTTGAATGTGTCTTTTCACTACTTATGCAAGTTTCTTGTTTTCTTTTATGTATTTATTTATTTTTTACTTGGTTATTTATTTGACCCTTATTATATTTAGTTATGTATGTGTGTGTTTGTTTATTTAAGGACTAAAAATTAGGTAGCTACAAAGGAACACCAAAATTTTCGGAAATGATTTCTGAACGAGTCTAAAACACAATAGCAGGTTAAAAATATATTTGTTATTGTTTTTCAGTAGCGTCTTATTTGCATCCTCGTTTGGGAACAGTCAGCAACCTGAAAAAATAATCAGTCAAAAGTCGTGTTTTGTATCTTCTTCTGTTAGGGTCAAACAATACATCTGTACAGCTTTAATATTAGCTAGGCCTATATCTTAACAGATTATTTCGCTTAGTTTTGTACATGTCAATCATAACGAAGTCAACATTTTTGGGCTTATGGGCTATCAGACTTATTGGCTGACGTTTCGCCGTGAGCTGCGGAGGGCATCTTCAGAGCGGTGTACTAGGCTGTCGGTTGTCAACAGAGTAAGCACAACTAAGTTATAGCATAGGCACCCGTTTTCTTTTCCAGCAATGCATTTTGTATGCATGTATGGGTTCGGAGTCGAGGTTGTCGTATTTTACAACCGACAGCCTAGTAGGTCTACACCACTCTGAAGATGTCTGACGCAGGGCGCGGCGAAACGTCAGCCAAAAAATCTGATAGACCACGGCTCTTAAGCTTGGAAATGTTGAACTGAATACACGCCGGCTGTGAAAGCCGTAATTCTTACGGTTATAACGAATTATTTCAGTCGTAGGAATTCATTTAGAAAAAAGATACTATTGAACTCTGTTTACATTGTCATTATAATTAAAATACTCATATCGTGTCTGTGTCCCACTATAATGTTTCGTAGGGATACTAAAAGTTCAGTTTATACGATCCTTTTTAGCGGCTCGACGTTAGTTAGACTAGTAAGTCCTAATCTGTATCATCTTGTCTCGAACTTAACTTGACGCAATTTAATTGCTGACAATAAACGCTGAAATAGCTCTGAATAGTCTTTACCACAAGTAACTCACATAACTCAAGCTCATTACTAATGCAGGGCCAATAGTAAATTGGTGACTAGACTACTTCAATGTGGACACCGCAGCATTAAGTTTATGTACCCTTGGAATATAATTGAGAGTAATTCTAATGTATCTAAAGTTGTGGATACGGTACTAAGAGGTTTCTGTATATGTCCAATAAAAAAAAAAATATATTTTTTTAAAAATATTATTTAATACATTAAACTCCAAATTGCACAGAGCACTGTTGGCTGCCCACAAATTAATTCGAATTTGCGTCAAATAACGGTGATGTTTCCTTTTTCACACAATTCCACAATAAAACCTTAAATATCTTATTAGAATATTCGAGTCCCCAACTATGGACACATATTTTTTAAATCCATTTAAGAATGTACAGCCTATTCAAGTGCAGTTAGTAATTGGGTTATGTTAAACAGCTCAAGTTTGTTCTGCGAACTGAATGATAGCCCTATGCTAACTGTCGGCTCCTTTTAATGTGTGGAATCTGCTTTAGATTTACTATAAATAAAACTGTTTTTGTAGGAACCAATTCGTTTCCTTCATATTAATAATAATTAAAATCTTATTATTCGAATTGTCATTTTGAGTACAACTCGCACTTTTGAAATTAAATAGATTACGATTAATAATTTCGAAAGTACTCGTTATGTTAATAATGGTAACATTAATGTTTTATAATAAGCGAGTCGGAGTCGCTGTAACTGGTTTTGACTGAATAAATAATTTATTTCCACATAATTCCTCTTGGAAACAAATGTAAATAAAAACATACTTTACTAATCCTAAGAAAGAAAATATAATATTTTATTTAACCTTCCTCGTAAATTATTTTTAATGATATATATATATTTTTAATTTAAAAAAGCACATTGCAATCAAATACGGGCAATGGCCGGTTCCTCCAGATCAACTCATTGTGAAACACTATACATCATTTAAACGCTTTATACACGCAATAGACTTCAGTTCATTATAGTTAATAATAATACAAGTTTAGATAACACAGCTGTACAATGATAGAATTTTATAAGAAAGTTGTAATTATTGGAATTTGCTCAGAAACTATTACCTTAATGATTTAATGTATCTAACATTGTAGATACTTGTATATACTTAACTTTTTTAATGAGACATAACATGTAATATTGCAGAACTTAAGCAATGGAACATGCTGTATTAATTCCATTAAAAAAAAAACCCTCTTTATAGGACAGTACTAACAATGGCTGTTAAATGTAACTTCGCAACAAACCACGTAATAGCTATTCTGGTTTTAATTGCCAGTGTTGTTAAAAACAATAAAGAAAAGCTGTATATTACTTTCTTAATTTGTGTAATTTATCCCATGCCATACGTCATGTAGTCACCCTTGTTCTGCGCAATGTAATCCCCTCTACACATCACAAAACACACGGACATTCGTACCCCGCAAACTGCCACACAGCTCTCAGTTGTAAAACTCACTGTTTCATGTTTCGTTATTTAATGTGTGCTCTAACTGCTAATGTAAAGAAGTAAGCTCTAAGCCAGTCTGCTTTATGGCATTGAAATTAACACAAGATGAAGTATATAATGTGCGGTTTGGCTCAAGGGATCTTAATACCTCGTTTGCTATACGTATAATTTTGTTGCACATTAGAAATGAATGTTAAGAATCCTGTAGGGTGCTAATAAATAAGTGATAATATTTTTATTACTGTCAAAGCATTATTTTAACTAAGTATCATTTCACGTTAAAACTATTATATTTATATAACATAGGCCTATAGCAGTTTTTGTAATTTACCAGTTTTTTGCACTTATAAATGCAACAGTTGTGCACTTTTACAGTTCCATATTCAAAAGATTTACTTAGTAACAAAGGACATGCAAATACGTTATGTAACAAAAAGGTTTCTTTATTGTGCTTCTTAAGTTGACTCGCCATAGCCTTTTTCTACAACGAAGAACCGCCCATATCACATATAGAACGGTCTCTGCTTATTGTAAGGTAAAAACGACAGACTTATATATATATATATATATATATATATATATATATATTATAGTAGCATGTTAGGGAGTTACGATTTCAATTAACATAATTAACTAAAAAGTTTAGTAATACAGTAATTAATTCATGGCACTGTATTTTATAATACGCTTCGATCGTCATCCAATAGCAGACTTGTCACTGAAATCAGTTGTCAGTTGTAAAAGTTACTCGTTAATGTCATGCTTATCTATAGTTCGCAGGGTTGTAGAAGGTATATTTTCTGAGCCAATGCCTGCAAGTAAAATGAAGTTCCAATAGTACTTATAGGCTAATTTCTGTTGCTTAACTCCGAGTTCAAGACACAAGCGTGAACAACAGAGTTTCCTGTTTTTCAGTCCCCCAAAAATGCAATTGGAAATTCGTCATTTTAATGCACGTATTGGGCACAGCTCAAATGCCTTCTAAAACCGCACGGACTGGGCCTATAGTTGTCTATAATTTCGTTAGCGTTCATCGTGATAATTTTAATTCGTGCTTGCCTAGTGGTAGCCTATCATCACAAGAAATCTAAATACAGTAATATTGTGTCAGTTTTCTTAGAAGTTTTGCTGTTAAATAGATTTCACTAGGATATTAATGCCAACCATGAATAAAATGAATGGATTTATATGTGCCTCAATTTTTAGTATTCTATAAATATATGCACATTGAGGAACACACACACATAAGTATATATATAATATATATGGGGTACGCGGTAGCGTGGTGGTTGAGACGCTACGCTAAAGACCGGAAGGTCGCGGGTTCGATCATCGGACTTTTTCAATAGGCCTAATCCTTTTGGTGGCACTATGGCCCTGGGGTCGACTCAGCCTCCAACAGAAATGAGTACCTGGAGCAATCCTGGCGGTAAAGGCGGGAGGTGCGTAATGCAACCTTACCATCTTCACGTTCCGAATGTCAAAAAATGTGGGGACCTCAACCTCTTGGAACCCTCTGGGCCTCCATGGCCTGTATAGGGAATACTTTACTTATATATATATATATATATACATAATACTAAAAATTGCACATATAAACCCACTCATATATATATCTATATATATATATATATGTGTGTGTGTGTGTGTGTGTATACAGAATACTAAAGATTGCACATATAAATCCATTCATATTATTCACGGTAGGCGTGAATATCCTAGTGAAATTTTCGCTTAAATTTAACAATCCTGCATTATATTTTGGTTCTGCACAAGCTGAGGGCTGTGGGCTTGCAAGCTGTGACTTGACAATGTCAGATTCTCTGTGCCGTGACCTCTCTTGTCAGAACTCTCATTACATGCTCTTTGAAGACGACTGTCTGTTCTGCAGCACCTTGTTTAACTCGTTATAGCTCTGCCAGGTCAAGTGCTGTATTGGTCTTTTCACCTCGCAATGTCCAATTATATTCACGATCGATATTCCTCCGGGACGAACACAACTTTATTACCTCCACATCATACATAGGCTGTTTGTTATTATCCAGCTTCAAAGCATTACGCCTGGGCTGAATGGATAACATCGCAAATTAGTCTTTGTTGAAATTATCGATAGCGAAAACTTGTCGTTTCCAGATTATGTATGATAATAATAGTGATTACAGTGTATACAGAAATAAAATGTCGCATAGTGTACTGTTAGACATTGTTGTTAAGTTCAGTTGTATTGTGCTGGGTTAATCTTATTTATTCATTCTGATTTCTCTAAATAAACTATAAGTGACACGATTATTAGGGTTAAGCTCTTTACGTGAAATTTCGTATGGAAAATAGAAAAAAAAGAGGTGCTAGAAATAAGACAAAACGGGGAACAAAACGATGCTTCTAAACTCGTTATGTAATAAACTTAATTCACGAACAGCAGGCTACTGACTAGGCCAAATTCAGGTGAAATTAAAAATAAAATGGAATATTTAGTCATTATTTTTCATTGTTGCAGGTGTGCCTTTAGTCCCACTTTGCTGAAAGCAGACTGATAATTCAAGCAGTTCATTCAAAGTTCTTAAGATCTTAGATACTAGAACGAAACCAAGATAATTATATAATAAAGGAATTAAACGGGAAAGTCATAGACTATAAACGATGCGCTTTACAAGATTACTATAAAACTGCCATGAAATACAGCAAATGGGGAAAAGGAGGATTATGAGTGCGTTGGAGAAAAATGGGATAAATACCCTAAAAAGGGCAGGATGCTAGAAAATTCTCTCCATTGGCAACTACAGACAACTTTTCACACGGTAATTTCTTTCACAGGAGCTCTAATTTACCCTACAAAAAACGATGCACGCCTAAAAATCTTAACCCTGGTAGTACTAATGTTCATTTTTTTATATTTATTTTTATTTTACAATTTTACAATTTATTGTTCCAAATTACACGAAAAATATACATTAAAAAGTTCATACACCACCCGAAGAAGCAGAGCTTGTGTTCAGGGGTGGTTCAGTTCAATATATTAGAAAAAACTTATACTAATTAATTACTTAAAACAGCTGGTATGTTCAGCAGACGTCAGTAATTTATTACAATTAGAAAACAAATATGGCGAAAATACATTTAATATGTGATGTCAGGAATATATGTAAAGCTACGGGCAACTATATTCTTCAATTTATACTTAAAAATATATTTCAATCTGGAAGTGTAAAGTATCAAGAAGAAGAATTATCTTTCAACAATACTTGGAGTTATCAAGATTGACATAAGATGTCAGTATGATTAAGTCATGCAGTTTCCTCACAAGAAATGAGCAGTTTGTCATACGTTTCTTTTTACTTGTATAGTAGTATTACGTCATAGTACAAGAAAAACTAAAGCTACCATCCTATATTTGGTTCAGGAAGAACATAAAGAGTAGGCCTATTATATGCAAATCTGTGGAGGTAATCTTGAAAATATTTTAAGGTTCAGCACATCCTGTGAAAAACTCGAATGTTTCCTTCTCTCTCAACACAAATATTATTATTCTCAGTATAACATTTAAGTATTGATAGAAAATGTCATGTAGTATATTCAGTGTGTATTATTAAAATACGCGTATGTAGAATACATTATTGAAATATTATAATTTATATATTTTACTGATAATACTTTTAATGATAATTTGCTGTTCACTGTTCATAAATTTGGTAGTGCCTTTCTACAGATAAGTATCCAATTTAGAATCAGTCATTTAATTATGCATTTTGAACCCTAACAATATTGGTAAAACGCAAGATATTAATAATTTTATTTTCTGTGACTATTGTGTTATAGTATTTTCCTATAATTTAAATATTTATTACTTTCAATTTTTTTTAAACATCAATAATTCTCTTTAAATAATGTAAAAGGATAGATTTCGGTCTCCTATATGTGCTTTACCTCTTCCACATCGCCGATGTAGTGATGTAGAGGTATCAAGAGACTTTATATCTAGGATCTACTGTAGGCCTAATATCTATTCCTGTCCCAACAAATGATCTTTAAATTATGGAGAAAACGTTCGAAGTATGGTAGCCTATTATGATTAATTTCAGATCCCTCTTATAATATCAACTAAGGCAGGCGAAATCAGTTTTACGTGAAAATTTCGCTCAGATTTCTTGATCTACCCCTCGAATTGCATCCATACGTTATTGTGAGCTATAACTATGCATATCAGCTTCACCAGATTTTACTCAAGAGACGGTAAATTTGACACAAATATGACAAAATATGCTTGTTTGATCCATTACGTCTATCCCACCACCTCAGGCATATCACATTTGCATATCAATGGCAGGGGTGAGATAAGTTAGTGGCATGTTCTACTGACATAAATGTAACTGTCTTACAATACCATTTATGTGTTTGACATTATATCTCCCCCATTTTGTTACCCTTCAGGGAAAAGAAATATGACAGAATGTATCGTAAAATCTACAATACATATATTGCTACAGTTGTAACCTTTTTAAGGCCCTATGAATATCTTGGTTATTAAAGCCCCATGAAGTAAAGGATTTAATATTTTCCACCCTTCTACTAGCTGACGTTGGGAGGTAGAGGGTGGCGGAAGGGTGGGGGGGGGGGGAATCGAGCAGCGTGCGCCGAGCTAGGCGGACAGCTGTGTTCAAGTAGTGTGAGTTGTTCTACCATGGCGTCCGCACATCTACTGAAATCTAGTAGCGAGTAAAAATTCCACTTCAGGTAGGAACCAGGCCTCATATGACAGCTGTAAAGTGGTTCTTCTTCTAGCCAAGTGTCGAACAGGGCCTCTAGTTTCATATAACAGCCTCTTCTGTCCCGTCATTTTCTCATATTTCCTCTCACAATATTGACAGTTTCTAACAGGACATAAAAGAAAAAGAAAGAGTCCACTTTCTACCACTCATATCTTTCTATACTTCTTCCTAACTTCAGTGTTCTTAATAAAAATGTAGCATCTGTGTCTAATGAAAAGAGGGGGAAAAGTGTTTAATAATAAACGTTATGTGCTTTGGTACTGTACCAAAGAGAATAAACAGCTGATAAATAGTAGAAATAATAACATTAAATTGGTGTTACTCGTTTAGTTTTCATAGGAAATTCTGCATGAAAGTAAATGTTATATATTTCGCAGCTCGCTTGGCGATCATTTTTTGTATATGCGCATTCGATACTGATGTAATTTGACAGTTGAAAGACACATCTCAAGAAACACTGTAAAAGTAAGGACTGACAGAAATGGTGTACCTTTAAGAACTCTAGAAAGAAAGAAAGGACGACTTACAAGAGAATCTTTGGAGAATTCTGAATTCTTGCAATTCCTACTGGACATGAATAGAATGGGTGAGTTCCTTTAAATAACCATAATCTGTTCTTTGCATGTCATGTTTTTCACTTTATTGTTTTTGCGTGAGGTTTCTGGTGCAGGTATTGCTTCCGTGTTTTGTCAGTGTGCTAAGGAGAATATATAAGCAGGTTTTTATGAAATCTTAAAAAGTCGACCTTATTAATTTTGTACATCTTGTATCATGTTAAAATCTGGGATAAACGTGCTCAAAACTTGTTCCTTTTTATTTTTTAAAGTGAAATTCTCATGAAAAAAATAACCCGAGATTATGGTAAGGTTACACCACTCGTTAATTAAAAAGATCTCATTGCTGAAGACACTTTTTTGTGTTCATGATACAAGTTAATAACTCTGTACATCACATGATAATAGTGTGAATCATAACCAACAGATTATAATGAGAAACTGAGTTTAACTTATTATTAACAATCAGGCGTGTAGTGTTATTCATTTACTTTCTGTTTAGGTTTCTTGGTGTAGCCTATTTATTCCTTCCCTGTTTTGTCTATGTGCTAAGAGAATATTTAAGCAAGTATTTTATTAGAACGGATTCTTAAAATGATTTCCTTTATTTATTTATTTATTTATTTATTTATTTACCTCAGTACCATATTCAAACCTGTATAACCTAGCGCAAAGTTGTTCCTTGTGTTTAATGTGAAATTCGCTCGAAATGATTAAAAGATATATATCAAACTAAAGGAATTTTGGCAAGGACAATACATTCATTAATTTTAAACAGCCAAAAATGTAGGTGTTCATTGCTATGTTGTAATCTAACCTAACGTATTAAGCGTGTCTTTTTGTCAGAAGGTTGGCATCGAATTTCAGGGTCGAAGATGATACTCTTCCGTACAGTGCACATAGTACGGCTATAGAAAATAAAATAAATAGATATTGCAACTTATAAAACATAGTCTTTATTAGAGCTAGGACGAATAATTGGATAACGTTTAACTGCGCACACAATTAACTTCAGGGGAGATAAAACAGTTAACTATTATTTCGACATAAATAGTTAATTGAATAGTATTTTCAGGCACGAGGATTTTATGTCAGTTAACAGTAGACGGACATTAGTTACAGTAAATTCTCACTCTCTGGATTCATGTACTGTACGCTTCTATGTTCTGCGCCTCCATGTGGACAGTACTACATAGAGTTCAGTTCTAACTACCATCCGTAGTCGTTTCTGATGGGTCTGCCATGTGTCGCAGTGAAGAGGGTAAACAGATTCAGCTAATTTGATTATACTGGAGGGCATGATCACTTTTCTTCTTCTTTACCTGAGTTTTACCTCCCGCTAACAGAGACGTTTATGCGGCCCGTGCCGCTCGGGCCTTACAGGACCGTGAGTTTCTATGGATCACATACGAACATTTTGATCAGCCAAGGGCATGCAGGACCTCCCACGATGAGTGATCAGCCCAATGCCAGGGTCACTTCCGAGACGACACGAACAGTTAGTAAATTTGGATGGGATAAAGTTGATAATGAAGGCCAGATGATATACGAGGACCACAAGTGCTTAAAGTTACCCGCGATATTGTCTCACAGGTGAGGAATAACGCACCTAGGTAACTTGTCCCGACCAGGAATCTAATTCGGGCCCGCTGAGTGAGGAGGTCAAACGCATCCCTTGCGCCACAGCGGTGGACATCCGCTTGTCTCTTTAACTGTTATTTGGATAAAAGTTAATGGATATTGAGGAATGTTTTTCCCAGTTAACCAATTAACTCTTACCGGGATAATCCCAGGGTGCACTCTTCATTATCAATACTGACTGTATTACTTGCTAATACCTGCAAAGATGCAGACATTGGGCTCTCGCATATGCATAAATACTATCGGCCTGGGATCGAACACTCTCAGAACCTATTTATATCATAGATAAATATTGCTTTTCAGTAAATTTTATATTCAATTCTTTTAACTTCAGTAAATATAAATTCTTCTGCATAACATAAGTTTCCTTTCACACCTCGTCTCTTGTGAAGTGAACGTTCCTGTCTTTCGTCGGATTTCAAAATTCGCTGAGTGTAAATGATGTTCATTCTCTTGGAAGTCGTCTGTATAGAAAGGCTTTGTGCGTGTATTCTCTCTTCTCCCTTAAGATCAGCTCATCCTCTCTTAGGTACCACAGACACCTAATTTGGCGTTTGCGACTATGCACCCTATTCTTTCAACCCTCCAGCGCTCACTTACCCCTCACGAATATATTTTTCTTGAAGCTTTACCCCATTATGTGAGTGTTTTCTTTGAATTTCCCTAACTTAACCACTCTGAAGGATCCTCTAACACAAACTATGGAAATTTGACTGAAACCCTTTCATGAAATTAGATTAATTCACTCCCTTCAAACCACAGGAACCCTTCCCTACAGCTACATTGCTATGGATAACCTGGTCGATGGAATAGCCATCCTTTTGACGTCTACCCTCTGACAAATCAGATTTGAATCGATTCGTATACGTAAACTGACTTAGCAGTCTTATACTCCCCCTTAATTGGTCGTGCGTATTCCATACCTCTCATACGGTCCCTTTGATGGCCACTCGCATCTGAGTGACCTCGGCAAATGTCACTGCCCATATGATGGTACAAACTAGATTACATGCTAGAATGCACATCACAGTACGATCTTCCCGGCCGTGACTTAATGCCACGTATGACTCCTGCCGATTAATTGAGGCAATTACTTCCCGTCCTTCCTCCCCTTGTCGATGAGGGAAACCAAAGGGGAAAATATAATTAGTTAAGAAGTGGTCTATAAGGGTTAAGACTGACAGAACAGAAAAATAACCATGTAGTAGATTGGAATTTTAATCGTACAAAATGGGACTTTGAAACTGGAAGAGGGTGAATTAGCTCAAGGAATTTGTTTGGTTAATCAATGGGGGAAAGGATTAAGATTTACAAAAAATACAAACAGGGAGAAACTCATAGAACGTGAACCAGTAAACAATCGAGTTTGGCATTATTACGTTAACTAACGCTCCGTTGCCCTTTCCCATTACCATTCGCCAAGAAACGTTGAAAAATGAAAGCAGATTATCGCACTCTTTGTACCCGGAAGAAAGTTTCTTCCATTTTATCTCGGTCTGAATTTATTCCGATTACCAAAATAAAATAACAGCACTTTATTCAAATATAAATATCTGCACAGATATCCGAATACTTTTTAACACATTCTAATTTTATTCCTATTGCCAATATAATTGGCCAGTATTTCACTTAAATAAATCTGCACACATATACAGTATATTAATAATATATCCTCATTTGATAGGGCTATAGCCAATCTCGTTTTCCAATGCGTGAATAACACATGCTTACGCAATATGCACACCGTAAATGTAATAAAATAAATGGCATAATATTCTATCGCCGTAAATTTGTGTTTTTTTTCATTCATTTAAACAATTTAAAATAAGTGCATTGCCACTTTATGGTTATTTCACTCATTTATCATTAGAAGAATTAGAAAGATTGAGTGTTAGTGCTTGTATACCCTAAATATATGCTAGTATCGGTGCAATTTCGTGTTCATTTATTAATACAATACATAAGCATACATTTAGGTCCTAATTATTATTTTAACCCTTCAATTTGAGAGGCTCAATTTCTCGCATTTACTGTATGGTAAACAGTTAACAACACAATGGATAGGTCTGTATTTCATTTGTTGTACAGGTAAGGAAAAAAAAGCGGACAGACTTTTGTAACTGATTTCAGAGCCTTGTGATACGTAAATAAATGTAAGAGATGTAACGGAAACATTTGTTTTCACAAGCAATGCAAATTACGTGAAATTATTTCTCAGTTCAAGCAATTTATCGGCTATGGAACAAATTTCAATACATCCCCTGCTATCCTGTGAATGTCGCTAGGCATGCGCAGTGACTGATATCGGCAAGTTAAATATCTTAGTCGGTCCGCTTTTTTTTCCTTATCAGTACATAGTTCTGTAATTTTGTTTTCAATATAATTTTTAACGGTATCATTTTATTTTCCTGTATCGTATTACATAAGGGCCTACCCGATCAAGTATATCGAAAGGGATACGTTACTAATAAAAGTGTTAGCCTTCGTTGTAGGTTAATTAGAAAAAGAAAGCTATGCAAAGTGACTGGAATATTTCGTCAGTTTCATTGTAAATATTATATTTTCTGGGCATGTTCGCAGCAAAAAAGAAAACCTCAACGTAAAATACTCACGTGAGTTCACCTACCTGAGGCAGTGGTGTATCCATTTCCCAGCTTCTTTTTCCGAGGTAATGTAAGCGGCCTATTTCATGGTGTGCCCATTCAGTTTTAAATCCATGTTTTAATCATTGATTTCATTATATTGCGCAAAATAATGGTTAGATTAAATAACGTCTTCGGGTAAATGCTACCAATGTATTCGAAATGTGAAATATATAAGAAGATGATGTACAAAATTTGAACAGAGTAGTTCCAACAGTTTCACATTTCAAGGTCTACTGTATAAGTTCCGATATTAGTATAGTAAGGAAAAATAATCAGTAACATACTGCAAATAAGACCAGAAGTAAAATTGTGGAAATACGTAATACGATAAAACAGCAAGTAGAAGAAAAAACTAATTAAAATTCCAGTTCAAGAAAAGAAGGAAATAAGGATAAGAAATAACACAGTCCTGGGATAACAAATGTTAGGGAGAAATAGCAAAGGAAAGATAAGAATACAAAAGGAAAAGGGTGGAAGGAAGGAAAATATTAGAATGGTTGAAGGAAGGGTTGAAAAGGAAGGCAATGCAAAAAAGGGAGAAAAGAAATTGTAGAATATATATGGAAAAAGGACTGAAGGGAAGGTACATTTGCATGCATTGTGAAAGCGTATAAGAAGGTTAGTGTGTTGAATAGGTGTGGGAGATGAAGATACGGTGGTAGTGACCTCATATATCCTGAGCGGAGCGTGCGTTAAGACTTGGTAAATGCTATACAATATGTATGTGAACCAAAATTATTGAACTGACAGAACGCATTTTCGATTGAAAACAAAATCATCATATTGATACAATATTTAAAGTTTTACGAAATTTCCTTCTCCCATCATTCTGCAAAACTTGACAACATGATTTTGCTTATGGCAACACGATAAAAAAAAAAAATACATTGAAAAATATCACTTTAGAATTTTGAAACCCCTTTCACTTAATAGCCTATGTCGGCTGTGTTTATCCTTTTTGTCTGTCTGTCTGAATCGAACATTATATTTTAAATCCTCGTTAAGAACATGCTGATGTCAGTCTCATACTATTCTGTTATCGCTTAACTATAAAAAGAAGAAAATATTGTTATTCCCTGTTTTTCAAAACGGCACCAAAGATTTTAAAAAGTTTAAAAATTTATCGTACTAATAATAGAAACCTTATTAGAACATTTTTGTAACCTTTAAGTGTTCTGAAGGATAGTTAAAATATATTTCACAAAGTTAGCCTTTCGTGATTCGCGAAAAACACAACTCTGCAAGAGGCTCACTCGCACTCACTCGCACAATGCGGACACAGCGCTGTGAAAGATCGAGAAGCGAGAAGATAATATTTCATATGTCAGGATACAAAAGTCAAATAAAAGTGTTTAATTTTTTTTTTTTTTTTTTTTTTTTTTTTTTATTTTTTTTTTAAATCAATAACGTCGATTTCATGGAAAGAATCACAGTTTGTCTTACGGTCGCTTCGTATTTATTCTGAATTTTCTCGCCTCGATATCCCACAAATTTCGAATCAAGGATAAAGGCCCATGAAGGTCCGCTGTCATGGAATGTGCCAGCTTGTTAGACATGTCTCACCCCTCAGGGGTGGATGAACATCAGTGTAAAAGAATGTTGAAGGTACTCCCCACGTGAATCCCTTTCATGAGAAGTCGAATTTCTTACTCCTTCAGTTTAATTCCTGGTAATATGTCACGGTGTAGAGGATGCATTCGCTCTCACGCAACGAGCCTGGGTTCGATTCCTAGTCAGTAGGAGTTTCCTAGGTTAGGATTTCCTCACATGTGAGACGAATGTTGGGAAACTGAAGGCCCTCATGGTCCCCGGATATCATCTGGGAGTCACATTCATCCCATCAGCGCCTTGTTCGGAATGGGTGTCTGTGTGTGACTAGTGCCTATGTGTTCGTTTTGTCTAGGAGGTGGCCCCGGCATTGGGTCGATCACTCATCCGGGGAGGTCCTTCATGTCCTTTTCCGGTCAAAAAGATATTATGTGATACATAAAAACTCCCTACCCCCACGGTTCGCGGTCCTGCAAGGGCAGCGAGGGCCGCGTAAACGTTCCTACATCGAAGGAAGTAAAACTCAGAGAAAGAAAAAAGATGGAATCAGTCTCTTTATTGAAATGCTTAATTAATCAGCTCTTATTAATTTAACTCTTAAACAGAGCTTAACGCACAAGCTCTCACGCCTCTTACTGCTGGTCTTTATTAGATATTCTAATACCTTAAAGACCAAAAATGAAAAGAAAGCGGTTAACGAGTAAACGCTGGTAAACTACGTTTTCTTTTGGAAAAGAAAAGCTATTTCGTGTTCAGGTCTTTGTGAATTCTGTCTAAGGAATGAGCAATGCACTTTGAGAACTCTTATTACTTAATTATATTCTATATAAATGTGGTCATTTTGCATGGATATAAGTAGAATAGATTAGTACTCATGTGTTCAGGGCGACGCAGGCGACATTGTGCGGTAGGATAAATGCGTTCAGAACAGAAGATGTATTTTCATGCATTGTGAAACTGTATAAAAGGTTTTCGTTTGAATTGGAACGGGAGGTGAATGTCGAAAAGCAGTATCTAGACGTGTTCGTGTCGGAGCAGGCGACAGATGCGGTAAAAGCGTTCTCAGCGAGTATTACACGTCCTAGGATCATATCTATTCTCTCTACCCCTACCATAGGTGCTAGACCTATATGTACAGGGAATATTGTATTCGAACCTGAAATTCTATCACGACTTTTTCAGCATTAATACACGTTTTGAAGCTCTTTGAAACCAAAAATACAATTTCCAGAAACATGCGCCTACACTTCTGTCTTTGTGTGTATCTGAGCACAGCATAGTTCGAGAAGGAAAATAATTATAAAAACGAAATATTATATTAGGGTTACATATAGTCTAGGGCAGCGTTTCTCAACCTATGGTCCGCTGACCATTGGTGGTCCGCGAAGATGGTACAGATGGTCCTCAGACATAACTAAAAAAATATCATAAAGTAAGTGGAAAGTAAAGAAGTAAAAATTTTTCACATATTTCGTTATAATGACCTATAATTAATACCCCAAATATTAAGAATATAGGCCTTCTTTTAAAAGTGGGATGTAAAATTAGGGGACCGTAAATTTTTGTTATGCAGTTTTAGAGGTCCTCGGGTTCAAAAAGGTTGAGAAACGCTGGTCTAGGGGATGTGAGGCGAAGATTGGAGATGACTTTCCCTTACTTTTATTAACTAAACCACTTTTCATTAAGATAATGTTCTTTGCTATTTTCTCGAAAACTGCCCTAACGATTTTGTTTAAATTTTTGACACCTGTTGATTATAATTATAATTAAAACTTTTTTTAACTATATGCATGGTATTACCCAATTTAGCGAATAATGCATCTTTGCGTGAGGCTGGAACAACTGAATAGGATTCCCTCTTATTCTATAGCCCAATGTGAAGTAAGAAGCCTAAAGTTTCCCGACATTCGACTCTCAGGCGAGAATAACCCTCACCTAGGAATCTTGTCTCGACCAGGAATTAACCCAGGCCCGTTGGGTGTGAAAGTAATATAATATGTATCCCTTACGCAAGAGCGATGGGTCAAATTATCATAGGTAATCCTACGTGACATTACGAGTTATCTTATGAAACTCTAATCTCGAGGCGATTTGAGACTATTCCATGAATAAAGTGTAAAATTACTTTGTTATTTATATTGTTTAAAATCAAGTCGGTATTCTGTCAGCTATGAGATCATGGCTAACCAATGCTATCAACAATGGGACGAGAAATACCTAGTTAACCTAATTAAGATAAACTAAAATGAGAACAGAATAAAAGCACACGCAATATGTAAAATAATGTGTCTTTAATCTGTTCACTGCCATAAATACACGTATGTGACGTATTGATCACTGCATATTGATACCTTAGGTTTCCAGTAACGATCTGATATTTTATCAGATAAAATCGCACCCTTGTGTTTCTAGCAAGCATATTATAAGATAAATGGTCGTGATTGGTCTATATCTGAGGCATTGCTAAATGTCAATATCAAATGGATTCGAGTCGTATGAACGGAATTGTCAATATAAAAATACTGGTAGGTCTAATATCAATTCCTCATCGCTTAACTGACTGATGAGAGTGTAAAGCCCATACAACGGTAGCCAAACTGTCGTTTTTTCCTTGTTTGAAATGTCCTCGTTTTGTGATCTTGCTGTCTCCAGTGTAGAGAATAGAAATTGAACAACCGCCCAACTTGAGTAGCCCACTTTTATGTATACCATGCTCAACCCGTTGAACGGTATGCCTAACTATCGATTTTCCATTGCTTCAACTGTTCTTGTTTTATTGACTGACTGATGCAGTGTAAAGTAGCTTCTGTTTCAGAAACACGACAATACAATGAAGTTTTGTACACGCTTGATCAATTATTTGGGGGGGCTACATGTTTGGGGACGGTCATTCTAATGAATAGGGTTGGGACACCCTCCACAATGGCGCTTTTAGTAGCAACATCCGAACTTAGGGACACGCGAGCGCCGGGTTGTAATCCAATTACAGCTAATTACAACTTCCAAATGTAAAATCAATGCAATGGAAGCTTTTACACGAATTTCTTAAGGGTACATTAAAGCGCTTTAGCCTAATAATTTCATTATCTCCGCCATTCGAGCCTTCGCTTTAGATTCTCAGATAAGAAATTTTATGTAAATTAAACTGTACTGGACTTATTTTTAATCATTGGCTTTCTGCCAGATCCAAATTTCATTTTAGACCGGTTGATAGAGCCAGCTCAATTTCTTCTGGTTACTGCTCTGAAGTATGCTGGATATCCAACCAACATCCAAAAAAAGTTATTTGAACTTCCTGTAATGCACCTTGATTTTATAGATGCGTTCCCACTATTAAACTTCCAACCCTCGTATTCTTAATCTGGCTCTATAGACCTCAATTTTCCCATCTCAAAATGTTCAATACAGTCGTCCCTATTTGTTTTAATTTTTCATGGTTTTACTCTTCTAGTTGCAGTATCTTTGGCAAGGGTAGAAAATGTAACAAAGTGAAAGTGTGAACTTTCGTGAACTCGTAGTTCGCTATTCTAACTATTTTGATAGCTATTGAACTAATTTGATAACATTTTTGCGTGAGATGCTGAAGTATGTTTCCATGTCCTGCAGATAAAGCCAATTTATTAGGGGCGGGCGGAACAATACACATAACATAGGCATTTAATTACCAGGAAAACCTTTCACCTGCGATAACATGAATAACTGCTCACGATAGTGTCCATTTCTCTTTCCTTTATGGAGCCAACTATTCCATACTGTTCACTCCATCATATTTTGCTTCCTCCTCAGTATCCTACATACTATTCTGATTTTTGTTTTTTTGTTTTCTAGAAAGGGAACCAAGCTAGTGACCACAGTAGTTGGTAAGCACAATGTGAACCATGTCGCTAGCAAACTTAGCAAATCAATAATTATGATCAGATTATAAAGAATTATTTAAATCTATTATCGCCATTGAAGGTTTACTATGCATATGTTTACAGCCATATTTTTTAAGTTCTTATGTAATGGGGTAATCACACTTCAGCAGCAGGGTTATTAATTTTACAAAAAAGATGTATTAGATTATTATGTGGAGCTTCAGCAAAAACTTATTTAAATCACTCTTTGTCAATGTAGATATTCCTAACCTGTCATCAATGTACGTTCTCGAGTGCCTTCTGTATGCTAAGATAAATCTATCCACTTTTACCAGATGTTCTTCTGTTCATTACAATGCTATGACCAGATGTAATATATTATGTACGAATAATTGCAATTTTATTTTAACACGAAATAATTTTCATTATTTTTCTATCAGACAGTTTAGGAGAGTAATTCGTATTACGTTATTTTCTAACTCTCTTTATAATGTACGAGAATATTGTAGTGTTGATTGGTCTTAAGTTTGTATTGTTACACATCTATAATTGTAATTGACTTTCCCTTCATTTGGTTTTTTTTGGAATAGTATATATAGATATATAACTTATATATATATATGTGTGTGTGTGTGTGTGTGTGTATGCATACACGCACAGTTTAGTTTATACAATATACATACTGTATCTAAAATATTGAATGACTAGCATGTGCCCGCGGCTTCGCCCGCGATAATTATTTCAAAAATTAAAAATTAAGAGCATAATAGTTAAATCATTATATTAACACCTAAATCATGTGGACTACATACCACGATTAGATAGCGTCGCCTGGTAAAAGCGACCTCAGATTCGAGTTCCTTGGTCCAGAAAACCCCTGTATAGTGAGTTTCGTCCAAATAAAACAATGTTTGACCATATTTAGGCTAATATTGATTATCCCTATAATAATAATAATAATAATAATAATAATAATAACAATAATCCTCTTCGGTGTAGGTTGAAAATTTCATATTATGTTTGCATGCATTGACATTAAAAACAAATAAATCGACCAGCGTGAGCTACAACATTCAAGAGATCGCGATGCTTTTATGTCGAAGGAATGACAAAAATAGCCAGAGCCTAGTGTAATTGATTTGTATTACTGAAAACTCGAAAACCAATAAATACACGTTTTCTGCCCGTTTTTCACTCATAACTCACGAACGAAAGCGAAAATTAAAATTCCGGCTTCGAGGTGCACATTCCGACCCTTTAGTCCGCCTATGTATAAAATTTCAGATCTCTGCGTTGAGTAGATTTCGCTGGGCATCGCGGATAGACAGACAGACAGACAGACAGACGGAGGACAGACACTTCCTTTTATTAATATAGATTAGTTCTATTTCTATTGTGAATTTCAGTTCCAGATGTAATTTCAATTTTTGTATGGACTTAGTGAGCTTACTTACAATAAAAGGTAGTGTGTTCATGGTTCAAAACTTAAAAGAAGGTTATTTCCTTCATACAAAAAAGCCAAAGTGGTTCTTTATAAATTAAAAAAAAAAATCCGTGTCCTCTTCATGAAAATATCCTTGAAGTAATTTATTTGAGAGCCGTCACCAACACCACCACGAGTGCTCATACAAAAAAAAAAGTAGAAGTTTAAGAAATCATGATATGGACAACAACCGTTCACTTGAATGTTTATAACAGTTACTAAATGTTTAATTGCAAATGGGATGACAAACTAAAGAAATTACAGAAAAGATTGAAGTCAGTGCTCTGTGTGTTTGTTTTTTCTTTTTCTTTGAATTTTTATAATACCTGAGAACATAGTTTTTTTTCAGACGTTTCCAGAAGTTCGGTTATTTAAAAATGGGTGACAATTACCCGCTCGGCGTAGCATTTTTCACAAATAATCAAATATTATTCCGATTATTTAATATTTAAATCTAAATTATTTCAATTATTTTAACAATAAGAATTTTTAAAAATTATTATCCTCATAGGACATCCCCTCCTCTTCAAAGAGCCCAACAAGTAGTCTATACGAACTTTAAAAACCCACGCCCTGTGTATAATTACGGATATTATTCCATAAACGAAATTTGCTGGATGCTATTTCATGAACAATTTACTTGCGTCAAAAGACAAGATTTTTGTTGGTTTAATAAATTTCTGTCACTGGTATTACTTATCTCATGAGAATCATTAGTTTTTACCTATGGGCTTCAAGATTCTGGTTTAAATCATTAGAAGTGATATAGGTAATAAAAGTTTCAACCCACCTTATCAATATTATAGGAAGGGGAAACATCTATAGAACCTTGTGTAGGACTATATGCTTGAAAGAAACCTTAGCTCTCTATAACATACATCAGGTCACGCTTCGACTGACTTCGAAAGGTCGGAAGCGACGAAGATGGTTTTAATCCCCGTTCCTTTCCTTAGAGCTACACAGACAGGAAGAGAGAAACAGAGTAAGAGAGAGCGTGAATAAATGAGAGAGTGTGGGAGCAGAGGCAGATATCTGAAACCGTCCTATGGGTCATATAAAAATTCCCAACTCTATCATAAAATATAAATTAAAAATGTAGAAAAAATAACAAGTAGTGAAGGCAGGATGAAGAAGGGGAAGTCCCTTGAGCCTTTATCCACTTTTAATAATAAAAAAGCGCCTTGCTGCAAGCTGTTCTACTGCACAAGTGAGGGGTATCATACTGCAACAGCTAATATCTCATCCCTGCATCCCAATTTCTAGTTATACAGAACCAAATTATGTTAAATTCAATCGTACACTTCTATAACTTTAATAATAAGGGAGCAGTTAACTTCTCAATTATCCGAACTCTACAATGGTGCTATTTGACAGACACGATGTTATTATTTCTGTAAAGTTTTTTTTAAAATATATGTATAAACATATACACGAACTTGACCAAAGTGAAGTGAAGTTAAATTTTCACTATCTAAGAAAATTTTGCATTCAAATTTGGCATACACATATCATGAATAATAATAATAATAATAATAATAATAATAATAATAATAATAATAATAATAATAATAATAATAATAATAATGATAATGATAATGATAATCATCATCATCATCATCATCATCATCTCTCTCTCTCTCTTCACCTTAGTTTCACCTCTCTATTTTAGGGACATTTAAGCAACCCAAGCCGCCCGGGCCTTACAGGGCCGCGACCTGTCGGGAGAGGGATTATCTTTGGATCGCATACATACTTTTTTGACCAGACAAGGACATGGAGAGTCTCCCCGGATGAGTAGTAATAACAATAATAACAATAACCAAAAACAGAAGAATTCATTGTTGTAGGCAAATACAATAGACAGATTACGGAAATGCAATGTACAGGGACAAATATGAAGTCATCAAGGAAATAATACGGAGTCGAATGTCATATATTTGTCTCTATATTTTAGTTTAAAATTTCATAGATAAAATTTAATAAAACAATTCAATAAATTGAAGATAATTGTGTAAATTAATATCATATCAGTAAAAATAATTTATTTACTGATGTAAAGTATAATTAAATGAAGGAAATTATGAATATATACAGCCATACTTGTAACTTCTAACGAGCTTCATTAAAGTACTGTATATCCAAGTAAAGTTTTCATTTTTAGACTGTCTTTTAATTTTCCCTCAACTGCACACCAATCGAACCGTCAGGCTTACGTAACATATATTTCGCTTAATATCGCATGTATTGCAAACACGTATATTGCATGTTTTCAGTTGAGTAGCACAACCACAACATTTAGTTTGGCGAATGTCTACATGTCACAGACTATGTCACAAATATTTGCCACAAAATGGTGACATGTTCGACGGACTTGTATCGGCATCCTGTTGGATCAATCTCTAATAGAAACACGAAGCCGTCTATGTTACTCATAAACCTCAAACCGAGAGAACGTGGCTTCGACCCCCTGGAGAAAACGAAGTAAATTAGACATGTACCTGTTTTATTGCCTAACTTTCCACACGTTTTTAGATTACATCCGATTTCACGAAGAAGGAAGGCAACCTTGGCGCCTTTTTTATTCCTCGAGACTTGGCGACAACATTTTTTACGTGTCATGTAAGTTGGTAGAGGTATTTAATTCAAAATAATCATGAATTAAAGTGGATTCGATTTTCTCTGGCAGCTCAAAACTCTCTTGGAAATAATGACGCTTTTAGTGTGTTTATCATTGCTTACATTCATATATAACTTAGCGTACAAGACGAGGGAGTGGGTTTAATAAAGTAATTAATGCAATGTCTCCAATCTTCAAAATTATGCAAAAGAAAAAAATTATGGAAAAATTGTAAGGCACATTATTTTGTTTTATTAATAATATTTTCTTTAATTTTCTTGTATTTAAATATAATTTCCATTTAAAAAGGTAGATAACAAAAAAGTAGGCCGGTCGTCACCAGTAGGGAATCTGACAGAATACGTGGGACTCTGTTTACCTTCCCAGATAGACTCCTATGGACAACTAAAAGATTAGGAGCCCAGAAACTCATCACAGAGTTTGGAATCTCACATTGGTCCCCACATTTAGACTCAATTAATTATTTCCTTCCAAAGGATGACATGTTGCAGGTTTCAAGCTGTGAAATCCCACGCCCTCAATGCCACGAGAACTATACTTTCTCCGTCGGTAGACTGTTAAAAGCACGACCAATCTAACATTAAGACGATTTAAACTAGCATTTTCTAACTGACTGGAACTCGAAAAATCATGAATTTGCTAAGAACATGACTTCAGAGGTACGATAATCGTGTTTAGTTATTAACTTATTATGCTTTCTCATATACTACTGCTGTCTTGCTAGTTGCTCTTGTAATACTTCCAATCATTAATAGTATAGAGATGAGAGTTAATAGAGGGTAATGTCTTGGCTGGATGGATTTCCGAGGCGGATCTCATTTGGATAGAGGAAATAATAAATCAGATTCGCTGGAATTATGGAGGGCGTTTCCGAGCTCTAGTTCCAGACCCGCCTCTCAAACTGGCCTACTGAGTTTTTAAATTCGTTATTCACTCCATTATTCAATAATCAGATGTCCATACACAGTTCTCTACGGTTGGTAACCTCCTCTTAAATATGTTTCCCAGAATGAGAATTCTTAGAGAATTACATGGTTGTCTATTTGAATCATGTTATTGCAGCCTTTACGTATAAACTACTATTGTAAATATGCAATCCACTGTATTGTTAACGTAGCTCCGTAACTAATAGTTTGAACAGTAATAATCCTTCAAATATTACGATCTTACATATGTGCATGTATATTATTATGCCATCTATTGTACGGAAAATCATAACGGGTTATAAAACTTGTTTAGTGAAACAGTCAAATTCATTTTTTTTTCTAAATCAATCGATGAAAGATAATCAACTACTTAGAACTCTTACGTAATGATATAAATTACAATGTTCGAACGTTCTAAACAGCGTTTCTTTTTTTATTCGTTTACATTTTCTTCGCAATATAGTGTTTCAGAATATTTTATTAGCATTCACCAGTGTATTTTCCTTATATACTTCGAATTATATTATTCTCATACACATGAACGATTGACTCAAGTCGATAAATTTGTTCTTTCCATGAGCCGTTTTAACGTGTTGAAGACTATTTTCTACAGAAAAACCAGTCCGATATGTCCATGTGCCCTTTTTGAAGGATAGTAGAAGAAAAAAGCATTTTAAAAATAGTCAATTTAGTTTTTAATTACGGAATTACAATTCGTTTGAGGTTGAAATTAATTAAAAGTTCATTACATATTAATAAAACTTCACGTAATTGACAATAACAACCCACGGATTTTGCCAAATTGCATTTATTTTTTAAGTTGCTGGAATGTGGAGAATGGAAATAAATTGAATTCTGTGTGGTTTTTAAAACAAACACGTTACATCATAAAGGTTTTGTGTTATATTCTTTAGATAATTACCCATGTTTGGAAAAATTGCTGTACTTTCATAATAGGCTATACAGTTGCACTGTATATTGCATTGTGGTATTGAGGTTACAAATTGATTCGTTTGTCATTCTTAATGCAGGGATTTTGAATAATAACACGAAGATCATTGGGCTTCCCAAAATTGTAACCAAAACCTATTCCTCTTGCTAGGCCGTAGCAACCTCCATACAATGTTAGAAGACACATAGCCTATTACACAGAGAGAGCGCATCTTACTCTGATGCTTATTTACAAAGGAGTATTAAGATAAGGCTTTTTATTATTAAAATTACAAGTTTTCAGCCTTTCTTAATTAATAAATTTGTATTGAATTATGTTACCGCACTGATTATATTACTGGTTAGACAGAAAACTTGTCAGGGTTGCATTTATTTCTTCGTACCGATGTTTCACACAAATATTGCTCGATTTTGAAAGTAGTTGTTTCAACATTTCCTCTCTTTGTTTCAGGTGAGTCGATTGCTGAACACATTGAACTTCTGTTTAAAATTCAACACATCATGATGGTATGTGACGTTTCTTTATATGCCCTTTTTAGAGATTTCCCAAAATATCGTTATGAACTTTTTGATGTAACTTCATTCTAAAATGGTTGATTCACAGGGATTAATGGGGGTTGAAAATGGCTGTGCATTGCTAATATAGCTTATTAAAATACAAAACTTCAGTGACATGCACGCCTAGTGAAGAGTGCGATTTAGTATGCTTTGTGTTAGGCAGAAAATAAAAATCGAATTAATAAGGAACCATTTATCATTCCGTCTGTTTTTCAAATCTTGGTAACCGTGGTCTAAGTCACATTTTCCCAGAACATTATTTTATATTTCAGCATTATGCGTTATCCTACATACAATAATAATACTTGACAAGAATGTTTTTGGTTTGCATTATATAATGTTTTCGCTACTGTCGAAAAATCAGGCTCTGTGCTCAATGTTTATGAAAATCTTGAAGTATTAATTAAAATATCTTTCCTACGATTTTCTATAATTTGATATTATTTTATTAGGTGTTGTTGGGTTTATATTCTCTGAATAATATTAACACTGATATTAGTATTAATAATTCACTTATTTTGATTTAATTTATATTAGAGAAGATGGGAATTCTAAAACTCAGTCGTATATAAAGATCTACGCCCAATGACACGAAAATTGAGTTCTCTCCCGACCAAATTTCGCTAGGCATTGTCTCCGATACATGAATTTCCGACAGTGCCAGTAACTTATACACATTTCTGAACAACTAGGGATTAATAGAAGGTACAACGTTTACAGGATATAATTATTTCATATCTCTGCGAAGATTTTTTTTCAAAATATAGATAATGAAAAAGTATAACTTTCTGAGCCAAGTACAGCTGCCTTAAACTATACAATACATACTTATCTACGCTTACCTCGTTACAATGTCGCCAGTAGTTACGGCGTTATGACGTAAACACTTCGTAAAATTCAAAAGCTAAGGAAAACAAATTACTAACTATACTAAAAAAATAGATTTCATTTTTAGATCGCCAAATGTGTTTTCCTCTTACGTCTGTGTTATTCTTTTATCCACATGCATCTTCACATGCTCACACGGCCTACCGATCGATCCTGATCCCTTGCTGGCGAGAAGTCCTAGTGCAATCTTCAGTATTCCTATGGGGGCCTGTACTTTTCTCGTTCATTCCTATGAGTAGGCCTAAAAATGATTAGACCGTTAATTTTGTTTCATCGTAGAATATAGGAGCAGAAGGTATGTGTAGTTTCCTTCGTGCATTTCATTTCTTTCCAAGTATTTCCCAGAAATCTGACTGGAAAATATCATTACCAATGAGGCGTGTTTAATGACAGATCTTAGGAGTAATAACTGTATTACAGACCCTACTAGTGTACTTGGAAATTTCAGACAGGCACACAGAGTTGAGACATATCTCTTAATTAAATATGAGAGAATATGTCGTGACAGTCTGTATAGCTTCCCACAATCCGTGAGTCTCGACATTAAAATCGCCAGCGAGGGTAAGGAAGGGTTGCTCAATATTTCATCCCCAATCCCGTAATTCTGACCGGAAATATTTGTAATACCGCAAAAGTGGCTTAAAGCCTTGTTACCTAAACACACCGCTTGGAAACAACATATCTAAATCCGATAAAGGTGTACTTGGTAGTCAATGACTTTTTGTTTCTAAGTTCACGGATCTGATTCATGATGGCACGTATATGAGCGTAAATGCATTAGTCCCACGTATGTACTGTAGGCATGTAAAAGACCCCTAAGGGGCATACTTCTGAATCTTCAATTAGTTTCAGTTTTTTTATTGAACTAAAAAAATGTAAAATGTATAGTCACCATCATTAGCTCAATTTATTGTTACATGGTTATGTACGAGGGAGAATCAAATGAAAACCACATTTAATTTTTTCCACTATTTTTCTGCAGGAAGAATGTTTGTTTGTACATTTATTCTACATAGTCCCCTCCCAGTTCAATGCACTTACGCCATCAGATAGAAGTGCTTCGATGCCGCATGAGAAAAATTATTTTTGTTGACACTGTAGGCACTCATATACCGCCGATTGGAAGTCTTCATCAGACTTGAACTTCTGACCTTCAAATAACTCCTTTAATGGACTAAAGATGTGGAAATCTGATGGCGCCAAACCTGGCAAGTATGGCAGATGTGGGAGGCACTTGAAGCAGATGTCGTCGATGGTTTTCATGATTGCACGAGCAGCATGAGCACGGGCTTTATCATGTTGAAGCAAAACACTTGCTCTCAGCAAGCCCCTTCGCTTTGTCACCATCAGGTTTCCAAATCTTTGGTCCGTTAAAGGATCTCCTTAAAGGGCAGAAGTTCAAATCTGATGAAGACGTCCCATCGATGATGCAGGAGTGGCTACAGCGTCAACCAAAATAATTTTACTCATGCGGTATCGAAGCTCTTCCTATCCACTGTCGTAAGTGCATTCAACTGGGAGGGAACTATGTAGAAAATAATGTACAAGCAAACATTCTTCCTGCAGTAAAATCGTGGGAAAAAAATTAATTGCTGTTTTCATTTGATTCTCCGTCGTATATAGGTTAAAATCGCAATCAGTTCACAATTGCTCGTTCATGCGTATTATACGGTAAAAAACAAGTCATCTTATAAAAGTAGAACAAAACTTCAAAATAATAGTATGTTTGGATGTAAAACATTTCTTGTGTCAACATGACTCAAAAGTCAACCTTCAGGTCTTTAGTGGTCACGCTACGCGTCCTGTTCCTACTTCGGCAGATGTGATGTAAATATCTAATCATTTTAAACTTCTGAATCTCCAGTTATAGTAATAGGTTGTTGCTAAAATATATCATACTCTGTTGTTTAATGAAATATCAGCTGCTGTAAAGGTGAAGATTGAAATGAAAATTTATTCTGAAGAGTTCTTTAAAACATTACTAGTAACAACCACTTAGCATTACAATTTGCAATGCCTGTATTAGCTATGGATTTTGACAAGTGATTGGTATAGTCCAGTTGTTCATTGCATGGCCAGGAGGCTTCAAAGGAATATACCATTAAGTCGGTGTTTCTTTATGTTAATTGATCTGACTAAATCGGTCTTGGTTTCCGCTTTCCAAAACAAAAGCAATATTGAAATATTCTCTCATTGTTGTCACTGACCCCATTTCTTCCCTCGTTTTAATCATTTCACACGTGTTATTGTTTACTGTAACTTATCTTGCAACCTCGCGTTTCACTCCACCGGATTTCACGAGTAGCTGTCTCAGCCGTCGTTGGACATTTTTAGATTTTGATTGACTGGGAACTAACTGATCGGTGCGGTAAAAATAAAGAACATGGTGAGCTGTCATCAAACGTTTCCTCCTAATACAAGGAAGCCGCCTGAATAACTGGACTATATCATATAATTATTACTACGTAATAGAAAATGTAGCCTTGATTCGAGGTTCATCTTACCAAGTGTGATTGAAATCTTATTTCAGAAGTGTAGAGACTTTCAGTAACTGACTGCGGCTGTACCTTACAGATAACAAGCTTCACTCTGGATTACCGTGGGTTCGATTCCCCCGATCTTGCAGCATTGTTCTCGAGCAATCTTCGTAACGTCGTCTACAGATCAAAACTAATCCTTTAAGAAAGAAGCATTTCTAGAGCTTCTGTGAAGAAACTCATAAAGCAAGACGTCGTAAAAGTCAGACTTTTCAACTTTCTTATTTCTTATTTTGGCAGTTTACCAAATTAATTAGTAATGAGGTAGAATCTTTAGGTTTTTTGGGTGAAGATTTACTCGATACTTCGTATTGATTAAAGCTGAGGAATTTAACACATTTTGGCACTGAGAAAGTACTGAAGATAAGTTTTCATTATAAGAAATATGTTTTAGTAGCAATATGTAGCCTATGTTTTCAATCCTATATCTTGCTTTTTATGGTCATAAAAAGCCCGTATTCCGGGAATGGGGAGTCTGTATCTCAATAACTTATTACAAGGCCTCGGATTTGTTCGGTTCTTATTTGCTTATATACTCAATGGCAATAGACAATTCCTAAGCAAGCAAAAGGAATATTATATATTTTATATAACTATAAGTTTCATTGCCGCGCTTACATGAGCCAGCCATTCAACCCTGTTCTGTGCTAACTCCATTCAACCATCCCTCGCAGACCCTATTTCCTTTAAATCTATCCTAATATTGTCCCCCCACCTATGTCTAGGTCTTCCTTCCTTTTGGATCTCCCACTTAATATTTTTTTTAGAAATGTCTTTCCTCCTCCATGCCCTCAATATGTCCAGCCCATTTCATTCTCCGCGATTTAATTACCCTTATTAGGGTATATTCGTTTAGTACAGGTTATGGAGCCCATTGTGTAGTTTTCTCCAGTCCCCGTTTTCATCTCTCTTAGGGCCGAATTAAGATAGTTTTAATGCCAATATTAAATAGACCTTTAGCATTTACTCTTGATTATTTTTCATTTATTTGTTTATAATGTTTACTCCTACCTGCCTCTCGAATTGATGAACATATTGTAAATTATACTAGTAAATAGACCGTCATTTAGTTTGTTTATTTTTCATTTGTTTATTTATAACATTTACCTATCCCTCGAATTAATAAATAATTCATGCGGATTTTACCTCTATGTATGTAGACCCTCTAAGGCAAAAAATAATCGAATCTAATGTAACATTCACCTTTGCGAGTTGGAAAAAATCTCAGTTCCTTTCAGATTAACACCCACACGACTCGAATCCGTTCCCATCCGGATGGAAAATCCGCAACATTTTTCTGTTTATTGGAGAAACAAGTCACTGGTTCTCCTAAAATATACAAGATTATTAAGTAACAGGATGGTTTCGGTTTACGTGGAATGATGGAGTAACACATCTCAAGTTCGTGACTCCAGGTCAGCTCGTCGCAGTACTTAAGTCACTTGTGCCCTGAAAGGGTGACATGGTGAAGCCTGGTGGTTGTCATGTCATCCTACCCTTCATGTAGGGGTGAGAGTGAGTGAGGGAGGAAACATAGATCGATTGATTGCATGGTTTATGACCTTTCATGCCATCTGTAAGATGATAGGCCGAACGTGTACAGTGTACCACGTGGATTTCTTGTTAATGGGATATTCTTATGTTATGCGATTCACAACTCGCTTTGAAAACTCTGCATCCTCTCGATAAATTAATAGGCTATCAATATAATTTGCGCGCGATTAAAAAATTGTTCATTATTTTCATCTGTAGATGCAAGAAAAATTATAAACCATTTTTAATTCAGCGTTTGTTTCTTTTTCATCCATTTTACTTATACTTCGAACAACGTTTAATGTCAACTAAGTATTGAATGTAGTAGAACTAACATTACTCAAGCCACGATTAGCCGAGGGATCTAATACCGGAGGTAAAATGTAACTTATGTTAATATATGTAGTAATTAATAAGTATTTTGATGTAAGGAAAAGTACATTTTAAGATTACTAAAGCAATTTTAAATCTGTTTTTCAGGAAGTTTGTTGTGTAATTACTTATAATAGCAATTTTATTGTCCTCTTTGAAAATATACCGTTATTAAAATACAACACCAATTAAGTTTAAAATTGCAGTTATAGGCCTATATTATAAAATATTATAATAAATTATGAAATTATAAAATATTGTTAAAATATTACCTTCTTTGAGAGACAGTGTTATGAAAAATCTAAAAACTCCATGCAAGAAGTTTGATACGTGGAAGGCGCTTCTTGCATTCCATTTTAACGCTTACACGTAACCTATTTCTCACCAGACAGTTCACGGTTATAATAACGACACTGGTATGACTGGTAGAAATTGTTAGTTAAATTCTACATAGTTCATTACGAAGCTAATAATAATTTGTGATGATTATTGTTGTTGTTATTATTATTATTATTATTATTATTATTATTATTATTTAGTGGAGTGGCGGCTTACCACGGATAGGATCAATTAATGGTGAGCGGTTACACGAAATAGCTTTTGATTAAACACGGATTGACATATGTTGCCACAACAATTGGTGGGCACTTCGTCATGATTGTTGACATGCATGACAGCAACAATTTGATAGGAAGCTGCATATTATCCAAGTGGGTTGTCAACCAGCTGTTCCCTACATCTCCCATTGTTCTGCCACCAAGGTGCACCCCTCCCCTTCTATTGTTTCCTCTGTATATTCCTAGAGTGCTGATCTTGTTACCGAGTATCACTAGTACCCTACTTGTTATGGATTCTAACACCTGCATTCTTCACTCAAGCCATAGGCTTAACTGGGGAGTAGGGTGTGCTGAACACTGAAACATTCTTCAAATTACGAAGATGATACGCCTATGTAACAGGATTTGAGGTTTTCCTGGTCTGAAAATCCGAGAAGATTTTCTATATATCTCCTTGCGGATATTCTAAACTTTTAAAAAAAAATTATAGAATGTAGTCTAACCATTTTTATTTTAAGGGCTCATTTCTATAGTTGCGGGTCAGGAAATAATTCAAATTGTTTCATAAGTATTTATTATCTAGTTTTTTTTAATTTGTATAAAGTTGTTTCCATCATAAGTTACTTAATTGCTTAATTGCTCGGTTTGAATTTCTCTCCTAGCAACTATTTGTCTCTTCAAATTTTTAAATGTGAAGCGTTACCGGAACAGGATGTAAGCGCCACCATCAGAAAGGTGTATTGCGGTACTGTTCGAAAAGTACACGGATCAGATATGTTTTAAAAACAAGAAAATACTTCAATAAAGTTCATTTTAATTTTTTAAAAGTTTTATTCTCGAATATTTTATCAATTTTGTATAAATAAATTTTATGCCAGCATTTTTTTGGTGGGTTCTTGTCCACTCATGTCCCCCTTTGGCGACGAGCGCCCTTGCTTTCTTCTGTTAGATATTTAGTCATTAATGTTCCACTGTTAACTACATTTGGAATCATTAATAAATGTTTGGAAACTATCAACAACCGTATGACGTCATGCGTAAAATTGTCTCAATCAATACGAGGGAGAATCAAATTAAAACTGCAATTATTTTTTTCCACTATTTTACTGCAGGGAGAATGTTTGCTTGTACATTATTTTCTACAAAGACCCCTCCCAGTTCAATGCACTTACGCCATTTGGTAGGAAGAGCTTTGCGGGAAGGGCCTACCATCTGAGAACTGAGTCATCTCCCTCCGTCTGCTGACTTTATTGGTACATTGAAAGATGGAGGCATGTTGTCATAACGCTGACTCCGGTAAGTGTTTTAAACGATGGCCTTAAAATATGAAATAATAGTACATTATACAAGAAGCCTATAGTGGAATTTATTAAGATACGAGTATGTTAATGAAAGGAGCAAAGCGTGTTTCATGGTTTTCATATGAATATCTTAATTACCATTATAGGCACGTTGCATAAAACTGTTTTTGTACATAATTAGTCTTAATGTTTAAATTTTAAGATTTTAGATTCACTCAAACAAGCACCAAATGCATGACCTTCGCATCAGATAATATGTCGTAGTTCTTGTCTTGTACGAGAGATGGCAGCTTACGACGTCGGTCAAATTGAAGCTTCCTTTTGCTCGCTTTCTTGAAATCAACTGGTTTTGACAGCACGAAATGAATTCATTTTAATATGATATTAAAATTAACACGAACATAAGTGATTATATTTTAAATTCGGGCTATTTATTACGCGGTTTTCAATTGATACTCTCAAGGTCTTAGGTGCGTTCGTGTTCGATAATAATCGATACCACACCCATGACATACAGTAATATAAATCTGTATCTTTATGGATATCATTATGAAACCATTACGTCTCATAGTGTATTATAGTTTGATCGAACAAGAATATAGTTATATGGATTGTGGAGGTTAGCCTACATCTTAATCTTCTCTGCAAATTTATATATTTTTAGTAATTTTCAAATTGTTTTCAAGTTATTTGTAACTTAATACCACTTCATTAAAATCCTATCTAAAACAAATCAGTTGTCCATCATGTTTCTCCAGTTATGCAAATAACACAAGCTGGCTTAATATTCCGGGGTGCGCGGGCAAAGAGAGTTAAGTCCACCTTCTTGTTACTGAGAACTAGAGTGACTTAACACACTATACCAGCCCAACGTAGCTTTAGAGATGGATAAATTTATGAGGCACACATCCATAACTACCGTACAATTTTGAATATGACTTACTGGACTTAACACAAATGTAGAGAACATTTTTATCTATAACTCTATGGACATATCTCAATTTTTTAGGATGGTGGACTTAACTCTCTTTGCCCGCGCACCCCGGATAGACCCTACTAAGATAATTTGTTCATGAGATCCTTGAAACAGCAAACTGACATTTAATTCTAATGTCAGGAGTCGGGCGAAAAAAAATATCCCTAGAAAGGTGTAGCGGCAGGGAATTTTATGGGTAGGTTGGTAGTGGATTGACTTGAGATGTTTCCTATGGGACCACTCCGTCCCCCTCTGGTGACCCAAACAATAGCCAACTAGATTACAGCGGCTGGCTGAGTAGTTTCAAAACAGCGTTTAAACACTCCAGCACGAAAAACAGCTCGCCCGCCAGATTTATTCCTCTAAGCTGGTTGTATAATCTGGTTGCTATAAAATGAGGTACATACGAATAATCACTGTTTGCTCTGAGATAGTGGTTAAGTAAGCTTGCCTGCTTCCCGCCCTTCTATGTCGTTTTCTGTCTGTGTGTCTCTTTGTATTTCTATCTCTCTGCCTCTATTCTTCTGTCTCTCTTTAGGAACTCAAATTCATTTATCTCTCTTCTCTATTTCTCTTCACAATAATATAGGAAATTCTTTACTCAAATCGTTAGTTAGTTAAGAAAAATGTATTTATTTATTTATCAAAATTTATAATATTGCTTAATTAATGTACAGATTAACAGCCTCAATAGTATTCAACTCACAATGGTAGGAACTTCTCTTTCCTCTATATGTCCATTTAGCCATCATCCCAATGATCCCAATGACATTCACAACATTACAGTTTTTACAATTATGCACAAACTAGTCTATAACTTTGTGTGATCAATAATATTTTTTTATAAATAAAATGTCAGTTTTTAGATCATTTTTTATAATTATTAAGTCATTTTCTTTAAAAAATTAGGGTCATTTTATAGGTCATTTTTCAAACAATTTTAGGTCATCAGAATCCGGGCCCTGGTAATAACATAGTTTAAAATAAAGTAGTGGAAAATTTAAAATAATGCTTACAAAGTTACAGAATATTATAAGTTACAAGATAAACACATAGGATTAGTTGAATTCATTGTTTTCTTTACAGTTCATCGACAGTCTATAAATTGGGAGACAAATTTGAGCTCGCATATCTAAGTATATACCGGTTTAAAATGTAAGGGATTTGATTATGTGCCACAAAGAGAACATGGGTTTATTGGTCCTTTAAAAAATTCTCTAAAATTTTACTAATTCATTGCCATCAGTACTAACCAAATTATGTTTAGATCTCTCAAAATTGAGGGCTTATGCAGAATACGATACGAAGGTTTCTGAAATAATAACGTCATTTCTGAATACCTGTCAGCTATTGTCTTTTATCTCATAGTCAATAAATGAATTTAGCATTAACAATATAAAACTATAAACTCTCAGCTTTTGTCCATGATGTCCTTGGAGAATTTCCGAATTACACTTCTTTGTCATTTTAGTTGCGACTAGGTGTATAATTTACTTAAGTTCGTTTCAGTAACTTTTTAACTTAATAGTTAATAGCATAAAAAGTTTCTAATTATCTTTTTCTTTCTCGCAAACCTCCGTAACCTTGGCTATTACTTTCTCCTCTTTACTAGGAAAGGACCGATTATTTCTGCGAGTTGAAACTCTTGGTATTTATTTGAATGACCTTAAAACTATTTCTGCTGTTGCACTCCAGCTGAACATTTAATCAGTAAAAAATAATTGCAATATAAACCAAAGAAATATTTTTTCAATAAATTATTGTAGGCCAAAGTTAAAGAATGCCGCCAGAAAAATAAAAGTTATTTGGGTATGACAGCAAGAGGTTCAGGACATTCTTGAAGGTGACTTTCCTTTATTCTACCGTTCGTTTAAGAATCCGTTCTTATATATCATACTGAAGAAAAAGTCTGTGATAAGTACTGTAGGTCCTACTTGGTTATTGCCATAGACTGTTCAGTTTTAAAATAAGTTAATATTTAAAAGGAATAGGCGAATTATTTGTGGAAAGGATAGACTATTTCATGCAAATATAGGCACAATTTAAGCAATCTTGTTCCTACATTTCCTAAGTAGATAAATAAGTTACATTATTTTAATTCCCTATAATATTTATGTTTGTGTTCGTTTTGAATTATGATTACTTTTTTGCAAACGGACGAAGATGTATCTATTCAGAAAATTTTTAACGCTCTGAAAAATAAGTGCCGTGTTTTTTTCAGTATAATCAAAACCAATAATTCCACCATATGACGTCAAACCTTTAAAGTGTTAACCTTTACAGTGCTAAATTTATACAATAATATAACCAATCTTCAAGGGAAATCATCAGTGGGATCCAACTTTGAAATCAATGGAGAGAATTGCAGTAGAGTAACTAGTTTCTATGGATTACAATCGTAACACAAGGATAAAAATTCTCACAATTTTGCATATAGATTTACTCTATAAATATGATGTCTCTGCTTTTATGCAGTTTTTGAAGTAACAAATTTATACGTCGGTAGAAGTGAAAAGGTAAAACTATATTACCTAAGGACATGGTTTGAATTGGAAACCTTTGCCCTTATTTCTGAGAGTTTAGTACTTAAATTTAATAACAAGCTGTAGATCCCGGCTGATTTAATAATCCTCCTTCCGTGGTTATCTCATGACAGTGAAATTATAATATATCAAAATGATCGGTTAGCCAATACTCCAACAAGCGTTCTTGAAATGCAACTATTTCACAACTAACCCTTGTATCCTGGAAAAACAAACATATGCACAACACATTATGTGTTCGTTATATTTTACATTTATACACACAACATATTTCAAGGTTTCATAAAATACAAGGACACATAACTCGATAAACGACTTTTCAATATTAGAAACGGTATATTCAATTTTATCTACGTTCCCACCCTTTAGGGGAGCTTAAAATGTATTAAGTCGTTTTATTATATTATACCTTTTCAGCCTTATGTCCCCTTCTCCTTCAAGGCTTTTAGTATTAAATTTAGGTGACATTTTCTGTCTAATATCACCTATATATTTCTTGTGCCCCCACAAGTTTTATCTTCCCTTCCTTTCATAAAACTTGCTAAAAGCACTTCTTAAACAATTACCTACAACCCTCTTGGCGAGATTTTGACCTTGGGAGCAGCATCATCAGTCAGTATAGAGGAAATATAGACCTAATTGGGAATCTGTGATGTTAAGTGCACTGTGGCATTAGGGGAAGGTTGATTTAGTGAGGAGAGCTCACCTAATCTTGTTGCCTCCCCTGCCAGCAAAACTGCCCTATTCGATTTGATTTATCCAGTTTAACGGAGCTACATTGCCTCCAGGGTAATGCAATCCTGATACATGACAGTGACGATAATTAATTTTAGAAACCAGAAGCAAAATCGATGGGCCAATATTGGAGGAACATATAGGCCTATAACAAACAAAGCTGGCAGTCGAACTTGTAAATTAAAATGTATATCTGATATTCTTAGTTCCTGGGATGTATTATTATGCAAATTTGAACTAGGGGACCTGGTTGATTAGCGGAATGTTATGAAATACGAGAAACTCTTCAAGTTTATTATGGTGATGATGATAATTATAAAAATAAAATAATCTTTAAATTATAGCGGAGTGTCAAAATTATAAACGGGTGTTATGCGTTTTTGGGACAATGAGGTAAACATCTAGTATTCTAAAAAATGTTTACGTATCATAGATACGATCCACTTAATGTATTCCAATGAAATTCCTCACATACTTTATAGCCAAGCGAAGAAAGTGAGTTTTGCATAGTGCTGAATAAAACAATAGGCCTAAAGCAATTTCTTAATATGAATGGATATTTGGATATAAGGTTCACAATAGTTGTTGTATCTAAAATTGTAAAGTTCGAAATCAAATTGTTGCAAATTTTATATGTTGGCTTTATTTCTTGTATGTCATTTCAAACTTGAGTTATATTATTATTATTATTATTATTATTATTATGAGAAGATGTTTGCATAAATGTTCACATGTAAATGTAATGATAGGAAATTTGTTAAATAATAATAATAATAATAATAACGTATATAATTCTATGTTTTACTTTAATATGTCATATATGTTTCTAGGAATCCACTTTGCAGTAACTTCAGATAAGACTTTATATTTGATTTTCCTGTTAGACAATTCTCATCTCTTTTCAGGATAACGTTTCTACATTCTCATTCCATTCGGGACAGTAGTTTAAAAAGCAATTTCTGACACGAATATAGTTGTATGTTATTGATATTCTATGCAGGAAATCGGGGTCGAAGTCGTGGAATCGAAGAAACATCTGTTGGGACGTATGCCAGAAACAGATATCAAGATGTACAGTCGCCTGATTCTTAATAAAATTGGATTCAAAGAGATAGGAGGGCGGGTTTGATCTCATATCGCGACTTCTTGAACTTTGTAGTCAAAGTGGTTGAGATATTAGTCTGCAGTATTGTTTCCATCTCAATATCAGCAGCTCTTCTCTCACACCATCCCAACCGAAGACTACCTGTCACAAAGCTTCACGCTGTACTGTCTAAACTCGCTCGTTCGTCTATAGTACACGATTTCAAAGATGTCTTAATACAAGTGAATATCATAAAAATTTTGCTTTTAGGACTCCAAGAACCAGAGGAAGTCGATGTATAAGACGCGAAGAGAGATATCGTTATCGTAACAGGTTGCCACTTGGCCTAAAAGAAAAAAAAACAAATGATGATGATAGGTTTGTTCGCAAAGCAGTCAGAAACCAGAAACAAATCGTTCGCGCATGCGCTCTTTCTCCACACGCGTTCGCAAAGCGAGAATCCGTGATTCTGATTTCAATCTTCTGTTCGCAAAGCTCTCACGGACAGTTTCTGTACTATAAGAAAAGTTTGCAGGCTCTAGCATGAATTGTTATCAGAGACATGCGCAGTATCCTATTTTCACGCGCCTGACTCCTCCCTCCTATAACATTGCGCCAGATTTATAAACATAGGCTACTTATATGTATGAATAATGCAAGATAATTAAAAATTTCCCAAAATATAGATTATATTGTCGATGTATATTGCATTTATAACATGTCAAAGGGAAATATATATTTTATTTGCATATCATATCGATTAAACGCAGAAACTATCGATTCCAAATTCTTGTAACCGTTCTCAAAGTGCAAATCACGGGTAAGTTACAGACTGGACATGCGCAGTACAACAAATTCTCAAGCGGTCACGGATTTGCTTTGCGAACAAACCTATTGAAGTCGACGGCGATGAACAGAAACGACATTCAGTAACTTTTGAATGATTCGTTCGTTTAGCTTATACAAACACCAATTTATATATTAGTTATGGATTCTCTATATGAAACACCTCATTTATAAATTTTATATAAGTTAATCTTGCGTCCATAATCTGAAGCTTTTTATAGCTGCGTAGGCTATGTTTTGATGTTGACTTGTATGAATATTCCATGAAGGAAATTGTAGTTTTCATTCATTGCAGTAATCTTCAACCAACACATAACTTATTGTTTGCATGTGCTAAACGGATGAAAGTCCCAAAATTTGCTTTAAAGTTTCACTTTTTTTCTTCTTCTTCGTCTGCAAAACCGCCACTAAGCGGATAGTCTCATAAAACAAAATTCTCAATAAAAAAAATTCTCCCGATTAATTCATTCACTTGTATTAAGACTGCTGTGAAAGTTTCTCTAAAGACGAACAAGCCTGTACATACATTACAGCGTACATATTTACATATTTACATACATATTTCAAATAAAAAAGAATTTCCTAAATAATATTATCACCTCACAAGTGACCCAGTGTGAATGATCCCATTTAAACCAATGCTTCTTCGCAGGTGGTCGGTCACCGGTGACCGTCACAAGTGACCCAGTGTGAAAAGATCCTTAACCTATAACCGTATTTGTTTAGTGAAGAGGCCGAAAAAGTATGTGTCACAGTTGTATCGTTAAGAAATTAGACATAAAAATATTTGCTATACGTTATGCTATACACTGGCTAATGATTGACCTAATGCCCTGCGAAATTCGTGTATTTCCTTCGGAAAGAGACCATGTAATTAGTAACTGCCTTCTGTTTGTACTTTATCAGTTAGGCTACCAAGAAATAATAATTATGTAGTTAAAATGTAATTACTTCTTTAGACACCACATCCCTCTACTCTAATTCAGTATTTTTAAGTACATTGTGTGTTGTATTCGATGTCAAACTGTAAGTTACGAATGATTTAATATATTTTCAGCAGCTATAATAGCTTCTACCATATTCTGAATTCAGGCAACCATCTCCTACAAAGAGCTGTAAGTAAACATAGGCCACCGTAAATGTATAAAAGTGAAGTACATAGCTACATATAGCTACATATACACTATGTACATTCACTATGTATATTATTTAGTGTAGTTCCAAATTTATTTTTGCCCTGACCAGAATTTATATTCCCTCAATGTCTTAGAGTTCGTTTTACTTTGCTTGACGAATTATTTTTAATTTATTTCCTATTATCCATCCTGCATTCTATATGAACATGTCTGTTGATTATGCTATGTTTGATCGTACGTGTTTCTCTTTTCATTTTTGTTATTAAACTAGCAATCGTCCATCATTTGCTTAAATTTTCGTTCTTATTATTCTTTAATCAGTTAGCTTTGTATTTATTTTTTACTTATCTTCTTTCCATTTCCTTTTAAACTGTAACATCTCTCCGCTGTGAAGAACTACAGCTATTTAGAAATTGACCAGTTGGAAAGTTTAACCGTAAGGAATGAAATTGCCTCAGACGTAATCACGTGAAGCAGATGTTAACAGCGATAATTATTGCTGTTACAGCTGCTCTGCGTCTTTTGTCAGAGCCACACTGTTCTACCACGTGCCTTAATTACTGGACAAATGCATCATTTTTAGGTTTATTAGATAAGCTTATACGAACGTCATCCAATTTACCTTCCTTCGTATTTTCTTGACACTTCTCCCGTTCTCTCGCCCTAAATATAAATCTCAATAGATCAATTTCTCTAAATTTCACTCTAAATCCATAATTTGATCGCTGAATCTCTTAACAAATTTTTCAACTCTCTCTTTCTAAATCTCTGCAGCCCTATTGTAAATGGAGATACTATTGATCAACTATTGTCTGTTACTCGAGAGTTTAGCTAAGCATTTTAACTTCAATCTTCAGGGAATAAAATCATTACCATGTCCAATGTACTCCTATAAACTGATTGTGTTGGTTATCCGGGTCGGGCTGCGTCAGGTTGTTAAAAACTAACGTTTTGGTCATCCTGTCATGTCCAAAATTGAAGAAGCACATTCATATATGTATAAAACACAGAAGAACGTAAATTTAATGTATTTAATTAGAATCTATCGGTATCTTATAAACGACATTGAAATAAACAAGGTAACATAGTTTCTAAGTACACGAATATATCTGTTTCTGCATGTTTTTCATTAGTGTGAACTACACCTTCCTTCAGCTAATATATCGATACATCCATTAGTTTATCTGTCTGCTTGTAGTTCGTTTCTGTACTTAACGGTGCCACTATAATAAACAAGAATGAAAAAGTTAGTAATTTTTGCTTATGTTGATTACAAATTAGAATTGCCTGTAATAACTGGAATGAAAAGTACTATTTGGTCTTAAACTAACCTTTAGGCCAGGAGCATGCCCGCTTTTATAATTGTTGTTCCTGCAGAGATAATTTTTAAAGTCAGAACCGAGGAAATGCCCCCTCTTATATTATTGTCCCCTATATAATGAAATAGTTTGAGCATCTCCTTAATTATTTCATGTCTAATTTAGATTAGTAATATAAGCGATGCTATATTTTGACTCATATTTTATCACTAGGAACATTTCCGTACAAGGTAGTAATGTTAAAATGTATTGCAATTTACAACCTTATACTCTGTACAAAGTATTACCTTACATAAATATGATGTTAAAATATCTTACCATATTTGTTACATTACATTATTATAAATTGTATATAGTTAATGGTTTAAAAATCGTGTACTTAAGATACTGACATAGTGGGAGGAAAGTATTAGAGTATATTTAAGGGAAATTAGATTTGCGAGGAATGATTGTATGAAGTTAACACAGAATATGGTTGAATGGCGAGCTCATATAAGCCCGGGAATGAACCTTCGGGTTCCATAAAATAGACATTCCTTTAGCTTGCTTTGGAATTCGCTATTTCCATTGAGTAAGTAAGGAATTACTTAAGATACAAAGTCAGTATTTATAATAAAATAAAGTTAAACCGCCATAGAAACATAAAAGTACAACGAAAGACTTTTGCAGAATAAAGGAAATGCTGGTCCTTCGTCTTTGTATGCCTATCTACTTCTGGGTATCCATTTCGGAAAATGTTATGCCATCTTCAGCCGTTGAAACTCTCGCAAAGTTGCACTTAAAATGTTTAGTGACAAGGACCAGCATTTCTTTTAGTCTGCAAGAATTTTGTATTGTAATATTATGTTTTATTGACGATTTAACCTTATTTTATTATATTGACATTGTATCTTATGTGCACAATTTTTTAACTATTGACTATAATACAAAATAAAATATTGTAATGTAACGTATAATGTAAGATATTTTAATATTTAATTTGTAAAAGTTAAAATTTTGTAGAGGCTATAAGGCGGTAAATTGAAATACACTTTACCTGTGAGTTCCTGTGTTTGTATATTATATATTAAATCGCCCTGTGTTCCATGCGTTATTAGGTCAATTAGGTAATTACAAGCTAGAAAAAGAAGTGATTAACATTTATTTAGTAACCCATGTATTATATGGACACACTGTGTGGTTATAAATATGCACATTTCACGGATAAGCGAGCATATCCCATACGCTATTCTGTAAACTGAAATTGCCTGAGTATGCTAGGAATAAACAGTACGTGCGTGTGTGTAGGTGTAATTAAGCCCACAAGACCATCGCATGAGAGAGGGCGCATTAATATATAATATACATACACAGGTATTCATGCAGTCGCAAAATACGATCCCTGTCCTCTCTATAAGTCAACGAACTGTATATTTCGTTGCTGGTGTTGGCTGTTTTCCACAGCCCATAAAGAGCAGAAGTTATTCCAGTCGTACAGGTTGTAATTCCTTAACAGAAACAGAACATTTTGGCCAACTGGCTTTGCTTCTCATGGATGCATAAAGGCAGATAGGCAGTTTGGAACTAGTCTCCTTAGTACACGTAGGGGGAAAAAAAGCGGACCGACTAAAATATCTAAGTTGCTGATACGAGCCACTGCGCATGCCTAGCGACATTCACAGGAGAGTGTCGAATGTTGACTTAGCCCATTTCGAAACCCATTAGAAATTAGCTAGTAACATTCACGGGAATAATCCGTTAATTAAGTAGATAAATATTGCTGCAATCGAAAAGTAGTGGGAAATGTAATGTGCATTAAGGAAACACGGGAATTGAACCTGCGACCTTTCGACCTATACAATATATTCATGTTCTGCAGATTGTTTCTGTTGACATTACAGTGAGAACATTTTAGGAGAAAAAGTGAACATAATATCTACGACTTGTAGCTTCTGATACTCGCCAATAAACAATGGAAATCTGGCTCACAAAATCATTTTTGGCATATGCTATTAACCTTGTCTCACTAATCAAATAAATAATTTTAAATAGATATTATATTTATTTTAATGTTATCTCCGGTCACCTTTTATATGCAAAGTTATACGCGTATTATTTACTAGATACCGTACGTATAATTTTTACTAGTGTCAACTCATTTCCACACAAAAAAATCCCAACACTCTTTTATGCCTTAAAAAAAAGATGTATTTTATGTAATAAGTAAATCATATTCTCTCTCATGGTAATAAATGTTTCATGCTGAAAATGTAATTGACTTGTTCCAGATACTGGAACGAGTAGGCCTACCCTAAAGCAATACGTCATTCTTTTCCTCTGTTCACTTGCTCGCTTTTTCGTATTGATCAAATCTGTGTTCTTCTCTCTCTCTCTCCTCTCTGTCCTTCTTCTTTCTTACTCTTCATTTCTTTCGGTCTCGAAGTGAAATATAAGATCTGTACTAATTCATTCTTGGTGACCAGGGCGATCGTTGAGGTAGATGAAGACTGTTTACCCTGTCATTATTTAGTTCAGTGTTACTGTCATTAAATTTAATTGCTAAACACTATACAACTTCCTATGTAAAGTATTTTTATGAGCGTACATTAATTTCACTTTATGTTTGAAAATTGCGTCTGGATTTCTCAGATATAATACTGCAAAAGTGGCCTAACTCTTGGTTTCTGAACTAGCTTCTTTCTTTAAGTAAACTTGTTTCAGTATCTTTCTACTTGAAAATGAAACTCAAGGTCTGTAATATTGTTTCTGTAGATACTTTAGGATATGCTCTATTTATTCATAGCATGATTGTCGAATTTAGATCGATTGTGACTGTTATATTACTTTTCATTGTACCGAATTTTCTTTCTTTATTTCTTTCTTTACCTTAGTTTTTACATCTCTCTTTTAGGGACATTTAAGCGACCCTTAAGCTCGGGCCTTACTTGGCCGCGACCCGTAGGGAGAGGGATTATCTTTGGATCACATACGCACTTTTTTGACCAGACAAGAACATGGAGGGCCTCCCCGGATGAGTGATCGGCACAATGCCGGGGCCACCTCCGAGACAACACGAACACATATTATCTGAAAATTTGGTAGAGCACTTCTGGCACAGCAAAACCCACCAGTGATGAATCTGGAACTATATTTGGTACCAGGACAACATTATCTACATATCTCGGTTTGTTTAGGATGCCATTCTTCCTATAGTGTGCGGAGGTCACTGGCTCATCTGCTAAGAAGTAGAAAGCCAAATAAAAAGTAATGTGTACGTCGCGTACGTAGAATTTAAAATCGTATGTAGTGAATGGAACAAATTTTTCTCGTAACGCCTACATTAAAGGGTAAGCGAATATTCCACAGGAAAGAGTTGAAATATTCATGTGCCCCCTTCTTCCGATTTAACATTTCCATATCCTTTTTATCACTAGGCCACCGTATAATTACAATTCACTACCCAGCAATATTAAAGATTATTATGGTCGTCATTACCTTGAAACTGTTGAATCGATTTTAAATGATTTGTAATTAGTATTGTAAAAATTCTGTCAGCTTAAATTTGTATATTACTAGGATGTGCCCGTGGCTTCGCCACGATAATTCTTTTAAAAATTAAAAATTAAGAGTATAATAATTATTAAAGCATTATATTTATTAACACTTGCACGCGAATCATTTACTAAGCCATTAATAATTAATGAAACAGCTAAAATTTCTGCTTTAGAGTACATTCCACGACATGAAAGCGCCCCCTGGGAAAACTATATCAGAATCGATTATGCAGTTCCAAAGAACCTGTGAACACATAATACTTTTTGTTTCTCAGCTGTTTATTGACATGAATATGATTTGAATTTTATTTGATCAATTCAGTGTAATTTTCAGGAATTATATAATGTTTCAAGGGAAGGAATGGTTTGTTTGGATTATTATTATCAGCGATATTTCAAGAGATAAAACCATCAATATTTTACAGCTGTTGCCCCCGGCTTCGCCCGCCATTATTATTTGACTCCAGGATTTTTAAGAAAATTACACTGGTAGATTATTAAAAATGTTTGTGGTTCAGAGCTATGAAAATTGTAAGTAAAAATAAAATTTGAATATTTGTTCATTGTGTTCATTTCACTTAGGCCTTATATAATAAAGAAACGGTTTTCCTTCCTAATTCTGTAGTCGTCATGAAAGTTTAGACTGCGAGAGACGAACATCGCCGAGTATACCCGATGTCTCACGAAGCGGGCGAGCAAGCACGCTATTTAGGGCCGTTGAATTGTATAAGAGTAGATAGATGTACGCTAAACTATTCTGTGCAATATCCCTGTCCCACGCTTTTGATCATAAAGATCAACAAGCAAATAAATCATATTAAAAAATGCAATTCTTATAAAGAGTGGATGTGGTGTTGGGTTACTTTATGTATATGCTGGATCTTTATTTAATTTAGTTGACGATGTTTTGGGAGGGATACAAAATTAAAAGGTAGGCTACTAATCTAAATTCTTAAGATACATATTATTTCTTTAAAATGTTTTGTTAACATGTATTTTATATTTCTTGGACAACTCACAATTAATAAGATTATTCTTCAACAAACTTGAAGTTGAAGTTGTAAAACATTTCTTGTATATATATTTAAAATTTACAATTTCTTATCTCTCGAGAATATTAAATTAAGCTTTTTATTTATATTTTCTTATTAATCTGATTTATTTTAGTTATTTTATTTAACACTTTTTGCGTAGAGACTGAATTTTATGTGTATGAGTTAACCTTTTAGTCACCTTATTTCGACTGAAGAGATAATGTTCGACCGCCCGCTTCGCGTTTTACTGACTCATGTGAGGATAGTCCCTTTACAACTTAATCGGCCATAAAAAGAAAACCTCGCCCCGTTACCATGGAGACTCTTGACTCTTCTTCCTACCTGCCGGCGATAGCTTTTTGTTTTCTTGCTTTAAAACAAACACTCCAATTTCTTTTTTGCCATCCTTGAAGAAAGCATTGTTTACAACGTTTCGATGATTACTGTTTAAATAAGTTCGTTTTTTTACAAAGTTTGCTAACATTGGTAGTATATTTTGTAAAGAGAATGACTTATGTTGAAAGGGGTTTAAATTTCTCTTCGTTGTTTGTTTCCGGTAAGGAATCGGTAGCGGAAACAATACCGGAATCACAAAAACGTATTTATATTTCCGGTTGAGTTACGGGTTTCAAATTGCATTTAGTTGCAGAAGTTGCTGTGAATTAAACATAATGGTTATACTGTTCCAGGTTAATTTATAAGCAGAAACAAACTGAAAACTTTCGCTTCAGTTAATTTCTCTCGTTATAACGATTAATTTGTAAGAAATAAGAAAAGTTTAGAGAGAGGAGTTATTTCACCATTAAGCAAACTGCGAACGTTACGTGAAAGATGATATTCTTGTATTTAATGACTAAATTATTGCACTAGAACGCAAGGAGTCGAAAAAATAAGAGTAGGCCTATATAGTCTAATCGTGATTCATTAAGTTGGTGAATAATAATAAGTTGGTGAATAATACTTATTCTTCAGATTTATCCATATATAGGTCCTAAAAGATTGACTCATTTTCATACCAGGCACGTTCTTACATTTCGAGTTGTTTATATTTTCATGGTAGCTTGGTAGACAATAATTGTATTAGGGCAGGGATTCCAAGTTATTTGACCACGAAGGCCACATACCTAGTTTTGAGTCCCATTGGGACGACGGACAATACATTTTATTCCTAGTATGATAGTAAATATGAAATAAATGTATTAAGCAATTTATATAGAACACGACATACGTTATCAAACTATTATATGCCTACTTAGGCTAAGAGTGATGCATGATTGCTTGCTAGTTAGTTGGTTGGTTTGTTTGTTATAATAAATTAACCGTCGCCTGAGTGGCAGAATATTGTTCTTTTACCTGCGTGTAAATTTAAGTACTTGGGGCTCTCGCCATTATTGCCATTTCAGTGTCAGGATAGATCTGCAGACTTGGAAACAGAAATGTAGTGCGGCACCGATTGTTTCCATCAGGCCAACAGCTTCCCCCCCCCCCCCGAATTTGTACTTTTGTTAAACTGTGGATCTAATTTTACCTGCTGAATGATATAGAGTGTCACAAATGTTGGTTGTATGTCGTCTCTTCATTTTGCCTAAGCCTTCTCATATTAAAGTTTAATTTTTCTCACACAGCACCCGTAGTTATTCCAAATACCAAATTAGTTTTTTTCTATATCTTACACTTTTTTGTGTTAAAAGAAATTTTCTCCTGTTGCTGTTTGTGAATTTGAAATATGCGCTTCATATTAATTTTGTAGACAGTTTAATGGAAGTATTAAATTCAATTAAAGTTCTGTATTGGGATATCGTGTGCTTCTTTATTTAAACAGTGTTCGACAGTTCACTTTTTTTTTCATTGGATTTAATACAAATCTATTTCGTGAGATTCGCCCAAAAACCTGTCAGTAAAGTTGCCTGTTGTCAGCGTTGAGTAAGTTAAGCAGATTAGGCCTACTGTAAAAGATGTTACAGTACATTTTTATTACATTATTTTGGTAAGTATGCACGAATTAATCCTTTAATCCTTTCCTTCCGTTATTTATGCACATAAAACTAAGAAATGTAAAGTAAAGTGATTCTTTCAGAGGCCGTGGTGGCCCTAAAGGTTCCAGGAAGCTGAGGCTTCCAGCTTTTAGATATTCGGTATGTGAAGATGGCTAAGGTTGTCTGCTTTACGCATCGGCCACCTTTACCCCCCGTATTGTTTCTGGTAGGCCAATTTATTTCTATTACAGTAAAGAAAAAATAAACTAAATTAAGTAACGTGTTCCCTATACAAGTTAAAATATTAGTACGATTCCCGGAGATTGAGGATACCTTCGGCGTATGAAAACAGTAAGATTATGCACCACCCGCCTTTACCCACAGAATTACTTTCAATTTCTGTTAGGCTCGGAGACATGGTTCCATGAGAAGGATGAAGCTAATTGAATAATATAAAATATCTCATCGGGGATCAAACCTGCGACATCTAGGTTCGTAACACAATGTCTCAACTACCTTACATCGTACCTCTCTGTATCGGTACACCTACAGGCCTATATAAATTATAATGTGCTACTGTACTTGAGTTAGTTAACCAGACGAATCAGCTGCTCATTAATATTAAATGGATTATGCACTAGAACATATATTTTGTTCAGAAAAATTGTTTTAACTATACCCTCGAAGTCTAATGGTGTGGCACTTGATATTATTTTACTACTAAGCAGTTACTGAGATTCTTTACTTTTGAGATATTTTCGTCTGTATTAAACTTAATGTCCTGCTGATTACCGCTAAATGTCAAATGATAACCGTTACACTTAATGCCGGTGTCTTATTTTAGAAACCACCACATCGCATGTGTAGCCACCTTAGAAGTGGTTAAGATAGCAGTGGTTAAAATTAAGCATATGCGTATAAGCGAAGACTTCTGAGTGAGGAAAGGGAATAAACGGACTGTTAAAACAACGCTATGACGCATTTAGAGGCAATTCTTTGGATATTTATAGCGTTACGCTGGCGAAAGATAACCCCCACTGCAACCAAACTCAATTTCGCGCAGATATACTTTGCACATTGTAGCTGTTAAAAGCCATTAAAAACAACGTTAATGCTGTCAGCTATTTCTCGGTTGCTAGGGGAGAAACAAACGCTATCGCCCCGACCTCCCAAGAGACGAATATGTGACAGATGAATCACTACAAGCCTTTGCAGTTAATGTGACGTCAGTCATTCATTATAAGCGGCTTAAAATGCATGGGCACGGGTTCGAATCCCAGCGCATGAGTCATGTGAATGTCAATCACAGAGATACCCCCCGCCTCTTTGTCGTTTGCAGGTTTATTACCTTCATTTGCATACTATACTGTAACTACAGTAAAATTTTAATGTACTGTGATAGGCACTTTGGTAGGAACAGAGAGATTCTCTGCAGAGGTTGAGCTCACAAACAGATTTTGTATTTACTATTGCACGAAGAGTATCGCGACGGATTATATGGGTATTAAAATGTATATTTAGTTTGGGAAATCAAGTACGAATTTTAAGGTCTTCACGACTTATCACAATTCTCTTTTATTTTTCTTTCTTTATTCCTCGTCGTATGAAGACTGATTATGAACACTTCAGGTCCTTAATTCCAATAAGATTAATTCCACCGCGGATATAGATAAAATACCTATTTATACTTATTTTCAAATTAATTATCTAAAAAATTACTTGAAAAGCACTTATACACCCATCCTTCAGTCCATAGTCTTCATAAAGTTCTACAAAAAGTGTTTGCCTAGTGCATGAACAAAATTCAAGAAGGTATTAAGCGGAGGTTTCTCCATCAGTCACAGTTCTCATGTTATTGTCACAAGAATTAAACATAAAACGATGGAGCGTAAAGAAAGAAGTTAGAAGAGGCGTTGGATAGGAATAATTCCATGCCGCAGTCTCTACTGTTTGCCAGGGAGAAGAGGCTTAAATTGAGAATTGACAGTAGAACATCAACTCAAGGCAGTGAAAACTCGGAATAATTGAGTAGTAAAAGCAACGCTTTCACATTTACATATAACGACTTTAGTAAAGACACTGGAAAGTAAAAATAGAGTACAGTACAGTACTTTTTAAACTCGGATTAAACAGAACGCTTAATTTAAACTGCAGTATAATGACAATGTATTGTATAATCGGCAAGGTCTGTTTAGGCTCTTTCTTAAAATGCTTGTATGCGTAAAACTAAAAAGAACAGTACTTAGCAGATAATAATAGCAAAATTGTTTTTTTTAAATTACCGATAGGCTATTATTATCTAATTGGCTTTTATTACTTAATGAGTTGTTACATATTTACCCGTTTTCTCAATAAAATAATTTTTGTGTTACATTCTGGTATATAAAATGTGTAAGCTTTCTATATGCAATTTTAAAATCTTCAGGAAAATTTTATTGCTACTGTTCACATATATTTATGAATTTCAACTCGTGTACTATTTTTGTCAAATTTAATTACGTCACCAGAAGTTCCCTGAGAAATATTTAATATACCCGAGCTAAAGGGCTTTATGTCACAAATTGGGAAGTTTACAGGAGAATTAAAATAAAATTATCTTATGTTTGTTTCCCTTGAGCAGTTTTTAAAGTTTTCCAAATTTGTTTTATATAACAGTTCAACCATTTTTCTTCTTAACCAGTGTAGACCCTACCTGTCCCTGTCGAAGGACCCTGTCCCTGATAGATGAGTGGAGAGACCCTGGGTCAATATTAGATGGGGCATGTAGAGACGCCCTGGTGAAATAGGAACTCTATAGAAGGGTCACCCTAGGATATGATGGCGATGCATAGGAACAGTACACAATGCCCGGTCCTGAACCCTGGAAGAGAATTTCCCACTGCTGAAAATCTGGCCGACAATACAAATATTTTACGCTTTTTACTATGTATTTTGTCATGTTTGGATTTTCATTTATTTTGAAAATATGAATTTTAATGTTTTTTTCCGTAGTACACACGTAGTGCCTTTCCCATTGGCTAACTTGCCAACTTATTAGTTACTGTATTACAATGCATATGAGATTTTTTTGCTTCTTTGAAAAATGCATGAGAAATACATTTCAATATATATAAATATATATACAGATACCTCCGATTTGATAATATGTAAAGGTAGCCATTTAACTTCGGTATGACGATTTTGATTATTTATTAAATGCTAGAATGGTAGGCCTACTTTCCCCAAGATTGCTGGTGTTCGGGAAAAATTTCTGTCTGCCCGTGTGCCTGTCTGCAGCCGCAATAACTCGAATACATTTAATCAGAATTTTATGAATGTACACTTTTACACAGTACATAGGACGAACGCTACTGATTTCGGACCAAATGGATTGACTGATACCGAAGTAACGTCGGTTTAAATAGCAAATCATCATTATATTATAAAGCCGCGTGGTTAACTCATTCACTGATATAGTTGTTTGCCCACGTTGAAAGGAGTCAGAAACTTGAAATTTAGCATACTTATAGCTTTTAGCTTATAACCGTCGTTAACCATCCAAATCGTTTAAATTTTTATTTTTTTACTTTTTGAAAGGTTTTTACTGCGTATTTGTCCGTCTCCAGATGTTTTTGCAAAAATAAAGGAATATTGTTGACGTGAAGAATTAGTTGTAAATTCTCTCTTATATTCTAGTTATTCCACTTTTTCACAGGCCCAAGCTTAAAGTCCCTGCCCAGGATTTTTACATCCTGAAAAATCGATCGACCGCGGCAGGGTTTGAATGACCGGTATACAGAAACAATATCTATTATCTTAAATGTCCACAATGGACTGGAATTATCAGTTAATTGGAATAAACGGATAATAAGTAACTTTTTCAGCACTCGCCATATTTGCACTCGTTTAAGGTGGAAAGTAAAGTAGTTGGTAACGTAACTAGTTTGTATAATAGAATTTTCTTTATTCGTTTCCATAAAATTGATATCAGTTTTAGTTGAATGCTAGGGCAGGCTCAAATTGCGTTACATTTCGGCTCAGGAATTTAATTTTCCCTGAAAATTGCTTAGACTTATGTAATTACGAATCCTTTGCCAAGACATCCGCAGTCGGTCTCTGTAGCGTAAATTGTATAAACTGCATTTACAGGAGTCACAACTCTCGAAACTGGGGGAAGGTACCGCTGTAGGAGAACATACCCTTAATTTCTCCTCGCAGACCTGTAACGTGATAGATTGTATTACAGGGGTAACTTGCTCACTACTACATGTGAATTTGTCAGTGACTTAGGAAATATTTATTTCCTCCAAGCCTAGTTATTAATATAATAAAGTAGGAGTAGTAATAACATTTATATAAGCAACATATTTCCCTTGCTTCTTAATGCACTTGATCTATCGTTGCACAAACTCTGATGCCATTAGTAAAAAATAAGTTTTTTTTTCGGCTGTGTATCAAGCCACGTATGCACCGCTTCCTTCAGTTCTTGGTCTGCTGTCAATCGATGGCCCCTTAAGGCATCTTTAAGTGGGCCAAAAAGATGGAAAGATGGCGATACCGGGACTGTATGCAGGATGCTCTGACACCTCAAAACCCAGTTTCGCAATAGTTTGAGTAGGCCTACTTGTCCGATCATTTTTGCATTTTTCAATCCATTCGTACATGCTTCGGCATGGTGAAACATTTTCCCCATATTGTGCTCAAAGTCTTCGATGGATTTCGGCTCCTGGTGCACCTTCAAACGACAAAAAACGAATCATTGCACGCTGTTCTTCTTTGTGCAAAGGCTGAGCATTTGGGCAATGCAGCCATGTTTAATGTGCAACAGCGCAACACTCAATGGAGTCATAACGTGCGTGAGAACAATGCAGTATATCCAACCTACAAAAGATTTAACAAAATGTGCGAATACGTATTGGCTTACCCTCGTACATTGTCTTGCTGGAAGTGCCTTAATTTATAGATTCCAATTTTCTATCTATACAGCTGTATTGATATTCCTCTGTTTTGTTTTTCCAATTTCATTTTGCCTACATATAAAAAGTTCCCAGTTTCTTTTAATGTTTTTATGTTTTCCGTCCTTTTTAACTTCTCGTGTGCTACTATTATTTTCATATACAACTTTATTTCCTCATTCATAAAATTGTCTTAATTAATGCATTTTGAAGTACACCCTTACATTACGTAAAACTTATTACATTATATTTTACATAGTTTTCGTAAATAGTCAGTAGTAAAAATTAAGATTAATATACAGTGACAATAACTTAATACATAATTTCTACTGCTCAATATATACGAATCCTGCGTCTGATATAACGTATAAGTTTTATGTAATGTAAAGGTGTACTATGAATTTTATTAATTGATACAGTTTATTTATGAGGGTATAAAGTTTATGCTTATTGTGAAAACAATTGTAGTAATAACCCTCCATGCCATTAAATGCATTAATGATTCTCATATGCTACTTATACTAATAGGCATTTTTTATTCGAAAATTTGTATCTAATTGTTTGAGTTTCCGAACATTTTAAAGTTATCAGAATGTAAAGTGAGAAAGTTGTTTCCCATGCAAATGTAGAGAAAGTTATCTGAGTGAAACACGTCAGTTTCTTTTTGTTATGCTAGTTTCGTGAATATTAACGTAATGCTTGAATTTGCACAGTATCCTCAAACCGCCAATTTGAGCTTAGGAGATGGCTTCGGAAATTTTCCCAACTCTCATTTAGGCACACTGTTTAAAGGTCAATAGTTATTATACGAAAGTAGGCACTTAGGAAACACAACAGAGCAGCGGTTAATATGAAAATGGTCGTCAAGACCTGATTGAGTTACCATGGACACTTAAGGACCCTGGTTATAACAACAAGATGGTGGGTCTAATTTGTACTCACTGTGCCGCAGTATAGGGGTGGCGGTGGAGAGGAGAGGGGGTGGGAGATAACGTTATTATTACATAATGTTGTAGCTCCTTCATTAGCGTTCCTAGCGGCAGACACACAAACTAACAACAAAGAAGTTATTAGCTATCTTGCTTCAGGACGCAATTTCTATTGTCTTTTGTAAATACTTAGCTGGAATGTAGATTCTATTGTGTGCTAAGATTGCTGAGAGAGTTGTTTGACCTGGTTTTAAGGCATGGAAATAATAATAATTAGAGTTTAATCTGTGCTTCCTAGATAGTTGGCGCACTGGTATTTCTGGGAGTTAATAATAATTGCCGTCCTACTTCATTTTAATGGAATCACGCTTATTTCAGAGCAATAAAATATTTCCTAAATTACTAGTAGGCCTACATATCTCCAGTTACACCATAGGTTATATAGCATGAAGAAAATTTGCCAGTAAACTTTTTTGCAGTGCTGAAAGAAAAGTAGTGTTTCCATTCTAAAAACAAGTATTTTTTTTGGGGGGGGGGGGGGAGATTTGTAAACTTTAAGGATGAACCAAAAGTAAATCTTTTTGTCCAACGTTTATGAAATTTACATGTTCTTTTGAGATTAAAAGTGACCTTTAGTGTTAATCTTCTATCCGAGTGACCTTAAGAAGTCCACGAGAAGACAAGCCTTTGTCTGTAATTTAACCAGAGATTAATGTATTATCCTCATGAGAAATTCGAAGGACCTCTTCGTAAACAGTCTGACTTTTTTTCTTAAGGTGTTAGCAATGATATCTCTAGCACTATCCTTAAATGACTGCCCAGTTGCATGTTTAGCATCTTCATTTAAGCATTTATCCGTTCATGTGTGTCTAGTCTATATTATTATGTATCCTGCACAAAGCCTTATCTGGTATGAAATTCATATTTGTTTTCTTCCTTGGTATATTGAGCAAATTAGATTTCTTCCAATTTCTTTTTTGTTCGACCATATGCTTATTACGTGTGACGTAACGGTATAATAATGATCAGGGCCGTATTTGACGACCAAAATTACTTTAAAAATGAGCTCTAAAATAATTAAAGCACAATAAATGGCCCAATTTTTTTTTAATGACCCAAAAACTTGTATGAAAATACTAGTTTATTTATCAGATTTGTGTCTATTCTACATTATTATATGTTGTTGATCATATTATAGAATTATTAATTAGGAGGCCTATATATCTCTATGGTTAAATGCAAACAGCAAACTCAGTGTTTTATGTAACATCCAAATTAAAATTCTAACAAGTTTTATTTATTTATGCTTGTTTAGGGTTTCGATAATATTCAATGTAAGTCAATTCCGAAAAAAATTATATGTAAATGCAAGAAACAACACAACACAACACGACAAAATAATAACGTTATATTTTTAAACAAATACCTTAAAATATGAAATATGAAAAAAAAAAAAGATCATAAACTGGCCAAAAAAGACCAAATAATGACATTGAATTCTGAAAATGACATAACAATTAGTACTGGGGAAAATTACCAAATAGACCCTAAAAATTACGATCTGCGTGTCATGATCAGAATGCACTAGTGGGCAACGTCCATGATGTACCAGGTAGAAGGTGACATGTCATCAAAATCCCGGCCCTGATAGTGACACTCATTTCGACATTGTTTTTCATTTCGACATTGGTGTGGTATCCATTATTATCGAATACTGAACGTTCTTTACCTTGAGAAGCAACTGAAATCTACATAATAAAAAGTCTGTGTTTAAAATAAAATAAATTATGTTCGTGTTAATTTTAAAATCATACTAAAAATAACATCAGTATTTTAACGTGCGCAAGTATTTTAAAGTATGTCATTAAGATACCGGTACCGTTATGTCGCAAGTAATTAGGCCTATGTGTATTGTAGTACGACCTAACAAAAATTATTCTTATATGAATACTACTAGACACATTTTATTTCCAGTGCTGTTCCATTTTGAAAAGAGCAAGTTCATAAATATTGAATTATAGGTATTTCCAGTTGCGTGAATTTTAAACATAAGATCCTGTTATGGTATCTGTTAAATACGTTTATAATGGATGAAAATCTGTGCTGAGTTATGTTTGGTTTGCTCTTGTACAAGGTAGGCAGGGATTCCAAAGTTAAATGGTATGCTTACAGAAAGCAAAACATGTTGATGCTAATTGGTTGCTGCTAGGTGCTTAGGTTATGCATATATTTGCATGCTTTGTGCCTCACTTTCCATTCAAATCAATACAGATACATGAATATGAAAATTTGTTGTGTAACATGGTCGTGATTACATTGTATTAGCATGCTTAAAGGTATATGACGTAGCGGTAGTTCGAAAGCGGCCTATATATAAATAGTAAATATTGTCTGGGTGGAACCCTCAGAAGAAAATGTTTGCCTTATTTGACATAGATTACCTCTGTCTATAGGGAGAAAGCTCGATTTTTTCCTCGATAAATCCTTCCTTAGCATTACCGATTATTTTCCAAACATAATTTTACCATCCTTAGCACTTCTCTTGTAACTGATGACTAGGGTTCGGATGTTTATGACCCAAAAAAGTACAAAATATGACTGCAAATATGCCCTTAAAATTGATTAAATATGACCCAAAAAATTCTAAATAATGACCTCATAAAAGAACATATTTTATAAAAATAAATGCTCCAATTTAAAACATTTAATGGCAGTAAATTATTATATGACAGGAATTAAAGCAGATGACGTTTTAACAACTTTACAGGTGATTCACAGTTTTTACAGGTTGGTAAACCCTTCCCCTTGACCATTACCTAACAGCAACTATAACTCTTCAAATTAATAAATAACCTTTATTAGAGTGAAGGAAATATTACGTCATATGTATAGACAGAGCGTCACTCCTCAGCTGATAAGGCCGTCTTTAAAAACCCCATGTGGATAGCATGAACGACCGGACCAAACCTCGGTCGGCAAATATGCTCTAGTTAGAGGAAGTGCGTCTGAGCAGGTCATTTATACCTTCGGAGTGCTGTAAGATATTACTTGGACGTAAAAAGGCCGGTTGATTTTGCCCAGGATTACTAACTTATGCTTGGTGTTTTAAAATTCACGACACGAGGGAGACCAATGGTTTATAATTTCTTCCGGATGACTTCGTTTCTGGGAAATTGTTGTACTGAAAAATCCACTGATCACAGCAGGGTGTGATCTACTTCTGATCAAGAAGTGAACACCTTTGCACTTTCGAAGCCGACCAATTACTACATTTAATATGAGAACATTATAGGAGAAAAGGTCCTGGGTTCAAGTCCCAGTGCCGGAGGAATTTTTCTCCTATAATGTTCTCATGTAGTGTCCAACAGAGACAATAATCTGTGGCTCATGAATGCTTATATATCTACATTTAATATATTCGTGAATGAAGCACCAATAAATACTTTTTGACCTTAGCGGGATGAGACCACAAGGAAATAAGAATCCTATCCCTATCATCATATTGAACTACTTATTAAATCACGCAGACTAAATTAGCAAGTCATATGTAGCACAAACGGAAATTAGTATCCTCTTGTAAAAATCCTGTAGATAAACATGTAGCAAGACCTATTATGTTGGATGTCAATGTTAGGAAAACCGAATGCTTCGCATTTTGGGAGCGGAGGATCTAGGAACAGGAAAACATAGAAAATATTTCTTACCCAGGTGTTAAAAACTTCCATTGCCATTGAGTTAGAATAACTTAGTTAGCAATTGAATATTATTTATCCTATTAAAGTTATCATCGGAGTTTTCAGTTTGGCTTTTTCCGGACTCTTCCTACATTTTGCCAACTTTCGTTTTTTAATTCTGTTAAATAGAACTAGTAACTGAGAAAAATGTAAAGTGAAACATCAATTTCGAAATTAGTAACTTATTGTGTTCATGTATAAAATTGTGTATGAATTGTTCAAAATTATTATTTTTTTGCTTTATTTCTCTATTGGACTTGCAAGAGATCTATTTATTTCTACTATATAATAGTATAGTGTGTATAGAATACGAATTATATGACCGATACTATGAACGTAACAGATTCAGTTTCTTTGAGTCTATAGGCCTATACATATATATGAATTCCTCAGATGTGAATTTAACTGAATGCAATAACGAAAGGGGCAGTAGAAGGAACTAGATACGAAACGTGAAGACGGTGAAGTGGAAGAAAAGAAAATTTACTGTGCCATGCTCAAGGCTCCAGGAGACAAATCCCGATGGAAAGGAAACAATTTCGCTCACTAGATTGCTTCTTACAAACAAGTCATTTATTAGTCAGATCCCCGGATTGTTGTCTCTGTCACTACTAGAGTCTAGCACGCTCTTTGCATTACCTTCTATTCATGTGGCTCTTCTAGAAGACCACATACAGACTCTACATATAAAAGGTATAGAAAATTCTCTTGAATATGGTTTATAGTATAAATATTTACCTATATTAATTTATCTGACATTTACATTTCGATAATTTGTAAAAATAATATTTCATATCTAATCATGAAAACCAGGATGAAGATGGGGACTTACATATGGACTCTGTAAGAATAGTAATGGAATAAAAGTAGAATTATTTCTGTTTTTGTAATAAAGTGATATGATTTTTAAATTTTTCATTATAATACGTTCACAAGCAGCTGATCATTGGTCATTTTTAAGTAACCATGAATTTGGAAAATTATTTAAGGCTGTATTTCTTCGAAAAGAAAAGTTTTTCTATAAGTTTTCAAGGTATTACTAGAACGCTATTCAATACAATTGCAATAAAATGCACAGTGCCTCTTTAAGACGTCACAAATTCTTCTACCGGATACAGTTGAAATATGTTTATTACTATGCAAAGTATTCTTTTAAAAGTGTAGATACAGTTCTGCAGATTATGTGAAAAGTCAAAATATTTTTAAGTAGAAAAATAATAAGTACTTCTGGTAAATTCTAGGAAGCATATAAATTTGTATATAAGGCCATGGGAAACGTATATTTCAATTTTCATTCTAGCTATTGCAAAAATATTTGTTTTGTGTCGATTTAATTTCTTCGGTCATTTTGCGACACTGAGTAAATATATTCACATTACTTTGTAAATCTAAATGTTAAATTTGTTGTAGCCACATTGTTTTACCGAATCTACACTTCAGAAATGTGGAAAAAATTTAAATAAACCATACTGCTATTATTATTATTGTTATTTGTTATTGTATATATTATTGTATGTATTTTTTAAATCATGTTGCCCCTGCGCTCCGCTCTGTAGACTACAAGAAGTACACGTTCGTCAGAGAAATTGCCGGAAAGTCCGCACGCAGGTAGCAGGAGATTTATTTCTTTAAAAAAATTGAAAAAATCTGTTCTTTTGCATTCTAAATAAGTATTTACTGATTGTATAAATTAATTACATCAAACACGATATTAAAGCGACAATTAATTTAAGTAATGCCTATTAATTTTAATATTTTTTCCAATATTAGTTCTGATTTGAATACTAATTGAGGGAGGAATTTACTAACTCCGATGTAAGTTTTTAATACGAAATAATTCCACCGAAAGTGGAATAATTATAGGTACGCTTCTCTGAGTTAAGTAAGATCTATGTTCCTTTTCCATTTATCCGTAACATTTGAATACAGTAATCGGCTGTAAACACCAGACCTCAAAATGCTCGATTAGTGGTTTGCTAATTTTATTCACCACCGTCGGTTTTTATTCTTTTGCTGCGAACGTTAAATCGCAATGGATTTAACCATGTGAATGTTTCCAGAGCATTCAAATACATTTTAGTACAATACCGACATTTCTATGTAGACGTTCTAAAGCTCTGACTATTTTACGCGTTCATAGTTCGTTCTGAACATTCCATTCAAATCAGTAACAGAGTTATTTACAATGTAGTCAGATTTTTTGTTACGTTACACCCCTGGAGTCGTCGTTACATTGTATTTCTTTGAATTTGCTACAAAGCATATTATTTATGAAATTAGCTTATAAAATTTTACACAACAGTCGCATTTTAAAAGTATTAAGAATCTAGGCCTCCAGGGCAAATTTGAAGCTCTGAGAACACAGGAAACTTTGCGAGACTACAAGGCAGGAAACAATCTGTAGCCTGAGGCTCTGTATAAAGCCCTTGTCATCCCTGCAGAGATGATGTTGCATGTTCATATATTGTGTATAATAACTCCAACACACTTCAGCCTCAGACCACTCTCACTCGCTTCATTTAATTCGAGGCTCAGGTCATGAAGTGGACCCTTGTGGCAAATTAATACCCCCACTACCACCTTCTCTACTTCATCCAGCTCCTCTCCTATCTCATTCACTACTGTTGCGCTTTCCTTCCATTTCTCTTATAGGAAAGCTATTCATCCTTTTATAAGAGGGAGAGAGAGATAGGGGGAGAAAGAGAGAAGGATTGTAATTTGAAATTATAACTGCTTCTTTGTTAGTTAACGCTAATTTTATAATCTACGAGAAGTCTCACGAATGACATGTACGAGATTAATCTTCAGATCAAAAAATTTAAAACGATTGGGTTGACCTACATTTACATGTTAAGAACGGTCTGTTTCTAATGTATTTGTCCTTACAATTTGTCCCTGCATACTGTGCGATTCCTTAAATTCAGTTAAACGATTTAAGAAAAAGTTTTCCTTCGTATAAATTCATTTCATATAATAAAGCAACAAATTAGCAAATACATACAAAAATGTGTTGAGTGAAATCCAACCCACAGTAAAATACTACTGTTTTTACTGTTTACTGCCACTGTGACTCTAGAAGAAATAAATACGTTGTATGGTATTGGTCGGGTTAATATCTCCGTTCTCCAGTGGTTAGCGTTACTGATTAAAAATATTATAGAGATTTAGGTTCGATTCCCGGTACAGTCTTGCATAGTTATGAGAAAGATGTCGGGAAAGAGGTATAGTCGATTTCATCAGGATGTGCTGCGTGATATAGAAGTAGCGGCTTTGGTAAAAAGTCAATCTCTACCATGGGTGTTGACATGCTGATCAGATTCCTCGAAACCTATCATCTGGCAGTAAAATAGATGAAATAGCGATGAAGTGGTACAGCCAGTAGCCCCAAGGAAAATAGTTTTTATTTTAGAACCGACCAGGACTTAAGTCTTGGAGCAGCGTTATCTGTTAAAGATGGTAGTAATCAATACTAATGTAAGATTTTCTCAAAATTTAGACGTAACTGACAGTTTTATTATGTATATGCTTTGTTTCTTTAAGGGGCCTCATACACCAACCAGTGTCAAATTTTTCGAAACTTTTTTACTCTCATATTAAAGAACACTCCTTTCTGAACACAACCTATAAATTTTATATTTAAATTCGGTCATTTACTGGAGATATACAAGTTTAAATGCCAGTGTGTGCGTCAAGTGGGTGTGGCTTATATGTAAGTTGAAATGCGTGTTGAATTTTCAAAGCCATTTTCTCGTAACTTAATTCTTTAACACAAAAAACATAATATCTCTTAAAGTAATGGTCCAAATTGCATGAAATTTGGAGCAGAGTTTTTTTGTGTGTTCTAGAGGATAAACCTAAATAATCTGATGTATTTGCAACACAAGATTATTTAACTTGTGAACATGTGAAAAAATTAGTAATAATTTGATATTGAAATTTTAAAATCCCTGAAAATTGCATCAGGCATACCACAGTATATATCCTCTAGATTATACTGTCAGCTGTGAAAAAAAAAAAATTGCACCAATCAGGTTGGCCCTTTGCAAGAAATCATGTTTCTTAGGCCTTATCAAAAATTAAAAATTTTAATTTTCTAATATCAACCTTCATATCTGTGACATTATAATAATTTTTGTGCACATTTAAAGCCCCAATTGTATACTTCTAATGTCCAAAATTTCATTTTGTTATTGGAAATAGTTTTGAAGTTTTACTGCAATGCCTTCTCGGGCATGGTCTCTTGGTGTATGAGCCCCCTTAAGCTAGAAAATCTATAAATTGTGCATGAAATAGTTCATCATATTTCTTACGTTATTACGGACAGAAAAAACATGCGACTGCTTTTCTTGCATGTTATTGTATATTATATATATTTATTCCTTAATTCCGATTTCGTTAGTTTAAACTTTTAAAAATTGTTCACTAGAAATTAAATGTAAATTTAGTTCGTTCGTGGAGATGTTAAATCACCTTAGCAGTTGTTTAGATTAACTTTCCAATGTCTTTTATACACATTAAAGACCTGAGCAGTGTTGAATCCCGAAGTCTAATTCTTGCGATGAAGAAGGCACGAAGGCCTCGTAAATCTCGAATCTACATTTTACGATCTTCCAGGATTAGGTAAACAGAACAGTGACCTCTTTCCTACAGAGCTGGTGACGCGAATTTGTGAGAAATTTAGGCTAATGACTGCCATTTGCGGAAGGCGGATGGAAAGATAAAATGTAGACTTCTTTAAAATAAAATACCCAAAGAATTTTACATTCTTTATAGGGAAACCCCGGTCTACTTTCATGTGAATTATGATATTCCAACTTTGTATTTTGCATTGTAATATGCAAGTTCACTTTTCTTTTCTGTCTTGTCTTCCAAACTTCTGATCCTATAAAACAGAATGATACATTTCCTATCTGCCTATATTATTGAAAGTTTAACGATATACCGTGCAAGTTGTAAAAAAGAATTATCATAAAATGTATCTTCAATATCTAGGCTTAAACAACAACCACTGAATATGAATTTTTGGTGAGGCAGTACCCTAATGTATATTTATTTACATACTTAGTACTTTATACACTAGTCTGCTGTTACTTTTATATTTATTATTATTATTATTAAGTTATTATTATTATTATTATTATTATTATTATTATTATTATTATTATTATTATTATTATTATTATTATTATTTCTGCTGATATTCGTCATTGCGTTATTTGTATTAGTATGGCAATTTCATTTTTAGTAAATTCCCTAAGCGTTCTAAAATTTCGACCACCTGTGTGGTCAAGTGGTTAGCGTTGGTGACTATGGCTCTGCGGGTCTGAGTCGATTCCCGATAACCCCTGAGATTTATCTGAGGTCGGAACGGGTTGCACTCAGCCTCGTGGCACAAACAGAAGAGCTACTTGATAAAAAAAAAGTAGTGGCTTCGTTTCAGTAAGCTATTAATAAGGATTCTCACGCTGATCACATGCCCCTCAGTTCTGCCAGCGGTCGGATGGCAGGCCTAGTTCCTCAAAGGGATGCATCGCCATGGAGTTTAGTTTAATTTAGTTCTAAAATTATATATTTTATATTTCAGTAATGCAATTCCCTCTGGCTCAGTTTACTTACAGAAGGAACTTTCAAATGAGTGTACACTTGATATACATAACCGATGCCAACCCAGTACCATGATGATTGTGTTTTACGGCAGGTAAAGTTTTCTGATTACGAATGTAATCAACCAGGAATCTCTTTAGACCTCCACATTAATAAATGCATAATCTTTTACTCCTTAGAAACGTAGGTTCTATTTTAGGTTAAATTTAGCAGTAGTTTTATGTTTTCAAAGTAATCAGGAAGAGACCTTCCATATATTGACGCTATGTGTTAAGTTTTGGTTAAAGACATGTGTAGGATCAATTTGTCGTAGAATTAACAACACTATTTATCTAAGATAGATATATGCACATGCATTCATGTACCACAGATTATTGTCTCTGTTGGACATTAGATACTATTTATCTAACGTACGCAGGAAATAAAATGTGTAAAACTTTCTCTCAGTATTTGCAAGATTTTTTAAGTCGTCATAGTGTCGAATCGTATGTTTTTGTCATGTTCAAAGTCATACGTTTATACTAATTTTCTTGTAATAATTATATAACTTTGTGACTAGGAAATACCGAATAATTATCTCGAAATCTAGCTTCGCTAGGTCTGGATCAAACTTTATTTACAATACATTCACATATTCGTTTCAATTTCCGTGTTTTTCTATCACACTGGATTCTAGTTAAGAGTTAATAATACAAATAGAATTATCCTGCTGCAGAACTCTAGGGAATAATAGCTTTCAGTTCTCTCTAATACCTATTTTTCATAGTTTTTTTACACAGTCCGGTATTGATCTGGATACGACACTAACGCATTACATTTAAACCCTCCTATAGGAGTATTTTAGCATAGAATCCCTATAATATGTTTTTACTGATTTTCCGCGGAATCATTCCTTTATTCGTAAGTTATTTGTGAATCAAAAGCTGACGTAGCCGATTCCATTTATTTATTTTCTCTTGATTGTTAATTATAACTCTTACCAAAACTCTCTATATAGGTCATCTGTATGTCATTCTGTCCTGGCTTGTTTTTGTTTTATTTCACATACTTAACATTTTAATTTCTTTTTTTACTATACATTAATTTAAGTAATTTTAATAACAGCTTTCATTCATTTTGTTGTGCACTTCTACTTTCAAATATTCTAATATTTTTCTGCATTTAACTTAAGTAAATAGATAATAAAATTGGTAATGAAGGTGCAAAAGTTTTAGCTGAAGCCAACCTCACTTCACAATGTGATCTAGATTAAGAGGCCGTATTGCGAAAAAGACAGTTGAATAGCTACACGGAAAAGTAAATTGTTTGACAAGCAAGAACAATCACTGGCATATAACTGCCCTTCAGAAAGTTTCTGAGAGAAATTGTTCCAAATAGAAAATTAGCTCGGAGTATAAGCGCCTTGTTTACAAAAGTTTAACAAAATCGTTAGAAACGTAAGAAATTTTCTGCATGTAAAGTAGCGTAAAAGAAAGGAGTCTATGCAAATCTTCGTATTATATTTCCAATATATATACATAATTTATTAAAATTTATTTTTAAACGATTTTTCGTTCACAGTCACACGGAAATTTTTGTCTGAAAATGCACTTTTGGATTCAGAGAACTTTAGAAGTGCTAAAAATTTTACATCGAATTTCTGGATAGAACACTATAGTTAGTCTACATATGTTATAACTATGGTACCGTAAGAGGAAGTAAAGATTGTAATTCGTATCTCTTGTTTTCAGGACAGTTCTATTATATTTCGAATTATAAGATAATAGTATATTGTATAATAAATTGTTTTTCTTGGAAAATATAAATGGTATTGAAAAAGAGCCTTTCAGTGCAGCTTGCGACATTTGCTGACTGTTTTCTTTTTCCTGAGATTAAATTCTTTGCAGAACTTCACACAAAAATACTGTTCATAAAAGTATTGGCACATTATTGTATCCGTATTGAATATACGACAAGCTAACACAGAGCAGTTCAATGCAGTGCACTGTCAAGTTTTCGAGTTTGGTAACTGAATTCGACAAAGATTTGGTCTTACAGAAGCTGAAAAGATTTTATCTATCAAGTTTGTTAAGTTAGAGCGCTGCTTCATTCTCTTAGATCCTATAGAGATTTCTTTTTTCATAAGTTTTCAACACTGGAAATGCTGCCCTCTCTACCACTTTCTCCTTTCAGTTTCCTTTTCCTTACATCTTTTCAGGGAACTAAGTCACCTTCATCCGTGGCATTCATTCTTCTCTTAATTTATTTTCCTGGTTCCAGTTTTTATTTCTTCCAATTCTTCGTAGGTCCAAGGAATTTATTTATTTTTACATGTATTTTTTTCTGCATTAACTTAAGCAGGTCCTGACTTTTATTGTTAAGACCTGTTTTACTGTTTATAATTTTTTATACTTTCTTGTTCTAGAATCTTCTTTTTTAATGCCGAATCTAATAATCCTCACTCCGATCACTGCCGATCCAGTTTTTTATAATTTTAGTACTTTACTCACAGGGGATAGAAGCAAAATATATACGGATCTTATACAATATATACAATCAAAGTATGGCTAAAGTGAAGACAGAAGAGGAAGGACAAACGTTTAAACTAGAAAAGGGAGTAAGACAAGGGGACCCAATATCCCCCAAGATTTTTACAAGTGTCTTAGAGGATGTTTTCAGAAATATCAGATGGAACGCGAGGTATGGTATAAACCTGGACGGAAAAAGACTGACTAACCTGCGATTCGCAGACGATGTAGTTATATTCGGGAAATCACCAAAAGAATTGCAATCAATGCTTCAGGAACTAAACGTAAGAAGTAAATCAGTGGGCCTCTCCATGAACATGACTAAAACCAAAGTGATGACTAATGGCCCCCAAACTCCGATCACAATCGAGGGAACGCAAATACCATATGTAAATGAATACATATACCTAGGCCAAATAATATCCTTTGATAACGGCATGGACAGGGAAGTACACAGACGAATCACACAGGCATGGAGAGCGTTCTGGTCCCTCAAATTTGTGCTTATGGATAAAAAACTCAGCAGGACACTAAGAATAGAAGCTCTACACTCCTGCATCTACCCGGTGATACTCTATGGCTGTCAAACATGGGCGCTGACATCGACACAGAAAAAATTACTACAGGTATGCCAGAGGAAAATGTTAAGAAAAGTCCTAGGCATCACATTGAGGGACAGAATCCCCAATACTACACTAATCCAGTCAGCAAAAACGACAGATATCGCTCACCTAGCAGAAAGAACTAAATGGAGATGGGGTGGCCATGTTTCAAGGTTGGTGGACGATAGATGGACATACAGGAGTACCATATGGGACCCCAGACAAGGAAGAAGGCTGCGCGGAAGACCAAAAAGGAGATGGGAGGAACTTTTCAAGGATAAAGTGGGCCAACAATGGACCAGGGTAGCCAAAAGAAGAAACGAGTGGAAAGAACTGGGGAAAACCCTGAACAATACGCAAGACTGAGTGCTCAAGACCAAGTGTTAAAGTTCAAGTGTACATGACGCTCAAAATCACGAACAACTTCACTAGCGCGGAGTAGCTCGCCGTGCTAGATAAGAGGAGCTAAACCCTTCTTAGGAGGCCTTTGCCCTACACGGGACACGATAGGCTTATTTTATTATATTTTATTTTTTTTTTATTTTTATTTTAGTGTCTTGGTATATTATCTAGTACACCGGCAATGAAAGGGGAAAATAACAGGAGGATAAATCCGGAATTGCTTTCTATTTCACTAACTCAACCTTCCATATAAGTGGTACCATATTTTTGGTCCACTTTGTATATTTGTTCGTTTCATATGATGCAGTTTATTTTAAAGGTGAATCATTATATAGAGTGAAGAATTAGTGTGAATCTGAGTTTGCTTTTGGAATAAAAAAAAATATTGTGAAATTTATGAGCAGAAATATGTGGAACAAAATTTAATATTTCTTTGGATTATTTTTTTCTCGGGCTACCAACCAGGAGAGCAGGAGAATTGATTTCGAGCTCTCGGCAGCTTGCATTGCTGCCATTTTCCGGGAGAAATGTGATAATCGGAAAACGGTCTGTGTTATAAAGGAGAGACGAATAAAAGGTTAGTTGGAGCGGGATCAATTGGAGAATCAGGAGTGGAACAAAGACGTAGAGCTCTGATCGATTGGGAAGGGAAAATTGATTTGAATAATAGTGTGGGATATGTAGACGGTCTTTGTCAAGGCCAATATCATGTTTTGGAGTGAAAAAGACCAATAGTGGCTCACAGGCCTGGATAAGCTGTATACCGCCATCCGTATTGAAGTTCCTTTGTTTATACTTATGTCCTCCATTTCATGATGCATTAATCTTTGTAATATAGTATAAGGATTATCATAGACAATAAGGACACTACCCATGATTTGTCCCAAAGACACTACCCACGATTGTGGACAGAAATTCATAAATTTGGTTTTTGTTCTTCCCATCGTCTCTTTTGTTTCTTATGTAAACAGTGGAGTGCATTGTTATTAAATCAAACAGCCTGTGTCCACTTGACATTGTTTATTCACCATTGTGAGGATTTTTGTAACTGCAGGAAAGGGGGTTTGCTTTAAAAATCTGTTACACAGGTGGCTGTTATAATGGAAAATATTTTTTGCCCAACCTGTAATTAAATTGCAGTAACATAGATGAGTAATTTTCATAATATTACAGATACTAGGTGAAACACCTTGAAGAAGATACAGTTTTTAAAACTTAGAGAAAAAGAGAGAAGGGAAAGAAAGATAGAAATAAAGGAATGAAAAGAAAGAAAGGTAGGATATGAGAATTACTGCCGACAAGGTCTTGTGGTTAGCATCGCTGAATACAGATCCGTCGGCCCGAGTTCGATCCCCGGTACCTTCTCGGATTTTTCATGGACAGTGTCATTTTTTCGCCTTCCTAAGCTCTGCAGCGGCTCCGGTGGTGGAAACTACCATTAACGGCCGTGGGTGTCGGCATGCTGACTACATGCCCCCAATCCGGCCATTTCCCTATGGTTGATGAAGCAGCGGTCGGATGGTAGGCCTAGTCCCTTTAGGGATGCAGCGCCAAGGGGTTGAGTTTTTTAGGATAGGAGAATTGAGATTGTTGATGGAATTGGAATGATATTCGGGAAACAAGAAAACCCTGATAAAGTCTGAAAAATCCCGACATCGTCACCACAAAATTCGGTTCCATAGTCTCTGCAAACCCAATCTGCCAAGGAATCTGTGGGACGACATAATACTAAATTTTACCAAACACATTTGTGATTTTGTCAGGAGCTGCGCTTTCGAAATGGGCTTAGAAAACGGCAAAATAGATTGAAAACCCTGCTGTACAGTAGAGGTATATCACTAAACTTCGTTTCATTTGACCTAGTATTCAACCGCTTATAGCGGAGAAGACCAGAGAGATTTGAAACAAAGAAGGGAGGTGGTTTATCGTAACAGTGACATATAATGAATGTTTAGGGGAGTCAGGGAGATCAGTTATCAGGTCCATGTCTCTGCTCCTGTGTGGATGCTGTTGACTCATCTCTCTGAGGGAAATAAATTGCCGAGCTGAGACTCGCACTGACCTGCATGCACAACAACCTCCACAATGCCGTGGATTCTACACGGTGCTTATAAATCTAACTCACTTTCGCTTTCACATCGTGGACAGAAAACGTAGATTTATCTCATTGATGGAACGAACATTCTAATTTTTAAAAGAAACTTTAACGTGAGCTGAAATCAAGTCATAGAATTCCTACCTTGAAGTGCAGATCCTTCAACACTGAGGTATTCCCAGAAACTGTCGAAGACTTTTGTAGACGCCTTATATCTCCAAAATCTCTTACCTGAAATAAAACAGAAAAACAATTATGTAAAATAATAACATGATTTGTATATATAGACCTAAACGTTTCATAAACAGTGTCATTTTTTCGTCTTCCTAAGCTCTATCTCGTGCTTTTTTCATTTTTCGAGTATTTTTATCCCTTAAAATCGAAAAAAACAATCTTTTGACACATGCATTTTTTTCCACCATGAAGGTACAAACCGATTCTTTTCCTAAAAACATACAATGAATTTATACTATTTTTTCCTAATTATCGCGTAGAGCATTGAAAAACATAATTTCAACCCTTTTTCTCTTAATTGTCTCTTACAGAAATGGAAAATATAATAGGCCTACCTTATATTATTTACCCGTACTTTTGAAAATAGAATTTAATACTCTTATATGACAGCTATATCAATCTAATCATCTTGCTTGTATTAAGTCTGAGTGAACAAGGCAGGTCTTGGGATGGTCTGTATTTTTTTTTTTTTAAGTCTAGGTCGAAACAACCGAGGATATGTTTAGGTCACTAAATTCCACGAGAAAATTTGCATAATCTGGAAAAGTTGAAATTACATTTCTATTGAAAATATAGGGTTATCTGTTTTCTTATCTGTCCATCATATCAAACTGAGCAAAAACTGGAACTGTTGCGTAAAATATTGGTCACTTGTCCGCTCCTCCCAGAAAATGGTTAATCTGTTTGATTTTCTGTCATTACCTGCTGTTATACTTTCGTATTTTTTCCCCAGAATCTTGCTTGTAAACAACAATAGCATTCGACGGCTGATTTTTTGCACTTCTTCTGACACACCCTATGATTGAGAAATGTTTGGTTTCCTTGATATTTTTTCCATATTTAGGCACCATCACCAAACTTAAATGTATTTTTGCAATGCATCAGGTTCATAGGATGATCGTTTCTTACACTTTTCGCTACCTTTAGTCATCATTTCTACCCAACAGAGTCTATATTTAAAGTAAGTTTAAAAGAATTTACTCGTAAAACGGAAACCGTTTTATAAAAATAATTCTTACTCATTTTAAAGCACATACCTTATAAAACTGCGCTACCGCGCATTACGAACGAAATTGTATAGGTCTTCTATTCGTACATATCAAAGAACAGTTTCTTTCTTTTTTACTTCAACTATTGAACAAACTTTATCATTTTTTACTCTTAACACCATGGCAGACAATTATTTTAAAATTTATTTTTTCTACATAATACCAAATTTACAATGGGTCATTTACATTACGAATTTAAATCGAAGTAGTGCTTTCACTTTGCAAGTTCTGCAAAATATAGCGATAGGTGGCGTACGTAATTGCTTTTTGCTTTTCCATTCTGACATAGTGGCACGATAAAACAATGACCACAAAATAGAACACGCGGCAGTCAAAAACCTTCTGTTGCTGACACATGTAAATCACGTACTTTAAATTTTCATATGTCACACATATGCAATATATCAGAACCCATTATTCATTACAGGATTTTTTGTATTAATTCCCCATCACGAAATGTCCTTCCATAATATGGGTCGACAGAGTTTTAGTTTATAAAAACATCCCTTCCCCTCACCTTTGACAAGTGTTGACGAAAATATACTTCGTTTTATTTTTTCCAATTTTGTTCCACTGTTGAATTTTTTTTATGGATGACAATCAACGACTCTTAATTTGATGTTTTCAATTAAGCAGATGTATTTTTTAATGACGTGAAGTAAGTTATAACAGACTGTTGAACCATTCATATACCCTTTTAACTTGTTATACTCAATTAAATTAAATCATTTTATGCTTGTTTGATTTAATACAATAATGGGGGAAAAATAATTTCGTTTATTGCTAGAAGAGTCTCTTTTTTGTAAGGTTGACAGTTTTAAATTGTTTTGCATTTGTTTCAGTAACTGTAAAGCAGTGTTCGTTTCCGATAAATGACATAGTAACATTCAGAACGTTTCTAATATTTTATTTTTTAGACATCCAAATATAAGTAATTTTAATCTGTTCATTGTTCATTGTTCATATATGTTCGTTATAAAGGTGAAAGGAAGAAGTATGACTGGGGTCGTCTGGAATAGAAACGGTGAAACAGGTATCTAGGGGGATGGGCTGGAATAAATTGATGAATTTCCATAATAAATACAAACAAATATCGTGTTATTTAGATATTTAAATAGATTTAACCCACAGTTTTATTCAACCAATAAATTCGACATGAAATAAGTCTGCCAGGCCTGGTCTACATTAGACTGCGTTAATCGTGTGTTTGGAGAAGCCAGAATGTCATATTACTATCCTCAGTTAAATTTATTTAAAGTAAACTGTTTCGAATCTGCTGGTCTTAGAGATCCTTAATTATTCAGGAGATTGAGGATTTCGGATTTAGACAGTGAAGTTACAATTAAAATTTTTAGCCTTTATTTTCGACGTTCATTAATCCTAGGGGCTGAGTAGACCTCAAGGCCTTAGTACTACCAGAAGGTTCAGGTCAGTTTAAAATGACCTCACTGGGAATCGAATCCACAACCTTTTGATTTCTAGTGCAATGTCAGAGTACATAGCCTAAAACCTTACAATTTTGAAAGTGCTCTCTAGTCAGATGACGAAATATTCAACTAGAAAAGAACATTTAAGGATAACATCAGAAATTTAGCATTTCTGCAGGAAAATTGAAATAGCCTTTTGATATTTGCAGTTACTGTACATACCTAGGGTACGAACCCCGGGTGGATAATAAACAAAGGAGGACAGGCAGTTGTGGTGACAGTGGCAGTTTATTTGTGGGGCGGGACAATGAAAATTGCGTTTTGCAATGAGGCACAACAAACATACGTTATAATGAACAAACCGTCGTGTTGGATTTTTTTAAACTCTATGTGACATTTTTACTTGTTAATTAATACTGGTCTCATTAATAGCAATGTTCAGCGAACCGTTTGTTAATAAAACCAAAAATTTTCTGCAAAAATGTCACAAGTCAGTCTAATGAGAATTTGTAGTCGTTTGTTATATTGAGAAACTACGTCAGTAGTATTGCGTGCATAATTTACATGGCTTGTCTGTTATATCAATCCCGGATTCTAGTTGTTTTTAGCTATATTCCTTTTGTGGGACTCACAAATCAATTTCCATACTGGCGCATTATTTCGAGCTTCACATATACGCTATGCTTAGAAAATGACATGGAGGGAATCTCCGGTATGCTCTCTTAAAGCATCATAAACATTTATGACAACCGACGGAGGTGTTGGAAAGCATTCCCCAATTCGCCATTCTCGTTTTCTCTTATAACTAACATCTAATGGGATTTGTGTGTATCGTTATGATCACCAATTAGCCTATGAATGAGGACCAATCTGGTATAAGAACATGTGGAATTTTAACCAATCGCAAGTAACCATCGTCATAATTTTATCGTTTTATTAATTTAATTTTATCGTAACTACGTGACTTGTATTTACGTAAATTCATAAGGACTAAGTTATGAAAACGTACAATTTTAAGAATGGTAAAGCATTATAAATCACGCATGCCTAAAATATTAATAACTCTAGGATGTGTACTAGCAAAGCATTTAAAGCAAAACATTTAACAGTTAATTTTCTTGTAAAATTTCTGTCACGACTAAAGGAAACCGTGGTTCCGTTATGATCCATGTGCATTGGAAATCAAACTATCATGGCAGGTAATTCTAGATGCTTTAGAGAAGAAAATTCATGAGGACCGTTTTGACAAAACTCTACATATCCGTTTTTTGCCAAATTCGTTTTTTAATGGTTTTAGGTGCTTTGAAATGAGATCTTTAAGATCGTGAAAAAAGAACATAAGCAAAGTCAACATAACCAATTCATTCTGAAGCCTCAATATGCAAGTTTTTTCTTCTATATGTTAATAAAAAGTAAGTAAACCTTTTCCTCAACAATTTATGTTTTGGCACATGTTGAGTTTTGTCAAAACGGTCCTCAAATAGTACTGACTAAGAACAGAAGAACGTAAGTTAGTAGGATGTTAATGATTCCGCCTTCTTACAGCCATATAGTGACAAGAAATAAAATTCCAGGTCCGGATTTTATCAAGACCTATGACGATTGTGTACTGTTGTTTATGTCTATAAAGATCGCCGATGTGCTCGATTTTTTACTCGGAGGTGTTCTCTTACATATTATCTGCAAAGATGACATTGTCGGTCTCGGTAGTGCAGGGGTCGCATGCTCGCCTCTGGATCCGAAGATCGCTGTTTCAAACTCGGGCGGGGTCTTCATGGATTTCACGGCCTAAAAATCATGGTCTCATGTACGGGATGGACTATAAACTGTGTGGAAATTTTATGGTATCTTAAAAAGCTCTTCTGGCTCAAATGCCTGGATCTTTAATGTTGAGGCGATGACCTAACCACTTTTCACTCTATCTTCTGTTGATGGAAAATATGCATAACTAAATTAATCGTCGGTATTGAATCCTCCATTACTATAATAGGCCTTATGCTTCGTATGCAGAGTATCTATACCGTCCGTTCGGCATATTTAAAAATCATTATTCTTTTTTTTTTTTTTAACTTACTCCTTTGATTTATTTTCTGTCGTCTTCATAGGGTCTCTCAACCTCATGTTCTGGGGTTGGCTAGCTTGATTACGCGGAAGTCAGACGGCTGTTAATCAATGCCTACATAAAAATGATATTTCATTAATAAGGATACACTCTTTAATCGGAATTCTAGCCATAGTGGAACTGTTGTGTTCATTTTCCCAAGACAGAGGTGGAAGAGGATTTTTGTACCCAGAAAAGTCCTGATAGAAATTACTCATTTGACCTCGTAAATCCTATTCTACACCGCTGGTACACTAATCGTTATTACTGTAATCGTTAGATCCAAAAAAAGTATCCTTGTAGCTATATCTGAGTATACTTAATTCATATAGGCCTACTGGTATGTGGCGTTCTTTAGATATAAGTTAAATGCATTCAGAAGTGAAATAAAAAGTAACTTCATAATTATACTGACCATGATACTTTTATATCAACATAATGAAGCAAAGGAAAGCGTAAAATATTACACGATTTTAAAACAGAAAATATAGTGGTCGCTGATACACAACTGGATAAGTGTAGACTTGCCTTATCTCAAATGTAATCGTCGCTATGAATATTTTATACGAAACAAAGCAATTTTTCATTTTCACAGAAAATTCCTGTAAGATAAAATGCAGCAGTTTATAGATCACCAACTACTTCATTGTTAAATTAATGCCAGATATAAGTTATATTATGATAAAGTAAAAACTGCAGTATATCACTACACCACTTTTGTTGCCCTAATGAACTGTTATGTCTTGAATAAAATGCATGCTACTATAAGGACATGGTAACAGATTTTGTCTTCTAGTTTTCGGTATGTTTAATAATGTTTCTCCAATCTAAAGTAATTTAAAATCGGAAGACATTTCAAGATGATAGCGTGATAATGGGCGGTATGCATAAAATCGTAGTCAATGCTTTTACTTTACCTATAAAAAAATGTAAAAATAAAAGCACAAACTCCATATAATTTTCATAAACACAATTCTTCTGCTACGAAGGAAATGTTAGCATATCGTAGGTTTTACTTAACGATAGTAATTGATTTTGTAACAATTGGCTACTAACCGAATGCTGAGCATGATTCTGATTGAGACGAGAAAGCATTAACCATAATTTTCATTATTTTTCATCTGTTTTCTGTAACAGATGGCGCTCTTCTCTCTTTATACCACCTTTATCTCTTATTTGTAAAAACGCAGCCATGCAAATTACCACCAACCATTCACTAAGCAATCGAAGCCACGAACGATGAAAGCTACGATTTTTTGTATTAAAACCTACAAAGTAGAGTTCTATACTACACTTGATGCATACATTTCATAGTTTATTCTAAGGCTTGAGGGAAAATCTAATCATGGCCTACACTATCTATTTTTTGCTAGGGTTTTATACATAAAAATCTTTAGTCGGCCTAGGTAGTGAAGGTATCTACTACCATTTTATGCATTCCAACCATTGTATTATGCAAAATCAAGAGCTATACTTACCTCGTGAAATAACATTTAAACAGATCTGTCCGTTAACTTCCGTGGTGTATCACACTTTAAGCAAGAAGAAGGTAATACATGTACCAGTCATCTCATAGCGTGGCAGTATCGCACACCGATATATGCTGTCATATTAAGTCAGTTCTAGTGCACTACTAATGGAAGGAATTCTGTTGTTTTCAGAATATCTGATGTCGGGAAGTCCTCGGACTTACCCTACGACAAGTTCCTGCAAGCCCCCCAAATCCCCAGCAGGAGTGCAGGACTCATCGCGAGGAGGTGGCCCTAGTAACAAGGACTTTCTGCAACCCGGCGACACCGCTGGACTCACTCCGGCCTCCAAGACGAACACCATCTCCAGTCAACACCGGTGAGTAGGTTTTTCGTGCTTGGATATAAGGGTATTATGCGACCTAAAGTGCATTCTCTAGACAAATTTATACACCAGTCATAATGTCGTGAATGTCAATGCAATTTTCTTTAAAATTGAGTGAAGAGTTAAACCATATAAATAGATTTAGCTTCAGGGTTGAAGAAAATTACCCTTCCACGAAAACTGCATTTATTTCACTGGAACAAACAAAATATGGCCCACTCAGAATTTTATAATTCTTTCTGTCCAATAACTTTATCTTACCATTCCTAGGAAAGAAGATCCAACTTTCGTAGGTTAACGACTACTGACGGTGTTATTACAATAGCAAGGACCTATACATCAAAGTGGAATCTATGCCGTGATTTCGGCATATGTACTATAAATTGGGCGTGTCTGTAAAGTATGGATGTACACTGAAACATATTTTTGTATTTTTAAACACGCCCGTTGTGAAAAGGTTATGGGCTCGGTAGTTGAATGTGCTTGCAGCGACTACAGAGCCACCTATGGCCAGAAACTAGAAAAGTACGTTGGAAAGGTAAAGTCAGTCTGGAACTTCCATCTGAGTGAGTAACATGTAATTGAAAGTTTTTTCGTTTGTGTGGGCGTATCTCCATGAATCTTCATGGCTGTCTGGGTGAGCTTATTCCTTTTTGATTTTGAAGACATATTTCAACTTTAGTTGTTCAAAAGAAAAGAAAAACCTTTTGCTCATCCATCTTTCGACTCAAAATTCCGTTCCGAGTAGTTTGTTTAACCATGAATTTTTCAGTTTTTCGGTTATGTTCTGGTCTTTGAAAATCTACGCCCCTTTTGGTTTTTTATAGCTAAGTTTTTCATTGTCGGTCTGTCCGTCAGTTTTCTTGTCGAGTAAAAATGGTTTCCACGTCTTACTAGTTTCTGGTTTCTGGAGAAGAGTTTTACAAACATTTCAGTTTCAGTTATATAGATATTTTATAATGATATAAGTCTGCATATTTAGAAATAAATTCACTCATTGAACAAGTTCCTTTAAAACATAAATTGTATATTTGGATGATTCAGGCATTAAACGCAAACTTCCGTTAAGATATAAATTGCTATGTCTGAGAGATAATCCAGTTTTCTTTAATACTCAAATTCTATTATTATATAAATTTGAATATTTTTCACAATCAGTTACAAGTAGTAATTGTTAGCAACGGGGAATTTTTCTAACAGGAATGAATACTAATTACTGCCATTTGTTATGGGTTTGATAGAGATTCAGGTGATTTTTTGGAATACATTAAGAATAACTTGTCTAGTGAAATAGTACCGTTAATATATACATATTAAGGATAATTTCCCTCGATTGTAGTTCTAGCAGTGTTACACGTACATTCCGTAAAGCTACTTTGTTTAGTATGTCACGTAGCATATTTCTGTCCATTGGACTTTGTTATGCTGGTCGAGTCAGTGAACTTCGCTAGTTGGAATGTTCTCTGTGACCTACTTTCTGTTACGCGACTTGTTAGTAAGATTTGTGTAGAATTAATCAAATCTAGTCTATTTCAAGATCTGTACAACGTTCAAAGAAATTAACTTCTAGTACTTGTAAAATAAAGGGTGAATAAAATAAAAGGATACAAGGAATTCTGGATTTGTATAGTGTCAGTTTTAAAAAGAAAAGAACGGTACTGAGGTATCTAACAAAAATTATAATATTGAATGTCTATTTTGAATACAGTGCCAACCCTGTATATAGAGAAATGAGTTGACTGTTTTAAATTAATGTGTATGATTCAGGGTTTACTGGACTTAGATATAACCTTGTTGTGAAGGTGCGTCAGAAAATTAACTAAAAAGAAAAACTATGGAGTTTTCGGGGTATTTCCCAAAAAGGACGTTATTGATGAAAAGTTGTTGGTCAAAATAATGTGTTGAATCACGTCAATTGGAAACAAGACTGATTTCATCCATTTTTGAAATAGAAAAATAAATGTAGTCCTTCTGAAGAATAGTCATTTACCGTGAATCGCAGTGTCGTAATTCCCTGTAAGAATTTCTAAAGTGCTATGTAAATAGTTTTAAAAATAATTTAAGATTCTGGATTTGGTGTTTGAATTATTTTAAGGGGAAATTTCCTTAGATACGTTAATTAGAAAGAATTTTCATACAAGATATATTGAAATGTTTGTGGTGTAAAAAGGGAAAAAGGATACATTACTTGTTAACTTAATTGCTATTTATTATTGTTGGAACATAAAGATGTTTTGAAAAGAATTTACCTTAACTTGTGCTATGGTCTTATCCATACAGTCATTTTTCTGAACCTGAAAAACAAAATACTTTATCGGGCAGTATGAGCATCAGCGACTGAATAAAATTGTAGCGGATTTACTAAATTTGGAAATTGGTCAAAAATCACGATCTACATTTCAAAAAGGCACTATTAGTTTCCTGGTGCGAAATACACCACAAATCCAATCCATTGTAGATATCTGATGTGCTAAATTTAATAAAAATATTTGAAAAAGAAGATAGCGTTCACCTATTCATGTGCTGATCGCCATCACACAAACAGTCAGTCTTTTCAAACATTCTGTAACAGACACGAATTGTTTTGGCTGTAGGTGGTTTATGTTAGTGTCTCGTACGAAATCGTCGTTGTACCGTCACAATGGACTTACATTTAGCGAATTGTAACACGCAAAAAGCTTTATATGCACCATTGAACGCCATGTTTCTCTATGACTGCCCTCTAGTGGCTATATCTACGCCAGGGTGTCTATTACGACTGGAAACTCGCAAAAATACTCTTTTCACTTATATAAGCGGTGCCGCTATGTCTTTTATGGTTTCAATTCTGTCGACCACCCGGTATTTAGTTATTTTTGTTTTTCATAAGTTATTATTTTTCGAAACTGGTCTTTAAAAAAGAGTGCACAAATGAAGTCTAAAAAAACATCTTTTAGGAGAGCGAGGTAGCTGAGATATTACAGTCCTGGATTCGCGATCGGAAGATCCCAGGTTCAAGCCACCTGGTGGCCGGTGAATTTCACTTGGTTTCCGAGTCTCAATAGCGATTGCCAGTTTGGATATTTACTTATCATGATCCTGCGTCACCTTATATAATAATTATTAAAACTTATGATCACATTGCTGTTGAAATAACGTCATCAGCAACAATAGAAAACGGAAGCACGTCAATAGTTACACGGCCTACTGGTATATCTACTGGTCATGAACACGTGATATGACCTCGAATTTGAAATGTGTGTAAATAAAGCTGAAATAAAAAATAAAAACTGAAAATATTCTTTAATTTTGTCATGGTTTCTGATCTGATTATTATTATTATTATTATTATTATTATTATTATTATTATTATTATTATTAATTATTTCTATCATTACTTTATTAGTATTAATACTCTATTATTATTATTATTATTATTATTATTATTATTATTATTATTATTGTGTAATAGCATTTGCGTGCACATGAAAATGAATCAGTTCTTGGCTTCTAGTTTAGGAGAGTTCTGTTTCAATTTTAAATCTTCTGATTGTAATGAAACTCTGGACTGTATTCAGAATATATGTAAGCTGCTAGCTAAAAAATTACGGTGCTTAAACTTTCTCAGAAAAAGAGACCACTTCTCGTTCCGTAAGATCCAATTGTTTTATCAGCTCAACCAGCAAACATGTGTAAGTGATTCTTCACTCAAGTAAGTATAGGAGAAATGTTTATACAAGATGTTTTATTCGATTCTTCTGATAAATTAAATGATTTCTTATAACGGAGTCAATTAATATAGGCTACTTAAAAAAATCGTCACGTGCGTAATTTGTAAATGTAACTTCAGTTTTTTAACTTTAAATTTCTGGAATTTAACAACGTTATTGTAAAATAGCCTTTATACTTTAAAAAAGTTTATATTCATTTTTGAATGCAACAAACAAGTATTTTCCACTAAAACAAATACATAAATAGTCCAGAAATAGCATTAACTCAAGCCCAGACAACTGTCCCTTTTTCACAATCATGCACGTATAAATCGACAAAAAAATAGGAAGAACTCTTATTGCAGCTTAAAAATAAATTACGGCTCTTTCAAGTCTTTATGAAGTTTTATATTTAAAAAGTATGGAAGTTTAAGCAAATAAACTTAGTCAATTGTTACAGATTTCTGGTGCCACGTTTTCATAAATTGCATAAAAATTAATAAAACTTTACTATGAATGATAAGAAGCTTATTTAATATTATACACGCGTACAATATCACATCTAGAAGTTATGGTGGTGCATGCGGATATTCCCTTGTTGAGGCAGGATACTGGCGTGATTTCTTGAGATGCATGCATTAAGTCAGGATGCGCTTATGAGGCACATGAGATAGGTGTAGTGCCTTTGCCTGTCTATAATCAATACACTGCAGGTAATTAAAGTTGCACCCCTTCCTACCACACCCCTTTACTGTCTAAACTAATTAAAACGGCTATTATTATGGAAAATAGTGCACCCTCTACTTGTTACTAGGTAATAAATACACAACTTTGAAGTCTAGACGTTATTTATTTATGGCTTCTATATTAACTGAGCATAATTAAAACTACTTGTTTACTTGCTTGGTAAACTAAATACAGTACAGAAGAGGTCTAGTATAATAATGTTTGTGCTTTTACTAAGAGATAAAAACTTGTGAAATTCGCAGTAATTTTGTAATTTCAATATAGAATTTCGGTCTTTATTTAAAGATGCTACTTCAGACTTTTATTGCAATAACATTAAATCTAAAAAAAAATAATAATTTCCTCATTGAAGGTTCATATGCAGAGAGTAAAACTGTATAAACTTACACTTCCAAAATGAGAGAGACGATTCACTTCAACTCATTTAACATTGGGATAACGTCCATTGAAGTACATAACACTTTATTTCTTTGTATAGAAAATTATATTGGTGCGATTGAAGTCAGTCTAATCAATGTTTAAAGTTTCTTATTTGCTATTAAAAAAGAAGACAAAAATAAACTTAATATGAGTAGTCACGTAGTCACGTAGTCACGTGACTAGCTGTTCCCCCAACGTTATACAAAGCAACATTTTGCTTATAATTTCAACACAGAGTAAGTGGCCACATTGCACGACTATGCATTCAGTTGTCTCAGCCTAATGTAGATCAGAATAATACTGGGAAGCCTGAGTTTTTAAAAGGAATTGTTTGCTTTTAACTTACTTTTCAAGGGGTGAAATGTTATTTTAAATTTTCCTTTAGGCGTTTTGAGATTTTAATTTTAGTGCACGTATTTATATTACTAAAATGTATTATATTAAAATTTAATGCTTCAGTGAGAATTCTTTGAGTTTTTTAATTGAATGCATTTATATAATTATTCAAAATGAAATCGGTGGAATCATTTGATTAATCTTGTTATTACAATGACAGCGCCAAAGAATTAACTTTAATTTACATTATTGTTTCTAGTTAATTATTTTAAAATATTTGATAAAAATAATACATTGTGTTAAATACCTGCTCTTGACGCTAAAAGAGAAGATGGACTTTACTCTAATACCTTTTTTAATTTTCAAAATGTTCATCACTGTAAAGTCCGAATCAATATGATGTTTATAATTTATTTATTGGAACCTTAATATTTCGCATAATGGTAATATTCTGATAAAGAAACTGAACCAAAATTGTTAAAATATTGTCCTACAAGAAGAAGATTTTGCTTTCATATTTCATTTTGTTGTAGTTTCTCATAAACTTCTTCTGATTAATTTAGTTAATTATAACGAGAATGGGGGTACTGTTTGTTGACCACTGAATAAAGGTAAGAAATGGAACATCTCTTATAATTATCATTAAAATCTTGGAAGTTAATGTTAAAATAATTTTGAAGAAGATAGTTTTGAGAAAATGAGCAGAAAACGTACAAATTCGTGAAAATGTTAAGGCCTAAAAACTAATTTGATGTCATACCTTGGTCACTTTTACGTATCTTTTAATCTTTTCAGAAAAATAAAGATAAAGGTTCATATAAAGCTAACATAAAAATAATAAATCAAAATTTTCACCCCTGAAGGTGTGTGTGTATTTGTTTGTGTATTCATCACATGTCAAATTAAATGCTGACGATATTTGGTCATAAAAATGTGTATACAATTTGCACATACATGGAAACATGCGAGATTAGGCAGCTGAGAAGTAATATATGGTAAACCTCTCGTTCACTAGATAGAAATGGAAGTGTTAATGCATACCGGGATTGGGCAGGCGGAATGTAACAGGATTATCAGAACACGTGTCTCCGCGAGTTGGTCCGCACCCAAAACTCAATTAATCCCTCCCCTAGCCTGCCCGTCTTTATGAAACGCTACCAAAAAGCAAAGTTGCTTCCTCTCCCTCCCCCATCATCCCAATTAAGTTTCACAGTTCTTTGATCAGGACCAGCATGCGTATTTACAACTAGGGGCGCAGGAAATGGGAAGAACGGGCTTTTCTGGTAATTAATGCCTACAATGATCGGTACTTCATTCTTACTCTCCAGGTATGTAAACAAGGCATCCTCGTAAATAAAAATTGACCTTTGTTCCCACAAAATGGCTTTAGATTGAAAAGTTTCGATTGAAACTTTTTCTAAACTTTTCCTCTTTTAACCCTATCAAAACCAACTGGAGTACAAACCTGAAACTTTCTTATGGTATAGGTCGTGCATGATCCGGTCCAATCTAGGCTGGAATAGCGGACCGTATCAAATATTTTAGAGCTTTTCCCTATGTTTGTCTTTAGGCAAATTAGGTGCCTACTCCTGATTTCTATACAACTAGACTATACACCTGCCGACAATAATTCCTCCCGATACGTGACTTCCAGATATCTTAACTATAAGATGTCTTGTAATACCACCGCTGAACTGCTATCGGGAAGAACGCAGTAAAATTTTGTAAAATGGTCCTTAGCTGATCGAGCAAAGAGGTGTGTTTGTTGTAGTTCGGTAGGCGTCCGCTAGGTGTGGCAGCTCGGATTTGTATCTGTACAATTCAATTCAATTAAGTGTATTAATCGATTTTTGCAATTCTATCTCATTCATAAGTGAGCATAAAATGACATTCTTGTGTAAATTAAATCTTCCGGCATCAGTTCTAAAATTGAGGTGACCAGAGAGGTTCGGGGTGCTGCCATCTTGTTTCAACCAAGTTGCCTAACTAGCAGTTGGAAATTTGTCAGCCACTCCATCCTCCTGCTAGCTTATCTGGAAGTTGTCTTGCCAGACAGATTTTGTCAGGAGATCATAATACGCAATTTTTGGCCAACTTCCAGATAGGTTCTCTATCTGGCAGATGAATATGATATCAGGTTGTCGTAGTACAGGCCCTTAATGTTTTAATAACGATATTTCTTTCAAATTTAGATTTTGTAATTATTAACCTGCAGCTGTAGAATAATATAATACGAAAGCAATACGAATATTTGTAAGCTGTAGGTAAATGTGAACAAGGAAGTACGCTAACAGAACACTATTCCTAGCCGGGGTGGCGTGAATATCTGATCATGTTTCAAACGCACAAGATTGACAGTCAGAACGATATCTCTGTGGCGATCTCCGGTTCGATATCCTCTGCATTCAATTCAAACATTTTGACTTTCGTTTTCAGTAGCATTTGCTTTCAACACAGAGTTCTGTATGATCCATTCTATGGCATACAATTCTTTTATTAACCATATTGATAACTCTACGCACATTTGACAAGATTGTGCTTACTGTTAGTTTGATTTTGAGCCTATATACATCACGAACTGCCTGTATGTTATTTGATGCTGTATGTAATTACCGTTAGGCAGATATAATTTCATTAGGACTCCATTTTCAGTTCTTACGTCATGCATTCACTTGCCAAGTAAAGTAATTCCATATAATTATTTCTGTTGCATTCTTAATGTCAAGAGTGTGTGCATGCACAAGATTGTTTAAGAGTTTTGAATTTAACCTAGCATGAAATAATAGATGAAACTATCGCCTTGAAGAAATTTTATAAATAAACCTGGCCCTTTTAAATGCATACGGTATTAATTATTTTCAAAGACGCGATTTACTTTAAGGCTTTCGTACTTCTTGCTGTCACTCGGTTACAACATCATAGCGCAACGGTTTCTCAGGAAAAACTGTGACGGACCACAGTTCTCTTGGGCAACGGATTTACTGCTATGCAACATAGACGAGTCTTCGAACAAGCTCCCTAAACGAAGTGTTTTAAAACTATAATTAGAGTAAATTGCATCCAATTCGTTCGTGTAAGGTGAACTTATTCCTTGCCTTGAGGAAAATGCTATATTGTAAGAAAAATATTTATTTATATTATATATAAACATACGTAACACACAAAATGAGACATGTGTTATTATTAGACCTGGGATTTTAGGCTCTAAAGACATTGGTTTTAAGTACCTAAAATAGGCTTTTAAAATAAGTAAATAGACTTTTAAAAGAGAAAATAGGCACTTAAAATATGCTTTAAAATCTGTAGATAGACAGAAAATAGACTATAAAATATTACAATATACACTTAAACTGTAACATGGTCTGATTTACTGCAAGAAACGTGGTACCTGTTCTTATTCTTAGCAGAATTAACTGCAAAATCAGGCATCATGAATTATATTCACTTAAAAAGATGTTCTTTCACTCGTGACTTGACACAGTAGTCCTTCCCCCTTAATCCTCCCCCTCCCCGTCAGTCAGCATTCCTTTAGCGACAATTGTTTGGAATAATCTAGTTTCTGTGAAAAACCCACCTCTCCTGTTCTGCTTTTCATTGAGGGATGTCCATTATAAGATTGTAAAAATTACATAAGTTAAATTTAATTTTAAATGTACAAAATAGGCATTTTAGGCACTAAAATAGTAAAATAGGCTCTAAAGGTCCAATTAGGCATTTCAGGGCACTATAAAACTCTATAAATGTAAATGATATATCATGAAATGTCCACTTACTTAACAATTTTCATGTTATTTCATAAGGAATAAAATAGGCATTTGCCTTAAAATCCCAGGTCTAGTTATTATAATCTTATGAGCCAAATTGGAACTTCCACGGTAAGGAAATAGTCTGTTTCATTCCTGCCTACAACAACATCTCCTCCTAGTGATTCAAATATAAAACACTTTAGTGACATTCGTACCTATAGTCCACATTTTTTTTAAGTGTGTGTGGCAAATAGTTCATAACCATACGTTTAAAAGGAAGTGATGGGCGAAAATACTATCACTTTTGATTAAAAGAGTCATTTCAATTCCATTCAATAAAAGTAATCTACAAACCCTCGTCCATGTTTTTACAATACTTCATACCTCTGCTACACTTAGCTTAAATCTCCCTGTACGAAGTGTTGATAGAGAGCACGATGGTGAAGCTGCCGAACTTTAACATGGATTTCTGGAACTTTCATGTTTAGCTCATTTCAACATATTCAAAATTTGAAGGCTTCTACATATTAAAGGCCTGTAGATTAATGTGTTATGCATGTTCGTACTAAATATTGTTAGCAAAAAGTGTAATAGCGTTCCTCTTTTTAAATTTCGTCTACTTTTTAGTGAAAGAATAATTTGAATGCAAGAATTAACAAAATCGTAAAATTAAGTTTGAAAAAAAAACTATATTTTTTTTTTTTAACTCAATGCATATAATTATTTATGACCGCCTGCGTGGTCTAGTAACTAACCCCGTTTGTTACGGACCAGCAGGCCAGTTCAATCCCGGGTAAGTCATCGAATTTTTGTTACGTAAGGAGGTCAGGAACGGAATGCACTTAGCCTTTTGAGGACAACTCGTGGAATGCGGATATACTTGATGATTTTCATGACAGGTGCTGTTACTTATTTACCTCGTGCCCCTTTGCCCCTTATCCTGTCATCTGTCAACGACAAAGGACGGATAGTTCTATGATATCCATTCTTTCGCGGTTTTCACACCAAGGTGTTAGAGATTTTATGTATATGCCTATGTGTGTGTTTCTTACGTACATCATTAGGACTAAATGTTTTAGTTCATATTTTATTCATTATTCATTATTTATACGAGCAGATAGATTTGAAAATGTACTTTAAAAATAGCATAACTATAATTATACATATATATATACATATATATTATATATTATATATTATATATATATTAGAATAAGTAAAATTAAATTTTGTATCCTTTAATATAAGAGGAATGTGTATGTCAAAACGGAAGCATATAGGTAAACCTATTAACTGTTAAAAATTACCCACATCACATTAAATAAATGTATACGCTATGTGAGCTTACATGCATGTTTTAGAGCCGGAGTGGGAAAGAAGGAAGGGTTAAATTAGGTTAGGTATTTGTGAATCTGCGTGTAGCGTAGAGTCGAGGAAGACACGAGTATAGGGGTGGGTTGGGGGAAGATTGTGGTTGGCGGGATGCAATGGAGACTTATATACACATCACTACTTGAGCCCTTATGCCTCTAAATTCCATTATATGAAGACGGAAATTTACATGGTCCCTACATTCTCTGATGTACAAAGGGCAGGATGCCTGCCTGTGTTATATTGATGTGGCGTGTTTAACAAGGCCTACCAACCAAACTTTACTTCCGCCCTTTACTTTTCCTAGGTATGACTTTCTCCTACCACTCTAGCAACGTTAAATTTACCTTTTGCTTTTGCACAGAGTGCTTTTCACAAATACCTCCTTCAGGCATTCAGAGCTAATTTTCAACGAGTTTTGTGTATTTTTGAATTTACTTTTCATTCAGGGTTGATTTCATTCAAAAGGAAATTTTTTACTCTCTTTTGGTATAGTGAAAACATATTGCTGTTCTACTGCAGCCTGACTATTTTAATCCGATAGTAAAATATTTTTACAGCTTCTTTGATGGTATTATTTCTTTTTTAAAAGGTTTAACCATTGAACCCATAGCAAAATTAAAATGCTGTCCAGTATCCAACTCTATTTATGAAAGTAGGCAATGTTGTTACTATTATATTTTCTCTCTTTATTTTATAAAATTGCACTCTAAAATATATATTATTTACTATATATTACATATTGCTCTTTCACACTTTCTTAGGATTCTATTATGTGGTCAAAAAATAACGTTCATGTTAGTATGTATCGTATACCCGTATATTAAAGTGTTATCCTACTTAAATTCTAGTTATTTAAGACCGTTTCATTCAAGGGTTTACTGTAATACTTGTCCTAAATTTATACTAGAGCTTTTTAGGTCATGGATTTTCTCGTAAAATTTTAAAAAAATATTTAGAAGTTAAATTTAAACACTTTAATGATATCATAGTCTCTCGGAGAATGTACGGTTTTGCAAATATTAAAACAGTTTTTTACTAAAAAAATTGGCTTTTTGCTCATCCAGTTCAGTCAGAAACTAGTCAGCTCTTTGTATTCACTAAATCATTGCTTTTAATATTTGAAGTTGACAGATTTAGGTATTACTGGCGCGGTTATATGTCTAAGTTCTGTTACTCAACCAAAATGAGATGGCATAGCAAGCACGTTTATACTAGCTATTTAAATATGTAAGAGAAAAACTTTCTAGAATATCTTTTCACATTGCTTGGAGTTTATCATTACCTCCGTTAAAATGCCTTTTAAACAGATATTGTAAAAAGGTTACATAAGATGTCAGGGAAACATACTAGACCAATCAATTGATCAAGAAAGGATCAAAGTAATTAATTACTTGGCCTTTGAAAACGCGTATTTAAATTTTGATGCAGAACTGGTATGATATTAAAAAAAGGGTCACATATAAAATATCTTTGCCTCTTTCCACTTAAAGGACCAGAATTCTTAGATGAAGTCATAAAGGTCTAATCGGTAATGGCTCCTAGCAGGACAACTAAACTTCAGTAATTATTTTGCGTGTAATGTGATTATATCACACCTGTTCTTGTCCTTATAGTGTCAGGGGTGCAGTTGGATATGTAGACTTTGATAGGCCTACTTTCCTTGTGGGCTTCCAATATATAGTTGGAAGTAAAAGCTATTACGATACCGAAGCATTTAGCACAACTCTTTACATGTGAAATATCGGTAGGAAACTCTATGCACGGAGCATAGCAGATCTTCAGGTAAGCCACTTTACCATGGAGTAGCATGCAGAGTGCGTGCTTTGTTTGCAGAGTCGCCCCCATCTCACCTGTACGTTTCAGATTGCCGTTGCCATGGTGATAAGCTCACCTCACTCCCACTACACTTCACTTGTCTGTCTGAAACAACGGCATATCTCCCATAATTATGTGTCAAAATTCTGCACACTTTAATATTAGAATATATTTTCTACAGTTTCGTTTCCGACATAACCGATAGCCGAGAAGGAATATCTCATCCGTGAGTTTAGTTGCTATGGCTGACCAATCTGGGTGGGGCTTTTGGGATTGAAATTTACTTACTTATGGCTTTATAGTAGACTAGCTTAAAAGACCCGGCGTCGCCCGGGTTTTTTATTTTGTAATTGGAAATGAACTTATGAAGGACTTTCGATTTTTAAATTCTAGGCCCTTATATAGGTATTTATAATCTGAAATAGGAAGAACGACTTATTACACTCAAACTATTCCCTCAGAAAACGCTTGATATAGTTTTTTTATGGCTCATAGAGGATGTAGAATTCTGCATCCCATCGCTTGTAGCCTACACAGCAAGCCTAGTAGGGGTTCATATATAAAAAAAAAACAGAAATTCCTGTAACATAAAATTGTAATATCCAGGCGGAAAATTTTATTTCTCATTCTCATGTTACCATAAAACTGTTTTGGGGATGAAATTAAACAGAAAGCAATATCACTTTCATACTTCTCTCTCCAAAAACCTGCGATATAATAATATACCATATTACCATACCTCGTATTGTTTTCTCTATGTCCAGGGTAGAGAAAGTTATGTGACTGCATTATTTTCGTGGATTACACGATACACGCATTATTATTGATAGCTTCTCTTATTTGTCAAACTTGCGTTTCTTTCTTTTTTCCAAACCCATCTGATAGCATTAGCAACAATATGTTCTGAGATTTGGATTTTATAATTCTGTGTAAAAAGGGATTAAGTATTCTCAAAAACATTTCATTTTTGGCATTTAAAATCAAAATTTGGCAAAATCCTTTCTTAGTGAGCACCTACAATATGAAACGAAGGTACTGTCAAAATTTCAAGTCTCTACCTGTTATAGTTTAGGCTCTACGTTGATTCCTGTCAGTCAGTCAGTCAGTCAGTCAGGACAAAGCCTTTTATATATATATTATATAGAGATAATTATTAGCCTAGATAAATTCGACAAACATTCTCTCGATGTTCTGAACATACCTATTTAATTTCTACTTAGAAGGCTATCGCAGCCCGGATTACATAATTATTTTTCAGGATAAGCGATGAGAGCTAAAAATGTGTTACTGACACGAGTAGATCTTTAATCTATGCCTTTTTCTCACTCGTAGGCTAAAAAATTGTGGCGATCTTCGGCGACATTTCAAGAATGATCGTGGGGCTTTGGTTAGCCGTTTCCCTAGATCGTACAGAAGATCAAAGCTGTGAGTTGATGACTAACGAAGTTGTTATGGCTTCACTCTCTACAAATCACGTTCATTAAACTTATCGAGGAACCACCAAGTTTCGAATCCAAAGTTAAGTTTTAAGTCCTGCTAATGTAGTAACCACTTTGTCAGTCATCGCAATTCTTAGCTTACGTAACCTATACACAAAACGGAAAATTGGTTTTATATATTTTTTTTGTGATGTTAATTACAGCCCCTTTGAATCTGCGCAGATATGCCTCTTCCACCCTATCCTTACAATTTCCTAAATATATTCCAGTGCACTTCATTTATATGCAGGGAATTTCTATAAGTAAAAAGATTCTATTCGTAAAAGAATTAAATTATCAGAAACTGTCCTTTTTACTATTTATTTGAACAGGGGAAATTAAATCCTATAACTTTACCTCCAGTCATAAAATAATTCCCTAACTACCTCTCTGTATTGTATTTTTAAGTTACTTCACATAACATGTTAGCGTACTGTTTGCCTTTGAGCCTACTCCTGTACATAATTTTGCATTAATGACATGCGAAAGGATTAGGCTTACATGTGAATTGTCTGTAGCGTAATTAACCCGCATTATCCACATGCAAGTTGAGATGCCAGCCTGCAGGCACACAGTGAAGTTTCAGTTTCAGTTTCAGTTTAAACCTTTATCGATTGCTGTATCAATATCCACACCAAGTAACACTATATTTTTGTGTTGTGTGCTATTATCTGCAAGATAATAAACTACTATTCTAAATTGTTTGGCAATTTAACACTGAATTTATTGCCAAAGCCCAGGACTTCTTTGATATTAGATAAAATTACTCTGCAATTAGTACGATTTTGACTATCCTAATGCTATAAAAAGTATAACTTTCAATCTCGGAGGAACGATGATTCAAATCACAACAAGACAGATAACTGGATAACAACAACAGGATTCCAAAGAAATAAATTTACAGAACCTTAAAAAGGGATAAAAATGTAGCTCTAGGTTTAATCTGGTGAAGTTACATAGTTAAGAATAGAGGATGCCCAGATCAATTCTGAGGTAGATGCAAGTAAGATATCAAGGAATCAAGATTCTTCCAACAATAGGCTGTTCTGTCTGTACCTGTTGCATTAGTACTGCATCGATGCAGATTTCCCACATATGAACATTAAACACACATCCTCATAATTTATATTATATAAAACGGAATTTTATATAATTTGAGGTTATCGGTATATGATAAAGTTACTACATTCTTGTAGGAGTAAATAAATCATTATATCCCATAAAGGCAATGAACCATCTCAAACCAATTATTTCAAACACCATGCCAGAGATGGCGAAATGTGGTGCTTGTATGGTTACCGCTTGTAATGCTATTGATTATATTATAATGTTATTAATAAGCCATGTTACTTTAATTTTTACTCTTAAGGATATTGACAAATTTTGAATGAGATCAAAAATAATTATACCCTTCCAATCTCTGCATGAAAATATTTAATTAATTCATTTTATATATAGATTCGCTAACTTAACGGATTCAGCACAACCTTGAATCCTGAAAATCTCATTTTTTTTTTTCATTCGCCAGCTGTAAACTCTCTAGGTGTCCTCAAATTGGGCCTTCTGCACTTGTATCGCGTTAAAATTTCATTCGCTTAAATCTCTTCATAATATGTTGGCAATATCCGATATTTATTCAGTTTAAAAATAAAATTGCAAACATTTCTTCATCTTCAATCATAAAAACAAATTATGCAAGTCCGAACAGACTTTCGTTCCGTTTTCATTCTCGCGAATCATAATCAGTGAATTTCCAAAACCAACTCGAATTATTTTATTGATAGTATGTGGTACTAATGTATCTATTTCTGACACACCATTGGGAATTGACTTCAAATTTCACTGCCGATAGCTCATCAATTGATAAAAGGATAGTTATCTTTTATAGCATCATTAAAACCAGTTCACGATTGGTTGATATCACTCATGTAAACATAATGCTCAGCTGGGGAATATGGCAGACTGTGTTTAAAGTACAGAGCTAGATTCGTTTTAATATTAACTATTCCAGTAATAATAATCACATCACAAGTTATGGTAATGATTGCATTAATTGACTGACAGTTATCATAATGCGGTCTCTCTATACACACTAATTGACCCAAATATTCAGCATGAATTTATACTCTATTGCCATGCTATACACTTCATTAGTATGAATGTGGATATTGCTACTGTAATTATTACTTTTTATATTCGATGTAGTATTGTGCTAGTTCCACATAGCTCGTATTGTTTAATAAACGCTATTACTGAAAACTTTCTTGTTAAAAGATTTGTATTTGAACTGTAAAATGCCCCGCTGAAACGATGAATGGGTCTAAAGTGATGAGGGCTGTCTAGTTAAGGAACTTTTTTTACCTGAAGTGTTTCATAGGTTACAAAAAAAATACTTTTTATCTAAATTCCATTTAAACACTTTTCTAACAGGTCACAAAAAAATTGGAAGTTATGTTATGAAGTTCAAAATATTATTACAGAACGAAATCACGTTTTCAGATCCCAATCATTGTCAAAAGGTACTATGAAACACATTTTATTCGATTAGTTAAAAGAAATTGTTCAATTTTATTCCTCGTTGAGAAGCAAGTACACTCACTTAAGGGGGGGGGGAGGCATACGGCTTTCGGTGAAATTTATAGGTAAGAAATATGTTAAATTAATTTTTTTTCTCAGGAATGGATTGTTCTCTAAGGTTGTAATATGGCGTGTTCTTTATTGACTATCTCTACAATTGCATACTATTTTCAGAATTAATTAAACTGGGTTATTATCGTTACAAAATGGCAGCCACGTTTCGTGCACTGAAATGCCGTTTCCGTGATAATTTCCACAAAAGGCAATATTTTTTAGTGATTCTGTTTTATATATATTTGTAAAGATTATATGAATATCATCATCTACAATTTTTGGAATATCTCAATTACAAGTATTTAATTTTTTTAGATTTTCTTAATATAGCTATATTTAAATAAAATATTAATGTTAAATGAATGATTGTAGATAGTTCTCATGCCGTCACCAGGTGACTTCATAGATAGAACTAAGAATGGCACGACGTAATGCCTAAATGCATCTTCATTGAACAATTCATACGTCTGGGATCCTTCGAAGAAGAAAGAAACTTAACCGCTTCATAAACTGGTGACATTTAAAGATTGTGACGACATTGTTTTAACATGTTACTTCCTCTGCCCGTACCATAGGTACTGTAGGTAGAGGAGGTATTGTTTTCGACCCCAAAATTCGAAGTTGAGTTTTTAGCATATATACACGTTTCAAGGCCCCCTGAATCCAAAAATACTATTTTTGGAAACATGTCTGTGTGTCTGTCTGTCTGTCTGTCTGTCTGTGAACACTCTAGCTCCAAAACAGAAAATCGTATGAAAACAAAATTTCGTATTTGGGTCAGATACCTTCTGAAGATGTGAGGATAAGATTGGCGACTATTTTCTCTTATTTTTAAGGGGACTTTACATGAAGAAATTTTCGTTTTTCGCAATTTTCTCGAAACTGGCTCTAATGATTTTCTTTAAATTTTGCACAAATGTAGCTTATAGTGAGAGCTAAAACTTTTATTTGAAACTTTTTTTCAAACAAATTCTCTGAAGGCAGTTACAAGCCACCTACTGTTCACCCACTCTTTGTAAAAAGTTTGTGTTGTGTGGTTAACAATTGAATACACACTCTTTCACGGCCTCTTATCTATATATATAAAAATGAATGTATTTGTGTCTGTGTGTCTGTGTGTGTGTCCTTTATTCATTACTACACCATTCATCCGATCGCCATGAAACTTTGGGAAGTTGTTGAGTACATTCCCGGGAAGGTTTTCGGCATATTACATTTTTAGTTTTTGCTTTCGTTATTGAGTTATGAATGAAAAACGGGCAGAAAACGTGTATTTTAGCGTTTTCGAAGCATCAATTTTCAGTTACACATTTCAATGTCAAATCAATTACAGTAGGCTTTGGCTATTTTTGTCATAAAACCATTACGATCGCTTGAATGTTGTAGCTCACGCTGGTCGACTCATTTGTTTATCATGTCAAGGCATGTCAACCAACACCGAAGAGGATTATTATTAAGTGCCAGTATGGTACTTTATGAGATTGTGTGGTGGACGAAAAAAATGTCTGTCCGTCTGTCTGTCTGTCCGTCTGTCTGTCTGTCCGTCTGTCTGTCTGTCCGTCTGTCTGTCTGTCCGTCTGTCTGTCTGTCCGTCTGTCTGTCTGTCCGTCTGTCTGTCTGTCCGTCTGTCTGTCTGTCCGTCTGTCTGTCTGTCCGTCTGTCTGTCCGTGTGTCTGTACGCACCATAACTCAAATATGCTTTTTTGGATTTTCATGAAACTTTGAAAACACATTTATAATGTCCATGGGAAGAACCCTATTGATATTGAACCAAATCGGTTCACCGGTACCGGAGTAATGCCCAATTTAGTGCCTATTTTAATAGATTATATTAGAAAGGCGCCATAGCTCAAATACGCTGTATCCGATTGCCACGAAACTTGGTATACCCATTTATGACGCCCATGAAAAGTGCCCTATTGAATTTGAACCTAATCTGTTGACCGGTACCGGAGTAAAACCCAATTTAGTGTATATTTTAAAGGCGCAATAATTCGAATACGCTTTTTCGGATTTTTATGAAACTTTGTACACGCATTTATAATATCCATGGAAAGACGTCTATTGATATTCGACCAAATCGGTTGGCCAGTACCAGAATAATGCCCAATTTAGTGCATTTTATGTTAATATATAAGAAGTCGCGATAACTCAAATATGCTTTATTGGATTTTCTTGAAACTGTGTATACCCATTTATAATGTACATGGGAAGAAGTCTACTGATATTGGACCAAATCGGTAGACCGATACCGTAGTAAAACCCAATTTAGTGTCTATTTTAAAGACGCGGTAACTCATATACACTTTACCGGATCTTTATGAAACTTGGTATACACATTTATAATGCCCATGGGAAGACGTCTATTGATACTGGATAAAATCGGTTGACCTGTTTCGGAGTTATGCTCAATTTAGTGCCTATTTTATGGTAATATATGTATTCGAAAGAATTTATTTGAAAAAATGAAAATCAGTTATCTTGACAACATAACCTTTTGTTTTACTGTGATTTGTAAGGCTTTGGCAATTAAAATACAGTTAGCTATGACAACACTATTGCTTTAAATGCGCTTATCCCATAACTGACCCAGGTGGCTGAGATGGTAACGCCTTGGCGTCACATTCTGGAGTTCCATGGCTCAAATCCCGAAACCGGCCAATTTGACTTTTTTTTATATTCTGCATATCATAACTGCAATCATAACTGATTAAACAAAACATACTGGCACTTTGTTATATCAGTTTACCTGATTTTATTATTATTATTATTATAAGAGGGATAATCAATATAGGCCTAAATATGGTCAAACGTTGTTCGATTTGGACGAAACTCACTATACAGGGGTTTTCTGGGCCAAGTACCTCGAATCTGAGGTCGCTTTTACCACGCGACGCCTAAATGGGGTCCAACGTTGTTCGATTTGGACGAAACTCACTATACAGGGGTTTTCTGGGCCAAGTACCTCGAATCTGAGGTCGCTTTTACCAGGCGACGCTATCTAATCGTGGTATGTAATTCACGTGATTTAGGTGTTAATAAATATAATGATTTAACTATTATGCTCTTAATTTTTAATTTCTGAAATAATTATCGCGGGCGATCGCTTGATTTTGTAGGTCCATCCTTGACGATTCATTTGTTTAGAATATCAAGTCCCACAAACGTATGAAATTTTCAACCTACACGGAAGAGGGATATTCAATATAGGCCTAAATATGGTCAAACATTGTTCGACTTGGACGAAACTCACTATGCAGGGGTTTTCTGGGCCAGGGAACTCGAATCTGAGGTCGCTTTTACCAGGCGACGCTATCTAATCGTGGTATGTAGTCCACGTGATTTTGGTGTTAATAAATATAATGATTTAACTATTATGCTCTTAATTTTTAATTTTTGAAATAATTATCGCGTGCGAAGCCGCGGGCACACGCTAGTTCTATATAAGAATTAAGTGAGAAGACATATTGGAGGGAAATATTCGATAAAGTTCGGAAATTATTCTTAACGACGGAAGTTTCAATAAATGTCTGCAGCCACTTGTTTTTGTTTGCTATATAGTCTGCACTTTTATTAGTCGCATAATTTTCAAAGAAGAGGTTATCAGGTATTTATCGTATAATTAGCGTTAAATTGTGTCTTGCGTTTCTGTACAAGGATATGTGAATACTCCTAACTTTTATTTGGGCAGAGGGTGTTATGTGACTTTCACATCAGATTTTTTTAATCGTGTTATATTTTATTAATTTATGAATGCTGAAATGTAATCCCGTCCCAGAAAAGCAAAGTTAATGGTAGTCTATATGACATTTATTAAGATACGAGTATCCTAATTACCACTATAGGCAAGATGCTTAAGACTGCTCTTGTTCGACCATAATTTGTTGAAAATATACATTTTGAGATTTTATATTCACTTAAACAAACGGCAAGGAGCCCGCCGTGACCTTCGCATCAGATAGTTATCGTAGTTCTTGTCTTCTACGAGAGATGGCAGCTCATGTCGGTCAAATCGAAGATTCCTTTCTGTAATGTTCTTGAAACGAACGGGTTTGACAACAAAAAACTGAATTCATTTTAGCTTGATATTATCATTATCACAGAATTGATTTTATTTTAATGACAGAATATTTATTACGAAATTTTGAGCTGCTACTTTCAAGGTCTCAAGATCGTTCCGTGTTCGAAAATCGATGTCATAATAAGCGTATTATAGTAAGGTCGGACGAAAAGGTTTTAACGTTTGATATACCTTTATTGAAAAATGAAATTCATTAATACTAAACCCTACATAGTCTACTGTTACATGAATTCTATTGGAGTATTGTAACTATTCCACGGAAACACTGCGAATTCTCACTCACTCGAGAGGCTGGGTAACCACCCTTCTCCCCACCCCTCACTTCTTTCACTGCTAAGAATAATTACACACATTACCTCTTCCCCTCCGTCTTCCTGTTGCTCGTTTCTGCAACCCTTCTATCAGTGATATTCTAATAACACCCTCCACTGGGCTTGAGACATGCGGAGACAGCTACAGGAAACAAATAGAAACACATCCATATGTCTCACTCCTTCTCCTGCATTGTAATTATGGTATTGTATTACTCTACCACCTGAATACATTGGCAACAGCAAATAACTTATACGCTGAAACATGATATTTCCTGTGTGTAGGGAATTTCATATCAAGAGACTAAAATGAGAAATATTTCAATTAATATTTCAATTATTTTCATTTTCCTACTGAGTTTTACAATTTGCTTTTAAATAACAATTTCCACCTATGCCCAGTATATAACACATTAAAAATCTAACCTACTTCATAAAAACATAACTTATCTTATTACAGTCAACGTATATAAGTAGCATAGGCTCCCATCTAGAAATATTTTAAAAACATTGTGTACATACATTAAATTAGTCATAAGTATTACTAACAATTCTTGAAACTGTTAAAAATGTATTTATCATGTATTTAAAATGTGGCCTTACCGGGCCACGACCTGTCGGGAGAGGAATGAACTATGGATCACAACACAGACATACTTTTTTGACCAGACAAGAAAACGGAGGGCCTCCCCGGACGGGGCCACCTCCAGGACAACACAAACACATAGGACGAGACACACCATTCACACACATTCCCTCCAAACAAGGCGAGGATGGGATGAAATTGACAATGACGGGGACCACAAGGGCCTAAAGTTACCTGACATTTGTCTCACAGGTGAGAAAAACCCCACCTAGGTAACTTGTCCCGACCAGGAATCCAAACCCGGGTCCGCTGCGTGGGAGGAGCGAACGCATCCCCTGTGGCGGTGGACTTAAAAATGGATTTATATACCATAAAATAAATACATTTTTTAAACAGTTTTTATGAATTTTTAGTAATATTTATGACTAATTTAATGTATGTGCACATGCTTTTTCATATTTCTGAACAAGTAGCCTATGCTACTTATAGGACTATATGTTGACTATAATAAGATAAGTTATGTTTTTAAACTAGGTTAGATTTCTAATGTGTTATATACAGGGCATATGTGTAAATTGTAATTTAAAAGCAAAAATATAAAATGAGAAATCTTCTGACATCCAGATGCCTTGGTCTTTATCAAAGCTAGATGGTCGAAACTTCGGCAGAAATCTTAAACATGGCGCAGCAGATACCTGGAAGCAAGGTGATTTTATTAACATCTCGGACCGCGGAAGCCTACAATTACAAATTATTCGATTATGTTTATGAAAACATGATATCCACTTTAACAACAGGATATAACTAAAACTTGTCACATTCATACATCACTCTGCCGAGTAATAAAATATTATGTGGACGGAAATTCGTTTCAGAAGCATTTCAATTATGCGCGTTACTAATATATGACATGCCTGTCCGTGCAGATAGTTTTCAATTATATCTGCATCTATTGTTCTAACACATGGTATGGTAATGCGATTCATCACTAAGTTTATGTTATAATATTTCGCTTTTAAATTGCATTCTGTCAAAACAAATGTGATTGTGTCACCTGGGTTTAACAATTTTTGTCCCGATATTAAAACCCCATTAAAATAATATACAACACATGAATAATCAGTTGATATACTGTAATGAAGCCCATAACGTGTCGTTAAAAGTGTATAATAAATGAACCCTATATCGGCCGGGTTTTCATCCATTTTCTATCGCAGCCGACACGGATTGTATCCATCAATAACACTGTGATGGTGTTATGGTTATCCTACATCAGACACTGAATTATTTATCGAGTTATTCAGTTCCGATGTAAGAGAAATGGATCATGTTCTTTTATCACCTATAACTATGTGAATGAATTTCTATATCTGGTTTGAATGATGACTATGAGAATGAATTTCTGTGTCTGATTTGAATTATATTTTACTACGACTACTCCACTCATATGCCGCGTGTATGATATTGACTAATAACGTTTAGCAATTTCTCGAATATAGACCAATCACGATCGTTTATCTTGTAAAATGCTTGCAATTATTATGAGGATGGAATTTAAGCTGATAAAATCGTCAGCTCGTTACTGGACACGTAAGCATCAATATGCCGTGATTAATAGGCCTACGTCACATGCTGCCATTAAGCAGCACGAAAGCAGATTATTTTATACAAGATAACTTGTTTGGAAATTGAAATAATATAAATATACATTGATTAAAAACACAATTTATATTCAGTGCAAGCCAGTTCATGTGCTTTTATTCTGTTCTGCTTACCTGAATTACAGTAAATTAACCATGTCTTATATGCACAACTGTTAGCACTGGTTACAACATGGTAATTCAAATCGATTCATGGATGGTTGGTTCAAAGTATGCCGTGATCTCGCAGCTGTTAGTTTTGTTTTTATATAACATTGCACGAAAGTAATTATTATTTGTATAATCCGTTACATTTTATTCAAGGAATAGTCTTAACAAATCCAACTCGAGTTGACGAGATTCATCAGATAAATTCGTAAACTCTCTTGATATTACTTATGATAAACAAACCACCTCTATGACTTTTTCGACCCAAGCCATTTCTCCTCAGAATTGGCCACAGGTCAGTTATATGAATTTGGTTATATTTGTTTTGTGAGAAAATAACATAATTGGGGTAAGAAACGGAATGAATTATATTCGTGGACCTTATTTAGGGTTGAGATTATTTGAGGGGGAAATAGTTGAAATACATTATAAATAATAATAAATCTTTATTGCAACCAAATGATCGTGTGATGAATGGAGCACGGGGGAATTATTATATGGCAAGGGAAACAGAAGCACCCCGATAAAACCTGCTCCTCCCCACTTTGTCCACCACAAATTCCACATGGATCCACTGAGATTCCACCGGTCTAACTACTCAGCTTATATATATATATTAAATCTTATAGTGTTTTGTTACTTAATTTAAAACTTCAATTTTACGAAGTGAATACAGTGTACGTTATTCATATTTTTAGAACCATTTAAATTAAAACACTTAGCTTTGTTAATTACAGTTTTGTTAACGTAAACATTTCAAATTATCCCTCTCTCTTCTCTCTGTTTACCTTTGTTTAACCTCTCCCTTTTAGGAATATTTAAGCGACCCAAGCAGCCCGGGCCTTACAGAGCCGCGACCTGTCGGGAGAGGGATTATCTATGGATCACATACGTACTTTTTTGACCAGACAAGGACAGGACATGGAGGGTCTCCCCGGATGAGTGATCAGCTCAATGCCGGGGACACCTCCGACACAACAAGAACATACAGAACGAGACACACACTCACTCCAAACAAGGCGAGGATAGGATGAAGATGATAATGACGGCCAGATGATATCCGGGGACCACAAGGGCCTAAAGTTACCAGACATTTGTCTAAAAGATGAGGGAAAACCCCACCTGGGTAACGTATCCCGACCAGGATTTAAACCCGGGCCCGCTGCGTGAGAGGAGCGAATGCATCCCCTACGCCACAGCGGTGGACTCAAAATATCCCGCATGGATAAATGTGACAAATTACTTTAAAAATTTCCGTGTAGGTTATCGAAACACTACCTAACTAAGATATTTACAAATCAATTTGCAATTGCCTGAACAACTTTAAAACATAATCATGAACATTACTGATTGTGAGTCATGTAATACAACAAATTATAAATATTTAACCCACCACCTTAACGAGTACGAGATATCAGACATGCGGCGTAATGTTTCCTTAAAGGGGAACCTGTAGCCTGCTTAAAAATAATCCACAGAATCTGCTAACTGAAGGTAAGTGAAAACCACCAAGGCCAGCTACGAAGAAAATAGAAATATGCCAACAAAGAGTAATACCTGCTTATTTGACCTCTACAAAACAGTGACAAATTTCGTTCCAATACGTTATTGCCAGTAAATTAAACGTAGGCAGTGTATAGATTATATGTAAAGCCTTATGTTTCGAATCCCGATTCGGTATTACAGCACTCGCTTGCTTGAAATTCCGGATATAACAGAACAAGACTAAACTTTTCTCATGTAGGCCTATTCTCATTGCCTTTTCTCCTTTCCCTTAGTTGAACCTCTCTCGTTGTAGGGACGTTTACGCTGCCTTCGCCAGCTGGGCCTTACAGGACCACGTCCAGTCGGGAATGGGGTTGTCTTTGGATCAGGCAAACACTTTTTTCACCTGACAAGGACATGGAGAGCCCGCCGGATGACACCAATCGCTCTCATCAAGGCACGGATGGGATGATAATGACGGCCAGATAATGTTTGGGAACCACAGGGGCCTTAAGTGACCCTAAACCTGTCTTACAGGTGAAGAAAAACACACACCGGGGTAACTTGTCCCGACCAGGAATCGAACGCATTCCCTGTAACAAAGAGATGGAATATTATCATTTGCGCGAAGGCAAAATATACATAAGGATTACCAGACGTTGGTAGTTTACATTGCCTAAAATTCGCGCTTCCATCCTCAATTTCCCCTTAGGGAATGAAATAGGGGAAGATTGCTTGAATTCAACTTCCACCTTTGAATGCCCTTCCCCTGAAACGCGTTTCTCCGCTGTCAGGAAGAAATAATTTCACTTTGCCTTCTTTTAGACAATGTAGAGTAAAAGTTGTATAAAAAGTATTGGAATGTTATTAATTAGTGTAATATTAATCTGAAATATTGAAATAGATTAGAAGTTCTCTTTCAGAACGCCCTGTATTTTTGACACGTGTTGGGGGCTGTCCCCATAGAAAGAGACATTGCATCCATAGAGCACGTGAAAGGCTGGTGTAAACACTGGTGGAATTCATAATTCTGTATTTATACTTTTTCCACGAACCGAGTGTTTAACAAGAATTCCTGGAACGAATGCTTGTGGTGGTTTGTTAACATTACTGACATGCTTGTATGACAACCGTTCTATTTTTTATTCTAGAGTCCAGTTCAGTAGTATACAGTATTTTGTTGTCACAAATAATACTCGTCTATCATATTAATCATTAAGCCGTATGGATGAATTTATTTCGGTTTTAAAATCACCTCTGTATGATTCTCGTTTATAATAAAGAAGCGTTTATTTAAATAAGAAATTGACATTCATAAATATTTGGGCAGTGATAGAGTTACGCAGGCCGGTAATCTTAGACTTATTTATAGGCCTACGCTTTAATTTGACGAAATACAGAACTGAATTTAAAGTATAAAGTGATAATGGAACCTTACTTAGAGTTACGTAACTTTACGAAGGGCAACAAGCAAAACTGCTAGCTATTCCCGTGCTGAAGATTTAAAGGATAAAATAACTAAATACCTAGGTATAATATATCCTGCGTATTTATAGGCATGTATTGTACTTCGTTTATCATGAGTGGTTAGGCAAAATCGTTACAGCTATTTTCCATAAAAGAAGAAGATTATTTGTGTAAATTGCATGAAGATAGCTATGACTTCTTGTAGTGTACAAGAACCTCTCTATGTAGGCCTACATTTTTTCTAAATGCTTCTTAAAGCCTGCTGTCAATATGAGTAAATTTGGTTAATATACTTTCTTTTTGGGTCGTTAGCTGATAAACATCTTTAGAATCAACAAGTATCCAAGGTTTAACCGCATGTTGGGTCATTATACTTCACCTGCCTAACAACTAAGGTATGATTTATAATCAGACAGTCCAACCTATGAATCTTAAAATTCTGGTCCTGCACACTATGTTTTGTTACATTAGGTTATCTTAGATTAGACTATCGTACATTAGAATAAGTTACCTAGGATAGACTATAGCTTATTGTAGTTTTCGTTATATTCTGTATTGCTCATATTTCTGACCGTTACCGCTAAATAAAGAATAAATATGTTTGTTTTTCACACACCCCCACATACTTTTTCTGAAAATTATTTTTTTAAACTTGAATCTTCCTTAAAGATAGTAAAACTTTTTTCTCACAATTTAATTCAATATTGTATCTTCACATAATAGGCTTATTCACTTTCTACTGAATAAACAATTATGCACTGACTACTATGTGACTATTAAATAGCTATTCATGCACTGAAGACTATGTGACTGAAAATTCTCCATCCATGCACACAAGACTATGAGACAACTAAATCGTTATCCATGTATTGAAACTATGTGACTGAAAAATCTCCACCCATGTATTTAAGACTGTGGGACTGCCAAATTGCCATCATGCAATGAACTTTGTGACTGAAAAATCTCTATCCATGTAGGCCTACTCAAAATTGTGGAACTGTTAATCACCATCCATGCACTGAAACTTTGTGACTGAAAAATCTTCACTCATGCACTCCAGAATGGGACTACCATATCGACGTCCATACACTGAATTTATGGGATTACTAAAAGGAACACCATGAAATTAAAATAGAGTTATCTAAATATTATGCATTGATACAAATTTCAAATCTTGTATTCACCAGAAACACATGTTTAAAAATGCTGAATGCAAAAATAACATTTCAGCCACTTACTCGTAATATGAGCCAAGCAAAATGCACGGTCGTTGATTGGGACACCGGAAATCAGATGAGGCTTTCACATCACATATTTTCTAGGAGAGCACTTCAGGTGCTAGTTCTAATTGTCATTCCCTGTTTTTAATCGGTAAGAGTCTCTGTTATTTTCTAAATATATCGTGTTTGTTTACCGTGCATGGGATTAATACCGCTCTTGCACAGATATGTCGGCCTCTCAACACAGGCAATCTCACATCTTCACCACTAACCTTTTTTACTCAGCCCCTCCTTACGTTTAAACCCCTCCACCCCCCTCTTTCAGGCATCTTTTCCACCCAACACTCTATTTTTAATCGAGTTTCGGTTGACTTCAAAGTCTATTCACTGTAAGATAGAATAAGAAAAGGCACTACCCTAGCAAACCTAGAGGGTGTGAGTGAGAGAGGGGACCTAAGTCAAAGATTGTACAAAGAGCATGTGTCATGAGAAACCATTTTTCATCATCCCTCATCTCTAACAGTTTTTATTCATATATTATCCTCGATGGTGGTGGGAAGAGATTTTTTCCCTTATATTTCTTTATCTCCCATTTCCTCCATCATAGCACCCTACTTCTCTCCAAGGCGGAAAATCTACATTTTGGTAGCTGAGTGCATTATATTAAAACATGTGTTGAGAAAATCAGTTGCTCTCTCTCACTCACTCTCTCTCTCTCTCTCTCTCTCTCTCTCTTTCTCTTTCTCTTTCTCTTTCTCTTCTTTCCACTTGAACTCTTTCCACAATCATATAAGAGGCCTGAGTACACCTGATATTTATGTATATGGATGCTGCATCAGGAACGAGAATATGTACATAAAATAGCAATAGAAGAAGCGGTCTTTATATCCGGTATTCTTCGGGTTCAATGTCTGGAAAAATTAAGAGCCTTCAACCTCCAATGTGCGTCAACAGGAGTACGCCTAGGTATAGAAAACAGGAATTAATCATAATAGGGCTACTCCCTCATGCACGTCAAGCAATTAAATCATAAAGTGGACGTTTACATAGTACAGTACCAGTACATGTTACTTTCAGGTACTGAGAGAGCATCATTGCCTCAGATAAATAGCATCAAAATGCATTTCGGTGATTTATTGTAAACTGACAGCAGCTGAAAATACAAAATTTCAGGTGAGTTTGTAAGTGAAAATTTATAGAGCAATAGGCCTATTTCCAACAATTTAAGCAAAATGAAACATAAAGAATGCAAATTATTGTATTCTGAGTAGTAAACGTACATGATCTAGGGACTTGAACATGAAAAAAAAAAACCTTTGTTCACAAATATGACAGAGAATATAATAGCAACTCTTGAGATATGACGGTCACAAAATAGTTATGAAAGGAATTTTTTAATGTTACTTGCTTGATTAACCGATTTTCGGTTTCATTATTGAAATCATCTTCTATGATATCAGGGATAGATTGCTATATTTATAATGGTGGTGTTTTCAAACGACAAACAAGCACTTAAGACAATTTAACATTAGATCTATGAGTCAATACGTTTCATTTAGATGACGTAGTATACTTTGTGTTATTAAAGAAACGAGAGGTCAAAATTTGAACATAGTCAGGTTTACATTAGGTATATCCTGACGTGTCCAATCTCTTAATCTGTACGTCATTATTTTTATGTAATCTCTGATTGAGGGCCACAGCGCCTCACCTTCACCAATCACGTAATATGTTTTACTTAATGATATTTTCCGGTCATGGAAACCACCATTAAAGGCCGTGGGTGTCGTAATGCTGACCACATGCCTCCCAATCCTGTCATCTGCCTATAGTAGATGACGCAGAGGTCGGGTGGTAGGCCTTGTCCCTTCAGGGATGTAGCGCCACGGAGTTAGTTAATAATATTTTATTTTAATGTCATTTGTAGTTAACTTGTTACTGTCAATAAATATAGTCTAAAGAAACTTCAAGTTACGGAGTCAAGTCACGACATTTTTATAGTAGCCTATACATCTGCATATTTAAAATAACACCTGCATTCGTCAAATACCCCGTTAAAATAGTATTTGTTTGGTCGCGGGAAGCAGAAAATGTAGAGGCGGGTTGTGCATATTGGGCTTAAACCATCTTATTGTTCTAGACTTGACAATAGTAATATCAAATCATTTCATTGTTCATTAGCCTATTATTATTACTATGTTCTGTTATGCAGTTAGATAACTATATTTTGTATGTGTTTAATACACAACACACACAATCTGCAGTTATGAGGAATTCTACTTGAGTTACTGATTTTACCAATCACAAGCCATACATAAAAGACTGGATTAGATAATAGAATTTCACTGGTGTTGTGTGACAAGGAGGTTGAAGGGTCATTGTGGAAAACAGAGTTCATGCTGGCTTTGTGTTGACACAATGAAATGTCACAAAGGGCAAATACTCTGTCCTCAGGCAGAATTACAATTGACTGTACTTGCCGGAAATCGAACCTGAACTGTGTTACTGTATCTTCAGATACAGAGAAATGCTTCAGAGGCATACAGGAGCCAAATGCTGTGATACCAGGGATGTAAAAATTCAAATAAACGTCATACTGCTCTATAATTCCAAGAATCTTACGTGGGGAATAGACAAGAAAGAATTCAACAGTTCAACTACATGCTAACTTCAGTGTACTACTATTGCTTGTCATCTTCATCACAGACAAATTTTAAACATCACGTATATGATGCATAATTAATAGCCTACACCAAACTCGATTACGACGAAACTATAAACATAATTGAGAATAAATAAAATATTTTAATAAATAGGCCTACATCAAATCTTCGTAATATCTATAGACATATAGCTTATATAACTCTTTGCCTACAACTATATTTTATAAATAGGTCTTTACCAAACTCTTATCACAACGAAATATAAAACACTAATGTGAACAGATATAAATAGGCCTACTTAAATAAATAGACATATGGAATTTTTTGTGTGTGACTGAACTTGAACTCAAGTTTAATTTATTTGATTATGTACATTTTTTGCAATTATCATTTTAGATTTCACTCAACACATAATATATCATCAGGATTATACACGGTTTGTTAGTTAATTAAAAATACTTAATAGGTCTGTAATCTGAATCTTAATGTTCTTTTATATTATGCTAATTATATGAATTTTGACTTCAGATAGAGTTCTCTTATATTCTTACTAGCTTAAAAGACCCGGCGTCGTCCGGGTTTTGTATTTTGTAATTGGAAATTAGCTTATGAAGGATTTTCAATTTTAAATTCTAGGTCCTTATATAGGCATTTATAATTTGAAATTTTAAGAACGACTTATTACACTCGAACTATTCCCTCAGAAAACGCTTGATATAGTTTTTTATGGCTCATAGAGGATCTAGAATGTTGCATCCCATCGCTTGTACAGTGCACAGCAAGCCTGGTAGAGGTTTAAATAAGAAGAAACAGAAATTCCTGTAACATAAAATTGTAATATCGAGGCGGGAAATTTCCCACTCTTATGTTAACATAACGCATTATCACTTTCATACTTTTCTCTCCAAAAACCTGCGATATAATATAATAATGTACACATTACCATACCTCGTTTTGATTTCTCTATGTCCAGGGTAGAGAAAGTTATGTGATTCCATTATTTTAGTGGATTTCATTCTGTAATATTTATTTATAACATGAATTATTTTGATAACTTCTCTTATTTGTCAAAAGAGCATTTCAATTGTTTTTTCCAAAGGTACTGTCAAAATTCCAAGTCTCTACCTGTTATAGTTTAGGCTGTACGTTGATTCCTGTCATTCAGTCAATCAGTCAGTCAGTCATTCATTCAGTCAGTCAGGACAAAGCCTTTTATATATATAGAGATTTATAATTTGATGCCATTTGTATTATTTATGTCTATTATTGGCATTATATTTATATCCTTCCCATAGCCTCATAGTCTCTCATAACTAAGTCACTTACTTAGAATTAAGTCTCAGAATTACTTAAGATTCATCATGACTTGATCCACAAAACTTACCGGGTTAGATGAATTCCTAAAGTTCCTAATTGTCGAATTTTGATGTAGAATTTATACAATTTAAAACGTGAATTCCTACAATTTGATACGTGAATTTCTACAAACACAAGATTTATTTGAATTACTACAAAGACAAAAGTTTCTCTCCCACTTAACACACACTTAAAAGTTCGACTTTAAAATGGTAACATTTTGAAAGCAAGGCAGTATATCCTTTGTCGAAACAACGTTTAAGATAAATAAATAAATAAACAAATATGTAATATTCTTGATATTTTATTTCTGTAAGACACTTTCTTTACGTTATGAAATATTGTGATGCGTCCATATAACTATTCATTCATCGCCTTTCTTGTTTCTTTCTTCGGAGTTTTCTTCTTTTCTAAATAATACATTTATTTATTTATTTATTTATTTAACCTGGCGGAGTTAAGGCCATAATGCCTTCTCTACCACTCAGCCAGGGCAAAAACATGAAATACATAATGATAATAATAATAATGATTAATTATAAAATAAAAAAAAGAACTGATATACATGAATACAAGAAACGAACATTAAATACAAAGAAAAAATCAGAACATAAGTACTTGAATAATATGAATATGTAATACAAATGACTAAAAGTAAAGAAATAAAAAAAAAAAATGATGAAAGTCTAAACAAATATAAAATTTATTGCATTATATAATTTTACTTAGCCTATGTGTGTATTTTTTTCATTCTCTTCATCACCCCTAAAAATTTGAATATATAATTAGCAAGTTGTCATTTTTCAGACATTCTCAAATACTCATTTCCCAAAACTGTTTACTTTCTACGATTTTGTAGGAATTCATAGCGACCCGATACTAGCATCCACACCAGTAAGCTGGAAATAATCTTATGATCATTTGTCTTCATCACCTAGAAACCTACTGAATTTTTATGTCTAGACTTCTAATTGCATAGCAATTTTAACTTTAGGCCTAATTATTATTTTTTGTTTTCGTTGTAGACTAATGTAAAGTTTTGATTTTACTTACTGTAGGCCTACTATCATTTGTGAATCGAAGTGTGGCATTTTAACCTCAAGACAACAATGTGTTAATCAAGCAAGGCGTTTTCATAAATTTGAACAATTATTGAGCTAAATGTTGGTTTCTTGATAGTCAATCGAAGATACGAAACTGAAGTAAATTTCTGTGTATTTCACATCTGTTTTGAGTAAAGTCTTTCTTCGAGCACATTCGAAGATTCCTAACTAAAAAGAAGTTGAGTCGTGACTTTCCTACTATAAGTAGCTATAAGCCTACATTCTTTCAAAAAGGAGATTCAATGACAAAGTAGATTTGAATAGCCTAGGCTACTGTAGGCTACAAAAAAAAACGGAAGCGAATCAAAGATATGTGTAGTATTAAACGATCGTGCTGAATATCACCTTTGAGTAAGGGCTCTTACAAACTGACACGTTCAAAGACAAAGACGTTGGCTTATGAATTTTGCGTGTCTGTTGTCTATGTTCTATATTCTGAATTCTGTATATACTCTATCCTGAATTGTTTACGTCATACATGAGGAAGATGTCCTTTACGTGTTACATCTTAGCTATTGTGCATCCGATCTCAAAAGAAAAGGAATAAATAACTAAAAGCAAATGTGCATTTCATTTCTCAAGTATAGGCTTTCTTGTTGAATCAGAACATTCAACAATATATCTGTGTTCTCTAACCAGGAAAGAACTGGCAGGTGAAAAATTATATTACACAGCCCAACAAAAAAAAACTTTCTGTTAGGTGTCTCAGATGTTTTTCCCGGATTTTGGCTATACTTAGTGTCCTTATTCCAAATATGTAAACATTTTTTCTCTACCAGCTCTACTTTTGTATAAATTTTATTCGTGAACTCTTAGTCTAGCGAAACAAAATCTTGCTTGATAATATAGCTAGTGAAGGTTCTTGACCATACTTTGGACACGTAGGACGAAATCTGTACGAAGCGCAGAAAGAACTAAAAGCTGGATTAATTTTTGGCCCTCAAATTGACAGCTCATAAGTCATAAACGATCGTACAATATGTGATATCAATTTTTTAAAAGACCCATGTTATATTATTATTGTAATGTTAATGTAATGTTAGTGTGTTGCTTTTTTCTTCACATGATCTAGAAGCTAAAAATAGGCACCGTTTTTTATTTATATCAAACGTAAAATGGAATAATATGCATAATGGTGATACCATATCTCACAAAACTATAGCTGGTAGGGCAAAACTAATGGCACATTTGGCATCAGCGACCTAAATATACCCAAGGATAAGTATAAATTCTAAGGCACCAAAATGGAAATGGCTGTTGGTCCGTGTTATTGTTTCCTTGTACGAGGTTTGCATGACGTGTTTAAATTTGGGTATTTTAAAGTACCGGATGGAATCTCTCAAAACATTGTCTGACTAGTATGGTGCTAATGTTATGCAAATTATTTAAGCTAGGCTACATATGTTTTTCATGTAAAGTGAGGCAACGTCTTATGCCCTCAGGCTGTACAAGGTCATTTTTGTGTAGGGGAATGTTTATTAGTGCACATTCTCCCTAAACAAGCAATGAGGGGGTGAGAGTGTTGCATTGTTTTGTGGTACAGTCTGTAATTGTGATACAACAATGGGCAAGCTGTGTTTATAAATTCATTATCTGTACTGTTAGCTGTAACAATGTAGTTTAATTTACTTGTGCAAGTCCGACGCACACAATGAATGGGACGGGAGGTAGGGGTGCAATTCTTGCACAACCTGCCTCTACAATAGTAGCAATTTAACTGTAGCTTTGTTTACTGGTGGACTTGTTTCAAAAGAGAGTTGTTTCCCTGTGAATAAAACTCCAGTGTTTACTATACTTTGTATGCACTTTATAATATCGCAATACTCCAGTGGCTACTACCTATCTATCACGCAGTACAGCGATTGATCGTATAGAAGGCAGTGGACGGTAACAGAATCATTATTCTCCATAGAGCTATGAGAAGTAGAATGTAGGCCTACAATCGAAAATTTGAAGGTAATAGCTGTTAGAGTATATTCAGAATTCATGGATTGGATCAAATTGTACAGTTTAACAGGATGCTGAGCTCAGGGTCTTACCGTATTCTTCCACACAAAGTATCAATCGACGGCTTGATCCTTGTTTAACGCTGAATACCATCATTCATTGAATTTTGCCATTGGGTTTCAGGAAAATTTAATATGAACAATTAACTATATTATGGGAGTTGACATTTCATGAATGTTACTTTGCAAATGCCATCTAAGTTTAATGGATTGATAAAGATGGCAAAAAGTGGATCTCTATTTCTGTGCGTTATGATTATTTTACGTATTCTATATGCTTTGCAATGAAAGATGGAAAGAATAAGTACATAATACATGATCATATTTCACTTGCCAATTAAATTGAGTATTCCTGCAAATTTAATCAATCAACGTTTTCTATCGCTATAACAATATTGAGACAATATTTCATCCATTCTCTCAGTTCTCTAATCCGATATACGTTTTTCTTTATTCAGATCTCCTTAGGTTCTGGCGCATATGTAATAGTTGTCAGGCATTTATGTGGAAGTCATGTATATGTTATTAGCACTGTTTTGTTATTACTTCGTAATTATAGTATTCTTGTTTATTCCCTATTAGGTAAGTAATTTTCTCTCAATAGCGTAGATTCCAAGTACTGGACTAAATAACGCACCTTAGATCGATATTCGATAGTCAATATCACGATCTATTCACTAGTGGCTAGAAAATGGTGCCAAATGTGTTATAAGTAAATTAAAAGTATTTTTCTTATAGTTGGCTTTAAATATAATTTATTTTTATAATTCAGTTACTTCTCTAACATGGACTAATTATAATTATTTTCTTCGGTCATTACAGGTCAGACAGTTATTTAGATTTGATTGTTGTAAAAATGAAATCGAGTATACAAATCATTTTAATTGCTTTTATGTTTTAAGTTGAATATACATGTAATTGCTGTAATAGCGATCATATAAGATAGAAGTCACTGAAAACTTATAAGTTTTCTTTTTTGACAAAAACTCTGTATACCGCTTCTATCCTCAATACTTCATTGTAGCAATCTAGCTCGTTTTAGGACGTACAGGCATCATCACTAAATCTGTCCTGCATCTTTATGAAACTACCCATAGGCGTACCGAGGGGGGGGGTTTGGGGGTTTGATTAAAAAAAGGAAAATTGTATGATTTTTTTTAAGTCTGCCCATAAATTACTTAATACAAGTATAAAGCGTGGGAAGCTTAAAACTCGTTATTTTGCGTCTTAATTTTTAAAATTTTCCGGGGAAGACCCCCGGAAGCTTGAAACTCGTTATTTTGCGTCTTAATTTTTAAAAATTTCCGGGGGAGATCCCCGGAAGCTTAAAACTCGTTATTTTGAATCTTATTTTTTAAAATTTTCTGGGATAGGAGCCCCGGACCCCCATCTCCTTGGGGGCTATTCCATACCCCCCAGACCCCGCGGATGTTATAACCCCCCCATATGGTCGGCCTGGTTACGCCTATGAAACTACCTAACTTTAATTTCGTCTCCAAAATTCTGAGAGGGATATTTTCATGAATTATGTAATACCTTTATAGACGACAACAATTCTTTTATGGCCAAACATTCAAGGTTCTGTAAAAATTCTGTATATCTTACAACTTAGAGAAAAATTGCATATAAAATGAAAAGGTGGAGGTACACATTAAACATTTTTATGTGTAATATTTCCATGCACGCATTTTTTGTGCCGCAGGAAAAAGGAGTAAAAGTGATAAGTCCTTCCTCAAAAGAATCCCTATAAAAGTTGCACATTCACGCGTAAAAATTTTAATACCTAATATATTTCTGGTTCCTAAGTTGGCAAACATGGAAGGATGACGCTTATCTGTTGTTTTTTTGTTACGCACGTCAGCATCAATCAAGGAGCGTACACGCACTAATCTAATGCAGAGTGCGTGTGAACGTGCGTGCGTGAAGTCTAATGAACGCAAATCCATTACGAGATAGATCAGTATCAGCGAAGCGGAGTTCACACTTTACATTATCTGAAAATTTAATTCCAATTATGTACAAAGTGTCTAATATTAGGGTATTCATCATGTTCTATATGACGTAACATTGTTCACACTAAGTATTAACGCCGAGGATGTCAGACTAAATTTTTCAGACTTCCATTTAGCTCCCCTTTTCAAGTAAAACACATTTCGTACTCGACGTGAGTTATAAAATTTTTATCCTGTCCATTTTCATGAGTGAATGAAATGTAATAGTATTAAAAGTTTTGCACTTTAAAGAGTTTTCCTAGCTTATTACCTGGATTATGGACGGATGAGTTCTGCATATGCTCCTTTATTACTTCGGCTCTTTCATTTTTCTATGTTGTAATTATGCACATGAATTTAAAAACAAAAAAAATTCCCGCTACAAAACTTCTCAATATTGTTAGGGGTGAACAGTTGTATAGTCTACTCGGACTCTTTTTTTTGTTTTTTTTGTTTAATAAGTTTATATAGGAACTAATAAAATAGAAGCAGATGTAGGAATGGTAAAGAGAGTAAAGAATTAATAATAAATACAATGTTTATTATTAATAATTAATTCACTTATCAATGTTTTCATCATTTTTACTTTACTTTAATAATAATTAATTATTAATAGTTATCATTGTTTTTATTATTAATACTTTCCTTTCATTTCCAGTACTACGTTTGCTTCTGTTATATTAGTTCCTGATATTTGATCAATACAGATCAATGCAGATCAATACAGCAATACACTCAGGTTAGGTTATGAATTGTTAGAATTATTTAAGTTATGTTGAATATGATTTCTTCTAGTTGCATTCTACTCACACTACTTCTATTTGTCTAACTTTTCGGCTAAGTGAATCAATATAATATGTTTTTATAATATATAACTTCTAACATCTTTAAAATAATTCTACTAAAACTCATGCCAGTTTGACAAATATTTGTCCAGGCATACATTGTACCAGTCTTATGCAGAAATCCTCATTTAGAATTTACAAACATAATAACTCATTAAATTAAAATAGGCCAGTTATGTACTTACACTCTGCGATAAAGCTATCCATAATGCTGGCATACAGGACTTACCTGAAACGACAGAGAAATTATTCAGAAACATTGATTAACAACGTTTATAAGAAGAAAGGTTCATGTCCGCATGTTTACTTAATAAATATTGATAGAATGAGATGAAAAGCATAGCGTTGCGTGTGACTTGACGTTAAAATGACACTAGTCACAGCACTTAATGAAGTTCCTTGTCAATATCCTGGAAAGGGTTTCATCAATATTGCCTCCGTTCGTGTTTACTACTACCCATGATATGGGACTCCTACATAGACTTCTATCCCCGGAGGGAACTTCATTTTGTCTGTTTACGGTCAGATCTCGAAACAAAGGGCATTGCTAAAGGTATCATGGCAACTGAGACCACGTTATCAAGTTCACAGGAATATCTTTTGTCAATTCAGACTTGGAATTCGAATTGTTCTTGACTCCTGTCCGAAATGTGTTGTCACTCTCTAAGGAAACTAACAAAGCAATGAAAACTTTTTATTTCCATGATAATGCGGATCAGGCAAGGAGTTTTAAAATATACAATTGGAAGGTCACGATTTTTCCTCAAGTTTAATATTAGAATTTCGAACAGCATAGACAGTTATATCAGGATAGAGAAGAATACAGAATATGAAACAATAATTCATTATTAAACATTACTCAATATTTTTAACGTTTATTGATAAAGATCACACTAAAATTGAAGGAGCCTTGAAGTGAAATAAGTTCTCGGACGCATGAAGACATTTGGCGCCTTCCACGTCGTTGGCAGCGAGTGGTGGATTACTTAAAGGAGTACTTGGAATGACTGTAGATGCCACTTAAGCATATGATTTATAATGCTGTAATTAGAGGACTAAACACCTGTGTAACGAACCATATTTTGTATTTTTCTCTAAAGTGATGTAGATAATCTAACAGCACGGTCTATAAAAACGTAGCTTCTCTCCCATGCATTTAAACTGTATTTATCGGCAAAATTTAACCATAGATAATACATAAAGTAAGAATATGATAATGAAATTTGATAATAATGGTGATACTATTGCTGATGATGCAAATGATTTGAGTCACATGAATGGAAGATAAAAAACAACGCATAAAGAAGCTGATTTGGACAGGAACATGGGACAAAATGATTAGATCTAGGGCTACTGCTCCAGTCATAACAGAACATAATAAACTATTGGCGCATTCACTTTAGAATACTCTTTGATGTCCAGCGTTTTATTTTGGTGAATATAGGGCACTCAAATTTAAATTTCAGTAACCTGATACAAATCTGTATCTACCACACGTGGATTTTTTAAAATAAAATGTTAAAGGGTGCTAAAAGTTGTTGGATATTTACCATAGAGTTCGTTTTGAGGTGGCTATTGTTGACGGTGAGCGCACTTTGTGACATTAAATAGTTATTAAATTATCTTGCAGAATTAATATTCATTACCTCACAATATTTCGAATGAATTAGAACTTATTAATATTACTGAAGGGTTTTACTCTTTTCCCCTATGGCGCGGGGCCACCCACAGGATGGCCATGATTAAATTGTTTTAGACAATGCTACTTGGCTACACTTTGGACTTCCATATTTTCTCAGAAAAAAAGGATCAAGTTGTACTTTCCAAACTCTTACCTCACCTGTTTAAATATAAACATGATACTAGCAGACTGGTCATACAATAGCTGACAAATGAAAGTATGATGATGAGATGAACTACGTCTATTATTAAAATGAACAACAATACAATCCTCATTACAGTACACTCCGACAAGTAAGGCATCTTCTGTTTGCTTTTCAGACTAACAGGCTTCAGCCATTCGCTATCATTTCTAAGCCACTGTAGGCGATCTTTAAACAACGCTCGTAGATTTCACATTTTTTAATATTTAATTTTAAGGAATCGATGGTCGCTGGTTTCTATCAGTTAAAACGTGTTACGAACTGTTTGAAGTTTCTTTCTATATGGATTTATGTTTAAAATACTATAGATTTTCTAATGTGAAGTCTATACATCAACCAAATCTAGAATCGATATTCTTAGCTAGGTGTAAGAAAAAGTTATTGTGAAACGATAGTTCCATAAGATATAAAGCAAGAACTTATTTTTAAGCTACTTGGAAATAACATTAAATGGAAAACACATTTACCTTTGTACATTTAAAAAGTCCAGGAATCGATAAGCCTAGAAAACTAGGATTCTCTGTTTCAGATATAATTTAAAAGGTCATGCATTGTAGTTGTGTTTGGCTTAACTGCACACAAGATTCCAGGGTTATTTGAAAACTATGACATGTAAACTATGAATCTCCTGAGAAAGCAATAAAAACCTAGATACCTTATTTGGTCTGTGACCGCCTCCGTCGCCTCAAAGGAATGTAGCCCCATGGGGTTTAGCTTTTATTTCTATGGTCCGTATCGTCAAGAACAAGTATAATCATGTCAAAAATTAAAGCAACACATACATAAATGAATGCAACATAGAAACCATCAGTTATTTAACTTCAATTGTATCTACCTAATTAACCACATTAAAAGAACCTTAATTAGCTTTAGACATTTATAAGCATAAACTTCGGAAATAAAAGAAAATTACATTTTTATGCAAACCGCATATTGTGTATTCATTGCTGCTCAGAAACTGCGGTTCGGTTCAGTTCGGTTCGGGTCAGTTATGAAGTGGCCACCTCTGGCAGCATTGAAATCTTGACAAGGCGTAACATTATCGTAATAAGGTCATCAACGTTATTTTCTGGCAGTAGTGCCATTCCTCATTATTGTTCTCTTTCTTGGATGCTTTCTGGCCAATTTCATGTGACTAGTGTTTTCCATATGCGAGAAAAGTTTTTCCTGTATTGCATTCATTATTTTAGTTCGTGGTATTTTAATTTTGGACATGCATATACTTTTATAAATACCACTGGAAGCAGAAGTGAATTATGCATTAAAATATCATAAACCAGGGATTAATATGACTCATGTTTTACCTATTTACGGTCAATACTCGATCGTACGAAGGTCCAATATAATAATAGTAAGAGCGACTGTTTGCTGCAACGTCAATTAATCGCTTGTTTGAACGAATTACAGTAAACGGTTGCTGATTAGTAGTTCTGGCTAATCAAATGTTTTAGTTTTACCCAAATATTGTTCACCTGCCTTTGTTATTCGAGTAAACAACTGTTTGGAATTCAAACTCTACTATAAAATCCATATGACTACGAGTACTTGATTACTGTTTCCTTTGTCACTATTACAAATGATAAACACAGAGCAAAATATTTATTACACCCTGAAATTCTGTGTCGAATTATCATCCGAAATACGTTTTGAGGTACTTGAGTGAAAAAAGATCTCGTAAACGGAATATGTTTAAAATTAAGAACGTTATTATTATGTTAGTTACCTTCTGAAGATGTGACACAAAATACAAAACCACTTTCTTGCTATCACTTCATTCGAAACAGTTTCCATTTGTCGTTATACTAAAAATATCTTACAATTAATTGCCATACATTAATTACTTTAATTCAGACTCACGATTTTTTAACTTGAAGTTTCCTCATATAAATTGTCTGGAGGATATTTATAAGCAACCTGTCTTGCCCATGATACTAAATAACTCCGCAATTTTCCCTGATTGAGTGAGAGACAGCAGAACGCACACCCATACTTGGCGACTGAAATTACATACCGAAAGAAAGCAAGCAATTAACACTGTTTGTGATTATTCTGCATAACATCATTTGGCCATTTTACATCTTACAATTTAGTAAACTTAAATGTATCAAATATTTAAGAAACGTTTGGTAGTATAAGTGTAAAGTGTTCCCTATCACAGGCCATGGAGGCCCAGAGGGTTCCAGGAGGTTGAGACTCCAAGATTTTTAGACATCGGCACTTGAAGGTGGTAAGGTTGTCAGCCTTACGCACCGGCCGCCTCTACCCCCAGGATTGCTCCTGGTACTCATTTCTGTTAGAGGCTGAGTCGACCCCAGGGCCATAGTGTCACCAGAAGGATTAGGCCAATTGAAAAACTCCATCGGCCTCATCGGGGATCGAACCCGCGACCTTCCGGTTTGTAGCGAAGCGCCTCATTGTTAGTATAACGTGCTTTATTATATCACGAAAATTGTTGTACTGTGTACTAAAACAAATTAATTCAGTAACATATTTTGAAAACATTTTATACGTCATTCTTTATGATCTGACAGATCCTGGATTTCCTTAATTTAGTTTTAGAAATATGTTAGCTACACTATTCATTGTTATACGAAGTTCAGTATCAGTTGAGATAGAATCTGGCTGCATTTATTTTTTTTATATTTTTTTGCAAATAGGCCATTTTAAAACTTAATTCATATTTAGGCCTAAGATCCGATTAAAGTTTCAAATTGATTGTTTGAAGTAATGAATTGCAATAAGTAGTTATATAGTTTCTTTTTACCGGAGATAATTGTTTAATTTATTAAAACACAGCTTATTGATAGATTTTACTATCGAATTTGGATAATTCGAACCTTTTAAATTTGAAATCGAGAATAATTAGAACTTTTACCATGGTTCCTTGACTTCCTTACACAAAGCAAAAAGCTTATCTAATTATTATTTAAAATTCTTCATATTCTATGTATTCATTGCTGCTATATGGATTTTATCTTAGTTTATTAAGACTATTAAGCTCTTTTTTTATATTTATTTATTTAAGGTCGCTTTTTAACTGCCAGGATCACCAACGACCACAATAATTAATACATTTATGTTGAACAAGTGCTACAAGAAGTGTAGTATGAAGAAAAACATATATGCAACATTAAGCTCTTTAATCAATGACTAATCCGATATAATAATATGTAGAATTTCAACCCATCGCAAGAGTCTATCGTCATAATTTTATCGGTTTATTTTTATTACTTCCATTTTAACACATCTGCGTGCATTTGTTTTTATGCTAATTCACAAGGAGAGAACACTGGAACATCTTCATATCTGTAGCTTCTTTGATCAAAAATTATAATTCAACACAGCTGTTTTTTCTACACAAGCTACACATCATCAAAAGAAGATACGAAAATAGTGTATAATTATATGTATGTTGAAGTATTTTAAATCTCATATAATAAATATAATATTTATAACATGATATTAAGCATTAGTTATACCAAAGAAAATAATCAGAATAATAGGCCTACACCTGAGGGAAAGTTGAACCCAGCGAGACTACCACCGATGGCGAAATGATCGAAGTAATATTATAAAAATATACAGACTACCTCGCTTACAATGACAGGTAGCGACGTGTTTTATTCATTTTCGAGGTTTTAATCATATTGATTATATGCTTAATTCTGTGAATATCGCTAAGGATCAATAAGTGTATCATTATGTCCGAATTCTCTCGCTATAAATTCACGCTTAACTTCGTTATTCGTGAATTTATCGATAAAATTGGGACATCTCGTTACTTGTCCTTGATAAATGCACATTATCGAAAATGAATTCTGTTTACCCAGAGTTACCTTCTAGCTAAAACCGCTATCAGTCAAGTTAAAGTAAATCAATTTAATGCCTTTCGCGTTTAGACTTCTATATAATACTTACATATTGTATCGTATTTTATTTCCGCTTTTTAATCAGATGTAGGATTCATAAGCGTAACCAGGCCGACCATATGGGGGGGTTATAACATTCGCGGGGTCAATACCCCCCAGGGAGAGGGGGGTCCGGGGTCCTCCCCCGGAAAATTTAAAAAATTAAGATGCACAATAACGAGTTTTAAGCTTCCGGGGGTCCTTCCCCCGGAAATTTTTAAAAATTAAGACGCACAATAACGAGTTTTAAGCTTCCCACGCTTTATAGTTGTATTAAGTAATTTATGGGCAGACTTAAAAAATTATACAATTTTCCTTTTTTTAATCAATGGGGGGGGGGTTCAAACCCCCAACCCCCCCTCGTTACGCCTATGGTAGGATTTATACAAAGCAAAATATCGATTTTAATTCATTGTGCATATCAGTGCGTATACGGGGGAGACAATATAAACCTCGCTTGATGTCAGGGTTATGAGTATGGGTATTCCAGGCTAATTGCAATGGCTTATACAACCCCCCAACACAGCTTTATGCAATATTAGTTACTGACGCTAGGATTATTACGTTATGTGCAGGAGACGTCCGGCTTTAAACTGACCGTCCAGTTTAGCCCATGAAATATACATCACAAACACTGTTCTAGGATCACAGCAAGAAATCCTCTACATCTTCACGTTAATTCATTTATAAGCAAGTAACAATATTACTGTGCTCTCAAGCGATAACAGGCTGCTGAGTGTTGAGAAATACAGGGTGTTATGAAATAAACTAGCTTTGTAGGACTTAACTAAACATGCATAATGCACTCGAAAATCTGCTACAAATATTCCCATAATATATATAAAAAAAACAGGTCTCCACTTTTAGAAACCCATCCATAAGTCGCAATGCAATGTGTTCTTTGTTACGTTTCGAGAAAGAACATTAAATAGGGCAACAGAAACACTTGCTATGCTGTAGTAATGTAGTTGAACATTGTTAGTGTGCGACCAACTTTGAACATGGTGGTACAGTATTATAAAACTGAATTTTAAAACATGGAAAGGATCTTTATCTTTGAATTTCAATTGCCATAAATTATACTTTTTGTTAAATAAAGTTTGAAAGAACATCATTTTTCACCTAGAGGTATAATTTTTTTAAAGAATTTTCAGGATTTTATGCTGAAGTTTAATAAATTTAAAAGTTGAATAAATTTAAATCATGCAATTTATTTTTCCTATGTATGGGCGGGTTTCTCTGGCAAGGTGACACACACACACACACACACATATATATATAATCTCTGCAGTGAGGTAAGACTGAAAGCCTGTCATTAACTAAAACCAATGATAGTTTGGTTAATTTAAAAACTGTAGGCCTAATTAAAATAAGCATCAGGGTCCTTCCTATACTCTGGACGTGCAAACTAGAGGAAGGGATCTAGAGGAAGATGTAGAATGGGTGTGGGCATAGGCGTACCGAGGGGGGGGGTTTGGGGGTTTGAACCCCCCCTATTGATTAAAAAAAGGAAAATTATATAATTTTTTTAAGTCTGCCCATAAATTACTTAATACAAGTATAAAGCGTGGGAAGCTTAAAACTCGTTATTTTGCGTCTTAATTTTTTAAATTTTCCGGGGAAATCCCCGGAAGCTTAAAATTCGTTATTTTGCATCTTAATTTTTAAAATTTTCCGGGGGTTGACCCCCGAAAGCTTAAAACTCGTTATTTTGCAGCTTAATTTTTAAAAATTTCCGGGGGAGGACCCCCGGACCCCCTCTCCCTGGGGGGTATTCTATACCCCCCAGACCCCGCGGATGTTATAACCCCCCCCATATGGTCGGCCTGGTTACGCCTATGGGTGTGGGTAATTCCTGTAGGAGCCTAGTCATCTAGGCGTCAGCGCACAAAGTTAAACACACGGGAACGATTCCTGTCAAAATATCACGGCGTGAATGTATTAAATACGAAATAAAAACAGCAAATTACTTATCGCTTTAATTCAAATACAAGTTGCATGTAAATTATAATGAAACGCTGAAGTTCGTTCGAGGCATCAAAGCGCTTGTCAATGAAGTATTCAGTAGCGACTTGACGTTTTACCTGTTCGAATGTTTTGTCGATATAAAACTGCACTGGCATGCATGCGATTCTTTTTAATGGAAGCTGTTTAAAAGAGAATTTCATGTGATGTTGTTACATGATATTAGCCTACTGATTCAATATCGTAAATATTTCATTTATACCAACAAGAGAAATAATATGAGAAAAGCTCTAGTCAGAGGCAGTGGGTCTATTTCCGGTATTATAAACTTATATGGAAGCCAATGTCAATAAATTACACGAATTAGGAACTAGACTAGCAATTCTGAAGAAATATAATACAGTTACAGCTGACGACCAGTGAGTTTAGATTATAACGAAAGCAAAACTCTCTCCGTTTTCTGGTCACGCAGACCGATAATAAGCCCACACGGAACCTGGACTTGGAGAGAGGACTTTTATTTCATACTATTATATTAAATTGTATCCATTTTAACGAATAAACCCTTATTTGATATCCTAATATCCCACCATTTATACTATGAAGCAATAGTGCTTATAGAAGGTAAAGTGATCCCTGTAAGGGCTATGGAGACCCATAGGGTTTCCAGGAGGTTGAGGCTCCCAGATTGAGACATCGGCACAGGAAGGTGGTAAGGTTGTCAGCCATACGCACCGGCCGCTATTTACCCCCAGGAATACTCCTGGTACTCATTTTCGTTAAGGCTAAGTCGACCCCAGTGCCACCAGAAGAATTGGCCAATGGAAAAACCCCACCGACCTCATCGGGAATCGAACCCGCGGCCTTCCGGTTTGTAGCGCAGTGCCTCAACAACTACGACATGGCGTACCCTAAATAGTGCTTGTGGTTTATGAAAATGTTATTAATCCTAACAACTTCCATGTCAAAGTGTTTCTCATCCTATAAAAATAACATGTCGTGAACAGTGTAGCTCAATAGCAAAAATATCGTACATCAAAATCTTATATTTGGATTAGATATAATTTGGGTATATGGCAGGAAGACTCGCAGCTTTCTCTTACTCTTGCTACCATTTTACATGAAGAAAATTTAATTTTTCTCAATATTATCGAAAAACGACTCTAACAATTTTTTTCTTTAAATTTTTTACCCGAGGTCATTATATTGATAGCAAAAACATTTATTTGGCAAAATGTTCGTATAAATATTTTGAAAGTTGCTTGCCCAAAATTGATCTTTTAATAAGTGGATGGACAAGTAAACCTTTGTGAGAAGTTGAACAACTGAAAACCCCCAGCAATAGGGCCTCTTATCGTATGCGAGAATGGAATACTGTCCATGTTTAATACATCAGACTTTTTCATAGGAAAAGAACACCTAAAATTGTAATTATAACCACATTCATGCTGAACACATTGAACAAATTGAATGTATTATTATTATTATCATCGCTATTATTAAGTGTGCCTTCCATACATTGCCTTCGTTGAATTTGGGATACGTTGAGCTACAGACAAGCCATGTATACTGTATGTCCCTCATTCAGCACGTCCCAATCTGAACATTTATGTGACTGCTTCTCTATCCCAAATAGCTGAATAAATAATAGATTTAAAAAATTAAATTTACGGTTACAAAGTGAAAACTCTGAAATGCACATTCGAAATGAAGTCTAGTGACAAAAAGAACATCTGAACAATGCCCGTCAGTTAATGGCTTCCACATAATCATTATAATCAAACGGTGCATGCATACACATTTCCAGGTAGGTGCACTCACCCCACAAACCAGCTCTTTCCAGGAATACGACTGCCAACAGAAACGATTTTATGTCTACGCTTAGGGTTTTTTTTTTTATTCCCAGTAATATTTATGTCTGATTAAATTCTGATCCATAAACGAAACTTTTTCAATAATTAATTAAGCAGTGTTATGTACTTAAAAGCTGATTATGCGAAATTTATAAACAAATGAAAGTGCAACACAAAATAATAAATAATGATTAAAAGTTCGTATAACATACTTCAGGAATGACAGATGAAGTAAAAATAATAATTTTTATGTTAAAAATCTTACAGACAGGAGTAATCAGTTCCAATAAGGAGTAATGTTTTATGTACGAAATAAGCATTTTTATTCACATGCTTATGTTTGTCATACATGGAAACCAGAAATTCTATAGAAACTTTCCTCATCGATTTAATAGTTAGAGCCCACTACTGTTTTCACTTGATGACTAATTTTTACCAGTTTATAGTTTCAGCTTTGAAAGAATCAAGCTATTTAGTTATGCTTTTCATTTAAAAAAATATATAGTCAAGGCTTATTTATTTCAAAATTGATGATTCGATTTTGTTACAACTTAAAGAATACACTAGCTGTTTTTACATGGATGTAAAGGTAAAACTGAAATTACCAAATAAACCTTCTAAGGCGTTGGTAAGTTTTACAGGCCAATATTTAATTTGAAAATACCGTAATTCTCATAATACTATTATCTAAACTGTCTATTTTATATTCTGTTATCTTCTAGTGTAGGATAAATTAAATTCTAAGTCTAAATATAAAACAGAATATGATTTTATGTATTTTTAAATTTTACATAAATGATATAAAAAAATTCATATGGATTCTTAAAGTCGTCGACTTTTACTTATACGGCAAATCGTTTATCATCCTGCTTCCTCTTTCCTATTCATTTCCATACTATAGCATTACGTTTATGAACCAGAAATGTTTGGATAGTGGCACTATTTTTGTTACGTTAGCAAAACGGATTAAGACTTTGGAACCAACATTACAATGAAGCACGATTCACATGGATATCAGCTGCAACCAAAACATAATAATTTTTGCTTTATCACTACCGGTAACGTAGCCTTCATTGTTTGAACATCCACGAGGTTTGTTTATTTGTGGATCCAAAGGCTTATTCTACAATATGCTCGGTGAATTGTTCGATTTTGCAGCCAAATAAACACAACCGAAACACACACAAGAAATACAGAGCAGCGATTATCAGTATGATAAGCTTGCACAGTGGTTGTGTGCATGGTAGTGGTTATTCGATGCAGGTAAACGTATCGTCTAACTTGTTATTTTAAGGTAAAATCATGTTCACAGGATCAAACTGTAGCATTGGATAAAATATAAAAGTATTAATGTTAGTATTGCATTCTAGTTTTTTTGTCCAGGCAGCCTTTCCTATAACCAGCTGATTGAGATGTACCTTCCAATCATTAAGAAATAATATATATATATATATAATATGTATTGTACATGTGTATATAATATATTATATATGCACTATATGAAGGAGTATGAAAGAGGTTGGGGTAATTAAGACAAGCAATTTTATTCTATTCACAAGATTTTGTATAGAACTGCTTTTTATTTATTTATTAAACTCGCAATATTATAATTACAGAGTAAACTACTTATGTTTATATGATGAATTTATTAATATATACTGTTAAGAGAAAATATTAAGTTACAATCTTATTTATAGCAACCTAAATACAAAATTTTGTTTTCGTACGACTTTCCGGTCTGGAGCTAAGCTGTTCACAGATACACAAACACAAATACACCGACATGTTTCCGAAAATAGAACAAAACACGCATTTATGTTAAAAACTCAACTTCGAATTGAGGGGTCTAAAACAATACTTCCTCTTCCTAAAGTACCTATTGTTATGGTGATAACCGTACCACTGTGGTACGGGCAGAGGAAGTAATAATTGAATTACTTACATGTGACCGTGTAAGGGAAACTCAACCGTAATTCCATTAACACGTTTCCGCCATTACAAAACACAGGGTGTAGTAGTATTTGTGGTATTTAACATAGTACAGTCAAACTGTTTATAAAGAAGATCGATATAACGATAGAGCAATATTTTTGTTTGGACCCGGCGAATTTCCTTTTTTAAATAAAAATAACAACAGAAACACTTTTAATTGGACTTTCTATTAGTATGTGACAGACATTGAGCATGGTACTATTGTGCTGAGAGTATTGTATGAGTATTGTGAAACTTATGATTAAAGCATGGAATAGCCCCTTTTCTCTGGAGATGAATAACCGTAAAATATACTTTATGAACAACACAATTTCGAAGGTCATAAAAACATCAATTTTTGAGCTAGATATAAATTATATTTTAGCGTGCTCAGAATCTTATGCTGAAGTTGATTCTATTTTTCCTACTTTCATCGGGTTTCCCTGACAGAGTCGCATATTATCTTATGATTACCTTCTTCGATTACTCATACGTTTGGGACTATAGAGTCCGGGACAAGAAGTTACAAGCCTAGAGGCAGTAGCCAAGTTCGAAATTCTATTTGCCTTTATTTATGGTACCTATAGGCCTATAACGTTACAGGCTATATTTCCATTTTAAATTCCACGCCTAGAATTCATATATAAATGAAAATGAGAGAGAATACTCAACACACTACCATATTTTCTTTTAGCTTGGCAATTAGGTACATCATTATTGGTATGTTGAGCAAGCCTTCTGTTAGTCTGTGATGAAGTTCGTATCTTTTTATTTTGGTGGTATATATATATATATATATATATATATATATATATATATATATATATACTCTTGTTCCGAAAAATTGGTATCTTATGTACTTTTCATATACTTTTTAGTTCCTGCAACAAAATTAAACCCCTGTCGTCAGCCTCCGAATTTGGTCATCAATTGCAATCTATAGACCAGAAATTTAGCGTCCTGCTCAGTAGTTTATTTCTGTGAATACATAAACTCTATACAAAATCACTTTCGTATACATTACAGTCTCGTATTAACTTAAGTCTTATCAATTTTACCAGAAACGTGGTAGGTATTAAGGTCTAGTAGTGTTATGAAGAAAAAAGTAAAATTTTCATTTCGCAAGCTTATTGGAAAGCGTAACTACGGCATCTTACGGAATGAAAATGTTGTTCTCTTCGGTGTTAGCAATTGTATTACAGTACATAATGTTTCCCGGGAGTAGTGGCTGGGAGAGTAGATGAATGACAACATTGCCCACAAAGAGGCTCTTCGCCTAAACATGCCTGATCCGAAATATCTTCTTTAAGGAAGTTTGGGCCTTATGTGGTGTGAGATGGCTCGCTTGATTCGAATATTGAGAGGCCCTTAGCAGTATTGAAGAATGTTCTAGAAAGGAACATAGGTAATAATGGGTGCCTGGTTAGTTTAGATCGTGTATGATCTTTTCACCTCATCTTATTCAATAATGATAGATCTGTAACCCTAAAAGTTATCCCTTTGGGTATCCTATCCCCAGTATTAAAATCAAGTCAAATAAAAATGAACAGAGAAGAGTACGATTGAAATTTGTAAATAACACACACTTTAAGTTTTAAGTGTTGTTAGCTTCATTAACTACCACAAAATATGAGAAATATTCGCTTTTAAACTTTTCAAACAATGCTTTCATTTTCTATGGTCAACGAGTCTTTTGTTTTTGGTATTGTAGCTGCATATTGAAGTTTTATATGTCGTAACGTAGTGATATGATTGTGAAGGGTTGTTAATGGAGCACCAGTGTGGACAGTCCCTTTCTGAATAACAATTCCCTCTACTGCTGTGTGCATGTTGGTAGGATTAACTGAAACATTTTGTGGGAATTCAACTGTGCTTTTCAGTATTGTATTAATCTTTATGAATGCTTTGTTTATCAAAATTATGAAACTATTTTACTGTTTCCGATAATGTAGTTATGACTGGACAATTTATAATCCTCTTACCATCAAATTGATTGTGCATGAAATTAAAGATGTCTGCTGTTTACAGTTGGGCTGCTGTTTACAGTTGGCACAGTGTATGCCCTATAGGCATGTATAGTTTACTCACATTAATGTAACATTAATTGAACCTTGAATCAAAAACTTATTTCTCACTAAAACTTATTGTTGCTAGAACTACTTATTAAATTCATTGTATTATTTAATTTTATATTATTATTTCTTATATCTTATTTCAAATAGGCTAAAAATGTACAAACCCTGCTACAGTCCCATTATCATACACTGCACAGTACATACTGAGCTCACATGAAAAATAAACTGAGTTCTGTATATATTTTCTTAAATTCAACCCCTCTGTTCTTTTTGATTTATGGGTAGAATAAATCCAACAATGTAGTATCATCAGAAGGATTATGAAATTCTAAAAATCTTTAAAGTACTTTTTTTGGGGACTGATTAGATGGCTTATTGGCTATCGATTTCTTATTATCGTGTGTTTTTATTTACCTGAAATCCATCCGGTACTAACTCTTTAAATGAGAGTCTATTGGACTATGATCACAGCTAGACACTCTTACGTCCCGTTTTGCTGAATTTTGCGAAAGACTTATTAGTATATTTGTAATCCTTACTGTTGCTTTCATATTACAGAAAGCATCCAACCGGTTTTAAGACACCATTTACTCCCAAGAAATTCTTAACGCTTGGATTCGTTTAGATCTTTGACAAGTTTTGATGATTTTAGCTGGATGTTCGACAGATGTTTATCAATTCACTGTTAACCAGACAACAGAATGGCAAAGTAATTCCCAATGACTTCTAAAAGCAAGAGACTTGCAGATAGAGGTTTAATTTACCGAAGACAACATTATTTACCTTATTTTACAATAGAGGTCATAGTCATATGTAGTAATCCCACCGACTCGACGATCATCTATAGGAAACTGCGGTAAAAAGGTCGGGAAATTTGGTCGAAAATTTGAATTTTGGTTTAGCGTTCTTTATTATGCCGTAAACCTACGTACGGCATGAAACGTACGGTTGCTAATTCCTTCCGGAGGACTTCCTTTCCCAGGATTATTATGTCCTGAAAAACCTAACGGCTTCAACTTGGCTTGAACCTTCGGATTCATAGGCATTTACGTTTATCTAAGCACCACCGAAACCGACAAACAGCTTTTAAAATTCCTATATTTGAATAATTACCTTAAATTAGAAGCATGATTTATGGTTTGCTGTTATTGTTCTTTCGGTCTCGCGAAATTTCAGACAGGATATTAAATAAATAAATAAGAAAATAGGGTACCTTTTTAATTGATTGTCTTAACAATGTGTTACAGTTATTGTAAACATAGTTTAATATTCATATTCAGAGTGTAGAGTCTGAAATTTTCCTCATGAAATGAGAAGAAAAGAAGATTGTAGATGGGTGCACATGGCTGCAGGAAAGTTTCACGATTGGTCCAATTTTAAATGTAATTACATTAATATAATGGCTACGTCTGGTGCATCGAGTGGCTTCGCAATTTTATTCGCTCCGGTGAATCATTTAAGGCAGGCTATATCGATCACGCGTTTGCCAGTTTCTGTGTGTGCCCATGCGGTTTTGGTTCTTTTGGTGTGGAGTACGGACTCTATGGGCTATACCTATGTGTCCGTGGTGTGGATGAATTCACATGCAGATAACTTTACCACAGCAATTGAATGTGTCCTGTTAATTTCCATACTGTTTTATCCGTTGAGGGTTGTGTAATCACAACCAACATTTTTACCACCTGCTTCCTCACATTTTAATTTAAAATAACTTAGTACTTTCTCAGTTTTAATAAACTGATTACCTCTCGCAGATTCGTTTCCTCAATGTAAGAAATTTGTTTCTTCATGAATTAGGCTATGGTTTCATTAAGTTCTATTGTGAAAAAAGTGTAGGGTTTAAATCGTAATTTTGTCAGCTGAGAATTGGAGTGTACCTTGGTGATCAAGGTAAGATTTTAGAAAAGAGGAAAGACGCTACGAAGAGTGAGTAAACTCTTATTTAACTTGATAGAACAGTATATTATTTCGAAATGTACAGGTTTAAAATTAGTTTCACAGGTAGATATGTACTGAATACCTAATTTAAGAATTTATTCGAAACATACTTTATCTAATTTTTCGCAAGAAGTGAAGTTATTATACCCCAATACTCAGCTGATGGTTTGTTTACTATAGTTCAATATATTTGTTTTCTCGTTATTTATGTTCATGTTATAATTTACATAAATGTTGGTGCCAACATATTATTTGATAATTACCTTATTGCAACTAAATAGTACATTTATTCAGACATTAGTCTAATAGAGTACGCGAGTATCAAAAGTATGTCTACATGTTCTTATAATAAATTATAAAAGGTGTTGTTAATAAAGTCATAGACTAGTTCTTTTTTCTACTGATATTCTAAATTAATATTTTGTTTGTGTTAAAGATAGCCTACATCTAAGGTCATTATTGTGTCTCATACTACTTTCGTAAATAGTATAAAGTGCACAAATGCCAACTTAGTTTAGAAAGGAGTTGTAGTTCATCAAACCTTCCATATATGTGGTAGTATATAAAGTAAAATTTTTTAGAATCATTGATATCTGTGACATGTCGAGTGATTTTTTTTAAGAATAGTGAATTATGTCATATATATAAAGGGAAAGTACACAAAAGTAATAAAAATAGCAATAATTAAATATTACCACTCTGTACTCAATATTCATGAAAATCCTTACTTTCAGGCTGATATAGAGAACAGCAGGAAAATGTTACAAAAATGAAATTTGAAACATATTTTATTACCTTCCTTCAATGTGTTAATTTGCAAAGATTATGCGTTTATTGTTAAATTTCTACAGAATATCTACCTACCTACAATATCTACCTGCAATCATATCAGTAAATATCAGTAAATAAGTAACGTAATTTCTCTTTATTAATATTGTTGTGGACTGCCTTGTAATATACGATACACATTTCTTGCGTTTAGAACGTCAGTTTATCTCTTTTACAAGGTCGCCCATGAATAATGCCAGCAGTACAGGTATGTTTTATGAGGCTACGTTAATCTCGGGAGTATTTTAGTAAATTGCTTGATGCAGTATTTCATCATCAAGTTATCAGATAGTACAGCCAACTTATAATAAGAGTGTTCCAAAGTACAGTATATTTTATTGTCTGCATTCCATAATAGAGGTGTGTGTAGTTTTTATATTTAAATTCGTTTAGAGTCTCATTTTGAACAACTGTTCGTATCTGCTTTTCATTTCTCGGAATCAAATGTAAAATTTCGTATAATTATTCGATCTATTTTGAACGAAGTCGTGTTTACCGAAATTTTATTTAAACTGATAAAAAAGTGAGAGATTTTCTTTATTAAGTTGTATTTTAGTGAATCGAATTCAGTCAATCATTTTTAACTGAAGTGACAAAGAGTCCATGAATTGCAGACTGTAACTGATCTTTAAGTATTTGATTTTCGATTATTAACTCCATTATGGGATGGGTATAAACTTTGTTATATAATTTAATATATTTGTAAAATGTGTACATAGACTCGTAAAGCATTCCTTTTTATATAGGCTGTGAGGGTCATTGATGTTATTAGGAGATGAGGCTTCCGACTATCTATATTTAATCCTTAATACGTGCCGAACTGCAAAGGAAACAGTTAACACGATGATGGGCCCATTATTTAGTTATTATACCTTATTTTATAATTTTATATGAAATTCAACGACACTATGATCATCTGGTTTGTTGAACATACTTTTCGCGAGATATTGTATAAAGAAAATAATGCCGTAAGCTTCATTCAAAATTCACTGTTTTAATTGATGGAAAAACCTTCGGGAAATTAAAATTTACAGAATGTAAAAAGGTAAGGTATCGGGAAATTACCATTCAGTATATTCATTTTTATTTTATATCTTATGAATTTAACCTAGATATTAAATGGAGTTAAAATATGTCTAAAAGTATACGCCTACATAAACGCTGAAACTTATACCTCATAGTAAATAATTCAATTTTTATTCATTAATATTTATCCTAAAAACATTCATAATGGTAGAAATAAGAGACATGCAGTATTTTGTTATATTTACGAAAATTTAAAATACCACCAGTGAAACAAATGTATGCCGTAGGTCATCATACTTACAAATTTCATATAGACCAAATTACGAGTACTTTCACGGTTTAGTGGCTGGTATGGATGCATGCGATCAATTCCCTGAACATCCTCGGAATTTAAGATTTCAATTTTATTCAACCTCATAACGATATTTGAGAAGCTATTTGAACTAAGAAACAACGTCTCTGGAAATCCCTTTTTAAATATCAGCCGAATTTGATGCTGACATCCAGTCTTGCCGTCTATGAATGAAATAGAAAAGAAGAATGGAAAAAGGCATCTGTCGACTGTAAACGCTATCACTGATGGGATTTTAATCCGGGATCGTAATCCTATTTTTATTTTATTTCAGGAATTATTTATTGTTACTCTTGTATTTCATGTTGATTAATAGAGCGTAAATAGTTTATTTTAAATGAAGCTCTTATAGGCTATCCTTTGTACCTACCAAAGTGTTTTTGATTGCATTTTTCTGGAAAGCCAGAAATTATTGTTATTATTCTGTCTGAGATAATGCGAAATCAGAGATTGTGATTGTTATAGCAAACTGTCAGGACCAGTGTCCGTATCCCACTGTTAATGTCAGCGGCACTCTGCTGGATCAAAACACCTCTATTTTTACTCCTCTCCCCTTTCGAGCATTGTCCCTGAAGACTGCACTTTCAGTGCGTCATCATTTCTCATATAATCTGTTGTAGGTTTCTTTCTTCTTCTCATACAATAATTTGGTATAACTACTACCGAGATTCCCTCCATTATAAATACAGGCTACCGTTAAGATTTATACGGAATATTTTTGTTCGAACATCGTGCAATAGAGTAACTTTTATTCGATAATCTTCAACTTAAGTGTAATTTATTATGGCTGTTGTTGAGTTTAAGCTGACCAGTCGTTTTCATAATCTAACAGGGGACATTGTGAATTTGAAGAATATAATTTATCGTACTGTGCCTAATTGTGTGGAAGAGGAAAGCTTGAACAAAAGACACTGGCAATATCAATATTAAAATTAAAATACAAATGTAAATTAATCGTGGTACAAAATAAGAAATGTATTTTACCTATTATTATAGAAATTAATATTCTCTCTTTAAATACCTGATATTTTCAAAATAAAACTTTTTCACACTAATTTTTTCACGCCAAAATGAAAGATTTCTGTTACTAGTAATAACACTATATTTAATGTCAATTTTTAATGTAACGTCATAAGCATTTCGGATTGAGTTCATTACGGAGAAAAGTTGTTCCCCTATATAACTACCATAAAAACAAAAAGGTTAGTAAATATAAATAATATAAGATTTTTTATTTTGAATTTTTTCTTCTGGAATATGTAATATCACTCGTGACCTTTTGTTTTCGCAGAAATTGTAATTTATTTTATTTACTTAGAAATTCACGGAGACAAAAAAATTTGTCAGTAAGAAATAGAATTACTTATATGATACCTTATATTTTGCAAAAGTTATTTCACTCCAATAATCGTCTGGTGGGGTGCAAAATCGGAGACGTTGGTTCTCCGGTGCCAGAAACTCAAGTTCGAGGAACTGAGCACTGTATTGACCTTACCAAAATAATTACCGTACGTAAATGCATTGGAATCCTAGCCCTGGTAAATTATATTACATAATATTTTCTGAACATACAAACAGACAAAAAAATATAAAAAAATGTTTCACCACAGTCAAACAATTTCCTAACAGGCTTTATTTTGTCTTGACACGTCGTTTGTATATTTATGAGGAAAACTGGGCGGGTCTGAAATTTTAAACATTGATGGACTGAAGGGTGAACCGAATGCACGTCGAAGCCGGATTTTTAATTTTCGCTTTCGTTCCCGAGTTATGAGTGAAAAACTGGCAGAAAACGTGATTTTTAGCGCTATCAAAGCATCAGTTTCCGCTATTACATTTTAATTGTGAAATCAGTTTCAGGTGGCTTTGTTATTTTTTCATAACTTGGAAATAAGAGCATCGCGATTTTTTCAACATATCGCATGGAATTATTGGTAACTTCAATTTTGAAGGCCCACCCTGGTCGTTTCATCTGTTTATGATGTCAAGGCCCGCAGACATCTGAAATTGTTTACCTAGACGGAAGAGGGATAATGAATATAGGCGTAAATTGTCAAAAATTGATCGATTTGATCGGAACTGATTATGCAGGGCTTTTCTGAGCCAGGGAACTCGAATCTAATGTTTTTCTTAGGCGGCGCTTTCTACTCGTGGAATGCACTCCAAAACCGGATTTTTAGCTGTTTCATTAAAATTATTAATATTTTAGTTTGAATGATTCGTGTTTAAATGTTAATAAATATAATATTTTAAATAGTATACTCTTAATTCTTAATATTCTTTCCTGAGATCTAGCGTCGACTCCAGAGCAAAATGACCATGCCGAACTTTGTACTTACACAATTCCTATCTGGCCATGGCAAATTTAAATCATATTTCGAGCGATTTAACATCAAATGGTTACTTATGCTTCTGTGGCTCCTCTCAAACAGTGCAGCACTTGCTTTTTGACTGTCCTGACTTTGGAAGATTAAGATATACCCTCCAATGTGACAATGAACTGGCAAAACCTCTGTTTCATAAGATTTAAAAAACAATGTTGTTATTCTAATTTTCTAACATTCATACACCACATCTTTAATAAGCTTCAGTCATAATGTTCAATATGTTGTAAATTGAATGTAGTTGTTAAACTATAACCCTAATATGCTAGTGTACAATAGGGTTCTATTTTCTTTAGGCCTACTGGAAATTTAATAATAATAATTTTAATTCTTGAGTTAATTTTCGTGGACGAAGTCGCGAGCACTTGCTAGTTCTTAATTTTGTGGTGAGTTAAGCAAATTTATTCCGTGAAAATGTTCTGCTAAGCAGTTGTAACGAGATTTTTAAATCAATAAGGCAAGTGCATGTAATCGAGAGCTATCCCGTACGATATTAGGTTTGCAAAACGTTTAAAAGAGCTCAAACTGGTGATAATCAACAAAGGCTAATCTACTCTTATACAATTCAAGGGCCCTAAATAGCGTGCTCACTCGCTCGCCCACTTCGTGAAACATCGGGCATACTCGGCGATGTTCGTCTCTCTCAGTCTAAACTTTCACGAAAAGTACAAAATTAGGAAAATCGTTTCTTTATTACATAAGGCCTAAGTGAAAGGAACACAATGAACAAATATTATAATTTTATTTTTAGTTACAATTTTCATAGCTCTGAACCACAATCATTTTTAATAAGCTGCCAGTGCAAATTTCTTAAAAATCCTGGAGTCAATTAATAATGGCGGGCGAAACCGCGGGCACCAGTTGTAAAATATTGATAGTTTAACCAAGGAAGTATCGCGGACAATAAAAATCCAAACAAACCATTCCTTCCCTTGAAAAATTATATAATTCCTGAAAAATTACACTGAATTTATCAAATAAAATTCACATCATATTCATCTGTCAACAAACAGTTGAGAAACAATACGTATTATGTGTTCACAGGTTCCTTAGGAATTGCATAATCGAATCTGAGATCGTTTTCGTCGAATGTACTCTGAAGCCGGAATTTTAGCTGTTTCATTAATTACTAATGGTTTAGTTTATGAATGATTCGCGTGCAAGTGTTAATAAATATAATGCTTTAATAATTATTATACTCTTAATTTTTAATTTTTCAATTAATTATTGTGGGCGAAGCCGCGGGCACCTGCTAGTAGCTAGTATATTACAATTTCATTGACAACGCGTTTGTTAGAGCGAGACGTAATACGATCACATTAGGTAATTGAAAGGTTTGTAGATTAATAATGAAGATCTAGTAAATCATTCTGTTTGGTATAGATGAAATTGAATTATTTAGACGCAGTGGAAAAAATAGATGAAAGCCTGAATTCGGAGATTGGCATAGTCGATTAAACTCGATGAGTAACGAATTATGTTTGTGTGTGTGTGTGTTTTTTTTCACTTGCCGGAGTTTCCAGCTTTCAGTTGTGTTCGAACCGTGCGTTTAATTTGCATTACCTCTATTCAAACAAATCAATAGAATATGAACTTGATAGCTTTTGTTTTGCCTTCAAACTTGGGAATAATGAATAGATTTTTGTTTTTCGTGTGTGGAATTATGTCGATTTTTTAAGTATTCTAAAACTGAAAAATAAAACGCAGAATTTACAGGACACTCAGATCGTCTTCTTTAGTCATCGCAAAATAGTATCTATAACAGTCCTACACGTTTATGAAGTGTAATTCTGTTTTTGGAATTCCAATCCTTTTTTCTGTGATTGCACTAAATGTACAGTACTGATATATAAATATTTTGATTTGTAATAAATACGTATTTTCAAATCAGGAGGCTATAAGTTCACGATTTCGGGCCCGTCAAAACCTGTGATCGTGAACTGTATTTATTCAGGTTATATAATAACTATTTCATTGCATTTGAATGTGCAATCGTCAGCTTAATTTATTTTTCGGCGCATAAAATAAGTGCATAAAATACCGTAATTGCTTCGTTTCTTTAAGAATTTGTCTTCCAAAGGCTCGCCTTAGTTTATTGGTCAAATTTCAACTTTACCTATTATCGTAAGAAAAGGTAATCAATAATCAGAATTTCAAACTAACTTAATTCAATAACTCAATACGATGTAACTAAAAACACCTAGGTATATTTATTCCTATTACAATGTCAATTTATTCACGAGAGATCGATGATAAAATGTAGGCCATGTTTCATTAACATGTCGATCTGTATATTTATTGTGCATGAATGATCAGAAGTGATTATGATATCAAGAAATTGGAAGTTGACTGTGGATAATGTGCATATTGTTCTTGATCAGCATTGACACTGTCTCTGTCACTCAAAGAAGACTTGCATTTTACGTTCCTTGTAACAGGGTAAAACGCAGATTAGTACTGGTGACTTTACGGATTTAATTCTTACACATTTGGTTTTACTTATCAATATAACATAATGTTTTAATAGAGATTTTATATTTCTTAGTTAAATAGATGAATTTTATGCTGCAATTGATGGTAGAAATAAAAAGTCAAGTTTGGTTTAATGTCACCCATAGTGCCTGAAGTAGTTTGTAAATTAAAATTACGGGCTGGGATGTCAACAGCAACTACGAAAACTGTATTAGTCAGAATCATAGTGTGTTTTAATAAGTGTTTGATGTTGTATTATGTTGCGTTTTATGCTTTAAATGGAATTCCTAATTATGTTAGACCCGTTTATTTTATCTTTGACCATCTAAGGGTATTCTGTAGCCTAGAGATAGGGGATTTTGGGAGTCCTTTTACATGTTTTCCGTCGTGTTTTTATTTGCATACGGTACTTTAAATGCTAAAATAACATCTGATATTAGTTGTCGCGTAGTATCACGAAATCTTTATTTTTTATTTTATTGCAACGGATATCCATGATTAAACAGACCCTAGCGATTTCACACCTCTTTTTTTCCTCTAAAATCAGAATAGCGATTTGGTCTGTTATTTCCTTTGTTAGTTTGTTTAAACTACAAGTTACCTTGGTTGGATTAATGATCTGTTTGAAACACGGTGCGTTTTTTTTTCCTCGCTTTCCAGAGTTGCCACATCTGCACCTATTTACAGCAATAGCCTTGCAATTAAAATGAGCTTAATGTGATCACCCATTCTCGTTGCTGGGTGGTAATTGAAAATAAAATTACTTCTGTGACGAACACACAACAGCACAAGTACAGCAAAATCTAGTGGCAACAGGATATTAGATGCTATAAACATGAACTCGAAAACCACTTCTCCTGCCTATTTTTAGCGGCCAAAGTTTAACGTGCAAAGTGTTGAGCAAATACAATTATTGCGAACGTTTGCCATTAAGGTGAACTCCTATAGTTCCCCCGGATATTACATTTTGTCGAGAGGTCGTTTAGGGGTTTAATTGTTTCGAGTTCTGACATAATTCTCTTAGTATTTGTTTCAAAGTTGCTTATGTTGACTACGTATTTTCCAAAATGGCTGTTAGAAGTGGATAATGGTGCCTTTTTTATTTTGAATAAGTCAGTTGCTTACAGGAATCAAAGAAAGAGAACTTCAAGATATGGATTGGATTGACAGAGACGAATGAAGGAAAAAATTAAGCTTTAGGCATAGAAAGATGTTAAAATTGAACTCTGTACGGTATATTAAAAAAAGTCAGCTGCTACCTAAAGAAAGCGAAACACAAATAAGTATAGGCTTATTTAGCCAAGTGAAGATAAGGGCAAGGTGCAGTCTTTGAACGTTTGGGAATTCATGTTGACAAAGTACCTAGAACTCAAAAGTTCTGGGATAAAAAGAAACAAATTAATAAAAACAGAACTCGAATCTGAGGTCTTTTTCCCAAGCGGCGCTTTCTGATCGTGAAATGCACTCCAAAGCCGGATTTTTATCTTTTTCATTATAATTATTACTAATCGTTTAGTTTAAAGATTTACAAGACAGTTATCCTGCCAGTTGTATCACATGGATGTGAGACATGGCCGCTTACTCTTCGGAAAGAACACAATCTGAGAGTGTTCGAAAACAGGGTGTTTAAGAAAATATTTGGGCCTAAGAGAGATGGAAATGGGGACTGGAGAAAACTGCATAACGACGAGCTTTATAACCTGTACTCGTCACAGGATATAGTAAGGGTAATTAAATCAAGGAGGATGAAATGGGCTGTGACATGTTGCGCGCATGGGGGAGGAAAGACATATCTCAAAGGTATTGACTGGGAGACCCGAAGGGAAAAGACCACTTGGAAGACCTATACGTAGGTGTATGGGCAATATTAGGATGGATTTAAGGGAATTAGGATTTGCAAAGGATAATTGGATGGAGTTGGCACATAATAGGTTTGAATGGTGGGCTCAGGTAAGCGCGGCAATGAACCTTCGGGTATGTAAAATAGATAATATTCCTTTAGCTTGCTGAGGAATTGTCTATTGCCATTGAGTAAGTAAGTAAGTAATCGTTTAATTTATGAATATTTCGCGTGCAAGTGTCAATAAATGATAGGCTACAATGTTTCAATTATTTTGCTCTTAATTTTTTATTTTATAAATAATTATCGTGGGTGAAGCCCGGGCACCTGCACCATAGTTCTGGTGACTAATTTTTATACAAAAGGGACACAGCTGTTAATTATTTTTAATTTTATCCTATGTAAAGCTGTTTGGAAAGTGACTCATTTCCGAGAATTTTATTATAACCAATGCCAACAATTATTTGTAGCAGATTTTTCAAGAATATGTTTGATCATATTCAGAATCACCGCCGAACAGAGAGCCTACAATGGCATTTATTAATGCGTAATTATGCGTAATTATGCGTAATAATTTTCATACGAATATTGAGTAGGCAAGTTGCATAAGACTGTTTTTGTTCGACCATAATTATGAGTTGACCTTTTGAATATTTAGATTCAACGAAACGGTTGACATCGGCAATCAGCTGTTAGTAAGTTCTCGTCGTTCTCATCTTTTGCGATATATGGCAGCTTCCTTATGTGCCTAAATAGGAACATGACGAGCAGCTTGATCAGGTTTGATGGTGGACTTTTATCGTAATGATGTTGGAATCCATGAAGTTAAATCTGCATGCTAGATACTTTCATATAGCGAAATATGAAATTCAATTTTTTCCGAAACAGTATACAGGAAAAAAGTAATAGTTGTGCCTTCTCACTTTAAATATGACGACTGCATGTTGATTATTTTTCTTATTCCTTGAAGCGTGAGAAATATTAAACGTAGTGAAGACAACATAATAGTATGAAAGGAAAATATAATATTCTTTGATTTCCTTCACACAAAAAACATTTGATGTGTAGAACTATTGCTTTAGACACAGTTGTTCGAGAGTCTTTTTTTTCTTCTAGAAACTTGTTACTACAACATTACAACGATTGAAATGGAACAGTTGAAGTGGAACTTGAGTTCAATCATGTTCAGGGGTTCTTTTTAACAATATCTTTGGCATTCTTCCATTTTTCTTCAATAAATAGGTCCTTGTTCTCCTGACTTGTGTTCTTCCGTTTCTTTTTATTCAGATCTGTACGTTTTCATTCCTACATTTATTTTTATTTTTAATATTAGCCTACATTATACAGCCCCCTACTACAGTTATAAAAAGCATCTACTCCATTGCCCGGATTCCTTGTTTATTCCTGCTTCTATGAGTCTCTATTTCTGCCCTGCCTTAAATAAATGTTTAAATCCCCAATAGCTTTGAAAATTTCATTTTCATTTCTTTTATATTAATATTATTCTGCTATTTCCCATACCAATGATTTGAAAATGTTAGTTTGTATTTGTGATAGCAGACGTGGTTTCGTGGTTAGCGTCGCTGGGTACAGATCCGCAGACCCGGGATAGATCTCCAGTACCTCCTCTGATTTTTCTTAGATACGTCTGGAACGGGGTGCTCCCAGCCCCTTGATGTGAACTGAGGAGGCAATTGTACTAATGTTGCTTAATGGCTAATAAATTGATTGGTTGATATCTTATGGTTTATTGGATATACCAATTCGGATAGGTGCCAAGGAAATCAAAGAATATTATATTTTCGTAACATACTATTATGTTGTCTTCACTACATTTATTATTTCTCAAGCTTCGAGGAATAATACAAATAATCGACATACAGTCGTCACATTGAATGTAAGATAGAACAACTATTCTTAGGTTCCTTAAGAATCTAAAAAGGTTTTAAAACTTGTTCCACATAAACATGTTAATCGGAAAAAAAAATATTGTACTTATTTGAACGTTGTGTAGTCTTTGTACTTAATACATTTTATTAGTAACGATAAAGTATACTTTTATAGGATAATTAATCCTCTTTCATTCGTATGTAGTCAAATTGTAAGGAGAACTGACTTTTCTAGTTATTTTGAAAAACTGAAAAAGTATTTTTTTTACCCCTGTTTTATAACTCAATCCGCGGCAAAGATACTTGTTAGCAAAGGTGCATTTCCCGTTCAGCGAGCCAAATAAGCTTAATAGAACCAAATATCAAAACTATCCCAAAATTCCCCCGTTATCTACCCTTTCACTTGGCCAATTTTGGTGTCGATTTTTTAAAACTCTATTGAAAAAACAAAAATGTTGTGTGATTCGGTCTACCATTTGGAAAAATATTAATTTATCATTTGAGGCTCAAGGAAACAATCTCAGATAATTATCAGTTCATTGCTTTTGTTTTCCTTTCCCAGAGAATAGTTATTGCACGTCAAGGTTTACCAACCAAATGAAACCAAAACGATTAAAACACATATGTAAATGTATATGTATATTGAAATATTCACTGAAGTTTTAACTTAAATGGTGCGATCCACTGTTGATCTGAGCAAATCCGTTACTAACAATTTATAACACAATTATTGCCTATAGTGATGAAGATTTTGGGGATCTCTGTTTTCCTATTAAATGTTCTATTAAATGTTCCTATTAAACATATAAATTCACAAAGTTTCTCCCTTTTAAATTCTAATATACAGGGTGTTAATGAATAACACCGAAATATTTTACCTGTGTATAGAGGGGACATAGACAAGCAACTTTTATTAGGAGAATTTTGCTCTATGGATTCAATTCTTCCTGTTATAACATAAAATATCCCAAGGATATGCACGCCACTGTCTTCTATTTTATTTATTTAATCTTCCCATAGTTATGGGTTGCCTACACAGACGAAGAGTACCAGAAAAAAAAACAGAAAGGTAATTGAACATATAACATTGAAAAGAAAAAGAGAATAAAATTAATGAAAAATTAATACAAAATAGAAAATCATTAACAGTTACGATTAGGATTTATATATGTGATTCCTCAGTATTGAAACAGATCCTCTGAGGGTTGCTAAAGCAACTTCAGTTATAACTGATGGAGGAAGTCCCAATCTCTTGAAGGTGTTCAACATGAAAGTAGTAACAGTTCCTCTTGCTCCTACCATGAGTCCAATGACTTGAAATGACGGGAAACAAAGGAACAGAGAATATTGTGTAGTGGTCGGGAAAATTGTAAAAAATGACGATCGATATCTTACAACTCTGAGGGAAAAAAAGACAAACGAAACATTTTTGTTAGGTTTGGAATTAGGAATAAAAACATAATGCAGTGGCGGGCAATCATATGATTAATCAGTAAATTTTGTAGATTATGAAAATTCTAAACTATGGTATAACTGTTGATGAATTGTTAAGAATCAGGTTTTTATCGATCGCTAAGAAGGCATGAAGTCAATTTAATAAAAATTTTAACCCTATTTCGCTCAATTATTGAGTTATGAGCACCAAATTTTAAAGACTTTAATGCCCTGTAGCATACACTTTTTACGTCATAGAGCAAAAATGTCCTAATAAAAGTTGCTTGTCTATGTTCCCTCTATACACAGGTAAAATATTTTGGTGTTATTCATTAACACCCTGTAGATTTTAGGGATTTTTGGATTTTAAGTTCTCTGTACTTCTCTCCCTCTTGCATATGTACGTTGCAATGCATGCCTGCTCTTTATTTTGAACTCAAGCCAAGTAATCTGGAAGATGTTAATGCCTGTGTTGTTGACAGTATATTATTACTGCCAACTTGGAAAATTGTTTCTGTATCCAAACTCACCACGATATCATCCTGTAATGATGACCCGCGGGAGGCCATGTTTAAACATCTCCCAGGGTGGTCCGGGACCCGCAGGGATGGATCCACCTGCTGCTAGGGAGCAGGAATCAGATCAACACAGACTCAAATCGTATACACAGCACCAATAGCCTATGCTGTGAGATAGTTCAAGTGGTAAAAATCAATATGAAAGAGATTTTTTTAAAGTTTTTTTTCCTGTATAGTTCTTTATTGTATTCGAGAACTATTGTTACTGTTAAAATGTGTACCTAAGTATATTATGGGACAGCCTGCGTGGACTTGTGATTAGCGTCGCTGGCTATGGATCGGTCGCAGAACCTCTTCCGATTTTTCTATGGTAGATAGGTCTGGAACAGGGTCCATTTAGTCTGAGGACTGAGGAGCTACTTGATTAAGAAGTAGCGGAAACCATAATTAACATCCGTGGGAGTGGGAATGCTGATGCCTCTCAGTCTTCCATCTTCTGTCTATGGTAGATGGCGCACTGATAGGCCTAGTTCCTCCAGGGATATAGCGCCACGGAATTTTTTAGCTATGATATGACAATACCACGTTGCTGGATTTCACTTTGTCTCTCTCTCTCTCTCTCTCTCTCTCTCTCTCTCTCTCTCTCTCTCTCTCTCTCTTATTAATTATAGGCTTAAGGCCTGTATACTTTAAGAATTAGCTGTTCCAGACAAGTAGAGCATCAATGACGGACGTGAGGATTTGACATGCTGACATATGCCGCCAATCCCGCCATCTGACAATAATGTCAAAAGACTGACGTATATGAGTTGGATGATAGACTTTCTCCCGCCATGGGATGTAGCGCTTGCAAATTTAGTTCTGCCTATTTTACTTTGCTGCATTAACCTGACCATTGTTCGGGATGAATTGTGGGAGTGAATTGTGTGGTAGAAGAGAGAAGGTCCCATGCCGTGGGTTAAAGGTCACCGAACTTCTTATTACGTGGAATCTGAACCATGGTGTGCCACCTGTAGGCTTCACTTAGATGCATGTTCTGCACAGGGTTTCCTTGCAAAGTATAGGCGTAGTATTATTGCTTTATATGTAGAAATCTAGTGGATGTTTCAGTCAGTCTGAGTTAGTTTCTAAAAATTATAGAGAAGACCGCGTAAATTTTGAATCTTTATCCAAAACTGGCTATTAAAATTACAATTTGTTACGTTAATAATAAACATCCTATTATACAGTGTAAAGTTTTTATTTACTTCCATGTCACAGTTTGTGGCAATAGTGCAAGTCTTCATTCTGAAATTTAATTAAACTCCTCGGCTAACTCGTTATTACATTAACTAATGTCTTCTTATTAGTTGTTTATATTTATTTGGATTGAAACAAACTTTTCCTCATTTTGTGTAATTAATAATATTTCTTTTATTTCAAAGCGGCTAGGAGGTTCAGGCCTTTTAAAATCTAATAAAATCTATTTGATCGAATTCTTCAAAACCTATAATATACTAATACCGTACCACCAGACAATTTAAATTTGTGAAACAGACAGGATCTTATTACCAACAGAAGGAAACTCAAACAAATGAAAACATACTAGGCTCAACTCAAATTGGAAAAGAGCAATTGTAGGCAAAAGAATTCAGATCCTGACTGGTTAAATTATGATAAATATTTCCAGATGTTGCACACAGTTTGGTATTAATTGTAATAAATTCGTACGGATATAAACGCACAAAAAGTAATGTCCATTTGTAGTAAAAAAAATATAGAGGTAAATAAATTCAAACTATTATACCAACATAGTTTATAGAGTTCCAATTATAACCTCCGCTCTTGACTGGAAACGTAAGGTTTCAATATACTGCTATTAATGCGTCACATGCTGCCAATGAGCATAATATAAACACATTATTTATACAACATAACTTATTCGAAAATTGAAATTATGTAAATATGTGTTGATTAAAATCACAGTTTCGATTTGGCACAAGCCAGTTTGTCGTGTGATTGTATTCTCTTCTGATTTTACCTTATCAGAACTAGGTTAACAGACGCTATTGGTAGCATTAGTTAGAATCTGGTAACTTGTTCGATTCATGGATCAATTAGTGAGCCGTGATCTCACAGCCGAAAGAAAATTGATTGATTTTAAACTACACAAGTAATAATACAATTATTATTATTATTATTATTATTATTATTATTATTATTATATAATCCGTTTCATATTATTCGTGAAATAGTTTTAATAAATCTCTCTTGGGAATATCTATGTTAAAGCCGGAGAAGCTTACATGTGGGTTAAGTGTAAATAAATTTTCTTTACTGTAACACTTCATAACGTATCGAATTTTATAGATGTACACTAAACGTATAAACGTAAAAATGTCGTTAGTTTGTATGGAGATACACCTGTCTTGCATTGAAATCGAAGACTTCTCTAATACCATGATTACGACATCTCATCTTCTTTAATTAGCAATACAGGAAACGGTTGCTTTTACTTGAGTGCTTGTCGTCCTCCTCATTTATTTTTTCATAAGATGATGTTCATCACGTTATGAAATGTCAAGCACACTGAAAGTGCATAGCATACTCAAAACCCCACCCCGTGTGGTGCTGATGTGGTTTATATTGCTCTTTCAAAATCCAATTTTAACCCCCTCTTCCCTACCCTCCATCAGTTCAAAAGATTCGTGAGAGGTGCTCCAACTCTGTTTAAGGGCGGTAATTTGTTACCCCCTCCCTCTTTCTCCTCTGCTTGATTACCCGTTTATGTTTATCATTGACCCCGTTGATTTTATTTTATTTCTGTCTGCTTTTAAGGGTGGATCCAATTATTTGTATTTGAATAATTAAACGAATCCACTGTGCTTGGTATATAATTTGTTCTGGACTTGATCGGGAGCAATTTACGCCTAGATAATTTAAAAGAGATTAATATAAATTGTTTGTAAAATTATAAAGGTTTTCCAAAATGAAAGGCTAGAGGTGGAAATTCCGTAACAGTCTGTATAATTACAAAACAAATTTTCCATGCACTGTTATTGTAGTTCCATTAAGTTGCTTTGATGTAGACCTTTTGGAAGCAGCCTTATATACATTAGCTCTGAAAATTACGTCCTTCTTACGGAAAGAAAATCATCGGATTTCGGGATTGGTAAAATTTAGTGATTCTTCTACTTAATTTATAATTGTAGCATTCTATTTTTATTACTTATTGGTTAAAGTTTATAAAAAATCTCGTCAATAGATCGTTCAACCTTGGATGAAGTCAATTTTGAAATAAGAATATACATCAGGACATCTGTTTTGTTTATTACAGAGAACAGTGATGTATAGAAAATTATGAAATGTTATAGCTGGAAAGTTTTATCGGCTGGACGCTCTCCTGTGCGTTTATGCTTAAAAATAAATAATAATAATAATAATAATAAAATAATAATTAAAAAACACGGGTTGCAGGGATGCAGCCGCAAGGTACGTGAGACGTCTTGTGGGAGCTGCTTAAATCTAGCCCGCTCCATCTACTCTTATACAATTCAACGGCCCTAAATAGCGTGCTTGCTCGCCCGCTTCGTGAGACATCGGGTATACTCGGCGATGTTCGTCTCTCGTAGTGTAAACTTTCATGAAGACTACAAAATTAGGAAGGAAAACCGTTTCTTTATTATATAAGCCCTAAGTGAAATTAACCCATTGAACAAATATTCTAATTTTATTTTTACTTACAATTTTCATAGCTCTGAACCACAAACATTTTTAATAATCTACCAGTGTAATTTTCTTAAAAATCCTGGAGTCAATGAATAATGGCGGGCGAAGCCGGGGGCAACAGCTGTAAAATATTGATGGTAATATCAGTAGTAAGAAAGTGGTACATCGACCATGAAAGACCACATTTTTTTGGCACCTGGCCATGTGGTGGCGCGGCGCATGTGTCATGTGTCAGTGACCTGAACTGGTTTGTTCAAGGTTATCGCATTGTTTGGTTGGAGTACGAGTTGGGATATCATTTAAGTTAATTTATATGAGCAGGTGTGCATGTTGACATTGATGGATGGAGTAATTGTTGCGATGTATGTTAATTTGGGCGTTGCCCGTTATGTCCGTATTAGGATGCTTATAAGAACAAGTTGGGATATCATTTAAGTTAATATATATATGTGCAGGTGTTCATGTTGTCATTGATGAATCGAGCTATTGTTTTGGGCGTTGTCCGTATGTGACCTAAGCGGAAAATTTATGATAGGCGTTGGCCGATGTATGTTAATTTGGGCGTTGCCCGTTATGTCCGTATTAGGATGCTTATAAGGACAAGTTGGGATATCATTTAAGTTAATTATATGTGCAGGTGTTCATGTCGGCACTGATGAATGGATCCATTGTATGAAGTTGTTGCGATGTATGTTAATTTGGGCGTTGCCCGTTATGTCCGTATTAGGATGCTTATAAGAACAAGTTGGGATATCATTTAAGTTAATATATATGTGCAGGTGTTCATGTTGTCATTGATGAATCGAGCTATTGTTTTGGGCGTTGTCCGTATGTGACCTAAGCGGAAAATTTATGATAGGCGTTGGCCGCAGCGGATGATCAAGATTTATAAGGAATAGCAGGTGGCTGAGTATATGTTAATTTGGGCGTTGCCCGTTATTTCCGTATTAGGAGGCTTATAAGGACAAGTTGGCATTGACCTAAGTGGACTTGTTCAAGGTTTCTGCATTGTGTGGTAGGAGAATAATAATAATGGTGGAACGAGTTGGGTTTAATTAATGATAGGCGTTGTGTGGACTTGACAGATGACCATGTCATGTCTCCTAGCGATGTGTAATAAATAAGGGTGTGGTCGGGACGCTTAGGAATGGAGTTTTCAAGTTTTAACTGTCGGCAGGTGTGTGAGGCATATATATAAATAGGAGCATTCCATGGCTTCTGCATTCTCACATTATAAGCACAAACACACACACACACACACATATGCACATGCACAATACACAATGGTTAAGATTAAATAATTTCTACATATTATAAGCGTGTGCTAAGTCTGTACATAGGCCAGTCCATACAACACTATCATAATGGAAAGATTTAGCTGCGAGCATTGTACTGCATCATATAAAAATAGCACGTCTCTAAGAAGACACGAAAGAGAAAAGCATACCAACATAACATTTACATGTAACATATGTAATCGTACTTACACCACACATAGGAGTTTACGAAAACATATTATCGACGTCCATGATCGTCGTACCTATCACTGTGATCTGTGTAATACGATATATATATCTAGATGGGGACTGAGTGATCATGTTCAGAGAGAGCACTGTGGAAATAATCAGGTAAGAAGCTAATTTTACTGTGGATGTAATTTATATTAGGGAAAATAATAGATTATTGAAAACTTAATTTTTTATTTCTGATTTCCAGACAGCGGGACGAGAGGTCAACGCTCAGCCAGAGTCCTGCCAGCGTGATTCTTCTCGTCCTGATACTAATCATCAGGATCATGATATCGTGCCCAGACAATGCAGACCTTCAAGCCCTCAACCCGGACCGAGCCATCACCATGGACATACTACAATCCCACAGCCTGGAGCAAGCCCTAACCACCAGCCAATTATTCACCAAGGCTCCACATCAAGCCCACAGCCTGGACCGAGTCATCAGGATCATACACAGGTCAGACGGAGTGATAATGGGGGTAAAATGGTATTGATGCAAACTGCATTCCAATCTAGATTAAAAACATATGTTGCATATAACATTCCAGTTGGGGACATTCAAACTAATTTGGAATACTATTTCAATGACATGATAAAGAAACTAAAAGAGGATATAAAATTGTTTAAAAATGTCAAGTGTAACTTATTCGTTGAATGCGAATTCGAAAATATTCAAAGCGAAACTTGCATGAAAAATTTCAAAACAAGAAATACTGCATTGGCTACGAGTAGTGATGTGGATCAGATCATAAGAAATAAGTTTGCTAAAATATGTGCTGAACTAGAAGATTGTTCCATGAAGGGCTCGGGCTGGCATTTTAAAAAAGTACATAAAATAGAACTGCGGATAAATAAGCATATCCCCCTCGCCAAAGCTAGTTCATACATAGACCTGCCTATGAAATATAAATATTCACAGTCAATTGTCAATGTGAGGAATTGTGATGACATGTGTTTTAAATACTGCATCCTATCTAAATATATCAATCAGAACAAAGATTGTATAAGCTCATATACACAACGTCCTGACCTGGAAAGTAAATATGATTGGACCGATGTTACATTTCCCATACAACCAAAACAAATATCTAAATTTGCAAAAAGAAACAACATTTCTATAAATATATACGCAATTGAAGATGTGGTCACTAATACATATCCATTCATGGACCATGAAATTTATCCCTATAGTGTCTGTGATACCGAAGCCGATGACCATCATGATATACTTTACATTACCGATGGGGACCGTGCTCATTTCTGTGCCATAACAAACTTGGAAACATTAGTTCGATCGCAAATCACACTTTCGAGGAATTGTAAAAACTATAGAATATGCAGGCGGTGCTTCTCGCAATTTAATGATGGCGATACGAAATCTTCGATTGTCAAACTGGCAGAACACAAAAGACTTTGTATGTATTTTAAACCTATTAAATATGAAATACCAACACCCGAAAAGCGCATAGTTAGATTTGAAAACCACGGACACAGTAGTAAAGTAAGATTCGTAGTTTATGCAGATTTCGAATGTAGTTTAGTCCCCGTTGCGGGCTGCACAGGAGATCCTCAAAGCAGTTGGACGATGCAGTATCAGAAACATGTACCATATAGCTACTGCTATATGATAAAAGACAGCGAAGGTACATATTCCACATTAAAATTATACAGAGGTAAAGATGTAGAAAAACACTTCATTAGCAATCTTATACAAGATATTAAAGTAATCGAAAAAGAGGTATTACAGCAGAATATTGCTATGCTTCCTCTAACAGAAGATGAACGCATACAATTTGATAATGCGTCCAAATGTCACATTTGTCAAAAAGGAAACTTTACGGAAATTAACCGTAAAGTAAAGGATCATTGTCATGTCACGGGGAAGTATAGAGGACCTGCACATAATGAATGTAATTTAAGATACAGAACACAAACAGTTATTCCTGTAATTTTACATAATCTTTCAAGTTATGATGCACATTTCATAGTAAAATCATTAGGTTATGATGAGAGTAGAATAGATGTCATTCCTACCAACCAGGAAAAATATATTTCGTTCACAAAATATGTACCCCGCGAAGTGAAGAATACATATCTCAAATTGAGATTTATAGATTCCTTTAGGTTTTTAAATAGTAGTTTATCATCTCTTGCCAACAACCTACCCAAAAACAAGTTTATTGAGACACAAAAGTATTTTAAAGAAAACACTGATTTAGTGATACGAAAAGGAGTATTTCCATATGATTATATAACATCGGACCATGTATTTTCAGAAGAGAGCCTGCCCCCTAAAGAATGCTTTTACAACAAGCTGGTGGGGGATCATATTACGGACGATGACTATTCGCATGCAAAGAAAGTTTGGGAGAAGTTTAATTTGAAAAACTTGGGTCAATATTCGGATATCTATCTAAAAACTGACGTGTTAATTCTAACGGACGTCTTTGAAAATTTCCGAGACATGTGTTTGGATGTATATGGATTGGATAGTGCTCATTATTATACAATACCGGGGTTCGCATATGCTGCGATGCTAAAATATACAGGAATCGAACTATCTATAATGTCGGATATAAACATGATTTTAACTGTTGAAAGGGGGATTAGAGGTGGGATTTGTCAAAGTGTGACCCGATATGTAGAATCAAGTCAGAGCAATTCAATAATGTATTGGGATGCGAACAATCTGTACGGCTGGGCAATGAGCCAGTGCCTGCCATATGGTGATTTTAGATGGTTGACGGATGAAGAAATCGCCGCGATAGACATAGAAACAATACCGGACGATTTTTCGAAAGGTTACATATTAGAAGTAGATATTCAATACCCAGATCATCTGCATGTGAAACACCAAGACCTACCATTCTGCGCTGAAAGTATGTGTGTTCAAGGTGATAAGCAAACTAAATTATTAACAACGTTAAATAATAAAAACAAATATGTTACTCATTATAGATCATTAAAGCAGGCTATTCAACATGGTCTTAGGTGTGTGAAAATACACAGTGCTATCGAATTCAGCCAATCCGCATGGTTAAAACCATACATTGACCTGAACAATATGAAACGAACTGTGGCTGCAAATGACTTTGAAAAGAATTTTTTTAAGTTAATGAATAATGCGGTGTTTGGCAAAACTATGGAGAATATTAGAAATCGCATTGATTTTAGGTTAACATCCAATATGAGACAATTAAATAAATTGATAAATAAATGTAATTTCGTGGACCGTACGATATATGATGAAGCATTGGTCGGAGTTCTGCTAGAAAAAACTAAATTAATCTTTACAAAAGCCGTATATGTTGGCATGTCCATTTTAGATATTTCAAAAACACACATGTACAGATTTCATTACGACGTAATGCAGCCATTGTATGGCACAAACCTGCAACTTTGCTATATGGATACGGATTCCTTTATTTACAATATTCATACTGATAACTTACATAGGGATTTGTTAAACATATTCGAACATCTTGACACCAGCAATTACAGACAGAATCATCCATTGTATTCTATACATAATAAAGGAGTACTAGGGAAATTTAAGGACGAATTAGCAGGGGAAAAAATTGATAAATTCGTATCGCTGAGGGCTAAAATGTATGCTATGCAAATATGCGGTGGTAGGGAAATAAAAAAAGCAAAAGGTGTAAAAAAGAGCACAGTACAGAAAGAATTAGCTTTTTCCGACTATGTTAATTGTTTAAAACAAAACACTGTCACATATTCGGAAAATAGATATATCAGATCAAAAAAACATGAGGTACATTCAATATGTGTAAATAAAAAAACTCTCGATGCTGTTGATAACAAACGTAAAATATTGCGAAATGGGATAAATACATTACCATATGGTCACAGGCATATTACATGATTGGACATGTCTATATAACCATCCGCTCATAAATACCTCGGTCCCGGTTCTTTTCCGGTCAGTTTGCTGCGTGCAACGGTGAGGAATAAAACTATAAAACAATGGACGTGGGAAACGGTCTATATATTGATATAATTCCGCAGAAGAATGAGAAATTGGGGAAGTATCGATTTGTATCAACACCAAGAGTAGCAAGAATAGTCAAGGAGGGGGATGTGCTTACATATACCATCGAATGTTTAGATTATGTTCCCAATGAAATTAAATTCACACTACAAATATATAACCCGAAAAGAAATTTGGCCAATTTGAGAATTTCGAAGCTGGATTGTGAATATGAAGAATTCCGCATCTCGGCAGAGAAAGAGGAGATACGATCACTCGGTGATAAAGGGGACTTGGTAATCATTACAGAAGAATCTGACGAATCCGACATTCTGAGGACGTTATATGGAGAGAGCACTATGCAGTTAACTACGTGGAAAATGGAGCCTGTGCGAATATCTGTTCGCGACTTACTTGGACATGAAGACGTTTGCACCGGTATTGAATTCGATGGACCAGCCCACTTCAGAGCGATGGAGAAACTCGGTGGTCAGCACGCGCATGGTGCTCCAGCCCACTTCGGAGTGATGGGGAAATCCAGCCAAAGGTTTACAGATGCGCCATATGCTCATAAACATGTCGATACGGAGAAGATAACAACAGTAAAATTTATAGTTTCCAAACGTCATTAAAAGGTACGTGGAAAATATACTTGTTCCCTAACACCTGTTTACCTTGATGAATATCAACACCTGCTTCCATAAATTATCCCCGACGTTTCCATACATGCTAACCTTTGTTAACCTTGAAGAATAACCACACCTGTCTCCAACCTGTTTCCATAAATTTCGTTCCCACCATTTCCAGACTCGTTAACCTTTTGTCGACATTGGAGAAAACACCTGGTCCCATAATTCATTACAAATATGTGACCAATGCCCAAACACTTGTTAACCTTGGAGAATATCCATACCGGTCCCCAACTTGTTTCCATAAATTATCTCCCACCATTTCTATACTCGTCGACATTGAAGAAAACACCTGGCCTCATAAATCGTCCCCACCACCTTCAACAGGAGAGATATAAAGCAGGAGCAAAGCTCAGTAGAGCCTGTATTAACAGGAACGCTACCGTGACTACATCATCTTCAAACAATATTACAACAGTCTTACTATGGCAACTCAAGACAGAAACGGAGGAGGACATGGTCCAATTGAAGTCGTGGACTCGAGACGTGGAAGAAGATCCGTTACCAAAGCAAAAAGTATCGAACGCATGGATACTGATAAGTATTCAAGAGAGAACTCTGCAGAAAGTGTACCTGACCATGGTGCGAATGAAGATGCTTCTGCCGGACTGCTTCAGGAATTTAACCAACTTGGACGGGGCGGCGCATATGACGACGTTATGCGGAAACTGGAAGAGTTCACTGTCGATGCTGAATACCCAATCAAGAAGGCCAGAGCCGTGAATACTAAGTATGGACGCCGTGTGGTGTTAGATTTGGTAGATAATACCAGTGTGTTTTTACCCGCACGATTCTCATCGTTCACGGATGATAACATTTTGAAATTAAACAGTGGACGTTTTGCTGTTGTAAGTCGCGGTATGCAAGACGTTGGGAACGCCCGCTTCATTAAAGTAGAATTGGTACGCATGGACTAGAAATTTGTCGACATATGCAACAAAAGATCAAATATATATATTTTATAATACTCAAACATTTGAAGTAAATTAACATGACACAATAGTATTCCAAGTTATGTGCCCAAAAATTAGCAATATAAATATGTTAAATGTAAACCAGAGTGTATTGTGGATGTGCATATGTGCTGTGATGTGAGAATAAAGAAAATTTAATGTAATTGTATAATTGTTATTAACCCTAGCAATCCTATCATGATGTTCACCTATAGGAGGAGAGGGGAGGGGATCATGTAGGTGTATATATATATATATATATATATATATTATGATATGGTAGAGAAAAAAACTTTTCACATGGGATAGTAGCACTGGTGTGAGAACTACAATGAATGCACTGTTTCATTCGGAGACGTGCGATGGAATTCGTCATTGGATATATTGTGATAAAGCCATATCATGGGGACCTTGTAGTGATTGGAGGTATTGTGATAATCAATGTAAATTTTTTAAAAGTGTTAAAAACATGAAGACGTGTGATAAAGGGACTGCTATGGAGAAGAGGACTTCAAGAGATGCGTGTACGCAAACAGATAATCTGACTTTAACATATGAAGAACTGGCAAATGTAAACAATTTAAATATGTTAGGGGAGTGGCTAGGACAGCTTGATAAAGTGTAAGATGATGGGAAGTAATAATAAAAAGTATTTTAATACAAAGCCATATTATTTTTTTTATTCCACCAAAACTGTAAAACGCTAACATTGGTTAAAGCACACTTTGTAGTATTAACACAATGGAACATACACTTTAACTGATTTCTTTGTACATCTAGATTGTTCTTCAATGACTCCAGGCTAGGACAGCCATGTAATTCCAAGTCCGAAATGTATCTGTTTAAAACACTTTCAAAAAACATCTTTTTGGACAATCCTTTCACATACACATCCATATTATATTTCACACACTCTTGAAGCATGGGCTTTAATTTGTTATAAGGTACAAATCCAACATCCCACTTCAGCCCATGGAACACATGTTCGAGAAAGTATTTTGATTTGACGTTTGGAACAACGTCATCGGGAGGAAGAAACACGAAATGTGCCATTTTCTCACCACACATCACAGCAACCTCCTTGGCGATGAATTTATTATTAGCTGTATAGAATCCTTGGACATCTAACACACAAGCAGACATTTTTTATATAATATTTGTGACAATGCCCGAGAGTGGTCTATACTTCAGTTTCCTGTCATGTATAGCGAGGCAGTAGATCTTAGTGTTAGCAGGTAAGTTTTCTGAAGCAGTGATTTCGGCTCTTATATTTACGGCCCCTGTTTTTATTTCCTCCTGTTGCTTGGAACAGTCGATGACGAAAAGTGGAGCCTTTGACACGAATTCCTCTCTATTTAACATCGGGCCAGAGGAGTGTCCATAATATGAGTTTGCGAATGCACAGAATCGATCATGTAATATGGCATATCGATTATTATTAGCATCAATATCGAAGGATTGATAAGGATACTTCTTGTCCTGTAGATATAACTGTACATCTGTTATTTTGTTTAAATCGAACTTTGACGGATCCCCTCCTACTTTTTCTCGGTCGGTTTGTATTCCGAAGATGACATATCTTGGCTTCTGTAGTTGTGGGACTGTAGAAATATTCCAAGTTAATTTCGTTGTCTGGGGAACATTTGGATGTACGAACATCTGCCACTCTCTGAAGGCAATTGGTAGAGCGGAATCCTTTTCCATATATTTTGATAATTTTAATCTCTGCTGATCTGATACTCGAAGCATAGGCATGTTCCATATCACTTCCGTCAGCTTAACTTTACTCTCTTCCACTGTCACGTTTATACTATTTCTTGCTCTCTGCAATACAAGCTTCAGTCGAGCGTTTAACACAATCTTTTGAAAATCTTCCGCCGAACCCAATACATGACTTAATGGGATACTGACGTTAAATTTCCCATTATCTAATATTTTAGGGTCATCTTTTAAGTTACGACACCATCCCATATTTTCAAGTTGCTTACATTTCTGACCATCATAAGAGCACAATCCCTTCATAAGGCTTGCAAACCCAGGATAGCGTGTTCTGTCTATAATTTCTCCATTGACCTCGAGTCGAATTTCATCAAAAAGATTGACTAGGCCATTCATAGCCAGTTTACCAGTAAATGCAGTACCATCAGCTTTTGTCACTTCACCGGTTAATATAATATTGCTTCGGGATGGAAGTAGTTGTGATTCCTGGCTATGAATTTGTATTTGAATCTCATCACTTTCGTTAATAGCGGTAATATTAGTGGGACTAAAATAGTGATATTCATACTCTGTAACTGACTCCGAAAAGGCAGTATCCTCAGCGACGTCTAACGGACCCATTTCTATTAACTCGATATCCCAACAGTTGGAGGAAGGATTTGTTAGCTAGTGTTAACTGTTTGACACTACGTGTTGAACTGAAGGATTTGGTTTTAGCTTTTGTTTTAATACTATGTTTGGGTCCACTAAAATCAAGCCCCATTATTTAACGGGCTCTGATATGCAGACGAACCGATAGCTCTTCTCCGCTATTATCGATTATATTCCCTTCCTGGTCCAGTAACTTGACAGTGATGTTGTTGATTGATGTTGTATGTTTCAGGGGCATATAAATTAAATTCGATGGCGCTAAAGATATCTTAAAGCCAGGTGCAACTGTCGGAAAGAATTCATGTAATGTATGAGTCGGATTACCATTCGTGAATGAGCCCGTCGCCAAATTGCACTCGACTCTTATAACGTTTACTGCAAATATATTAGGAGGATACGTTGATTGGACCATATTATTATGTAAATATTTTTCTCTTTCATTATCCTCTGACAAGGTAGTATTAAATCCTAGAACCGATCCCAGAGAGTTCGGTACTTGAAATGTGATCGGCACTGGCGATGTTAATTCCACCTTTAATGTGGAAGCATTGGTTTTTAAATAAAATCCTCTAAGGCCTGTTGGCTTGTTTTGTACCATATGCATTTGCTTTTCTATTTCGGTAATCATTGCAGCCTCAATATCATCAATTTCATATGTGCCCGTAGGAATATGAAGTGTGTACTTTTTCACGGCAGTATCGGGACGGAGATCGTTTCCGTCCTTGAGTTTTATAGCAAAACTGTTATTCTTATCCGTAATATTAGGTATTGCGTGATAGGTGTTTAAATTAAGTAATGCTATTTCATATGTCAATGAAGGATCCAGATCTATCGTAGGATGATAATCCTGTGATAAAACTGTCGATGCTCCCGTGAGCGTAAATACGTTTGATATCATGATGCACCTTTAAGAGACTGTTTTACAATATTTCGGAACATGCCTTTTATAACTAGCAAATTGTGGGCGAAATGATTATAATAAAAATGCTAAACACAAATGACCGCAGATTTCCGTATCAAAATTTTGATATGAATTAGCATTATATTTTATGCTCACCCGTCGTAAATACTTAACAATTTCTTTAGGAGGAGGTAAATTGCCAAACGAGTCGAAATAATACGCATATCGACCATCCTTTTTAATTGCTACCCAGTGTGTTCCTGTGTTCAAGTGGCTATCTAAATTTACTATGACATTCTCTTTAGGCCAAGGTTTTCTGGGCAACGTATCGCGCATGAATACGCCTCTAAAATTAGGTATGCGTAATTTTTTTACATACTTAAGAATGTCGATATCGGTTAGGGCTTTTTTTTTAGCTTTATACACCTATTTTTTAAACCCGCACCTTTTGGATATGGACGTAAATATAAGCCCTTTCCCTTGAATTTGCTATCCAAAACTTTACCTAGTTGATCGGCATCATATGCTGACAGTTTTTTAAAAATCGGATCTATGACCCCACGTCCTTTTTTACCTAGTGCGATGGCTTCCATTGTCTGATTATGACGTTCGGATTCTTGTAACGATTTTTTATTTTTTTTTGCAGTATTTACAGCATTTGCAATAGCTGCACTCCCACCGGCTAAACTACCGAGTGCCGAAATCCCGGCCAATATTGGAAGTAGCGGTAAAATACCACCTCTCTTAGGAATTTTTAGAGTCCTTCTTTTAGGATTTTTACTTCGTTTAATTGTTTTTTTAGCTACCATCATTCGATTAATTTGCTGAGCTTGTACTTTTGACGTTTTTCTTTTGCTACTCATTTTTTTTACCCCAGCTCCCATTTTTACTTTCCCTTTCATTAAATTTGTCACTAATAATGCTGCTGCCTTTTCTTTAAATGAAGCGTCGGGCGCTTTTACACGTTCCCAAGCCCTGTTAGCAAGTTCTAAATCGGCGATGCGACGCGATGATTTGTCGGAATGCTTTCCGTATGCAATATCGTGATGTTTGCAAGCCTCATCAAGTTTATTTATGCCCGTATCTCCTCGTGCCAAGCGACGTTTTAGTTTTGTTCCCGGACCACAAAAGTTATATCCTGGTATGTGTAACTCGAGTGGAAGCTTGTTTATGATAGTGTTTAAAACTCCTTTTCCAGAGGTCCTTCTCCGAACACGTCCTGACATGATATGAGCTCCTGTTGCGTGTGATGTGGATACTTATCTATTTTTTTCTATCAACATTACAGCATAATGTACAAGTTCCAACTTGTTCCTCTCCCCATCATAGTACAATCTTTCTCCTCCTCCTCCTCCTCCTCCTCCTCCTCCTCCTCCCCCTCCCCCTCCTCCTCCCCCTCCACCTCCTCCTCATGTCACGTCCCATCTTGATACTCCTCCTCCTCCGCAATCACAAGTCAGGTTGGCCGAGTGGTCTAAGGCGCCAGACTTAAGTTCTGGTCCCCCCGGAGGGGTCGTAGGTTCAAATCCTGCACCTGACAATTTTTTTAGGTCGTATGAAAGATATTAAATATTACGTACACTTTCCTTTACACATCAGTTTCTAACACATCACTCTACGGCAATGTTCGTATGTGGTATTTGTAAGGCTGCTATAAAGCGGAGAGATAACTTCAAACGACATGAACAATATTGTCAATCCAAAGAACTGAACTTCGGTACACTACCGGAAAAGCAGAGCATATCCCTACCGATAGCAAATATATGCACAACCCCCCAAACACATGAAGTTAAGCATTCCGTGCTGTTTCCAAACACAATAAGATGTATCATTGCAGGCCCGAGTGGATGTGGGAAGACGAACTTGTTACTGAACCTAATTTATCATCCAAATGGGTTGAAATTCAAGAATATATATATATATTCACCCACGCTGTATCAAAACGCATACAAGAATTTGGATGATGTTTTAACACGTACGCCGGCCATTGGATACTACAAATTTCACACAAACGATAATACAGTTCCACCGCCTGCGGAAGCGAAGTCTCATTCGCTATTCATCTTTGACGATGTTGCTTGCGATCCTCAAAAAATGATGCAGCAATACTTTAGTATGGGAAGGCATAAGCATATTGATGTGTTCTACTTAATGCAGACATATTCCAAGATACCTAAACAATTGATAAGAGATAATTGTAACTTTATCATTCTCTTTCAAATGGACCTTATGAATCTAAAACATGCCTATGATGACTATGTTAACTGTGATATGTCATTTCCACGTTTCCAAGAAATATGTAGAAAGTGTTGGTCTGCTAGTAAACAAGGATTCATTACCATCAATAGAACAAAGGAAAAAAATAAAGGTAAATACTGTTTAGCTATAGACAACAATATAAACATTGACTCTGAAGACATCGAATCATAACTACAAGGAAGTTTGAATGATACACACATACACATATACACGCACGAAATGAGTTACATACGAGAGGGGCAACAGTTTATCTGTAGAGACAGATCGCTATATCCACGTCCGTTTATTACGAGACGGAGAAATATGTATCCTACTGAATCCTTCCACATGGACATCCATGGAAATGTTGTATTTGACAACGTGCGAATAACTGGAGTTGCTGATCCCGAGGAAGCATATGACGTTGTGACGAAAGGTTATGTGCTAAAAGAATTGGAGGAAGTTCAGAAAAATCTATTATCGAAACTGAATATCGATATCAATGGTAATAATAATATCTTGAGTAAGGATGATCAAAATAACATAGTTTTTAACAACGTGCGGCTAACACACGTAGCACCGCCACAATTACAAGACGATGTGGTAACAAAACAATATCTTTTAGCACAGCTTCAGAATCAAAGTCATACGTTTGTTACTAGTGATATTCTTACGACCCTAGAAGGACAAATTTCAAGTCTTGTTCAACAAACGCAAATTCTAACTCAAAAGCTGGAAGTAATTATGAATAAGTTTGATACTATGTATCAAGTGAACTTTAACTACATCCAGTCCATCCAACATCAGAACAATGATACGAGTGCTTATACCCTGAGCACTGGAGATGATTATTTCAGTTTCCCAATAAATTGCGAACTGTTGGATATATATATATCCCACCCAAGCATTCCTTCTGAGATTGTATACATACACTTGAACGGTAAGGACCTAATTTTAGATGACTCTCCAATTTCGCTTACTACAACGGATCAACTATCTTTTCACGTAGCTGACAAACGTCATAAAGAAATACATCCGATCTTCCTAACAATTATAAGTCGTACAAAACTTGGAAAATACGATTATCCGAACAAATATATATCGTAATATTTGACGGCATTATTTACTCTTCATAGAGATGTTGCTCAACGAACATCAAAAAAAAGTTCTGCGCGACATCATCCGTCATAGCAAAAGTATAAAACAAAAGCTTCTTGCATTACAGACACAGGAGCAGGATGATTTCAATATGAGCACGAAGTCCTTACAGCCCGTCATACTTCCGCTGAAGGAGCTGATCAATTTACAGAAAGGAGGTCCGCCTAATGAATCTATCACACAGGATACTGACACAGATAATACGAAACAGGATGATGGGGAAGAAGAACCATATGCTGGGCTGGTCACGCCTGCACACACGCCTGAAAAAAAAACTGGACTGTCCACCTCTACATATACACCTGAAAAAAATAGACCTGCGGATGAAGTGAGAAGTGAGGCGCTAGTCGACGATTACTTGAATCCGTATATAAGCCCATCGCATGATATGAAAGGAGTTGATAGAGTATTTGGACCGACATATGAAGACGGTTTATTGAAGCTTGGAAACGTGGAATTAGTATTTAATCCAACTGGGGACATTCTACTAGCAAATGATAAAACATACAATGTAACACATGGGCTACTTGAATTAATATTTAGAGTAAAACCCGAACATTATACTGATGATGACTTGCGGAACTATAAAGCTATTTTAGATGATTCGAACGTGCATAGAGTAGGACATGCGAAAGATGGACCTGTTATGGTGTCATTTCATCGCAAATTTAAAACTATTATCGCTCCAATGTATAAGGAAGAAAAGACAAAGACGAAAAAAGGCGGTCTCATATCTCCATGGAAGGATGTGCATATTAATCATAAGATCGACTATAAGTACTGGAGCAATCCTAACTTATTGGTAGATAGACTTAAACTGTTGATAGCTTCGTCTCAAGCAGGTAATACCGCTCATGATAACGAGATAAAAGAGATACTGGGAGAATTAAAATTAAAAGGATATATATCAATATGAGCAAGCATGCAATTGCAGGTGAACTCCATAGGTCTGCAAGAAGAACATTTGATAGAAGACATGTTATTACGAAAGGTTTATATGACTTATTTCAAAGTGATTTAATGGACATGACATCGTATGCTAAGCAGAATAGAGGATTTAAATACGTTTTGGTGGTAATCGATGTATATTCAAAATATGCATGGGCAAGGCCTTTGAAGGACAAGTCGGCACAACAGGTTACGAGTCAGATGAAGAGTATTCTACAAGAACTTCCTACGATGCCAAGAAATTTGCAAACTGATAAAGGAAAAGAATTTTATAACAAGGACTTCCAAGCACTAATGAAAAAGAACGGAATAAACCACTACTCCGTACATAGCACGATGAAGGCTTGCATAGCAGAACGTTTTATAAGAACTTTAAAAAGTAAATTATTCACTTATTTTTCTGCACAGGGGTCCTATAAATGGATTGATATATTGCAGCATTTTGTACATCAATACAACCGAACAGAACATTCTACAATTAAAATGAAACCTATTAATGTTACTAATAACAATTTACTTTCTACAATATTCAGCTATAAGAATACGATGAAACGTAAACCTAAATTCAAAGTTGGTGACTCTGTACGTATTTCGAAACATAAAGCACTCTTTGCTAAAGGCTACCTACCATCATGGACTACTGAACTCTTTAAGATTGCTAAGGTGCAGCTAACACGACCTGTGACTTATCTGTTGAAGGATTTTCAAGGGAATGCAATTACTGGTGCTTTTTATAATGAAGAACTACAAAAAACTAAATATCCTTCTACTTATTTAGTGGAAAAAATTTTGAAAAAAAAGGGGAATAAAGTATATGTACAATGGTTAGGTTTTCCAAGCGACCAAAATTCTTGGATAGATATAAAAGACATAGTTGATTGAATGGCAATGTTACAATGAATGTGCTTGAATAAAATACATTATTTAATAAAAAATTGTGTCTTATTTCAGGATATAAATGGAAAGGTTTATATTTTTCTAGAACTCCTATTTCCCAATACTTCTTACAATGAGCCTATTCATATGTTAAGGATATTGACATGGACTCGTAAATGAGAAGGCAATATAAGTAACTTTTTTTTATTTATTAATATGTACATATTATATAACTTTTTTTTACATCGGATGTATTCAGCGGGGAGCTCCATCAAATGATCGTAATATGTCTCTCCCGATCTGAAACACAGATTGATGAGGAATTTAGAACTACTATTTACACATAATAGGACATAGAGTTAATATCACATATGCATATTTTACTTACTGCGAAACATATTTGTATGAACTCCATACATGACTCGTCGCATCCCCGCGTCCAAATATCGGCCCTCCCCCGCAGTGGGCCGTCGCACCTGGTGGTATGGCGACGGCCATTACACTCAACGAGGTGGTGCTCGGCGCCATGTTGCCCCACGAGATGGCCGCAAGGGTATTCCACCTCCATTGGATTAAGTTGTAGCAAATGTTCGTATGCCGCCCGAGCCTCAGGTGGTGATGGCGGCGGCGGTGGGTGGAGTTCGGGCGGTGGTTGTACCTCGTTGAGGTATTGAGGCTCGGGCGATGCCGGCGCCGGTGACCTTGCCTCGGGGAATAACTCCGGCGGCTGCGCATGTTCCCCTTCTAGTATCTCAGGAAGGGGTGACTGGGCCCTCTGCGGCGGTGGTGCCGGTGGTGATAATACCCTATAATAAATTGAGATAGCACTCGTTACATATGAATTTCAATTTAAAAAATGTATGTGTAAGTCGACTGATATGTGTTGGTTCTAGACTTTATAATTAGAGTTATTTCTACTATTTAGATATGATTTTTTAATGTATGATAAACATTGTTCTGTCTGTTAAAATGGAATTAAAATGGTGGAGACATTATTCAGGAAACTTTCTATTCCTATAGCATTTTATACTGCTAAAAATGGTATTAAAATCGAATCATCTGAAATATTTTAATACTTAATAAATATAAAATATAATAAAATATAATAAACTGTTGAAATGGAATTAAAATGGTGGAGAAATTATTATATAATTTAGCTTGGATGTATACATTAATATACAATATTATTACTTACATTAGTGTCGGCGAATACGGCGACGATGGCTCGTCGCTAGCGCTTCTTGGAATTATCCTTAAGTCCATCTGAACTGAAGATTAGTATTACCAATGATATTTTTGTATTTCTCCATTACCGTATATATAGCGCTCCTGACTGTTAGGTCGTATTTGCACATATCCCCCACTTGAAATATTTTGACCAATAATAAAAGTACAAATCCCACCAAGGATCGGGAAAACCAATAGCAACTCGTGAATAGGATCCAACCAATTGGAACAACCGCGGCTCGTGCATGCGCGCGCACGTCTCTTCTTATACCACACAATGCAGAAACCTTGAACAAGTCCACTTAGGTCAATGCCAACTTGTCCTTCCAAAATTAACATACGTGGCCGCTTGCTAACTACTTCATACAATGGATCCATTCATCAGTGCCGACATGAACACCTGCACATATAATTAACTTAAATGATATCCCAACTTGTCCTTATAAGCATCCTAATACGGACATAACGGGCAACGCCCAAATTAACATACATCGGCCAACGCCTATCATAAATTTTCCGCTTAGGTCACATACGGACAACGCCCAAAACAATAGCTCGATTCATCAATGACAACATGAACACCTGCACATATATATATTAACTTAAATGATATCCCAACTTGTTCTTATAAGCATCCTAATACGGACATAACGGGCAACGCCCAAATTAACATACATCGCAACAATTACTCCATCCATCAATGTCAACATGCACACCTGCTCATATAAATTAACTTAAATGATATCCCAACTCGTACTCCAACCAAACAATGCGATAACCTTGAACAAACCAGTTCAGGTCACTGACACATGACACATGCGCCGCGCCACCACATGGCCAGGTGCCAAAAAAATGTGGTCTTTCATGGTCGATGTACCACTTTCTTACTACTAATATCTCTTGAAATATCGCTGATAATAATAATCCAAACAAACCATTCCTTCCCTTGAAACATTATATAATTTCTGAAAATTACACTGAATTGATAAAATAAAATTCACATCATATTCATGTCAATAAACAGCTGAGAAACAATACGTATGTGTTCACAGGTTCTTTGGAACTGCATAATCGATTCTGATATAGTTTTCCCAGGGGGCGCTTTCATGTCGTGGAATGTACTCTAAAGCAGGAATTTTAGCTGTTTCATTAATTATTAATGGCTTAGTTTATGAATGATTCGCGTGCAAGTGTTAATAAATATAATGCTTTAATAATTATTATACTCTTAATTTTTAATTTTTAAAAGAATTATCGTGGCGAAGCCACGGGCACCTCCTAGTGTGTTACAATTTGTTTTCACATGTGCAATAAATAGAAAAGGTAGTATGCATGCTGGCTTCTCGTATGTTATACCCTGCTATTTAGTTAACACTCAAAAACTAATATAGCTATAATTTTACATACCTTTTTTTCTGTTAAGTTTGTAGAAGCAAATTGTATACTCGCTTTTCGTACATTATAATAAACTTACAAACCACTGATTGCATTGTTGTCCAGGCCCTCTCTATTTATTATAATGAATGGAATAAACCTTCTGAGCTCATGACTTCTACTTTCATTTATCCAGACTTGACGTTTTTCTGTTAACTTATTTCTGTTACATTCGGTTTTAACAAATGATTTCCCCCCCCCCCACATAAGACCGATTTTAAAGGCATTTACATGTAAAAAATTAGCAAAATAGTGTAAATGAAATTGTATCACACTTAATGCAACTTTTTATTTTAAAACTTTAAAACTTTGCAGATATGAATGTAAATTGATATTTCGTTAGATTATTACTGTAAGATATCAACCTCATAAGTGTTTTTATCATAGGAAATAGTTGGATTTATTAAGTCTTTTCCATGAATAAAAATGTAACGGATTGTACAAATAATAATTACTTTCGTGCTTAGTTATACAAGAACAAAACTAATAGCACCGAAATTACGGCATACTATGAATCATCCATCCATGAATCGATTCAAGTTACCGTGTCGTGACCAATGATGCATGTAATACATAGTTATCCTAATTCAGGTAAGCTAACAGCAGACAGAATAAAAGCACACTAACTGGCTTGCAACGAATCGAAATTGTGGTTTTAATCATTGTAAATTTATATTATTTCAATTTCCAAACAAGAGAACGTGTTTTCACTCTGCTCAATGGCAGTATGTGACGTATTAATCACCGTACGTTGATGACTTACGTGTCCAGTAACGAGCTGACGTTTTATTAGATAAAATAGCACCCTCGTAATAATAGCAAGCATTTTGTAAAATAAACAATCGTGATTGGTCAATATCCGAGGAATTTGAAACGTTAGTGGCCAATATCAAACAATATCAAATACACAGCATGGATTTTTGTATGGCGAAGGTTAAAGAGCAGCCGGGAGACGAGACACACGAGTTGAATGATGCGAAATCTTGGAGAAAAGACATCTGCTATATACCACAACGATGGATGAGTGGAAGAGTGTTACATGTGTAGAGAAACCTTGTACATGTGAGAAAAGCTACAATTTCTTAATGGAAACAGTTTTAAATGGAGAACAATCATCCTAGTATCCTCTAATTAGCATTGGAATAAAATTGTACATTTATTTAAAATAGTATCACATCCATGTTGCCTGTTCTCATCTGTCTTTTAACTTATATCGTTTCTTATAGGGCAAATCTATCATATTTCATCTTGCTTTCCTATTACTGCTCTCTTCTATCTGCTGCCTTATACCCATTCCTCTCGTCTTTCACCTCCTCTTATTGTCTCCCTTTTTTACTTTAAATAATTCTTCCTTCGTTCTTTTGTTAATGTTTAAAACTTTTCAAACTAAGGACTTAAGGAAGTAGCCTAAAATACCCCTATGAAGTTAACCTGAGTGTTTTAATTTTCTATAACCAATAGAAAGTACAATAAACGAGGAAAACATGTTTTTAGAAAAAAATGGGAGTTACAGTCACCGCAGAATTTTTTTAAAATAAATGGGATTTAAAAATAAAACTAACTTGGAAACAATTTGAGCACGATATTTCAGGTTTTAACTGATAATACACATTGATAAACCTAATTAATGAGATAAACAAGTTTTAAATGTTGCATAACCATGGTTCAAATCAAATACATCATGAAAAATACACAAATAAATAAAGAGTTCGTACACATTAAAAATGTATGTTTCTGAACTGTAGCACATTATTTTCAACTAAGATATTACAGAGATTAATGATAAGGGGCAATATATCAAACTTATTTTTATGAAATAATGTCATTCCAAATCCTGTTGGCTGATAAAAAGGAGTTAGTTCAGGATTAGATTACAAAAACTCCCCATCTCGGTAAAGTAAAATGTAATTAATCTCACGTCATCTAGATATGTATTAATGGATATCCAGTCTAGTATGGACAGATGAAATCCAACACTTCAATAACATAAAGCATTGCATTAGGTCAGATCAGATGCAGTTACAAAAACTGCAGCCACTCAACGAACAGAGATTTTTGATCCTGCTATTGCTACGATGGAAAATAAATGTTAGTGTTTCTATGTAAAAAAAAAAGGATACTGACACTAGCCTCTCCTTGTAACCGGTTACAGCGAGATTAATAAACATCTCCATCCACTTGGTTTGTAATCCCCGATGTTATCTTTTCTTTCATTCTCTCTCCTCACTCCTTTATCCCTTCATCTTCTTTAACCAATTCCTATGCCTTTCCCCTCTAATATCTTTCTCTCTCTCTCTTTCTCTCTATCGCTTTCTATCTCTGTCTGTCTGTCCCTCCCCCTCTCTCTCTCTCTCTCTCTCTCTCTCTCTCTCTCTCTCTCTCTCTCTCTCTCTCTCTCTCTCACTTGTCTGTACATTTGAAAATATAAACACGAAGTTCTCCTGTGGAAATTGTAAAAAAAAAAATCAGGATATTTTTATAATATATTTTCATTAAAATATATAGGGGAAGTTTTAGAAATTGACCAATACGTAATGATTCCTGTTTTAAAGAGCAGAGTCTAATATAGGCCTAGTACTATATTTCTCGGGATTATATGAGATACTTAATGATACATTATAAAGATATGCTAATTTCTTGCTTTCCATAGGAGAACTAGCGTTTACATTTTCAAAATTACAGACAGTAAAAGAGAAAGATATGTATTATCACTTTAATATTTATATCTTTTAGTCCCTCGTTTTTATTTATTCTAAAAGCTGTAAATATGTATTTTTCAGTCTATCCTCCAGTCTCATTCAGTCTGTCTTCCGTAGACTTACTTTCTCTTTCTATATAATATATATATTTATCTCTTTAACCGCAGAATAGCCATCTTATGATATTTATATTATGCTTACGTTACTTATATTCTTTAATCGGCGACAAAGAATTCATATAGTTAGTTTCTTAGATCTACTTCCGGTTTCCTTATGGCTCAACTTTTCTCAGGATCATTCAAGTGTGAAGTCATCTGAAAATTAGTTTCCGAGTAATAACTATGGAAAAAATGTCAGCGTGTCAAATATTGTACAAAGGTTTCATTTAAGAATGTAGATATATAAATATTATAAAATTATGTTTTTTATGCAAATATATATGTCTCTTGGAAATTAGCATTTCAAGAAAAATATAATACCTGAAATATGTCTTATTCTCGTTCACTCTTCATATGAATAATTGTGTTTTAACATTTTATAGGCTACTAAAGCACAGTGAAATATGAACTTTGTTAGCAGACTTACAACTCAAGCAAACATCATTAATGGGTTAGGGACCCCTTAATTTGAAAAGCTGAACACAAATAGGTTATAATGTCAATATCTCCTGCTTACTAAAACCAATATCTCTGACAGATAATGAAAATTTCATGAAAGCATATCGCATGTATTTGATCTTCAATACGACGACAGACGCACACTTATCAAACAGATGGGAAAGTTAGCATATGCCAGGCCCGTTCTTACACAGCGTACAAACCTCATGTATAGCCGTCTTGTCTCCCATGCAACAAAACCTAGTATAGATTTCAATCGTCAGGTCATAAGTTTTCGTTTTTCTTCTGTCAAGTGACTTCATTTACACATCTCTAGAGTAATAATAATAAAAAAAGAGAATAACAGATTTAAGATAACAACCAAGTGTTCAACTCAAAAATAACTTCCGCACAAACACCACAACTTGTGTGAAAGAAAAGGGCTGCGAGTTGAAAGATTTAGCGGCAGTTTTTGTTACATTTAATTAAATGTGTGATAAATTGTCTTTCAGTGTAGCTTTTTAACATGTCATCGTCTTATTTTATGAGTCTGAGAAAGAATTCGTAGCTGGTGGTCGAAGTACAAAAAAAGAGTTACATTCATTTAGTGTGTAAGGAAAGTAAAAGCCAAATTGAAGAGACTGGAATGCTACGGATGTTTAATTTAAGTGGTGATGATGATTATTATGATAATAATAATAATAATAACAATAATAATAAAAATAATAATAATAATATAAATACAATCATTATAATTGTATTAATAATGACAGCCTGAAATAGAAGATGACTGAAGAAATATAAAAAAAACAAATCAGGTAAAAATTAATGGTGTTACTTCAGCTTCATCTTTTAAAGTAGGGCCTAGTCCTTGCTGACGCTGATGATCATATAATTAACTATTAAGTTGCGAACGAAAATAATTAATCTGCAAAAATATTTAGCTTAAAATGACTAGATCTAATTTCTATGTTGGTCAAACATTACTGATAAGACGGGTTTTAAAAACATGGGAACTCCTCCTTGGCATTATACAAAATGTCAACCAACTTCAATAATAATTTAGTTAAATATTAATTCCTGTTTCAAGGCCTATTTTACGAGATAAACTAGAAGTTGTAGAATGTATAAAATTAGCTCGAATAGGTTGATTCAGTATGCAATGTCGATAATTCACATTTGGGAAGTCGTGAGTTCAAATCCGAGGAGCCGTTCACTATTTGCTTTTTAAAGGGGTTTTACATACTGATCATGCAAATGACAAATTTAGATTTAGTAATGCTACTCATTTATAGTGCCCAGATTTCATTGCCTTAGGATTGTCTGTTAAGTATTGATCACTCACCGAGGAGGACCTCCATGTCCTCCGTATATGTCTATCATCCCGAAGTTGCTCTCAAGCATATGGAATGAAAATTGGAATGGAATGTGGATTATTTTAAAAAATGCATGCTGTTATAGTATTTTTGAATAGGTAACAGAATGCAGGAATTATAAATAGGCTATGTTGATTGACTTTGTTTTCACTTTTCTTCATTTGAGTTTTAATGCATTAAACACATAAATAGCATAACATAATTGACATAATTCTCCTTGACAATGAAGCCTCAGTTTGGCTTCGAAACGTCGGAATTAATCCAATTCACCACCTGGTTAGTAGCCCGGGAAAATATCATATATATAGCATAACATAAGTTTTGTGAATTATGTTTATGCGCAATTGGTTCATGAAACTGCGTTTTTAGAGCCCCATGTTCCTCCCACTGTTGTGAGATCTTGAGAGGCCTGACTAGAGCGAAGTATTTCCGTCAACTGCTGGTAGACTTCCTTTAAAGTTAGCGTATGCGGTAAAAGATAATTTATTACATTCATATTCTAGAAAACTAATACAGGTTTACCTGTGAAAACATATTTACTTTGAGACGTGGTATTGTAAAATAGGTATAGTGCAGTTGGTAACAATGGCGTATCTTGTTTTCATGAACATACAAGTGTAATGGAAAGTATCGTTGTTACCCCATTAGGGTCCCTAATGAAACCCATTGGCACTGCGTTCCGTTCAGTTAACATGTTTCCAAGGTAATGTTGCATTTGCGTAGCCCCTCCTCCCTCTCCATTTCCCTCACTACCCCTTTATAATTGAAATACTCCCTCCCTTATTCTCTCATATTCTCTCTTTCCCTTTACCCCTCTTGCTTCTCCCGTCATTCTGTTTTAACCTTTATCTCCATTATAATTATCTAGCGTTTATCTATTGTACATCACCCATGCTATTTGATCTCGTTTTTTTTCCATTCAAGTTGCTTTTTATTCCTTTATGCCTATAATGCATTTACTTGTGATGTATTTGTAGAGACTGCATATGAAAAGTATCTACTACTTTCAACTAGTAACAATCTTTTTGATCATTGTGATATACGTAATCTTGAAAGTTTAACTTAAATTCAGTTCGTTTCTTGTTTATATTTTCAATATGTTTAATTAGCTTGACCAACCAGTTTGGTGCGTTCCTTGTCCCTTTTGGGTTTTGGAGATTACTTAAAAAACTGTTTCAGTTTTCTCAGCAGACTTCTTTTAGATGGCGTAAGGGTTTGTGGTGTGAAAAACGGCACTTCTTTTGGGATAAAAAAATTCAACTTTGAAGGTTTGCGTATAGCCTACATTTGAAATGACATCTTTCTACCGGATTTTTAAGTTTTTTAATACAATATGAGAGCCTTTAGCATCTTGTTTTAGGAAATATATAGATTATGAGTACCAGGAGCGATCCTGGGGGTAAAGTTGGCTGGTGCGTATGGCTGACAACCTTATTATCTTTACGTGCCGAATGTCTAAAACCTGGGGCCACATTGTCCTAGATCTGTAGTGGCCTCCACGTTTCTTTTACTCCCAACTTCTATTGACTGTTGAACGTATTAGATTTAATTATTTAAAGACAAATAATTGTATAAATAAATTATAAAAGTTGAAAAAATGATTATTTTGATTTGAAATTTATATGCATACCTTAACACAAGCATAGATTTTCTTATTCCTGCACCCCCGATGAGGGCCCTTTGTTACTAAGGAATGTAGCTTTCTTCAATAGGGACTGACTGCTTAAAGTGACTAGATCTTTGATTTTTATGACTAACACTAATTATTGCTCATTCTTATTTGTATCACCTCCTTTTAGCTTATGAATATCTGTCTGTATTCCAGGACTCTCTTACCCATTCTTTGTCCTTAATTAACATCTAGCTTTCTCCAACCCGACAGGAGCTAAAGACGTAATTATTGTAATATGTACATTAAGTACATGTACGTTATGTATATTCTAAGTTTTTTTGATTATAATATGTACATAAAAGTACATCTACGTTATTTATATTCTAAGTATTTTTGTGAATAATGTATATATGCATTCGGGTTCTCTATTCAATGTACTGAACATTTTTCTATTAAGACTTAAAGAAAAATGTCCCACTCTAATGTTTCCCGAAATTCGGTTTTGCGCGCAAGGGACAGCTAGAGGCAGACAGCGGCTATGGCCGTGATTGTTGGAGAAGGGTTAGAGGGGTTGAGATGGGGTGGGAGTCATAAAAGACAAACTTGTAGCCTCTAGCAATCACAGAGCGACTTTTGTCAAGGACTGTATTAAAATAACTTTTGTTCTTTGCCAATCGCTTGTTTTCGTCTTCCTGATCTTCTTCTGAAATTCTCGTGTTCGTTTTGTCACTATTCAAACTTTTATTTAAGAAAAAAGCTTGTTTCATAGCTGAATGGACTTAAGTCTAATGTTACTGCAAAAATGATATATTACATGAAAATTTATATAACATAATATCTGTGGTCATAATGCTAAATTGTCATGTTATGCATACATTCGTGAAATGATTTAACTGTTCCTGCTGTAATTCCAGAACCGAATGGTATATGAACCTACGTCTATCGAACTCTGTAATTAGGCCTACCTGCCAGACTTGATACAACCTAAGCCAAAGCGGGGACTTTTAAAAATGACTATTCGATTCTTACGACGCATATTTGACATCGACCAATATCGATCAGCAATGCCTAGGATATCGACCAATCATGCTTTGTTATAAGATAAAATGCTTGCTACGAACACAATGACACGATTTTATCTTATAAAACGTCAGCTCTACTGGAAGCTTAGGTATCTATATGCAGTGATGAATACGTCATATGCTACCGGTATACAGAATAAAACATATTATTTTATACAAATAACTTATCCGGAAATTGAAATAGTATAAATATGCATTGATTAAAATCACAATTTCGATTCCGTGCAAGCCAGTTCTTGTGCTTTTATTCTGATCTAATGTTAGCTTATTTGAATAAATTAAATATTTCTTATAGACACTATTGGTAGCATTGATTAGAATATTGCAACTCACTCAATTTATCGATCATTTGGTGTGCTGTTATCTCACAGCTGACAGATTGTTGATTGATTTCAAACTACAAAAAAAGAAGGTAATTATTATTTATATAATCAGTCACATTTTATTCGTGGAATAGTCTTAATAAATTCCAAACTATCGATAAACTCGTAATCTCTCGTGGAATTACTTATAGTAATTTTATTTTCCATTTTATAGCCTTATTTGCAAATAGAACAAACAATTTCATACCTAATTTAACTTATGCTTCCAGTTATCCTGAACATTATGAAGTTCATTTCAGCTTTGTAGTTGACGCAACATTGTAGATCTAATGAGAGTGCTTAAGTTATGCTGGCCTAATTTTTCTTTTGTTTAGAAGGAGAAAGTTGTGGAATATAGAGAAAAAATCTATATTACATGAGCAGTGACTACTACAGAAATAATATAAATCTTGATCTACACTCAGAGTAAAATGCACAAAAGACATACTACTGAAAAACTGACGTGGAATAAATAATTATTTTTTTAGCTTTATCTTTCAAATTGAAATATAAAATTAGAGTAATAAACATTGCTGAACCGTCTTTACTTCATCTACCCTTACCATAGGGGAAGTATTGTGTTCAACACGAGATTCAATGTCACGTAATCACGTAATCTAAAAATACAATTTTCAGAAACGTATCTCTGTGTGTATATCTTTCTGTCTGCCTATCGTATTTATACTGACTCTGTCTGCCTTTCTGTGAACTGTGATCTCGAGAACGAGAAATCGGGAAAATATGTTTTTATGGAGATGTGGCACGAAGATTGGCGACGACGTTCTCTTAATTGAAAAAACTCAGGCTTCATGTTCTTTCTTTGCCAACAATACGTTTCTCCATAAGGCTAAAAAACTGAATACCTACTCTCTGCAATATTGTATCTTATCCTATGCCATAATTTGAAGAGAAAAATTGTGTTCTGCAACCTTAGGGTAAAGAACGTTTCATCATAGGTAATCCCACGAGGGTTGGATTTATTAACACTATTCCATGAATAAAAATGTAACGGATTATACAAATAATACAATCAGGTAAACTGATGTAAAAAAGTGCCAGTATGTTTTTGTTTAATCAGTTATGACTGCAATTATGATATGCAGAATATGTTTTTTTTTTAAATTGATTTCCAAGTTAAGCTCCAGATTTATTCATTAAGCAGGGCTTACGGAAGAAGAAAGGTCTACCATCTCGGCCACCTGGGCCATTTTAACGGTCTAGTTGGATAAGCGCATGTAAAACAATAGTGTATTTTGTCATAGCTACCTGTATTTTAATTTCCAAGGCCTTATAAGATCACAGTAAAACAATAGGCTATGTTGTCAAGATAACTGATTTTCCTTTTTTTTTTAAATTCTTTAGAATACGTATATTGCCATAAAATAGGCACTAAATTGAGCATTAAGGCTAGTTTACACGATGACACTAGGTTTCGTAACCACTTTCATGAAAGTGATTTCGTGAAACTAATTACACACATTTTCTTGCCAATGCAACCGCACATTTCATGTTATTTCTGAAGTTCAAGTTGTTAAAAGACCATATAAACGTTTGAAACTCGTATGAACACAGGCATTTCACAATTTCCTCACTTCCCCATTTCATTTTACGAAATGCGAACAAGCTAAATAAGCGTATAATCTCAAAATTACCATTATAGTTTCGTGAAAAGTTGGAATCAGCGGAAACTGCGTAGTGTCGTAACTCATTGCCGGCGGTACATCTAGCGCTTGCGCATTCAAGTAAAAAACAGTTGCGAAACTCAGTTACGAAACCTAATTTCGTCGTGTAAACTAGCCTTTACTCCGAAACAGATCAACCGATTTTATCCATTATGAATAAACGTCTTCCCATGGACATTGTAAATGTGTATACCAAGTTTCATAAAAATCCTGTAAAGCGTATTTGAGTTACCGCGTCTTTAAAATATACACTAAATTTGGTTTTACTCCGGTACCGGTCAATAGATTAGGTTCAAATTCAATAGGGCACTTCTCATGGACGTCATAAATGGGTATACCAAGTTTCATGAAAATCCGTTACAGCGTATTTGAGTGATGGCGCCTTTCTCATAGAAAGGCGCCATAATCTATTAAAATAGGCACTAAATTGGGCATTACTCCGGTACCGGTGAACCGATTTGGTTCAATATCAATACGGTTCTTCCCATCGACATTATGAATGTTTATAGGCCTACCAAGTTTCATGAAAATCCGAAAAAGCGTACTTTAGTTATGGTGCGTACAGACGCACGGACAGACAGACAGACAGAGGGACAGACATTTTTTCGTCCCCCACACAATCTCATAAAGTACCATACTGGCACTTAATAATTACTTTCGTGCTTTGTTATATAAAAACAAATCTAACAGCTGCGAGTTCACGGCATACTATGAATCAATCATCCATGAATCGATTCGAGTTACCATGTCCTTGTGACCAGCACTACGATTCGAGATACCATGTCCAGAGCTACCAATTGTGCATAGTTAACTTCATGTAAGCAAACAGCAGAACAGAATAAAAGCACACGAACTGGCTTACGCGTCTTATGAATGGGGTAGTCAATGTAACACATCAGATTAATATTTGGTATTCTGACTTTTGAGAAAAAATCTGCAGGAATAGAAATCCGGAGATTTGCGTTTTGGGTTGTATTTCAGCACAGAAATGTATAAAATCACAGTTCTAACGATTGCTGTGCCAACTTAAACTGATTCATTATTAAGTGCCAGTATGGTACTTTATGAGATTGTGTTTGGGGACGAAAAATGTCTGTCCGTCTGTCTGTCCGTCCGTGAGTCTGTACGCACCATAACTCAAATACGCTTTTTCGGATTTTCATGAAACTTGGAAAACACATTTATAATGTCAATGGGAAGAACCCTATTGATATTGAACCAAATCGGTTCACCGGTACCGGAGTAATGCCCAATTTAGTGCCTATTTTAATAGATTGTATCGGATTTCCATGAAACTTTGTATACCCACTTATGACGTCCATGAGAAGTGACCTATTGAATTTGAACCTAATCTGTTGACCGGTACCGGAGTAAAACCCAATTTAGTGTCTACTTTAAAGGCGCAATAACTCAAATACGCTTTATCGGATATTTATGAAACTTCGTATACGCATTTATAATGTCCATGGGAAGACGTTTATTGATATTGGACCAAATCGGTTGGCCAGTATCGGAATAATGCCCAATTTAGTGTTTTATGTTAATATATAAGAAGTCGCGATAACTCAAATATGCTTTATTGGATTTTCCTGAAATTTTGTAGACCCATTTATAATGTAGGCCTACGTGGAAAGACGTCTACTGATATTGGACCAAATCGGTAGACCGGTACCGGAGTAAAACCCAATTTAGTGTATATTAAATACGCTTTACCGGATTTTTATGAAACTTGGTATACACATTTATAATGTCCATGGGAAGACGTCTATTCATAATGGATAAAATCGGTTGACCTGTTTCGGAGTAATGCTCAATTTAGTGCCTATTTTATGGTAATATACGTATTCGAAAGAATTTATTTAAAAAAATGAAAATCAGTTATCTTGACAACATAGCCTATTGTTTTACTGTGATCTTATAAGGCCTTGGAAATTAAAATACAGGTAGCTTTGACAAAAAACACTATTGATTTACATGCGCTTATCCAACTAGACCGTTAAAATGACCCAGGTGGCCGAGATGGTAGACCTTTCTTCTTCCGTAAGCCCTGCTTAATGAATAAATCTGGAGCTTAACTTGGAAATCAATTTAAAAAAAAAAAACATATTCTGCATATCATAATTGCAGTCATAACTGATTAAACAAAAACATACTGGCACTTTGTTACATCAGTTTACCTGATTTTATTTCTTTTCAATACAAAGTTGTATTGCCGGTAAATAAACCATGTTTTCTTGTTCACTAAATGTGTGTGTTCTCTTTATAAATTTGACAGAACAAATTGCCTCCAATCAATATAACGCCAAACTTTATAAAAGTAAATACCCATACCAAAATATTCACGGTACACAGAGTGAGATAAATAGCTTAGATTTGGAACATATTTATCATAGGAGGTTTGGAGGATTTAATAAAATAATTTGTTTTTCGTAAAATTGCTATAACAAAGCCATTAATTTTCCACGGGAATAGTATTTGACATTTTGATATTAATTAATTACTAATTCAGGCAGAAGTATCGCTTTACTAAGTAGGTTAATTGTAAAATTGTAATTCCTGTGTGTTGACACATGTGTGTTGAACTATGTTGTACATAAGCTCATTCTGCTTCCACTGATTTTAGGCCTGATAGCTTATTTTGGTAATGGAGCGATATTGCAGGTTGTTTATTAAATGAAACCTGATCAAGTGTTACAGGCACGGTGTATGACGTAATTATACACCGAGTGGAGAAACACAGAAAGGTTTGGCATTAATTAACAACCACACTGTTGCCAATAAATTATGTATACAGGTGACCCGTAGAGACGACCGCCACAGGATGCGAACCAACGTCATTACAGTCTAAACTTTTCAACTAGCTCCCCATCGGGTTTCACAATATTTTGTTTAATCCCCTGCTGCTATTGTAACTCGGCCGCTTTGAGTGCAGTTTACCTGAGGAGTGACGTGCAGAGAAAAGTAAAAATGTAATAAAAATGGCTATATATCTTACCCGTATCACAATGTGTTGAAAGAACTACAAACGTACGACATAGCTTTAGTAAAATAAGATTTAATTGGTTATTCCTATTATTGCCAAATAGCTATTCAAGTTCAGTAAAATTAATTTTTAGTACACGTTCTTTAAAGCGGCAGCTTCTCGGAATACTCGGATTGCTGACACGCCCGTAAAGTAGCATTTTATCGGCCTAGGCCGGTAAAGTTGTCATGGTAACCCCTAGCGGGCGTAGTTCCAACTATGGCTTCTAGTTATTTCTAATGTAACGTGTTAAGGGTTTTATTGTTCATTGTCTATTAACAAGCATAGTAAGCCAAGTCATTTAGAAATGTTCAATTTAAGAAATAAATTCAGTAATAATAACAGCCAGGTCGCGACCCTGTAAGGCCCGGGCGGCTTGGCTCCCTTAAATCCTAAAAGGTTGAGGTAAAACTACGATAAAGAAAGAAAGAAAGAAATAGTAATAGCTTATCCTAAGAGAAAATTATAATTGAGGGAATAAGGAGAATATTTCATCAACCAATCATAATTTTCCCTCGAAGGTAAATATGATCTGTATCTAGTAGTGTGTATAGTTCCGTACTGAATCTTGCTACAGATTGTAGACTTGTGTTTCCAGAATTCTTTAGTATTGTGTGTTTTGATACGTTATTCTGAATTGTTAGAAATAAAGTCAATTGGAATTAGCTTACATTAAACTTAAGAACCAATATAAACATTATTTTAAGAGAATATTTCTTGAAATTGAAAGTTTCAAAATAAATTTATTAAATTCATTAAGCAAAACTCGTTTAAACTGTGGTCACTAGGAAACCACATGTAGCCTATTCTGATTTTTTCTGATAGTTTGATTCCTATTAAGTTATTTGAACTTGCAAGGTATACAAACAGCTGATACCAAAGTTTTGGATAATAAAACTTTGAAAAGCATCTATACAAGTCAATGAAGGCTGTTGAGGTTGAGAGTTGTTTTAGATATCGGCACTTGATGGTGATAAGTTGTCAGTCGATGTCATATTATTTTTTAGATTATACTCCTCAGTATAGCTAATAATATCACCTTATTAACATTGTATTGAACATAGTATTGTATTGAACAATGCGAGCGTTTTCATCTCAAGAGTGTGCCAAAAGGACAAAATCGGTGATGAATTATACTAACGAATGAACAATGTACACTTGTGCGCGCCTTTATCTTATTATATATATTTATATTTATTTATTTATTTATTTATTTATTATATGAGGTTTAAAATACTAATGCACCACACATATAATTATACATTATTTTACAATCTTCTTTTGCTCATATGCAGCTTATATGCCTATATAGGCTACCCAAATCGCTGTGGACAATGAGTTCTTTTATCAAAGAACTTGTCTTTGATAAAACTTGTTTCAATGTTCTGTCTTTGTGAATTTACTTAATAAACAATTGCACAATATTGGAAGTGATAAAAATAAAACTATACAATTATGGCGATAGGCACTTGCGATTGGTGAAAGTCCAGATATTCTTATACTTGATTGGTCACTGATTCATGAGTTAAACAGTGAGAATATGAATTTCTGTTAATGCTAAAATCAAGAGATGTTTGTCATGGCAAGTAGCGTGCTGAGAATTGTTTACGTTGCCCTTCCCAAGGGCTGCCAGCTTGGCACCAGTGCAATAGTCCGGTCGATATTATACCGATCTCTCTCCCGCTATACTGCATACGTATAACCTTTTCAGCCCTCGTTGAGCTGTTCATTCAGCTTCTGTGTAAATGCCTATAAAAAGCCACTATGAAACATGAAGAATAAAAAATCTCACACCAATCCTTTCCCGTCGGGCTGAGTGGAGCCGTCAATATGGCGTAGGCTTTCTGCGCTCAAGGAAGCAGATTGTTTCAAATTAATTACGAGAAAAAGTTCAGTAATTCTTTATCATAATGGATAAACACTAGTAATCCCTTTATTATATCACTACTACCTATTCAAAGAGGGGGTACGCCGTAGCATAGTGGTTGGGGCGCTGCGCTACAAACCGGAAGGTCGCGGGTTCGATCCCCGATGAGGTCGTTGGAGTTTTTCAATTGGCCTAATCCTTCTGGTGGCACTATTGCTCTGGGGTCGACTCAGCCTCTAACTGAAAGGCGGTAACTGGGGGTAAAGGCGGCCGGTGCGCAAGGCTGACAACCTTACCACCTTCACGTGCCAAATATCTAAAATCTGGGAGCCTCAACCTCTTGGAACCCTCTGGGCCTCCATGGCCTGTATAGGGAACACTTTACTTTTACCTATTCAAAGAATGGATGCTTTTGCTTGTGAATAATAAATCCTTAAGCCCGTCACTGGTGTATCTTCCCTTAGTACTTGAAAATGAACCTTTTCCGTACATTTTCAAATTAAAAAATTTCGCCACACATAAGTCTATGATTTTCATTTGTAAATTTCTAGGTTGCTACTAGCTCAGACCTAATCAGCTTCCTCCAAAATATATATTTCAGGATCCAATAAGATTTTATTCCAACAATGTAAAAATTTAATAATTCAACTTCAGTGGAATAATATAATTCTTTCACATTGGCCGTGTGCGCCGTAGGATGGAAAGGTAGAGTCAGACTGAAAAAATCAATGCCTTAGTCTGGATTTGAACCAGAAATCTTCGGCAGCTCAAGTGACAGAGGAGCGGCACGAAGAGCCGGAGCAAGAATTGATTTTTTTTCAGTCTGACTCTACGTTTCCAGTTCAACTACAATCGATTATAGCACCTAAATCTGTCGTAGTTCGTATATGAAGCTTCAACGAAAACATGAAACTGTTTCTTTCTGATTATTTCTGAACTATAACCTGAAAGCGGCTAATTTATCTTCTTAACTGATGAAAAGCCTTATACTGCTGAAAGTGTTCGTATGCAAGAGGAGTACGCCTACAGTACGCAATGTATAAAGTGAAAATATAGTTAATATAGTCTTATGACGCTTTGACATTTAAATCACAATAACAGTGTCAATGCTTTTATCATATTATAGAGTTCATTAGATGGACAGTGACGCTGAATATAGGCCTATGGCAATGACAGTTTCGTATGTGCAGTCAGGAATAACAGACTGGGCTCATATCAATCAATATGACACTCAAATAATATATGTATACCATTCTCCGCTTTACAAAATTGTAGTTTCTGCTGCTGTAGAGATTTCAGTTCAATATTCATAACTAAGGTTGTGATATTTTATTGTGCACTCACCACAATTCTGATATAATACTGTCTAATTACAGCATGACAGTCAGCTTACAGTATATAGAATAGTTGTAATACGAGCAGAAACGATTGAATGTGTAGGCCTACAGGTAGGGGGGAAACAAAAAAGCGGACTGACTCTTGTAGCTGATTTCAGAGCCTTGTGATACGTAAATAAATGTAAGAGATGTAACGGAATCGTTTGTTTTCTCAAGCAATGCAAATTACGTGAAATTATTTCTCAATTCAAGCAATTTATCGGCCGTAGTCTCCTTCTCAATCACTTGTTTCATAACAGACTCTCAAGGAACGTTGGTTGTTAAGAGGTTCCGCAGCACAATGACAGCGCGTTCGACTGGTAAGTAACACTTCTCGGTTCGAATCCTGCCAAGGAAGGAAATTGTTTGTTTCCTTAATGCACATTATTTTCCCCACTACTTTTCGATTGCCGAAATATGTAACTACTTAATTAACGGATTATTCCCAGAAAATGAATTTTAATATCTTATTTTCTAATGAGTTTCGAAATGGGCTAAGTCAACAGTCGACACTAGAACAAATTTCAATACATTCTCTGCTATCCTGTGAATACCGCTAGGCAGGCGCAGTGGCTCATATCGGCAACTTAGATATTTTAATCTGTCCGTTTTTCCCCCTACCTTTACATTGAATATCAATAATGTCTACTGTAAATATGACGCTTTGTTCAATATCTTTTTTCACTTGAAGAACATCTCTATGAAGAAAAGTAGTCTGAAATTTTGTTGAAAGTGTAACAACATAAATATCAATACACAAAAGTGAAAATGTTATGGTAAGGCCTCCCCCAAAGCGGAAGTCATTAACTACATGTTAACTCGTTTATCTATAGATTATCAAGGATCCTATGGTTTAATCTGCAAACCTAATCAAATAAGTATTTTCTACCACTAGCTGCTAAGGACTTGATAGCTATAAACTATATACTTTGGATCATGACTTAAGTTATGGTATATCATATCCGGCTATTTGGTCAACTGTCCAGTTTATAATTGATTAATTTCGTGTTTCAAGTAGTTTAATAATAATAAATAGTGCTAAGAATTTCCGCCTAATATACCACTAGTGTAATACAAGCAACAGCTGGAGTTTGAAGGAAAATTAAGTGCAAGAAAGAAAAGAACACACCTTTCAGTTAAATGTTTAAATATTTATTTGGCTGCTATAATCTCAAGTTGATGGTTTTATTTAATTAATTGGGAATTATGAAACGTAACGTATTGCCCAAAATAGGCTGTAGTCTGGCAACAGTGAGCTCAGTGTTTGCTATAAAACTGATATTTACAAATTGATAAAAAGTAAAAATTAATATTATGGACTGACATAATAAACAGTGTTTTATTATGTAATCATAAAATTTAAACTGTACAATGATAAGTTTTAATTAGGCTTTAACATTATATTCTCTAATTATTCTGCTATATTTTAACGTACAGTACAAATAACTACTGTAAGTACAAGTAGCTACTGTTTTTTTTTCACAATGATTATGTTGTACTGTGGAGTAAAAAGGGGACAGACAGAAATTGTCAAAGTTTTACTGGGCCTATTTAGTCTTTCTTCTGTAATAAACTATCAATAGACCTGTATTGGCTGTAAAAACATATTATTTGAAACTATAATGGATTTATAAATGTTTACTTTGATATCAGTTTTAGTGATGCTTACCGATGAGCTCGATCAATAAAATAGTTATATAATACCGTAATCTCACCTCAGAAAAATATTTATTTTGCCTAGTTTTTCGCCTTTATTATACACCATCATCAGGGCATCGTTAGTAATGTGGAGCTGTTTTAGTAATGACATAATTCTTGATTGAAATCACCAAAACTTAAGTTTTTAAAAAACACCAGTAAAATTAACTTCTTCTTTCTTCTTCTACGTTGTATAATTCTCGAATATAAGATGCTCTGATGAGGGTGGTATGAAACCGAAATGCTAAAAAGTTGAGACATTATATATAGGCTATTATATATTTTTTTATCAAGCCTTAAGTGTTTATTTTTTCAAATAACTGTTTTTACCCAACTTGACTTTTGATGAAATGCTTCCTCATTTAAACTAGATAATCAATAATATAATTAATCTCAAATGTTTATATTTTCACTTAATATATTTAAACCCTGTACGTTGCTTCGCCTATAAGTCATACGAGGACTATGTCTTATAAAAATTGACAAATTGTTAATAAGTTTTTTCATTGTGGGAGTACCATAAAAATAAGAGATACTGACACATATCACAAACTTTCACTTCAGTGAATGAACTTTGCAGAATAACATTTGGACATTTCCTGGAGAATGTAATATTCTGCAAGTGCATAAAGCATAAACTGACTACTTGAAAGTCGAAAATATTTGATGAAGTTAAGTGAAGTTCCTCATTGGATTGTCACGTCTGGTCTGACAGACGGCGGGTTAGCAAATGTGTATAACACTGACCGACACGAAACAGACAGCTGCCCAGGCTTCCTTACAACTCTGAATAATTGCGGCTTGTTCAAGAACTAAGTGCCTTGCACAGGAAAACGTGAGGAAATTTTGGCTGTCATATATTTCGTTCCTTGGACGTGTCTTGTCCAATAAAACTTTTAACTTACGCCCATTTTTAAGTAAATTCGCAACTCAAAGGGAAAATATCGCATTTACTTTAATAATAGAAGCTGGTGTTTACATAAGTACTAGGTTTTATTATAATATGCTTGCAGGGGCTTTGCATTCATTATAATTAGAAGTTTAAAAAAAATCCTCATCCAATGGAACGCTTTACTGTCGGATTCTTTAACCTTTACACTGCTACTGAAGTATAAATGTGTCACATAAAAACGTAGTTATTTGAAGCTGAGATATAATATCAAAACAGCAATTATTATCTAAAATGTAAGGATTTTTATCTCCGTGTTAGATTAGCGTTTACGGAAACCAGTTCTTGTACTGAAATTTTTCTGATTATTTTAAACTTAAGAACCCACTGATGGTTTCACGTGATGACTGCTTGTATAAACATAAAAAATTAGGTTCGTCAGGATTAAAACTTAGCAGTTAGCTGATTCAATTCTTTTACTTGCAAGTACAACATAAATTCTAGAATTTATAAAATACGGAATTTAATGTTTTTAGTTTGAATGAACTCTACAAATTTTCTGTATTACCAATTTACTCCTATCAGAATCCAAATGTCTCAGATCGGCAGGATTAAAACATAGCATTAATTTTGGCCCATCCTTCTAAAACTCAGTTATCAGAAAGTATCCTGATCTCTCAGCATACTCCACTGTTAAATTTAATAGATATGTAAAACATTTTCTGTAATTTTTTAGCTGTTTAAGACATTTTTGTTTCATTCCTTTCATGTATTTATGTTTAACATTTCTTTTTACTTTCTTTATTAGTTAATCACATTTTTATACACTGTTCCTTTGTCTCTCTTCTTTCTTCACTTTTATAATTTTGAAACTGCATCCGAGCACGAGCAGTCTTGCTCATTCGGGTGTATTTCTAAATGTTAATATTTCTTGAGCTAGAATAATTATTAATTATGTAAGTTTAGCCTATCTTTCTTTTCCTTTTTCAAATATGCGTTGTAGTTATTTTTTAAATATGTACTTTCTCTGCTTCACTTTACTTGTATAAATATGTATTTGTATTTGTAAAATATAATAAAATAAATATTTAGTAGAGTTAATAGTAGAGTGATAGGGAAAAGGCGAATAAATCAAAATACCAGAGTTTCAAAAAAGACAAAACACAATTCAAGCATTGTTACACTATTTAGATTAGCCCACCCAGATATTTTTACATAGTATAAGATATGCCAACTGTGTAATAATTTATGGTGGACTGATCTAAATATTATAACAATGCTGTGGAAATGAATTGTTTTTTGTCTCCTAAAACTTTGGTATTTTGACTTATTCGCTTTTTCCCTAACACTCTAGAATTGTAATTCAGTGAAATTTGAGTTGAAAAAATATATAAATTAATATTTCTCTACATAAGTTTAGCAGTTATATGAATTACTCAATTTTAAAACTGTTTTTAATTTCCAGAATTTTAAAAGATACATCTCAAATGTAAAAACGTACAATGATTATTTATACCATCTTCTTATAGGGATGAGCATCGATAGTTAAAACATCGATATTAAAATCGGCTGTAACCATCGATGTGACGATAATATCCACCTGAAAACATCGATGTTTATTTTTTAAATGTCATGGTTTCAAAAAATTAGACAAAATTCATAAATGTACTGAAATATTACCATGATAACTATCGATGTAAAAAATCGATGTTTTGGGAAATTACACTGTTGTAAATAAAATTATATCTTAGACCCGAAGTAGGCCTATTAATCCTATTTTAGAACTGTAAATATTTAAAAACATCGATGTCGGGGATAAACATCGATGTAGCAAAAAGATCGGTTATTTTCCATCGATGTACAAAACATTGATCATCGACATGAAAACATCGGTCATTGATGCTCAACCCTACCTTATAATTGGCAGGCGTGGTGCAGATGATTAAGGCACTGCACTACAAACCAATATCATGACTTATCTCCCATGAGGACATCGGGATTTTTTAATTGATCAATCGTCCTGGTGACTCCAGAGCCCTGGAGTCGGCTCAGCTTCTAAAGTCGGCCGGTGTTTAAATACTTAAATTCCATTAATTCTGGGGGATACTTTCCTATTTTCCAAGTGCATTGTTGCAATGAAAAACAATTTGGTAACTGACTGACTGTTTGCTCGATAACTGATTGACATTAACATGATTAAGATTACAATTGATCCAGTGATTGATTTATATAGAGATAATTACATTGTAGCCAATCAGTGATCTTAACACCTTTCATTTTGAGTAAAATAGACATATCTTCAATACCTAATACATTGTCACATTTTTATCGATGTTGGTATTATTTTGTACGAAACTAGTGGGGCAATAAGTAAAATTCATTTCGTGCTAAATTATCAGAAAATTGAGTCTTTCTTATAATATTTGTACTCCAGTTGTACATTCTTACTAAGAATAAATAAAAATAACATTTTGATGAACTTCTTTAATTAAACTTATGTAGTTAAAAATTAAATTGATGTGCCTAATTTGAAGATGATTATTATGAGTTATATTTTCTTTATTTCAGGTGAGTAACTTTGAGCATTCCTAGAATTTCATTTCCCTCCTGGGGTAAGTTACTATATTTAAATATTCCAAGTGAAATTGTATAATTTGTAAATAATAAAACGTTTAAAAATATTTACGACTCAACTCTTCATTAAGAATTCGGAATAAAAATGCACTACAAATATTTTGTGTTTTTTTGTTTGTTTAGTAATTAATTGTTCAGTCTCGCTCTTTTCATGTGAAAAAAAGAGCTCAACTTAAGTAACTTATTAAACAAAATTAACCGAGAACGGTATAACTGTAATTTAAACTGATGGATTCTGCTGGTTGTTCTCTTGTGCCCTCATCATGTAGGACACTTCTAAGGAAGTGAAGGACGTAACTGTTTTAGTAAGTGTCCACTATGTCCGAAAAATAAGTCATGTGCTCCTTATTCAGTTCCAGATAAACTTGTCGTAATGGGGAATTCCCTGAAACAAAAGAATTCAGCTGAATGTTTCCCTGTGCCTGGCTCGGATATCGAAATGTAGGAGTAGGGAAACGCATGGGATGAATAGTGCAGCAAGCAACGCCGTTGATGTAAGGGGAAGGATTTATTTATGTGCCCAGAGCATGGAACAAAACTTTCCCCGTGAACTCTTACACTTAAGCAAGATGGGAACATACAGTGTAATTCACATTAAATTTTCTTGTTTTCCTTATTACGTTGCATAAAAATGACAGTGGATTGTGATTGTTGGTTTAGTTGTGATTAGAGCCCTCTATAAAACGATAGATTATTAAGGTCATCGTATAATTTAATCAAAGTGAAGGGAAGATGAATTTCAATAAGGATTCTTCTCCTGCAAAGCCAGAAACCATAAATCTTCTTTCATTGGTTGAACCATAACATCCCGTATGAGAGTCGTAACATTATAGGGCTATTGTTTATTAATGTGTTAGTTTAGTTCTTTTCTTTTGCATGCAAAATAAGTGCAGTATTTATTCACTGTACTATTATTATATCTGCGCTACAAACCGGAAGGTCGCGGGTTCGATTCCCGATGAGGTCGTTGAGATTTTTCAATTGGCCTACTCCTTCTGATGGCCCTGGGGTCGACTCAGCCTCTAACAGAAATGAGTACCATGAGCATTCCTGGGGGTAAAGGCGGCCGGTGCGTAAGGCTGACAACCTTACCACCTTCATGTGCCGAATGCCCAAAATCTGGGAGCCTCAACCTCCTGGAACCCTCTGGGCCTCCATGGCCTGTATAGGGATCACTTTACCTTTACCTTTACTATTATTATATGTACGAGTATACTATATGTAAATATGTAGTATATAGGCATATAATATAACCTATAAATAGGCTATAAAAATATATTTACATAAGTATAGTATATTGATATCTGTTTTATATTATATAAGTGGAAACTAGCATCATTCAATTTGGGACAAGATAACTAATGTGACTATACCAGATTCCTCTTGAAATGTTCAAATGCTGTATGTAGAAATATGTCAAGTAAAACCATTGCGCATTGATATTGGTAGAAAATCACATCATTTTCGATGAAGTGAAAAATTTAGATAAAAATAATTAGACCTGAGAAAGTAAAACAAGAAAGTAGGCCATTAAATAATTTCCTTTAAGGTACTAAATAAGGAATACTTTTTTCGAACGACCTTTTTTCATTTTTGACGCATTTAGTTTAAAAAGAAAGGTAAATAAATTTACAGACAGCCAAACGGAGTTACTTAATTCAGTGAACCTCAGATATTCATTTTTCTGTGAAAACTAATTTTCTCAACCTTAAACGTCTGCCTAATGTACTCTAGATTTAATGAAAATAAAAATTAATATGAAGTAAAGCAATATGAAAAGGCTAAGGGGCTTAGGACAATATGATCGGAATTTTCTTGGTTTTTCAGGTTTTTTTGCTTTTAATGGTCGTCTTATTATATTTGTTGCCCTATAAGTACATGCCTTTCATTATAATTCGCGTTGTTTCCTTAAACTTATTGGCTTCTTCTCAAATCTTGTTCTTTTTGTAGGACTCTCGTTTCAAACATGTCGTATTTTCCATGTAATTTCAAAATGTCTATCGATTCCCCTATATTTTAGTATACAGACTGTGAGAAAACTTTTAAATTTTATTAAAGATAAAATTATGATTATGGAGCTTTTTCTATATGTTGCATCATTTTTATCATCGTCAAGCTTTTCTGTTGTATATCAGAGGAATTGTATCTGTTACGCTCATTGTATGGACATACCTAAATAGCAGTTTTTCTTTATTTATCCAGGTTATTTAACAATGACATCTAATCTTGAATAATAACATTAATAAACCTGGTAGTTTAGTGACCCTGGCAGTTAAAAAGCGACCTTAAATAAATAAATAAATTTAAAAAAAGAACATTAATAATGTTCTGAACAAACCTACATGTCAATTGAAACTTGTATTTAAAACGTGTAATATTTTTTATGAACTGTAAATTCAATTAACCATTCATAAAGTACGTTTTAAATCGTATCTTTGAAACATTTAATAGTTATTTAATTCGAAAAGATGTAGGGTTTGGAAAATATTAAAAGTCATAAAACTGATCCTTCTGAGAACAATAAAACAGAAAAACAGTTTAGTTATAATAGTGTATCAATATACTCGAAATGTAAAGAAAGTCATTGTTTTGAGACTAAGACTGACAGGTACAAACAGAGAGACAGATAGAAACAAAAAGGTAGATAGATAGACAGACAGATAAACAGACACAGACAGAGAGAGGATTTTTGTAAATCTCATAATCTATTTTTCCTGCATTAACTGTTATTTATATTTTAAGGGAATAAAAAGATCATAGATACCACAACTTGATTTGTCTAACGTCTATTATCTGTAGTTTTGGTAAACTTGGATACCTCGGTTATAATTTATTAAGAAATTATAATAATTTTAATAACAATAATTTATGTAATAGTAATTGTAATAAAACAATAGTATTGTTGTAATAAAGAGTAATGCCGATAGTAATTACAACAGTAGTAACAATACCAAAAAAATTATCCTCGTCCGAGTTTGAACAAGTTGTACTATAAGAAATTTAACGAGAAATCTTGCCGACAGACCCGGAGGGCGAGGATTACTAACTTGTGGACTACAGCAAAGGGAAAGGGCTTCTTCTTCCTTCCCCTTTGATCACTGCCTCCCTTAGTAGTAGGTAATTAGATTTAAACGTACCACCTCAGGGCAATGAACCAAGATTCTAAGTGATTGACTGTTTTATTGCTTCTTCCCTTACTTGCTTTCGCGTTGAAATAGAGGCTAAAGGACTGCATTGTTACGTGGCTAGGGTAGGAATAGAATGATCACAGATTCAATTGCCAATAAACTGAAACATTCAGAAGATTAGTCATTAAATGTAAGGAATGAGATAAATCTGAGTCAGACCCTTGCAGAATAATCGAAAGGCATTGCAAACACTATTAAGGGATCTTTCAAATATTCTGTAAATACCGACACTAACCCACATTATCGCCATTGGTGTTGAATCCCAAGAAGTATTAAGAGGGGATATACAGCTTTCGATGCTGAAAAATCTGATGTGAAAGTCACATAACTTCCTCTGCCTAAATAAAAATTAGAAGTAGCCTATTCACATATCCTTTTACAGAATCGCAAGACACAATTTTACGCTAATTATCCTAAAAATACCTCTTCTTTCAATGATGCGACCAAAAGCGATAATTTCTGAAATTTATCGAATATTTCCCTCAGATACTTCTTTATTCTATGCATGGCCAACAATACATCTTTCTCACTTCACATTCTTATATAGAATAAGAGGCCGTGAAAGCGCGCGTATTCAGTTGTTCACGCAAGACAAAATTTCTACAAATAGTGGGTGAACAGTGGGTGGCTTGTAACTACCCTCAGAGAATTTTTCCGAAAAAAAGTTTCAAATAAAAGTTTTAGCTCTCAGTAAAAGGAATACATGTTCAAATTTTAAAGAAAATCGTTAGAGCCGTTTTTGAGAAAATCGTGAAAAACCAAAATTTCTTCATGTAAAGTCCCCTTAAAAATAAGAGAAATTTGTCGCCAATCTTCGAATCACATCTTCAGAAGGTACCTAATCCAAATACGAAATTTTGTTTTCATACAATTCTCCGTTTCGGAGCTAGCCTGTTCACAAACTTCCACACAGACAGACACACACACACAGACAAACACAGACATGTTTCCAAAAATAGTATTTTTGGATTCAGGGGGCCTTGAAACGTGTATATATGCTAAAAACTCAACTTGGAATTTTAGGGTCGAAAACAATACTTCCTCTACCTATAGTACCTATGGTACGGGCAGAGGAAGTAAAAATAGGTGAAGTTCATTACTTTTTTATCTCAGCAATGTATTGTTCTGTAGCCTTTTAATCTGGCATGCTCTATATTGACTAGTTCTATAATTGCATACTATTTTCAGAATTAATTAAACTATTACATTTATGGGTTATTATCAATACAAAATGGCAGCCAAATTTTGTGCACTGAACTGCCGTTTCCCTCGTAACTCAAACATATATTAACATACTTGTTAATATATGTTAGATTCGCATTGTTCGCATTGTTAGATTTATGTATATATAGGTTAAGTGAACACAATTTAAAGTCGATGTAGGCCTACTTCTATAAATCATCAGCCGTCCAGCCAACACGGTGGACGTATTTATATTCCACATAACTTACTCCTTCACCCGTAGTTTACTCTGATTATGTCTTAAAAAATTTAATCTTTCTGTTTCAATTTTGGCAAACATACAGTAAATAGTTGGGCGGGATGCGTTCGCTCGTCTCACGCAGCGGGCTCCGATTCGAATACTGGTCGGGACAAGTTACCTAGGTAGAGCTTTTCCCGGTATTTTTCCTCACCTGTGAGACAAATGTCTGGGAACTTTAGGCCCTAGTGGTCTCCGGATATCATCTGGCAGCCATTATCATCCTCATCCCATCCTCGCCTTGTTCAGAGTGAGTGTTTGAATGATGTATCTCGTCCTATATGTTTGTGTTGTCTCAGAGGTGGCCCCGGCATTTGGCTGATCACTCATCCGGGAGGCCCTCCATGTCCTTGTCTGGTCATGAAAGTATGTATGTGAGCCATAGATAATCCCTCTCCCGACAGGTCGCGGCCCTGTAAGGCCCGGGCAACATGGGTCGCTTAAATGACTCCAAAAGTTTGGGTAAAAACTAAGGTAAAAGATAGATAGATAATATGGTATAGAAATTAATCAGGAAATTATGTCTATTGATATTGTGTGAACTACCTGGGGGTAAAGAAGGCCGGTGCGTAAGGCTGACAACCTTACCACCTTCACATGCCTATTGTCTAAAAATCCGGGAGCCTCAACTTCTTGGAACCCTCTGGGCCCCCATGGCTTGTAATAGGGAACACTTTACTTACTATCTTTTGCATTGCAGTCCTAGGCTAACTATAAGAAAATAGTTGAACTCTTAAGAATAGAACCCAGGACCTTCTAAATTTACTTCATGTCAAAAAAATAGTTGATAATCATTTATAGGAATTCTATTGATAGCCTTTCTCATAATTTTATATCCATTAGGTCTACATGAAATCCCAGTGTCATGCAAAGCCACCTGTGTAGTTTAAAAAAAATAATGTTGTCATGGGGATTGTATGCATGCAGTATGAATTCCTTTTGGTGAATTTCATACCTTTACAACCCTATTTTGGCCTTTATAGGCCCTTAGAGGCCAAAGATTTTGAAATCCTTTCTTAGTGCGCATCTAGAGCCTAGTAGCAATATGTGTACCAAGTTTCACGTTCCTAGGCTTTATGGTTTTTGAGAAACTGTGATCAGTCAGTGAGTGAGTGAGTGAGTGGGTTTTGGCTTTTATATATAGAGAAGAAGATTGCAGAGAAATTTAGCATGCAAGTAAATGTGATATTAGTGAACAACACTATCTAGATCATTGATGTAACTTTAATAGTTTTTTTAAATATTTCTGATGTTAAAGTTAAAAAAAATAACAAGTAATTAATCATTTGTTTTATATTTATATACTGCAGATAATCCAAAGATCCCATATTATGTTGTTTATATGATATCTACAAATAGATAGAAAAAAGAATCACTCAGAAATATTGGTATTTATAAAAATTATCAGGGAAACGGCACTTCAGTGAAGAAAATTTGGCTGCCATTTTATAATAATAATTACCCATAACTGTAATAGTTAAATTAATTCTGAAAATAATATTTAATTGTAGAACTAGTCAATATAGATTATGCCAGATTACAAGGCTCCATAAAAATTCATTGCTGAGAAATAAAATAATGAACTTCACCAATTTTTCAGCATCGAAAGCTGTATGTCCTCCCTTAAGTGATTGAAGCTACTTCCGAAGTCAGGGAGATTTTGTTATCCCATTTCTTTTTAGTATTCTTATATATTATTGGCATATTAGAAGTATTATGCTGCATTATATTTATATGTAACACGTCCGAGTTAATATTAGGAGGATTATATATACATATATATATTATTAGTCATTTATTTTATTTTAGTTTAGTCTATGAAACTTGTAATTAAATTCTTGTAATTTTATTGTCTGTAGCATGTTTAGTTTTAATTTACAATTTATCAATTCTTGTATTGTTTGGAGTATGTTATTTACGTTATGTATAGTTTTACTGGCGCAGTGGAAGAAATGGCCTTATGGCCTTAACTTCGCCAGTATAAATAAATAAATAAATAATATTCAGACACCAATACAAGTACCACAATGAAGATGAATATTTTTGTCTCTGTATCAAGAGATAATGCCATCAAACTATTTTATGAATTACGTTGTCTTATAAGTTATGGTACAGTAATACTTTCAACGCTTGGTTGAGCACATAACCTATTGTAATACGATTGTCATAAGTGCATAATTGGAGAATCGAGAAAAAAGTTTCAATAGACGAGCAACAGTCAAGACTTTTAAAATTTCCGATAGGCTATTCTCTATTGCACCTAAGTTGGCCTGCTTGGCGCAGTTAGTATCGCGCTGGCTTTCTGTGCCTAAGGTTGCGAGTTCAGTCCTGGCCCAAGTTGATTGCATTTATGTATGCATAAAGAGATTTTTCCTAAGTCAATATTAAGAAATAAAAAAGAAGTAAAGAAAGGTAAGTTTGAAATTGTAAAGTGTACCTAGGAAATGCTATTACTGTATATTCCGTGTCTGCAATAATATGTAGGTCTATATAAAAAGTTACAGGCTTTGATAAAATGACACACGTGTGCGGTAAATTAGGTTTACCGGCACTGTGTTTAGGAAATTTGAGTTTCCATCATGATAACATGAATGGGAAAAAACACTACCGTGGAACATCTACTTAGAACCGTTGTAGGCTGAAAATATTTAATATTTAGTTGTAAGAGTTTTTGAAATTCTTTAGAAATGCCTAAAATTACTTGTTTAGGCAGGTTTTGGCACGAAAGGAAAGAACTAGGCACTTATTCCCATTTTAGGCCATTATATGCTCTACTGAAACTGCTCAAAATGAGTGTAATGTCCATAAATTGCAAATATCTGCAATTATTTTGCACATTTTCCCAACGGAACTAAATAGGCATTTGCCGAAAATCCCGAGTTTCACTTATCACGCACAGTTATTGCAGCTTAGTCCGTGAGATGTATGAGTATTAGAAACCTGTGGAAAAAAAATCCTGTTATAAATAATTGGTGTCTAAGGTGTATACTCGTATCAAAATGAGAAATCCGGAAGACGGCGAAAAACATATTAGTTCATCTTCTATTCAAATTGCATTTTCACAACGAACTTGATGATATCTTTTTTTTTTGCAAATGTTCCGTAAAATAATCTTTTACTTATATACATATTCCGCAATTACCTTTATATAATCTTCCGAGTGGAAGTAACAATAGTCAGTATCGCTTTGCGATCTACCACATGTCAGGAGACCGCAATTTGTGTCAATAACTGTTTTTCTAGAAAAGTGTGATTATTCTAAAAATATTTTCTGTATAAATTCAGGGTTATTTATTTTATTAATTCATTTTTATTTTTATTTATTTATTTATTTAACCTGGCGGAGTTAAGGCCATAAGGCCTTCTCTACCACTCAGCCAGGGCAAAAACATGAAATACATAATGATAATAATAATAATAAATTAAAAAAGAACTGATATACATGAATACAAGAAACGTACATTAAATACAGAGAAAAAATTCGAACTTAAGTACTTGAATAATATGAATATATAATACAAATGACTAAAAGAAGGGTTAGAGAGTCAAATGCCTATGTTGACGAAAGGAATATATTGATTTGTACTAATGCAGCTTTGTTGTAACTTTTTGTAAATCCAATTTGGCTCGTAACATGAAATCCAGGAAAGAGAAATTATTCACTATATTTTATAATTGTGTTTCTTCCAAAACCCATATGATTTTAGATTATATCTCTTTATTTAATTACTACAACGGAAAACACGAAATTAATGAACTTCACTGCTCATGTTTCTTGTAATAAAAACGTATATCTCAAGCGTGTTTGACCAGCAGATAATGGAGCAGGTGTTTCAGGATAAAACAAGTTAAATAAACTGCCTTGTGCCCTCGGGTTCCTCTGTGGTCATCAGAGATAATACAAAAGCAGATGGTTCCCTTTGATGGGACTTTAAGGGTGTGGGTTGGCTTTGTAGTCTACTAGGTAGCCGCTTGATGTAATTTATACAGCCCAGCCAAAGTTACTAATCTATTAAATTACTCAGATTTTCCTTGCTGGCACGACAACTTGTCTGACACTTGTGTGCGGCGGGTAGTCTAGACTAAAAGCTGTTGCTAATTCAATATCAGATTCTCTAGCCAGTCACTGAGTGGTTTTGTTTGTGACTCTTCCTTTTTTTTCTCTTCTCCGTCATTCGAAACTAGCAATTTGTCCTGATTGTATATTGCAGTTTTTGAACTTTGTTTCCATAGAGTTCTGATGGAAATAGAGAAGACGAGGAAGTTTGTTCATAATAATAGCAGCTATTGTATTCAATAAAGGAACGTATGAGGCATTCAGAATAAGAATAGTAATGGCACATCGCCAAACTGATAGTAGACTAACTACTTTACAGTAAACAGGAACATAGGGCCATTCCAGGAAAACAAAACCATATGAGCCAAAATTATATTTTAATTAAAGCTGCTTATATATATATATATATTATCTTTACAAAAATACTACTTTGACAACACCATCTGACATAAATGCTTGTAACTCTACGAAAAGAGCTAATTTTGCTATAAAATTTGGCAGACGTGTTCAGAAGGAATGGTGTTTCACGTCAAGAATTAAAAAAACTTATAGCGGTGTATAATCTCCTTTAAGAGGCTGAGTCGACCCAGTGTCATAGTCCCACGGCCAATTGAAAACTCCCAACGACCTTCCGGTTTGTGTCACAGGTAGTTATAAAATACCAATGAATTAACAACATTTTTGAAACTTTATGTTCAATTTTTCAATTCAATTCAATTTTATTGCTATAAATTACAATATAGGTGTATGCAAATGTGGTTTCGAACGCCACCCGAAGAAGCAAAGCTTGTGCTTGGAGGCGGTTCAGTTCAATACAATAAAGTAATTTAGACTAAAATAATTATTTACACTAATTCAAAAATTGATTTACAAAACACAGAAGGTATGATTTAATACTATTTACAGTAAGGACAGATCATGTTAAATTTACAACAAACTAAATAAATACGATAATCTAGGCCTATATTTTTTGTTAAACAGATTTTAAGATAAGACAAAGCAATTATATTTATATTTCAAAGTTGAATATTGTAAATGTTGTAACAATAACAGACGTGAGGAAATAAAAGTAATTATATAACATTTCTAATTTTAGACTTAAATTTTGTTGTTGTTTAAGCCAGTTAATTCGGGATGGTTGTCAATAAATGAATTGGATAGTTTTGGGCCGAAACTTGAACAGTGCTTAACTCCAGCAGTTGTATTTTTTTGGGTTCAGTTAATAAATTCAATTGATTCCTTCATTATATTCATAACCTTCTCATATATAATAGTCACCATGTTTATGAAACCTAATAGGATGTACTTGTAAATTTGATCTATGCTGAATACGTTAAATTACATATATAATATATACATATATATATATATATATATATATATATATATATAGAGAGAGAGAGAGAGAGAGAGAGAGAGAGAGAGAGAGATGAGAGAGAGAGAGAGAGAGAGAGAGAGAGAGAGAGAGAGAGAGAGAGAGAGAATATGTACATATATATACATATATTCCTACTTTTAATTTTCTGAAATTAAAAGTGAAGTGAAGTGAATTAGGGGAAAAGTACAGGACACTCATTCTAGACTCAAAATGGAACACAAGCTACACACAGTAACTAACAGTTAAAGTAAAAGCTCAAATCCGAGCATGCACACAGGAAATAGCTCACCCCGTGTGTACAAACTGAGCTAACCCTACCGATAGTAGGAGGCCCTTGCCTGAAAAGGATTCAGTGGCTTTTTCTAATTTTCTAATTTCTAATATACATATATATATATATATATGTACATGTTACTATTATCTTACAATACAACTGCTGAATATAACATAATTATTATAAACTTGTACTGTATTTCATAAAATTTATCCAAAATATAGGCAACTTGATATTAGCCTGTATAAGCATAAATGGCGTGTAGGTTTACCCTGCAGAAGAGCTACAGGATTAAACATGCATCTCGTGAGATGTGAGTGCGGGTAGTTCCTGGCACGCACCAAAACTAAAATTGTTTAGAGCCACCCCTCCGCGTCTGTATGGCTGTCGTCACTTACTTTCACTGTGTAACACAATTTAAAAGAAAAAGAAAACCACCACCATCACTACTCCTTTGTAATGGGCCCGGGCTTTTAAGATTGATACCACACACCAAGGCTTTTCGCTTACACAATTTGCTCTTTTTCTCTCGCTTAAGCATAGATAGGGACAGAGAAGCCTCGCCTCGTAACTTTATTTTTTTTACGAAGCATGCCAATCTCTTCGTAGGGTACTGTAAAAAATGAAAATGTAAGTGTTGGTGTTAGCTGAGGCCTTTCTTTTCCTGCTAGAGTGTACTACAAAGAAAGCTCATTGCCACAATCAAAACTAATTAGTTGTTTAAAAAATATGCTGTTCAATCTCCTTTCAGGAAAAAATCGAATTTAAGGAGGATGGTTAACAGCTGAAAGTAAACTACTGAAAATTAAATACATTCAGTTCCTTTGTTTTCTTAGTGCAAACGATTTGCTTGAAATAAAAAATTAACAGAAAATCTAATTCTTTGAAAACATAAATAAATTTGTATCATACAATTTAATTTCTTAATTATTGAAAATGCAGTTACTTTCTAAGTCACATTGTATATTTCATGCTTTTTTTCGTTTACGTAACGATAGTTTAACATAAATGAACCCCCAGCTAAATATAAGGGGCATAGTATTTTTAATTTGTATTTGATTGTATTGGAGACCACCATTAACGGCCGTGGGTGTCGGCATGCTGACCACATGCCCCCTAATCCTGCCATCTGCCTTTGGTAGATGACAGAGCGGCCGGGTGGTAGGCTCTGTCCCTTCAGCTCATGCTCAAGGGTAATTCCATTGTTACATTTTATATAGGCCTATGTCTTGCAATTGAAGGGATGTTAACCTAAAATTATCTTAAAACTAAGAAGTAGACAAAATATGATGATAAAATACTAGGAGAGAAAGACAAAAGCTGGGAACAGTGGCATGACGTAAGTTATATATGTATTAATTATTATAATAGTGAAAAATAATTATCATGATAGTATGACCAGAAAGGCAAACAATACTTAAAAGGGATGAAAATTAAACTTTACATTATTTTTTAATTCAATATTTGAAAATTCTATAACTACATTTGACAAAACCTGGATGTAATTTTATTTTAGAGTAATACAAACGACGACCGAAACTAGAGCTACGTGACAGACCAGAAGAAGTAAAACATTTAGTACTAGTACTAGTACTATAGTACTAGTACTAGTACTATAGTACTAGTTTTATTTCCTCTTGTGCTATGTTCAAGTGGAACAGCTAGGAATTTTGTCTTATTTTTATGGCAGAATTTTAATAGAGTAGCTATAAATTTGTTCCATCTTAAATACATTAAACTTAGATTAGATTAGTTCAGTTGGGTATTACATACACTTTCTTAAAAAGATTTTGATTTGCGTTTTTGTTTTTAAATTAGTGGAGTAAGAACAGTTTTAGAAATGCATCCCCATCCATTTAATAGCATTTAATTTGCGGGAAAAGAGCCTAAAGGGTATGTAATTAAATTACACAAGTGATTGACAACTACTTACGACAAAGGGCAGAAAATATCCACTACTTATAGACTAGTGGCAGATTTAAGGCAAGGGTGCACCTTTTCCACTTTACAGCTGTTGGTATTTCGGAAACAAAGGCTCCCGACAACTTAACCGTTCAAAATATGAAGAAGGTTTCTTCTTTGGTCACCACTGCACTCCTTCTTAAATGTAGTCCTATTCCAAGAAGTTTTTGTGAAAGTAAATTTGGATGGATTCAAGTTTGTCGGTTCTGGCAACGATAGGAGGGAAAAGTACCCCGGTTACCTAGGGTCGATCCAGGGCCATCCAGTCCATAGTCGATCGCCTGATCTATTCGGTTACATTGGCACGTATAATACTACAACTGAATGGGGATTATAGGATATAATAATAAATTCGTGGAAGATGTAGATCTATTAATTTTTCTGATTACGGGAACTAAATAAAAACATACTAAATAGAATGTGTTGAAAGTGTATGATTGCAGATTTGTTTTAAGAATATTTTTTTAGCATAGTGTTCATTTTATAGATATCCTCGACATCTATAGGATCCCTGATGGTTCATGCTCCAAATTTTAGATAATTTTTATAAGTAGGTGATAGAGTTGTTAAACCTTAAACATCGATTATCGATTCATTATTCATTGGTTTGCAATTTATTCGCGAAATGCAACTCATAATTAAATTACCTGAGGACTGCATTCTTCGTGGATTGTCCATAATTTTAAATATACTTTTACACTACCCATAATTACTGTTTTACATTGCTATTTATTTCTAGGCCTGCAACTTTCAATACGTTATCGTACCACGAAGTTCTGCCTGCCATATGAGCTCTATTGGTTTCAGAGCAGGAACATTGTATTCACTTACGCTAAGTGACAACGCACATAAAAAGTTTTCAATTTTTGCTTCCACTAATTACTTTGCCTACTAATGGAGAGCTTTGAAATAACTTCCATATGTTTGTTGTGTGTTTTTGGTTTGTGAAATATCCTCTCTTTGTTGTTGTTGTACTGCTTAATGACCACCTTGGATGAATGATGAGGTCACTAGGCATGTCACTTGCTTTTAGCTTTCCAGAACAGTCCTTGTAATTTCATCAGCGTTTATTTAAATGGTTATGTCAATAACCATTAGCTTAATAAAGGCGTATTAAAAATATAATCTTTATAGAGGTCTTGTTAGGTCCCAATTCTAGAAGGTGCCGGTTCTAGTTCTAGGAATATCAACCTTGAACACACGATTGTTTTCAATTACAATGTAGTGAGGATTAATTTCCATAAAGCTAATTTATGGTCTAAAATGATATTTTTCACAAGATTTCACGTTTCATTTGAATCATTTGTTAGTATATTTCATAAGGATTTAGGTTCAGATTCTACCTGTACGAATTATACCTACCAGCAACGGGAAACCGTAAGATCATTTAATTGGAATTTTAAAAAATCGATAACAGATGAGAGTAGGGGTTTTCTAATTCGGAGAATCTGCAACCCATTTCATATTGAATAAAAATTTAAAATAACGGTTTCCAAGAAGCTGTACCTAAGTGTACTTGAATTTCAGAATTTATAATTACTTATAACAAGAATCTTTAGAAAAACGGAAAACATTTTACTTATGAATATTTTTCTTTTTATGACAAGAAAATGTATTGTTTTACTATAGAGATTCTCAAAACCTTAACCCTAGGAGTTCCATTATTGCGAAATTGTCAAGGGGAATGGTATGTCATCTAAATGTACTTGGTTATAGCATATAAAATCTGAAGCCATTTCTCTCTTCTAAATTGCAATATCTCAGATATTGAAAACCAAAGTTTAGTTGGAATACCCATCTCCTTAGTATCTTGGTAATAGTTTTGACTGCGTTATCACAACATGTGTTAGATGTAATATTTAATAAGTTTGGAGGAAGCATGATACAAATCAAAACAGTTAATTTTTGTTTGTTTTGATGGTTTGCAATTATATTATTATCTATATTGATTTTTGTACAGTTGTACTCGATAAATTGTCTTATTAATTTCCCAGTTAATTGCTCTAATGTAGTTTTAAGTCCACGTTGAAGAAGCTTTGGCGATGGGAGGTGCCATACTTTTAGTCATGAAGCATGATTAATCGAAACGATTTGAAAATCTTCATCCTTTTAATAAGTTGTGGTATACTATTGGCTCAACTTCAGAAATATTTCACAAAACTTGTCCTTTTCCCTTAAATACTACCCTAAAGAGGGCAAGCACTGTACCTTTAAACACTTGCCGTAAAGTGTTTAGATCAGTAGCTCAGTTTATTGAATTTGGCACAAAACCATTCACATTTTAACGGCATATTTTACCTTGAAAACTCACGCTGGATATTGTGTAGTTATTTAGAGTTTATGTGCCTTCCTTTTTTGAATGAGGTTTATATGGTTCCTATCCCTAATATAATAAATAAGTCTTAATTACTTATTAACAAGAATTCATTCAAGATTTCATAACAAATTTAAGTTTACTTATGATGGTTTCTTGCCTAATATATTTGCACCTCATTGTACTGCTATGTTAATAACTTGTACTGTGTTACAACCCTCACTAAAAGCCGCCCCTTGATTACCTGTTCTATTAATACTCTCATCACACTGAAAACAAGTTGCAAAACCCGTGATGTATACAGAGGGTGAGAACGCCGTGCTTTGTAGGCAACCCAACTGTTTTAGCAATATTGCGTGTAACCCAAACAAAGCCAGAGTAGGGGTCGAAAACTCGCAAAACAAACGGTCAAGTAAGAATTGGGGTTGGAATGCAATGGTCCACAATATGAGGTGTGTGCGAGGGGTTGAGAACCGCTTATATGAGAGGTGTTCCTGGCAAAACCACCCTTTGGCTCACTGGAATCCTAACCCCTCTTCATACCGTGGATTCCAACCAAGGTATATGGCTATATAAAAAAGATCCATCCCCCTTCCCTTATACGAAATTTTCAAAATGACTCCTCTTCTTCATCTCTATGTCATTTTTAGTGAGAATGCTGTGGTATTCTATAAGGTCTGAGTTAGGGGTGGCTGTTTCCACTCTAAGGGATGCCAACTTTCGAGGACACACAATAGCTTAGAAGCCCTTCGCCCCTTACTCTTTTTTTTATTTCGTTCTTCATCCCCCTCACTCTATTTCTCGTATGCTATGCATTGCTTTTCATTTCATTTCATTAGGCTTTTGCTTTTCGTTTTTTTCCCCACAATGCGAATGTCTTCAATTTCGTTGTCGTGAGCAAAGAAAAAATCTTACTCTATTTCCGGGGTCCCTGCTCTCTTGCCTTTATTCATTTTAATTTTTCCGCCTTTCCCTATCTATCTGTCTACTTTCATATCCTGTTTCTTTGAATTCTGAATATTTCTCATTTTTCCAGCTTTCACGAATGCTTTAATAATATTTCTTCCTTCATCTATCAATTTATCATTATTATTATTGTTATTATTATTATTACTATGTTTATTGTTATTCATGTTGTTGAATTCGTATCAAGTTTTACGAAGTACGATGCCTTTGGATTTCATTTTGTGTAAAAAATATGGTCGGTTGATTTCGAGCAAATTCCTACATGTTAATCTTCTAGATCAGGTCTATTCAACTGCGGCCCTTGGCCCTTGGTAGTTGATAATGCGGTCCGCAGAAAGAAATAAACCTTTATAAGTATTGTAGTATCAAGCTGAAACAGCACGCGTTACTATAGGCATAAATTCCAACTGATAAGGTATAAAAGGCATATTTTCCTCGCCCAAGGGCTGTATAATTAAATAAAAGATGTGATTTTTTAATTTCGTGAAGATATTGAAATAATTATTCAAGGATTTTCTTCAAGATTTCATGATTTTGAAAATGTAATGGACAAACTATGTATTCTGAAGGATCCCTTCAAAGTGAGCATCGAAGGTCTTTGGAAGTTTCAACTTAAAGCTAATCGAGTTCTTCAAAACTGAACAATACTAGACTAATTTCTGATGACAAGTTACCTCAGCTGAATAATTCTGAACTTCAAATGTTTGTAAAACACCTCCAAGTCAAAGTTAGTGCCTCTGTATCAAATTCGCTGTTCTTTTCATATCTAGGTAATACCTTGGTTTATTCTAGCCCGGTCGTCGAGGCGATTAACTAACGACCTGTCCCTCTATAATCTACCGGAGAATAAGCGTAAGTAAATGATTCTTCGTAATGAAACCTCCTCTCGGAAGACTTATAATCCCGTCCGCGGAGTGACATGATGCTATACCCCCATCGCAAAGTTTTGTAAACTATGTGTACAAAAATAAAATGTTAAAAATGTTATTTTTAAGTAATATACATCGAATCATTAAATGTTGAAAATTGGATGAAGAAAATAGTACTTTACACTTCATGTTTTCCTCCTGGAACGTGGCACAAGTATTTAGCTATTTCGTAAGTTTGCCCTTCGCAATAGGATGAAGTATGCTATAAAGGAATAGCTCTTGAATACGGCTAAGGTGCGTGCATTTATAACATTTCCGCCGATGTACGTTTCTCCGGAGTTCTTAATTAAAAGACACGCTGGAGCAGAAACTTGATTGATCGTTAATTTTACGGTTTAGAGTTTTAACAGGTAGTTGCCTTCCACGGTACACTTCTAAAGTTTTTATGTTCAATCTGTTAGAATTTCTCAGGAAATCTCTCCAAGTTAAGAACTATTGATTATATGTACTTGGTGTAGAGTCTTCTCGCTTGTGTACGTTAAATGAAAGGTCGGGTACTTTTATCAACTTAAAAGAAATGTATTAATTTCTTCAATTTTTCTATTGTTGAGACTAATCTGGTACTTTCTGTAAAATATTTTCGCCATGTGACTTACATTTGCTTGATGGTATCAATCTTTATAAATTTAAAAGAAAAGTATTAATTTCTTCAATTTTTCTATTGTTGAGACTAATCTGGTACTTTCTGTAAAATATTTTCGCCATGTGACTTACATTTGCTTGATGGGATCAAACACAGCCTCTATTCTATGATGCAATAGACTGTGTCAATTACCACCTGGTAACGAATAAAATCTATTACTGGGGCGAAATAGTTATTTATGATACAGGTGGTAAAATAGAGATTTTGTTTTGCGAGTATATATGAATGCGAAACGACCCATAAGGGCGAGTATAGCAATCCAAAGGACAACATATCCTACTATCTTTTAGATAGCCTTTGTTATTAATTTTTGAAATAATAATAATAATAATAATAAATATTAGACTTATTCTAATGAATTACGTACGGTGGAGTCATATCGGATCTCGAGCTGCCCTGCCATCTACCGCCGCATATACACATACACTTGCGCAGACAGGTTATTGATTTTCGTATGCACGGCTGCCAATGTAAGGTATAGAGTTGACAACGCTTTTCAATCACCAATATGACCATTTTGAGACCACCGAGCGTGAGAAATTTAACATTTAAAAAAGCGTAATAAATTTTAACATTTTCCACTGTTATCAGATTGATAACATAATAAAAGTATTTTCCGTATGATTAAAACCAAAATTGGTTACGATGTATTTTTTAACACTAGTGCTATAATGTGCTACTTCCACTTCGAGTGCATTTGTGTTAGAACTTCTATTTTTAATTCAAGCTGTCTAAAAAAATATTAAGTATTCCTTCAGATTCTTTGACTAGCCAAATAAGCTTACTTCAGTCCTACAACCCATAATTTATGTTATAGTTTAAGGTAATTACATGCAAACATATTTTACCACAATTGTTTATGATGCTTTGTATTCAAAACGGATATCAGTCTGGAGGCTATTATTTCTTATCAACACGAGATGGGGACTGGCAGTAGATTCCGAGATTAGTGTACTATATTTATTTTACATGATGATATTTCTTTTTTGCTATGCATAATTTACTTTAGTTAATCTCGTGAAGAACATAATCTGAGAGTGTTCGAAAACAGGATGCTTAGGAAAATATTTGGGCCTAAGAGAGATGAAAATGGGGAGTGGAGAAAACTGCATAACGACGAGCTTCATAACCTGTACTCGTCACCGGATATAGTAAGGGTAATTAAACCACGGAGGATGAAAAGGGCTGGATATATTGCGCGCATGGGGGAGGTAAGGCGTATCTCAAAAAATATTGACGATGAGACCCGAAGGGAAAATACCACTTGGAAGACCTAGACGCAGGTGGGAGGAAAATATTAGGATAGATTTAAGGGAAGTCGGATTTGCGAGGGATGTTTGGATGGAGTTAGCACAGAATAAGGTTGAATGGTGGGCTCAGGTAAGCGCGGCAATGAACCTACGGGTTCCGTAAAATAGATAATATTCCTTTAGCTTGCTAAGGAATTGTCTATTTCCATCGAGTAAATAAGTATTTCTAAGCAACTGTAAATACTGTGGTAAAAATTATAATGTGACACATTTTTCAGTGGAAACTTCAATTATTTCTTGTTTTACTTTAAACTTTTTCGATACAAATCTGACGATATTAATCCCAACTATTCAATCTTCAAGAAACGGAGCGACAGTTCAAAAAGGAACTTCGCTACTGTAAAGTCCCTGGAGAAATTCCTTAGAAAGTAAATATATGTTGTTTTCCTTATTAATTACAAAAAGTCTGTTACATCTTATCAAGGAAGTAACTCCACTCTCTGATTAATACGTGTGCACATGCAGCAACGTCAAACGAACATATTCTGAACACAGGATGTTAAACAACCCTAAACTCTCCTGTACGAATTTATTTGATAGAAATCACAGTAAAAAAAAGAGGCTTTCGTGTTTGATAAAGTTCGTCATTGTACCATTGACAGCTCACATTTGCTCGTGTGGAGAGAAGGGACTTTTGTAATCGGCGCAGGAATCTCGAGGGTTGGCTCCATGCATTTGCAACATGTTTCCGTCCCCTCGTATGTGTCGCATTCATATAAAAATGTTTTGGAAATATGTGAAAATCAACAGCGTGTGACATTCAGTGCATCTGACCTGAGCCGCCCTTCTCTCACATACACCACACCACATTAATTAACTCGCCCCACACATAGGGGTAGATGTGTGGCTCTGGATCATCAGCACTGCTCTCAGAGTACAAGAACTTTCTACCTTGCTGTCTCTATCCACCTTTACAGTGGTTAATTTTATTCAGAAATGTTTTCTCTTTTATCACTGGTTATATATCTGAAATTATCGATAGGCCTAATTGTATGAACGAGTAGGCCTATTTTTGAATGCGTCATTGCAGAAAGGTACCCAAGTCACGGGAGGAAATTTTTGAAAAAGAAACAAAAACAATCTAGCTCAATAACTGAGGAATATACAATACTGTAACTCAGGTACCTTTCTGCAGTGAAGGTCTTCGTATAGGATTTTTCACGCGATATCAATGACATAGGAACCTTTCTGTTTAGAATGTGTGTGTATGTGCATGGATACCGACAATGGCCATACCTCAATTTTCCAAAATAAGTGACTCTGGGACATTTCTGACACATTCATTTATCGACGGAAGGAATTTTGGATTGGAAATTAATACAGAAAAAAAAACTAATTGCATTGTTATGAAACGTCATAATAATGAGCTACAAAATGTTAGCATTTACAGGTAAAGAATTTGAGCGGAAGTGGAGAAAATCAAATATCTTGGAATAATAATTACAGATACAAATAATGTTAAAGTATAAGTTATGTGTCCACTAACACCAGGATATCTTTGTTTTTAGGTGTAATTTAGAAGCTTTTATCTTCTCGTTTCTTGCAGACCCGAAGGGAAAAGACCACTTGGAATACCTGGACTAAGTGGGAGGACAATATTAGTATAGATTTAAGGGAAGTACGATTTGCCAGGGATGGTTAGATGGAGTTAGCACAGAATAGAGTTGACTGGCGGGCTCAGGTAAGCGGGGCAATGAACCTTCGGGTTCCATAAAATAGATAACATCTCTTTAACTTGCTAAGGAATTGTCTATTTCCATGAGTAAGTAAATTATCTTCTCGTTTTCAGTCCAGAAATACTAAAATAAACAATTTATAAGACAATTTTCCTGCCGGTTGTATTATTTGGATGTGGGACAGTCATGAAGAAGAACGTAATCTGAATGTCCGAAAACAGAGTGCTTTGAAAAACATTTGGACCTAAGAGAGGTGAAAAGGGGGACTAGAGAGTACTGCATAATGACGAGCTTCATAACTCTTCACCGCATGCAGTAAGGGTAATAACTAAATCACGAAGATGAATTGGGCAGGAATATTGCGCTTATGATTGAGGAAAGACATATCTAAAAACATATATTGACTGGGAGATCCGAAGGGATAAGACCATTTGGAAGACCTAGACGTAGGTGGGAGGACAATATTATAATAGATTTATGGGACGTATGACTTGTGAAGAGTAGTTGGTTGGAGTTATGACAGAATAGGGATGAGTATCGGGCTCATGTAAGCAGGACAATGAAACTCCGGGTTCCTTAAAATTGATAATAGTCGGTTAGCTTGCTTAGAAATGGTCTATTGCCATTGGGTAAGTAAGTTCAAAATTAGAGTAGTGGTTAGATTACTAGTACTACAGTAAAATAATTGCTACGAGTAAAATACTAATTCGTGCAGCAAGGAACTTATAAAATAAACACATACAGCTGATAAATATTCTGTACAACCTTACACTGCTTATAGATCTGAGGATTGCAGCCTCGATTTAAATAAGTGGTTCCCAACCTTTTTCAGCTGATAGTGATGCGGAGAAGAACGCCTAAAAAACGCGATTGTCAGCACTTTTGTACTTTAAAAGATCCCTATAATGCTTGTAAAAATAAAATTAATATTGCTCACCTCTTTTATTATTCTTATTTATCCTGTGATGCTTTTGCTGTCACACATACACACATATATATAAGTTTAAACACGAAAATGCATCTAATCTTATTTAAATCTCAGTACAGTTCTTAAAAAAAAGTTAAATGTAGAAACACAAATGTCAAATGTAAAGTTAAAAACTAAATGTGAGTGAGACGATTGGCACTGTTTTGATTGAACCAGCTCTGAGATATTAGGTTTTATGTTTGACTGAGCACAAAGCAGATCACTCGTATCTCGTGTTTGGATTTCCAAATTATTATAATCGTGTTGAGGACAAGATATGACTATTTAATACGACAGGGAAAATATAGTTACAATTTATAAGATTATAAAATGTATATTCACACTGTTATGTTATTCTTGTTAATTACGGAATGTGTCTGTGTATTTGATTGGTTAAAGTTAACAGATTAAAAATTCTTGTCGACCGACAAGGTAACAACACTAAATCAAAATATGAATTTGAAATTGTTGCACGACCCCCTGCTTGGAAACCCCTGACTTAAATACTGTACTTTCACCGTACTTGGTAGTTATTAACAAGTGCGCTGCTCTGCTTTCTTACTGAAAGCTTTTTTGAAACTGTAACCGAGAGCCATTCCCTTCATACGATCTCACTGTAATAAGCAACATATTTAACTTGATTGAAAGTAGAACATATTCCCCCAGGGAGAAAGATTACATCAAGTATATTATAACATTACTATGTTTGATCATACCCCTACATTTTTATCGCATATTGACATAGTGACTCATGTAATTATTTACTGAAAATTCGATGCCATGTGAAAATGCAACGTTCATAAGCGTTCCTCATGCTTCAAGTAACTGTCGAAAATATTTTATGTCAAGAAAGCTACCCTTCACCCCACAGTTCTATGCATATAAAACAACGTATGCCCCAGTGACACTATTTATCCAATCACTAACGCACTGTTTAACAATAACACCATAACACCCTTCACACGCCATTGCATACAACCCCCACAGTAGTTGTGCTATAAAAATCGCTTTCATCGAAAATTGCACTCGTAAAACCCACTTAAAACCATGACGAAATGCTGTAAATCTTAGGGGATCTCATCTTATAAAACGAGAAAGCCTATCAGCAGCTTCATCTATTGGGTAATCTCCTCAAAAGGATAAAGAAAGCAATAAAGAAAGTGTCGTCGATTTCCCTTATAAATTAGGTGATACTGTATTTCACTGACCAATGAATTGACCCAAACGCAATGGAATTCTACAGGGTGCTTAGAAAGAAATACCTGAAATGAGAATTAAATTTTCCCAATATACAGAATTTCTGAAACTCTAGTTCTGGATGTGTAGAAAAACATGATGCTAAGCTATTCTGCCTTATCACAGATCAACTTTTAATCTTACGATTTCTTCTGATTCTTTTATCTGTTAGAGTTTAAGTTGATTCCAGTATCAAAATGCCCCAGAAGGAACAATTTACAAATACCGCGCGTTCAGAAGTATGTACTATGAAGACTGTGAAAAAATTGAAGCTATCCTGATATAGGCCTACATGAAGTGGAGATCCTTAGATAAATCTCGAGCTCGAGACATCCGGAATTTTATATTTTTGGCACATAGAGTACGGAGCTCAGCGGAAGGCGGAAATGCACGTCACAATGCCAGAAGCATAACATTGTCAACTCTTCTTCAGGCCCGTCTCGCTGTCTCCGGAGCTCCGTACTGTAAGTGTGAAATCCCGGAAGTTAACGCTTTATCAGAAGACGAAATGTGCATTCAAATATGTACTAAAATCTGTGAATTATGCTCCGGAACAAATTAAGTATACTCCACCGCTTAAGTAATTTTAATACTTTACGTTCTCTTGTTACAGAAAATAGAAGTTCTGTAAATTACATTACAAAACTTTAAAAAGATTTTAGTAAATTGAAAAGTAATGAAGTGAAACGCCACCCTAGCGTTATGCAATCAGTTCGGAAAAAAATTAAGCTATGTACTCTCAGTTATTGTACAGACAGTTCTCAAAATATTCACTTACCAAATAGGCCTATGCTGTAAAATTTTGAATTAATACAAATATGCACAATATTAAAAATCGCTCATAAATATGATAAATTATTAAAATGCTCATAATTTTATATCAAGGAAATATGATGCATTATCACAAAACTGACAAACTATGCAACAATATGCCAAAAGAAACCATCAATTTTCTATTATTTCTCCTATGTCTTGTACACATTAATTTAACACTAGCACGTAATAGAGTGCATTATTAAAAATATGATTTTGCATAAACTTCCGGGCTCTAGTGGTAAGATTATGGTAATCATTTCTATTATAAGTCAAGTCAACCACAAGACTAGAAGGATTAGGCCAATTGAAAAATCCTAATTAACTAATCTGGAATCGTATGCTTGCCTTTCTGGTTTCTAGCGCAGTCCTCAAATTCAAAATATGTTGGCACATGTAATTAAATCTAACACTCTGAACCTAGATTTTCAGCTCATGAACGATGGGCATCTAAATTAATTCTGTTTGTCATACCAAATTCATGGCATATGTAAATAAATGTGAGGTAGAAGTAACCTTTACTATACGAAGGGAAGTAAATATTTATGTACGTCTAGGTCATTTTACGAGTTAAAAATAATCGTGCTGTCTGCATCAATTACGGACGCAAGCAACTTCCATTTGAATGGCCCCGTGTACAACCCGAATTAAAGTTTAGCACTCTTCGGATTCTTGATATGATGGATGGAGAAATAGGCAATACTGTTAACATGCCAGTGTACAGTGGTCCTTGTTTAACTATGATAAGAGTTAGATTACTGGTTTCATTTTAGTATCTAATATCTAGATATGAGATTTTAAGGTTTCTGCGCAGATTCCACTGCGCTCCTTTCATTTTTTCAGTAATATTTTCCTCATTCACCAGTGATATATCACAGAGAAATCAGAACAGATTTTTGTAAGCCTTAGTAATTTGAAAGGAACTCATATGCAGGCATATATTATACATAAGCCCTGCTTTGTATGGAAGACGATACCATAACAAGAAACACATCTTAGAATCACAGCACAGTCCCTTCCTTTCCCATATTGTATTACAAAGAACACAAATAGATTTCAAGATGGCTCTGTAACGTATTATTTTCTTTTCCTCCATCTTCCCCTGATCGGATTTCATTCTTTTTAATAATATAAGAACTTCTACTATAAAGCTTTAGAAAAAGATCTTCTTCCCCTCAGTTGCAGCCTGCAGGAGAAAATAGCCGCTTTATGTTGGTACGACCCATGTGATTTCAGCATTTTATTCCAAAGAACAAGGAAATAGTACGAGTAATTCTACGTAGTTTTCAGTTGCCTAGGTTAGACTAGGGAATGAAAAACTTTAAACTGTGCCCAATTGGATTTAATGACTAGACTTTGATTCAACATCTTTTGGTTTCTAATACTGTATTGCTTCGACAATCTGAATGTTTTCTGAGCTTCCTGAGACTCTATTGGGTCTTGGCGGATCATTTCCTCCCTAAATGTGTTCTTTCTTTGAACGTTAGCATGTTCGAATGAAGGTTGAGAAGTTACCAAAATACGCATTGCACGAAAAGGTAGACCGTCAACTTTTTTCGCGATGTTATTGAAGAATTTAGAAAAAAAAGCAATAACGATTGTAATAAATTCAAACTTGTCCTCGTCAAGAACAAGAATTTCGTCTCCATCGGGCATACAGCAGGAGACAGATTCGGTATAGGCCTACTCTATGTACATCTCTTTTAACTATGCCTTGTAGACTAAATGACAACATGGCTTTGGCAATCTTAAATTATGTTTGTTTATTTTAAATTAAAATATCTACTCAGATTAGGATAGATTATCTCATTTTGGTTGAATTGGTTAGGTTATGATTCATATGTTTGTTATATTGTTTTACGTTAGGTAAAGTTAGGTTAGTTTAGCTTACTTTAGTTTACTTCAGTTTAGTTTAGATGAGATAACTTAGGCTACCTTAGCTTACATTAGGATTTTTATTGGTTACTAGCTGAAAAGGCCCGGCGTCGCCCGGGCTTTGTATTTTTTTAATTTGAAATTAACTTATGAAGGACTTTATGTATGTAGAACTTGAAATGAAGAAAAAGATTTATCACACTCAAACTATTCCATCAGAAAACGCTGGATATAGCTTTTTATGGCTCATAGAGGATGTGGAATGCTGCATTCCGTTGCTTCTACACATCATGCTTGGGAGGGGTTGAAATAAGAAGAAACACAAATTACATAAGATTGTACTGACTTGACGGAAAATTTTATTTCTCATTCTCATGTTACTATACAATCGTTTCGGAGCTGAAATAAAAGAGAAATGCAGTATCACTTTCATACTTTCCTCCCCTAGAACCCGGGACATAATATACTGCGAGCATAGGACTCAAAATGTTCCATCCCATGCTTAGGGCCTATGATAAACATCCCTATTTCTCAACTAATACAAAGCCTACAGGTATGGATAACTTATCAGCGGAAAGGATTATTTACATACTTTTGATATAGCATACTCACACACTTAAGTTGTCCCTCTTATTCTACATTAAAATGTGAAGTGAGTAAATATTTCTTATGTCGAGGGTAGAGAAAGTTACGTGACTACATCACACTGTGCTTTATTTTCGTGGATTTCATTTCCAGTCATTATTTTCGCCAATATATTACATCGATGGAATCATAATTCGTTAAAGCATTAGGCTATATACTTGCCAAGGCCCTATGTAATCATAGTAAACAATTTACTGTTGCCATGTGAACTAAACAGCAATTCATTTTTTCAGTATAAAATTCTCAGAAATTATATAATTTTCAAGGGAAGGAGTATTTTGTTTGAATTTTAATGTCGACAGCTATACTTCCCGGGCTTAACTGGGTATGTGTGCAAAATGTCGTGTAAATTGGTAAAGAAATGTAGATTTGTATAAGGAACAAACATACATACATACATACATACATACACACTTTCGATTTTATATATTAGATATTGTATTAACTCATTATTCCTACATTCGATCTTTCCTTCTTGTAAAACAACAATTTGAGAACTTACAATGTGTTGATACATTTAATATGTTCACACAGCAATGCCCTACCAACTTCATGCTTAGCTCAGTTGGTAGAACATTGGCACGGATAGTCAAAGGTCCTGGGTTCAAGTCCCAGTGTCGGAGGAATTTTTCTCCTATAATATTCTCATGTAATGATGTCCAACAGAGACAGTAATCTGTGGTTCATAAATACATATTTTATATCCAAGTGCCTGGTAACCAAAAATTATTTTTGCTGCCACTTCCGTTCATGGTATCCATCACCTGCTTAAAAGCACGGATTTCTTTGGTACCAAAAAGTGTATTATGTTGCAGGAAGCCTATTTTGGGAAAGTCAACTTCATTATATTGTGTTTTGAAGGATATTATTCTGAAACATCATTTCATATAAAATATTTGCATTGTTCCAAATTAGTAATATGCCTACATTTGTGAAGTTATTGTTGACTCACGCTACATTTTCGTCAAAGGTCCTTCCTGAATGTTGTGTGATAATGATAACTTGGGCACGTGGAGTGATACCCCCCCCCCAACAAAAGGGTTGCGGATGTGGTGAGTGTGGCCTACCTGGTTATCGACAGGCGCACGTGTCTTCCTGGTAATTGTGAAAACGTACAAAACACGTACGTTCCACAAAGAAACAGTAATTAAGCCTATATAGACATCGTGATCAACACAACAGATACAAACTATGAAGAGTATGGGAATGAAGTGGGATGATGATTCTGGTGACGATAATGATTATGATGGTATGATTATGATCATGATTATTACAACACGAATAGGTGCAGCACATTACATAAATAAAACAATTCAAGTCTTGTAAATTTGCTAGCAGTTAATTGGAATTTATATCTATCTATCCTATATATCGTATTTCATTTCCTATTTCACTTATAAGGCACTCGCTTGATTTGGAGCAATAAGGAAATAGGCCAATTGGGGTTCATGGTCTTTATGCAGTCAGTCAATATGCTCCACAAAATTTTAAGTGTATTGTGTATTTCGTAATCGTTCTTGATAGCAGCTTTGTGAATAAAAATTAATATATCTATCGTATTTGTGACGGTGTCTGGCTATTTTATAACATATAGGCCTAAGAACCACGTAAAGAATCGTCTCACAGCCGACAGCTACTTTCATTTTCATCGAGCGAACGTATTGGATAATGTGCAATTATAAAGAGGAAGTGCATTTACTTTTAAACATTGATATAAAAAATACATATTCATACCTTTCGTTTTTTACCAATACGAGTGTTTTTTCCCGGTGGAGCACATTTACATAGCGGTCCCATTGGAATATGCGCATTGTGCCAAATAACTCCATATAACACTTTCAAGTTTTCCGATTGTTTTATGAACAGGATTACTAAAATATGTAGACCATTCAAATAGTAATATTGTTATTGATTTTGTAATCACGGTACTTCAAAATTATTATAATTACATAATAACAAATTATAGCCTATGAGTAGTTTATATGGTAATGAATTTATACTACAAGCAATGACTTCACTTGTTTGTTTCTGTCTTCTTTTTCCTCCTTAATTTATGCCTTTCTTACTTAACTTGGTGTTTAATAGCAGCTACCAGCAATACCAGCATCCTCCTTTTGAGTTAGCCTAGGCTTAGATGATCTAATTTTACAGAACTGCTCTAAAAATTTATTTTGCGCGTATAATTGAGCGGACTGTAAAATTTCTTGCAATTTTACAGAACTAATTTTACTAATTTTACAGAACTGCTCTAAAAATTTATTTTGCGCGTATAATTGAGCGGACTGTAAAATTTCTTGCAATTGCATACCAATAATACTTTAAAGCACAGTAAATTTACCGACAGCACCTTACAGACATTAACAATCATAATTTATTAATACCTATTTCTTAACATTAGGCCTTCATTACTTAGTTACTACTTAGTTCACTACTTCACTAATTACCTAGTTCGTAACTAATCACGTAAATGACCAATTTTCCTAATTTCATGGCCATGAAGTCTCTTTCTCAGGGCCCAGAGCAAAATGTTCTCCTCCAGAACCTATGTGAATCACTTTTTCGTCTTGAAAAATTTGTCTCCCTTGGCCGGATTTCATTTTGCATAGCCTAATTTGAGTTCAGAAACTTACTGAGCCACCAGTGGGGATCTAAATGATTTTATTCCTTTTGACCAATGAAATTCTGTGTATAGGAATTAGTTTTATTTTTAATGCTCTATTCTTTAGAATCCTGCCAATCTGTTTAATGGGCTCTTCAACTATATCCTTTTATTTTCCGTCTAAAACAATGATAAGCCACAAAATAACTATATAAGTGAATTTACACTTCCCTGATCGTAAGGAAATATGCCAAATAATAACTTTTGACTCTTAGCAAATTGTGGTCAGTATATTAAAATTCTCTCTCACCTCGAGTTAAATACAACCTTCTTGTTGTAAATTATTGTACGAGAGAGTCATGAGGAAAATTTAAAGCAATATTTACCATCCAAATATAAGTGTAGGCCTACTTTAACTATTGAATAACACAGTTTAATTAAGGGAAAGGCAAACCAGTGGAAATAAAATCCAAAGCTATAACAGAACAAAAATCCCACCTAGGTAACTTGTCCAGACAGGATTCGAACCTGGACCCACTGCTTGAGGGGAGCAAATGCAGCCACTGTATCACAACGGGGGACTTTAGTCTTGCTTTTATGTGCGATAATTATTATCTGAACCTGTACAAACTTTTATTAAGAGAAAGCCTATGAAATGATACTTTCCTGGGCAAAAGAGCAATCCCAAGGACAACTCTTCTTCCACCACAAAATCAACATAAATAACCTGGATCCGATTCAAGACAAACCACTAATCTTTCGACTCATCTACTAAGATGATCTTGTAGATACAACATGGATGTTTGCACAGCTCTAGTAGATACAAACACGCCTTGTATAATAGTCTATGAGCGGTGACTCGTGTGATTGAAGTCTCTATCACACGACAGTCACTTACATATGCAAGTGGACACCTCAGATCTCATTTCACGCGCCAAGTCACTTTCCTTGACCGTCACATCCATGTCTCGCTCTGCTAACTGCGGTTTTAATCTCTGAGTTAAGTCAGGTTGCTAGGATACGGCTTGTATAATTCATAACGTGCTGTCTATTACTTAGGGTGCAGCTGTATTTCGAAGCAAAATGACGGAGTGTCGGATCGAAAGCTTTAATGACAGCAAAGTTGGATTTTAACATTTCACATGGGAAATATTTAACTCATTCGACAAAAATAATGTGTTAGGTAAGATGTTTCCCTTATTTGACATATAAAATAATTGCATAGTCTGAGCAAATAAGAGAATATTATAGGAGAAAAATTCCTCCGGCACTGGGACTTGAACCCAGGACCTTTGGCTATTCGCGCCAATGCTCTACCAACTGAGCCAAGCCGGAGCTCAATTCACAGCGCCAGATGGAACTTCTCTCCTATGACTGATTGCCCTAATGGTCTACCTCACAGACAGACAAGTTATGTCACAGTACTGTGAGGCACACTAAGTAGTGATTTTTGTGACCGGGCTCCCACTGTTATTGTACAGTTAACATTCAAGATAGATATATTTGCATTCATGAGCCACAGATTATTGTCTCTGTTGGACACTACATGAGAATATTATAGGAGAAAAATTCCTCCGGCACTGGGACTTGAACCCAGGACCTTTGGCTATTCGCGCCAATGCTCTACCAACTGAGCCAAGCCGGAGCTCAATTCACAGCGCCAGATGGAACTTCTCTCCTATGACTGATTGCCCTAATGGTCTACCTCACAGACAGACAAGTTATGTCACAGTACTGTGAGGCACACTAAGTAGTGATTTTTGTGACCGGGCTCCCACTGTTATTGTACAGTTAACATTCAAGATAGATATATTTGCATTCATGAGCCACAGATTATTGTCTCTGTTGGACACTACATGAGAATATTATAGGAGAAAAATTCCTCCGGCACTGGGACTTGAACCCAGGACCTTTGGCTATTCGCGCCAATGCTCTACCAACTGAGCCAAGCCGGAGCTCAATTCACAGCGCCAGATGGAACTTCTCTCCTATGACTGATTGCCCTAATGGTCTACCTCACAGACAGACAAGTTATGTCACAGTACTGTGAGGCACACTAAGTAGTGATTTTTGTGACCGGGCTCCCACTGTTATTGTACAGTTAACATTCAAGATAGATATATTTGCATTCATGAGCCACAGATTATTGTCTCTGTTGGACACTACATGAGAATATTATAGGAGAAAAATTCCTCCGGCACTGGGACTTGAACCCAGGACCTTTGGCTATTCGCGCCAATGCTCTACCAACTGAGCCATTTTTCTCCTATAATATTCTCATGTAGTGTCCAACAGAGACAATAATCTGTGGCTCATGAATGCAAATATATCTATCTTGAATGTTAACTGTACAATAACAGTGGGAGCCCGGTCACAAAAATCACTACTTAGTGTGCCTCACAGTACTGTGACATAACTTGTCTGTCTGTGAGGTAGACCATTAGGGCAATCAGTCATAGGAGAGAAGTTCCATCTGGCGCTGTGAATTGAGCTCCGGCTTGGCTCAGTTGGTAGAGCATTGGCGCGAATAGCCAAAGGTCCTGGGTTCAAGTCCCAGTGCCGGAGGAATTTTTCTCCTATAATATTCTCATGTAGTGTCCAACAGAGACAATAATCTGTGGCTCATGAATGCAAATATATCTATCTTGAATGTTAACTGTACAATAACAGTGGGAGCCCGGTCACAAAAATCACTACTTAGTGTGCCTCACAGTACTGTGACATAACTTGTCTGTCTGTGAGGTAGACCATTAGGGCAATCAGTCATAGGAGAGAAGTTCCATCTGGCGCTGTGAATTGAGCTCCGGCTTGGCTCAGTTGGTAGAGCATTGGCGCGAATAGCCAAAGGTCCTGGGTTCAAGTCCCAGTGCCGGAGGAATTTTTCTCCTATAATATTCTCATGTAGTGTCCAACAGAGACAATAATCTGTGGCTCATGAATGCAAATATATCTATCTTGAATGTTAACTGTACAATAACAGTGGGAGCCCGGTCACAAAAATCACTACTTAGTGTGCCTCACAGTACTGTGACATAACTTGTCTGTCTGTGAGGTAGACCATTAGGGCAATCAGTCATAGGAGAGAAGTTCCATCTGGCGCTGTGAATTGAGCTCCGGCTTGGCTCAGTTGGTAGAGCATTGGCGCGAATAGCCAAAGGTCCTGGGTTCAAGTCCCAGTGCCGGAGGAATTTTTCTCCTATAATATTCTCATGTAGTGTCCAACAGAGACAATAATCTGTGGCTCATGAATGCAAATATATCTATCTGAGCAAATAAATTTTTTACGTATTAAATAATTACATGGTCTGAGTAAATAAATATTATGTAATTAATGTAGTCTACTAAACAATAACATATTTTGTTATTCCAGATCACAAACCTTTCGACTATTTAGTCATTAACACCGCATTTCTATATCTAAATCTTTCTGTAAGTTTTGTACTATTGTAGTAGATCTTATATATTTCGGGAGGAGGCGAACAGTACAACAATATATTGAAGTAGAAAGAATCAAACTCACGGAAGAATAAACATTTAAAGATTTTAAGAATATGATCGTTGCGGCCCTGTAAGGCCCGGGAGGCTTGGGTCGCTTAAATCCTAAAAGGGAGAGGTGAAACTACGATAAAGAAAGAAAGAAAGAAAAGAATATGATCGATATACTTCTTTAAGGAAGCTATTTTAGTCCATTATCATATTGTTTCTGTACGTAAGCGTAATGTTTGATATCATCTGGTTTGTAAAATTGTATGTTAGAAAAAGGATTAGAGACTGCATCGAAAACGCGACTCTTAATCATCACTTTAAGAACTGATAAATACTTTTGTAAATTCAATCTAGTATCAGCAGGTACTTTCCTTATGAATTTAATAGTCTAATTAAAACTGCATATTGACTTCGTTTATTTATAAAATATAATTGTAACACAGTGTTTACTTCTTAGTATTCCAAGAACGCACTTTCATTTCATACATATACATAAATAAACAAAATCCTCAGTGTACCGGTCCGGTACGCAATAAATATAACAATTTAGGATAAAATATTAGAACTTTAATGACTGTAGTCAGTGGAAAGATACTACATGCCAATAATGCATTCAAATTTATTTCCAGTTAAGCTACTTAAAGATCATTACAAAACAAAGAACATTGAGGTCATAGATTGTTTATGTTTCCTGATAAATTCTGTTTGCATAAATATTTAATAAAATTCCAATGGACAAATGTTGCATACCATTTATTATTCGTATTACTTTGTCTTCTGATTATGAAGGTGACAATTTATGGAAATGCTGATAGTAAAGCAACGAAAATGAATAAATGGTATAGGAACTTTTCTTTGGATAGAATTTAACATACGACTATTGGATATTCTTCTTCTTGTTGTTTCGATTGGGCATACTTAGAACCACGTCTTGTTCAAATTTTGGGTTTTGATTTCGCCCAATACTGTTGCATTCTTTTTCGGTGTAACTCTTTTCTTTCATCTGTCCAGGGGGTACCATTCCTCCGAGGTTTCTCCTGAAATCCATGAAATTGGATATTCTAGTATAATGAAAATACCGTTTAGAGAATATTTCGGAAATTATTTAAGACGCACTAAATACTTAAAGGATGTTAAAAGATAGCCTACGAGGTATAATTTATTCAATAAAAAGACTAAAACCATATAAAACAAATGATACTTAAAATCTATTAGTAGCGTAACAAAACTTACTGTAATGGTGAAACATGTTTTACGACGCAAGACATTGAAACTTTGTTTAGTTTTACAGCCAAGTCGAAAGTCAATTGAAACATCAAATTATGGAGATAGAGTTCAGTATATCCGCTGTATAATTGTAGTCCCTTCGCCCTTAACCCTCCTCACTCTAAGAGAAATATCTGCATTAAGATGTAGGGGAGGGAAGAAAGTATTTCATTTTGATTTGGGAGTTCCTGTAATTTTGCTCAATTATAAAGATAAGAAATCCCTCCCTCGAGAAGGAAATGAAATCAGAATGATCCCAGACTGAAATATTCTCAGATATTTAATTTCAAATTCTTCCGTTTTCTTATATGCAAAGTCTGGAAGAGCTATACTCCATGATAGGGAGGGAAAGGTTAGCAAGTCATGCTTTATTATAGTTTCCCCATACATCCGAGAATTAAGTGCACTGCTATTTAAGGGTGAAATATGACAGGGTACAGAATGAAAGTAAGTTAGGCCTAATATTACTGTGCAGATTTCAACAGTTCGCTCTTCGAATACATTGAACAGATAACTCAACGCCACACCAACCCTAAGTGAATACTATTCTCTAGACTATCTATTTCCCAACACATATTTAATACTATTCGACTGTTTTACCGTTTTCACATTTTATTGCTAAAAAAATGAGGAAAGATTTGTTCCTTCTCTTTTCCAAGAAGTTGGAAACTAAAAGAAAATTTAAAAACCCAATACCACCATAAAATTGGAAGGAAAATCCTTCATTAAATTTATACAAAGATTTTGCTTACGAATAAATGAAAAAAACCATTGTGTGTTTATTCTCTGTTGACTTTGACAAAAGTTAATGCCTTAGACGAGTCTTAGATCCAGTTAGGATATCTTAAGGTTAGGTGAATTTTGCTAGATTCTAAAAATTATTACAGAGTATATTTATTTTTACACAGATATTAGCCTACTTAGAACAAAACATATAATACCAGAAATATTTTCGATGGCATCTATTTTTTTGAAATACGAGAATTGTTTGAAAAAATATATATTTTAAAAACTTTATGCAAAATATGTCTTTACTTAAGTTTAATTCTTCTAAATTGAAGTGAAAAAAGTAGACATCGGATCTGCAAAATCCAAGTTTACAACACTTATTATAAATCAATTTAAGGAACTACATATTCTAGATCCATTTCATTTATAGAGGAATCACTCAAGTGAAATTGTTACACTTAAACAGTGGATACCCTAAATGTATAAGAGTTACAAGAGTGCCTGGAATTAATGCCCTATTAATGAACAGCCTGAAACACACAAGTTTCACTGGGAGTGTGTTTCACTGCGAAGATATGCCAGGTATTTGTGACTAATTAATGAGCTAAGAACCCACTACAGTTAATTCACTATTAATAATTCAACTGCCAGCAGCTTCTCTGTGCAAATTCGCATATTTGTTTATTCACACACACCTACGCTATTCATTTCGTATGAGACTGTTTTCTAAGATAACGCCATATATTGATAGGCAGTGAATGTTTTATTTCTTCTCGTCAAGTGAAACACATTACTACTAAAATTCAAATAAATATAGCGTGAAACATTCAATTTACTTTCTCTATCCAACCGGTAATCATGATGTTGTCTCCCTCTTAATAGTAAGTGACCGCCTTGCGGGATTGCGCGCTAGATTGTGTTAGTTTTACGCAAAGCCATGTTGTTCGCGAATTAGAACCTAGGTTTGTGGAAGAGTTGACTTGCTTATAAATACCTGTGTCCCACGTGGAAACGGCCACCTTCCAATTACAGGCGTGCATGCAGACAAATACAATAGGCCTATGTTTGTATAGATTTATAACCTAGAAAAAAGTTTAGCAGTTATCGGTACTCACATGGCTGTAGTGGGAGGAGCAAGCAGCACCAGGCAGGCAGTTTTCTAGACCGGGTTACACGTCAAATTCTTCTCCCATTCGGACAGTGAATCCAGCTCAACGCTATGTCGGTAAAAGATCCGTCTGAATACGAGTCATCTCCTGGACTCGAAAACTTGTAAACCCTACGGGTGAAGCCTCGTAGTAGCCGATCGGAGTGAGGTTTATACGAGATTTCCCTCACTCTATCAGGTGAATACCGGATCAGAGACACCCCCCCCCCCCGCTAGACAGATGAATGAACATAAATAGAATACATAAATCTATTATTGCTGATGCGAACAGCCAGCTCAACACACATTTCCCTATTGATTCAGGACATACAAGAACGAGAAGTGAAGCAATAGAACAAATGCGCCGAAAAGTTGTTGGGACCGGATTATGGCCTATGATCGAGAGATCTGAGAGCAAAAAAGTCTAATAATAGTACGGAAGAAGTATCGTGATCGCGATAAAAATCTAAATCGAGATAAGACTGAGAAAACATGTTTCACGACGCCTAAAAGCCGAAAAAAGGTTTTTGAAATTATGTCTATCTGTCTACCTATCTAGGCAGGCCCATTGCGGGTAAACAACGCATTGTATTTACTTCTATTTCTGGATTATACACTTTGTTGAACTCTTACAGCCTATCTACCCCTAGAATTAAGTTTCTATTATTAAAATATTAAGGGGAGTTTTCACGCAAAATGTTTGTCTCAAAATGTTATTTTACTACAGATTTCTTCGGTGACTACTTAAAACGCCAATGAAATAACCCGGAATTTTAATCGACTATAATTGGATGATGTTGAAGCAAGAGCAAAAACATATTTCCTATAATACTTTACGATATTTTCATCTTCATGTATACATCATTAGATATACATTATATCGATCGCCTCGCCATTGGTGATAGTCGCGCTTAGTGAGAGTTTTCATCAGCTCTTTTATTTTTTATACTAATTTGATTGTTTCATATCCATCTTATAAAAATGTACCCATTCGCTGTGTTTTCGCATTATTTTCAATCAAAGAAGCTACAGATACAGATAGTTCAGCGTTTAGTCCTTGAAAACTTACATAAAAAACAAGTGCACGTAGGTGAGATAAAATGAAATTGATAAAATTATGGTAATAAACAAATGCTATTGGTCGAAATTCCATATATTCTTATACTGGATTGGTCACTGATTCATGAACTAAATTGTCGGTTAGTATTGAATTCAACACAAATCATTTCAGGCGCAAAAACATAAGCTTTCGTTGTACGTACGAATTTCTATTTACGTATAATCTAGGCCAGATAGGAATGAGTTAAATTTTTCCGCATTGTGTCTAAACTTTGTTTCTAGCGATGGCCAGAGTTTGTTTTACGTTTATTGCTCTTTCAGGATCGTTATTCTGATTCACGTTCCTCTTTTAGATAAAAAGAAATATCTGCCAGAGCTCACAGTTTTAACGGAGGGGGGGGGAAGAAGGATCGTCCCGTTAAAACTAACTGCCAGTTAAGCTGATGTAACTACCATTCCAGAGCCCTCTGATACCACTGTTTCAGAGGTGTCTTCCGATTCCATTTATATTTATTCAAAATCGAGTATTTCTTAAAGGAGTCAGCTGTTTTTTTTTTTTCCAAAGATCCTAAATAACTGCATGATGTGATACACCTGATAATACGACGTAAACGGAAGTGTGCTATTGCACAACATTTCTGGCGTATAGGCCCACACTATTATGTTACGCTATTAATGCTTATACCTGGATACGATGAATGACTTAATAAAATTAAACTATGGATTATTGCTTTCTTTGATAATAAGAAATATCATTCTTCGGAGATGGGTTATATTCTATGCCAACAATTTAATTTGGGACTTCGGATACAATATATTCCTAGAAAGTTTTGGATATTTCGGATTTATCAGAGTGTTCTGTTTAGTGTGTACAGGCGTACATAGTAGACCTTTTTCGCGTATAGTAAAATTAACAATTAATAATGCATACAAAATTAAATAGATTTTCATTAAATTTCACGCTCCCTTGCAACCAAAAGAAGTTGATTTTTTTAATATATTAAATACGTAGTAATAAAATAAATCGCTAATTATAAGATTATTGAATATTAGGCCCACTAAAGAAGTAAAAATTAAACAAAAAGAATGCTAAAAGAAAGATTATAATAATTGTTATAAGAGGATAGGTCAATAAGTATCCGCAATCTTTGTTTCATTTTTTGTAAGTTGGCTATACCGCTTTGTGCTCGCACATGTCGACATGTTGTTCATTTATCTCCACTTGTGGAATGTTTGTCCATTATGACTCCCAGGGCCGTCGCATGGGCAGGGCGACCGGGGTGATCGCCCCGGGCGCCGCGACCAAGGGGCGCCGTGGCAACGGCAAAAATAAAACAACAAAATTTGAAATTATACTCGTATGTTAGATGTACATAACGTATTTTTTAAAGTTAAGTACAACTGAATTTTGAATATTACGTTGTTTGTATTTATTGAATACATAAATATTTGACACCAATAACTTTATATTTTCTAAGTTACCCCAAAATAAATATTTGCTCAAAATTGAACAGCTGGATTTACTTGTATACTGTTAATAATAATAACCTAATAATAATGCGTGTTTAACCCCATTATTATATTATTTGATAGTGTCGCGTCACGTCGCTCGCTGTGAGTTTGTGTTTGAATCCTTACAGATAGGTGGAATGTCGGGTGGGTGCACGTGGGATTAAGTTTTTTTGGAAGGGGGGCGCCAGACGAAATCTTGCCCCGGGCGCCAAAAAATCACGCTACGGCCCTGATGACTCCACTGAGTGTTGCACATTAAACATGGCTGCACCACTCAGCATTTGCACCATATAAGAAGAGCGTGCAGTGATCCGTTTTTTGTCGCCTGAAAGTGTAACAGGAGCCGAAATCCATTGAAGATTTTCTGCACAATGTGGGGGCAATGTTTTACCACGGTGACGCCTGTAGGAATGGATTGAAAAGTTGTTGCATGGCAATGTGCCCACACGACTCAGACTTTGCGAAACTGCGTTTTGAGGTGTTAGAGCATACAGTTCCGATCTCGCCATCTTTTTGGCCCACTTGTTGATTCACCACAACCAAGAACCGAAGGAAGTGGTGCATACGTGGCTTGCTACTCAGTCGAAAAACTTTTTTTCTGTGGGCATCAGGAAGCTTGTGCAACGATGGATCGAGTGCATTGACAAGCAAGGGGGCTATGTTGAAAAATGAGGTAATTCAAAGTTTATTTTTATCGTTGTTGCAATAATTTTTTTTTAAATATAGGGCGGATACTTATTGAATTACCCTCGTATTTGAAAAATAGTCTTCCCCGCCGATGGCAGGAGGCCTTAGCCCTCAAGGGATGTTATAGGCTAATCCTAATAATTAGATCACAGCCTATAGTAGTATTGGATTCCACGATTACTACTGTCTTTATTTAAGATACAGAAAATCATGTGAAATTATCACATTAACAGTATTTTTCGTTCTTTGATATCCATTTAATCTTTTCATATGACATGAAAAGTTATTATTATTATTATATTTTCTGTTGATTGTGTTAATAGAATCACAATCACTTCAATGCATGTATTGTAATTATGTAAAAATTGAAAGTACACAGATTTTTTTAGGTTAAACAATCCTTTCCGGTTATCTACTAAAGTGCCTGTTGGTATACAAATTATTTTTATTGATTTATTTATTTTAAAAATTACAAAATTTTCATTTATAGAAAAAGAAAACAAAACACAAAAAGAGAAACTTTCACCTTTGGTATCAGATAATAGTCCTAAATGTAATATTGAGAAACGTACCCACAGTTTTTGTTACTGAGTTCTCACGTTAAAACATTTTGAACCCCAGCCATTTTCCTGAGTTTCAGAAACGCCCATGTAGGCCTAAATAAAGAGAATGTTGATCAATATTATAATAATTTCGTTGACGTATAGGCCTACATACCATCCATCCAATCGCAAGCGTAAGGAAACAAAAGACGTATTGCTGGTGTAATAATATGGGCTCTTAATTTAAGCACTGCTATCCATGCGGTGAGTTTCACAGACATACGCACGTGCTGAGGGACCTCTTCACAGAAATAGTCAGATTGAGCTTCTGACGGGGATGAGGAACAGCTAGCACTGAAGACCGGTCCAAGCGGAAAATGAAGCATCCAAAAACCCCCGGGAGGGCTTCAATTGGGATGGGTGGTGATTTTCGAAAGCCAATGACGTGTGAATACATTGGGAAGTAGGGGAGGCCCAGGGATTGTTACTGGTCGGCTGGAAATAGAGTTAACAGGAGCTACATGATGCGGTAGCACACAGATCCGTGAATCAAGGGAACAAGGAACATCAGAATAAATATATTGTAAAGACCAGTCCGGCTGCCATGTTTTCCCCAGGGATAGAAATCAGCTGATTCCTGATTTTTTCACGCTTGCGAAGTCAAGAATCATTCGCTAACAAAGTGAAAAATCGTACTGTAAAACCCAAACGACTCTTTATCCCATAAGCAGTAATAATGCAGTTTCAACTTCCTTATAAAGAAGTGTTCCATATACAGGCCATGGAGGCCCAGAGGGTTCCAGGAGGCTGAGGCACCCAGATTTTGGACATTCGGCACGTGGAGGTGGTAAGGTTGTCAGCCTTACGCACCGGTCGCCTTTACCCCCAGGAATGCTCCTGGTACTCATTTCTGTTAGAGGCTGAGTCGACCCCAGAGCCATAGTGCCACCAGAAGGATTAGGCCAATGGAAAAATTCCGACCTCATCGGGAATCGAACCTGCGACCTTACGGTTTGTAGCGCAGCGCCTCAACCACTACGCTACAGCGTACCCCCAGTTTTAGCTTCGGCTTAGAATAAATATTATATAACGCATAGTACACTCATTTTCAGATAATTTGAACATAAAGTTGATCAGACTGGTAGCCAGGAATGTTATATGTAGGCCTACTCCGGTTTAGAGAGTTTGAACTACGGAGCTATAGATAAATATTTTCTTCAAGTTACCTTTCCTGTACCCTAAACCATTAAAATTAAACTTAATTACCGGCATACATTTAATCATATTAATTTCCATCCCATGTTTTAAATCGAAGATTTATTGTAAAATTTTTAAATCATTGTTTCGCCTGGGATAATAAATGCCAACTTTCACTTATGTTTGTTCCAGTATTTCAGGTTGGTAATAAAAAAACTTTGCCATAATTACGGTAATACTTAGAATCAACAAACATATTTCTTTCTTTCTTTATCTTAGTTTTACCTCTCCCTTTTAGGATTTAAGCGTTCCAAGGCGCCCGGGCCTTACAGGGCCACGACCATTCGGGAGAGGGATTATCTTTGGACCACATAGCCTACATAATTTTTTGACCAGACAAGGGCATGGAGGGCCTCCCCGGAAGAGCGATCAGCCCAATGCCGGGGCCACCTCCGAGACAACACGAACACATAGGACGAGACACAACATTCACACTTAGGCTACTCACTACAAACAAGGCGAGGATGGGATGAAGATGATAATGACAGCCAGATGATATTAATATTAAAAATTATAGTAGTGAAAAATTAATTAGCCTAATGGAGAAAAGACCTTCCGCCTTTTTTTCTTTCCTCTACCAGAATTACAAATCTTGAGCACAAGCATATCAAGGAATTGCAGTAATAATTGTTATAATTGTTATAATAAATATTTTTTTAAATATAATAATTTTATTGCACATGGTGAAAGTTAAAGTCCATAAGGTCATAAACGTGAAAACAGTTAGGGACGTATAGATAGGAATTTTTGCTAGTGTCACATTGATTTAACATCGCACGTCTGAAGTAAAAACTATTAAACATGGTCTACCTCACTAATGGATAATCGAACAGAAGTTCCAATATCAGAAAGCTTTCAAACAATTTGACACTGAATGACGCCACTTGTAAATTCAGTAGCAAAGAGGAAGCTGAAACATTCTTGCAAAATAAAGTACTGACCACTTTAAAATGCAAGGCCTACAAATATATTCAGTTAAAACATTGAAATTCCGTTTGTGAATTTGAAATTCGTTGTATGAAATATGCATTTGTATAAAATTTTAATGTCGCTCGTGTGCTAGTGCACTTAATTATGCCCTTGTATGAATGAATTGCTGCCAGCTCGCTCCTCTTCACATTAGGATGTAATGTACACTTGTACTTTTCATATATTTAAGCCCGTATATGTTTCATATCTTTTTAGAAATTAAACCTGTAATTCTCTTTTAATATGTGTGACCTACTTTCGAAAGGTGTTGGTTGTACAAGCCGACTGTATTGGATATAATTGCAACAATAATGACTAAAACATTGATTTTAGCAGTAACGTATTGAAACGGGAACTGGAAGCTAAGCATTCTTAATCCCACTCTCTTTAATGGTATCGTCAAAAATTCATTTGCTAGACGATTTTTATCACAAAGTGACGTATTAATCTTGTTCCACAGTTGTCAGATAGTTATGTAATGGTATGTTGAACCTTAAAAACGATAAAAATGTTAGATTAGAAATGTTTTTTTCTTCATGTAATAGAGAGTAATGCAATTTAGCCCCTCGTTGCATGTGACAATTGTTCATTTTTTTGTGGTCAGTAATTTGACTGAGAAGTTAAAAATTGTATCTGTTTTCATAGGCTTCCACACAGATGTGGATTAGCTTCTTTGTTTAGGTAAATAAAATGAACATTTAGAAATAGATTATCTCTATCTATCAACAAATTTAATTTTGTTTGGTCTTTCAATGTTTCAATCCAATTTATTCTATTTTTTTATATATATATTTTGTAAATTCTATATAAACCACTGGTTAATGCTGAAAAAATTATTTTTGTATACATTGTACTCATGCATTTATAATTTTTCGTTTGTAGTATACTGTGCTTTGATATATAATTGGATTTATATTTAATCTACTCTACATGTACCCCCTAAACATGATCTTTGCTCATGTAGGAGCATACCTTACATTTTCAATGCTAAATTAGAATTAGTATTTTCTGTTGGTTTTATTTGTTTTTACTTGTACTAAATGTGAAATAATGTAAGTGATGTAATGTAATAAGTAATAAATAAATAAATATATATATAAAATAAGGAAAAAAGAAATAACTTACCGTACCCGTAATTCACGTAGCCTATTTATGTCGTTTCACCGTTTTTCTGTTACTTTTCTCGCCACTAGAATGCCTTAAAACATTATATTAGCCTAAAGAGAATTGTATTACACTGTTAGTAATATCAGGCATGTAATAGTTTTGCTTCATGACACAAAGCCATAGCTCTCGTCTCTGCTTTCGAGAATGCAATGAACTTCATATTCAAGACTACATATTTTATCTGTATGTAAGTTTCCTGCCATAATTGTATTAAAATCTTTGATTTGAAAGGAAATCTCAAAATATAACTATTTTCCTTCGCGTAGAATTATCTAGCCGATTACCACTTGTATTAAGTTTTATTTGGATAATTTAATTCACCTTAACGATTGTTTCTTGTCACGATATTTATTTCGGAATCTAGAAATAGGCCTACGTCATGTTAACTTGTGAACCAAAGATGATGTAATGGAATAAACGCCATATTAGAGACTAAAAGAGAAGCAGAAATAATAGGCTGTTTTCTGGTTGTGTAGAGGGGTTTCCTACTTCACTGTTTTCCTAAGTGTTTATGGTTCTTGTACCTGAACCACGTCCCCTCTCTGTACGATTGCCAGTTATTGTGAAGTGTTAACTTCGTTTCCTTCGTGTGCGTCTTTAATTCGTTCTGTATGTCTATAATTAAAACAGAAAAAAAGACTTCACAAGGAAGATGGGCACGGGCCATATTATTGAAAGAGTCTAGATAGTTCTGACACAGATAGAGGAGTTTTGAAATTGTGTTTGTTGAGATGTACGCAACTCTATTATTCTTTTACAATTCACAGTATAGTGATTTTATAATAAATAGGATGCGTACTATACAACTGAAAATTTATTATCAAATGTATAGTGACAGCATTATTAATACAAACTATTTGTTTAGTTTCAATTCTGTAACGTCAAATATATCATGTAAAAATTAATTGACGAATTATGATATTTAGTGATGTTGAGCTTGTTTTAAAAATCGGGTAATTTTATGAAAATAAGCAAGTAAAAAAGTTTGTTTAATATTTCTTTTTAATTAATAAATAAATTATTATTCATTTATTAAAATAATCTTTTGAAATATTCCAATTAGAAAATAATTTTACTTAAGTAATAACTTAACTATAAACTGTTGAGTTGGAGTGAAAGTTCATTGAGACGCAGCCAGAAGTGCTTGTAAGGGGAAAGGAAAGAGGGGTGGACGCTGGATGGAGTATTTTCAGAAACCCGCATAAGCCTATTCTTTCTGCCTCGACTTTAGATATCCAGAAGTATGTACATATCTATATTTCTTATATTATTCTTTGCTTTGAAATAATCACAAAGAGGACTTTTCTCTTTCGGGTGGAAGTATTTAGCCGCATACCATTTGTTAAACTCAATCAAACTAAGTTACTAGTAAAAGAACGTAAAAGAACTCCAAGCCTAAATTAGAGCCTCTGGACAAAATTTATCGGCCCTTTCACGTCCAAGTAATACCTTAGTTTCCGGAGGGGGTTGAGAGGCGATGGGCTTACCACCTGTCCTTCTGCCCCCACTAGGAAAATAAGCGTAACAAAATTCACATAGGTACAGAAACCTCCACTTGGAGGCCCTTCGCCCCAACATGGGGGCATAGGAATAGAGCGAGAGAGAGAGAGAGAGAGAGAGAGAGAGAGAGAGAGAGAGAGAGAGAGAGAGAGAGAGAGAGATTGTTGCAGAGTACAATCTAAAACCCACGAATATTCATGGTATCCATTACTATTAAATCGTAACAAATGTTATATAATTCGAGAAGACAATAAAAAGTCCTACAGGACTAGAATAACTTCTTTTATTTAATAACATTTTTACAAAGAGAACTTATTTTATCACAAAGTTAAATCACTTAACCCGTGGCTGTTGTAAAACTTGGCATTAATATTGAATATGGATCGCAACTATGGGCTTCCTGTTTGAATAATGAACAGGTAATTGGATTAGAGGGTTGTTTGTTCGTAATGTGCGGCCGGACTTTAAGTGCATGTACCTGGCCCCTTAATTTTATTTTCTAGCAGCCTTTCGCTTGAGTGATTCAATTAGGAAACTTTAAAATTCTCATACTAACCAAATTACATTAATTAATCAATTAAATAGAAAAGCATACTACCTGAGATTTAATTATAAACTATCCGGTCAGCAGAACTTTGTTTTAACTTCAAAGCTCATGAGGTTTCAAACCAGAAGTTCCAGACAGAAAACAGTAATTCATCAAAACCACTTGCTTTATAAAGACTTCTATAGCTAACAGATCATCAGTGCTTTATAGAGAGCACAAGTATGTAGAATTAATACATTTAGCTCTCAGTATGCTCATAAAATAATCATTTAAAAATTTTCACTTAAGCCTTTTTGCCTACCGCCATCAACAAGTCTTAAAAGTGAAGATAAAAATACTTACAATCAAATACTTTATAATACTGCACCTAATTACTTAATCTCCCGTTTCTCATTATTGTCTTCCCAACATAACCGCGACACACGATCTCAGAATAACAGTCTACTGTCAATTCGACGCCATCGCCTCATTCACTATAGCCGTCACTATTGCCCTTGCTCTTCATATCACACACCCTGGAAAGATCCTTAAATGAATATCGAATTTTATTTTATTCTTTTTTTTGGGGCTTCTTCACTAAATGAAGATACATAAAAATTGTTTTTAAAAATGTATTCTTACATGAACTCGAAATTCTGAAATTCGACGTTCAGTTAAAGGGTTTAAACAATGCTTTTTGCGTCTGTGTTAGCATGTTACGGGTGGATAAACCAATGCTATCTGCACTCGCATGAATCATTGTCTGTGAACTGTGAAGACATTTTGGGATAGTTGGAGTGTCGCTTGCAACGTTTTTCCCTGTAAGGGTCGACATTGACATGGCTGTAGTATCAATGTGTGATGACCATGGGACGATACAATAAGGCTTGATATTGCTTCCACTACCACATGCTATTTATGACATGAGGGGTCACGTCGGGTGACCCTAAAACTAATTATCTTTCATTGTACTGCTCACCGCCCAAGTGCTCTACGTGCAAATACCTGCGAACATGCAAAATTTACAATGTTCAATAACAGATAAAGTATCACTTAGAGGAAAGGTTCATCTCATAAAATAGTGAAATACGCAACAATCATGTAGTAGCATTTTTTTTATATTTTTTTATTATTTATTTCTTAGTCGCTTTGACTCGTAAGAGTCTAATCGCGATTGTACATTTATACAATAATCAGTTATGAATGTTTGAACAATGTTATTGATAGTGTTTTACAAATGATGGTATAACTTTTAAATTTTACTATAAACGTTAATGTCCTTTAGAAATAATATAACGTTTTTGTTCATTTTTGGATTATTAGGAACGTGTATGTTGCTGGGTATCTTGTATGTAATAGCTTTTATTAAAAATACGAGATACGAGTATCTTAATAACCATTATAAGAAAATTTCGTATTTTATCCCCAGTTGTGGCACTTCTGTTTGCAAATTGTTATCTGATTTCGATTATATTTTTCATATTTGTACATAAATCATGTCAAAATCGAAAGTTACTACGATTCATGCGAGAGCAGAAGAACACAAAAATGAGACGGCTCAAAAGACTTTTTAATGTCAAAGTGTACATAATATGTATGTATATATATATATATATATATATATATATATATATATATATATTGCAGATATTTTATTTTACGAAATGCCCACCGAAATGGAAGGAAGTTAGCACCGAAATCGCCCATATTGTTTTATAAAAAATTATATTATTTTAGTAAATTATGTTTTATTTCTTCTTTTAATTGGAGGCACGGAAACAATCATAGGGATAACTCTATCGGTAAGACCTGAACCAAACAAACGCCTGCGCAGTAGTCTTCGATGACGTAATCTAGATCTGCCTGACCTTCATAGCACGTGATGTTCTTTGCTTGTTCATACTGTACAGACCGTGCAATAACATCTTAGGTAGCCTCACAGCATTCAATAGTGAAGACCCAACAGCGATATTCTGTGAGGTACATACCATTACCTAAATAATATTTCATAACTTTAAAAAAAAATACTTTACTCACTTTATTTTTGTTTTCAATAGTTACGGATTATTATGAACCGCATAGTTTGGATTGAATAGTACAGTAGCCTATATGCATTCTATTTTGCCCTTACTCCATTGCTACCGGCGGACGATAAGCTATCTGCGCGTGTTTGGCTCAGGTCTTACCGATCGAGTTATACCTATTTATGTTAACCTGCATTACATTTATGCTACATGAGTGCCCTAATGGAAAGCGATGAAATTGCAAAACTTGTTCCATTTACTGATTTGGTAAACAAGTTAAGTGATTGTAGTGGATCAGTATGGATGTGTTGTGGGATGCATGCAGTGTAGGCGTTGCATGTCCACATACTTAGTGCTACTGACGTCCTCATGCAATTTGAAGAACTCTGACACGAGACCACTGGATGCTTTTACACACTAAGTGTATGCATGACACGTGTCACCTGTCCACAGGGACGTTTGCACTTGACACCATGTCCGTATGTTTACACGCTAGTGTGCCATTTTATTTTTCGGGGTTTTCCTCGTTCCCGTCATCGCTTTAGAAATCGCATGTTCAACTTCACTTAGTACTGTGTCCTGCATTTGTCTCCTTAATTGCTTATTTTCTTTTTCTTCATTTCACTCTTTCTTTCATTTCTATTTTCTTACCTTTCTTCCTTGTTTTCTTTCTTCCACTTTGATTCCTTCTATTCTTTATATCTTCTTTATTTCCGTTCTTCCTTTTTATTTCCTTATTTTATTTACTTTTTCTTATTTTATGTCTTTCTTCTTTCCTTTTCTTTATCCCTTTTATCTCTTTTTTCTTTCTTCCTTCTTGACTTTATTCTTATTTCAATCTTCCCATTACTATTCAGTTATTTTATTTCTATGTTAAATTATTTCCTTATTTTTTAAATTTGGTCTTTCAGTTTGTTATTCTTTATAGTTCGATTGTCTATCCATGTGTTTCATGTATAATTAGGCCTATCTCTTCTACCATTCATTTGTTCCTTTCTCCTCTGGAACTCCTCTCGATTTTCACTTCTGTTCCATCCTGCCTTATACCGTCTCTCTTCCATTGTCGTTTCCAGTATCTTGCCCTTACAACTATTCCCGATCTTATTATCTTTCCAAGTAATCTGTTAGGTCTACTTTTCCACCAGGAGAAGAGTTAAAATCTGAGGGCGCCAGTTTTTGGACTAATATCGTAAGGTATAGCTGTTGGTTCTATTACATACATAACTACTCGTATAAATTAAAATAAACTAAAATTTGTGGCACTACATCAATGGAGGGACTAGGCCTATAATCTATAGGTTAGAAACTTGAGCTCTAACTTATACATAACTATAGGGTGGATCGTGAGAAACCTGTGCTGAAAGCGTCCGTGGGAAATGTTAACGGGTCCTAGCAAAGCGGATAGGCTGACTTCTCATCACTCAGGGCGCTAAAGGATCGAAGGAACTGTAAAATACTTTTAATTATGTGAAATAACCAAGGAACATTTTTCCCCACTTTCTATAAAAGGTTACAAGCTAAAAATTTCTCGCCAAATTTTATTTTAACGCAATTTCTAACAGGCCATGGAAAGTTTGGTAGTTATTTTACGTGATTCAATGTTATTACAGACAGAAACCACGTCTGCAGATGCCAGTTGTCAACAGAAACCGTGAAGCACGTCTTATTTGACTGCATTATTCGAAATAAGAAGGTTCAGTCTCTTGAATTGTATGCTTCTCAGTGTGAAACATCATTTTCCAACTCATGTCTCCATTTATTTAATAAAATCTGCTGTTTTGGAGAATTTATCAGATTTATAACTTAATTCACGATCAACTATAATTAATTACCTATTTAATCTTGATATTATATAATTAGTTTGTAAACTACAACATTAACATGCCTCTGTGGCGAAATAGGGTTTCCATCCCTGGAGATTAAATAATAATAGCCTAATAATAGCTGAAGTCCGATTTGCGAGGATGCGTTGTTTTCCTCTCGCTTGAACAAGCACGCACTTATTTCGTACTAGCTGGTTACCCGTCCTACGTAGGGGTGGAAAAGTATTTTGCACGGTTTTTAGTCTTACCCGAGAAAGGCCAAAAGGACGTAACTGTACGTAGTTTCTTAGTGTAGGCCTACCTGACGTTCTTCCGGAGTTTGATTCAGTTTGTTTATTTTTTAAGTACTGTTTCAATACTTGACCTACAGTATGTGTGTATGCTACTGTCAAATATTTGATCAAAAGCCAGAGCAATGTCGGTGGTGCTAGAAAATGGGTCTGATTACTCCTGGAAACTGGCATTAGACTTAGATGCTGGAAGTCACTATGATATTTGACGTGAGAAAGTTGTACTAACCATGCTTGGGATAGAGAATTGCATGTTTCCTATCTTCGTCTTTAAGATATCATTTATAAACCAATAACCAACAGGATCATAGGTAGTTGCTTTATTTATTAGTATTTATAGCCTAAATTAATTAATATTCTTGGTCCTCTGTATTTTATTGTGACTTCAGCTATTATTAGGCTATTATTATTTAATCTCCAGGGGTGAAAACCCTGTCATTAAGTCAGGACAAAGCCTCTTATATATTTTAAAGTGCTTACAAAGCAAGATATTTGTAGTTTTCATTTTTATACTTAACATTCTGTTCTCCATTTTCACATTTCAGATCAGCTTGTCCCAAGGGGGATACAAAGTAGCCTATTATCTGGAAGTGAGGTTTCGTGGTAAATATTTTAAAATATGAAAATTTTGGATATTTTATTGTTGTTATTTTTACTATAAAGCATAAAATAAACGTAATGAAAACAAAATGAACAAATGCAATTGAATAAACCGTTATAAAACGAAGTAGCCAATTTTTAAGAAACGCATTGTGGATATTGCTCTTTAACAGTGTTGACATAAATGTCACAATACATGAACAATTTAACACGCTTGCTAATAACTAACCGCCCATTGTTTGGTTCACTAGGACCGTATATTATAATGAGTGCACCGTCATAATGAGTTCACCGTACTTTTATGTGAAATTATCGAATTTGTTCAGTCCAATGAACCAGGGGCGTATCCAAAATTTATTTTCGGGAGGGGCTGTGATAATCCTAACACTATTATCACTAGGACTCAGAAGTTGATGATCTAAAAATGCCTGAAACTGGCCTTCAATTGATGAAAATATGACATTAAACATTGAAGTAGTATTATAAGAAATAAAAAGTATTTAAGTATTTTATATGAATACTTATGTTTTCTATTATTGTTATGTTGACTATATTAACGAATGTCTAACAGCTAAGGAATCGCTTTGTCTGTAATGTTGGAAAAGTTCATTCGGAAGACAAAATAGGGATAATATAACGGAAAAATGAAAATTTCTTAAAAATTACTAGCAAAGAATAAAATTCCGAACCTTTTATGAGTCAAGATATGCCATTAAATTGTCTACTATCTGTGAAATTAAAGTGTCCTATGTGCAACATATTAGCATTAGTTAACGTTTCGGGGGGGGCTGCAGCCCCCTCAGTCCCCCCTCTGAATACGCCCCTGACGCGAACTCAAAACACCCGACACAAATCCGTATTGAAATATGCCTAACAGATTTTTAAGAAACGGCATTTCAGCAACAATATGAATGAAGAGGGCTTGCCAATAAATAATCCAATTCTAACAGGGATGAGTGGGAACCGCTGATTTAGGTGGGCGTTTTCCTTTGAAAGTTATATGTATAATATTATTATATTAGTAGCTTATGTATCACGCAAAGTTTCTTTTTTCTTTTTAGTTGGCTATTTTAAAGTGCTTACAAAGCAAGGAATCATTATTTCTCTTGTGATACATTATTACTTATTAATTTGAGCTTTTGACAAAATCTCCTGATTATTTTTGCATATATTTGTGTGGAAGCCTTTACAAAACTAGTTGCGGTCAATTTGCAATTAATAATTCATTTTGAAGCGTTTTCCATCATGCATGACAAAATTGATTTTTCGTTCGTTCACAAAAACGCAAGCAGTGAAGATTTAAATAATATAGTAAGTTCCACAAGTGGGGAAGTATTTTGGTAGTGAACAACATGTTAGGATCAGAGTGACCAATCAGTTGGGTTTATACCTCCTTCCTTCATGTGCAGTAAACTCTACGAGAAAATGGGGAAAATATTGTGTGTTCACGCACGTGAACGAATAGTAGTAAAAATATCAATTTTATTTATATTGTTAAATTGTTGAAATCATATTCGAGAAGATTTTCTACTACGCCTGGTGCGCACGTCATCAAAGATGGCTTTATGCGTATATATTCAAAGTAGTAAAAATGACATTTATTTTCTTCATAGTTTTCATTAGAAAGAATTAAAGAGTTAAATAAATAAGCAGAAAGCTTTCCTTCGATTATTATACACTCTAAAATATTCTTTAAAGCAAATCTTGCTTATAAACATAAGAAGATAATTTTTGTTTGAGATAAAAACTCTCAACTGATTAGAGCAGTTCCGGTTCTGGAAGCTTCTCTTTGAGCAAGAAGGAGAAGCCCATGTTCGCCATTTTTCATTCTTCTCAAGTCTTCCTCGTGATGTGGTGCAGTCTAGACTCCAAGCAAATGGCTTGGTGAAGTATAATGTTCACCATTATTCATTCTACGGAAAGTCTTCCTTGTGATGTGGTGCAGTCTAAATTCTAAGCAAATGGCTTGGTGAAGTATACTTTTTTCCATTATGCAGTTCTACGTAAAGTCTTCGACGTGATATGACACAGTGTAGCTCCCAAGCAAGTGGCTGGGAGAAGTATAGTGTTCGCCATGTGCTCGCCAATTTCAGACCATGCTTAAAAAATTGTCGATCGCAGTGAATCTACTAAAACGAAGAAATCTAGTCACATCGGCACCCATGTTAGTGCTCCTAATGTGCCAGCATTGTGAATTTCTTTGCAAACTGCATCTATGTTACGCCAAGTGAAGAAGCAATAATTGTGTTCTTCAAATCAGTTGAACTTCAGACAGAAGTGCTTCGTATCAGTACCCATGTTAGTAACTTTCTAACGTACTGGCGATTAGCAACTTTTCTGTGTAAACATTAAAGACAATAACGACGAAAATACAGTATTTTCGTATGCTCGTCATGTTATCAAAATGCGTCACACAGGCATCCATGTTAGATAAACTTTAACGTGCTCTGACGCAATGAACTTTGTGAAAAGGCATTTAAGTTAAAAAAGAAAATGCTAACATGTTTCAACTCAACGAACTTTTTTGTGTGTAGGGCACCAAGGACCAATAATTGTTTGATGTGCCTTCAAGAAAAGGAACTTTATACAGGTAAAATTTGTACCTATGGTTTTGAACAGTGCATATTGTCTTCAGTGAGTTTTTCAACTATTCTTATATCAAAACTGTACAACAGAACCTACAAAGCTAGCGGTCAGATTTCAAGAATTGTGTCTACATTAATGTATGCAGCCGTCCATGAATATCCAGGGTTGCGCAACGAGAGAATTACGTGGTATCGCCAGCTAGCAGTGACGTCATCGGATGAAGAAAGAAACGCTCACAACAAAAAGTTTGAAAGTTGTGAATGGACCAGCAACTTATTTGGTGAGACCGGGGCCAACCCCCGTATTTATTTGTTCTATTAAGATAGCCTATCTATTTCAATTAAGTCTATCTCCATCACCCATTGCATTTGAATATACAGGCCTTCTAGAAAGACTTTTACAGGCCTAGAACTTAGTTTTTTTTTTGTATGAGAAAGAAGTTTTTTTTTTTTTCTATACAGACTTACAATATTAATAGGGATTATGTGATTAATGAAAGGAGAGAATTTAGTTAATATTTTTTCCAACTAAGAGAAATTAGAAAACTGGAAAATAAATCAGTTCTGAATCTAAACCAATATCAAATTAAGTCACATATTTGTTTGCACTTCTAATGAAACTACATTCACAATATTGATAAATTAAACTTTTGTGAAATCTGAAAAACTTTGTATTATTTCTCTTCTGAGAATAGAACATGTTGAATATTTTGTTTTACTTATTTTAAAGGATAGATAATTTTTTAATTTAAAGAATAAATTTAATTTTCAATTAAATTTTGTGAACTTGTACCTTATTTTTTCTACTGAAACTGAAGCCCCGACTAGGGCGAAAACTACTACCATCATTCCACGACTTCGTGAGCACTGTTTATCAGTTACCGCTTTATGAATGTCCAGAGTGCTAACAATTACACATGACTTACTGCTACTTTCAACTTTGAATTTTTCAATTTAATTTCAATGGTAGTGATTGATATTTCAATATTATTAGTAATTCTTTTGGTAGCTGATATACGGCCCACGAAATCGATCATTGTGATTTACAAATATGTGGAAATAAGAATATACTATGTAAACAAGGTAATTCATAATAGGGGAAGAATTTAATGACTTAGGGTACAATTTCATAATATATGCAAAAAGTAAAATGTAGTTATTATCTACATAGTACACAGCAATGACAAAGCAATTTTTATCGCTGACCAAAACACTGTTTTGTAACCACTGTTTTTCTCTAAAATCGTCATCATTTTCAGCACCAATTTCCAATCACAATGTTCAAATAATTCACGACTCTATCCACAATTTGCAATTGAATGAGTAGTTCTTTCAAGAGCAGTTATGGCATCGCGAAGGAATCCAGATTGTTTCGATGTTTTGCTGTAGGTATGTTGGTCTCCTATAAGGGCGTTGCCTTGAAAAGAAGTTTAAGATGCTTTATTGAAGCTTTAAAATGAAAAAAAATGGACCGTTTAAATTTAAGGAAAAAATTCTAAATGATCAAAGAAATCAGTATAAATTACTTACTTACCTTTCCATCAAGAACAGCAAAAAATGCAAGATCATGCCCTAACAAAATACCTTCATTTAACTGTTTAAGCGGTAATGACTTTAATATATGGACGTTGATTAAGGCTGTTAAATATATATGACGTAAAAATTGTAAAAAGCATTTGAGCTCATTTTGGGAATGTGTGTATGCCATTTAGCACTTACGAATAAAAAAAACCTTACCGAAGTGTATGTATTTTATCATGTGTTTGTTTTTCACTTATTTAAAATATATTTATTTATTAACTTAAGCTTTTCATTTTTAAAAGTACCAAATAACGAACTGAAGCCTAAAGTTATTTTTATATACTGGGCCTATACATATTTGCGAACACTTGTATTCCATTTAAAACCAAAAGTTAATTAAGCTTAAAAATACCCAGACCGCTGGCCATTCTGATGATTTCAAAGTAAAAATGTTCTGAATCTTATTTGTTTACTTTGCAAAGTGAAATCTGGATTAGGCTGGGCAATTCCATTAAATATTCTATATGAAATATACATTTACACATTATTTATGTGTACTTTACGGAAGCAATAAAGATAAAACACTCAACAAATTTAACATACCGTATCTTGCTAATAAGTACGTGGTGTATGTAAATAACAGTTGAAAATTTATTGAATGGATATATTTAATTAATTGAGTTTATAAACACGTTAGACTAAAAAAAAGTACAGAAACAGCATTCAACTCGACGTAGCAGGTAAGCAGATTCTGTATACGTTCTAGTCATTTTTATTCTCTTTTCTTAGAATATTGACGGCTTCTAATGATCATAACACATAGTTAAAATGTGATTGTAATATATACAACTATTTTCTCCACACAACGGTTCCATTATATTATCATACTTGTTAAGATACATAATTTCTAATTACCGTAAAGATATGAAGAGTGGACTAAAGGTCACATATCCGGTTTTTGTAAAAATTGATGCCGCTTGAAATTAAGAGAATTGTACTAAACCCATTTGACTATGCGGATTTTGCTGATTCTAGCTTTCAACCCTTCCTTTGATCAGTTTTCACGGTAGAAATCAGTCATTTTCTGTTCTTTAGCTCATTTCTTTGCTATGCTTTTTTTTATCCAGAGAATTTATTTTAATTTTACAGAATGTCCTACGATATAATTATGTTCGGAAGCCATTAGCAATAGTTTTGGGGTATGTATATAACATCAAGCATGTTGCAGACCAGTTCCAGTACCTGCAATTTGCACGCGGATTCAAACAAAAGCACAGAGTGCGAAGTCGCGCCTATTTTTGCTGAAAAAATCGATCCTCTGACGGATGTATGCTCTTGTCAAGGTTGCCTCTATTTTGTTCATGCTAGAATATTACTGAACAGATTTCTATATGTTTTATCCAACAAGTGTGAATCTTTATGTCTAACCAGTTTCACTATTCCTATATTTATTAAAACAATGCTAATACATGAAATGATCCATTTGACTGCTCTGAAGCCTGGATTTAGGGGACTGGCTAATTCCATCCCTCACTCTACCCTCCAACTGCTCAACTGTCAATTCATTAAGCCTCCCACTTTGACGGTTTGTGCATTTTCCGAACTTATAAACAATTTATTTGATTTCTTTTGTACAGCCCATTCCCCTATACTATACACAATGAAACACAAAGGGACACAAACACAGGAAACACAAAACGCAGAACAAATGGAAACAGAACTTTTTGTTTTGTCACAGTAAGTTAATCATCCTCTCTCCATTCCATTGTTCTTATTTGCTCAGTACTTCTGTACGTTACAAGCCAATATTTATAATTTTCGGAGCTTAATGCAGTCCTCAAAAAAATTATATAAACAGTAAACAACCTATACTTCTATATCACCAATGCACGAGGTTAGTTTGAGGCTAGAACTCTGAAGAATATCACGCGGAATTCGAAACCGGGATCTTACGATTAATCAGAGCTGCGACCAGTAGATCAGGGTTGCTCTTAAAACCAAAACGCGCAGTTGTTGTTGGTTTTTTTTTTTTTTTTTTTTTTTTTTTTTTTTTGCGATTTACTTGGACATGTAAAGGTGCGTATACATTTGCGCTCTGTACGCGTACTGTACGCGTACAGAGCGCAGATTGGGACGGCATTTGAGGTGTTCGTGTGACGACACGCGTACAGAGCGCAGACAGTACGCCGCGATCCGTCTCCTGTCGGTTTTTTCGACAAACACAAAGGATTTCTGATTTCATATTGGGACGTGTTTTTGGTAGTTGCGCTCCGTCCGCGTGTCATTTTCCTCCTTGCTCTCTCTCTGCTCAAGCATGTTGTTTTGATTTTGAACACCAGCAACAATAACATCCGGCAGCTGTGCACACAATGTTTATACAAAGTTCAATATTAATATCATTAGTGCACGGATTTTTATGTGCTTAAAAACTTACAAATATTTATTTTTTATGTGCTAAAAATGTTACAAATATATGGTAAAATTTTAAAAATATGTGCTAAAACTATATATTTTTTTTCTGAAAAAGGAATAAAAACACCAGAATGTTCGTAACTTACTAGAACAAATTATACTGAAAATCACCAATTGCAGCTAAATATCATATGTAAAATGCTGACTGGAGTTGCAGTGCACAACAAATGTCATCTCCAGATTATGGATCACAAATCCTTGCCTATTATACAAGAATAATGCCTTTGAGAAAAGGAACGTTCTACATCACACGATGTTAACCTTGTATATTTCAAGAGGTGTACTGTATATCACTAACACACACACACGATCAAGTTCACTTATGATTTGACCTTCCAAAACTTGAGCGACTTTGCAGAGGGTTTGGTAGCCACCATTTTTCTCAAACATACCTTTAAATTTTGTTCTTAGAACTTTTATTTTCAAACCTGAGATAGTGTTAAGTTGCCTTTCAACATATTGTATTTCTTTAACTGAATTACGCAATGTTGAGATTGAGTTCTGTTCTTCCCCGACAAGCAAGTGCAAGTGAATCACTTTCACCTCATTGCAATTTCTGTTGAATTCTTTCGAGATAGATATTTGTGTTGTAAAATGTTAAAAGAGATTGAGGAAAAGTACTAAAATATTTATTTGTGGAGAATATAGCGAAAATATTTATTCACATAACTTTTTTTTGTAAATCGTGTGTTTTTATGTAAAATAAAATAGGAATTTGCGGTTGTCGGACCTTGACAAGAGCATCAGAAAAAAAAAAAAATTACATAAAAATCCGAAAAAGTAGGCTACTAAAATATATATTTATGGAGAAAATATCGAAAATATTTATTCACATAACTTTTTTTGTAAAATGTGTGTTTTTATGCGAAATAAAATTTGTAATTTGCGTTTGTCGGACCTCGATTTGGATATTGAACTTTGTTTTAGGAATGTACGCATCAGGAAAAAAAAACCTTTTATTACATACAAATCCGAGCCCTAATCATTATTATTATTGTTATTAATTTCATTATTATTATTAAGTTAAATCCCTATAATATAAAGCCACATGGCTGGCTGACTCACTCACTCACTCACTCACTCACTGACATTAATGTTTGCCCACTTCCAGATGAGCTAGAAACTTGAAATTTGGTATACATATAGCTTTTAGGCTGTAAACTGCAGAAAAATTCCAAAAAGTTTATTTTTTTTATTTTTAGCCCTAAAAACCCCCGAAAAAGGGCTCACTCACCGACATTAATGTTTTCCCACTTCCAGATGAGCTAGAAACTTGAAATTTGGTACACATATAGCTTTTAGGCTGTAAACCACAGGAAAATTCCAAAAAAGTTTTTTTTTTATTTTTAGCCCTAAAACTCCCGAAAAAGGGCTTGGTTTCCATGGGAACGGTTCTATCAAACTGTGTTCACGTAGGGCTCTGACAGATTAAATACACGCACTCTATCTCCCATAGATCTTTTAAAAAACCTCTCCCGAGAACCTCAGTGGAGGTTTGGGGGCTCCGCCCCCCAGCGAAGCTAGTTTTAATATAAAGATGTTGTGGGCCCTATATTAGGGTTATTGGGCCGTGATATGATTTTTATCACAATAATAATAATAATAATTATTATTATTATTATTATTATTATTATTATTACAAAATGTTTTAGTTATTACAAATCACAAAAATACAAATTATTACAAATACAAATATAAATAACACAATAATAATAATGATGCTGGTGGTTCGCAATATGTTCGTCGCTTTCCTATGGATAATTTCAACGTACTGTTCGCGTACTGTACGCGTACTGTACGCGTACTGTACGCGGACAGAGCGGAACGCGAGAGGAGCGCAAATGTATACGCAGCTTTAGAGTATTACATTTGCGATGGCAGTCTTTGTATCACAAGTAATGTAGTTTGAGGCTCAAGTGCAGGTGCTGCGTATTGTATAATCGTATTGAGGGCTTTATTTTCATAATACATCGGGTCGAGGAAAGCCTTATGTACTGTTAAGCAAACAACGTAATGGATTGAAACCATACAATATACTGGATGACTCACAAGTACTCGCGTTGTTTGGACAGGTGCTCAACACAAGTTATGACAGACAGTAATCCTTTTAAGTTGGCTATCAATACTGTATTTCAAGAAGCTCAGAGTGCTGTGGGAGTACTACAGTATTACGTCAACAAGGATGTACCACTTACATTATAATTAGGCCTATTGTTATTATTACATGTATTATTATTACTGTTACTATTATTATGAAAATTTGATATCTTGCTTTGGGGTAATATATCTCAGGTAAAAATGTATTCATAATGCAAAGAAAGCTTTATTCACATTAACAAATTCCAAATCTAGAGATCATTGCATGCCGTTATTCAAACAGGAGAGACTTTGACTTGCTTATAAATGAACTATTGTTAGACTAATATAGACAACCATTTTAGATACTCCTTAAGAGATAGACCTATACGTAACCATAAATTAAGGCAGGCTAATAATTTTAATATGAAATTATTTCGTCTGAACAAGACCATAAAAAATTATAATGACTATATGGCAGTCAAAGCAGCCAAAAAAATGTCTTATCTCGTCTTTCAACACAATAGACCAATTTTTAAATGGATTATCTCTGACTGGCTTCTGAATAATCATGTTTACAATTTTCCTGAGTTTTTAAAGTGTGAAATTCCCATTTTTTAATTTGTAATTTTAAATCTTCTTCAAATATATTATGTCTAAAAAGATTGAAAGTATTATAAAACATACTTTATGAACAAGATTATGTAGTGATTTTACGTAGCCTACCGCTGCTCAAAATTAGACCTTAATTAATTTCGTACATTTTGAATAGTTTCCTGTGTTATTTTAATATCGGACATTCATACTAGGCCTACGTTCAACAGTTTCTTGTCCTTTTGTTATTATTATTGTTAGAGTATTATTGTTACTGTTATTCTTTATATTGTTATTACTAATAGTACTAATTGAAAGAACTTCAAATATCAAACAATGATACCCTAAAATATTAAATTGGTTAGATGCCTGGGGAGACGAGTTCTCTTGATTTCAACGTACTAATTTGAAAATACTTGTACCATTCCCACCAAGGAAAAGATTTTAGAAAAGTGTAGAATTTAAATCTCTTCAGATGATTATGTAACTGAAAATTTACATATATTAGTTTTTTTTTAATTCCAGCTACTTTGTAACACAACTACTTAAACTTAAAAGCCCTAATGATAAAATTAATTTGGCTTTTCAGACGACTTAATTTAATCCTAAAATATTTTTCTTAAATAATCGAATCGTCAGTTTGAAAACTGGTATTATTAAAAAGAGTCTCTTTCCCCCTTCCCCACGAGAAACTTCTTTCGCACACAAGTGCTGGAGAAACACTATACCCGAGACGAGCTAAGAAAGAAACCTGAAGTAAATAAAAACCAATATATCTGTCTCACTCTTAAGTCATACGAGTATTGTGCTAGAGTGAGACAGATTTACTGGTTTTTGTTTACGTCAAGTTTCCTTCTTAGTACGGTCAGACTTTAGCTACGTGTTTACCAATTGAACAATCCTGAATCATTTTCGAAAATAAACAGTCACACATTTGTTTCTAGGCTGAAGAGAGCCGAATTTCTATATTTTACTTCCGTTTTAGGGTTCTATTCGTTTTCCTCAAATCATTTATTTATAGTCATACTGACTTCAGCATCTTCACATACCGAACAGTATCCTTCCCTCTCCCTTAATTGTATTGTCGATCTCAAGTTCTTACGGGTTTATAAGAACACGCATGGCCTTATTGTGGAGTTAGGAAGCCACTTACAAAATGTTACATTGTAACGTATAAGGATGTTACAATGTAACATGAACAGATGCTACATAAGATACAGGACAATCATGAGAAGAGATAATAGTGGACACCCCTAGCTTGGTCGCTTGTTAGGGCACGTACGAAGCTATAAACTTTCCCTTATGATTATTGGCAGCTTGCAGCTTGGGGCACGTTCTGGAGTTGCGGCAGGCAAACTCACACAGATACTCCTCCCACAGACAACAATAGCACATTTTTATTATTCCGCTTCTGTACATTCATCAACACTGCTGTGTTCCATGTCTCGATACTGAAAATCTTTATGAAACAGACCACCAGTTCTCTGGTTTTAAAAAATGACACGAGTTACTACTATGCTTGCTTACTACATCATGAATATGTTAGTCGGTTAAATTTTGTGCTTAAACATAAGCATATAAATTAGTCACATCATCTTCTTACTGCTAAATTGGAAATATCAGATAGATGAAAGGGAACTCGACAATGTTAGAAGAGGTATTGGCATTTCTTGCTCTGTATCGATTTCTTATGCCTGCACATTGACCTCTTATAACTAGGCCTATATGTGACCCTTCCAGGGAAACCCGATTATAGGCCTAAGTAGGAAAAATAAATTTTCTGATTTGAGTGGATTCAACTTCACGTTCTAAAAAAGAAATTATACTTCTTGCTGCTAGCTCAAAGATTTCTGTTTTTATTACCGTTTACAAAAAGTATAATTTATGCCTTATCTTTAAAGATAAGCAACTTTTCTGTGTTTTAAACATCAGTTTTACATTACTAAAAAATCGTGCTAAAAGTCTGTCACACACCAGCAGAATATTCTATTACATTACTACAACATAAATAAAGGTGCAAAATATGTTGCACAAACTTTCTCGCATATACGTGAAAAGATTCTTTGGATTCAGTGGAGTTTTAAGCTGGAATTACAATATCGAATCTTCAAACAATCGTCATGTTGTTAATATATATTTACAGACTTCCAATTTTGAGTACATTGTTTGCATAGGCTGGCAGGACACTCGAAGCACATAAAGTGGATGTGCCCCCTGAAGCGTGGTCCTCTGATTGCTTGGTGGGGCCCTGGGAGGTTTGTGTGGGGGGGCGTGTGACCACATCATTACTGCCGGGTTCAAGTAGCTAATCATGACGGTTCAGCTATCAAGCCTCGGCCGGGCTTTGAAGTGCAGGCCGATTGCGTCCGGAGAGACCACCGAACTGGATACCTCACTACCTTATGTGGGAGGCACCGCAAGTGTGACAACTATAATAATAATAATAATAATAATAATAATAATAATAATAGTAATATTGATAGCCTATATAAAGTGACTTATTTTGTAATTGGAAATGAACTTATGAAGGACTTTCGATTTTTAAATTCTAGGTCCAGGTATTTATAATCTGAAATAGGAAGAACGACTTATTATACTAAAACTATTCCCTCAGAAAACGCTTGATATAGTTTTTTATGGCTTATAGAGGATGTAGAATTCTGCATCGCACCGCTTGTACACAACAAGCCTGGTAAGGGTTCAAATAAGAAGAAACAGAAATTCCTGTAACATAAAATTGTAATACCGAGGCAGAAATTTTTATTTCTCCCTCTCATGTTACCATAAAACTGTTTTGGGGATGAAATTAAATAGAAAGTAATATCACTTTCATACTTCTCTCTCCAAAAACCTGCGATATAATAATTTACCATATTACCATACCTCGTATTGTTTTCTCTATGTCCAGGGTAGAGAAAAGTTATGTGACTGTATTATTTTCGTGGATTACATTCCTTAATATGTATTTATAACATGAACTATAAATTGATACCTTCTCTTATTTTTTTTTCCAAAGCCATCTGATACCATTAGCAACAATATGTTCTGTGATTTGGGTTTTATAATTCTGTGTAAAAAGGGATTAAGTATTCTCAAAAACATTTAATTTTTGGCATTTAAAATCAAAATTTTGTAAAATCCTTTCTTAGTGAGTACCTACATTATGAAACGAAGGTACTGTCAAAATTCCAAGTCTCTACCTGTTATAGTATAGGCTCTACGTTGATTCCTGTCAGTCAGTCAGGACAAAGCAATAATAATAATGGTGGTAGTAATAGTAATAGTAGTAGTACTACTAAGTAATATTATTACATTTGATATAGGCGATAATAATAATAGTGATAGAAGGAAAGGGGAAATGTAAAATATCCATAAATTTACGAGCAACTAGGTTGTCAGTGAATTATTGATCTTGCGAATGTCCAGACCTTGAGTTGTGGTCCATTTATTGTGATTATTTATATAATAATTACAAATCAAACAATAATAGGCCTTATTAAAGCAATAAGTGTGAACAAGTATAAAACAAATCAATTACCTTTCAAGTACCTATAATATCATATTGGAAGCACGTATACATTAGCCTATACCTTTTCTATTTTTTGCAAATATGAAAGCAAATCTTAAAATACGGGGTGCGCTAGATCTAGACACCTCGCAGAAGACATTTCATTGACCCTGTGGTTGCATCCCCGATACAGCCTACCAGACTTTATTTTGTCTCCTCTTGCTCATATTCCTTCGCTTGTACTGTAGAACTGAGTTCAACATAACAGAAAATAGGCTAGGATCGTACTGAAGCATCTAACGGAGAATGTCCATTATATCAATAGTCAATGATCTTACAGCTCATTTAGAGTAGGAAAGGGAATATGGCCAAACAATGGATGGCTTATACAACCTTCCGATAATTTTTTGGGAACATTTTCAAATAAAAATGTTAATTCTTAACATATGCATCTTGATTGCAAAATTTAAAGTAAATCGAAAAATCAGTTTTCCAGAAAATAACGAAAAATTAAGATTATTTTTTCGTAAAGTGGTAGCAAAATTGTATGGGCCCAAGATATATGAAAATAGGGGCTGGAGGAAACTGCATAATGACGAGCTTCATAACCTGTACTAGTCAACGAATATAGTAAGGGTAATTAAAACACGGAGGATGAAATGGACTGGTCATGTTGCACGCTTGGGTATGGAAAGACATATCTAAAAGATATTGATTGGGAGACCCAATGGAAAAAGTCTACTTGGAAGACCTAGACATTGGTGGGAGGACAATATTAGAAGTTTATGTTCTTATTTCACCCACGTTTTGTTCTTAATATATTAACTTCATTCTTAACACCCCTTCTTTTTCTTTATCTTCTCTCTATTTCAACGAACTTTTCGTTTTTTATCATGATATATTGATATATCATTATATATTGATATATTTCAGTAATGCTCTTCTTACCCAGTCTTCTATGGCAAGCGAGCAAGGCCACCTTCAATTATAAATTCACAATTGAATACAGACTACACGGAAAAACCAGATCAAACAGTACGTTAGATAGACAATATTCCAATCTAGTTCTAATTACCCAATAGAATTGAGCAATGTGTGTTCTGTAGGAAATTTTCGATTAGAAATTTCCCTTGAATTGGATTTTCAATCACGCTTTGTGTAATAATATCCATGGCCGGCTGATAAATATTTCGAATTTTAAAAAAACACAGCAACAAAAGCCTGTCTGCGCATTTATAACATATGACGAGGTTGAAAGAGAGGGGGCTCAATCCACTTTTATCTTTTTCCCATAGTGAAACCACTATTTACAAAAGCTTCAGTCTTCTCTGTGCGTTCATATAATACAGAAAGAAAACCCCTTTGTCATTCTGTTTTCAAAATGCTTTGCGTTTCTGTGTTGCATAAAGTTATTTGTGGAAATATTCCAAAACAGCGATTGTCATACAATCTGATAGCGATGATGTGTTCTATTGCTGGGGGCAAAACAGAATTAACTAACGCGTTTTTGCTATAACCTCTGTCTAGACTCTACAGTAATGAACTGTGTGACTTTGTGCTTCATATTGGCTAGATCAACATTCGTCAGTCAGATACGCTGTTAATATTCTGTATATGATGTTTATAATTTTGAAGTTGTATTTCTGTGTATGTTAAAACCTGACACATACATCAGAAATAAAATACTGGTGGCGTCGTACCGCTAAAGCGATAATCCAAATATTATATTAGATAAATTAATTATTTCGAAACCTACTAGCCTACAATTTATTATTTCAACGCCTGCGCTTTTCTTTCGAGGATGAGGTTCTCAGGATTTTAGACTTTGGAACATGAAGATGGTAATTTTGAAAGCAACTTTACCTCCGAGATAGATCCTGATAGTAATTTTATTTCTGATCCCAGAACCATAATCCTGCGAAAAGGTTAAATGAATAGTAAATTAAAACGACCTCATCGGGATTGAACACGGGTCTTCTCATTTGTTCCCCAGTGCCTCAACCAATTGTACTACTATGCGCCTCCTTGAATTGTAACTACGAAACTTATGAAAACAGTTATTTATTCTATATCAGTAAGACCACACTGAAATGAATAATTCGTATTTTATTAATACGCTTTCACAGTATAGGGCATATAATTAGTAGGGCCCGGATTTGAAGGTTCTAACCTATTTTTTCCCCAGCTTCCTAATGAGAACAAATTAACGTATATTTCCGTTTCATGCCCCTTGCTTCCTAATAAAGCCCTATGAATCTTATAGAACCTAAAAAGAGCTAGATCGAACTGAAGAGCCAAAATGGGGCTAAGAAGGACTTTTTCTGAAAACTAGGGACTAAAGAGGACTTTTGATGAAAAACCAGGGACTAAAGAGGACTTTTGATGAAAAACTAGGGACTGAAGAGGACTTTTGTTGAAAAACTAGGGACTAAAGAGGACTTTGCAGAAAAACACGACTTTTAAATAGATTTTCCAATTAATGTAAAGGAAAGTTAATATGTGAATTTGTGCATTTTAAGAAAAGACATAAAAAAAATTTATACAACGCACTGAAATTAACAATATAATGTTGCTTTGTCGCTTGTCTTTGTAACTCGAAAATGTGTAGCCTTGCCGTCGCAGGAAATGAAACTTGAGCCGTCTGTAGTACTTTGAAATCTGCAACTAATCCAGTGTCGTTTCAACTTAAAAATAACAAGACCAACGACAGAGAAGTATATTAAAGGAACAAATTCGTAACACTCGAGTCTACTTGTTTTTTTAGATCGGAAGGTAATTGTCTGGTGTATTGAATAACTGCATCATTAAAGGGTAAATATTTCATTTGTTTATGCTATTTTTCGAGTGCCGATATAAAGAATAGTTACAGGTTTATTCTGTTTAAAAAAAACTAGAACAACTGTGTCAAAATTATAGGCTAATACGATTTTCGGGGTTAATATTAGTATTCATTATTATGTCTTATTAAGACGGCTAAAATAGTTGGTTTAAAACGTAAAAAGGGTTATTCCATGAAAATAAAAGGTATAAAAGCCTAAAAATCCGGGTCCTAATGATTAACAATGGCGAGTGATGTGCAATCTTATAAAAATAACCACCAAAATTTTAGAACTGGATATTAAAAGGCATAATAGACAATTATGATGTAAGACCATTATACAATACTTAACATTCTAGCACGGATGTTAGCAAAACGAGAGCTAAAGAGTTCTGTTAATCGTAAGAGAAGGCTTGTTTATTCCTGCAAGAGACAAGTGGTATATCATTAGTGATTGTCATTGTTTTACCTTTCAGCAGAATCTCGATAGGAATCCTCGTCAAGTTAGAGGTGACAGGGTACTCACCTGAAACAAAGAAATTAAAAAGTCAGGTCTAATCCATAATACTCTTTCTTTCAATGTCATACGTGAATTGCTCCAAAAATTGAATAATAAACAAACTAATTTTCAACCGAAAATTTTGACTCTCAGCAATACCCCAATCGTGAACTTCCTTGGGAAACCTTAATTTATTTTACCAATCCTTTGAGACTTTGAAAGACTTTTCTTTCAGTGTCTTCCCACCTTATATTATTCCAGTGGGTGTTGAGTGAAAGAAAAAAATCTTATGTGGTATTCTGTTTATATTACTGGTGTTCCAAAGACGTCAGGACTGTTTTCGTGTTGTGGGGGAACCGCTACTTATTCAGAACTTGATTTCTTAATTTCTGAAATTTTACTGCAGTAGGTAGCCTAAATAGGTAAAACATTATACGATTTAAATTAATATTACCAAGTTTCCGTTAATAAAATACGAATTATTCATTTCAGTTTGGTCTTACTGATATTAAAGTTAATAACTGTTTTCATAAGTTTCATAAGTTTACAAGTTACAATTCAAGGAGGTACGCAGTAGTATAGTTGGTTGAGGCACTGGGGGAACAAATGAGAAGACCCGTGTTCAATCCCGATGAGGTCGTTTTAATTTACTATTCATTTAATATTTTCGCAGGGTTATGGCCTTGGGGTCAGAAATAAAATTACCATCAGGATCTATCTCGGAGGTACAGTTGCTTTCAAAATTACCATCTTCCCAAAGTCTAAAATCCCGAGAACCTCATCCTCGAGGGACCCTAAGGTCCTCCACAGCAATATAATAAAAAAGACCTACTTTACTATAGGTTTACTACTGAAGGTACCTTTTAAAACACAATCTTCTGACTATCGCCAAATGAAATAGGCTTAATTCATCATTGAAGTCTATTTCAGAGGAACGAAAGGGATAGTTCCAGCTTGAGCGGGCAGTAAATACTCTGCGTATCCGCTTACGTACACACCACCTTGGAATCAGGGATATTTGTTACACTCAGGAGTGGGAGGGAATTTAATTTCCTGAGTGATAAACAGTTAGTAGTAATAAAACAGGAGCGTAGCGGTCTGTGTGGCTGAATCAGTGCTTCTCGGATCGTGTAATTGAGATTTCGAGACAAATTTTATTGCTATGATCATCGAGTACGCCGGGCTACTCGATACTAATTATTGAAGGAGCAGCTCTCTTCATTTCCGATACACTACATCTCCTGTCACTGCAATTCTCAGCCACTTTTCACTCAGCAGAAAAGATTCACGATCATCTGAGAAACTCTTAAGAGAGGCGTTACATGAAAAGGATAGACCTACCACAAGTGAAAAACATTTAAGTATAAATGAAGTGACAGGATCGTAATTAGGGTGCCGACAACACCATATTTTAAGGAAAACTGTATGAATTAATTATCGAAATTGTGTACAAATACTTTTAAAAATCCAGGACAAAAATGCATATAAATTAATACTTCTCAGACGATTTTGTATTAAACAAAAAGTCAGGTAATCTATTTACAGATTTTCGAGAAGTATCTAAGTATCGTGAATATGTATGAAATAGTAACATAATTCTGAAATAATTCTACTAAATTTGTTCCAAATGGGCCAAAGATGTTGAAATCCGACAGTGCCAAAGCGAAGGAGATTGCTGAGAGCAGGTATTTTGCTTCAATATGATAACGCCCGTCCGCATGCACCTCATCCAACAATGAAAACCGTCGACGACATCCGCCAAAATCGCCAGGTTTGGGACCATCGGATTTCCACATCTTTGATTCATTAAAGAATCACCTTGGTGGGCAGAAGTTCAAGTCTGATGAAGACGTCCAATCGGCGGTGCACGAGTGGCTACAGTGTCAACCAAAATAATTTTTCTCACGCGGTATCGAAGCACTTCCTATCCGATGGCTTAAGTGCGTTGAACTAGGAGGGGACTAAGTAGAAAAATAATGTACAAGCAAACATTCTTCCTGCAGTAAAATAGTGGGGGGGGAAATGATTGCCGTTTTCATTTGATTCTCCCTCGTATTAATTATAATTAATTCTTATTCTTTGGGTCTATATGTTGTACGCATATCTGTGTTTGTAATGTTGACAATACCACATAAACAGGGGCAGCCATAGATGATTACCCATCCCCTCTAAAACATGAAATGTTTTCTACAACCTTCTTGCACTGGGACTGATGATTCGGGATGTGCTTACCATCAATTGAATTATCTTTTAACTTTTAAGGATTTCATTCTTTGACAAATGAGGCTCTAAATATATCCAATGTTTTATTAACGACCTTTAAAGTCCATTTTGAATATAGGTTTCTGATAATAATATTTTTTTTAATAGTTTTACACTTAATGGCGTAATTTAGGAGGCATTAAAAAAAGGTAGCATACATTAAAATTCCGAGTATACTCTTATTGAAGTTTTAGTTCCTTTATGACATGGTACCAGTTCAGGATGGGTAAAAAAGGTCCTAATTAATACTGTGATTTTGTTCACTCTTTTACATTGTATTTTATAGGAGTTTACAAGTTTCCCTACCCTAAAGGCTGACTCCGAGAAATTAATTCCGCCGGTAGTGTCATCAGAACAGATAAGCACCCTCTACAAACAAACAAATGAAGGGACACACAAACAACAGCACAAGGGAGTCTTTAACACAGTCCATGCTTTTGTGCTACGCTATTATCACCCTGTGCCTGCTTCAGACGCAACCGCCACAACACGGCACCTCAATAGCACTGATAACAGCAACCCCGAATTCTACCTCAGCGGAAAAACGACTCATGTTAGTATTTATCTCCCTTGACAGGTGTTAAATTCAGGTGGCTATGGTCAAAATGATGATGTTTATTTGTTTGTTTGTTACGGTTATTTAACGATAATTCTTTACTGGTACTTAGTGTACAATTTGTCGGAAAGAATGATTTTGTCTCGAAAGAATAATTTTATTTGCGTGTAAACCTATATGCTTGGGACTGTAGCACTGATGCACACATTAATACCGTCAACTTTTGTAAGAAATGGATAAAGCTATCGATGCTGAAAAAGTAGGTGAAGTTCTTTTTCTTTTCTCAGCAATGAATCTGTCCGTAGCCTGATAATCTGGCATTGAATACTTCTACAATTGCATACTATTTTCAGATTTAATTGAACTATTACAGTTATGGGTAATTATTATTACAAAATGGCAGCCAAATTCTGAGCACTGAAGTGCTGTTTCCCTGATAATTTTCATAAATATCAATATTTCTGAGTGATTATTTTTCCTATCTATTTGTAAATATCATATGAACAACATAATCTAGAATCTTTGGATTATCTGCAACATAAATATTTTTAAAAATAATTCATCACTTGTTATTTTTTTTTACAAATATTTACATCAGAAATATTTTTTTTTTAAATAAACTATTAAAGTTACACCAATGATTCTAGATAGGGTCCTTTACTAATATCAAATATACTTGCGTGCAAAATTTCACTGCAATATGTTAATAAATGTTTTAGTTATGAGGGGAACGGCACTTTAGTGCAGAAAATTTGGCTCTCATTTTGTAATGATAATTACCCATTAACTGTAATAGTTAAATTAATTCTGAACTTCACCTATTTTTTTAGCATCGAAATCTTTATTTTCCCCCATTGCTCCACCATGGCCGAATTAACGTGGTAACGATGATCAGAATTATGTACAGGGTGCGGCAAAACATCCTCCCTATTTTAAAGTTCAAATAAAAAACAGATTGATCAAAATAAAGAAACTGTATTAATATTAATGATATCTACACATTAGGAATTTAGGGTTTTCAGTATATTACATTAGTTCACCTCACTAATTAGTGTAAATAGACCTTAATCTCGTCTCCGTGCTCTTATAGCAAGGTTCACCATATCATTATTCACTATATCCACGCCGCAACATTCGCACAAGATGGGAGTGTCAATCAACTTGTGTTGCCATAACGACAGAAAAAAACAAATGATAAACAGTAAACAAAAGTATAACAGGATATTGAAATCGCGAAATTGACATTCAGTACAATATCCAACCATACCGTGGACGGGAGAGGAACGTGCTTACGCTGTGGAATCATTTCTGGTAAACGGGTATTCCGTAATCGCTGCCCAGCGTTCTTTCCGGATTCGCTTCCAAATTCCCCCTCGTGGTGCAGTTCCAGATCGGGAAAGCATTAGCTTATGGGTGTCAAACTCTGGAGCAAGTGGTAAAATGATTAAAAAGGGAGGAGGAAGGCCACGCAGCATTCGAACTCCAGAAAGCAATAAACTTCCCACTGTGTAGAACCATTCATGTTAATACAGCTTCTTTATTTTGACCCATCTGTTTTTTATTTGAACTTTAAAATAGGGAGGATGTTTTGCCGCACCCTGTAGGAACTTCTGATAATAAAGACAGTATGACATCAGCAAACATGGGAACAGAATTTTGGCGTACAGTGCAATAGGTAATTTTTAACTAAAATTTTTCATGCTATGAAAGTTAAAATTTAAGCATAGCCATCTATACAATCATATAAAAATTATATAATTTTATCTATTAGTTTCACTAAGATTAGGCCTACCTAGCGCCCAAGACTCTTAAGCAAAGTAGTATGAAATAGCAATTTTCTAAATTTTGCTACTTCTTGTTCAGTGTCTCAAGTAGAATATTCAGCCCATGCTTATTATTAAACCACCAGCTTGATAGCAGTGCAGATTGCATTTGGACTCGTGATTGGAAACGAAATAGTTGATTATCCAGTAAAGTACCCCTGCAATAGCGGCAACTTCTCTAGCATAGCAATGAGCCGGGATGCCATCCCCTGCAGGCGCGTAATATCTCTCTACCTTTGTCGGCTCTAATGTTCTTCCCGTCACAACCCTTTATGGGCTTTCATTAGGTGATGGGGATGGCGCCATGCTTCTAATTCCTATTTTACATCTAAATATCTCCCGGAAATGCTTTTAGGGTTGAAGGGACAAAAATTGCTGTATTTTTATCTTCTTTCACCATGCTAGCGAAAACGTTACAGTTTAAAGTATATGCTTACAAATAGGCCTACCATTAACCATTAACTATTAACCATTATGTATTGTAATTTTAGTTATCAATTTTATCGTAAAAAGTATAGCAATATTCAGTTAAGGCATACAGTTATTTAAGTTACCTTAACTTCTTGTGGAATTCTTGTACATACCCATTCTGGAAGATTTAATTCTTGAAACTTAGCCTTTAGAACCACAATCAAGCAAAAGTAATAACAACTCTACTGTGGAGGAAGCCTGAAACACAATATAACAATGTGGTTCTTTCGCAATAATTATAAGGGTTATTTCAATCTCTTATACTATAGCTTTCCTGTCATCATCACGGTTTCAAATAACTAAATCTCGGAATTTTAGGCAAATGCTATTTAGTTCCTTTAGAAAAATGTGCAAAATAATTGCAGATCTATTAAATTATGGAAAATGATACTCACTGGAGCAGTTTTTAGTGCCTAAAATGTTATCAAATGGGGTCAGTACCTATTTCTTCCTTTTTATGCCCAAACCTACCTAAAGAAGTAATATTTAAGCTTTTTAAAAGTATTTTTAAAAATTTAAGGTTTACTTAATTCTAATGATCTTATTTACAACAGGAAAATAATTTGTTGTCATTTGTAGGCTTATAAACACACAGGTAAGAATTAGACATTTTCGTTGCTAGGGTAGGCAAGTCGGCAACTCGGCCACTATTTAGCTTAAGTGTATTTTTAGTAAATGTAAAATCGTAGACCTTTTCTTCTAGTGAATTATTAAAATAATTATTATTATTATTGTTATTGTTGTTATTAATATTATTATTATTAACAAATAGCATGTGATCCTTATAGTCGTACAAAATTTCTTAGAATTTCTTTATTTAATAAAGTTGTCAAGTACGAGCACTTACTTTATTGCGTAACTGTTTTGTGGCCCACTTTAGATACCAGAAATAAATAATTATTGCCTAAAATTAAAGAATAGTTCCATATTACATGATTTTGTAACCTATTTCAGGTGCCTAAAATGCCAATTTTTCTTGCCTAAAATACCGAGGTCTACAAATAACACAATTTTGATACTGTATGCCATAGGTGTACTGAGAGTTATTTACTGTATCTGTGACTCACCATAATAAACAAGCCAAGAGCTGTATCGACGTTTTAAAATTGGTCTAGGGAGAAGCATATAACCCAGTTCCGTATTTAACTCCTTTGAAATACAATATTAGTTCTCTAAATACAGCACACATACACAATTAAATATGTTCTTCATTTTAGACTGTCATAAACTTCCCAGTCAGAGTTATTCATATACAATAACAAAAGGGACATAAATCCTGCCAGACGTGCTTCTGTTTATAAGTTTTTCTCTTTTTCTTCCATACTTAACTGTTTTATAGTGGAGTCGTAAACCGCCCCCGTTCCCACAATACCTCCTAAATCCGTCTCTTCGGGTATACTCTCATTTCTTCAAACGTAAACTTTATTTTTGAAAAGGTGACCGCATTGCTATAAATGTTTATGTCTTGAGATGAAAATAGTTCGGAAACCTCTTAGTAGGAATTGTGATTCATCACTATTAAAGGCCTAGGGACTGCAAATTCCTATGGTCCAAAACAATCATCGCACCGCCAATCCAATTTAATAGAACTCACGACTTCCTTGTTTAACTATCAAGTCCTTTTTTTATCCATGCCTATTTTTTGCTATGTAATAAGTAGGGGGCGGATTTCTATGACCTAAAAAATAGGATATATGCATGCATTTATGACCTAAAAAACATTAAAATATGTCCAATAAAATTTAAATATGACTTTACCACTTACAAATTATGTATATTTTATTTAAGTTTCATTACAATTCATTTTATTAAAATATAATGTTAATTATTTAAAATATCTGTAAATTCTCAAAAAGTATCAGTATAATGCAAACTTTACAGAATATGATATGAAACTTCAAAATTTCTTTATTATGCACACAAATGTGCCGAAAATATGACCTAGATATGCATATTCATACTAAATATGCTACAGTAGTTGAAAATTTCCTAAAAATGCAGTTATATGCACAATAAAAGCCGTTCCATTTTCACCAGGATACTTGGAATCGGGTTTAAATTAGTCGGAAACCTGAAATAATACAAAGGGGGGAAATATGACATGTCATAGAAATCCGCCCCTAGTAATAAGTATTTAATGTTGGCATAATATCATTCTTAAGATAAGATATTTTTGGACATTCTGCTGTATTTGTATTAGCGGTGCATAGTCGTACTTCTATAACAATTAGTATGGAACTAATTTAAACTCTGCCTCATGGGAATTTATTTCATGTAACTAATTAGAATATTGTCGGTCGCGGGATCAAACCCGGCCGCGGTCGATGAATTTTTCAGGACGTAAAAGTCCTGGGCACGGAGTCCTCCGGGAGGGACTTTAAGCTGGGGGACCCGTGTCGTCCATCTACGGCACGTAAAAAAAATCCAAGCCTTAATTAGAGCCTCTGGACAAAACTTCTCGGCCCTCTCACGTCCAAGTAATACCTTAGTTTCCGGAGGGGGCTTGAAAGGCGATATGCGTACCACCTGACCCTCTGCCCTCTCTCGGAAAATAAGCGTAACAAAATTAGTATAAGTAATGAAACCTCCACTTGGAGGCCCTATGCTCCACCCCACCATAGGGGTTACAGGTACGAGTCAGTCGATTACAATATTGCTATTCCATATTAATCTGTATCTTCAGCCCCTAGATGGAATTTTTCTAAGTAATTAACTGTGTTAGAAATAAAACCCAAAAATCGAACCACAGTGAATCGAAAAATCTTAGACCTTTTTGAATTTGAATTTTAAAAAAATATATAAAAATCATCAAATCTATTAATACATCACTTCATTACAGTTCCTAACAATAAAGAGTTGTTAAACTTTAGCGTTGTATTAAGTCAGCCTCAACGGTATATACAGGCATTGACATTTTGTTCCACACAGGGGGTTTAATCCCGGTCCAGGTCTTGGCATTTATGAGTGCATAACTGTTAAGTACAATTATTTATCTCTCCAAACGTTACCTTTCCATTTTCTGGTTCTGTTTATGATGTCTTAGCAAGAGGCTGCGTATCATGCTAATAACAATGGCAATAATACTAATTTAATAATCATAATAATAATAATAATAAAAATGATAATAATAATGAAAATATTTTTCTTTTAAACTCCTCTTCAACTTTGTACTACTACATGTATATAAAATTATCCAACACTTGAAAGTTTCTCACAAAAAGAAGTCTCGAAGAGCTCTCGATGTGTATCAACTTTAAAACTTCTCACCAGAACCCTGAAGCACAATATTATACAACTTCTTTCAACACACGTATACTTCAACTTCTACATTTTTCAACCCCTCGGAGACTTTAAAATTAAATATAGTTTAATTTTCCCGCTATAATATTACTTGAAAACATTTTTTGCCTTCGCTTTCGCCATGTATTTTTTTTCTTGCCGAATTTTCCACACAGACTGACGTAATAATAAGGAGAGGCGATGGCAGAGTCGCCTACAATTAAAGTTGGTGAGTTAAAGCTTCGCATTCGCTTGTTTTAATCTCTAGAGGGCCTTGGCTGTGGAATTTTTCCATCCTACAGCCGACCTACTTTTATTGTATTGTCTCCTGGTAGCATGCCCCCCCCCCCTCTCACTCTTTTCATATGATAAATGCTGGCACCGTATTTTCCTCTTAAACCTTATTATATATTTACTCCTTTTTTTTTAACTTTCATTCCTTCTCCCATTGCTGCTTTGTCCTGTCGACTCCTCTGCTCCTGAGTGAAATGAGATCTTCGTGAAAGGATTATGCGATAATTGCGATCAGATTAATGATACGTTTAACAACCAGGTGAATTCTTTTCTTTCCTTTGTGAGAACAGATGTCTGTCTGGGTGTTCATATTATCTCGTACAGTATTGTTCATAATAAATAAGAGGATCGTTTTCTCTTCATAAGAAGCATAATGATCTTACGGTTTTCTGTTTTCGGAATTTATGAAAATCGTTACGAATTGAATTTTAATAAAAGCTTCCATTAAAGGCCTTTAAAATAAAAATTGGTTACTATCTCCATAAAATTACAGAATTCAAAACAGGAGCGAAGCATAAATTAAGTTTTCTGAAGTCACTGAATCCAGTAATGTGTCAAGTTCGAGCGTAAACTACTCTGAATCTGGTTATCCATTTAGGGCTGAGTTAAACATCAAAATATTGTATACAGGTAGTGTTGTTTAATGGCTATGGAATAGACATATTGCAAAGATGGGCAATGTCAAAGAGGTATATGACGCAGTCTGCATGAAAACTAAAAACCAGGTAGACAGAGAAAAGATAGACATTGATGGGAAACATGAGGAAAGAATGCTGGTAATATCATCAGTAGCGAATAGTTGCCCACTGTCACCAGGTTTCAAATCTTGGTGTGTTCAAATTATATGGAGCTCTTGACGGAACTATGGGTCGGGGCTCATAGTTTACATAGTTTCAGACACCTTGAACCCTTTTTGTCGGTCTCGATAGCTGTACAATGCTGCTTGGATAAAACTGGATAAAGACATAGCCACAGGAATCGAAAAGAAGTTTTCGTTGTTTTCAAATGATAGATGCTGTAAATTGGAAAATTGAGTTAACATAGCTCTTTCTATTCGATAAGTATGAATAATTTATTGTGCATATCCAACACGAAAAAGGATTTAGTTAAATTATTTGAAAACAAACTAACTAAACAAACAAATATGTAAATAGTAAGAAACTTACTTTTCGACTTTATTTTCCAGAAGTTTGGAATATTCCAGAAGTACTTTAATGCATATTTTTATTCTTCATTAGATCATCATTGGACAGTTCAGCGAAGCATCCGCAGAATTTATTGTTCATAGTTCTTTTCCTATTTAAGTTCGTGGGTAATATTTAAACAGTGTCTACTGATAACTCTGCATGCAATGGGAGAAATAAGTATTCATTGACCCCCACATGATATTTCTGTCCACTTCCATTATCCCCATCGATTCTCTCATGACTACCGAAATTGTACGGTAAATATGATAGCAACCTCAACTGAAAATGACATTCAATCATGAAATGCGGTGCACATTAGGTAACCCTTCTTGCGGGTAACAATATATATGACATTGCTCTGGCTTTTGTAGAATATAAAAAATATTACTACGCCTTCTTCGTGGCATTTTTTAAAGGAAAACAAAGAATATTCGATTTAACCAACGGTTATTCCGTAGTGACGATAAATATCAGTAATATCAAAAGCTATTAAAACAGGATTCTCTCGATAAACGTGATATCGAAAAATGCCAAGGTATCTTGATTGAATAAAATAAAATTTTAACAGTTGTCCTCGAATTATCTATGATCAACGGTTTAACCATAGAAAAGTTGAGGTTTTTTCAAAGTGCACAACCCAGTTGTAGTCACAATCCATTAAAACTCCCAATTCTCGTAAAACTGCTTTAGTTCTAAGCGCTTTCCAGGTATAAAAGCTCTGCGCAAGCAAAATTTCAGCACTATTCAATTCATTTATTACCAACAATCCTGATCTAAATAGCTTAAACAACAAACAATTTAGGTCTAAAATTAGAAAATTTATATAATTATTACTTCTGTTATCTACTATTACTGTTATAACATTTTTCATATTAAACTTTAAAATTTGGATAGAACTTAATTTCTTTGTTATTATTATTGTATTACCTCGTACCTTTGTATTGTAAATAGAACATGTTCTAACCTTTTATACATAATATTTTGTCATACTTCTCCAAATTATGTATTGTTTTAAGTAATTATTTAGTATAAGTTTTTCTAATATATTGAACTGAACCATTCCCGAACACAAGCTCTGCTTCTTCGGGTGGTGTATCAACTTTTTTATGTATTTTTCATGTAATTTGGAACAATAAATTGTAAATTGTAAATAGTAATAGTCGTTTTTGTTTGAAACAGTAACAGACGAATGCACAGAAACCATTAGATTTTTACATTAGTATTAATTTATAGGTTACACCCAATGCATAGAATTCCATTCATTTAAATGCGTGTTTAATGTTTATCTAAAACTACTAATATATACGAAGTTTGCAAATTAATAAGGCACGGAGTAAAGCAGAACTCACACAAACCTTATTGTGACATCTTTTGTTGAACCTGTTAATTTGAAGCTCCTAATTAACGAATATTTATAAAAAGAAACAATCATAAAAGCATAAAGCAAAATTTTCTGAGAATTCCTTGTAGATTCTTTTTCCTGTAGGAAACAAATGACTTTGTATCTTTGTTACTGGAGTCTGCGTCCTTTTTGCTTCCTAATTGGAAAGTTGTATCTAAAAATCCAATTTCCATGCTGTGTGCACTACAATTGTCCCCCTTAATTATAGAAGAGGTTGCGACTCGAGTAATTATATGTTGTAACAGTCGCTAGTTAGAAGCTAATATATTTAGCATATTTCCCTTGTTAACAGTACGAACGTAATCAAAATAAAAAGTATTTCTCGCTAATGAAACATCGGTAGTATACTTGGAAATGCGAAACCAACGAATACAACAGCTCTCTGTTAACTTCACGGTTTGCAACCGAAGGGTTATAACTGGGTGTTAACGATTGCTGGTTAGAATCCAAATAGTTAAATTGAGTATTAACAATTACTGGCTTGAGGTCAATATTCACATTTTAATAAAAACAGATGAAACAAAACAATTGCTGTGTAAACAATTGCTGTGTAAACAATTGCTGGTTTGAAACCAAAAAGATAAAATTATATAAATTATATATATAGTAAGGCATTGAGACAAACGTTTATTATTTGGCAACAGCGTGGTTAACTCCTATTGGCTGGTTCTTATAAAATATTCTTTAATTTTCTAGTGTTCAGATCATTAGGAACCTCATTTTTTGGTAACAGATAAACGTGACATTTTACAAAACAGTTTTCCTTAGCTGCACGTGGCTTTATAAATGTTAAAAGTATCATTGTTAAAGCAAACTACTGTATATCTACGAAATATCGCGAAAGTTGTTGTATTCCAAGAAATATGTAAATAAGAACGAAATATGTCCCTTCCAGGACGAATATTGATAAATTTGCACGAAAATATTAATTAAAATCGGAATTGTTCTAGTTTGAATTTTGTTATGTTCTTCTTTTATTCTGTCTCTATGAATGCCAAAAAGTTATAGATACATATGATCGATTGCATAGGCTATTTTCTATTGAAAAAAGAAACTTCCCTTAATAGAAATTGCCATGTAGACAAACAATAGAACTTAGTTTTAAACGAATTTAAATGCCGTGAATATAATTATCCAGAAATTAAAAAATCCCTATGTAAAATATATTTATTATGTAATTAATTCTGTTTTATCTCACTAAATTGAAACTAAATTTAATTTTAATTTTAAAGTAATGTATAATAATAAATTTTGTTGTATTTCTGATCGCTACTTTATAGTTTATTAATGTAAATAAAGGAATAAACTTTTCAATCTCAAATGTAGTAATCCATAAAATTCCTTATTTCGCGAAATATTCACCGAAATCAGCTGTTTTATTTCACCAATAAATCTCCTCCAAGTCGTTACGTGAGGAATTAAAACTTATGTAATATAGGCTATTCAGTTCAAATGAAAGGACGTGACTCACCTCCATAATTATTAAGTGCCAGTATGGTACTTTATGAGATTGTATGGTGGACGAGAAATATCTGTCCGTGTGTCGGTACGCACGATAACTCAAATACACTTTATCGGGGTTTCATGAAACTTGGTATATGCATTTATAACGTCCACGGGAAGACGCCTACTGATTTTGGACCAAATAGGTAGACCGGTACAGGAGTAACGACTAATAAAGGTCACATACTTTTTAAGTGGCAAATCATTACTATACTACAAAGCCGCGTTGCTATTCACCGAGGACCTTGACTACAATGCAGTCAGATGTTTATAAATGTATTGTGTTATGCCTTGCTTTAGATGTGAGGCATTTCTTGTAATTTCATTCTGCTGTTTCCCCGTTTATTTCTTCTTATATGTTTATCAAAATAAATAAATAAAATATAAATATAAATAAAATATTTAAAACACATCTAGCCGTTGAATAATTAAACGCAGCTGCTGTTGATAACATATTGTGTATTCTATCCAAATATATGGCTACCGATATCTACAATATATTTTAATATATTTTTCAGTTTAAACGCTCCCTAATGTAATGTAACCTAATGTAATATGCTTATCAAACTTTAGACCTTTGTTCTTTCGCATGCTCTGCCTAATGAATAGATCTGGAGCTTAACTCTGAGATAGTTCACAAAAATAATTTATTTTCTGCACATCGTAATTGTTGCAATTATTACTGATTAAACAAAAGCATCCTGGCACTTTGTTATATCAGTTTACCTGATTTCATTATATTATTATATCATACAAACTCGTAAAGACCGTTACATGCTAAACTGAAACAAAGTAGGATGAGGAACTTGTGGAATTTTAACGAATGATCGGAGAATGCGGTAAGCATATTATGGCTCCGTCTAGTTTAGTTTGACATACATTCTAATGCAGTTTGTATTTGCGAATTACTTTGTAGACTGCACAGAAATCTCATTACCAAGCGGCCTTGTTGCTTTGAGTTGCAATTGTGCAAGCTGCTGGAAGTCCTGGCTTCGAAATCGTGCAGCGGACCGTGTAAACAAGTGAATATCAAAGCATTATGTTTTGTAGATTAACAAGTTCGGGCTGGCATGTTTCCCTACCCGTGGCTTGTAACCCTGCGGTTATTAGTCCTAAATACCTTAGATTATGGTGTTGGTGCTGAAGCTAAGAACTTTACAACATAAAGATTATACTAACCAAGAACTTAACAGAAGGAATATATTTCTTTTCACATAAATAACAATTGATTAGCCACTGAATATGGTATTTAAGAAATAGCTTTCACCCCATACCGAATAGTATAATTAATTAAGAAGAATTCGAATACTCTACACTTCTTCACACGTTCCTTCAAAACAAGGTAAACCGAAACATTGAACTGGGAAAATATTGGAAATGAAGTAATCGCTAAACAGATTATTGCAGTTCAGTGGCTAGCGTTGCTGACTACGCATCCACCGGTTTGGGTTCGTTCCCCGCTTCCTCCGCGGATTTTTTTTTTTTTTTAAGTAGAGAAGTAAGGAACGGGGTGCACTCCTCGTGACACAAACCAAGCAGTTACTTGATAAAGAAGTAGCGGCTGCGGATCATAAGCCATCAATAACGCCAGTGGGAGTCTGCATGCTGACCACGTGCCCCAAATCCTGTCATCTGCCTACAGTAAATGACGCAGCGGTCGGATGGCAGGCCTAAACCCTCAAGGGATGCGGCGCCATAGTATAGTATAGTATGTAAGCAGAAAGTTTTTTTTTTTTTAGTTGACAATAATTAATTTTAGAAGTATAGTTGGAAATTCACAAGGAAGTTCTTTGTTAATGTGAAAGAGTCGCTTGAATTTTTTAGCCTGATTGTTACAAAATCGTCATTATTATATGTATTATATTATATATTTACATATATAATTATTCATCTCAATTCTGTTACCCTTAGATATATTCTGTACATAGGGGAAATCTTACCGAAAGTCTTTTCAAAGTGAATCACTGAGCCAAAAGATATTCGTGTTTATCCTTCAAATTCCAGTTCCTATTTTATTAATTCATTTTCAAGTTACGTTAAATGCCAAGTATGTCGTGTTAAATGGTAGGTCTATACTGTAAATTACAGTTAAGCTCGAAAAGGAACATTTAAATTAGAGATATCTGTTTTACTAGATTTTTTCTTGCTTAGACTTTTGATGGATACACATCATCTTCTAGAGAATATTTTGTTTATTATAATTTTATCTAAGACCGCCGGCATGGTCTTGTGGTTAGCGTCGCTGACTACAGCTGCCCTATTTTGTAACTTTTTGATTCGTTATCCGCTCGACTCGAGATATTTGCTATCGGGAACTCCAGATTCCGAGTCGATCGAAATATTGGCTTGATTGGTATTCTGTAACATCAATCGAGATCATCCACTTCCGGTGGATATCTCTAGTCGAATTCGGTAAGCTGTCCCGAAGGTAGCCGAAGTATTAGTGACATACAGGTGACGTTAATCAATGAGAGACAAGGGTTTTAAGTGACGTCATCTCAACTGTGAAGATTTGTCATCTGAACTGGACTCCCGCCATAGGCCTAATGAAAATGGTTCAACTAAATGACCATAAAATAGTGAAAAATGCAAAATAAAAAGTTCATTTATGACCTAAAAATAGTGAAAAAAGACACGTAATTTAAAAAAATACCAATAAATTTACCATTATTACTAATATTTAGTTTTTAAAGTAATGAATATTGCTAAAAGCAATTTAATGGATGACCGTGCTTTATATGCGAATTTACAGTATAGAACACAATTATTTTGTTACTAAAGTAGTAAGTAAATTCATCCTACTTGAACACTCGTAGCGAAAAAAAAAATCTTTTGAACTGGCATGCCCATCAAATCACCCCTAACAAGTATTTGCCATTTAAAAGAAAAAAAATTAGCTGCAAGATAAACTGCTATGGTGTTTACAATAAAGTGAATTAAAATGAACTATGAACACTTGGCAGATTCTCAAATAAAAACAATTGCCTGTTGTCTGAAAGTAACATTTGTACATGGAAAAGCTCCTCACTACCTCCTAAATGACCTAATAATTCCCCCCCCCCAAAAAAATTACCTATCTCTTGAGAATGTCAAAAAAAGATAATAATAAAGTAAAAAATCCAAAAACGAATTGCCCTTATTTTATGATATACATTTATATATCTTTTAACCTTCATATAAAAAAGATGCAAAATCATCAAATGTTTTGCCCTACTTATGAGTAATATCCGTACAAGATCAGGCGAGTGTTAATAAGCTATATATTAAATAAGAACTTGTTCTCTGCGTGACCTATTTAACGTAACAGTTAGTATCCAGTATGCTGCTTGGATAATTAGACCCCTAAGATGAAGTGTAAAGTAATTCGCATGTTTAAATTCCCCGCAGGAACATGAGAGTTGCGGGGTCATGATTGCGCATCATCTCCCAGGAGGAGAATAACGGTCCAGCTCTGAGCTTCCATAAAGACAAGGGAACGGCTGCATAAAGCCAGAGCAAGACAGAGACCCGTTTTTACGACAGACGTACTGGTGTATAATTCGGGCAGCTTTAATATGGCTTTTATGTACCCACACACCGGCCCTTGTAGTACAATCTCCTTGATGAGGAGCCGAGGGGGAAAAGAGACAGAGGTACCAGTACAATGCTTAGCTCTTTTTTTTTATCTATGCTGCATCTATAAAGTCCAAAGCTATAATGTTTGCATTTACCATTAATGTTTTAGAAAAATGTAAATCGGAAAACCCGTTTGCAACAGTAAGTTCACCTTTAGACCTACCTACAACCGTCCGTCTCCCTAATCCTTTCTCTTTCTTTAATTGTTCTTCACTGTCTTTTTCTCTATCCCACTCTCTCTTCCACGATGTTATAGTATATTTCCTTTTCTTTACCTCTTTATATCAGTCACCATTTAGGCTCTCTCTCTGTTCATCTCTATCTCATTCTCTCTCTCTATCTCTCCATCTCTCTCATTCTGTCTCTCTCTACCTTTCCCTATCTGACCCTCTTTCTCCTATTCTCTGCCTCCTTCCGCCTGGTTGCTATGCCTTATTGGATCCGCTATACGCATATGGCCAGTCATAAAAGAATAGCGATGTATTGCACCGTGTCGCCCATGAACGTTTTGCGTTTTGTGGGAATAAAGGGTTTGGAAGGCGAGGCTAGGGTTATAAAATGAAATAAATCGAAATAACGGCGTCGCCGTTTCGGAGAGATTTGTATAACAGCAGTCGTCTGGGTTTTGCTGGCCTTTTGGCTGAACCTACAATGCTGAAGGTCTACTCTCTAAAACGAAAATGAACACAGGTAAAACTCGCCACGAATTTTCCTTTTCTCTCTATGTCCTACTGGGCTAAGTTATGTTTTCAATGTGGTCTTGTGCAGAACACGAATGATAACCCTATTATTCATTGTATAACTGATTAATCCACCAACAGCCTATATCATTAACTAAATTTTGTAGGCTTTTGATCATTGATTTATTGCTGTTCGTATCAATTTCACTCATAAAAATGTATTGCATTACATATCAAACCATTTATAATTCATACTCGCATAATCGAGGGACTGTTGTATAAATATACTTTATCGTTCCTCAATGCTTAGGAGACTGCCAAACTTTCAGAGAATTAAACGAAAAAAGTGACTGGGCACCTAACTCCCTCAGTCAGATCCTTTTATACATAGGTAGAGATGTTTTAACTGGTGAGGTTATTTTTTTAATAAATTACAACTATGTAGAATTAACAACAGGACCTCTGCATAAAGTATCTATTTGCCTAGGTCTTTCAAAGGAAGACATCAGCTCAGGGCCGTATCCAAGATTTTTTTCGGGAGGGGCTCAGAAGTTGATGATCTAAAAATGCCTGAAAATTGACCTTTAATATGACCTTAAATTTATGGAAATATTTTTTTTTAAGTTTGAAGTTTAAGGTTACATACATTATTACATTTCATTATTTACATTAATTCAACATTAATACAGGTAAAAACAAAAACCAACAGAAAATACTATTTCTAATTTAATATAAAAAATGTAAAATGTATGACATGAAAAGTTGAAAATATGAGTTAAGATATCTGAATATAAATTTGAAAAAGGGAATATACACTTATATATTAATTAATAATAATAATAATAAACAAGGGCAAGATTTAAGCATTTAGTATTACTATTTTTATTATTTTATTTTATTGTTATGTTTTATATTATTGTTATGATAAATTAAAATGGCCTTATGTGCAACACATTAGCATTACTTAACATTTCGGGGGGGCTGTAGCCCCCTCAGCCCCCTCTGAATACGCCCCTGCATCAGCTATAACCTACAGTGTTTCTGTCTGTTTACTTTTAATATTTTATCTATTTTAATTTTTTTTTACTTATGACAAGTGGCGATTTGTTTAAAAGTATGGTTGACTAATATTAATATAGCAACTTTTATATTCTACAGTATTTGCTAGGCTTATTTATCAAATTCCAATATTGTCCGATTTACAATATAATGTCTGTCTGATGCCTGATATGCATACGTCCCTGACAGTTAGCATGAATGACTGGTGGAACCAGTGCCTTCCAAGCAGAAACTGCCAACGAAACTCAACCCTTCTGTGTAAACAGGGTTGTTCGTTTGATTACACGAACACACTAAAAGGTCGACTTTTAGCTGTTCCCCTCCAAACTTCCAATAAAACTGCATCAAGCTTTGAAATATGTACGTTCAAAATTATTAATGAAATGGTTACCACATTGGAGTTTTTTAATTAGCATCATCCGTCATTAAATATGGAACGCTTATCAATGGCGTGCTTTAATGCAACTCATTCAAGATTTACATATTTTTAATTTAGCACTTTGTTCGTGCTTTGTTACATTTAGAGAAAACCTGTTTCAGGACAGGAAATTGAGTAGTGTACAATAGTTGTGGCAGATTTGGCTGTGTTTGGTTCATTCTTATTTTCACTTCTGTTTCTTTCGATAGGAAATGTACTATTTTATTCTTCCATAACATTTTTTATACACTCGCACCTGATTAACTAAGAGATTAACTACGAGCTCGTATAATGTTGCGCTTATAAAAATTCCTAAAAACTAAACTCGGTGGCGAAACATTCGGGTATGGAAGTCAGACTTGCAACGCAAACCACTAGACCACTCAGGCATCTATTATTATAGGGTAGTTACCGATTGCCAATCCAAATTTTCCGCCGAAAATAGCGGCTTCATAAACATTTTTACCTTCTTGAAGGCATAAAACTACGTTTAAGCACAGTGATCTTATTTAATAGTGCCTAAGGTATGAAACTTTTCCTTTTCTTTTATTTTAAGTAATACAAATAATTTACTTTAAATCGCCATAAAATAAGGTTCTTTAAATTTTGACCAAACGTGTTCTGAATTTATTTTATAACGCAGTAGTTTCATTTATTTACTTATAAAGGACATAATTTTTATTTATTTAATGCTTATATTTACATTACTCTCGCTTTTGCTGTGTAGATTTTTTATTCGTTCTCTTCCTCTATAATTTGCTTTTGCTCTCGGAATCACGCCATGGTATGCGCATTTTCCTTTGCACGGGGAAAACTTTGCTTAAATATTTACACAAACGAAAAGTGAATCACGTTCATAAAAAGACTGGCATTCCTTTTGAAGTATTTGTAAATAATTTCATAAATTTTTATTATACATCCTTGGGGGTGAGTGGAGCGTTGCATAGAACGGAAAACCTTGAAGTGCGTTTCAGCGATTATACTGGAATATCATGTTAAATAACATAAATATTAAGTAAAATACATCAGACTTATTCCTAATATAAAACCTTTAGGTCTGAGTCAAACTTACTTAAGTTAATTATGTAATTATGTAATTTACAGTAATATTTAAGCTATTTGCATTAAATGATTCAGTGAGTCTAATAGAAGAAATAAGTAGCTTGCATCCTCAATATAACTTAAGTAGACATCCTGATTAGAATCATGCTTTTAAAATTTATTGAAGTGCCGGTAACTTATTTATTTTCACTATAGGCCTACAACTTTAAACAAATAATCTTGGCAGTTCTAGGTACTCACGTAGGCCTAACTGTAGTGGGAGGGGCACGCACACAGGCAGACAGTCCGTTAGGACATGTTATACAAGATTTCTTCCCTTGTCTACAGTGAATCCAGCTCAACACTGTATCGGTAAAAGATCCATCTGAACACGAGTCATCGAAAACTCAGTTTGTAACATTACATGTGTTAGGGTTGAAAGTTTCGAAGCACTACTTACCCCCATCACCAGCACCATGGGCAGCAAACAGCATGTTTCCCCGCAGGTTCTTTTCTATCATGTAGACGTTTATTTCCTGTAAAAAGCGTAGTTCATTTCCTTCGATTTTATTGTTATCGGGATCAGTGGCAAATTGTAATCAATTTATATATATATATATATATATATAAATTTTGTGGAAAATCTATTTGCGCATTGCCGAAAATTCGTGGAACGAAAGCACAAAATACGTGATTTTTTTAAACTTTTTCCTGAAGTACTAGCAAGGGAAGATAACATTATCAAATTCTTCTTTAAAGCATATACGAGGGGCATACTGAAAGTCGTGAACAACATTGTTTTCAGAACCTTATTCTTTATTTGTAAGTGCAACCAAGTATATCGTCTCAATCTACAGACCTTTCTTTCAATTTTCCACATAGTCTCCTTTTTTTCACACATGTTTCCCATCGTTCTGCAAGTTTGAAAATACCCTTGAGATAGAATTCCGTTCCAGGAGAAAGGCATTTCACTGTGAATGAAATCGCTGCAAAGCTTGCAGTTGGACATAGTGCGCTGCAAGAAATGATTCACAGCTTAGGTTATCGGAAGGTTTGTGCCTGTTGGGTCCCACGTTTATTGACCGAGGACCATAAACGTCAGAGACGAACCATTGCCGAAAAACTTCTTCAGAGATTTTGAAATGAAGGTGATGAATTTTTTTTATTGTGAGTGAAAGTGAAAGCTGGTTCCATCATTATGAGCCTGAAACAAAACGACAGATTATGGAATGGTGTCAGTATCTACGGGCAGCTGGAACGGAATTCTATCGCAAGGGTATTTTAAAACTTGCAGAACGATGGGAATCATGTGTGGGAAAAAAAGCCTGTAGATTGAGATGATAAACTTGCTTTCACTTACACTTCTTTGAGCTAGGGTAGGCCTACTCGAATCTGAGGTCTTTTTTTTTCCCCCTCCGGACATCGTACTAATCGTAAAAAGTACGTCAAAACCGGGATTTTAGTTTTTTTTTAAATTATAAATTGTTTTAATTGTTTATGCATGATTTGGGTAACGTTCATGAGTCTGTGGTACGTTTTAATAGATTCATTTCAAATCTTTATTCTCGTACGGAAGCACAAGATTCGTTCTATTCGTTTAATCATTTGTATTTATTACATAAAAACAATATAAGTAATAAAAAATGATGTAGGTCATGCAATTTATGTTAAGAACTATGTAAGTGTTAATAAATATGTTTTAATTATTTTTCTATTAAATAAATTGTTTAAATAAAACATCTAGCAGTTGTGTAAATAATAGCGGGCGAAACCGTGGGCACATGCTTGTATAAAAATTCACTTTTGCTTTACATTGTCCTTCACCAATATGTACACACTGAATGGGTAGTAAAACGTTCTGATAACTGTTATGCAGTACGATAGATAGAATTTCCTTTCATTACGTTCACCACCAGCACTCGCTAACACATATGCTACAGAACCAGTGACAATACATTTTATATTTTATAATTCTATTTCAACATTCAATACTTCTCTTTTGTGACAAATTCACATGCTACCCATCCCTTTTCCAGCACGGTTTTTAAAGGGTCCTACGCAGGCATACACATAGAAATACACACATACACACGCTAGCTTTAACACGTATACAGACATATACTCACACACTCTCATATAGACACACACATACGGACACTACTAGTTGTCTCTCACCCTCTAGCTACATTAAAATACACCCAGAGGTGGAAACACGATCCACCAACCCCATTCCACCTTCAAGCGGTAATCTGGACGCTCCCGACTCCAAAAAGCGTCTCCGTAGCTTCAACTTTATTATCAAACATGGCCGTTCTGCCGAGCGAACGTTAATAAAAGATAAGTAGCGTATGTTGGAGAGAGTGAGAGAGTGAGTGAGAGAGAGAGAGAGAGAGAGAGAGAGAGAGAGAGAGAGAGAGAGAGAGAGAGAGAGAGAAAGAGAGAGAGAAGAGGTGGTTTGTACGTAATCTAATGTTCGCATCCATTAACTGACCCTCTTGCACTGCTCCTTTAATAAATAACTTACTTTAGATTTAAGAGCCATCATCGCCGCTACTCTAGGTGGTACACTGGGGTGGTATATAGTTCGTGCTACTGTTTCATTATTGCTCTCAATGTCCAATTACATTGACAATTTGCTGCATCGGAAGGGTTACAGAATAGGGGGTTGTCCTTGTTTTCTTTTAAACCCGAGGCTTGCCTGTTCTCAAAGTACTGATTTAGTGAACATATGCTAATCCAATTGTTCGGTATAATGGAAGACTAATGTAGTATAATAATTGTCTTGGACATTAGGTAATTGTGTTAAACCCTCTTGCCCGGCTGAAAGTGAAAACATTTAAGTGACTTAAGGTTTGCCCCTTACGTACTAGGAAAGTTTCTGCAGACGTAGCTTCCCAAGTAAACTGAAGCCCCACCCCGAAATATCCAGACATGCTAACAAGTGCATTTTGAACACTTTAGTACGACAGATAGTAGACAGTTTACTTGCATATCCTGACTAATGAAATGCGAATTGCGGGTCGCGAAATATAAACGCCGTTACTACCTTGTCTAAGTATATACAGTCGAGTGCACGGAAACTTTCCGATTCTTCCTGTTACTTCTAGTGTTTTCTTCATTTAAATTTGGCATTGAATCTCCGTGTTATGTGCTCCACACCACCCCTGGGTGAGCCAATCTCTTATTGGTTTGAATTCAAGCCCAAACATATGCATTAGCCTACGTGAGCGGTGAATTGGGGCTGGAGAACGGAAATATTTCAACTGATTGGCTAAAAGACTTGCCTCACAACAAATGTCCGAACCAGCACCTGGATGAGTCTGACTCGTATTGGTTTGATGTCAAACGTATAACACTCATACATTAACCTATGAACACAGTTCGGATTGGGAGAGAAGGAGTGAGAGGAATAAAACAAATATTAAGTGGAAGGTTAACCTCTGCTGCATATCCCCAATGCGAAAAAGGATATACGCAGGTGTGGGGGAATGATTCTGGCGGAGCCAGTTATGCATTCCCTTACCAACGTAAATGACTGTGCGTTATATCGGAAGGATTCCGTGCACTCTATTATACAGAAATCAGCCTAACATTGAATTTTTGCCTCTGCGGCTCAACCAGGCATGAACGTAATGCTGCCCCTGCCTGCCAAAGCGACAAAAGAGTAGTGCTTGAAGTGGTGTTTTATAAATTTTCCAATAGGGGGAAATAAGTTTTCCAATAGAGGGAAAGAAAGAATTTTTTATTTTGTTCTATGACTCAGCAACTGTACTGCCTTTACCTTAGTTAAGATTAACGTCTTACTGTTACGTGTACGAACAAACAAACCTGTTACGTTTTAGTATAATAGTGAGCTAATTATCAAGACTCTGTAATCCAATTTTTTATATTTTTACATAGTCTAAATAAAGTAGTGAATCGAGTTAACGATTTGATATATATAGGAAGTAGGGCTGTACCAATCAATCGATTAATCGGTTCGATTAATCGATTAAACATTTAATCGTCGATCAATTACATTTTCCGATTAATCGGTTTAGTCGAATTCTGAAAAACATTTTTCGAGAAATGGGTCAAGTGACCCAACTCCTTTCTCTCGCTTCTCCGGCCTTGGGACATAATGTCATTCAGCCTATTGTGTCCAAACAATTCCCATTATTCAGAAACCTGAAAGGTAGTTTAGTCAACATACTCGTGTGTCTCAAGTCTTGACTGAAAAAGTAGCCGGAAATGTAAGTTTTGTATATATTTTTTCACTAGTTACCTAATAATGGTATTCATTAATTCAGGATTTCTTCTGATTATCTGTAGTGTTGTTGTTATTAAACGTGTAAAACAATATTAAATGTACACTTTGATTTCGTTTAAAATACCGACCTGTTTGTCGATTAATCGATTAAAGTCAAGCGTTAACTCGATTAGAAATTTTAATCGATTTTCAGCTCTAATAGGAAGCTCTGAATCAAGATTCCGTGATCCAAAATTTAATTTTTACAGAAGGTAAATAATGAATTAGAACGAATTGACGCTTTAATATGTCTTAAGCTTATAATCATGACTCTGTATTCCAAAATGAGTCATTTTACAACTAAATAAAGTAATGAAACGAGTTGACGTTCATATAGTAAACTCGTAACCAAGATTCTAATCCAAAATGAGAGTTATTTTTACATAACCTAAATAAAGTAGTGAGATGAGTTGATGTTTCGTTCAATGTACGGAAGAGAAGCACTGCATTTTCGAAGTTATCACCAGCACAAAAGTTTTTATGTAACAACGGGGAATTTTAATAAACACAATGAAAACTGCTGTCAGCAGGGGAACATTGAATAGGTGGGATAATTGAAAAGGATGCAGTATTAGCGCATTTTGTATGTTGTTACAGCAAAATGCATTTTTTTTCAATTACATCTCATTCCACGTGCAACTGTTGTCTAGTCATAGAAAAGCAATAAAATAGGGACGACTGTATATTTCTGGCTGGTATTAATGCGACGTTTTCATAAACGCAATTGCAATACAGGTCAGCTAGTGACCGAGGCAACAGATGTCACAGACAGTACAAGTCCGTGCATATGACGTATACAAAAATATCACACAAACTAGCTCTGCACATTTTTGTAACTCATATTTTTCAATATGAAAAGAATAATTTATATCTGAACATTTAAAATGCGTTTAGAACATTGAAAATAAGGTCTCCTTATTTACATTTATGTAAAGTCGGCTGCAAAAAAGATGGCCGCCTAAAAGGTATAATATTCCAGATATATAATATTGTGCGTGCTCGTCTCGTCATCGCCTGCATACACGAAATCCAAAACAATTGAAACTGGCTGTATTTAGTTTAAGAGCTTTGCATTATTTGTTATTAAATCGAATGGAGAGTAAGTTCTGGATAGGCCTACACTTGGTTATCTGAAGAATGAAATAAGAATATCGTTGAGCAACATGAAATTCATTGGATGCAATATTAAATTACGGATATGGTTATAGATATAATAAGAAAAAGTGTTTGTCTGTCTGCCTGTACGGGATGCCCGGCGAAATCTACTGAACCCAGAGATCTGACATTTAAAACATAGATGGACTGAAGGGTGGGCGAATGCACCTCGAAGCCGGATTTTTAATTTTTGCGTTCGTTCGCGAGTTATGAGTAAAAGACGGGCAGAAAACATGCATTTTTTTTGCTCTTTCGAAGCATCAGTTTTCAGTAATACATTTCAATTCTCAAATCAATTGGAGGTGGCTTTGCCTATTTTTTTCATACTATGGAAATAAAATCATCACGATCGCTTGAATTTTGTAAAGCCCACCCTGGTCGATTCATTTGTTTATAATGTCAAGGCACCGAGGCATCTGACATTTTCAACCTACATGGAAGAGGGATAATGAAGATAGGTCAAAATGGGCAAACATTGTTAGATTTGGACGAAACTCACTGTGCAGGGGTTTTCTGGGCCAGGGTACTCGAATCAAAGGTTTTTTCCCCATTCTGCGCTTTCTGAAGGTGGAATTCACTTCAAAGCCTGATTTTTAGTTGTTTCATTAATTATTAATCGTTTTGTTTAGGCCTATGGATTTTTCACGTGCAAGTGTTAATAAATATTATGTTTTAATTATTATGCTCTTAACTTTTAATCTTCCAATTAATTATCGTGGGCGAAGCCTCGGGGATCTGCTAGTTAATATTGTATAGTGCGATGTCAGGGCCCCGAAGCATTTTGATTGACCAGACTACAGTCAATCAGTGGCCAAGCCGCCACAAACATTAGTATTCCCTACTAAGGTAAACAAGGCAACTCAGATGTACCAGTTTGCCAGTAGAAGTAATGGACTAAATTAAGAGCATGCTTTCACTTCCAAAAGTTCTATCCAGCTGGTACTTATCTTAAAATGTATTATTTGTCCATTTGACAGCATATAAACATTAATTAATACCTATTATAATGGACATAACATATGACGCTAAAATATTGCATGGCCCGCACCATCCTGAACATAACCTATTGAATTGTCCATAGCTTTGGTATTGTTAGGCCACCTTCATTCATTCATTCCTTTATAACGATCTTAGTGTAAATAAATATAAATAAAAGACTTATAAGAACATATAGTCGTTGAATAATTAAACGCAGCTGCTATTGATATAATATTATGTATTATATCGAAATGTACGGCTACCGATATCTGCATTACATTTTAATGTATTTTTCACTTTAAACGCTCCTGTGCAAGTAATATATCTAATGTATTTCCTGACAGATTGTTTTCAGATTAATTCATAATATACACGGTTGTTTAAACCTTTTACCAACATGTCAGAGAATCTCAGGCCTACACTTGCATCATTAATATTATTGCCAGTGCATTCTGTGAAATCTTTACCTATTTTAAGAATGTATTATATCTGACATACGAGTTTGAATTAAGGTTCAGAAAAAGCATCTGTATATTAACCATGTGGGTATTCATTGCACTAATATGTACTAATTTCAGTCTAAAAACAAGTTTATATAGAGAAATAATATTCCTATTATAGCTACTCTGAATAAAATTTTACGCAAGGTTGTAGATGTAATTTAAATAAAATATTTTATGCCAACAAAATTAACTAAATTTTAGCTAGCTAAATGCACGAACTGCTTGTGTGCGTTAAGTTGCGATTTTATTTTCGTAAGTTTTAAAAATCTTTTTCCTATATCTGTGTCATGACCTACTTGCTTAGCTTCGCTTCATTGGTAACTTTGGGCCTTGGAGAGAAGAAACAGATGAAACTAATTTTTCACATTTAGGAAGTCAGACATTCAGACTTAATGAATCGAGCTGTCCCATGACTTGGATGGAATCAGCGGCTCTTATTTGAGTAAGAATATGAAAAATGTAGAGCAAGGAGGGGGAGTGATGAAAAGTAAGCACCGGTGCAGCAGGGAGGGAGACCAGATTAAATATCATATTTAAAGGACAAAGGAGAAGTAGGAAATGAGTGATGGGAATAGGGGACTATGTAGTCAGGGTTATCCACCACTTCCATATATTCAAAATCTGGAAGATGAGAAATTGCGTCCTGAATATTGTAACGTCTCAATAGTCTTTATATACTTACCAGCGTTTTTGACTTAGCTTTAGATCGTAAATTCAATTTTTAGATATCATAGGGTAAGTAAGGAAAGAAAATATTGTGTTGACACTTCGTTCTTGAAAGTGTTAAAAACATGTTGATTATCGATTAGTAAAATAATTATATAGTATGAAACCTTGATCTCAAAACCTTGTGTATTTATTTATTTAGTCATCCTAGGCCTTTCGGTTTCATACAACCATCTTCAGGGCATCTGTTTTGTATTATACGTATGAAAAGAGTAGAGCTGTTTTAATAAAAATGTCATTGTATGTTAAAATCACTAAAACTTAACTTATTAAAAACATCGTTAAAATTCACTTGTTCTTTCTTCTTCTGCGTTGTGTGAACTCAGCTGTGTTCTTCAACATATAAACGAAGAAAGAAGAAGTGAATTTTAATGATATTTTAAAGGATTTTTAAGTTTTACTGATTTAGTGCACCATTGATTTTGTTTACTGATATTAACTTATGACGATATATACGTTATATATATATATATATATATATATATATATATATATATATATACACAACATATATATATGCGTGTGGTTTGTGCGTGTATGAAACAATAATAAATCTCATCTCTGTACAGAAAATGTTAAGCTTTGGTTAGACTTCTTTTAATATATGATTGAATTAGTCTATATATTCTTACATGAAATACCTCAGTTTCCTCTAGCTTGTAATCGAAGAGATGAGCTATCCTCTACAGGAAAATAAACTTTACCAAAACACTCTTCGGTAATGAAACCTCCACTTGTAAGCCTTATACTCCTTGTCCTGGGTAACAGGACGCCTTTCATCCATCCATTCGCTGTGTCCCTACAATGAAGATACAGGCTTCTTCTCGGACAGCCGTGTACTGCGTGTAATCTAAACACAATACGCAAGGCGCTATTTATCATATTCAGTGCTATTGAGATGTAGGCATTCACGATACTGGCTTCTTCTCAGACAGCCGTGTACTGCGTGTTATCTAAACACAATCCTCACGGCGCTATTTACCATATTCAGTGCTGTTGAGACGTAAGTTGTATGCGAAATATTATATTTTCTTTTTGTATTTTATTGAAGCTAAATTCTGGAGTTAAAAATGGTTCAGTTAGTAGGCCTATTCAATTATTGCAATTTGACCTGAATTTAGTTTAGAGAGAAAATCCACAAGGGATAGCAGCCCCAATTATAAGGAAAACCTTAGGGTTCAGCTTACTATTAAATCTACACGAGACACACACACACAACTATATATCTATATTAATAAAAATGAATTTCCAAAATGTATGTTGCCGCATCACTTGAGAACGGCTCGACGGATTTAGCTGATTTCGTTTTTGTTGTGTTCGTAATTGTCAGGACAAGGTTTGTATGAAAGAAAATTTTTGGAAAATCCACGGAAAAAGTCGGAAATGTGAAATGAGGCAAAGTTAGAGAGTTCTACTGCCAATCGTTTACATAAAAAAAAAGATTTAAGAATTGAAGTGTGACATATTCACAGTTTCAGAGTTTCGCTGTCACATGTTTTCATAACAAAACAAACAAAAACAACAACAAAAGAAGAAGTGTGAGTCTTGCAAACAAGCCAAATCGAAAGTGTTTATGTATGTATGTGGGTATGTATGTTCCCTATACAAATCTACATTTATTGATCAATTTGCACGAAATTTTCCACACATACCCAGTTAAGCCCGGGAAGTAACGCTGTGAACACTAAAATTCAAACAAACCACTCCTTTCCTTGAAAATGTATGTAATTTCTGAAAATATTATACTGAAAAGTGAAATGCAATTCAGTTATCATGACAACACTGTACTGTTTATAGTGTTCACATAGAGCTTATAATACTGGGAACTATATAATGCTGGGCTTTAACAGATTCTGATTCTATCGATGTAATACATTGGTGAAAAGAATTAATGAAAAGTGAAATCCACGAAAATAAAGCACAGTGTGATGCAGTCACATAACTTTCTCTACCCTCAAAATGGGAAATATTTTCTCACTTCACATTTTGATGTAGAATGAGAGGTCGTATTGCAGGGACAGCTTAAGTGTGTGCCAGTGAGTATGCTATTTCAGAAGTCGGTAAAAAATCCTATCCACTGATTCGTCACTCATAGCTGTAGGCTTTGTATAGCGATGTTTATCATAGGTCCTAAACTTCTACAAGAAGACAAAATAGGATGGAACATTTTCAGTCCTATGCCCACAGTATATTATGTCCCAGGTTTTGGGCGAGGGAAGTATGAAAATTATATTGAATATATATATTTTTTAAATTTCAGCTCCGAAACGGTTGTATGGTAACAAGAGAGTGAGAAATAAAACTGTCCATAAAGACAATACAATCTTATGTAGTAGGAATTTATGTTTCTTCTTATTTCAACCCCTCCCAGGCATGGTGTTTAGAAGCAACGGAATGCAACATTCGACATCCTCTGTGAGCCATAAAAAGCTATATCTAGCGTTTTCTGAGGGAATAGTTTGAATGTGATAACTTAAGTCGTTCTTCCTCATTTCAAGTTCTACGTACATATTATACAAGGCCCAAGAGTTTGAATCGAAAGTCCTTCATCAAGTTAATTTCAAATTACAAAATAAAAACCCGGGCGACGCCGGGCCTTTTAAGATATATATATATATCTTTACACGCTAGTGGCCGTAATTTTGAATATATTTGAACCAAATTTTATTATGTTATTTCTAGGCCCAATAGTTCAGACAAATTCGTTATGAGCAAAATTGGCCCAAAGTGGAAGGGGTCGGGGGAGAGGGTTGAAATTTTGAAAAAATTATATCTCGGCCCCTTTGAAGTTTAGAAGGAAACTTTGTTTGAATAAATTAGAGTACTCCCTCTGGAGTTCACAGTGACACCAACGATTTGGGGGTTTTGGGGGTACGAGTGGGGGTGAGGGAAGGACATTCGAAAATTTTGAAACAAAGTCTTGTGGGGTAGCGTTGAAAAGCTCTTGATGAGTACTCTACAAATCAGTAACTAGTTTCTGGATAGCTTTCATATAAGGCGAGATTAGAATGTTTGAAAAGTGTTCTTTCCTCTTTTTTGCAGTTACTATTGAGGGTTTGTTATGCCAAGGCTAAAAGAAGAAGAGTGCTGTGCAGCGACAATAAATTAAACCAGAAGCACTTCAAAATCTACCTCAGCCTGAAGGCCTGACTAAAAGTTCTTTTTTTGTCATAACAACTTGGAAATAAGAGCATCGCGATTTTTTTAACATCGCATGGAATTTTCGATCGCTTCATTTGTTTATAACGTCAAGGCACGCAGATATCTGAATGTTTGTACATAGGGATAGTGGGATAATGAATGTAGACCTAAACGGGATCAATTTGGACGAAAATCAGTATGCATAGTATTTGGGGGGCCAGGGAAAAGAATCCGAGGTTGCTTTTTTTCCCGGGCAGTGCTTTTCATTCGTAAAATGCACTCCGAAAATGGATGCTTAGCTATTTAATTATTAATAGCTTTGTTTATGAGTGATTCGCGTGTGTTAATAAATGCGTTGTTTTAATTATTTTGATCTTGATTTTCAATTTTTGAAATAATTATTGCGAACTAAGCCGCGGGCACCTGCTACTATGTAATATAATACTGGTACGACTGATGGATGATATAATCAAAAAATTTTACATTTCTTCGTTATAACTGAGGTTTGAAAGTAGAACAATCTCAATTATCGTTCGGTAAAGCGATGATGTTTCTTCCGCTCTCCAGAGAAAGAGTAAAGTAATAACAAATTTCCCATACAATGCGAACTGCAACTGAACCGAAAAAATCTGGTTTTCAAATGTTCTTCTAGGTAAAATGTCTGAATATGATGAATGTTATATTTTGCTGACATTCCCCATGATTTATTTATATGACAATATTTCCTCTGTGAAGTACTAACAAGTTAGCGCAATGTGTTTTGACAGGCCCAGCATATTGTAAAGAAGCTGCTACGTACAAAAGAGTAAAATTTATAGGGTTGGTGTGTGTTCAGTGAGGCTTCTAAATGAGAGATTGGACTACCCCTCCCAACGCATACGCCAGATTGGACTAGGATATGAGGTAGGGACGGGGACATCCCTCATGGGGAGGAAGGGGGAGTTTGTTGTGATTGCAGTTCGGCGCCAGTCTCTATCATCACTTTCACGTCAAACTCCCCAGAGTTGAAATAAATTACTAAACTTTATATATCTGCCAACATACGTATCTGAAATTACTCTAGATTCATGCATTAATATCTAGAATTGAAATGCAATAGAATCTTGTGTCCCTTTCCTCGAAATCGGTAATAAACTCAAGAGTAATGTAGTACTGTTGTACGAATCTGAGGAGTTGAGAGTAGGCGTACGAGGGTTGAATACATTTTAAATTCCAAATCAGGAAATGCCTGCTATTATGCAGTTCAGAAACTCTTGTCTTCTCGTCTTCTGTCCAGAAAGATAAAAATAAAAATTTACAAGGCAATTGTCCTGCCGGTTGTATTATAAGGATGTGAGACATGGACGCTTACTCTTCGGGGAGAACATAATCTGAGAGTGTTCGAAAACAGGGTGGGTCTAGGTCTAAGAGAGATGAAAATGAGGACTGGAGAAAACTGCATAACGGCGAACTTCATAACCTATACTCATCACCAGATATAATAAGGGTAATTAAATCACGGATGATGCAATGTGCTGGACGCGTTGCGTGCATGGGGGAGGAAAGACATATATAAAAAAATATTGACTTGGAGGCCCGAAGGTAAAAGACCATTTAGAAGACCTAGATGTAAATGGGAGGACAATATTAGGATAGATTTAAGAGAAGTAGGATTTGTGAGGGATGGTTGGATGGAGTTAGCACAGAATAGGGTTGAATGGCGTTCTCAGGTAAGCACTGCAATGAACTTTCGGGTTCCATAAAATAGATAATATCCTTTAGCTTGCTTAGGAATTGTCTATTGCCATTGAGTAAGTAAATAGTAATGTTACAAAGGTAGAAGTGATTTTTCCCGGTAATCTTATACGATGTATTCATTTGAGTGATTGTAAGGCATGGGCTCTTTATCCTATGAGCACAGGTCGGTTTCAGGCTCAGGAGCGAATGATTGGGGGAGGGGAATAAGACGCTTTAAGTGGAGTGTTGGGAAAATAGTGTCTTCAATATTATACATATAATTATTTGAAGTGAGCAAAGGACGTCGGTTGCAAACAGAAAGATATTTCCCTAAGCGAATTCTGAAATCATGTTCTCTCAACGAATCTACCTAGGTAGATGCTCGTAGCAGAATCCTTCATCGCGAAAAAAAAGGAACGAAGCGGGGGTGGGATTGGGCATGGTGGAACCGGTTTAGAATTCCTCTACAAATATAAACCACTGCTTATCATATCGGAAAGATTCTGTGCCCTCGAGTGTGCCTCTTTGTGGTGAAATGTTGATATAAAGTTTTATTTATGTAGTGTCAGTACCTCTTCCACCTGTAATATCATTGGTAAGGTGCAAAAAATAAAAACATCGTATTTAATCAAAATTTCCAAATACTTATGATATTGTCTTAACACATACAGGCGCACGAAGGGACAAAGTTATAGGCCTGTACTTAATAAACGTATTTTTATTCTAAGAATGTAATGGCACTTTATTAATATCGACTATTTCATTTAACTTCATTATCAGGGCCCGCATTTTTGTGACCCAAAAATACTTTAAAAATTAGCTACAAAATGTCCTAAAAAGATACCAAAAAATGAGCCAAAGACAAAAAATACCCTTTTTTTAATGAAAATGCTAGTTTATTCATCAGATTTGTGTCTATTCTGGATGTATACTGTTGTTCAATTAAAGACTTATAATTAGTTAATTGGTACATATGGTTAAATTCAAACAGTAAACACCGTCTTTCTGTATCCAAATTAAAATTATAACAAGATGTATTTATTTATGGTTATTTAGAGCTCCGATGATATTCAGTGCAAGTAAATGCACAATAACTATACAATGCGAGAAACTACATAAAATGACTTTATATTGTAGACATTGCCTAAAAATATGAAATGTGGGAAAACGGACCATAAAATGACCAAAAAATTACCAAATTTGACATTGAATTCTAAAAAAAAGAACTAACCATTTTTAAATGGGGAAAATGACAAAAAAGACCCTAAAAATTACCATTTTTATAATCTAGGAGTCATGAACAGAATATATGCACTAGTGGGAAACGTCCATGATGTACCAGTTAAAATATGAAATGTCATCAAAATCCGGGCCCTGATCATTATTAAGAAATATTGAGAAATCGCTCTTTCGTGTGAAATTTGTAGTGGCTCTAAGCACGTTTTTACACGAAACTCATCATATTGTGATAACATCAGCACTTTTGTAACATATACTTTTGTATGGGAAACGATCATTCACTCTTTTGAATGAATTTTCTACGCTCAGTGATTTTATAGAATAGTTTATAGAGTGAATGAGAAAGGGACTTCATCACTGACTCATTAGAAATGCACCTGGTGAACTCTTCACTTTTTGCTTTTCAACCGGAGTGGGTTCAATATCAATTCAGGATTTTTTGTATGTTTTTTACACAGACGTCTGGATGAGTAGACACATACGAGATCAAGACAACACAATTAGCTTTGTCCAACAAGCAAGATAAAACAGCAGGGACACAATGGAAATAAATGGCTACATACGGCAGCTACTATTTCACCGCTGTATGTGGTTTCGCCAAGCCGCATCATTATACTGTATGGCCTCTGATGATGTGAGTCTTGCGGTACGCTATACTGAAAGTAAAACATATGCAGAGTCACAGTCTTTTTGGAGTACATAATGTGTTTGATGGATGGTTTTCCCCAGGGGTGCCATGCCTAGGGCTTGTGAGCCACATCAGGCTTTCTAGTTTGTTTTTTATAATTTATATTACAGAAAAATGTCAAAGTAATTCCTTTCATAGCTATGCAAAATATTATTGAATAACATCTAACTGCACAATATTGCTAATGAAAATAAGCGGAAGACAGTCTATATTAGGCCACCTATCTTCCTCACAGCATCTTGAATGGGAAAACTGACAAAGTACAGTGCTATCAGAAAGTCTCTACGCAGTTCTGGTTATGTTCGCCACCCACGCGAAGATTGGTATTTCACCCTACCTCCCTTTCAGACTCGTAGAAAGTATACCAGAGTAGGCCATGTTAACCATTGATGATCTTCTGTGTGCTATTGTTGATGAGTCGAAAACTGGACAGAGTAATTACATTAAATCTTCAATAGAAGTTTAAGAAAATAATTTTAAACAAGTGGATTTGTGTCTACAATAAACCGGTAAACATTTTCAACATCATTTGTGAATAGGTGCGTTTTCTGAGACTTTATTTCTTACTTCATAAATGATTCTAGCAGAGCATTATAACCATACACTGGCACTGCCAACTGAAATCCGTTTCTTAGCGGATTCTCGCCTGCCTTCTTGATGGCCCTGTAATTATGCGGCTAGTAAATATGTAAAGGTTTGTTTAAGTCAGTTTCAGGCAACAGAAAACAGTAGAAGAACAATGGAATGAGTGAAATACTTTCTTTCAATGAGTGGATAACCCTTTGTAGTCTCTGAACTAGCAGCTCATGGGAAGTGATAACTCGTTCACAATTCGAATGAATGAAGAGTTAATTTTGAAAGACTCATTCACGAGTTGCCAGTCATTAATATCGGCAGATGACAGAGCACACACAAACACTGTATGATATTTGCCTGAAAAGAAGTAACTCTGGTTTTGTTTTATGTTGTAAAGGCTTTTATTCTTAAAATCGGGTCCCTGCACAGGGTGGAAACAGAACTGTTTACATCATACATGTGAATGGTGGCGCAAAGATAAAAGGGCTATTTATTTTTATTTTTATTATTAAAGCATAAAGTAATTTATTAACTTTGCAATGTAAGCCATTGCAGAAAAAAGTGTAACTTATTCGGTATTTTGAAATCTCAATCTAGGTTAAGTATTTGAAATCTGCATATTTCTTTAAAACCTATGAAAGAAGAGACGATAGAATTTGCGTTTTCAGAAGACAGCATGCGAAAGCTGCGTGCGGAGAGGCCGTGCTCCGACACGCATGCACTCTGTGAGCAGCAGATAGAAACCTCGCGTGCAGCCTTGGTCTTCCTCTGCTTATTAATACTGTTTAAAAACACGTACTGACAGCGCCAACCATGTCTTGTATGCTTGCAAACACATAATAATGCTCTATAAACTTTAATCGGTACATAGAGGCAAAATTGCATTACCATGTTGCATGAATCGATTATATGAGGTTAAGATGTGTTCACAGCATTTGGTGTTTTCTCAAAGTGAAGGGTTATGAAAATATAAACTAGTCGTACTGACTTCTGTGACCAAGAAAGGTATTACAGAAGTGTGACATAGATAGAAGTACCTAATAGGTGGATAATTATGTTATATGCCATAATATATAACATATGGATGTATATAACCTAACGAAATTATTTAGGTTCTAAACTTGCAAGCCAATAACAACATTTCATGATTTGGTTATGTAAATACCAAAACTTAATTTTAAAATACAGCTTTTCAGTAACCACGGAACAAGATGTTAGTTACTTAACTCAGATTACAATTTGGATAACAATTTATGTATTGATTGGTTTTGACTTATTTCCCAAATACAAGTGAACTTCGAGGTGATGAAACCACTATGACAAAACAGAGGAATAATTTCACGAGAAAGATCTGTGTCTCTTTGGTTCATTCTTACGGAGTTCATAAACCCTATTGATTAACGGCCAGTGTGATAGGTTAGTCAGTTGGTCTATTTTAATTAGTTGCTCTAAATTAAATACCATTAAAGAGTTAGATGTAATTCCAGAAAACTCAATTAAAACCATGTTTATTTTTTTTTTTTTTTAAATTTAATTTCAATCGTTCAGCATTACATTGCTATGTCAGATTGGTGATAACCATTGGAGATTTGTAACAGTAGGCCTATTAGTATTCTCGCTATAGAGGTGAGTCAATGTTTGACCCCTCACTCAAAATTACGCTTTAAAGTTATCTGACATAGGCTAATTATGGTCACAGGCTTGAACTTAATCAAAGAACTATATCTTGAGGCAAACGAGGTTTAAGTCGCCGTGCATTGTGGGACTTTTGTCCGAGGCCATAATACTGTGCCCCTGAAACATGTTCTAGATTATTAAGAAAATGTTTAGTCAAATTAGAGATGTGTTCATGAATATACTGTACACCGAGTTCACTGTGTAATTGGTTGTTTCGAATAAACCAAGGAGAGTTCACTGACATTCTTAGAACCTTGTTCTGGAATATTTGGAGACGCTGAATTTTTGTTTTTGATGCACTACACCATATAGGACATGCATATAGCAGCAGAGGCCGGAGTATGCTTTTATACAGCAAAAGAGTATAATCCATTCTGAGAGACGATTTCCTGTTCATAATTGGGTATAACTTCATCAGTCGGGCATAAGCTTCATTTAGTTTTGTGTTTATATGGGTGTGCCAAGTCAGTCGTCGATCTAAATGTAGTCCCAGGTACTTAACAGATTTGTCTGAAGAAAGCCAGGTTACTGATGAATCATACATCTTGATATCAGGGGGAACTTCAGGCCTTCTCAGTGTAAATATTTTCAGTTGACTTTTCTGGGGGTTTAACTGAATGCGCCATTTTGATAACCAGTGTAAGAATAGATCTAATGAAGACTGTAATTGTGTAGTAGCTGTAATTATATTATGATGAGAAGTATATATCACTGTGTCATCTGCAAATAGAGCTGTATGCACAGAAGGCAAATCTGGTATATCGGCAGTATAAATACTGAAAAGAGTCGGAGACAAAATGCTTCCTTGTGGAACTCCAGCAAGAATTGGCCGCTTTGTAGATTTATGGTTTCCAATGCAGACGGAAAAAGTTCTGTTCTTCAAAAAACTGGCTATTAGGTCTTGTAAGTACATTGGAAGACCAACTTCGCGTAACTTATAAAGTAAACCTTCAGGCCATACTCTATCGAATGCTTGTGTGACATCTAAGAACGCTGCTACAGTATGTTCATGCTGTTCGAAACCGTGATATATGTGTTCTGTTAGTCGCAGCAATTGATGATTGGTGGAGTGATGTCTTTTAAATCCAAACTGGTGTGGAGGAATAATAGAAGCATCAGATGTATATTTCTGGATGCGGTTAAGAATAATTTTTTCCAATAATTTCGACAAGGTCGATAGGAGACTTATTGGCCTGTAGCTGCTTGGAGAAGATATTGATTTCTTTGGTTTATGAATGGCCACAATTTCAGCATGTTTCCATGCCGCAGGAAAGTAGCCAGTGCGAAGAACTGCATTGAATAGAGAAGCGATATATGCCAGGGATTTCCTAGTTAGCTGCTTTAGCACTGTGTTTGGAATTTTATCATATCCTGGAGCTTTCTTATTTGGTAATCTTTTAATAATGTTGTTAATTTCATTGATTGTAACAAAATTAATGGGCTTTTCTACTGATGATTTTTCAGCTAGTGAAGTTTCTTCAACATATGAAGTGAACAATAGATCTGAAGTCAAGTTTGGTACAAATGTTGATTCGAAATAATCTGCAAGTGCTTGGCATTTTTCTATGTCACTATTGTACACCTTGTCATGGTCTCGTAGAGGTGGAATAATAGTAGGCTCACAAAGGATTTGCTTAGTAGCCCTCCACAGGGAATTGTCATAAGTTGACACATTAGATATATATTGTTGATAACTTCGATATCGATACTCATCCAATTTATTCTTTACTTGTCTAATGAGCAAATTTAGCTGTTTACGTTGCCATGGTTGACGCCAGCGTTGCCACTGATGGCGTGCTTGATGTTTCTTTTTTATGAGTTCGAGAATATCCTTCGGTAATTTCATTTGGTGTGAAAGAGGAGACGAAGGATGCTTTTTAATTAGTGAAGCCTTGATAGATGTCTGGATTGCATAAGTGATGTGTTCTGTAGCTTCATCAATGTCCTGTGAATGTTTTAAGGATCGACGTATTTGTAGCGTAGAGTCTAGTATTTCCTTAAATGCATTCCAATTCACTGGACCCGTAAGCAATTTGTCAGGAGTACTGTGGCACAGTGAATCATAAAAAAATGTTGTAATAACAGGACAATGATCCGAATCTAGCTCTGGTAGAGGTTGCATATATAAGGGAGCAGTAAAATTTTTAATTAATGCGATATCTAAAATATCGGGCTTTACTGTAGGATTGAAAGAATAATACGTTGGTTCCTGAGGAGCAATGACTTGAATGCCATAATCTGTTGAAGCTTGAAGAAGTCTTCGACCATTTGGTGTAGTGGTATGACAACCCCATGATTCATGTTTACAATTTAGATCTCCCAGGAGAATCGTTGGTGTATTATCTTCAAACAATCTTTGTATTGATAATGGACTTAATCTCTTGCAAGGTTGTTTATAAGCAGATATTATTTTAATTGTCTTATTATTCTGTTGTAAAAGTTGTATGCATACAGCTTCTATGTCTGGTATGGGTGGAAGTAGAATCGAGTGATGACTTAAATTTCTTTTAATGAAAATTGCAACACCTCCAGAAGCAAAATGAGTGTTTCTGTCTTGTCTGTATATTCTGAAATTGGGGATCTTGAATTTATCAGTATTCCGTAAATGTGTTTCACTGACACATGCAATATCAATCCCGTGTCTGTTTAAGAAGACAGTAAATGTAGACTTTTTCTCTCGCAATCCATTGGCATTCCAATTTAGTAATCTTAGTTGAGAAAATGGTCTACGGCTGCTGGCCATTATGAAGGAACTGACTTAAGAAAGATGTGAAAAAAGATATGATCTTGGGAATATATGGAGTGATGAGAGGACGAAATTCATTAAATATTGTTAATATAGCAGAAGATAAAGAAGAAGATTCAGAGGAAGTCGTGGGAGAAGTCGTATTTGAGGAACTTGTCACATGTGAGAACAGAGGTCTATTTGAATCAGATCCATTGTTTGACTGATTATTAGATGAAACTCTAGTTAAAGGAGGGAAGTGTTGAGGCCCCATAGATGGATGTGAAGGTCCTTGAGGTGTTAGCCTATTATTAGACTGATTGCCTGGTCTCTTATTTTTAGATACCATGTTTTGGTAGTAGGTGCAGCCTTTATAATTTGCTGGATGATCACCTCCACAATTCACACACTTAGCAGGGACTGTGCGAGGAGTCTTACATTGTTTATAATGATGGTCTCCGTCGCAGCGAACACATCTTGGATTTCGTCTACAATAGTTTTTTGTGTGCCCATAGTTTTGACATCTTGTACATTGAGGTATTGTGGTTGTAGGACGCCGTTTCTCCACTTTAACGACAGAATGTAATAATCTGTTAAGATTCAGATGTTTATTTTTAATTTCACTAATTACGCAGCATAAGTCGTACAGGTTAATTATCAGCGAGTAAAAAGTACAACTATCGTTACCCGAATGGTGAAAACGATTTGAATCCTGCTAAAAGTGTATAATAATTGAATTGATATAATAACGCAGTATTTTAGATCCCTAAACACTAAATAAATGGCTCTACTATTTTACACATGTGGAAAGAAGTTACTATGTTCGTTTCTCAGGATACTTAGGCCTAATGAACTAGCTTTGTTTCTTCATGATTGATTTGCCAAGTGTGAGTCCATAATGGAACTTTCTCACTACTATTATCGAAACTTTCAATCTAATACTATACAGACATTCAGCAAAGCGAACCAAGGTTGCGGCTTCGATCCCGGCCCGGGTCGATGGCATCTATTTGTGCATAAATGTGACAGGCCTATGTCCGTAGATTTACTGGCAAGCAAAAGAACTCCTGTGGGACAAAATTTCGGCACACCGGCGACGGTCACAGGCCAAAGTTGTAGTACATCCCCGTCGTTACATAATCATATACCAACCAATCAGCAAAGCGAATATATTGGAGAAAGCACAAGTCACTTTTCTCTGTAGTTGTAGTCGATAAATTATTTCTTACGCTATAATAAAGTTATTTTGGCAGTTCGCAGAAAGGTGAGAATAGTTCTAGAACTGAGAAGGACTGATTAGGACATTGTGAAGAACATTGATTGGATATATGAAGTGTGGAGTGAATGTAAAACATTGTTCAACGTTTCCTGAAAGTGGGAAATATAGTTCGGAGTTTATAAAGTAAATGAAAACATAAAGGCCGATTTCTATCTGAAGTGAAAATGAATAGCACGTGCTGAAACATGTTGATTGAATATATCAAGAGTATGGTGAATGTAATACATAGTTCAACTTTTTGTGAATATGGGGAGTGAAGTTCGGTTACGCACGAACGCTTTCATTTGTCCCATCTTGCTGAAATCCTCATTGATACCCTGGTAATTAGATCGAGGGTGTGCCTGTCCAGCCGTGATTAAAAATATGAATGATGGTGCCGGCTTCCAATACATAGGCCTTATCATTAGACAACCTGTTGGTTACCAAAACCCAATTCATTGACAAAATTTCAATCTGGCCTCGTTAGCTCTGCACCACTGGATTTCACCCCTCGCGCTTTTTAGTCCCCATCTACCCTCACCTTCGCAAAACTCTGCTTGTTAACTGACAATTTACAATTATTACCACAATTCCGTTCGTACAGTTTCCAAAAGTTCTTCGCCTAGGTGTGGACTCGACAGAAAATTATGATTAACAACTTACATCTTTCATCTATATCGTACTATTATGCTAGCCACGGAAGTCTGTCTGCAAATATAGGCTAATTAGTAGAGTGAATAAAAATCAGGTAAACTGATGTAACAAAGTGCAAGAATGCTTTTGTTTAATCTGTTATAATTTCAATTTTGATATGCAAAAATTAAGTTTTTTTTTTTTAAATTGATTTCCGAGTTAAGCTCCAGATTGATTCATTAAGCAGGGCTTACGGAAGAACAAAGGCCTAGTTTAAAAAAATCAGGTTAAAATCACCCAGCATCAGCATAACTATTCAGATTTGTGATATCGTGACAATCACACACTCACATAAAAATACAAAAGAAATCATTTAAAATTGGCCGGCTATGGGACTTGAACCAGGGACCTCCAGAATGCGTGTCCAAGAGGTTACTTTCTCGGTGACCTCTCTCAATATAACGGTCTTGTTTGATAAGCGTATGTAAAGGAATAATGTTATTTGTCATAGCTAACTGTATTGCAGTTTCCAAAGCCGTATATGAACAGTGCAAAACAATAAGTTGTCTTGATAACTGATTTGCATTTAGTAAATTCTTTCTAATATAGGCTATTACCATAAAATAGGCACTAAATTGGGCTTTACTCCAGAACCGGTCAACCGATTTGGTCCAATATCAATAGGCTTCTTCACAATGGCGTTATAAATGAGTTTACAAAGTTTTATGGAAATCCGATAAAGCGTATTTGACACACGGACGGACGGACAGACAGACGGACAGACATTTTCCCGTCCCGCACACAATCCCATAAAGTACCATATTGGCACTTAATAAAAGATAGTAACTGCTGTTACTCCAAAATGTTAACAAAGACTAGCATTTTAGTTGCTTATTAGTTATCAGTACATACTTGATCAAATAGTACCCACAGTAAAATATATGCGAAATGTCCCAGTGTGTTACAGACCTCACATAAGTTAGGAAACAACCTGTAATGGCTTACCTGAAACTCCTGCTTTTATTTGAATTAGGAACAAAAAATGTAAAGAGAGCGAGTAGAGACTAGAGTAAATGATATAACAAATTATATAGATTCTGAAAGGAGAATGTGGCGCGACTTACTTCAGATTTCATGGATGAAAATGTTGTTACTCGTGGCGGTACCTTAGCAAACAGTTACCGGAACAATTTGACTAATTTCTCCAAATTCTCCCTTCCCTCCTGAGGTGTAGTTGCTTATTCGTCAAATTCACCATGTTTCCTTGTTCAGACTTCCTAAGTATGGAAGACACGAACATTAATAAGCCTAGTTAATCTCTGCTGTGTCTTTGTTACCTTTCAATAGGCATATACAATGTACAGGTAGGGGAAAAAAGCGGACAGACTCTTGTAGCTGATTTCAGAGCCTTTTGATACGTAAATAAATGTAAGAGATGTAACGGAAACGTTTGTTTTCACAAGCAATGCGAATTACGTGAAATTATTTCTCAATTCAAGCAATTTATCGGCTGTAGAACAAATTTCAATACATTTCCTGCTATCCTGTGAATGCCGCTAAGCATGTGCAGTGGCTCATATCGGCAACTTAGTTATTTTAGTCGGTCCTGTATAATACACCAACCACATTAGGCCTATATCACTTACAATTTCATGTCACTTGGTCTCGCGACTCCCGCCTGGGATTCGAGCGGTGACTCACGTTCGAGTGACTAGCATGATTATTTCGTGGTTTTTCCAATCTCTAGTACTAAATCCAATTAAGAAGTCTTCATAGACCAATTTGGAAATTTTGATGCAAACTATATTAATTTGTACTCTAATGCCGCCGTCTAACAAGGAAGAATATAGGCGAAGGTAGACGAGGCAGAGCTCGAACTTCAATGCCATTTGAGTTCGGTTTTAGGGAAGTCTGAAGTCGATCGCCCGGATAGAGTTCTTATTCGAGTGATGTTGAGGAAATGGGGAATTCAGTAACTAACCTTGAATGACAGTATGTCCGTACAGATCACAATAAAACACTCCGTTACATGTCCAATAGCTTCTGATAAAAGATTTGGATGTCACTTCTAAATTAATGAATGTGAGGGGCCCAAGAGGTGATGCAATCAGCTTCACGCTCCAGTCGATTAATCTCTTTGTATTCATCGGTTAGGGGACCTTCTGCACCCTAATACTGTTGTCTAAGTCACAAGAACGCCCCTCTTCACAAGACAATAGGTTTCCTTTGGTGTTAAGGTGGAAACTAGACTGGAAAGTATTTTCGCATAGACGTGAGACAGGAAATTCTACAGTGTGAAAATAGTGCTTCCATTAACGTTCTACATATTTCAACAATAAGTAAATCATAACAATATGTATCAGAAACCATCGTAAGCTAATGAAAAATCAATTTGCTCCCTTACAGAGTCATGACATGTAGGCTCAAGATTAATATTTTCGTATTAAATTATAAAAGTCTGACGTGTGCTAAAACATAGCTAATAAAATATAATAATACTTGTAATAATAATAATAATAATAATAATAATAATAATAATAATAATAATAATAATAATGGGAATGATGATAAATAAAATCATATTCATTCCCAATATATGTCACTTACAAAACGATACAATCTCATATGTATATATAATTTATGTTATTATTTTATGTGATTTTACATTTTTCAAAGCGAATGCAGTACGCATGAGTGAGGTATCAGTCGAAAAAAATTCGCTCAGGATTGATTAATTAGCATACCATACTATTCAGTTTAAATAAGTATTTCGGCTAATATATTTGAATAAAATGTTATATTTTAAAAATCTGACTTTGATACTGAAATTAATGTTTAAATACTTCATCCATAAAATTGACCCAATGAAGTAGAATAAAATTGAAAGTTGAAAGTTGGGTTGTTTAGTATTTTAAGATAAGAATCCTGTACAAAGGCTACCATTTTTATTCCGCAATAATGGTTACTATAATCGATATGTAGAAGCTTCCATTAAATTATAAATGAATAAATATATGCAAACCAGTTCGTCCACCCCGATGCTCTCTTCAGCCCCTAACGCACACAATGACTACGTCTAGTATATGCCCATGCATGGCATAATCAATGTATGGGGTAGCTACCTCGATATTTACTCTGCATTAAAGAGGTTTCCCTTTTTTTTTATAGGAAACTATTCAAACTTCAATCATCCCCCCAGAAGTAAGAGATCGGAAACAGAAATTGTCTTTGTCAAACCCAGTTGTCAGAAATAATGTATTGACATGTACTGCGACCCTGGCGGAAGGGAGCATGGGGAAAGAAGATTTGTGTACTGTTCTAACAAACAGCGGAAAACCAAACAACAGATACGACCTGACCCCGGATGCAGTATGTAGTGTGTTGATAAGTCCCCTGATAAAAGTGGATTGAGAATTTCAGAAATTGACATTTATTTTTCGGAATAGAAAACAGTTTAGTTCTGAAGTAGTTTCACTAATTATGAAAACCCAACAACAGGTACGTCCTGGCTCCCTAATAGTATATAATATGTTGCTCACAATTCCCCTGGTAGAAGTGTATTCCAGAATTATAGAAACTGAGCAAAAGAGAAAATTCGTTACCCTAGCCTTTCGATTGGTTTAATATAAAATATATATAAAATAAAGTATACGATAAAAGAAATTAACTTCACTGAGGATTAGGATTTTTAGATAGTTGTACCAGGAAGATTGTAAGGTTGTCATGTTGTAAAGTTTTAGACCTGCCTTTGCATCCCCTGTTCAGTTCTTACCAGAAGTAGTTGTGTTTATATGAGACTCTGCCTGTAATTGCATGGAATAGCCTAAGGGGAGCGAGCTCGGTACACAAGGTATGTTGAGCAGAAAGATAACTACTGTCCATAACCAACAGGCACTGCCTGCGTCAACAGTCGTGATTGTGTGAACAGGGGTATTGCTTTGTTTGTACAAGTGTATGGTTTCTCTTTCTGCCTGCAAAATTACGATTCCTCTCCTTACTGTTTCCATGACGACAAGACATGCCAGGTATTTGTTTTTTAAACAAAATCCGGCCTGCTTAATTTAAATTAAACGAGACAAAACACTCTCGTTTGATGTTTCAGCATTTGATTACACGAATTTCGAAACGCAATTTTGACGGAATTAAGTTTTGAAGACTGCACAGGCGTTGGCTGAGGATTTAAGATTTCAAGAGGAGGTTAAATAGCAAGTTTCATTACCACTGCATGGTTCTTTAGAAGTACTGTAATACAGGATTCTCACAAATGAACTTTAGGGTTTCAAACACTCGTCACTTACGTTTAATGAAACTCAGAAACATGAAACTAGCATTGATAGAAACAGAAACTCAAAATGTTTTCTTCAATTATCTCACAGATGTTCAATGTGAGCCTCGATGGTAACGTGGCACACAAGTCCACTTCCGTCCAGGTAAGTTGTAGTATTTGACAGTCAACTGATGCGATGGCTACTGAGATTATGCGCTCTTTCTGGTCATAGACAATCTGTGGAAGGAGTGGCTTTTATACAATATCTTTCACATACCCCCTTCAAAAGTCGAGGAACGTTAGGTCAGGTGAACGTGGAGGTCAATGAAGAAGTTGTCTATCGCCATGACCAGCAAGGCAATCCATTTTTTCAGTAATCTGGTGTTAAGTTCCAATCAGACTTCACTGTGAAAATGTGGGGATGCATCATCTTGTTGAAATATAAAACTGGACATGTCCTTCTCCAGCTGAGGCAGGAGTCATAGTTGTAACATAACCAGGTACACACAAACTGTAATTGTTTGTTATTGAAAAAAACGGGCCATACACAATATCATGGCTTAAAGCACAGAACACATTAACCTTAGGAGAGTCCCGAATGTGTTGCATGTAAGTACGGGGATTTTGTGACCCCCAGATGCTAACGGCTACAACATATCTGATATCTGGGCGGAAATGGACTGTAGACTGTATGTGTGCCGTGTTACCAACAGGGCTCATTGAACATCTGTGAGGTAATTGGACTAAACTTGTTGTTGAGTTTCTCTTTCTGTCGATGCCGGCTTCGAGATTCAGAGTTACATTAAATATGTGTGACGAGTGTTCGAAACCCGAAAGTACATTTGTGGGAACCCTTATTGGAGTGAATTTAAAGTGTTTAACTTAATATGATACTCGTACGGTTCCAAGAGTCCCTATTTTGAATTGGTATGTTTTCGGAAAGGTTTTAAACTAACATTCATTTGTGTAGGAGTACACTATAGATAGATTAAAAATTATAAGATTCATACTTGCTTAAGTAATATTTTCTTAACTAAAAAAACTAAAACTCCGTGGCGCTACATCCCTGGAGGGACAATATTTTCTTAGGTTTTATTATTTCTAAAACTTTAAAGGGTTGAAAGTCGGTTTATTGTATTGAATAAATTTTACATATTAAAGAATTGTTTACAAATTTCACATATTTTTCATGAAGATGACACCCGTATGTAGGCTATACGTGCTCGTGGCCGGGCATTTCAGAAATGAAAATAATTGCACTAAATAAAAATCAATTAAATCATTTACAGTAAGGAAATTTAAAAACATAAGAAAGAGACATGAAATATACGTATCTATAAAATAAACTTATTTCTTAAATTTATAATTATTCAAATTAATTAATTATAAATAATGGGACCAAAACTAGAGCTATGTTTTAGACCTGCAAATGTATATTTATGAATATATTAATTAGAATTTTTTTGTTGTGATTCTGCTAATGATTAGAAGTCTTCTTTCATATCATGCTGTTGTTTTTGTATAATCTTTCGGTTACCGTGTCAATTTTAAGCTCTTTTTCTTCATAAAACAAAACAATGATCTACTAAGAATTGCATCAGCGTACTGAATATTTATTAATATAGGCTACAATACCTAAGACATTCTTTCACTTAGTGAGAGAAATGTTTCGTCTCTCTTTCTGAATGTGACACAAACTTAACCTGACAATTCCACATAGGCCTATAGGCCTTCACAGATAAGAGAAGTAATAATCTACATTTTAACCGGTCAATAGAATAGACCGTAATGTAAAAGAATTAAATGTATCTTGTGTTAAATTGCCTGTGAACTATAAAAGTATCATAAAACCAAAAGTTAAAATCCATTGAATACTCTAAAATTTTATTTACATATAAAAACGTGTTATTAAAATATACAAGCCCCATACTATCACATTTTGTACTTCAGAATACCTGACTTTGATCCAAATTATAAGTAATTAAATACGCTCTTTGGCACTAAAATAATTTTAAAATTTTAAAAATACTCTTCAAAAAATTTAGACTAAAGGTAGCTTAAGCAATTAAAGGAAAATTTTAAACGGTAAACATAAATGTTTCCTAAATAATAACGACAATGGTGTCAGTAAAAGCTGCGGCAGAAACATTGAACAATAATACTGTATGCTTCAGAGCGCCCCACGTGTCTCTTTGGTGCAACTGTACCTCTCATCCAGAGCCAACAATCCCATCCTTACATGTCTCTGATTATCTCGCCCCCTGCACTGGCTGCCGGGCTCTTCTTTCAAAATATGTCCCCTCTACCGCCCGTGCTTATTGTCTTGTCATCCCCTCAAGGAGGAGACATACAATACAAACGTCATGACGTCATCTGATTATACTGCATGTATAGGATGTTGTATTTAAGGGTGAACCCAACCGTGCCCTTTATGATGTTATCAACGAGGTCTCTTTTCAACAATTGAGGCAATCTTCTCTAGCATTAAGATAGGTATTTCAAAAGGAGCTCTCCCTCGAGTCTAAGGTAGATACGGTTATGTTTGCCGGGTTCTCTGGGAATATGGCACAGTGAATGAAGAATATCGCTGTTGCGTGTGTCTGCAAAGAGAATATCATCGTCTCGTGTTTCTGGCAGGTTGTAATTTAATTTGAATGAATTCTATTCCTATTGCATCCTTTCAGCTGGATATATACGCATGGATGTCCATGAATGGTAGGCTTCTGCGATTTCCTCAACTAAAGAATTAGGACTAAATCTTCTTCAGAGCTTTCGTATATTTGAAGATTGCTGCTCAAGCATTAAAATCTTAAACCATGTTAATTTTAATTTAATACGGAGTTATTTAATAAATTCAAAATATAATCCTTGACTCAAAATAGTCCACTACCTCTTTATTTTAGCCTATACGAAATATCGTTCAATTTATTTTCCAACTACACAAACATTAAACCTGTAAAATGTGACGAACGCAAGGTTTTCGTCTTGTCTTGGTTCAGCTTATTGGAACTAATGAAAGTAGAAAAATATGTTGGAAAATCACAGAAGCCTACTATTTTTTACTTATTTTACAATATTGTTCATAATAGTCTTCTGAAATAAATGAGGGACTCAGTGGAAAAATGATCCATCCAAGCCGATGGTCGGTTTTAGTTTTAGGCAGAATTAGTAACGTGCCACCATCTTCTGTCAGAATTTAGAGGATTTTAATCCTCTCTTCATCCCAAAGATGGTATATGATGCTTTCTTTTAGGGAAAAAGTTGGAATATCGTAACGTGCTAGTGGAAAAATGACCCATCCCAACTCCAGTCACATGACTGTTCTGTCCTCCTCAGCATGCACCACACAGCATTGCTTCACTATGTCTGATGCGGGAGGAAGTTCTTTTACAAACATTAGTGCAATATGTGATAGATTCAAAGCATAAAATAAAGGAAAAGAATCGAGAACGAATGCATGTAAATGAATAGAAAAATGTTCCGTAATAGTGGGAAAGAGTAAGTCACAACCTCTGGAAAAGTTTTTCCTAGCAAAAGTTTGGATAGATAATAATTTGTGAAGTTGAATAGTAGGAAGGTGATTGAGAAGAAAAAAATAATTTAAATCATCTGTCACCCTTCTCAATATATATCAATCATAAACCTGACTAAAATGGTCCTATGAAGGCCAAAAAAAAAAATTAAAAATATATATAATTAAATTCAATAAATTGAAAATAAGAAATCACGTGGATAAAAGTATTGTCAGACAACTTATGTTGTATACGGAACGCTCTTCCAAGGAATTTATTTTCGTTAACAGACTATAACTTATGCCTTGAGTAATACAATACTGCCTACAAAATATCCTGAATTCAGGAAGATAAAGATGGCAAAATATGATGACATTATGGATCTTTTGAAGTATATTCCTCCTATTTAAAAGAAAATTTATATTGGGATAAGATCTGGTAATGGAAATGGTAATTTTTATAATGAGTTGCAGATTAATGTTCATAGGCCTATTATTTCAGTGTGGAATAAGCAACTCATCTTACGAGTGTGTAATTTAATTATATTTTTCTCACCATTTAGGGTCTAGTTGTTTTCTTATTAATAAACTGCTGAAATGAGGCTAAGTAAAAAAAAGTAAGTAGTTAATAATATGCAGGAAAAAATGTTCATTCTATGTTCGAGAATCATAGTAAATGTCATACTTTTTGGCAATATCAAATTTAATAAAATCCCATTTATCTTCAGTTGGGATAGGTCATTTTTTCCACTGAGCCCCTCTGTAGTTATAAATAAGCCATCATTTACAAATTCCTCCTTACCTCGCTGGGACAGTTGAATATGAACACTTTCTGTGCTTCCTCTTACTCTAAGCCTATATCTGAATGCGAAGCTAAAAAAATACTGTCAGTACTTAAGATGATAATAATTATGTGGTTGAATAATATAATATTGTTAAATTTATTTATTGCTTCAAAAATTACATGAACTAGACAGTAATTAAATAAACCCAGCCACCAATTCATGAAGAAAATGCTAGTGTTCAGGGGATTTCAGAATGAAAAATAATGTCTGTAAAAATAAAAATTCACATAGTACCATATTTTAAATAAAAATAATCTGAATATATTGCATAATTATTTTACATTTTAAGTTAATACATTTTTTTGAAAAATGTAGAAGAAGGTCGAATTTATTACATGAAAGTCCGCAGTTTAATAGCAGTGAAGTTCATGTAATTACCGTAAATACAATGTTTTACAAGATTTAATTGTACCTGTACATATATTGTACCATTTCCCTTACTAAACTCAGATTGAACCCGCTTTTTTTCAACTGAGAAAACATTAAAATATTTCTGAAATATCTTACTTAAAAATGTCGTAACTCTCAACATTTCCTTTGTAATAGAAGTTTGTAGAAACGTTGTTACTCTTTTTGAATATGAGTTTTTGTTTACTGTGTTTCTCATCCATCTTCATGCATTAAATCTATTAGTTATGTCATAAAGTTGAACATTAAGATAATAGAGGTTATATTATGTCTAAGCCATTTTGCGCAGTAATTTTAGATTATAAATTAGGACCTGTGGTTTGAGATAGCATATGTTCCGATGGTACTAGAGTTTCCAAGGCAGCTGTACAGAAAATACTATGTGATCGATACTGTTGGCAATATAAATGGCTTTAAAGGAGATGGATTTTATCGCTAATGAGTCACACTGGAGAAGATGAACGAGCCTGCATTTTGCATTCGAAATATCCCTCCTTATTGGTCTCAGCTGGGCGACGAGGTAAATTCTGCTAACGATATGCCGTATGATTGATGATACCATGTACCATCTCTTCCATAAGAATACCAGCCCTGAGCGACGAGATGTGTCTTCTTCTTAAATCAAATGTTTCTTAGAAGTCATATCAGTATTAAAACTTCCTAGTATCAATCTGTAGATATTTTCTTTCCCTTGTATTGCACACCTAAGGCACAGATGTTATCACATTGTTTTAAGTAGAATTCTCAGGAACATGATGAAAAAGAAAACGTAACAGTTCATAATATTGGATATTATAAAGTCTGCATTATTTATCGTTCACATACAAGAGGCCTTGAAATAATTAGAAGTTTTCGATGTTCGGAAAGTTACTGGTGAATGTTTTTAGAATGACTTTTAGAAAGTAACATTCGTTTCTTGTATCAACGTGGGCTAATAACCAATATTTCTAAAAAGTAACACAGCCTCAAATTAAATAGCTTTTGGCAGCAATCATCCACAAGTTGGGAATAGACCTACTTGCGTTTGTTTAGAATAGATCTAACTCCGTTAGGTTACAAGAAAACGTAATACTTTAAATGAATGTTTTATGTATAAAAACATGTATACAGTTTACGATGTAATAACGTAATTAGTGTTTATGTTGTCAAAATTAATTAAAAATTAATTTTTTACGTCGTGCGTACAAAACTGTTTTTGCATTACGTACTTTACATAAATTTTTAGTGTAAAATACTTATAGATAAATCAGTCGCCCAACCCTGACTGGAAAGGTTAGTTTTTAAAATATGCACTGAAACTGCAATAAGCTAAAATGTCTTGAGTAATACATCATGTAAAAAATTAACTGCATTTTCAGTGTCTTTGTTTTGAATAATGGACTTATAGCGTGTTATGGAATAACAATCATACACGATAAACGCGTTGTAATAGGTTTAGAAATTACCTTATTACCATCGCTGTATGTTATATTTTCCGTTCAACTCATGTAGTAAAACTATCAATTGCACAAGTGAAGTTGAATATTTAATGACTTCGCGGAAGTATGCTATGCATTGGGCTGAAAATTTAATGCTTACCTTTAATTTGTGATTTTAAAATTAAGTAATTAACCGTTACAAACTTTAAATTGCAATTTTAGTTAGGTTAGGTAGTACGACGAATCATTGTTAGTGTTATGAAGTAGATGGATTATTTATTTTAGTGAGCTTAGTGTGCAGTAGAATCATTTACTTAAAATAATATAGTTTCATTTTACTTTGAAAACTTTTATCCCGAAGCTTATCATGGGTAATTCCAGGAGAAATTATGATAATATAGATATTGCAGTAGCTAATTTATCTGATGAAACTCATAATCTCGGGTGGGATTAATTCAGACTATTCCATGAACAAAATGTAATGGGTTAAATAAATAATTGCTTTCTTACTTTGTTACATAAAAACAAATCTCTCATCTGCATACTATGATGCATCGATTCGAGTTACCAGATTCCAACCAATGCTACCAATAGTTCATACGTTATGGGAAATAGATAAACTAACATCAGAATCGAATAAAAACACACGTACAGGCTTGCGCCGGATCAAAATTGTATTTTTAATTAATGTACATTTATAATATTTCAATTTCCAAACAAGTTATGTTGTATGAAATAATATGTTTTTATTCTGTTCACTGGGAGCATGTGACGAATTATTCTTTCCATATTGATACCTAAATTTTCCAGTAACGACCTGACGTTTTATCAGGTAAAATCGCATCATTGTGACCCTATCAAGCATATTATATCAAGATCGTTTATCGATTTTGATTGATTGGTATCCGACGCATTTCTAAACGTTATTGGTCAATATCAAACACGTCTTATATTGATGGAATAGTCAGATTAAATAGTTCATGTAAAAAAGGGCTATTGAGAGCTTCTATTCACTTAGGCAATGGGTCAAAGTCGTCAGTGAAGTTGCAAAATATTCTATTTATTTTGAAATTAATAGTTTTGTCATTCTTTATAAATAATAGGTTTGTTTATTCAGCGTTTTCTAACGGTTTGAAGCAGTCACAAGGAATAACGCGCTTGCGCACAGCTAATTTCGTGTGACTGAATTAGCCTACTTGTGCGCGCGCGGTTGTCTTCTTGTGACTGTTTAACTTACTGCAAAAACAAACCGAACAGCCACAGAATTTGAAAGAAATCTTACATTTTAAAACTAGGCAAATTTGGTGGTGAGCACATTTAATTAAAAAAAGTGGGATGAATATGACAACAGCAAGGGTTAAGTTCAAATCATCATCATTATAAAAAAGAACACTGCTATTTCCTTCCGTATGCATTTGGCACAGAATACCCACAGACTTCTTATTCCCTGAGAACTAAGTTTTGTTTCTAGGATTCAGTTCATTGTGAATTAGATATATATTGCATATACAGTGTATGCAATACAGTATAAGGAATATATATATATATATACATACACATTAGGGATGGGTCCTCGATACTTTCGATACCTCGATACTGTCGATACTTGCATGGTATCGGCCACGAGCGATACTTTAGAAAACTCGCTCAGTACTTTTCGATACTTTGGTAATTCTGCAATTTAAGGAAATGCGGTATCTCTTTCTCCTTTTAGTAGTCTACTAAATATAGTAAATACTTCTATTTCTCCTTTAAATGGAGAAGAGCACTCTGTGACTTTTGTCTAGTCATAAATAAAGACTTTCCGACTTTTAAAATCCAAACGGAAGAGATTCTTAACTGTTTCGTTTCCTGTCAAACGTTTCAATAACAACCAACAAGCAAGCTGACTGTCCAAACCCCATTGTAATTTTTGAACAAAAACTTGTAAGTGGACTGTTTCAAAAACTAATTTTAGTTTTAATGTAGAGTTTAAAAATAATTATAAGCTACTGATGATATTAAATTTTCTCTCATTAAATATGAACACTTAATTTAGTTGATATTACACAGTTCTCTCAACTTGTAATTTTTAATGTACCTATTTATTGAAACTGGAAATGTCGACGGTATCGTTGAAAAAATTGTGTATCGGTATCGAGTATCGAGAAAATCTGGTATCGATCCATCCCTATATATAGCCTATAAAGTAAAGAAAACAGCACGCAGACAATATTATACCCATCGCTCTGTCTAAAACATTTCTGCGCCGACTTTAAATGCATCATTTTTGTGTTAAAGTACTAGAAGTCCATAAGGAAAATTACAGCCATAAACTCTCATAAGATGTAGCCCTTATTAACCACAGACACGTTACATGCTAGGAAATTAAAGCGAAATTTGAGGTAAAGCCACTGTATGAATTGACGATAACTTACATTAGTTTTAAAAAAAAAGTATCAGATAAAGAAGAGGAAAGAACTGCGATAATGGGTCTATTAATAATGTCGAGGAGGGTAATTTCTCCCCATAACCTCGCCTCTGTTTGACCTATTAATTGTAACTAAAACCTCATAAGTTTTAGCTGACTTCCTTAAATTCAAACACGGAGAAGAGCCACGGGCGTTTCTGCGAAAATTTATGAACGCTGTTGTAGCATTAAATTTAAAAAGAGAAGTATAAAAGTTTTAAAACATATTTCTCCTTCTAAACGTCAGCGTTTAACACCATTTGGACCTGCAGAGATGATATCGCTGGGGTATGAAGAAGATATATTTCTATATCTTTGCATCGGGCGCATGGACACGACAGGGTTTTGTTTCTTTATTCTTGTCTACGCTTCTCGATATTCAGCGTTTTTGTGTAGCCAGGAGCAACCGCAATAGGTCCATAGCTTTTTTTTTATCTTTCTCCAATAAATTCACAACTTTATTGCACGTACGAAACAAATTACAATTGCTACGCTTGCGACTCTGTCCACTTGAAATGAAAACAGCGAAATTGGCCAGTGCGTCCAATATCGTAGTCATTTCACAAGAAGTTTACTTACATCCAATGTAGTGAATTTATTGAAGCATGATGGACTAACATCGTACTATTAGGGTCAGTGACACGAATTTATTTATCTACCTCTACATTTATTTTCTTTTTCACAGGATGAGGATTACTTATTTACTTCTTTTTAAACGAAGAAAAACATTCAGAAAAATTTGTTATACTTTGGATTCTGTTGAAAGAAATAACGTAATTTTCTCGTATTTTATCATATTTTCTGTTTGTCACATGTTCTTCCCAATGGAAGTGGTTACTCCTTCGCTTCTTGTCAGTGACTTATTACTATTACTGGTAATTAATTACTTGTCATACGTGTAAATTTTTAGGCCTATGAATTAATACTTAGAAGTTTATGGACTATTAATTTCTATTTTAATATTTTCATTGTATTTTAAATATTTTATTTTACAATGAATTCTATTGCTGCTCATTATACTAGTATATATATTTTTAACATTAACGTTTATTATTATTATTATTATTATTATTATTATTATTATTATCATCATCATCATCATGTTTATCATCTTCATCATCTTCATCATCATAGATTCTAACATTGACGCGCCAAAACTAAATTAACAAAATGGACAGACAAAAATAGCGCTAATCATTATTTTTTTATGTAGACTATACACATTTGAAAAGACGAAATTATTTTATCTACAGATAAATTATATTTGCCACACTCATAACTTTGAGATGCAGAACATCTGAATTATACCAGAGACGAGCTAAGAAAGAAATCTGAAGTAAACAAAAACCAGTATGTCTGTCTCACTCTTAAGGCCATACGAGCAATGTAGTAGAGTGAGACAGATGTATTGGTTTTTGTTTACTTCAGGTTTCATTCTTAGAACGGCCAGACTTTAGTGGTGACTGTTATGTTCGGATTATCTGAATACTGTGCCTTGCCTCATTTGTCTCCTATAAGCCTACGTGTTTCCATGGCGAGAGTTAATAACAAAGGCTTAATACACTTAGGTCTGTTTATTTGGTTTTCTACTGCTATTAAAGTCAATCGCAATCCTGATGGCATGGTAACTCTCCATTAAGGTGGCATAATGATTAATAGGAAATGCTTCCATTAAGGATCCTTGGTTTGCTATCCAGCTTGTTTTTGTTTTACTTATTTGAAACATTTTTTCCGAATACATTTTGTGAAGGGTATAGGCACTGCCTTCTATATCTTACAAGCCATGCTGTTAAATCTTGCAACATCACATCGGTAGTCCTATCGGCTATGAACATGTTGTAAATAATGCAATGAACTCCATCAGAATCATCGAAAAATTAAGCATATTTCAGCTTAAAGTAATCCCAGTCATCGCCTATTGTTAAGAGAACATCTGGATACACCTGAAGAGCAACTGGAGAGCATAGGGAAGGTAAAAACCGTGTACATAATTAGAGATTCATATACACCGGCAGCCTCTAATTGAGTTCACCAGAGAACAGTTTTTCACAGAAGAATTTAGTGTTCATCAGCTACAAACGAATACCAGAGTGAGGTACAGTATGATATTAGTGTCCTTAAGGAAGAATTGGCTGGTATTAAAGAAGAATTGAAGAGAAATAGAGTCACTTTTACTGGTTTGAACTTTTATCAAGCTGCTCACAGTAGGCCTAATTCATCTTAATGTGGCAGACGCCAAATCTTAGTATATGCAATCTCCTATCCTCCCAATATTACTACCAGAGTTTTCCTACAGTTTGTGAAGGTAATGTTCAACACAGTTCACCACCGGAGGATGAACGAGTTGGAAAGATATTGGAAAGATTCAAGTGCCATTTTCAAGATTAGAAAAAGTGAAATCCAGTCACCTTGTCAATAGTATAAGACTATACAATAAACTGCCTGTTCAACTAACAGAAGTGAATGTGACTAGTTTTAAAAGAAGGATCAAAATTTGGTTATGCAAGAATCCATTTTATAGTCTGACGGAATATATGGACTCCAGTTTTAATATGTAAACTGTTGACTACTGTACATTGGAGGAAAATTGACAATGCCTATTGTGTAATGTACACTTAACGGCCTGCATAATAATAATAATAATAATAATAATAATAATAATGAATGACTTGACAGCAAATAACGGAAAGCTGAGTGTTCCCAAGGAATTAGGCAAAGTTATTCTTTTCAGTGACAGTCATGGGCGTAGTCTTCCACAAAGTGCATGTGACAAGAAAAGAGATATCAGTGTTCTAGGTTATATTAAACCTGGGACAACTAGCTCAGTGGTGGTACAAAATGACCCAGAGAAGTGTAGCAGCTTAATAAAATATGACTATGTTGTGGGTCAAATAACAGAGCTCGCAGGCCTAACAGGATAAGTGAGGTTATTACCAATAAAATAAGAAAAAAACGCGACATCATAACGTATAATGAGGAGACACTGAAAACTACGAATTCCTTCAGATATGTGGAGTCATCGCACGTTACGTTATTATGCACATCACAAGTATAGGCTATGTAATATAGGCCTACTGATTTGGCCTAAATAAAGTCAGTATTTGTGATGAAGAAAATTATCTGCAATAAAAACGTATTCAAATGCTTCCCACAGACCACCACAGATAGGACTACCTCCTGTGTTGCCAGATTTCAAGTAGCATGGCTTGTAAGATATAGAAGGCAGTGGTATAGGCCTATATATACGCTTCACAAAATGTACATATGTATATATATATATTTATATATATATACATATATACATGTATATACAAGGGTATATATATATATATGAAAATGTGGGATTGTACATGGATATAGCATATATATAGGGGATATACGTAGGCCTATATAGGGGAAATATATACATATGTGTGTATATATAGGGGGATATTAGGTTTATAGGGGTACTAAGTTTGCAGATGCCATTAATATCTTTTTGTTTAATGGTGTCTAATTTTGCTTTATGTGGGATACCTTTTTTCGCTGGATTTTATTCAAAAGATGTGATTTTGGAAATGGTTACTTTAGGATATGTGAATATCTTTGAGTTTTTTTAAATTTTATTTTGCTACCGGTCTAACCGTATGTTATAGATTTCGTTTATTTTATTACACTTTGTGTGGTGATTTTAATTTAACATCTTTCTTCCTTTGAAAATATTAGAAATTTTATGATTGGTTTGCTTGTTGGTAAAATTTGATTGAATGTACATATATATATATATATATATATGGTATATCCATGTACAATCCTACCTATTCATAATTATTAATTTACAATTTTTATAAGTAATTAATAATTTTTCAAGATATTTTATAATTATGTACATAGATTAACTCAATTAGGCTATTATTCATTGCTTAGGAACAATGAAGTATATATTCTGTCGTACACCACCAGCCGCCATAGTTTTCATACTTCTATTGAAAATACCAAACAAACACCGGCAATATTAGCAGAGAGAGCATTTAAAATCCGGTATGATATAAATACTTTATTGGGTCTAGTTTATGTCTGAAGACAAACTACATGCATGTTAGAATATTATAGGAGAAAAATTCCTCCGACACTGGGACTTGAACCCAGGACCTATGGCTATTCGCGCCAATGCTCTACCAACTGAGCTAAGCCGGAGTTCAATTCAGAGCGCCGGATGGAACATCTCTCCTATGACTGATTGCCCTAATGGTCTACCTCACAGACAGACAAGTTATGTCATATGCAGTACTGTGAGGCACACTAATTAGTGATTTTTGTGACCGGGCTCCCACTGTTATTGTACAGTTGACATTCAAGATAGATATATAAGCTTTCATGAACCACAGATTATTGTCTCTGTTGGACATTACATAATATTCTCATGTAATGTCCAACAGAGACAATAATCTATGGTTCATGAAAGCTTATATATCTACATGCATGTTGACAATTCACATCAAAGTTGAATAAAATATTACATTACAGTATGTTTTACGTTCAAACAAGACCAATAAAATAATTTTAATTGTAAATGTTATTAATATTAACAAGCAAACATAGATTGTAAGCCTTGCTCGAGATAATTAAACTTTTAACGAGAACCGGGACAGCTGAATACGCACTATTGCAATGCAATCGTATTGTGGAATGTATTTAAAATAGGGGAAGTTATGTGTTTCATTTAATACTTTTTGTGTTCAGTTTTCCATTTATCCCTTTAATAAAATGTACTTGTTATCGATCACTGAAGCTCGAAAGGTCATAAATATTTTTAAAAACCTCAATCGTACATAAGAAATTAAATAGCAAATCAAATAGTGTGTTATTAAATAAAATACACTTCACCTCCCTCCTGGTAAGATAGTAATTAGTAGGTTAACTGTGATTTATATAGACTCCTGTGGGATAGTCGACACGCATAGCTGTTGAGTTGTTGCAGTTGGTGCATGAGAGCGGCTAATCTTCAGTTTTAATATTCATGTAGCAGAACAAGTGACGAGCACAAACCGAGGCCTGTCAAATATTTATAGGACAGAGCTTTCCCTAGTCGGAAGGACTTAAATATGAACCGAAACTCTTTGAGTTGTGATGGTTTGGTGTTTTATTTATTTACACAAATTTCTCCGAAGCCACAGAGTCCTTGTCTTAGTTTTGGAGCTGCCTAAAAATTCATTGTTTGCTGCATATAAAATCGAGTTGGACTACGATCATGAAACTTTTGATCCCCCCCAACATGCCCATATTTATAAGATACAGCGAATTTAAATATTTAAATTTCCTTACAGACCAGGTTTTCGAGCGGTGATCTATAAGGTGTGTGTTGCTATTCAATGCTGTAATTTCTTTATAAATTCCATAAGACACTGGCAGTCCTGTCGGTAGGAATGTTTGGATTCTTCTTAAAAGCAAATTGTGAAATCGATACGTTACAATATATAGTCAACATTGCCTTTTACTTGGTATTAATATTTTCTGATACACTGTGGCTTTTTCATCGGAAATAGGTAATCTGAAGCCCACTTAATGCTGACACTTATTACAAATACAAAGAGCATAAAGTGGACCAATATACATTTAACGTTAGTAACATTTACAATGCAAATGGTTTGAACGTAAAACATAGGCCTACCGCAATCTAATATTTTATTCAACGTTGATGTAAATTGTCAGCATGCGTGTAGTTTGTCTTCATACATAAACCAGACCCAATAAAGTATTTATATCATACCGGATGTTAAATTCTCTTTCTGCTAATATTGCCGGTGTTTGTCTGTTTTGAATTTTCAATACAAGTATGAAAACTATGTTAGCTGATGGTGTACGACAGATTACATACTTTATTATTCCTAAACAATGAATAATAGCCTAAGTAATGTAATAATCTAAGTACAACGTTTTAAAATACCTCGAAAAAATGATTAATTACTTACAAAAATTATAAATTAATAATTATAAATATGTGGAATTGTATGTCTTAATTGGATGGAATAATAATAATAAGAAGAAGAAGAAGAAGAATACCATAATTACATTACTATAAAGAACTGTATTAATATTATTATTCACAGTCATAAGGTTATTAATAATATTAAGAAGAAGAAGGGAAAGAAGAGAATAATTATAATGATGATGATAATAATAATAATAATAATAAGAAGAAGACTATTACGATAGGCCAGGATGAAAAACTCACATAAAAAAAATATAGAGATGCGAACTAATATTATAATTAAATCAATACGGCTCAACGTAGAGTTTAAAGTTCCTACTCAAGTTTATACAGAATTTCTTTATTTATATATTGCCAGCTCGGCCTTTTGATATTATTAAATGGAATTTTGTAACTGCTTGTAATATTGCAAAAAACAAAATACCCCTTTAACGAAAAGAGAATTTCAATCATAATATCTCTTGTCGCTGAAAATATTCTTTTACTTCTTCCTCCTCTTATATGAACTTAGAAGAAGTTATGTCATCCCTGGAGAATATAGGCCTAATTTTTTCTACCAATGTTTGGTGAATATACGAATATTAGAGAAGATAAGATTTCTTCATTGTGGGTTACGACTATTGAATCTTCTGTTATTTGCTAACATACAGTAGATTCAGAAACACGATGGGCCTCCTCTTCTTCTCTTAACGTGAATTTGTCAGGAAGGCAGCTGCCATGCACCCAAGCTCTGATCCCATCAAGTCTTGCTTAAACCATTGACCAGCTTAGAAAAAGTGAGACTACTTTTCCACAGAAGCCCCAATAACTTTCATAACGAATAATATTATTATATTATATTATATTACGAAGTAAGTTAATACTTTCAAAATGACATGAAATGTATTTTATTTAATAACTCTTTATTTGATTTGCTATTTATTTTCTTACGAAAATTTACTTTGTACAATTTATTTATTTGTCTTACTGTCTTCATTAGTCTTGCCTAAACCATTGACCAGCTTAGAAAAAGTGAGGCTACTAGTCCACAGAAGCCCCAATAACAAGCATAACTAATAATATTATTATATTATATCACGAACTAAGTTAATATTTTCTAAGTGACATGAAATGTCTTTTATTTAATAACTGTATTTGATTTGCTATTTATTTTCTTACGAAAACTTACTTTGTACAATTTAGTTTTTTGTTAGATATTTATGGTCTTCCGAGCTTTTAAATTGTGTTTAGGGGATAAATGGAAGACTAATCACAATAAACTTATGTTTAACATTCACTTAACTTTCACTACCCTAAATACATTTCACAACAGAGTACACGGCTGCATTGCAGTAGTGTGCAATCAGCTGCCCCAGTCTCATTCAAAGTTGATTTATTTTACTTATATTAAATTATTGTAAGATTAATAGTATTCAATAGAGTTGTATATAAAGCTAGCAGATTTTCCTATATATTTTCTCTTACCCTTCCGATCAAAAACAGTGGAAGCAAGTGGCATCATTACTTCAAAAAGAAGCGTTAGTCTATTAGTCTGCACTCCGGTTTAGATTCGATATTTGTAACGTATAGATCCTTTGGCCGGAAGAATAAGTTAAACTAAAGGGAAATTAACAGTGTGGTTCTGAAAATAAGCTTGTTTGCTTTGAATATCACAAAATCAATATGCCGGCACGTGTGAACAGAAAGGTCGACTGCAGACATTTGACATTCTGGTATAACCACATCCAATATGAGTGCCACTCACAAACTACGGAACACTTCAATACCTCAAATCACATCAGCACACACATATTTTATATTTCACCGTTCTCTAGGGCTGCGTACATTAATAATGCTGTACAGGCATTCTACATGATTAAATGTCTCATTTCTTATTATAATTGCGACTATCCGATGCTAATAGCTTTAAAAATTTGCTTATATTGAAAATATATATACAATGAGCTATGGGCAAATTTTATAACAATATGGAATGCAAAATATTACACCTTTCTCTTATTATCCCACAACACATAGGTCTACATATCGTGATTTTTAGGGGGAAGATAAACAGTCTAAAAATGCAAATTCTACAAGTTTTTTTCTTAATTTAGAGTAAACACATTCCTCTTATATATGCTAAAAATTATGATTCCTGAGTTACGGCCATAAGCATTTGAGCACCAATTGCCAGTTTCCTTTAAATTTGTCAGTTTGTAGCTTGTTTTTCGTGCATTTAAAAAGTGTTTACATATTATATCAAGAACTAAGAAAAATAGCCTAATGAAACGTTTTCATGATATGACTTCTAGATCAAGCATAATAAAGGATTGATGTTCGTAAATTTGTTACGTAATTACTTTTTTTCAAAAATGTATCACTCAAGCTAAGCATTCTGTCATTAACTTCATTTTATGTTTTTGATTTCTTTATCCGAACCCTAAGTCCTACAGCCAGTTTGATCCTGAGTTTTCAGGATTAATGCATATTTTGAGATATCCTAGACTAAATAGACTAATGTCTGAAATAAGTCTGTATGTGTGTCAATGCCTTTCGGTCTTTTAACGGAATACCATGAAAAAGAGGAATCTTAAAATAACTAAATGTGTTATTTGGGTTGATTTCTTCTGGGAATGTGGTTCGTAGCATTTCATCTTCATCTTACTCTTATCGCCATTTAAATTATGAAAGCTTCTTTCCCGCGAGATGTTATCTGAAGGGTAGTTATAAGATATTCTTCTATAAACTTATGCTTTAATCTTGCCTCGCTAAAAATATAACTTTGAAATGAGCTTGAAATAACGTACACTGCACAATGCATTACAAGATACAAAAACCTTATGTTTTGCTTTTAAACAGCAAACGACAATCAGAGTCAAAAGATAAAACTTATGGATTTTAGAAAATAAAAATGAAACCAAGCATTTCTATATGAGTACATGTGTGGACAATTTTCTTACGTATTCTGAAAGGAATGTTAGTTTTGTATTATTTTATTTTCTGCGGTTCAGTGCAAGTTCTATTTATATAACTTTTTTAGAGGAGAAGATTGTCCTATACTATGCCAAGAATTCGTTCATAGAGTCTTCTCTCTCCATCGTCCTACCCTTCCATCATAAGATAGTCTTTAAAGTAACACATTATCAAGATTCTGTATATAAAGTAAAAGCACTCGGTCCAGAAGATGCTGCTCCCTGGTGTCTAGATGACAAGAGAGTGGAAATTATACATGCAGTTCTGGAGACTGCTCTGTGGACCTGTTGCGAGGGATGCTGCAGACAACAGAGGTTTATTAAGCTCCCTATTTAACGTGCGCCCAGCCGACATCACCAGCAGGAAGGGTTCCTTTCATGTCAGAGCAAGGAGACACGCCATCTCAGAGGAAAACAGGCTTCTCTCCCCATAAACATCTATCAACCTTCCACATTTCCAAATAAAACAGCCAATTTTCTCTGTTTTAGACGGATGAGATAAAACTTCCATCGCCTTTAACAACCGAATTCTAAATTTATGCAATTTTTTCGATTATAACTATCATTTTTCACACACTCTTCAAATCCAGATTTTATAGCAAGTCTTACTAAATTTTTATCTGTGATCTGCCATGTATCATGTATAACTAACATTCTACATTTTAGTGTATTTCGTTTAAAGCTGTTGTCAGTAGGTTTATCTTTAAAATTAATCAGTAATGTGTACATTTTTTAGCTTTTAGAAGTAATTGAAATTCCTGCTTTCATATTATCACTCCCTCTGTGCTAAGGTTAGTGATTTTTTTTATTAAACAGAGTTTTTAAAATGTAAACACGATAAGATTTTTATTTAAGTAAATATAAGTTAAAGTCTTTCTTAATTTTATTTTAATCGTAAATTAAAATTAAATATCTTAAGCAGTGAGCCATACATGCAGTTTTTTCTTTCTTTTCTAACTTTAAATCAACAAACAGTATTTAAAAAAATATTGATCTATTAAGTTCACATTTGAAAAAATATGATTCAGGAAAACTAATACTATTCTGAAATGAAAATATTAATTATTTAATTGCTATAGCCGTCACTGTGACAGCGGAAGACAATTTTTGAATCAATGAGTACAATTTATATAAAAAAGATGTGTTTTATAAGTCTTACTCATAACACATATTATATAGTTATATTATATTAATACTGTCGATTATATGTGGGAACATTTAAGCAAACTATTGGAACCAGTATAAGGTTATTGTGAGGTATTTATGTAACTATAATATTTTAATGCTTTTACTAAAACTTAAATTACTTTAGTCCCTATTCTGGAACAGGTGACATGTACCATTATTATAAAAAAAAACATTGTATCATGTACCTTATAAAAATTACATTCACTTAAATTACAATGTTTGTTACCGTGGTGGAAGGCAAGCGGTCTAACCACCTAGTTATGGGAGCGGCCTCCGTTGCCATTAGAGGCTAACTGAAAGTCTATTATCTAAGTTCTGTTTTCATTAGCTGACCGCGTAGAATATCACCACTAACAATCCCTCTTTCACCCTGAATAAGTTTCTAGATGTCAAAAGAAGTTATTCATTTACAAGGTTGGTTTAATAAGCAAGCATATAGAAGTGCTTCCGATACAAGTTTCTGCGATGACTTTCGCACAGAGGAGAAAGTCTCATTTGAGGAAATTAAGACAGCTTTGCCTAAATGTTCCTATGAGATGGAATATTCTGGAGTATCGTGCTTAACAATGGACATCTCTACCATTCCACCCCTTGGGGCTAAGCCCCCTTCTAGTGATATTACTGCTAGGGTAATTTCCAGGAAAATATATATGTTTTGTTGTACGAGTGGCCTCGTCGTATTTTATGGAGTACGGCTCTCCCGCTCTCTGGAATTACCTGCCTCTAATCGGATTAAAATTATACGCGTATTGCAGGCTTGGTATTACTAACTAATAAGTCATTCTACTTTACTACCCCCAGCCCTCTTCGGCATTTAAGTATGTATCCAATACGACTATATCGCAGTCAACCTTTGCAAAATTAGTTCATGATTGCTAACAATATTATGTTAATTTACTATTATCTACTCCTGTTACCAAATTCAAGGAATAATTTGTTTCCAGGCAACACAAGGTAATCTTTATATTCCTTCGAAACCTTAAATATACCCTTTCAAAACGTAAAACACACCTTTCATAACCAACAAATTGTTTTAAGAATACCTCAGGCCTAAATTTTTCAGACTTAAAGATATTGTCATTAATCAGAACACAGAATATTCTGACCAAATGTTAGATGCTTTAATATTTTTGGAATTCTCTGATATCCGTTGAGTTCAGTCAGCACGTGATGTTGGTGACATTGTTCACTGTCTTGGTCCAGCGGATTTTTTCGGTAATTTCATGGGACGCTTACATCTCTTTGATGACGTCATACATGTATGTTTGTATTTATGTGTGTTTTTATAACTCAATTTTAAGTGCTATATATAACTCCTTTATTGCAACCATGGGTCATATTATGATGAATGGAGCACCGGTGGAATGACACATGGCAAACAGGAGCACCCCGAGAAAACCTCCCAAGCACTATTTTTTTTTCACCAACATTTCTACATCATCCCACCGAGATTCGATCCCGGGTCCCAGCGCTGGAAGGCGAGCATTCTAACCACTCAGCCATGGAAGCGGCCGCAAATGTTGTATATAAAGTTGGAATGAAACTCGCAATGTATTACAGTGAAGTAGAATAACTTAAATAGTATTTCAGCAATACAGACTTTCAGATCGAGTAGAGATCGTGCTGGGAGATGCATTTTAGAATACAAAAGGTCAATAAAAAGTTGCAGAAGATTCAATAATCAAATGTGGTATTCATGTTTAGTTTTCTTTTCACAAATTTATATTTACTTAGGTATTTTCTATTTTTTTTTTTTTTAATTAAAAAAAAAGTCCACGCCTGTGCAAGGTTTTGGAGATTTCTACTGGCTCTTTAAAACAATTTTGTCAAATCAAAGTCCCAGAAACTTAAAGAAGCGATGATCGTCACGTAATTATATATCACGGACACGTCCTCGTAAGTATATTCTGTTGCAAATACAATTTTATTTTCCCTTGGAAATTAATGTAAATTAAATTTCTTTATTAAGTGCCAGAATGGTACTTCATGAGATTGTGTGGGGGACGGAAAATGTCTGTCAGTCTGTTTCATAGGCGTACCGAGGGGGGGGTTTGGGGGGGTTGAACCCCCCATTTATTAAAGAAAGGAAAATTGTATAATTTTTTAAGTCTGCCCATAAATTACGTAATACAAGTATAAAGCGTGGGATGCTTAAAACTCGTTATTTTGCGTCTTAATTTTTAAAATTTTCCAGGGGAGGACCCCGGAAGCTTACAACTCGTTATTTTGCATCTTAATTTTTAAAATTTTCCAGGGGAGGACCCCGGACCCCCCTCTCCCTGGGGGGGTATCCCATACCCCGCGGATGTTATAACCCCCCCCATATGGTCGGCCTGGTTACGCCTATGGTCTGTTTGTCTGTCTGTCCGTGTGTCTGTACGCACCATAACTCAAATAAGCTTTATCGGATTTTTATGAAACTTGACATACGCATTTATAACGTCCATGGAAAAAACCCTATTCATATTGCACCAAATCGGTTGACCGGTACCTGAGTAATGCCCAATTTAGTGCCTATTTTAATGGAAATATATTAAAAAAGGTGCGAAACTCAAATACGCTTTATCGGAGTTACATGAAACTTGGTATACGTATTTATGACTTACATGGAAAAAACATACTGAATTAGGGCCAAATCGATTGACCGGTACCGAAATAACGAGTACATCTATTATACTGTAATCTTCGTTCTCCGACAGTTCGAAGCATTTTGATTGACTCGAGGCAACCGACCAGCGAAACTTTCACGAATAGTACAAAATTAGGAAAACAGTTTCTTTACTATATAAGGCCTAAGTGAAATGAACACAATGAACAAATATTCTAATTTTATTTTTACTTACAATTTTCATAGCTATGAACCACAAACATTTTCAATAAACTGCCAGTGTAAATTTCTTAAAAATCCTGGAGTCAATTAATAATGGCGGGCGAAGCCCCGGGCATCAGCTGTAAAATATTGATAATTTCACCCCGGAAATATCGCGAACAATATAAATCCAAACAAACCATTTTTTCCCTTGCAAAATGATATAATTTCTGATAATTACTTGAATTTATCAAATCAAATCCATATCATATTTATCTGTCAACAAACAGTTGAGATACAATCAGTAGCGGCTCGTGGCTCAAAACAAAAGTGTGCTGCAAATACTATTTCATACAGCAAACTTAAAATATTAAAAAAAATTCTTAGTAGGCCTATCTATAGTGTTTTCCAGATGACAAACAGTTTGTCCTTCTTCTTGCTTAGATACGCGGTCCAATCAGAGACGGCGAGACGGAGGGAAGACTCTGACTGCTAGCGGCGCACCGTAAGCTCGTACACGTGATTGGCGGTGAAGGAATCTGCTTCTCATTTGAAAAATAGTGTAAACTGCTCGTCTCTTAATCCATCTCTGGGAACTCTCACGCGATTTTCTCTGCCCTAATTATTTTGTTGCTAATTTCTCTCGTCTCGTCAAACGATGTGTGAGTTGTGTGACGAGAGAAAATAGCAAAAATAAAAATAAAAATTAATAATAATATTAATAATGATAATAATAATATTAAAAATAATAATTATTAGGGCAGGGAAAATCGCGTGAGAAATCCCCGAAATGGAATAAGAGACGAGAAAATAGTATTTTTAATGATCGAGGTAGAGGAAGTCGCTTAGTGTTCCCAGTGCGACAGAATACTTAATCGGGGTTGTGGAATCAGGGTTTTTTCTGAATTTAACACATTCGAATTTGGCGGTGAAGATGAAAAGCATTGCTTACTCGCCAAATCACGGCCCCCTACCGTCAGATGGTGGAAGATCTTTTCACATAACTAACAGCGCGCCCGTCGGTGAGACGTGAACCTCCCTCAGAATCTCACTCTGGGCTTCCCGCTGCTGCAGCACATTCTGCAGGTTAAAACTCCCATATACGCCATGCAGTCAAGGTTGAGCATGACGTCACAGCCCTACGAAAGATGGTTGTGCTGTTCACAGAATAGCATCATGGTGCCGGAAAGGTAATATTCACATTATCGACTCTTGACTCCCAAGCTACCGGCTAAGAAATTCTCGCGTGGACGCGCCAAGTTCAAAATCTACGCAAAAGAAAATATAATATTGCGTTTGAAAATAACATTATACGACGAGCAGAAAACAAGCTTTGTGCTGTAGCACTGCAGCACATAGTAGAAACCGCCACAGGATACAATGCCGCATTTTCTTTTTTTTATCATTGAGGGCTTTGATGCAATTCAGTCAGATGTTCGTTTACTTCGTTGTTCTAGTTGAAATTGAGTAGAGTTGGATTATTCCCACAAAGTCTCTGGCCTTAAAGACAAACCCAGCCAGCGAGCTTCTCGTTACGTCTCGTTACCAAGATGCGCGAATTCGGTGCGCGTAAGATCAGTAAGCTACCGCTGGGCAGAGAGTGAACATCATGCAGCATGTCGTCGTCAGTCGTAGAAAATACAATAATAGTTGAGTGGAGAGGTGATGCCGCTGCGAGAGAGACAGACAACACGTGGAGTGGGATAGGAGAGCTGATCCAATCAGGGTGCAGCTACCTCCCCTAGCCAGGAACTCTACGAGCGGTGAGACTCGCTCCTAAGGTATATACGTAAAAACCCAGAGACGTTGTGGAGGTAATCTTACTCTACTACATGAATACTGTTATATACAGAAGGTACATTAATGTGAAATAATTAGCGGAGTTATTTTCCACTGAATTTCAAGTTGGAATACATTTTATATTTGATAAATAACACTATTCTTTCACTTATGCTTATCAAACTTGACCGCCAAACTGATTAAGTTGGCCAAATGGTAACGTCTTGGACTCTTATTCAGCTTGCTCCAAAAATCATATTTCACAATTATAGGAGTGGGAGAGGAAAACTCGTGCGCGGCATAAAATATCTTTTTCCCAACATTTACGCGCGAATCATTCATAAACTAAATGATTAATAATTATAATGAAACAGCTAATAACCCAACTTTGGAATGCATTCCACGATTAGAAAGCGCCGCCTGGGAAAACGACCTCAGACTTAGAGTTCCCTGGCCCAGAAATCCTCTGCATAGTTCAGTGTCCATATCGATCAATGTTTGCCCATTCAGGCCTATCCTCTTCCATCTTGGTTGCGTGCCTTGACATTATAAACAAACGAATCGACCAGGAAGTTTCGCGTTGGGTTTGTTTACAAATTATGACAAAAGAAGGCAAAGCCATCTGCAATTGATTTGACAATTGAAATGTATTAGGCCTACTGAAAACTGATGCTTCGACAGCGCAAAAAATTAATGTTTTCTGCCACTTTTCCACTCATAACTCGCGAACGAAAGCTAAAATTAAAAATCTGGCTTCGAGGTGCATTCGACCACCCTTCAGTCCATCTATGTTTAAAATTTCAGATCTCTGCGTGCAGTAGTTTTGCTGGTCATCGCGCACAGACAGACAGACAGGCAGAAAAACACTCCCTCTTATTATTAGGCTATAGATGGAAATGGCTAAATATGTACATACATAGGGGCTAACAATTCTCAAAATATGAGTAAAATATGGACTAATGTTTTTTAATGTTTATTATCAACGTTACTTAGTTATAAAACAAGTACAATTAAAGATTTATTGCTTAAACATGAAAGCCACAGAAAAGAATCTACTCTTATACAATTCAACGGCCCTAAATAGCGTGCTTGCTCGCCCGCTTCGTGAGACATCGGGTATACTCGGCGATGTTCGTCTCTCGCAGTCTAAACTTTCATGACGACTACAAAATTAGGAAGGAAAACCGTTTCTTTATTATATAAGGCCTAAGTGAAATGAACACAATGAGCAAATATTCTAATTTTATTTTTACTTACAATTTTCATAGCTCTGAACCACAAACATTTTTAATAATCTACCAGTGTAATTTTCTTAAAAATCCTGGAGTCAATGAATAATGGCGGGCGAAGCCGGGGGCAACAGCTGTAAAATATTGATGGTTTTATCTCTTGAAATATATCTGATAATAATTCCTTCCCTTGAAACATTATATAATTTCTGAAAATTACACTGAATTGATAAAATAAAATTCACATCATATTCATGTCAATAAACAGCTGAGAAACAATACGTATTATGTGTTCACAGGTTCTTTGGAACTGCATAATCGATTCTGATATAGTTTTCCCAGGGGGCGCTTTCATGTCGTGGAATGTACTCTAAAGCAGGAATTTTAGCTGTTTCATTAATTATTATTAATGGCTTAGTTTATGAATGATTCGCGTGCAAGTGTTAATAAATATAATGTTTTAATAATTATTATACTCTTAATTTTTAAAAGAATTATCGTGGCGAAGCCACGGGCACCTCCTAGTACAATACATGTCACACAACAATAAAAAGAACTACGCTCTCGCAAATCTAAAATCCCTTTAGGCAGGCCTGCAGACTGAGGTAGATTTCGAAGTGCTTTTGGTTTAATTTAATTATTGTCGCTGCGCAGCACTCTTCTTCTTTAGCCTTGGCATGACAAACCCGCAAAAATAACTGCAAAAAAGAGGAAAGAGCACTTTTTCAAACATTCAAATCTCGCCTTATATGAGAAATATCGAGAAACTAGTTATTGATTTGTGGAGTACTACTCATCAAGAGCTTTTCAACGATATCCCACAAGACGTGGTTTGAAAAATTTCGAATTTCCATCTCCCCACCCCCACTCGTACCCCCAAATCCCCGAATCGTTGGTTTCACTGTGAACTCCATAGGGAATACTTTAATTTATTCAAACAAAGTTTCCCTCTATACTTCATAGGGGCCGAGATATTAATTTTTCAAAATTTCTTCCCGCTCCCCTGACCCCCCCCCCCTCCCGCTTGGGCCAATTTTGCTCATTAACGAACTTGTCAGAACTATTGGGCCTAGAAATAACATAATAAAATTTGGTTCAAATATCTTCAAAATTAAGGTCCTAGCATGTAAAGATATATATGAATGAATATATATATATATATATAGATATATATATCTATATATATAAAAGGCTTTGTCCTGACTGACTGAATGAATGACTGACTGACTGACTGACTGACTGACTGACTGACTGACTGACTGACTGACTGAATGACAGGAATCAACGTACAGCCTAAACTATAACAGGTAGAGACTTGGAATTTTGACAGTACCTTCGTTTCATAATGTAGGTGCTCACTAAGAAAGGATTTTGAAAAATTCTGATTCTAAATGCCAAAACTTAAATGTTTTTGAAAATACTTAATCCCTTTTTACACAGAATTATCAATTCCAAATCACAGAATATATTGTTGCCAAATGGTATCAGATGGGCTTGGAAAAAACAAATGAAATGCACATTTTACAAATAAGAGAAGTTATCAAAATAATTCATGTTATAAATAAATATTACAGAATGAAATCCACTAAAATAATGGAATCACATAATTTTCTCTACCCTGGACATAGAGAAAACAAAACGAGGTATGGTAATGTGTATATTATTATATTATATCGCAGGTTTTTGGAGAGAAAGGTATGAAAGTGATAATGCTTTCTGTTTAATTTCATCCCCAAAACGGCTTTATGGTAACATAAGAGTGGGAAATTTCCCGCCTCGATACTACAATTTTATGTTACAGGAATGTCTGTTTCTTCTTATTTAAACCTCTACCAGGCTTGCTGTGCACTGTACAAGCGATGGGATGCAAAATTCTAGATCCTCTATGAGCCATAAAAAACTATATCAAGCGTTTTCTGAGGGAATAGTTTGAGTGTAATAAGTCGTTCTTCCTATTTCAAATTATAAATGCCTATATAAGGACCTGTCGGCCGCGGTGGTCTAGAGGTAGCGTGCCCGCCTCTAGATCCGCAGGGCGCGGGATCAAACCCGGCCGCGGTCGATGGGTTTTTCAGGACGTAAAAATCCTGGGCACGGAGTCCTCCGGGAGGGACTTTAAGCTGGGGGTCCCGTGTCGTAGATTTACGGCACGTAAAAGAACTCCAAGCCTAAATTAGAGCCTCTGGACAAAATTTCTCGGCCCTTTCACGTCCAAGAAATACTTAGTTTCCAGAGGGGGGTTGCGAGGCGATGGGCTTACCACCTGTCCCTCTACCCTCTCTCGGAAAATAAGCATATCAAAATTAGTATAGGTAATGAAACCTCCACTTGGAGGCCCCTTCGCCCCACCTGGGGATCATAGGGTACCAGATACAGATATAAGGACCTAGAATTTAAAATTGAAAATCCTTCATAAGTTAATTTCCAATTACAAAATACAAAACCAGGGCGACGCCGGGTCTTTTAAGCTAGTATATATATATATATATATATATATATATATATATATATATATATATATATATATATATATATATATATATATATATATATATATATATATATATATATATATATCACAATTTTTTTGAACGGGCGGTGGTTTCGTACTTAGGGACATAGGCGTAACCAGGCCGATCATATGGGGGTTATAACATCCGCGGGGTCTGGGGGGTATGGGGTTTTAAGCTTCCCACGCTTTATACTTGTATTAAGTCATTTATGGGCAGACTTAAAAAAATTATACAATTTTCCTTTTTTTAATCAATGGGGGGGGGTTCAAACCCCCAAAACCCCCCCTTGGTACGCCTTTGCTTAGGGAAGCATGAAACGTAAAGATATGAAATAATTTTTCGAAAGTCATGAAACGGTATCGATTGCAATAGGTTGATTTTTCTATCCAGGTAGAAATCTACCTAACAATCAGCTCGTAATCTCTCCTGGGATTACCTGTGATAAAATCGTTAAAAATCTCATTCCCAATATCCCTTAAAGCTCACTGCCGAAAAGTTAACTCACACAATATGTATATACCTGACCTCACTCCTTGCCGTTTCAGGTACATTCCAAGTTGCCATGTTAGCTTTAAATTTGTATTTTAACGTAAAACGCCTGGTTGATGCGGCAACTACTTTGGCATAGAAGTACTGCGTGCAGTCTAGTCATTCTTCTGCAGGGGCGCTGCATGAAAGTCAATTCCAAGAATTTGGGGCGTAATGCATTTGCCATAAGTAGCTAAGGATTTGGATGATAATGATGATGATAATAATAATAATAATAATAATAATAATCATAGATCATAATAATTATAGATGATAATAAATGTAATTTATATCCTCTGCTCCTTACGGCAACTGTATACGAGCCCAATTTGTTGTGATTTATTTTTATGTAGCGCCCCTGCAGAAGAATGACTAGACTGAACGCAGTACTTCTATGCTAAAGTAGTTGCCGCATCAACCAGGTGTTTTAACTTGTGTTATTAATCAATAGGGCTCGGAAGTTGATGAAATATATTTTTTTTCTGATAACCAAAGACAATGCAGGATGTTGTATACAATCGTCTCGCCTGAAATCGAACAAAATTAGCTTACTTTTATTTTGAATTTTTCGGAATATTATTCTCTAATGGTCATTCTTTAGGAAATTTTTATTCTTTCGTTGCACGTTTGCCTATTTTGTCTTTAGAATGGGCTACAGACAAAGCTATCTCATGATAGTTAAATGCATGATGACTTGGCATTCTTATCGTCAGACAAAAAATATATAAAAATTATCTTAATAAATATAGTAAACATACAACTTTATTGATATTTTAACTTTTGACTAATAAAAGCCACTTTGGAACTCAAGCATTTTGCTTTTTCGGAAGAGTAATTGTAGGTACTTTTATGCAGCCTGGGCCTTACAGGACCTCGAATTGCCGGGAGAGAGATTGCCTATGGATCACATACCGGTACAAACTTTTTCCACTAGACAAGGACATGGATGGCCGATGCTGGGGCCACCTCCAAGCCAACACGAACATATAGGACGAGACACACCGGTCGCTCACAAACTCACTCTGAATAAGGCGCGGAAGGAATGAAGATGAAAATGACGGCTTAGATTATATCCGGGCGCCACAAGGGCCTAAAGTTTCCCGACATTCGTCTCACAGGTGAAGAAAACGCCCGAAAAAACCCTACCTAGGAAAATTGCCTCGACCGGGAATCGAACCCGGCTGCATGAGAAGAGACAACAAAACATAATGAACAAACATAATAAACACTATTCATTTGTTCGGACCATTTTCTTTTATTTGAGCTATGCTTATACTCCTTTTAGCTACTAGGCCATATCAGGAGTACGGGATCGGTGTCTATACAGCCTTGGAACTGTAGTTCTCCTGACGCTGGTCGATTTTATAATTGATTCAACAAAAGCATTCTGGCACTTTGTTATATCAATTTACCTGATTTAATTACATGTAAAGATGATGCAATTTTATCTCTGTGCTACTGACTTCATAGACCGAACTAAAAAGTAAAGAATATCCAAATCCATCACTCAATAAAATAAACGTTTAGGCAAGCAATTGCAGGGATTTTACGAAACTATTCACTTTTTCTCTTATTTTACATGTATAGGCCTAATAATAAAACCTCAGTGTAATAGAATGCGACTTTCTCCTGATGACTTGTGAAATGTACGATCGTATAAGTGGGTTTTGTTTTACAGTTGATTCTCACTTCTAGTTGCTGAAGTTGAGCCTAAGCAGGGTTAGGAACAATAAGTTTGGCTGTAGTTAGAGTCGTTTTCATTCCAGGAGAATGTTTTTCCTGAGAGCTCGTACATTTCCTCTGCCAGATGGCAGCAGCAGATAACCTGACTTACTTCTTACTGCGCAAACTTTGAGCTTAAACTCTTGGAATCGCTCTTCCTCATGATCCTTTGCCTCTGCATACTATTCTCTTTTTATCTCCTCTAATTTAAATCCGTTTTATACCTATACCATTAAAACCGCTTTCAAGTATAGGCCTACTTGCTTTCGTCACCTAAATATAAAAGCTATCGAAGATAGAACCGGTGCTTTATTCCATTGTCCATAAATTTTAAACAACATTCGATTATACTTGAAGAAATCATAAGAATGAGTAGCCTACTAGTGACTAATTCAGAATAAAAATGTGTGGAATTACAACCAATCGAAAGTGTCATCCACTTTTATTGTTTTACGTTACATTATAGTCTATCGCATTTATGTGCACTTAAATTCATAAAGTATAAACACCTTTAACATTTTTATGCCTGTAACTTCTTTGATTAAAAAAGCACTTAATCTTTGACCACACCTATTGCATTTAAAAAGCTGCATATGAACAAAATTGAGAGACGAAAATAATATTCAACCTCGTATAATAATAAGTAGGCCTACAATAATAATAATAATAATAATAATAATAATCCCAGAGAGCATAACTTAATAGCAAATCATTTGAAGCGGAAAATAAAACACTTTACTTCCTTGTTTTTACCGGAAAGATTTGAATGTATGAGAATCCATGTGACGTTGGAAATCAACAAACTGTCATGGTGGAGTAAGAAATATAAAGAATATTATATAAAGTCCTATCAAGAAGTCTCTCAGCAGTTCTTGTGCAGGCTAGAATCCGCTAAGAAACGGAACTCACTTGTTTAAAAATGTTGAAAATGTTTACCGTTTTCTTCAAGACGTAAATTTACGCGGTTTAATTTATTTTCAAAAACTTTAATGAAAGGAGTAATGCAAAATTACGTATTCCAGTTTTCGACTCATCAGCAGTAACAAACTGATGCATAACAATAATTAAGGTGGCCTACGCTGGTCAAGGCTACCTGATACGAATCTGAAAGGAAGGTAGGGAGAAATACCAACCTTCTCATGAGTGGCAAACGCAACAGGGTTGTGGAGAGACTTATTGATGGTATTGTGGTAACAATAGAGGACGGAAGAAGAAGCGAGATGTTAGTGATTCTCACTATTTATTCCGTAAATAGTCACGAATAAAAATTATGATAAATTTGTTTTAAGAATAGGTAACCGACGGTTTAAAAATACGTTAACTGATATTTTTTTAAATATTATTATTGTTATTATTACTATTTTTTTTTACATCATGAGCCGAGACATTTATAAAATTTCATTAGGTCATTTTCTTAGCAACTGAGACACGTGAATCGACGCTTGCAGAAAATTTATGTTTATTATACAAAGTCAATGAAAGCAAATCTGTGCTACAAACCGGAAGGTCATGGGAGTAGGGCTAATTTATTTAACGAGCATAGTGGTACACCTAATACATAACTTTCAACTGCAGATATGTATTCATGAGCCACAGAATAATGTTTTTGTTAAATATTATATTAAAATATTTTTAGAGAAAAATTTATCCGTCATCCAGGCAATATTTTCTTATTTAAATAAGTTGCTCGGTAAACGATATACTAGAAAGTAGTTGCTGTCATTAAGGACTAACGTCAGAGAAACCTCTTAATGCCAGTTGTTCATATTTCTTCAAGAAACGTAAGGCCAAATACTATTTTCATAATTCTAATCCAAAGTACGTTTTCAGCACACATTCTATCTACCATTCACATACCCTCTATAGTGAGAATCCAAAATTACTTTCTTTTACAACGTTCTTAGACTTTAAAAATATGCCCCGAACAGTTTACTCTGAAAATTATCTTATTACTTCTACTCATTAATGTAGTTATCAGAAAGCAATACATTATTCGAACATAAGAAAGATGAAAGGGAGACTGAAGATACTGCAAAATGAGCTTCATATCCTGCACCGAATATAAAAACGGTAATTAAATCATGGAGGATGAAATGGGCTGGACATGCTGCACGCGTCTGGGAGGAAAGAAATACCTCAAAAATATTGACTGGGATATCCAAAGGAAAGAGATCACTTGGAAGACCTAGACCTAGGTGGGAGGACAGTGTTAGAATATATTTAAGAGACGTAGTATTTGCGAGGGATGGTTGGAGTTAGCACAGAGTAGGGTTGAATGGCGTGCTCATGTAAGCGCGGCAATGAACCATGAACAATGATTCAATAAAATAGATAATATTCCGTTAGCTTGTTTAAGAATTGTCTGTTGCCATTGAATAAGTAAAACTATTTTCACAAGAATGTAGGCAGGATAAGTGTTTAAGGGTTAATTTCGCCCGCATTGCAGAATGTTAAAGATTTCTGTTCTTGATGGAATAATGCCAGAAAGTTTCAAGTACCCCTAGAGGACAATCTATTTAAAAGTCTGCAAAGCCTTACCATTCACAACGCGGAGAGGGAATCTCGATGGAAAATTAGAGGCTCTTGTTTGGTAGGCCTAAGTAAAAGTCAGTACTGAACTTAGTTTAGAAGTAGTTTGTTTTAAAAAAAATCAGGTGAGCTGGGCTAATAAACAGAGCAGATACGTGAATTAAACCCAATTAATATAAGATAATTAGTTCCCTTAGGACAAGCAGATCTTGAAAAGGGGGCACCGTGATGAGTTTGGCGCAGACATGAGGGTTTTATTATCAACAAAGAGGGCCAATTTAATAGCTACCACTACCGCCATCCCTGTCGACTGCCTAAGCATATTATATTGTTCTCTGTGGAGACATAAGACAAGGCTTGACGTCCTCTTACGGCTGTCATCCACAGAACACCAGCAAGCACAAAGGAACCGCCGACTCCATGTTGAAGCACAAAAATTATATTACAACAGCTGGAACTACAACCTACATATTTATATGCGCTTGTTTATCTTTGCAGAATAAGCATGGCCTGTTTGAATTGTATGTCTACACTCTACACCCTTCCTTCTCTCCTTGAAACGTACGCGTGTGCTTCTGTGATGAGCCCCATAAGTAGCATGCATATCTCTTGAGTTCAGTGAATTTCGAGAAGTACTTTCTTTTGTCCTCCATACCCTGAAATTCCGTGACCTACGTTATAGAAGTAAATGCTTTGATAAAAGTGAAAGTATACTTATGCCAGTTGTTTTTGACATGAATACAAAATATTTCAGTAGAGACCAGGCGAGTTCTCAATAGGGTTGTTACATGTATGATAAAAATCATACGCATACCGTAGGCCTAATATAATGCTCTGTACGATGTATGATGCTAATAGAAGAATCATACGCAAATATATAGTAAATTCGAGTTATGAGTTATGTTATTTTCAAATCGTCTGCAGAGCGTTATTCTCTATTACAATAACTTGAGTATCAGTAGAGAGTATCGGAACACCCGGTCATCAATGTCATTGCGTATACAGTATAAGAAAGTATTTTCATGAAATAGTCAGTTGGTTCATATTAGCGGTGTGTGTTCATTATAATTCAACTTATGAAGAAGTCTCTTTATGCCGTTATTAATATGTATAGTTTATTCAAATAAATTATGAACTCACGAAGTAAAAAAATGAATGTGTTTACTTTAAGGTTGTAATACTTAAATTCCCATTTAAGCCTACAAAGTTCTATTCCAATAATTTTTACTTTCTCGCAAAGTTTTAGTATAGAGAAAGTATTGTGATCGTGACAAAAGAAATATGAATTAAGATAACCCCGAGAGAACATGTTTCACGATGCGTAGAAACCGAAATGATGTCTCTCTGTGGCCAGTAGACAACCGTAGAAAGTAAAAGGTTTTCATTATATTTAATTTTTTAATTAATGACTTTTTGTAGAATTTTATCGAACCACCTATAATTTGGTTTTTATAACTTTTAAATATAGTAATATTATATTACAGTTAATATTAATATACAAATATTAAGAAGATTTTCATTAAATATTTTCAAAATTTTGATTTAAAAGAAAATATGATTTTAATAAAAATGTAAATTTCAAAACATCTATGACTAATAAAATGACTGTATTAGTTTTTCTGTAAAGAAATACTTAGAGGTACTTTATTCGTATCCATTTTCGTTTTTTATAGGCTATTTACATTACAGTAGGAGATACATGAAAAGCTATCCCAGTCAAAGTAAATTAAAAATTTAAATGAGCATTTGTTTGTTAAAAACGCATTTATTCATAAAATTAATAGGTATCAAGATATAAACAAATTAAATAAAAGATTTAAATTCAGAATATCAGTATATTAATAAAATTATATGAATGGTATTCTTTTGTTTCCCTTAATAACAAAAAACTATAATTGACTCATTGTTGTGAAATGCAGTGTACCTCAGTCGTAAAACCAATGAAAGCGAGGTGGTTTTAGGTAAGATGTCCTCGGTTCAAATCTCAAACCTTGTGGCCAGTCAAATTTGGCTTGGGTTTTTCATGGTTTCCTCATTCGCAAAGGCTAACACCGCACTTGTTATAATCTTGTACTGTAATTATGAATTCAAACTTTAGCCACGGCTAATGAAATACGTTGACATTTTATTATTAGGAGAGTAACTGTAGAAATAAGCTATTTGTATAAAAATAAAATTATAATGAATATTTTGTTCAGTGATCATTTTGTAATATATCCAAGTTACACACACCACAATTATTTTTATTTCCAAACCAGATTAAGCGTTTTACTTTTGCCAAGTTGTCATAGATTATATTTTCAAACTGTTGGTATAGATGTGAAAAGTGTTTTCATGGCATACAAAGATATTATTACACGATTTTCGTATGTTGTACTAGTGATTTTTTTGTTTGTTTTTCATGAAAACCGAATTCAGTTTATAAACAAATTTTGTGACGTGTGAATTCTTTAAAATCGGTCTATAAGGGGTCTCTTGGCAAAATCGCACATAACGCTAAGTGTAACGAACATTTTGCATATATATCTGTAGTGGATCACTTACTAAAAACTCTTATAATGTTACGTGTAACAGACACGTTAGTTCATCGACACACAGGGTCTACAAATGGCGTGGAGAGATTCGGAAAGCAAGATGGATGATTATGGTGGAATGGGTCCACCTCCATAGGAAGCACCTAAATTAAGGCAGCTCTCACAAAACATTACACTCACAGCTGCTTCCCCTATAAAGCCTTTCCATTTTTTTTACTTGTAGATATAAATGGCTTTGCAGAATATTTAGTTATCCTTTGAATACTAAGAGGCTACTTTCTAAAACAATGTGTGATGAAATTTTAAATTCTTCATTGTAATTAACAACGAATTCAGAAATAGTGCCTCTATCACCTACCGTAAACCTTCATCACTCGAAGTCAATATTGTATTTACAATTATATTAGGTTTCAGTCGATAATGCTATTAAATCATGCTTAGTATACATATTCTTTACCTCTGTTCGATGAGAAAATTGCTGGTCTTCTGATGGTGTTCAGTGGCCTCGGTCTGCACCAAGACCGCTCTTCACCTCTAAAAAGAGGCCCCTATCTATGCTCCTTTCTAAGTACTACTTTCGTTAATACCTTGAGGTGTCCAGCAGTATTAGAAATGGAGTATACACAGACTACACTTCAAAATTCCATGGCAAAGCACAGAATTATGAAATGAAGATCTGAGTTTTAGTGTTGTCTTCCTCAGCTTGTTCTTGATTTAGAAAAGTTTTTTTTCTTTCTTGATGTCACAAACACTTAATAAATACACAAACACTATCTTCTAGTCTTCTTGTTTCTTGATAAAGGAAAGTTTGTACACACGTCACTATTATATACCGATTAACACCGAAAAAGTAAAACTCGACATCAATGCTGGGTAGGCTACTCCATGATGGCTTCGACAATGTCTGCAATTAGAGAAATATTTTGTATATACCAACTGTATATTGAAACCAAAAGAGATAAAATGGTAAACAATAGATAACCAGTAAACATTCAATCCCTTCCCCTCACCCAGAAGGTATAGTATAAATCTGTCTCATGAAGTACCGTAAGCCATTATTAAGAAGAAAAATGGAAATAAAGACAGGTGAAACACTGATTATTCTCAATTAATGATAAAGGTATTATACTTCATCTTTTGTTCCTGATCAGGCATAGTAGGAACATCTTTAAGATTGAAATTATAAGCTTCAACTAGCAAATATGATTACATTCTGTGTCTGCAATAATGGGTATATCAAAAGTTGCCGCCTCTAATATAATGACGCACATGTGCTGTTAGATTACCGGCTGGGTGTTGGAAATTCGATTTTCCATCATGATAGAATGAACGGAGAAAGAATGGAAAACACTATCGTACAAAAAAAATACTTAAACGCACTTTTTAAACATAATGACAATTTGATAAAATATTCAACGATAGAGATAGAACACGGACTTCATAGCATTCCAGGATACATGTATATCAACGATAAGACCAGAGACATTCTACTGTCGTGTGTGTTTTTGTTGGAGTCAGGAGTTATGACTCCAGTCATATCTCTTAGTAATTGAAAAGTTTCGGGTCGAAGACGTAAAATAAATTCGTGGATAAAAAGACATGTCTTCTGGGAAGTGTGGAGAGGTCAAGAGAGGTCAAGCCACCCTGACCCTCATAACAGAAAGGAATGCACTGCTACCAACCACTCTGTCTAATAAATTCTTTTTTACTTCTCAATATAACAGTGGCACAAATATCATTCCTATTGAGGCCCAGAATGTCTCAATATTCAAATACCATCGGAAAATTACTGTTAAATTATGTAATATTCAACACAACCGTATGTAAATGATGATTCATGTGGATAAAATTAATTACTATAGTATAACCTAAGTTTTGTGACTACAACTCTCCGTTACAAATACAGATATACCTAACTTAATCGCAGTCTTGCACTAAAACGTGTAGGATGGATGCAAATAACTGGTATTAGACCTCAAAAGTGTTAATCATATAATATATACTAAACAAAACTCCGTGGCGTTGCATCCTTGAAGGGACTAAGCCTATCATCCGACGGCTGCGTCATCTTCCTTAGGCAGAGGGCTACTTCTTTATCAAGTACCTCTTCCGCTTTAATCACGAGGCTGAGTGCACCCGTTCCAGACCTCTCTACCCCAGAAAAAGCCGAGGGGGTATCAGGGATTGAACCCGGGCCTGTGGATCCATAGCCAGCGACGGTAACTACGATACGGTGTTATAAGGCTATATATACTATATACTAACATATATAATATTACTGAACATAGATTTAAGAATAAAACAAGATATATAAAAATAAAATAGTTCTCTTAATTTACTTTTATTTATGTATAACTTTATATACGGTACTTAGTCTTTCTTAAAGTTTAATTATAATATGTACTGTATTAATAGTTCGGTATGTTTGTGTATATATTTAATGCATGCGTGTATGTATTGTGTGTACATTTAAACCATTAAAAATTGTGATTACTGAACGGACCCTTCCGAACACGAGGATTTTTGCTCTTTCGAGTTCACAGTTATAATTTTAAATTACTTATTTTATAACTATTTTTTTATATTTCGTGGAAGAAATATATGCACTTGACATTATTCTGTACCTGCATTGAGCGTTTCTGCATAAATTAATATAGCGTATTATAAAAACACCACCAAGGTACTTAATCATCATTGAATATGAAGAACATCTGTCCTTTCTTGTGCAGGGTACTTAATTTGTGACTTACATTTCTGTTCACAATAATATCTTTTAACTTCAATGCTCAGCACTAAATTTGACTTTTTGTTATTTCATGAATGATAGTTGACTCGTTCTTACATCACTTTGTGAAGAGACACAACGTGAGTATAATGTGACATGCAGTAAAAATTTAGAGAGATGGAATTGTTCTTAATTATGCTAAGCTGGCAGCCGGAAACTGTATTTTACCACTGATAACCGCAAAGCATGTGGTGTGTGGATAATATCTAGATTAAATTGTGACTACTTCCAACGCATGTCAGTGATACCAGGAAGATTTGTAAGGTTGAATTCTGTTCCAGTTGTGACTTTCACTTACACGTAATATTTAACAAAAATAGCACAGCCCAACAAAAAATAACTTTTTGTTTGGTGTCTCAGCTTTCATCTCTCAGAAACAAATTTTAGAACAAAGTGTGAAGAATAACATTTAATAATACTATTCCAATTTTCTTTAGTCATGAATTAGATTGCATGTGAACTATATGAATGCATTTGCATTACATAGTTTCTTGTTAGTTCTGGCTTACTACATATTTCCTATGCTTACTGTGGTTTTTAAACATTGCAGTAACATAACTAATTCCTATGTTAACGGCAACATACGCATAGAGTATCAGCTAATTAACTTTTATGGAGTTATGTTTTGTAACAATATTAATTTATCCATTTTTCAGACAAGTGGATCTTTTCCTCTACCATAAATTTCCTAAGAATATAGTAATAAAGAATGAGAGGACTAAATGATGCACATAAAAAAGTTTGTTTGAAAGTAACCGCCTTATCGACTGAGTTACCGGATATTTGTAGGTGCTTATTGTTACTCTGATCGGTACACATCAGACTCGCAATTTCCTGATTCCCCCAACCCCCAGCCCCCTCTCCTTATTCCCTCTCACCATCCTGCTAATGGCTTATCCATGAGAGAAGTTCCAAAACTACTTCAAAGGCTGACACGTGTAGCATTTTAGAAGCATTTACTTAGATACACAAGGAAGTGACTAATTTTTTATTCTGTAAGATAGTAGCACAGTACTTGTGGAGAATTTCAATATTAAAGAAAAACATGCCTTCCCTGAACTCCCTCTCTGACGGTTCAAACTGGTTGGCCTACTAAACGCTTTAGTGTTATATCTCTTCTTAACTAGAAATCTTCGGTTAGCCGGTATTTCCCTATGATTATTTTATACAAAAAAGTAGTACGAACAGAACTTTCAGTCTGTAGATGAATATTAAGTATCAGATCTAATAGTATGAGTAATAAATGTACTTTGAAGTAAAAATCTCTCTGGGCTGTCCTCTAAAAATAACTCGCATTTATTCTATAGCCTATGTCTTCCAGTAAACATGTAAATTTTTCGCACAAAGGAATAAAAGAGTTTCTTATATGCTAGACTTTGCCTTTACTTCATAAATGGCCAATAAAAAGAACGATTCTTTTGCAAAGTGAACAGTTAATACCATGGTAAAACTCTAACAAGCATAATAGCATCATTTGAAGTTCTCGCTTCCTTTTTGACATGTAGCTGGCAAAGTTTTGCTTCTACTATTCGTTAAAAGCCTTCCTTTCAAAAGTTTTGAATTTTTTCTCTCTCTTTCTACACGTCTATATTTGTATGTTTGCAATAATAAGACCGTGTCAAATGTAGGCGTAAAGAGTCTGTTTACTTTGTATCTTTTCTTTTCAACGTTTTCAGAGCAGTCGAACATTCAACGTATTTTAGTTTATTTCTTTGAAGCTGTGGGAGTTATGCAGCGTTTGTAGAAAAACCAATCTGGGAATTAAAAGCAATCATCTTTATTAAAAATGAATTCTATCCACTAACTTTTAAAGTAGTTATTTCTGATCACGATACTTCATATTTTCCACCTAATAACCTCTACTATGATAAAAAGTCTTACAATAAAAGATTTGTACAATACTGCCTTCATTTCACAGTAATGAATAGTCTTTTACTCTTTTATATTTATACGTTAATTTTTTTAACCCTTTCAAATTAAAATGTAATGTAGTAATAGTTATTTACGATGTATTCAATTCAATTCAATTCAATTAAATTTATTATCTCCTTTGAGTTTAAAATACAATAGGGTATGTCATTAAAAGTGAATATAATTCATTATACAATACTAAAATACTTACATACTACAAACACTTCATTGGTTACACATTAATATCAGCATAATTAAAATCAATACATTCGTCAAGACTATAAAATGAATTATTTTTCAGTCAGGTCTGAATTTTGAACTTGAACTGTCTAAAATTAAAGCAATTTTGCATTGTCAGGAAGTTTGCTAAAACGGTTATTGCTATGAATACATTTGTGGATTTAGTTTTACATAATCTAGTAAAAGATATATGAATTTAAGACCATTGTATAGAACTTAACAGGCAAGCATTGAAGTTAACAAAACGAGCGCTAGTGACATTGATTAACTTCTGGGCAGTGAAGCTCTTCAAATGTAAAGTGTTGCTATAAAAAGATTTCACAATTAAAATTATTGAAATAAACTGAATACGGTTGCCATGGAACTATATCATGAATGTAGCAGGAGTCTAGGAAAAGAAAATGAATGAAAACTATATTATATAAGTGTGTGTGTGTGAGAGAGAGAGAGAGTTGGTTATGTTTGTGATCTTATTACTTATTTCGCATACAATCCATGATAAAAAAAACTGCTTGACCTCTGGAATGGCAAAAGTGAAGGAGAGAGGTCAGCTCACTTTGACCCGAAGAAGTGATGGATCCGACCGCAGAAATTTCTTTCCATTCTACACTAACACCTGATAAAAAATTTAAACCTCTTCCTCGTTCCTGAATCCCATTGAGTTGAAATCCTCCCTTCGCTGACGTGGCCCCTGAGTGTAAGAGGATCCAACAACCCTTGAAGCTTTTCATGCTCTTTGCATAGTGCAGTATCTGTTGCATGAATGGGCAGATTATGACTTATTCCTCAATCTCCTGCCTGATCTAATGTGAATGAATGTTATTTTCCTGCAGAATTTCTAATGAGTTGTAGACTTTATGAAAGGGATAACATACACGTTCCACTCTCAGATATGACATGAGGTTTCTTTCATATGTTAACTATAGGATTCAGATTCTTCGTAGGATTGAATAATTTCATTATACGCTTTCCTGGATTACCTTTGGATTCGTGTTCCTATGATGACAAAATCAAGCCTCTCTTCTTGACTTTCTTTCTTCTGATGTCAGATGTATGAATGACGTTTATACTTTCGTATAGGCCTATTATTATTTTTTTCTTTTATGTAGGGAAAGATAAGGTAGAATGACATTCTATAGTCTGTACTTTCCGTAACAACTATTTTCATGAATTTCGGATTTTTTGCTTGAAGACCCTGTTATCTATTGAGTTAAAAATCCAAAATGAGTCAAGTCAGTCAATGTTAATTATTATAGGTCCGTCCTCCATAGTCTGAAATGTTTCGATTACATTTTCCTAGTCCCGGGAAGATATCAAAATATGTTCTTGATATAATGAACATGTTATTTCCATCCCGGTAATAAAAGAATTTTTATGATATCCTTAGTAATGTAATTGTAATAAGTACTTCATTTACGATAAATATTTGTGTCTTAATTCAGACAGATATTCAGTTAAACTGAACATTTTTCTTTTTGGAAGACTGAAAAAATAAAATACCATAAATGTGTATGGCATGCCTTAAAATTTAAAGGTTACAGCATAAAATGATCCAAAACTTGTGTGATGTAGTAAGTCGATGTGTAAAACAAACGTTTATGCAGTTAAAAAGGACATTAAAACACATTCAAGATTTTTATAAATATTTTTTTCACACAGTTAACACTACTTTATTTGTACTGGTTAGCTTCCCTCGAGATACTTATCGATATTTTATCCTATGCGTATGGGATATTATCCTTTTTTGTCCGAATAAGTCACCAACCTCATGATATGAATAATTTAGTGTATTAAGTAATAGTTTAACGATAATAATAAATTAGTTAAATATTATTAGGTTTATCTCTTATCACTGTTATTTTCTCAAAACACATGAGATTTTTCACTTAACATGTATTCTCCTTTCTTTTCCAGGTGAGTACCGCTGCTTACTGCAGAACGTTCTTCAGCGAATTGTAAGCTCCTGCTTTTACCTTTACTTACATTTACAAACACCAGCTTAATTTACATATAACTCAATGATCAGAAAGTATACTGATCTCTCAGCATACTCCACTGTTAAATTTAATAGATAGGCCTATGTAAAGCATTTTCTGTGATTTTTTAGCTGTTTAAGTCATTTTTGTTTCATTCCTTTTATGTATTTATGTTTAACATTTTTTTTTACTTTATTTATTAGTTAATCACATTTTTATATATACACTCCGTTTCTTTGTCTCTCCTCTTTCTTCACTTTGATATTTTTGAAGCTGCACCCGAGCATGAGCAGTCTTGCTCATTCGGGTGAATTTCTAAATGTTAATATTTCTTGTGATAGGCTAATCTTACATAATTAGTAATTATTCTATCTTTCGTTTCCTCTTATTAAATAGCAGTTGTAGTTATTTCTGAAATTTGTATTTGTTCTGCTTTATTTTGCTTGTATAAATATGTATTTGTAATTGTGTAAATAAAATAAAATAAAATAAAACTAAATTAAATTAATCAATGAAAAATATATTTGGATATCTCCAAGGTACCAAGTGTCGCTATAAACAACGTTGAACCTATAGTACAGATTCAAATCCCGGGGCTGGCCAATCTAGTGTAGGATGTTTCAGGAGTTTCCCAACTCCAGACTCAATCCCAGATTGTTATTTACGTACTTCCTACTTCAAACGTTCCCTAAAACCGATGTTTGATGTTTGTAGTGTCTTTGGAGGAGGTCTTGCAATGTGCCGTCACGCACTAGCTAATTCTTAAATTAATTATGTATCCTACTGGAAACAGCAGCTTAAGTTATATTTATGCTGTAGTAATTTATTCAAGTAACAGAAAATAAATTGGTAGAAAATCAAAATGCTATGATAAATTTTATTATAAAATAATGTATAGCAAGTACATTAGAACCCTTGAGTCTACGGGACAGAGTTCTGAGTTGTAGTTATTTCTGAAATTTGTATTTGTTCTGCTTTATTTTGCTTGTATAAATATGTATTTGTAATTGTGTAAATAAAATAAAATAAAATAAAACTAAATTAAATTAATCAATGAAAAATATATTTGGATATCTCCAAGGTACCAAGTGTCGCTATAAACAACGTTGAACCTATAGTACAGATTCAAATCCCGGGGCTGGCCAATCTAGTGTAGGATGTTTCAGGAGTTTCCCAACTCCAGACTCAATCCCAGATTGTTATTTACGTACTTCCTACTTCAAACGTTCCCTAAAACCGATGTTTGATGTTTGTAGTGTCTTTGGAGGAGGTCTTGCAATGTGCCGTCACGCACTAGCTAATTCTTAAATTAATTATGTATCCTACTGGAAACAGCAGCTTAAGTTATATTTATGCTGTAGTAATTTATTCAAGTAACAGAAAATAAATTGGTAGAAAATCAAAATGCTATGATAAATTTTATTATAAAATAATGTATAGCAAGTACATTAGAACCCTTGAGTCTACGGGACAGAGTTCTGACTGCTAATCATCTTTTATATATTATGTTCTTCCGACAAGCAAGGTCTGGATAGTAAGAAAAAATTTAGGATTAAACTACCATATTACTAATATATTAAAAAATGTTTTCTCTTCCCATGATGCAATCTTGCCTATCAAAATCCTCAGCTGAAATCTCAAATAGATATGCTGGTATAGTGGTCATAGACTCCGAGAATAATTAAGCTACATTGAATCTTACAATTAGACTAAAAATGGATGCCAGCCATGTTATGCCTATGGATCTGAAGAATGACCTAGCTATGAACAGTGTTTTTTATAATCGTATACATAAAATCGCTACATTGCCTCCCTATTGGTTTATTTTGAGAATTGCTTGAAGCTAATGGGTCACTGCATTTGTTGTGCAAGTTTCAAAATCCTTTAAAAATAACTTGTACGCCGTAGATTACTGGTTGAGACGCTGCGCTACAAACCGGAAGGTCGCCTAAATCCTTCTGGTGGCACTATGGCCCTGGGGTCGACGTAGCCTCTAAGAGAAATGAGAACAAGAAACAATCCTGGGGTGCGTAAGGCTTACAACCTTATCACCGTCACGTTCCGAATGTCTAAAAATCTGGGAGCCTCAACTTCCTGGAACCCTTTGGGTCTCCATGGTCTGTAGAGGCAATACTTTACTTACTTTATATGAATTGGAATTTTCTATCCATACTTCAAAGACTAGGTTCAAATTCTTAGACCTACCCTTTGTAGATTAAATTTTAATTATTTTAAAATTAATTTGCTGTTTTGGGAGTAAACAAATTTTAAACCCTAATTGGATACTGCTATTTAAAAAAAGTTAAAATCGTAACTTGTAAAAATTGAATGCTATAATTTGTGGATCTATTGGTCATTCTTCTTTGAGACTGGGTGATTTAATTAAATAAACCATTTCTTCTAAGTAATTTAAAATCTTCAACATTTTCCGGCTTACAATTCTCACAATAAGCAATAGGTCATTTATACTCCTATTATCAGCCTGTAGATAGTAATTACGGTAACAACCACATATAGATTATTTATCTACCATTTGCAATATTGATGGAAATGTTCGGTAGTTTAGCCTGCAAACCATGAGCTATAGTGTTTACCTTGTTCGGAGTTTCTGTCCAAACAACCCTTCCCCAGCATGCGGGGATTAGAGAGGATTTAATAGAATGGATTATTTATTAATTGAAGAGGGGTTGAAAGTAATAACCTTTCAGGACTAGGGAAAAAAAGATTAACAGTAAATCTAAGATACCCCGTTTTAACTATCAAAACAGTAACTCTTTAATTACTAGGGGAAGTCCAGAGTTGGAAATATTAACACAAGAATTACGTTAATACACAAGCATCACGCAGCGTCATAAATTATATATCAGGTTTATCTTTCGCGATTTCGTTTTATAATGATGGCATGCATGTTTGAGAGAGGATTTAAATATTCAAGTAAAATTGATATAATCGGATTTACTACAAACCTAATACATATTCTCTAATAGCAGATGCCCGCGGCTTCGACCACGATAATTATTTAAAAATTAAGAGCAAAATAATTAAAACATTATTTAAAACTAATAATAATGATAAGGAAACAGCTAAAAATCCAGCGTTGGAGTGCATTCCATGATTAGATGGGAAAAATGACCTCAGATTCGAGATTCCTGGCACAGAAACCCCCTTCATAGTGAGTTCCATCCAAATGGATCAATGTTTGCCGATTTAGGCGATTTCATTATTGCTCTTCCGTCTATGTTGAAAATTTCAGATGTCTGCGTGCCTTGACATTACAAACAAACAAATCGACCAGGGGGTGAGCTCACAGATTTATTTTTTAGTAAAATTTAGCCGGCCATAGGCCAATTTTTCTTAATTATTTATCTTGTTTATAGTTCTGTTTTCCATTTTTCCTTATTATACACAAACACTCATGCCGAAGGCGGGAGTCGAAGCCAAAGCCTCCTTCACCACGAATCTTAAGGCCGCTAAGAAGACCGACAGAATCGAAGCTATCTATAATTTTATGCGATATCTTGAAAAATCGCGGTGCATTTATTTCCAGGTTTTGACAAAAAACGGCAAAACCATCAGTAACTGATTCGACAAATGAAATGGATTATTGAAACCTGATGCTTCGATAACGCTAAAAATTCACGTTTTTTGCCAGTTTCTTTTTTTTAACTCGCGAACGAAAGCGAAAATTTAAAATCCGGCTTCGAGGTGCATTCGGACATCCTTCAGTCCATCTATGTTTAAAATTTAAGATCTCTGCATGCAGTAGATTTTGCTGGGCATCGCACAGAGACAGACAGAAAGACAAACACTTCCATAATTGGCATTACGCTAGTAGTGAATTTACTTGTGCAGTACTAAGAATTACATAATGTCATTATAACCTTTTAGAAATTAAAAATTCTAGTGACGTGACATTCTCTACCAAACATAATTCTCGTTTCACATTCTGGCATGGAACTAGTGTCCGTGTAGTAGGTCTGCGCATTCTGCCGTCGTCCCTCTCATGCCTGTCTTCCCTCTCAGGGATTGTTAAGATAAGGTAGAGCCTTTAAGTTGTCTTGTTAGGATTAAAAGAAATCATTTCGATGAGATTTTTCATTTTTTAGTCTTACCCTACATAGAAAAACTCCATTCTGAGTTTGTTTAGGCTGGGGGACATCATAGCACTTACGTTAGAATTGTATTTTCCGCCAAAAACATACCACAAGTTATAAAAGCTTTAATTCCGGCTTGGATAACGTTTTCGAAGGAATGAAGAAGGATGTTCACTTAGTAGTTTATGTAAAAGTAAAGTAAAGTGATCCCTATACAGACCATGGAGGCCCAGAGGGTTCCAGAAGGTTGAGGCTCCCAGATTTTGGACATTCGGCACATGAAGGTGGTAATGTTGTCAGCCTTACGCTCTAGCCGCCTTTACCCCCAGGATTGCTCCTGGTACTCATTTCTGTTACAGGCTGAGTCGACCTCAGGGCCATAGTGCCACCAGAAGGATTAGGCCAGTTGAAAAATCTCAACGACCTCATCGGGAATTGAACCCGCGACCTTCCGGTTTGTAGCGCAGCGCCTCAACCACTACGCTACGGCGTACCCCAATTTAAGTAAATACTATAATCAATTTATAATGTAAAGAAATACTGGATTTGTTTTATTTTTCATTTGCGGCATACAATGGCCATGGAATACCTCAATATAATAAGGTGTTGGCCTAGTTATATTCACGCTATAGTCATGAATTACCACCCTTACTAGGACGAACATTAGCCTCTACTTTGCATCTCGACTGTGTCGTAGCAATAGCAACATATTATTAAACACAATGGTTTTTGAAAGTGAATTCAACAGTGATTTTCTCATGATATATTTTTTCGTTTGAAGAAATATTTAGGCAGTTTTTCAGAATGCTTCAGACTCAGTCATCAGCTTGAACAGGAATAATTAGGTTTCAAACATTGGAACCAGGATGTTGAAATTTAGTAACATAACACGGTTTCAGAATCATGTCACTTAAAATATATGGGTTGTGTATACGAGAATGGGTTAAACGTGATTATTACATTTAACTGGTAATTTTTAACACATATATATTTAGCTGTGATTAGCAGTTAAACAACATTTTGCAGTTTGTACTGATGATTGAAACTGTTAATTAGATTCTGTTAAGTAGCCTAAACTGTTAATTAAATTTTGTTAAGTAGCCTACAATTTGATTGCGATAATGTCCTAAGTATAATTACATTCATTTTGCGTGCATTTGAACCTCTGATGAGTGTAGATGTAATTAATTGTACTTGTAATTCAGGACAGTTCATTATTTTGTTAATACAATTATTAAACAATTAAAATTGTCAGGTGGAAAGTAATACTGTATTAAAGCGAAACCATGAGAGTAGAAAGAAACCTCATAAACACGGGTGTTGATATTGTTATATTATACGACAGTAATGGAATCATGCAACGGGGCCTACAAAGAAGGTCTCAAAAGTAGCGAGTCTTTGTATTTTGACCTTTAAATGCTAACTTAGGCTATTATTACTTATTCACTCCGCGTATTAACATAGCCTATTTCGTTAGCTGTTATGATACTACTATACTTTATAATTTTATTCTCTTTCATAATATTGAATCAAAAGCTGAAGTAATTAGTGATTAAAAATAAATACCTTGACAATACTTCTCTACTCCTTCAGTTATAATCTTCAACTTTATTTTACCCTACTGAAGTTGTCGGATTTGTCAGAACGCCTTAGAATAACGGCACGTTGAAAACATCTAAACCTCGATAGGGCCGCTGGACAAAATTTATCGAACCTTTCACGTCCAAATAATACTTTAGCTTCTTCCTAGAGGGTTGACGAGTCGATGGAATTTTAACCCATCACTCTGCCTTCTACAAGAAAATTAGTGTAAATTAATTCCTCTTCTCTTCGGCAATGAAACTTCTACCGGAAGATCGCGATTCTATGGGCACGGAGAATGGACTGATTGATGATATTTATTTATTATTTATATTTATACAAAACAAAACAAGACCCCCATAATGAGCATGCTCTCGTGCTCGGGCACAGTTCAGCCATTTACATTACAAAATACAAATTACAAAATACATAAAGAAAATATAATTAAATCAAAACCTAAAAAATAATAATAATAAAGAAAGAACAGAAAAGTAAAAAGAAAAAAGGAAAAGTAGTAAGAACAAAAATTGAAACCCTGAGTTATTACAAATAAAATCGTTCCTTAATTGTCTATTAAGTACAGAGTGAAGTAACTTTTGAACTATGAAATAATATTTTTGATAAGCTTATTGGATTTTTTGTTCATATGTACTATTTCTGGATGTGACCTAATTATAGAGTTATAGAGTCTTGGACCATAATAAATGCTATGTTTAGAGCCAGAAGAGGTGAAGTATTTTGGTTCTATTAAAGGCAATGTTTTATTTCTTCTAGTATTGTAGTTATGAGGATCCGATACATGTACGTTGCGGTATTTTTGAAAGTATTTTAAAAGTGTGAGCTTATAAATTTGTTCTACAGTCATCACATTAAATTCAGGAAATATCAATTCTGTTGGATATTCTATAGGCTTTTTTAAACAAATTTTTATAATTCTCTTTTGTATTAGAATCAAAGGAGTCAATACAGATGTGCCACTTCCCCCCCCCCAGCCAATGATACCATATTGGAGGACAGTAGCCTTTTTGTTTACATATTTTAAAGTGGCATAAACCTATATTATGTTCTGAATTTCTGGTTCAAAGATTATACTAGCATAGTCTGTGAAGTAATAAGACTTTAAACGGAGTCGTCTGCGAATCAGGACAAGCAAGTATTGTTGAAACCTCCCTACAGAGTCTTGGGCTATTCAAGGATATGCAATCGTAATCAGAACCACAAGGATCATATAGGATGGAGGAAGGAATGCTGAGGAAAGAGCAACAAAAAACTTATTATGGAGTTTTCTTGTATTTGTAGGCCTACAAGGGCGGATTTGGCACAATTATTGTTGTTCGGTTTCACAGTAGCTTGGTATTGTTAATCCCGCTGTCAATTATTTTAGCGTATCTAGTTCTACACCACCTAATACACTTTTCTCCTACTATTAACAATTTGTTTGAGACAGGTGAGTTGTTGAGGTCCTTGATACAGCAATCGGGGCACACCTAACCCTTGTGACATCTGTTATGAAATTAATATGCGTTTGTTTCAACGTGTGGTGATGACTGATGATAATACCGATAATGGCGTCTAACAAAGTTATTATTATCTTTAAAGGGATATTAATATTAGGAATAATATTTAATAGCTCTATGTAGTAGTTAAGGCACTTCGCTACAAACCGAAAGGTCGCGGGTTCGATTCCCGATGAGGTCGTTGAGATTTTTCAAATCGCCTAATCCTTCTGGTGGCACTATTGCCATAGGGTCGACTCAGCCTCTAACATAATTGAGTACCAGGAGTATTCCGGGGGGGTAAATAACGGCCGGTGCTTAGGGTTGACAACCTTGGCACTTTCATGTGCCGTATGTCACAATCCGGGAGCCTTAACCTCCTGGAAACCCTACGGGTCTCCATGGCCCATATAGGGCCTTTTTTTACCTTAACCTATTCGATACTGAATGCCTTTGCTTGTATCTCAGGCTTTATTCCTAGTACCTACATACATGTTATTCTCGAATAAATAATGTCTATGTGACCACTAATTTTGTAATAAAATTAATTTGGTAGTTGACTCACTTCATAATGGTATACAAAAGTTATCGTCTTTAAAACACCGTATACTTACCAAACCGGCAGTCCATTCATTAATTCCTTTAAATAGAAAAGCTTCAGTTACTCTTTTTATGCACTAAATTCTCTCTTTAATTCGATTTGTAAGATAAAAATTAAAATGTGGACTTCCAGAGCTCTTTATTAACATTCGAAGTAATAAACTCCAACTCGCTCGCGTTAAAATAAATGAAAACAAATTCAATTTATCCACTCAACACCGGAAGAGACAGGGAAAGGGGTTCAGTGGCGTTAATTCTACCACTTTCAAACCCCCCCCCCCCCCCATGGGAGATATCGGTGCCGAGACCATAAAAACGCTTTAAATCTCCACGGTTATGGGTTTGATTCCCATTTCGCTCGTCATTTTTATTGCTAGTCTTATCTTAGTAAGCCACAAAACAAAATGTTATGATAAACTTTGTACTGTAATCTATATTATTTTTCAAAATCGCATTATGATGAGAAAAGTGAGATAATGCTGTAGTTACCAATGCATAGTTACCATGAGCCTACGTAGTCCCTTTTGGACCCAAAAATGTTAAATTACTACATAATAAAATTATATTTATACGATGTGGTAGAGTTATCATTGCACAGAATGGACATCAATGGAATGTAAAAATATAGAAAATCCAAAGAACATATTATGGTATTTTATCGGGAGCTTTCTAAAACAGCACTTTCCTCCGCATGCATGAATCTAAATAAATTATTTAACGATGTTTTTCTATTTTGTCAACCTATTTTATTAGAGTGTATAAATTATTTCGTGAGAGGCTCTTGGTAATATAAATACTACGATCATATCGTGACGAGTTATTGTAAGATGAACACCTAGATTGAGATGTGACAACGAGACCGCCCATTTCTGTATATCCACAATCTTGTGCAATCTGTTTGAGTGATTGCTGCTAGACGACATATCGTCAATTGAGTATTGGAATATGCCATATGCATGTAGGTAGAGTTTGAGAAAACTAATGAAGAAACTGCAAATGCTGAGGGGACTTATATTTAAAGTACCGGTAACATCGAAAAAACATATTTAGGTGTCTAAAGGTGGAAAATTGGTTTAACGGTAATTACCTCATTTTCCGCACCTCAAAAATGTCATTTGGCGTATAAACTTAAATGAATAATGAAAAAGTTGTAATGATCTTTCGTAAAATTCCAAATAAGAAAACTATCTATGTTAGTTTTTATATTAAGTGTAGCCTAAAAATATAGCCTATAGCCTACTTGGTTCTCTGCTGCGCAATATTTTATCTCCAAGCCTGATCATCGACTTTTGCTTTCATAATAAAATGATTTATCGCATAATTATTAGCCTATATCTGATTTAATTGTTTTAAAATCTGGAAGTTGACCTATAAATTTCGACTTGCCACCTTCATGTGCCGAATGTTTAATTATCAAAGAGCCTCAACCTGCTGGAAAACTAAGGGCATTTATGGCCTGTGTAGGGAGAACGTTATCAAAAAAAGGCTCTGTGTATATTACTGTTTTTTTGTTAATACCTAACATTAATTATCGTTGTAATAGTATCTTCTCATGACCTTGGTTTTAAAATTACCTATTATTATATTACTACTCAGGGTGTTGTTATAAGTCAATCGTTCTTGATTATGTAGTTGAAGAGTTTTATAATAGTTATATTACATCTTGGGGAAAAGTAATTAAACATACTTCAGCCTATATGAAAGCTGGGTTAATTAAATAAAATTACTTAGGCTACTTCACATTCCACTTCTGCTCGTAATTATTACCTAATTATGGACAACTCTACACTGCAGTAATTAATTTAATTATAATAAGATGTTTATTCATACGTAAAGTAATTAGAAACACGTACATTTAAGTGTCATTCATTTTATAATTTTATAACTTCAATAATTTCGAGAAATATGGTGTTAAGAATGCTCATGAATGCCACATCTGGAACTGTCCTTTTACAATTTTAAAGCGTAGCTAGTTTAGGGTTATACAGAAAGAATAACTACCCATAGTGCTGTAGAAATATTATAGTTCTAGATTTACACTGGTTCTATTGTCGAAAATTATGTTCTTTGTTTTCGGATACGAGGGCGATATCACAAACGGAATGTTTATTTTACTTCTTCCTGCAATACCTGTAAGTTGCAGATGACAAAGAGTACCAACAACAGTGGATATATGTATACAGTAAAAAAAAAAAAAAACAAACAAACAAACAAACAAACAGATTAAATTAATGTTGAACAATTAACAATTACACAGACCAATAGCCATTTTGATGCCTTAGAATTTATACTTACTCTTGGGTATATTTAGGTCGCTGATGCCAAATGTGCCATTGGTTTTTCCCTATTTGCTTTAGTTTTGTGAGATATGGTATTACCATTATGCATTTTACGTTTGATATAAATCACAAACAGTGCCTATTTTTAACTTCTAAATCATATGAAGAAAATGTCAACACACTAACTTTACATTAACATTACAATAACAATATAACATGGGGTCTTTCAAAAAATTGATATTATCATATATTGTACGGTCATTTATGACTTATGAGCTATCAATTTGAGGGCCAAAAAATAATCCAGCTTTTAGTTTTTCTGTACTTCGTACAGTTTTCGTCCTACGTGTCCAAACTATGGTCAAGAACCTTCATTAGCTATATGAACAAGCAAGATTTTATTTTGCTAGACTAAGAGTTCACTAATAAAACCTATATAAAAGTACAGCTGGTAAAGAAAAACTGTTTACATATTTGGAATAAGCACACTAAGTATAGCCAGAATCCGGTAAAACATCTGAGACGCCAAACAAAAAGTTATTTTTTTGTGTTGGGCTGTGTTATTTTATAAGTAAATAACCTTTTATTTAATCCCTTTACGTAGCCCTTTATTAAAATTGTTGATTCATTTTAACTTCGTACACATTTAATGTGCTGTTGAGTAAGATTTTCATCAATTTCTAGGCAACTCAGCATGTGATTACTATAAGCTAAACAAACTAAAGCCAATTAGGCCTATATGGGTAATGTAATAAAGAATTAATTTTATTTTAAATATTATGTCAAAATATATTGAGTGAAATCTTAGAACTTCAACAATGTTTTGAGAAAATTCATAAAAATCAAATAGCCTTGCTGATGATGCACGTTCAATTAATGAATTTTAAACTTACAACACAGTTTTCTTTAGTTTACCATCCAATAACACACAGTACGATTTTAATACTTTTATATTTTCATGCGTATAGGCCTATACAAAATGACGCACAGGCAAATATAAATGAGAATTTAGAACTTTCCGTTTTAAGTACCTTTCACATGTTCTTCAAAAGGAACCATAAATCGGGAAGACTTTTTCAAAATAGATAAGATTTTTTTAACTAGATAAAATTTTTGCTTACTGAAGATCTAAAATACGGAAGATAAATTAAATCGTGATAGGGACGTATAAGCCTATTCAAATAAGGTAAGATATGAGAACCATTTTATGGGATAAAAGTTCAGATGTAAGAGAGTTTCATTAGATATAGCAACATGATATTATAAATACGGCATAATATTATTATTCAAAGTATTCCGCTCCTTGCAAAACTCAGTACTTAATTAACATTAATTATTGTCTTCATATTTTCGCTAATTACCTAAACAATTCTGTGTATTTAAGTAATTAGCTAACATTTCAGCTGTTCTAATAAACCCAGGGACGCAGGGTAAATATTATAATGGAAGAAAATAGCTTGTAATTTTGAAGGATGCTTGGAAAGAAAACATGCAGCCATATCTCATGTAACATAGCTTCACCATTGAACATAATAGAAAAGAAGGTATTGAAATTGTAGAGATTCATTAAGTTCAGGAAGGCGAAATAATAAGGAAATATTTAATATAAAATAACTCTTACGCACTTCCGTCCATATCGTTTTGTCTCCATTCGAAGGAATTTTATAGCATTTGCTTCACTTAGTGCAAGAAAACAGGGGGAAAATATAAGAACAATGTTCAGTCTATTACTCACTGAAGTGTAATCTTAACATAACGGTAATATATTCGTGAACCGTTTCCGCAAAAATTACACAAACAATTAAATTAAAATTGCTTTAAGGGGGGTCATGCAGGTTTGGGTACTGAGAAATAAGCGAACTTCATTATTTTTATTCTCAGCAATGAATTGGTCTGAAACCTTGTACTCTTACACTCCATGATATCGAAATTAACACTGTGACAGAAACGTTTATTAAGCCCAGAAAGCTATCACATTTATCTTTTGTTGGTCCTTACTGCTGGTAGTATCTTGCGGTCGATTCCTGATAGTGTCTGAGGACTTCACTACATTTTAGTTTGTCTTTCCTGAAGACTTATCTTGCAAACAAGTAACAACAACGAAGAGGAGGGTTGGTGTATCCGGTAATTATGTTAAAGTACAGAGGGTGAAAAGCAAGTTTGCCAAATTGTGGCGACTTGATACTGTTGCCAGTTGATAATCTGGTAACAAGATCGGCAGTGGAGTTTCCAAAACTTACTAAACGGGAAGGAGACCGAGCCTTTCTCAGATAACTTCCTCTTCATTGTGTCTAGAGTTACCTACCCTTGCTCTTTGTCAAGCATTTTCACAGATAATAGCAAATTACCGTCACCATTCATGCTTGAATTTTATTTTACCTAGACTGTCACTACATGCAGTCATGGAGTAAAATTATAGTTTGCTCTTCAGAATATCGAGACAGATAAATTTTAAAGGAGCTTCAACCAACTTACAGTAGATAAAATGGTTTATCTAACATAATATCTAATAAACAAATGTATTGATTATAAAATAGTAGGCCTAATTAGTTTAACCTAAGTTCCTGTGTCAACGTTTAATAACATATTTAAAGAGTTCCTCGGGTACTACTGGGATTTTGTATCGTCCTCTTCATTTCAACACAAAAATGAATTATTAAAGGAGCTTCAACCAACTTACAGTAGATAAAATGGTTTATCTAACATAATAACTAATAAACAAATGTATTGAGGAATGATAATAAAGTAGTAGGCCTAATTAGTTTAACCTAAGTTCCTGTGTCAACGTTTAATAACATATTTAAAGAGTTCCTCGGGTACTACTGGGATTTTGTATCGTCCTCTTCATTTCAACACAAAAATTAATTATCATTGTTTTTGTTTACATTTTCCTTGTGATGCCACATTAATGTTGAATTATTTCTTATTGCGCCCATCACATAAGCAATTACTTCTATAAACTAACATTTAATATTTATAACATTTATAATAATTGTTCATTAATGTTCTAATTAGGCTAGTAATAACCCTACAAAATTTCAACCCAATTAGGTATTTATTCCTGAGATACAACATTTAAAAAAATTTTATTACACAATTGTGTGACACAGTCATCCATGCAGAATACCGTTTAGTATAGGACACTGATAATCCATTTGAAATAATGTTATCTTGTGCAATTATATTTTAAATATTGTAGCCTACGCTATGTTTTTCTTTTTTTAGATACATTCATGCTAAAGTTTTAATGACATTTGCAATTTAACGAAACCGTTAGTTTGTTACTTATTCAACAATTTGTGTAAAATTTTCATTAAAATTTGTAAAAATTTCGTGTATATGGATCATTTTGAAGATATGAAAATTGGTTTTGAAAAACAATCTATATAAGTGTTATTATTATAAAGTGACTGCCAGGTGTTATTGAATATTTTGTTTGAATTTTGTACACTAGGTAGGAACTTTACAAAGGGCCAAATCTATTTTACAAATTCTTTAAAAACTTATCTGAAGGGTATTTATAAGTTAGCCATCTTCGCACAAATTCATGTTTATACTTCGCGTATTGAATAATACAGCTTTGAGTTAGGCTAAAACAACTGAATGAGCACTACCTGCAATAGAGCCTCTAGAGTGAGCAGTGAGGAAGTTGTATTGCTCATGGTTATGGTACAGAAATTAATGGAAATATAACACCATATTTTTTAAATTTATTTGTAAATGGCACAGCATAGCTCTCAAACCAACATCCTGCCACATTTAGGCTACGGTAATGACATGTATCGTCATGTTTACTTATGCGCATTAAGGTCCCAACCTTCAAACATTTAAAAACTGCACCGCAAGGATCTTTTGTCATGTAACCCTAAAAATCCATAATATTTTTTTTCAAGATCTAATAAGTACACAGCTTTAAAAAATTTAGGGTTTATTGTAGTAAATGATTCAAGAGTCAGGTTAAAAACTAAAGAAAATCGTATGATAAATGTAGAATTTCTAAATTTCACAGGTAGGTCCCCTTAACAAATCGAAAGCATAGGTCTAGTGCAATAAAAATAACGTACGGAGGGAAAGGAACTCATGTAAATAATGTGGTCGTGTTTTAACCCAGCACTAGACAAAAATATTTGGCATCGAATAAGACTACCGGTACATTCTTAGGAGCATGGGTCAGTTGTAATACTTTTAACATGGGATCGCCTTAGAGATAGCTGGTGTAGGACTTACGCCTGAAGTGACACCACATGCGATGCTTGCCGAGGCATGCAACGACATCTGGACCGGTTCGCACATCACCGCAAGTGGACAGAGTAATCCCTGCGTCCAGCATCCCTTGTGCAGCTCTGTATGGGAGATAGCTATCATCCATGTTATCTATATCAAGTGCTGCAGATTGATTGTCTAGGTTTTTTACTTCTGTTCCTCTTCTTGCATCCCGGTGTTTACTATTTGTGAACAAAATAAGGGACTTACACATTCTACTGTTGATTAATAGGGCTACATACATTCTATTGTGTAAAGTACAGTTTTCAAATACATCCATAGGAATATTAAATCACTGCACTGCCCTGAAAAACTTACATTCCACTGAAATGATAATTGCATTAAATTTCCTCGTTAGTAATTGGCGCTCAGATAATTAATATTTACATTAATAATTCATTAATCCATTAATTCTCTCGACAATTTGTTTATGGAGGGCGAATTATTAAACAAATAAACTTAAGACCATTAACTATGCATATTCCGCAAATTTACCAATTATTGCGGATTAACCATGGTCTTGTTTAGCAATTAATGTAGTTTATTAACTCTACTGTTAGTTTACTTTTTTTGAAGAAATTTTAAAATGACTCTGAGAGAAAATGATCGTTACTTCGTGTGTCTGTCACGATTTTAATCTCGCCCAATAGGATATAAGAAAGATCGTATTATTAAATTCAGTGATTCTGATAGTGTTTCAGACTATATGATATGTTCAGACTCAAAATTATTGCCATTTGTGGAAATTATCACGGAAACGGCATTTTAGTGCACGAAACGTGGCTGCCATTTTGTAACGATAATTACCCATAACTGTAACAGTTTAATTAATTTTGAAAATATTATTAAATTGTAGAAGTAGTCAATAAAAAGTATGTCAAGTTGCAAGATTGTAGAGCAATTCATTGCTGAGGGGGAAAAAATGTAATTCACCTATTTCTTAACTATGCATTTTACCGAAACCCTTATTTATTTTCCCCCCAAAAAATTAAAAGTGACAAAAATCTTTTTTTGTGTCCATGTTTCTTTTTACAGCATTTTGAAAGAAAGAATTTCTAACGAGATTATGCGTAATGATTAAAATATAAAAGGATACCTTTAGTTAAAGTGCCACAAGTGAACTGATATAAAAGTATCGTTACGATAAACGAAGCATCTAAGACAAAATTGCATCTAAAAAGGCCTTTTAAAATTTAAACTGAGTTTAGCCTGTATTCTGGCGGAAGGGGCTTTCAGCGATGTTTCATTCGATTATGTTTCCGAGCTTGTTTCTTTCTCTCAACCCTCTCTGCGTATTCCCACCCTTTCAGACCACACCCAGGATTTCCCCAGGATTTTCTCAGACGTCATAACATCGCCGCCTAAGACCACGCAATATTTTGTGTTGCCAGATTTCTGAAAAAGTTATTACAGTTAGAGTGACTGCTAGGGTTCTCGTATTTTATTATTAGGCCTATTATTATTATTATTATTACTACTGTTGTTGTTGTTGTTATTACATAGAAATTTTGCTATAAATAATACTAGCTATATGATGACATGAAATTTCATCTATGCAAAAAAATCTACTGATAGCATTTTCACTAAAGGAGACAAGAAGGGAAAATATTCCTTTCTCTACTCGTAAGATATATTGGCCTACTTTTAGATAGACAAACAATTCTCTTCGACCCTTAAATCCTTGTCCAGTTTTCAACATTCGTATACCTTTTGATATCTCAAAACTCCCATTTTCAGAAAATTGATTAAATTCTTATGCAAGGAATGTAGAAAAAATAATTTTAAAATACCGTTAAAATTTACTAAATATTTTTTTTACGAAATAGCTGCACAAAGCTACAGAACTGTATATTGTGACTTCAACTTCAAAATTAAAAGTACAAAAGATTGAAGTTCAGTACCAGTAGAAGATTTTTTTTTTACTGTGGCTAAAATTATTTTAAGCTACCCTTGAAAAAAGATCCAATTAAATTCTTGGCACTTCAGAGTCCGTGATTTATTAGTTTTGTACACATAGAAAGCATTATATCAAAATTTTGTTTGAATAAACACAAAAAGTTTCCATTTTTAGTGGCGTACCCCATTAACAAAAAATGTTAATGCCTTAAGTATTCATTGCCCTATGTGTTTAGTTATACTTTATGCTGACTGTACATCGCAAGGATCCAGATTTTATATAAAATTGTGTTTGCAGCAAGTTCGCAGTATTTCGTGCGAAATTGATCATTAGTTATAAATAATGCCTGCAGGAAATTAAGCAATAAACAATTATTTTGTGCGAGTTTTCATAATTATTTTAAACCGTTATCCTAGTGATTGTGTATGAACATAAAATTATCCCGAAATCCATTTCACTTTTAGTAATAAGCACAGCTTTCCTGCTAAAATTCATAATGAAACAAAATGACCTGTAATTACGAAGAAGCCTGGCAGAGTTCATCTCTCGTAACAAACAACAAGCTGAAAAGCGTGCATTTCATACCTGCAATATAACTCCTTGACTACTGTTACCAAAATATTTATATGGCCTATATAGGTATAAAAGGCATGGGAGATACTAATTCTTAACGTAGATAATCTTACAAAGGATTTTGATGTTGCTGGTACATTTATCTCGAAAAGTTCATATTAAGAGTCACATTTATAGCCACGTATAACCCTGCGTATACGAATAGAGGCGATGGCAATTTAAGCGTTCATTACAGAGATTCAGACACATAAGTAGTCCCAAATATCGAGTCTCTTAGCACACTCTTTTGTTAGTAGGTATTTTTCTTCTGCAACTTTCTTCTGCAACTTTCTTCCAAAATTCTATGGCCGAAACACACTTCGTTTAAGTCCTTTTAGTACTTCGTCCTCTTGCAGTTCTTGTGCTCCATCTCTACTCCAACTGTATCCTTTGTAATTCGTGATGAAACAGGACAGGCATCGCCCACATTATCAAGAGCAAAAGGGTTTTCCAGGAATGAAAATGAAGGTTTAAGTGTTCTGCCATTGATTTCTTTAGCGAGACCAGACGTTTTACACAGATAATCTTCTGTTTCCACCTGAACGTCAGGGAGATTTTTAGTAATTTTCTTGAAACATTTGAAATGAACGATTGTTTTAGTCTCAATGTCTTTCCGAAAGAATCTTAATTTGCTCTGAAAACTAAATACACTCTGCGCCAAATCAGAAACAAGTTTTTCACTTCCTCATAATATATTTTCATTAAACTATATTAACTACATACGTTTTAAAATCTGTATAATATTTACTCTTAGCTTGGTGTCAAGAGCCGCACGAGATTGGCTCAAGAGCCACATGCGTCTCGCTAGCCCTGCTATATCTAGTAGTCATAATCTGCATTATATCCATATCTTGCTCTTTTCATTTGTATATTTCAAATTTTTAGATATTTTCAAAAGAAAAAGTAGTTACCACATCTTATATACCATTCCTCGTATGTATTTAATATATTTGCAGTTTTTGTCACTGAATACGGCTGATCGAACAACAGACTCCAGCTTGAGATACATGGATTCGGTGAAGTGAGCAGAGCAGAGGAGGAAGTCGGGGCGAATGAATTTGAAATTGGGGACGGATGGGGTCACTGAGGGTGGGACGGAGCGGTGCCAGAGCTAGTTAACGTGACTGCCACCCGTAGCCATTAGCACCGGAACTGAGCGTGCCACACGTCACCCTTCCCCTGCCTAATCTTATCAATTGTTACTTTTTCACTCGCACTGTGGAATAGTGGTTGTCGTGTTTGCCTGTGTATCCCTTTCCCTAAGTATGAGGGGTGTCTCTGATCCAGTATTCAGTTTCCGAAATCTGTAGAAGATGTGGTTAAAGACAAAACAACCATAATACTTTCCATTTATAAACCAACAAATTTAATATCTGGGTTCAAATTCTATGGCCGAAAATTTAGTCGAAAATTTTCCGTAGTTCTTGTTGGTTGCAAAAACAAATACCGGGTAGGCCTATCACATCTAATTGCAAAGAACCTTAAATATTTTTTTTACCAGTAAAATGCGAGGGTCGCTCAGAAAGTAATGCCCCATTTTTTCCCTCAGAAATACTTATTAAAATTTATTTGAAAATTCAGTCGAAATTTTTCCGTGGTTCTTGTTGATTACAAAAACAAATACCGGGTACCACATCTAATTGCCGAGAACCTTAAATATTTTTTACCAGTAAAATGCGAGGGTCGTTCAGAAAGTTATGCCTCATTTTTTTCCCTCAGAAATACTCATTAAAATTTATTTTATATAATATATGTTATATATTACATTAACATTTAATTATGAGCGAACAAAAACTGTGGTAATGCAACTTGCCTATAATGGTATAATACCAGTATGAAAAATGTGAAATTAGCTTTGCTCGTTTCATAAACATACTCGTATCGCAATAAATGCCTTTGTAGGCTCGTTGCATAATGTACAGTACTGAGATTGGTTGACATTTGGTGGCAATATACACACACGATTTTTCTAACAAACTCTTTTCTATAGTTATAGTCTCCATAAGTTTGTACAGCTTTACGCCAGTATGAAACAATTGCATGTTTTTCTTATCGGTTCCAGCTCTTGTCATGCTATTGTAACCACTTGCTCACTGCATTAATCACACTGCCGTAGCTTGAGATAAAAAGGCAGTCAATGGAGTGGCATCATTCTTATTTGCCCAGAAAGAGAAACTTCAAGAAATCTCCCTGTGTATGATAGGTCATGGTTACTGTGGTAGAGTCGTTGTTGTGGATGTGATGCCAAGACCATTAACTCAGAGACGTATATTAGAATCCTGAAGAAACTCAAGAAATTCTTTTAAAGAGTCTGACCTGAATAGAATCAAGAAAAAATGTGGCTTCCACATGACAATGCAAGTCATAACACAGTTTGAGAATCCGCGAACACGTCACAAAAATGAGTTGGACTGTGCTGCACCATCCACCATACATTCCAGACTTGGCACTGTCGGACTTCTTCCTCTTTGGGTCCCTTAAAGATGTTTCTCGTGGAACTTACTTGGAAGATGACGGCGTAATTGATGCATTAAGGACAAGAGCTGGAACCAGTAAGAAATGCAATGTGCACTTGTTCCACGCTAGTGTAAAGCTGTATAAACCGACGGAGACTATATTATAGTAAAAGAGTATGTAGGCTATAGAAAAATTGTGTCTGTATATTGCTACCAAACGTCAACCAATCTCAGCATTGTTCATTATGCCATTATGACATTTATTGCGATACGAGTAAGTTTATGAAACGAGCTTTGCTCACATTTTCACATTTTTCATAAGACTATCTTAATTACCTTAATTACCATTAACTTATAAGCTAGTTGCAGTACCACAGTTTTTGTTCGACCATAATTAAATGTTTAATTTCGAGGTTTTAGATTCATAAAAAAACTAAATCGGTTGATCGTGGCGATCACCTGTTAGTAAGTGCTCGTAGTTCTTGTCTTCTGCTATAGATGGCAGCTGATGGCATAGGTCAAGTTGCAGCTTGTTTTTGGCTGTTTTCTTGAAATGAACGTATTTTTACAAGACTAAATGAACTCAGTTTAGTATAATATTAAAATTAACACGATAGAATTCATTTTACTTTAAATACAGATTGTTTATTACGCAGTTTCATTTTCTGCTCTCAAAGTTTCAAGATCGTTCCGTATTCGATAATAATCGATTCCACATCTGGATTATAATGAAGATCAGTATCTTAAGTTATATCATTATTATACCCTTATGTCATATGTAATAAGCGTTTTATGGTAGCCCATGTAGGAACAAAAAGCATTTTCTGAGGAGAAAAAATATGGAGCATTTTTCTTATTACACGACCCTCGTATAATGCATATCCGGTAATGGTACATGTTAAATATTAGGGTCAATATATTTTGTAATTAAATAGCCTAAGCAGCCTTCTCACGTGGTTTGAATTTTTGTTTGTTTTTATGGAAGGAATAAGCTGCGGTTATATGCCTACTATTTCCACTCTGCAGCCTATAAAAATAGCCGTAGTCTAAATCTTACGAAGTTCTTAATATGGATTTTTTAATTCATTATTTACTACACTTTTCATCATACTAATGAGCCTGTATTGAGCTTACAATGTTAACTTAGCCTTAAACTCTTTTTGAATATGGCAATTTAAAACAAAGTTTTTCCATAAACTCAAGTTACGTATTTTGTGTGACTCTAAGAAATTGTCTTTAGGCTTATTATTCATTTCCATCCAGATCGTGGCATATTGCTTTTATCTTTATTTATTTTAGATAAAGCTTTCTGTTGATGTAGCGTTCTGTATGTACAATATCTTCAGGCCCTGTTGATATTGTCACATCTCTCGTGTCTTTATATTTATGCTATATTTCTTTGTTATTGATACTTGCTTTTATAGCAGCCAATAGCTTATTTGTTTTCTTTTTAGTATTTCACAAAATAACATTTTTATAAAAGCATAAATAAATAATTTTCACATGTATTCTCTTAGAGAAACACCTATGAGTGGCTTAGTGTGTACAAAAAGCTATTGGCTTGTTTAGGCTAATTGGTTTTTCAATCACAGGATGTGTTCATTGTTTTCTGTTATAGCCGTCGGTCACTTCCTAAAATATCAACATAAAAGTAAGATTAAAAAGATAATAACATACATTATTTGTATAGTCAATACATGATATGAACGCTAAATTTTAAAATCTTCAGAAAAAACAGTAGGGTATACGGCACTATATTGCGCTAATTTTCGTTAATTTAACACTACATTATGTATTTATTTATTTTTTATTATGTATTAAGATTTAGAGGCATCCCTAGTTCAGTAAATTAATTTTATTTCTTGATATATGTTTATTATGCTAAAGTGAAGGAAATGCATCGGATCTGGGTTTGTATCTTTAGAGAAACTGCGGAAACCTCACTCAGACTGTCGACTGCGGGCTTTCAATTCGCGATCTCCCGAATGTGAGTCTACTACCCTACTGCTCCACGTCGCTAGGCAGAAATTCTGTAATTAATTGGTGTAAATGCATTCTCGAATCTCGATATATTATGGTAATCTCTATATTATATATATATATAAAAGGCTTTGTCCTGACTGACTGAATGAATGACTGACTGACTGACTGACTGAATGACAGGAATCAACGTACAGCCTAAACTATAACAGGTAGAGACTTGGAATTTTGACAGTACCTTCGTTTCATAATGTAGGTGCTCACTAAGAAAGGATTTTGAAAAATTCTGATTCTAAATGCCAAAAATTAAATGTTTTTGAAAATACTTAATCCCTTTTTACATAGAATTATCAATTCCAAATCACAGAATATATTGTTGCCAAATGGTATCAGATGGGCTTGGAAAAAACAAATGAAATGCACTTTTGACAAATTAGAGTAGTTATCAAAATAATTCATGTTATAAATAAATATTACTGAATGAAATCCACTAAAATAATGGAATCACATAACTTTCTCTACCCTGGACATAGAGAAAACATAACGAGGTATGGTGATGTGTATATTATTATATCGCAGGTTTTAGGAGAAAAAAGTATGAAAGTGATAATGCTTTCTGTTTAATTTCATCCCCAAAACGGCTTTATGGTAACATAAGAGTGGGAAATTTCCCGCCTCGATATTACAATTTTATATTACAGGAGTTTCTGTTTCTTCTTATTTAAACCTCTACCAGGCTTGCTGTGCACTGTACAAGCGATGGGATGCAAAATTCTAGATCCTCTATGAGCCATAAAGAACTATATCAAGCGTTTTCTGAGGGAATAGTTTGAGTATAATAAGTCGTTCTTCCTATTTCAAATTATAAATGTCTATATAAGGACCTAGAATTTAAAATTGAAAATCCTTCATAAGTTAATTTCCAATTACAAAATACAAAACCCGGGCGACGCCGGGTCTTTTAAGCTAGTTTAAGTATATAGAATAAGCATATTTTCCTACTTTAATACCGGAGGTGATATGGTGATGAAATAATTTAAGTAACTTATTGTTAAACCATTCAGTCTCGTTCAAACGTATTTTATTACTTTTTTGTTCAGCGAAGACTACAAATCCCACGGTCCAACAATTTTTGTAGCTGTAACAGGCCCATAAATACATACAAACGGTCGATGCATTTTTATTGCCGAACAGATAAAGTTATTCATTGGACTTTTCTGCCTAATTTCTGTTGACGTAGGCCTAACCTAAATCATGACTTCCTGTAGTAGTAATGTTGGCATGTATTGACTTTCCTGGAATACAAATGTGAACAAGCGCCATTGTGAATAATAGCAACAGTTTAGATTCACAAGTGACGCAACAAGCAAATTTATTGTTCAATTGTTTTATGACCCATGTTACTAGTTGCTAGCTCTTGCAAAATAAAATTTCCCCCGTACTTCATTCTCCGTTTGATTTAGTTTGTAGCGGTGTGAACAATCGAATGTCGCAACAAAGAGAAGATGGCCGCTAGTTTATATTTCTATAGTAACAGCACATGAAAAGCCCAACGTTTTGTATGAAGTTCGTGAGATTATGGACTATGAAAATAACCTTTTATTAAATAGCAACAGTTTGAAAGTCAATTAGCCACAGTAAAGCTAACTAATAACTCAATAGGCCCTATGTTATTAGTATTATCCATCCGTACTGTTCTATTTTTTAATAGAGGAAATAATAATGAACAGATTTTTTCATTGCTGTTTTTCAATCAAGTTGGCTGTTTTCGTGAAAATTAAATACAAAGATTAATGCCTGCCCTTGACGACATATTCCACCAGCTTGGCAACATAAAGTCAGGTATTTTCGTCAAGCAGTGGATTTGTAGACAGGACATTGCCACCGAAAGAGCGATCTGCCTTTACGCAATTGTCATTCTTCGGAGACTGTTAACCCAATTACCTCATAAACCATGGACCTAAGCACAAAACACAAAATAGACTTTACATTTGTTTTAATGTTATCTAGTGCCCCCCTAGACTGCAGTGCTTCCTTGTCCGTTTCCGTGATATTCAGATTACGATGTAAATGTAATAGCAAGTAGTCTGCCGCTTCAACGATGCAAACTTTCCAAAACATTCTATATTCAAATTGCATCTTTCACAAAAATGTTTCCACAAAGGTAACACACATCTCTCGACTATGGCTGAAGTGTAAAAAATCCATTGTAATCAACTTCGATTCCAATCACAAGGAAAATACTATTTTAGTTAAAAACATAGTTTATGATTATAAAATAGTCTCAGTTTAATAAAGATACAAAAATATTTTAATTTATTACGCTGTTTAAATGTTAAATTTCTCACAGGCCTACTTGGTGGTTGCCAACTTAATTCCTTATGTTGGAACTGTGCACCATCCGTGCGTATATCTGCTCATATGCACGTGTATATGCCGCAGTAGATGACAGTGCAGCACGAGGCTCCAATTCGGCCTCACGGTACGAAAATCATAAAAACAATTATGTTTATTACGATTTCAAATTTAACGGCCGTCTAAAAATAGTATATGATACACATTCACAAAAAATCTCTTTTACCATTTATATTTATTAATATAATTGTATGGTTGTAATGAAGTATATAATGCCAGTTTAAGTGATAGATTTAATTATTAAATAATTGAATAAAGTGCCGTATTTCATTAATCTTCACTTGTATAATTTTAATGGAGTTATTTGTTTGATGTGCATAAAATGCGCCACACGCACGCTTGTGCTAAGTAGGAGAGCACAACCAATCCAGGGTTAAAAAGGCGAAATAAATTACAATGAAATGTGATAAAAAACCTCTCCATTTTGTTTTCATATAACTTCACTGTTTATAACAATTGACAACAACATATTCCTCTAATTTTTCAATTGTGAATTTTGTTATCATATTGAATTGCTGTATTAAATTAAATTAAATTTGATTTAACACACACTCACATAAGTCCATAAGCATGATACGCAATACCCCAAATGAGCAAAATGTTTAGAGATTAAATTAAAATATTAAAAATGGAAGCAATATTTCAATATTTCTGAATAACTCGTTGTGTTAACACCTACACGACTGTGTTATTGAATCAGCATTACATCAAGTTGCACTACATAAGTGCCAAACGCAGTAAACTGAAACTTTCCTAATGGAAGAATAAAATGAACAGGCCTATGACTTGGAAAAACTGTTGCGGGTCAAGAATTGGATTTTTAATAGTTATATATAGGCCTTATATGATAATAAGTTACTTGTTGGGGGCATAAGTACCTTGCACCCCAAAGTTGGTGCCTATGTACGAGTGTGTGTGTGTATATGGAGATATATATATATATATATATATATATATATATATATATATACCGGTACAGTAAAAGGGTAAAAATAACGGAAGCGTTATAGAATCTTATCGCAAGCAACAGCAAGTTAAATTAAATAAAATTAAATTAAAATGAAATAGAGAATACCAGTGGAAAAAAGTACACCGTAGAGCAGTGAAATATTAGGTATACTTTAATTTATGCACACTGTTCAAGATTAATGACTTACCTTAGTCAAAATCAACTGGACCTTATTCTTTCACAGAATCAATTCAGATTCCTTCAGGCTAATTTGTCTAATATGGTCAAAGACATGAATTAGGCATTTATATACACTATAAATTTTCAATAATGAACTCAAAACAACATAAAAGGCTCTTAAAACTTAGAAGCCTACGTTTTAAATAATAGAGTAAAAGTAATCAAATAGAAAAAAATTTGATCCTATTACATAGCCTATCTATAACATTTTGGACGTAAATAGAGACAGAGAATTCAACAAAATTTCACCTAAAATAATCAATAATATAATATTAGTAAATTACAAAGTATCATTAACACTTGACTTATTCCAAGCCTTGTTGAATTCATCCACAATCCTCCCGGCGAGGTTTGAAAACCATCGGAGAAGGGAATCAATTATCCTTTGCAATAATCTGTCTCTTAGTATACAGAAAATATTTTGTTAATTGTTGATCACTGTTCCAGTCCGAACAGTTCATGTTGACTGACTGGGAATGTGTTTGGGATATCGCATGAAAATTAAAGGACCACCTTCGAAACGTGACCTAGTAGCTCAGTGTGCCCAACACCAAAATTCGAAAAGGAATACGAGCCCGCCAGTACCCCGGCTGAGATAATGATGAATATACTCTGCAACAATACTGTTGTTATATCAGCCCTTGCAGCTCTTCATACCCATTGTTGAGCTTGAGTGAAATTGAATTAGTAATATATTATAACCTTCTATAAATTTGTCAAAACGTAGGGTATATATATATATATCATTTTAATTAGTACATTATTTTACATTTAAAAGATATTTGAATTTATTTTCGAACGAATTTTTGTTTCACTTCCGGATGAGAGATACTCCCCCTGGCATCCCTGCTGAATTTCTCATTGTTTCCGAGGACGTAATATTGTCATGTTTTCCATTCATTTTGTAAGCGCTTAATTGGCCTGGATCAATAACGTTTAAAAAACGACAGGTATCAGAAATCAGGCATTTATGCCGATCATTCCTTAAAAATTACCACACAGTTCCATTTTAATTGATTAATGGTTTAATAGATGTTACTGTTTTTAGAACTGATAGAAAATATTTTTTTGTATTCTTCTTGTAGATGTGCCATTTACATACTATCAATTCCTTGGCAAGAAAAGAAATCTTGATCTTGTTCTCTTGTTTACATGGGTATAAGAATTTATTCGCTTGCTTCACATATTATTTCTTTAACAGCATACAACAGGAGGTCCCACTATTGTATTATATGCAAAAATCTGTCTTATTATTTCGTAAATTATTCTTAATAACCTAACAATTAGCTTTATTAATTATATGACGGCTTTGTTGGTTTAGAGTAATTGTTGACAAATTTCCAACTGATTTTTTAGTTAAATGCGTCTTTGTTGCTTTGCAGATGTGTTTACTTAAAAATCGGCAGAGATATTCCAAAATATAAATAATTAATCACGTGGGCTATTTCTTATATGCATTAAAACTATAAATGTCTTTTTAATATTTACCTTATAATGTGGACCTTTGTTATGAAACTGGCGACGATTTTCGGGTATTTCAGAGCTATATTGCAATGAAAAGAACAATAGAACAATAACATACAATATTGTAATAAGACCGTATTGTTAATTTAATGGCTTGTAACATTGTAATAATAGGTTCATGTAAGGCGAAACATCGAATGTAATTTATAAAGAACTAGAGTCCGACATACTGACAATAAATTAGCAAAAGAAACTAATTAAATTTGGTAGTATTTGTCACATTCTCACAAACTCAAAAACGATTGCACTTCAACATTTGTCGTTTGAAGGTGTAGGCCTATTCTCCCGGGAAATTTTTACATTACGATATAACTTACTGGTAAATAGCAGTAAATTATGGGGACTTGGTGAAGCACCTGCTAAATTTAAAAAAGGAAATATCTCGCTTATTTTTTTACGAAATGTTGTTACATAAACATATTTGCTTAGAATATTTCCGAAGCTTATTATTTTTAGAATATCGATAGAATTCACATTAATGTGATTAGGAAATCTGCTATCTAAGCAAAAATGTGGACCAACTATAGGGGTACGATATTTTTTCCATATTGGCCTCTTTTGTTAAAATCTGTATAGTCTATCTGAAAGAGATAGGGCGGAGGAACGAAGAAAGGATATACTTATAATTTTATTTGAACGAAATGTAACTATTGCCACCCTCATACGTCTACTTCGAAACTGGCTGATTTAATTTCTGTCTGTATAGTAGGTAGGGGGTTTCCCGTTTTACTTTAGAAGCATCCAGAAGAACAAAAGTTGCATTAACGAGAACTGAGAGTGCACTTACCTTAAGCCGGCTTAATAATAAGTAATTTTGGTTGGCGTAGAGTTTACTCCGGCTAATTAGGTTAGCAACTGTTGCAGATGGAAACTGCCGAGCACTTTTCCCCGTTCTATCCAACTACACACTGCGCCTTCTAAAATCAGAGAATATCTGTCTTTCTTTTCTTTCTTTCCTAACATGATTTGTTTAGAGATTTCGAAGGTAACTCAGAAAACTGAAGAGATCAGAAATCATATTAATGATATCATAAACTCGTCAAAATATTATCTAACAAAATTGAAGACTGAATTGACATGTAATCGGCTTCAAAAACAACGTGCAATACAATGATAAAAGATGATAACATTTTTGGTTGACATCTATACCGTACTTCGAAATTACGCGGCTGCCGCAGGTGGTCTCAGTTTTAATATTATGTTGTACATACTGGCTTATTTGCACTGAAAATTTGGATGTTATGTGTAGATTGGACTGTACATTATGTATAATTTGATATTTTTGTTTTATAACCCTTTTTAGTTAATAAAATTCGTATAATAATCTAGGGTAATACTCACTTTACGTTAATATGTAATTTAGTGGTTTGAACCTGTTCTCTAATCCATGGTGTTAATGGGTGTATTCTCTAATAAATAGTAGGTTTCAAGTATATAATTATAGGCTTTCGGAATACGAATTCGGTCTCATTTCCCAGAATTAATGTAATTAATCCAAGTAGCACCATAAGGAGTGGGAAAAACTTCTTATTTCATATTATATTTTTTCAAGTTGTCAAATGAGTGCAGACTTAATAAATATACCCTCAGGTATTTTCAGTACCGAAATATTAACTCTAAATACGTCAATTTCATCAATATAAGCTCTCCTAATAGCCTAGTTAATATGATTAGTGACTTAAACTGAGTTGATATTGTGTTTTAAGTCTAGTAATGTGTGTCCCGTCACTTTTTTCAAAGTGCTTCTTTATTTATGTATTTAATTGTAGTAATTATTCTTTACAATTCCAATTTCAATACATAGTACATCTATCTATATAAAACACACGTAATAAACTTATAAATACATTCAGATACAACAGAGAAAACTAGATGTATAAAATCAATGCTAATTAATGAAGCTATTACTAAAATGCAATTATAAATTATTAAATTGAAAGTTGTATTGATTACAAAGTTATATTCTCTCTGGTTTCCTATGTCTTGGATATTTATGTTACCTATGTGAATTTTGTTACGTTTATTTTCCGAGAGAGGACAGAGGTGTAAGCCCGTCACCTCTCACCCCCCTCCCGGAAACTGAGGTATTTCTTGGACGTGAAAGGGCTGAGAAGCTTTGTTCAGAGGGTCTAATTTAGGCTTGGAGTTCTTTTCGGTGCCGGGCCCCCCAGCTTAAAGTCCCTCCCGGAGGACTCCGTGCCCAGGATTTTTACGTCCTGAAAAATCCATCGACCGCGGCCGGGTTTGATCCCGCGATCTTCGGATCCAGAGGAGGAAGTTATATTGATCCATATTATTTAATTTCCTCCGAATGAACATTCCACGTGATCGGAGGTGGATGGTTTTTAACAACGAAAATTGGGAGAAAGAAGTGGATGAGCAAATAAATTATATGAAAATATAACAAATTAAGAGCTTAGGAGGAGAATACTACATCTAATAATATATAAGTAGGCCTACTGGGAATGGTGAAATTGAAATTAACGCAGTTAATCAATGACAGTTATAACATTTTAGGCTTTTAATAATTAGTATTAATGAATTTCATATTTTTATAATTAATAATTAAGCTATGTCCACCGCTGTGGCTCAGGGGATGCGTTCAATCCTCTCACGCAGCGGGCCCGGGTTCGATTCCTGGTCGGGACAAGTTACCTAGGTGGGGTTTTTTCTGGGGTTTTTCCTCACCTTTGAGACAAATGTCGGGTAACTTTAGGCCCTTGTGGTCCCCAGATATCATCTGGCCGTCATTATCATCTTCATCCCATCCTCGCCTTGTTTGGAGTGAGTGTGTGTGTGAATGGTGTGTCTCGTCCTATGTGTTCGTGTTGTCTCGGAGGTGGCCCCGGCATTGGGCTGATCACTCATCCGGGGAGGCCCTCCATGTCCTTGTCTGGTCAAAAAAGTATGTATGTGATCCAAAGATAATCCCTCTCCCGACAGGTCGCGGCCCTGTAAGGCCCGGGCGGCTTGGGTCGCTTAAATCCTAAAAGGGAGAGGTTAAACTACGAGAAAGAAAGAAAGAAAGAAAGAAAGAAAGAAAGAAAGAAAGAAAATAATTAAGCTATGAGGTACCAGGCCTAATTCTAAAAATTTATTTAGTTTTGATTTTAAAATTAAACATAGATTTATTTTATAGATGTGGATAGTGTGGGAGAAAGTGATATTGTGAGAGAACGTTATAAGTTATATATATAGTTTCACAGGTACACGTCTTGTAAAGCATATTCGTTTTCATAACACTGATATTAATTATAAGTGCTTCATGTATGCATAAGGTAGCGAGCTCGTACGATAAATCACGCAGTCGGTTTCATGTAACCTTTAGTACAGAACCATTCCCTTGTGATTAGGCATACAAAGGTTATCTGCAGGGCGCACGCTTGAGTACGCCTGCATGTGAGGGATCGCTGACAGGGAGGTTAGGGCTCGATAATCAAACACTTCACCACGTGTGTCATTTGGAAAAATGTTATTTCGCTTTACAACCTTTTGATTTCAAACGTTAATAGTAGCACTAAAGTAACCTGAAAGTAGGTATAGGCTTATTGGTCTACTTAACAGTTAAAAATTAAATTCTTATATTTTATCATATCAAATTACTGAACATTACTGAACATTGATAGCTATTGGTTATCAGCGGTATTGTACATGAAATGAAATGACAAAGAGTCATGAGAAAGAGTTAGGCTACATCGTTTCAACTTTTACAAAAAGCACTGTCTTCCCCCGAGCCTTTCAATTATAATCGAACATACGAAAAAAAAAGTCATCAGCTGAATACGTATTGGAGTGTACTAGCTCCGCTTTTTTTTTTTTTTCAAAAATAGATAATGTATACTAGCTTAAAAGACCCGGCGTCGCCCGGGTGTTTATTTTGTAATTGGAAATTAACTAAATTAACTAAATTTAGATTTTTAAATTCTAGGTCCTTATATAGGTATTTATAATCTGAAACAGGAAGAACGACTTATCACACTCAAACTATTCCCTCAGAAAACGCTTGATATAGCTTTTTATGGCTCATAGAGGATGTAGAATTTTGCATCCCATCGCTTGTACAGTACACAGCAAGCCTGGTAGGGGTTCAAATAAGAAGAAACAGAAATTCCGGTAACATAAAATTGTATTATCGTGGCAGAGAATTTTTATTTCTTACTCCCATGTTACCATAAAACCGTTTTGAGGATGAAATTAAACAGAAATGCGATATCACTTTCATACTTCTCTTCCCAGAACATATTACCTTACCTCGTATTGTTTTCTCTATTTCCAGGCTAGAGAAAGTTATGTGACTGCATTATTTTCGTGGATTTAATTCTTTAATATTTATTTATAACATTATTATATTGATAGCTTTTCTAAATTGTCAAACTCACGTTTCATTTTTTTTCAAAACCCATCTAAGACCAGGGGCAACAATACACTGTTGTGATTTGGATTTGATATTTCTGTGTAAAAAGGGATGAAGTATTCTCAAAAACATTTGATTTTTGGCATTTAAAATCAAAATTTTTCAAAATCCTTTCTTAGTGAGCACCTACATTATGAAACGAAGGTACTGTCAAAATTCCAAGTCTCTACCTATTATAGTTTAGGCTCTACGTTGATTCCTGTCAGTCAGTCATTCAGTCATTCATTCAGTCAGTCATCCATTCAGTCAGTCAGGACAAATTCTTTTATGTATATAGAGATTTCTAATGCTTAGTTAAGGTACCTAAGGAAACTACTTTTATTAGGTATGTGATATACATAAAACGTGTATTCTATCTATTTTCATCGGCCATCGTTCCCATCGTATGCTTTTATAATAACAGATGAAAAGTAAGGTAGTATAATTGCTCTAGAATATAGCTTGACAACGGCACATAGTTTAATATTCAAGCATAATTGTAGAACGCCATGCTTCATAGTTATTCATTTCTATGCTTCCTTCATGCAGAAGTATCGTAAAATAAAATATAATATGTTTCGAATTATATGTGTCATCAAAATTTATTACAACTAAATACTAGGATATAAATTAATATGGCATGATATGATAGACTGTCGTGCCTTACATTTACCAATTATATAGAAAATTATTGTTCCTGCCTCATGAAATGAAATGAGATTCGAAATACATATCTCTGAATCGTTTCATAGCAGTTGGTGATATTCACACCATAACGGACAGATCTCTCAATGGTTCAAATCGAATAGATTCATTTTAGTGATTCGTATTTATCATATTTAAAATATTCATAATGAAGGCACCTCAATTCGTATTGGTTAAATATAGCCCTAACCTTTACTATTCGTAGGTTTTGTGCTAGCCTCAGTAACGTACTAATATCAAGAATACACTGGTTTAGAACGGCATTCTTCAATTGCTCACTATGAATACTGAAATAGCCTACGTTATCATCATAAATAGCTCAGTTTCATTTATAGTAGTGTATTACACGTTTACAGGAAAAAGAAAACATACATTTTATCTGGAAATCTTTTCAATACAGTTGTTGAATTCCCACCATAATACAGCAAATCCTTCTATTCTTTTCACGTAATACCAGAATAGGAAACAGTCTGCACATTTTCGTCAGCTGGCATTTAAATAACAGTTCTTTTTCCATCTCTCTAATTCCTATACAGTTTATTTTTTGGCAGGATGACAAAGTCCGTGTTTTGGATGATTGTTTAAATCATTATCGTATGAGTTTTATTTTATCAAGTCGAAGAAATCACTAGCATTGTTGAGGAGGTTGTTCATAGCTATAGTATATTGCGATACAAGTGCCGTAAGGCACGTTTACGGGTCCAGGAAACAGATTGAAAACCCGAGGCGCAGCCGAGGGTTTTTAAGTTTTCGAGACCCGTAAATGCTTTTACGGCCCGTGTGTTGCATGCTATTTTTTGCACGACGGTTACTTATATCAATTTAATTATATTAATTGTGTCATTACCTGAAAATATTATGTGTATACATTCTTGAAGAGAGATGTTTATTTCAGAAAGTGATTCGCATGTGTTTGTTGTTATGGGAACCGAATATTTGTCCTGGGGGCCTTGTTCATAAAGGCATGTATTATGAAGTGTATCGTAATGAATTATGACGTGGCGCATGGACCGTAAGTAATTTAACCTCATCGCAACGCCCTTAGCAACACGATTGTGTGGGAATGTCAACTTACGATCCATGTAAACAACTTTCGTAAGTAACACTTACTAGCTAAGGAGTGCAAAAAGACTATTTTCCTCCTTCGACTGTAGCCGTGTTGTACAATCTAGCAGGTAAAGGACAACCCGTTTCTTTAACCGCGTGTTAAGAAACTAACATCCAAGATACACCGGTGAAAGAATGATAATCTATATGTATGTATAATCAATCACTCGTGTAATTCGTCAAGCATTACAGTAATAAACTAATTTGCTTCAGTTTTAAAATAATCTGGTTATACATATCAATGTAGTGATTAAAGTAACGCCTAGACCAGCGTTTCTCAACCTTTTTGAACCCGAGGACCTGTAAAATGTCTAAAAAAATTTACGGACCCCTATTTTACATCCCATTTTTAAAAGAAGGCCTATATTCTTAATATTTGGGGTATTAGGTATAGGTCATTATAACGAAATATGTGAAAAAATTGTACTTCTTTACTTTCCACTTGCTTTATGATATTTTAAAATTATGTCTGAGGACCATCTGCACCATCTTCGCGGACCATAGGTTGAGAAACGCTGGCCTAGACGATCAATAATATTGTCAATATTCGCTTATATATTGACGGAGGACCAGATTGATGGAAATAATGATCGTCTAGAAGCGTAGTGAAGCTTCCTATCAATATTGACGGATACTGATAGAAAATTATATTTTCTGTCAATATTGAAGAACCGTTTGAACATCTAGGAGGTTTATTGTCAACATTTTCTTCAATATCAGTTGTTTGTGACACCACGAAGTGATTTTTTATAGTCATCCGGTTCTGTAGAACGCGAAAAATTAAGCGAATGTTCGTGTATAAAGCGGTACTCACCTTGTACCCCTCTTTGGACCAGCGTCTTTTTCTCTCTTTGGTTTTTCTTTCCCGCACAGTGTAAAAGTCAATACTAGAAAATCCAAATCCGAAATGGAAAACATTTATAAATTCGCAACAAACAAACACACTGAAGCAGCCCCGATCATGCAGTACGAATAATTTTGCCAGAATATTGATGCTTTTGAAGCATATTGATGCTCGCTTCGATATAGAGCGTCAATATTGAAGAGAATATTGACAATATCGTTGATCGTTTAGGGGGCCCTTAAAATGTTACTATTGAAGCTCATATTGATGTGATGCGGTCCAGTTGTTTCCAGAGCAGGATTATTTCGATTTCATTATTGTGTTTAAAAGTCAATTTTTATCTTAAGTAGTGACAACTTTTTCGACTGATGTATGTTATCAGTACATTTTGTGAATTTCTATGCCGTATGAACTTACCTTTCAGTATGAATAATTATAAAAAAAGTAAGTATTGTAGACTATAGTAATAATAATAATAATAATAATTTTTACTTTCGTTATTTTACTTAAGATAATTTATTTGTATAGTTTTATAGCCGAATTCTTTCCTTCTTATATCTTAGGCATAGAACACAACGAAATAATGCGTGCATTGAATCATTGAAAAAATATATACAATATATAAGTATTTATAAAAATATAAATATAATAAATATGAATACAAGATGAATATAATGATTGTTCAAGAGATAATTGATTATATCTTTTTCAAATATGGGGTACGTTTGAACCCCACAGACCTCATTGCGTTATGAAAAATGTTTCGCCTAACGAAGGGTTAAGTACACTTCCAATCGATAATAGCCTGGTTAACATTCCCAGGTCAAATCGAAATTCTACACCGTCAGCTATAACAATGTTGATAAGTTAGCATTGTTGGCACACGGTATTCCTGTTCAATTCTACTTCACTACCGGTTATCGAATAACTGGCGACTTTTGATGAAAACTTAATCTTTACATGATATGGGTTATAACTAGACCTCGGAATTTTAGGCAGATGCGTATTTAATTCTTTTAGGAAATTGTGCAAAATAATTGCACATGATTGCCATTTTTGGAAAATTATAGTCGTTGGGAGCAGTTTCATAGTCTCTAAAATGAGCTAAAATGGAGGTCAGTCCTTTTTTGTGCCTAAATCTGCCTAAACAAGTAATTGTTCAGGCTTTTAAAAAGGATTTTGAGAACTTGGCGGCCGGTGCTTAAGGCTGACATCCTTACCACCTTCACGTTCCGAATGTCCAAAATCTGGGAGCCTCAACTTCTTGGAACCCTCTGGGTCTCCATGTCCTGGATAGGGATCACTTTACTTTTATTACTTAACATTAGTTACTAATACTGTTCACGACTGGGCTCCAACAATTAATTTGTTTGTGAACTACCAACCGTTTTAAATGCTTGAACGACTATGCGCAATACATAGCTTAAATTTTATTTCTAGTTTTCTTTGTGTATGGCTTAGTGCTCATATCCTGTATGCAGTGCATAGCAATGGGAAGAGAAACAATCCCGCATGACGAGTGTTCGAAAGCTTTAAATCGTTTCACTGCTCCCAACAATAAAGAAGCTGGAATGCAAAGGAAACCCTTTAAGTTTCTTCCTATAATATCTGTATCAGTGGAAAGGTCATTTTCAGCCTTCAAAATGATTTTAACAGAAAAAGACATAGAACAACTGTCGAAAATTTGGAGTAGCTCTTGGTAATGCAATAACAAATAACATATGCTTATTGTCATAAACATAAAAAAATTTAAAAAAGACTTAATTTCGAGCTTAACTAATCGTTTTGTACCATAAATAACTATAACCATAAATAACCATAAATAAAAAATCTTGCCTAAAATTTAAGAATACTGTCTAATTGCATCGTTTTTAGGTGCCTAAAATTACCATTTTCCATTCCTAAAATTCCGAGGTCTAGTTAGCCTATAGGCCTAACATGTGAGTGTGGTGGTACATGTGTGGTATATGGACGAGGAGTCAGTGGCATCCCTTGAAACTTGAAAAATAACCCCTTTTAAGAGTATTCTTGTATTCTTGTCACTTAAGACTTTCCCCTCACACTTTCATGCAAAGCAACCATAAGGCTAGCAATACGGCTATTAGAAATAATGGTAACGATTCATTAGCAGACGCATGACAAAATACAATTCAAGTTCCTTCGTTATTCTAAGTGGTGGATAAGGCTGCGTCTAGGGAAACTCTTAAATTCTTTAAATATATTCCCGTTATATTTGTAATTTCTATAGAATGCCCTGTAAAACTTAAATAGTTCCCATTCCCCCGAGGAGACGTAATGATTTTGGTTGTGTAATATATAGTAATGACACCCTTTATACACTCTCTCTCCCTTTCTCTCTCTCTCTCTCTCTCTCTCTCTCTCTCTCCACCTCTCCCTTATAGGGACATTTAAGCGACCCAAGCCACCCGGGCCTTACGGGGCCGCGACTTGTCGGGAGAGGGTTATCTATGGATCATATAGGCCTACATACTTTTATGACCAGACAAGGACATGGAGGGCCTCCCCGGATGAGTCATCACTACAATGCCGGAGCCACCTCCGAGACAACACGAACACATAGGACGAGATACACCATTCGCACACACACACTCCAAACAAGACGAGGATTAGAGATTATAATGACGGCCGGATGATATCCGGGGACCAAGATCCTAAAGTTACCCGACATTTGTCTCACAGGCGAGGAAAAACTCCGGAAAACTCCTCATCTAGATAACTTTTCCCGCTGCGTGAGAGGAGCGAACACATCCCCTACGCCACAGCGGTGGACCCTTTATACACAAATCTCACAAAGAACAGCTACACTCAAGGGAATACTAATACATGTAGTAAGATGTAATTAGTTATTAATTTCCTCAGAAGGGAAAGACAATTTCCTCAAGGTAATCCGTATGGTATTTTACGCTATTTGTTTGTATGTAACGAATGGAAACTTTTTCATATTAAGGGGGTAAAGGGTGAAATAATAACCACAGTCAAAATGCTATACACTTTAATGCAGCCTATATGTTCACTAAGCTACAGCGCCTTTTAATGAACATAATTATAAGTTTCCCTATTATATTGTATTCAAAAGGACTGCATTATGTAGGCCTATATGAAGACTTGACACATTCACGCCATCTATTAACAACCACCAAAACGATAAAGGAATAAGTCTGGATTTTGATCTTTATATATTACTAGCTGAAAAGGCCCGGTGCCGCCCGGGTTTTCTATTTTGTAATTTGAAATTAACTTATGAAGAACTTTCGATTTTCAAACTCTAGGTCCTTGTATAATATGTATGTAGAACTTGAAATGAGGAAGAACGATTTATCACACTCAAACTATTCCCTCAGAAAACGATACATATAGCTTTTTATGGCTCATAGAGGATGTCGAGTGTTGCAGAACAATGTGAAACATGTGTGCAAAAAAAAAAAAAAAAAAAAAAAAAAAAGAGAGGAGACTATGTGGAAAAGTGAAAGAAAGGTCTGCAGATTGAGATGATGTACTTGGTTTCACTTACAAATAAAGATGAAGGTTGTGAAAAAAATTTTGCTCACGACTTTCAGTATGCCCCTCGTACTTACATACACTCACATTTTCGATTTTATATAATTACTAGCTGAAAAGGCCCGGCGTCGCCCGGGCATTGTATTTTTTAATTTGAAATTAACGTATGGAGGACTTTCGATTTTCAAACTCTAGGTCCTTATATAATATGTATGTAGAACTTGGAATGAAGAAAAAGATTTATCACACACAAACTATTCCATAAGAAAACGCTAGATATAGCTGTTTATGGCTCATAGAGGATGACGAATGCTGCATTCCGTTGCTTCTACACATCATGCCTGGGAGGGGTTGAAATAAGAAGAAACATAAATTACATAAGATTGTATTGACTTGACGGAAAATTTTATTTCTCATTGTCATGTTACCATACATCCGTTTCGGGGCTAAAATAAAAGAGAAATGCAGTATCAGCACTTTTATACTTTCCTCCCCTAAAACCCGGGACATAATATACTGCGAGCATAGGACTCAAAATGTTCCATCCCATGCTTAGGGCCTATGATAAACATCCCTATTTCTCAACTAATACAAAGCCTACAGCTATGGATAACGTATCAGCGGAAAGGATTATTTACCGACTTCTGACATAGCATACTCACACACTTAAGTTGTCCCTACAATACGACCTCTTATTCTACATCAAAATGTGAAGTGAGAAAATATTTCTTATGTCGAGGGTAGAGAAAGTTATGTCACTGCATCACACTGTGCTTTATTTACGTGGATTTCATTTTTCAGTAATTATTTTCGCCAATATATTAAATCGATGGAATCACAATTCATTAAAGTCCAGTATTATATAGTTGCCAAAGACGTATGTCATCACAGTAAACAATACACTGTTGTCATGTGAACTGAACAGCATTTCATTTTTTTTCAGTATAATATTCTCAGAAATTATATAATTTTGAAGGGAAGGACTGATTTGTTTCAATTTTATGTTGACCGCGTTACTTCCCGGGCTTAACTGGGTATGTGTGCAAAATTTCGTACAAATTGGTCAAGAAATGTAGATTTGTATAAGGAACATACATACCCACATATCCACATACCCACATACCCACACACATTCGATTTTATATATTAGAAGAAGATGAGATGTTATAAGGCTAAGTACATAAATAATTAACCTTAACTGACGTATAAATTCGTTACTTCAAAAACTGTATAAAAGCATAAATATAATATCTACAGAGTAATGTTATATGTAAAATTGTGAGAATTTTTATCTTCTGCTAGGATCGTAATCCACAGAAACTAGTTATTCTCTTGCAATTCTCTCCATTGATTTCAAAATTATATCCCACTGATGATTTCACTCGATGATTGCATATATCGTTGTATAAATTCAGCATTGTAAAGTTCGGGGTTTTAACAAACGCACATTATTTTCTTCGTTCCCTTTTACTTCTAGTCTGAAAATTTTTGAATCGTAGTGATAAAAATAAGTAATGCCTTCAAAAGATTATCTATAAGAAAGAACAAAAATAGTTACGACATTAGATTGTTACTTTTTAAAAAAGACATCAATTGAAAGCTAAGAATTTTTAAAGGCTGGTGTATTTACCACATTTTTCAATTAACCTGGAAGCAAACTTTTAGAGCCATTTACCTTTTTACTTCCTCTGCCCGTACTACAGGTATTTAGGTAGAGAAAGTACTGTGTTCTACCTCGAAATTCGAAGTTGAGTTTTTAACCTGTTTTGAGGTCTGCTGAATCCAAAAATACTACTTGCAGAAATATGTCTGTGTGTGTGTTTGTGATCAACCTAGCACCAGAACGAAAAATCGCACGAATACAAAATTTTATATTTGATTTAGGTGTCTTCTGATTGGCGACTACTTTCTCTTATTCTAAGAGGACTTTATATTAAGAAAATGCTGTTTTTCGCTTTTTTTTCTAGAAAACGGCTCTAGCAATTTTTAAAGATATATTCAGACTAAAAAATTCAATGCCATAGCCGAGATTTAAGCCAGGATCATTAGCTTTCCGTGCTTCTGCTCTTACCAATTGAGCTATCATGGAACGTGCAGGTACAAAATTAGGTTGAAACAACTGAACGTGCTCTCATTGCATTACGGCCTCTTATTCTACATCAGAATGTACAGTAAGAAATACGTATTGCACACGCTTAGTGTAAAGAAGTTACGTGAGTGCATTAATCAGGTTTCATTTTGGTTGTGTATCCTTCGGGAATGTGATGCGATTTGGTAGTCTAACAACATTCTATACATTTTTAGAACCAATTTACATTAAGAGAATGTCATACATAATATATTATACTAAGAGACAAAACTTTTACTTGTGCAGAGAAAGTTATGTTCCATATCAGTTTTTCTCACTGCATTTCTATACAGAACTAGATGGTTTCTACAAATATAACGCTAGGAACTGACATTTTTACTGCCCTATAGGATATAGCTGTAAGAAAAGCTAATCAGTATTTTAAAACCTTTTAGAATACCGTACAATTTTTATATAATATAATCTGTCATCAAGTTAAACCATCAGTGGGCTCTAAACTGGGAACTGACAAGAAAATTTCAGTAGAACAGCTGATATCCATGAGTGACAGTCATAATTAAAAGATAAAACCCCTCATTTTTTTTATAAAGCATGACTGATTAACCTTAAATCTCTGCTTTTATACATGTTTTCAAGTGATGAAATTAAACTTTAGTAGAAGTGAAAACGTTGAATAAACAACTCTTAAAAGTAGAAATATAAAAGTAGACAAAAATTGGCCTATTTTGAAAAAAGGTTGATATCGGATATCAGTACATTATGATCGTTGGTATTATTATTTGGAGAATTCAATTTGTTTAATTGAATCCGATTATATCGTAGCGCAATTAATTACCATTTGTGTAACTTAATTAATTTTGAAATAAGCCATCAATATGAATACCTGAACATGACATTTCCGACATGTGCGTAATTTCATTTTAATTATCTCCCTGGTACTGTTTTATATAACGTAAGTCCTTCCCCCTTTATTCGTAGTCATATAATTTATTGGTGTTTTCATTTCAGAAATTTATATGTGCCTAACTTTAAAAACGCTTCATGCTTAATATATATTAAGGTTCTCATTTTCTTATTTCATAAGTTGTAACTTTTCCAATTCCCGTCAGAGAGACATATTACGATAAAGTCAATTTATTTACCCCAATCGTGCATTTTTTTCTTTCTGTTGGCTAATTATACACCCAGTAAACCTACTGAATCCAGCAGCGCACGACTTGAAATTACAGAACTTCACTATCGTAGCTCGGCGGTTACTGTGGCATGGTTTCTATGGCAACAAATCAGTTGAGATGCTGTACTACACAGAAAGTAATTTTCTGTCTTGTATCTCAAAAAAAGGCAATTCTTTTAGATAAAGATAGAGTTGGACATGTCCATTTCTTTAAAAAATTTCCGCAATTTATTAAAATTACAGTAGCCTATTAACTTCTATTAATTTAATAGAAACTTAATATCGAATACTCTGACCATTTGTGATCTAATTAACCTTTTCACTGTTATTGGTGTATATATGCTTCACCGAAAGAAATGCATAAAAGCACAGGTATAAAATTAATAAAGTAATACTTATGTTACAAAATGAGGAGTTCTATACACGCATTAGGATAGCCATTAATGAAAACCAACTATTCCAATAAAATTTTCTACATTGATTTCAAACTTAGAACACACAGATATCACTTAGTGAATGTTCATATTTTTGCAAACACAGCTCTGAAAAAGTTAAAGGCCAGTTAAATCATTCAGATACACTTGAAAAGAAGTCTGAAAATAAAACAAAAATGTAATCACAATAAAGATAGAGATAATATCACAGTATAGTATAACAGTAGCGAAGCTCCATACAGTTTTTTTTTTTCAACCGGCGAAACTGCAGCGCTCGTAGCGGTGAGCTGGGAGCAACACAATATGTTACATTGTTGCTTATGAAAAATGTCAACAATATTTTATGGAAATGCTTGTGGTGCTATAAATTGCACCAACAGCCAAAGGAATTCTCCCGATTTATCTTTCTTCAGGTTCCCTAAAGATCCTGAGAGGTAAGCGAAAACAGTTATTTGTGAAATTAAATTGCAAATTTGTGATTATCATGCTTGCATCCATACTAGTGTATTTACTCCTATTTCTTTTAATTTTAGGAGCAGAAAATGGCTTGTAAATGCTACATACAATTAATTATTTTTATATGTATATCATAAATGAAAATCCTAACGAAGCAAAGGTTTCTAAATATATAGGCCTATTTACAAATACCCCACCTGACCCTACTAATTTTGAAAATGTTTTAACACGAGGTTATGTTAGGCCTATATAATTGAATTTAACAAAATTAAACTGTCGAGAATAAAGATAACGTGTTTAATCCTTTACTTTTTAATAATTTATCGTATTTAACAAAATGAAGAAAAAGACAAAAGTGTTTTGCTATTGCATCTGATACTGATCATATCGGGCTATATGCCTATAGAACTTTACTTTCCCCCTAATTTCTGAACTAGTACTACTACATGCTTACTGAAATTATTAAGTTTTCCTATTTGTCAGAATTTTCAGTGCAAGTACAGTATATGTTAGTAGTAGGTCAATTAAAATCTTGAAGATTTGTCGTAGGGATGTAACTTATATGGTGGACGGAAACCGGTCTGATACTTTATAAGATATTCAATGTCATCGATCTTGAAACTACAACTTCTTTATATTCCCACAAAGTCTATGACTTGATGAGTTCACCAGTATGCCTTTCCGGTAACAATCACGTTCTAGTAATTTTAAAAATAAAAATAAATACAGCCATATATTCGTGGCTGTTTGCTAGTTCCATCTTGCTGGCCGCTTGGGGTGCTAGTGTCGCACCGATCTGTCAAAAGGATGCATTTTCCTTTCATTAGAGCTTCGCTACTGTTATACTATACTGTGATAATATAGTTAGTGCTCATTTTCAGTGCCGGCTTTTGATAAACCCTGACTTACGGAATCAAACATTACGAAAGATAAAACATCTATTTCTGTCTACAATAAAGTACCCATCCGACATGAGATAGGGAAAGTGATGGATGAGTTAATCAAGCTTAACTAACAGCTGGGGATCGAAGCCCGGACTGGTGACGGACGGGCGACAGCGGGTCTCGGGGAAAGAATTCCAGGGTAGATTTATTGCAGAGTGGGTCTGCAGATAAACCCGTTTGGAATGTGTAGGGCGTGCGTTTCATAAGCCGACGCCAAGTCTCCCTCTAGAGAGCTGCATAGCGTGCCCACGTTTTCCCTTCTAACTTAGTACAGTTTGTTTTACTTCATTTACTGCCCTATTTGTCTATATTATAGTTTGCCAGATTTCATCTTAATTCAAGGGTATGTAATACATTTACATTATCGAAAATATGCACGCCTTAGTAATTTATCATCGAAGTGGTTGAAGAATTTGCATTACTAACAGGTAGGGCTCGTACTTCTTGCAAGTCTTCCAATAAAAGTTCAATGGATTTTTCTGTTCGAATTGAACTGAATTCGATCACAACTCTATATCAATGGTATCCATGCCAATGTCATAACCCTCTAAAGTAAAAATTTACAGGAGAAAGAAAAACATTGTGTTAAAATATAGGCCCTAGTGAAAATAGAAAAATTATGAAAGACTGCAACTTTGATGGTTATACCAATTAGCTTGCTCATCCAAATGCGAGAGATGGACATAAGTCATGGCAAAATTTTTCCTTTTGAAAATGAGGACCATTTAATTTTTGTTTTTAAATTTTCAAATGAAAGGGCAAGATATGGACTGTATGTAAAATGTATATCATAGGTACTAGATGTGGGATAGTGAAGGAAACAGACGCCCATAAATATCCATCGACTGCATCGTGCTACTCTAACGTATTGCGGTTAATTGGAAGCATGAAAGCACATATACCCACTCCATGGTCCCTGAAGTTCGGTACGGATAGGCATTATTACCCAAAGATCCCTTAAGCTCCTTGTGGTATCATCTGGCATTTTTCCCTCAATAGTCCTAGACTATTTTGACATAAGAATGCTGTTCACATTTGTCATATTCGTTCTGCACGACGGCTGACTCACAACTAAATTACCATCACCTGTATCCGTATAAGACTGCACTACAATGCTACGATTTGATTTGCACATAAAATAGAGATGGTACACTCTCCCGGGACATACAACATCTCATGGTACCATCACCTTACTTTGAGGAAAAAAATAGTTGTCATAACCTATGCTCTATCCCTCTTATTCTAATGGGTTTCTCCTTAGTATCTTTGATTGATATGCTTGGTTGTTATATAACGGTTACACCTTCGACCAGTTTGAATTTGTAACCTTTCAGAAACACCTATTAGTGGTTTGCAATCTTTTTATTCATCAATAAATCCTTGTAAAGTTGCATCCTTTGCTAGCATCTGTATTTCAATACCAGCAACCCATGTATACCATAACCTCATTTTCGAAAAAGTTAGTGTTGCGACATTTGGCCTGGATGCAGACGATATATTCCCTGCTTACATGAAGAGTTCCAAGAGTATAATGATACTTTCCGTATTGTTGGTTAATCTTGATTCGTATGGCTAATAATGTGGCTAACAATGTCCCGGGAAAACTAAACTAAACTCCGTGGCGCAACATCCCTGAAGGGACTTGGCCTACCACCCGACCGCCGCGTCATTTACCATAGGCAGATGGCAGGATTTGGAGGGCATGTGGTCAGCATGCCGACATCCACGGCCATTAATGGTGGTTTCCGTGACCGGAACCGCTACTTCTCTATCAAGTAGCTTCTCAGTTTGCATCACGAGGCTGAGTGCACCCCGTTCCGGACCTCCCTACCTCAGAAAAATCCGAGAAGGTACCGGGGATCGAGCCCGGGCCTGCGTATCTGTGGCCAGCGACGTTAACTACGAGACCACGCAGGCGGTCAATAATGTGTCTAGCCTGTGCAAATATTCTGTGTGATTAAATACTATAAATGAAATCATTATCGCTGGTCACCTGAAGCAAAATTAAGGCATGAAAGGGTATGACAATAATATTAGTACTCTAGTGTACAAAAATGTTTTATTAAACGGTCGGAACACCTGACGAAACAATAATTTGTATTATTGTTTCGCCATAATTAATTACGATCGAACGTGCAAATGTATGCCTTCGCACCGGCATTGAGTTCCATGGTGTTTGCGTGGGATTGAAATCGAACTCAATCTTATTCTTCCATCCACTTCCGGAGGATCCGTTCGAAAAAACTAATTCCGGACTGAAGCCACGTTTACATGACGATATCGACTCGTAAATGGATTCATGTCTATTTGGATACTTCGTATATTGATGGTAATTATCTGAAAAAAGCAGGCATGGACATTTTTCAGAACTAATTTGAAATACTTTATATAACAACTAATTGGACAATATTCTTCAGTCGCTGTATGTTATAAGGTCTGTTTGGTAATATACCATTGCTTTAATTGATGTAAGCCTCTAACAGAAATGAGTACCAGGAGCATTCCTGGGGGTAAAGGCCTCCACAGTCCGAATGTCTAAAAATCTGGGAGCCTCAGCGTCCTGAAACCCTCGGGGTCTCCATGGCCTGTGCAGGGAACACTTCACTACTCTACTTAATTGATGTAAAATGGCAATTTTGATGTGCATATAAATTCAAGTGCCTTGTGGTATTCCGCTTAAAAACTTATTAAAAAATTGGTGAAGTGGAATTATGGAAGAGAGAAAAGTACGTTATGTGATCAAGAAGTAGTCATGTTTCACTGATCTGAGGTTTAGATGTATTTCTTGTAGAGGAGCTCAGAAATTAGGGTGCCATTAATATTAATTTATCCTATATTACTCTTGAATCTTTCAAAATTATATTTCTCCTCATGGTAATAAATATACAAATTTTGTAGTTATTGTAAAGAATAAAATTAATACGTCTACCGATAATTTAGGACTATTTAACATTTTAAAAATCTGTATTGTATTCTTTGTCCACTAGTCAGAATCTCTAAAATTGTCAGTTTTGAAATAATAAGCAAATGTTCGTTTTCAAGAAATGAAATTTTGAGGGTTGCATGTGAGAGGTATGCGAATGAAGGAGGTAACATGTGCACTGCGAGCCATGTCATAAAATATGTACCTTATCTGATGGCACGACTTACAAGAATTATCACCAAATTACCTTACTTCACCCTATTATGCTTTTTCAATATTTAAATATGATTGTTATGGAAACGGAAAAATGGAGAGAATTAGCGGGCGTACGAAAGTTAGCGCCTGAATACTAGCGACTAGACTACACGCACTACTCGGATGCAGGAGAAGTGGTCGTACCTGCAAGGGGCTGTGCCGTGATTTAGGGATGGCAGTGGTTCTCTGAGCCTCTCCTGCAATACACTAGGGCACTCCTTTTCTTCCTTTCCTTTTCTTGAATTTTCATCAGCTATAGCTACTATTCTAACAGATATAATATTTGAACTCTTTTTCGTGCGCATCCAACGCCACCTATTAACAAGAGAGTATTTAATTGTGAGCTTAATTGAAGGCGGCCTTGCTCGGTTTGCTATCTTGATTCATTTGTTTACGACTTGCAGAGATCTGAATTCTTTTACATAGGTGGACAGAAGGGGATCATTAAAGCATGCCTAAATGGGAAACACTGAATGATTTGGACGAAACTCACTATGCAGGGTTTTTTTGGACTAGAGAACTGGAATCTTCAGATCTTAGTTTCTCTAATGGCGATGCACTTTAATTTTGAAATGCACTTCGAAGCCGGCCGTCCTTAGCGTTCCTAGCATTTTTGTTTCCTCTGCCTTAGGTAGATGGATATTAGACCTTGAATTTCATTAACTAGTTTTCATCATTAATACACGTTTTGATGTTCCCTGAGTCTAATGTCTCTGTGACCGTATACAGCGTAGTTCGAAAGGGAAAAATCGTATGAAAACATTTTTCTTTTTCAGTTAACTGTTCAGTTCATAATGTATCCTACAAGAAATAGTGTTTGTCTTAAATTTGTAGAAATGGATGGATTTGTATTAATTTTGAATATTGTATTATTGTTTTCGAGTAAGGTTCATGCATCTGTAGTACGTATTAATCGCTTAATTTCGAATTTGTATGTGCATATGGCAGCAAATGATTCATTTTGTTCGTTTAATTATTTATCTTTTTAACGTTAAACAGTATAATTAAGAATAAAATTATGTATTCCATGCTATTTATATGAAAGCATAATATTAAATCAATAACATCAGTGTTATTAAATATGTTTTAGTAATTTTTCTGTTAAATAAATAATTTAAATAAACAATTAGGCATTGACTAAATGACCGCCGGCGTGGTCTTGTGGTTAGCGTTGATGATTACAGATCCGTCGGCCCGGGTTCGATCCTCGGTACCTCCTCGGATTTATCTGAGGTAGGGACGCCTGGAACGGGGTGCACTCAGCCTCGTGATACAAACTGAGAAACTAATTGATAGAGAAGTAGCGGCTTCGATCATGGAAACCACCATTAACGGCCGTGGGTGTCGACATGCTGATCACATGCTCCCATTCCTGCCATCTGCCTATGGTAGAAGACGCAGCGGTCGGGTGGTAGGCATTGTCCCTTCAGGGATGTAGCGCCATGGAGTTTAGTTCATTGACTAAATAATCGCAGGCGAATCCGGGGGCACCTGCTAGTCTTCTATATTTATATTTGTACTATCGTTACCCTTGCTATATGTACTGTAGGTAGAACTATTGTGTTTGACCCCGAAATTCGGTATCGCGTTTTCAACCCATATTCACATTTCGAGGTCCCATGAATCCGAAAATTCTACTTGCTGAATCATGTCTGTGTGTATATCTTCACATATCTTTCTGGAGATGTGACACGAAGATTGGTGATGACTTTCTCTTACTTCTAATGCCACTTTACATGAAGAATTTTTTCTCGAAATGGTTCTAACTTTTTTTTCAGATTTCTATTTATAATCCAGCCAGCCTTTTGTACGTCTGTTCTCTGTTTTGTACATTATACGTCTAATACTATAAGCTACGTACTGAAAAACGAACTGGTTATTAAGCCTAATCACACTTTGAAAAATAATATTGATTATTATAAAGAACAGATGGACTTCGTAACAATGATTTCTGATGAACGTTTGCAACGTTTTCAACGAAACAAAAACACACGTGCAAAGAAATGCCAACTTGCTGCTATAATTTTCTTATATTTGTTACAGGGACAGGATATCTAGTGATATTGCAAGTTTTAATTAACAGAGATTGTACAGTAATTCAAATTATTTATTAACAGAAAATATTTCTGTTAATCTACTATTAAGGGGGAAATGTATTCCAAATATTTTAAACCCGATTACAAGCATTCTGGTGGAACCCGGAGGTTCATTGCCGCGCTTATCTGAGCCCACCATTCAACCCTATTCTGTGCTAACTTTATCCCTCGCAAATCCTACTTCTTTTAAATCTATCCAACTATTGTCCTCCCACCTACGTCTAGGTCTTCCAAGTGGTATTTTCCCTTCGGGACCAGTAAATATTTTTGAGATATGACTTTCCTCCCCCATGCGTGCAACATTTCCAACCCATTTCATCCTCCGTGATTTAATTGCTCTTACTATATCCGGTGACGAGTACAGGTTATGAAGCTCGTCGTTATGCAGTTTTCTCCAGTCCCCATTTTCGTCTCTCTTAGGCCCAAATATTTTCCTAAGCACCCTGTTTTCGAATACTCTCAGATTACATTCTTCCCGAAGAGTAAGCGACCATGTCTCACATCCATATAATACATCCGGCAGGATAGTTGTCTTATAAATAGTTATTTTTAGATTTCTGGACAGAAGATTAGAAGGTAAAGAGTTTCTGAGCTGCATAAAAGCAGGTTTGTTATGTAACAGTAAATATTGAATTTTTGCAAGTAGATTTTTTTTTCCTTTTTAATACTTTGACACAAATACTATGTCATTTCACTAAGTACTGAGATTTGACTCTCAGCTCGCAATAAAATAAGAGAGTGAATTGGGTTAAATAGCAAAGAGCATGCAATGTCGGGATTTATAAAAAGACACAATAATTGGAGCCATAATGGCTGGTATTAGAACACAGCGGGACAAAATGGCATCATGATTGCGATCTGACTCGTGCTGAAATGTATTTTATTAAGTTACTGCCGGGTCACCTGTCGCATACCTGCCACGTGTTAGACGTATAATCTAACATTCTAACCTGAGGAAGAGGCGTATCTCTAAGGCATATCACTTTACATGCTAAATCATGTCGTTTGCAACGTATGGCTGTCCTTAGATAAGGAAATGAGGGATAGGAATTATCTTCAAGAGATCTGTGTAGTCCATTTTTCTGAGTTCAGTGTTATCGTGTCAGATACATTTATACAGTCACTTGTCGCTGCTATCAAGAATCCTTGGTCTACCGCTCCATTCCCCTCCAAAATTTGGGTAACTTAGATTGATTAAAAGATGTTATATTTCTTCATACGCTCATTCTCCCTTGTAGTAACCCATTATCGTTTTACCTACGAAACCCCTGGGATTATTTTCTTTAAAGCATGTTTTTATCGCTTTGACTTTCTGTGCCCAAGGTTGCGGATTCGATCCCGGCTCAAGTCGTGACATTTATGTGTGCATGTAGGCCTATGTGACAGACCCATGTAAGTAGATTTACTAGCTTGTAAAAGAACTCCTGCGGGACACTATATATACTTTTATCATCTATTAAAGGTTGGGCATAGAATTAGTTCTATCGTGTTGCTAATTATGTTAAGTATCGAAACTTAAAATATTTCAGTAATATTTTATGAATCTCTTGGCAAGCAGTTCCAATTAAAACCTTAAAGAGTAGGCCTATTTGATTATTTCCGACAGTACCATACGAGAATTTTATTTTTAAAAGGAAGAACCGTACTTTTTTGGTAATAACACGCAAACAACTCTTTGGATCTACTGTTTGTCTTTATTTGTAACGAAATATAGAACATATCACGAACAACAATACTATTCTTATCCATACACATAGGCCTACCCTATACGTATTTGAAGTGAAATTAATGGTTATCACATTTAACTCAGAATTAAAGCACATTTTTGCAGAGACTAAGATGTTATTAAAGCTTTATCATTTTTAGCTTTAGGCTACGCTTGGTGGAGGTGGAATTTCTCCACTACCTCAGTATTTTGCAGTGCACATTTTCATCATACTCAGGCACACATCTTTATATGTTAATGCATGGAAATAATCCATACAGACGGCAAAATTATAGGGATTATGGTTTGGAATAAAAGTTTAATAGATCCTAAAACACGTACGAATTTGTCATTGTCTTCTGCCACAAACATAATTTCAGCATAGTCGTCAGATACTATATTGAATTTAAATAAGAGGGTCACCTATTTCTAAAAAATTGAAAGCGATATATTTAAATTAATATTTTCTTCAGTAATTTTCAACTACCGTTAGTCACTTAATACTGCAGTCAAGTATACCACAACTTCTTAACATTGCTATCCTTAGTCAGTATTCATAATAAATAAACGTTTATAACTTTGTTCCTACGATATCAAAACACCGCTGGTTTAGTATAGTTATTTTACCTAATTTTGATATCATGCTGAAATTCACCGCAAATCAAAACTCAAAAGAAAACCTAATAAATGTAGTTTTATTGCCATTTAGAAGTTGGGATAAATCTGCGACATTTCATACAAGTCTCACAAAAAATTTTAACATAGGGAACGTTTTAAGACCGACAACCATTTAGCATTTTAAATATTAGTTGCTTCAGAGTGAGTTCTATCAGGTTTATGAAATGCAATGCGACATATTAATAGCAAGTGTTTTATAAGATAAACGATCGTGATTGGTCTATATCCGAGGAATTGCTAAACGTTATTGGTTAATTTCAAATACGCAGCATATGAGTGGAATAGTCACAATAAAAATAATTTTCATAATTATCCTGTTCGATGCATAGCTTCAAGTTTTTCTTGCAACCTCCTTAACGTTTAGGCCTAAGAATTCACATCTGGTGATAAACACTCCGTTATCGAAAGGCACAGCTGTTACCAGAAAAAAGTGAATCACTATAGGCCTAAGTTAGTCACCGGACAAGATGCAAGATAAAAAACTGTTTAAAATTGGAACATTTTACATTATAAATACTGAGATGACTCATAAACTCCAGCATTTGTCACCAATTTAACATCAGTTGGTAGGCTAACTATATATTTTCTAATAAATTAATGTGTAATTTGAGACTTTCCCGGTGTTAATGTGTAATGTTTTCTCGGGCTTCCATCAGGGTGAATAGGAGGACTGATTCCGAGCTTTCGGCAGCGAAGCGAGAAAGAACGATTTTATATAAAGTTGGGCATTAAGTTAAGTTAAATTAAATTAACAACTGAAGAATACTAGAAACTTGAACTGCAAAAATTTAATAATATTTATAGACGAAAACATCTCACCTATTTAAAACACATAGAGAAATATAACAATATTATCCGACCTGATAAAGAGTTTTTAACTGTCCTAGGCCATAAGAGGAGAAATATTCATATCTATAAATTTTAGGTATTCACACATCTTGTAAGCCTACATATTTATCCTTTTGGTCCGAGATCGTTAAAATGATATTTTTTCTCTACTTTTTAACCTCAGACCCGTTTAATCTCTCACTTTTTTGCCGAATGTTCTGATACCGGTACCAGTAGGCATACTATAAGATCTCTCACTTGACGGGAAGCTCGAGATATACTTAATAGCCCGTTCTCTTCTCTTCGGCCTCGGTATATTATATTTCTCTCTTTGATTATTATAGGTAGTTCCCAATTTAGATAACCCATTTTCGGGTCCTTCCAAACTAGCTATACAAATAACCGAAATACAAATGTTATATTATCATTTTTCCCATAACATCTGCCAGCCCATGGGTGCAAACACGTAAGCTACTTCGCTTAGTCAAGTAGTAATTTCGTTTTGCGTTCTACAATCAGCACGCCACATTTTCACCCCTGATGCATACTAATATTTCTAGAAACAGCAAACACTAGAATAGCCTCCCCCCTCTACCACTTGTCATTGCTAAGCCCTCACTCACTGAGTCCAGTTCGATCCGAAACCACACGCGACCTACCACTTGAAATATGGATGCTTTTTATCTGCCCTTGTTTCCAGTAATTGATGTTGCATTTCTCTTTTTTTCAATTTCTCCCCCATTCCTTGATTATCTCAGTTTGATTTATCATTCTTTTGCCATTTAACAAATCATCCACTAAAACATTAAAACTTGCAACTTAAGTTATAACTCTTGCAAAATAATGGATTACTACAAGGTGTTTCAAAAGGCCTTGATTTCTTTTGACATAGTTTTCTCTAAATAATCAGTTGTGCATTCCTTTGCCAGCAGTCACTCCAGATTACCTTTATTTTCTTTGTTATTATTAATAAATCCTTCCAAACCTAGTTTACACGGAAGTTGTATGCTATTATTCGTTTATATAGGCCTAACTAAAACTAAATCAAACTAAACTCCGTGGCGCTACATTCCTGAAGGGACAAGGCCTACAACCTGACCGCTGCGTCATCTACCATAGGCAGATGGCAGGATTGGGGGGCAGTTGGTCAGTATGCCGACACCCACGGCCGTTAATGGTGGTTTCCATGACCGGAGCCGCTAATTGTCTACCAAGTAGTTCCTCAATTTGAATCACGGGGCTGAGTGCACCCCGTTACAGACCTCAGAAAAATCCGAGGAGGTACCGGGAATCGAACCCGGGGCGACGTATATGTAGTCAAGCGACGCTAACCACAAGACCACGCCGGCGATCTTGTATAGGCCTACCGCAGTAAATTTTGGGCGTTGCCCGAAAGACGGCGATTACAAAAATGAAAATATTTTGATTAATGAATAAGGTACCAACATTTTGTAAAGTTATACTTGTGAGAAGTATTATTTGCAAATTTTTTCCTAAGTAAATATTTTACCAATTATGGTAATTGATTTCAGTATTAAATATTAAGGTAAGGATTGGAATTTTCGCTTTCGTAACATAGGCCTGCTAGTCTATTGTTTCTTTAGGTAGAAATAGAATTTTAGTCTGTAAGCAAAATAAATCTGAATAAAAATATTAATTATTTCAATAAAACACAAAAAACAAGTCTAATAAAACCATTTGGTATTCTAATAAAACAAATTGATATATTCTTCATAACCCAGAATATATAATAGGTATAGTTTTGACACCACAAATCAATGTTTTGATAATTAACTTAATAAAACAATGGAACTTTTATTAGTTTCTGAGTTATCAGATGTTAATTCTGAAAAACTTTCATATTTCGTAATGAAACTAATCAGTCAATTTTTCAGTAAAATATCTGAATTTTTAATAGGACCAATGACGTATTTAGAAACATGTCAGATTACTTTTCCTTTGTCTAATTATATAATATTTGAGGTGGTATTTCCCTGTAGACCCAATCGATTCAATCGATTAAAGATGGCTTTGCTCGGTTACATAGCAGTCTGTGGACCGAAGGGAATCCTGAATGCACGCCTAAATTGAAAATGATTTAATGATTTGGACGAAACTCATTTTGTGGGACTTCTTGGGCTTGGGAACTCGAATCTGAGGCCGTCTTTTTCCCGAGTGATGCATTTTAATCGTGAAATGCACCTCGAAGCCCTGGTTTTTTAGATTTTTAAATTTTCAATCGTTTTAATTGTTTATGTTTGATTTGGGTAAGATTCATAAATCTACGATTAGTTTTAATCGTTTCATTTCGAATCTGTATTCCCATACGGCAGCATAAGATTTTTTTATTCGTTAAATTATTAGTTGTTGATTCATAGTTGATTGCTTCTCCCGGTATTTATGTACGTTACGAAGTTTTATGGCATATGTGACTTACTAATACGATCTTTTATGCTTCTTTAAGACATCTGATGCTAAAAAAATGACAATCATCTCATGCCCTGTTATAGGACGTGGCTATACAAGGAGCTTCGAAATCACCAAGTCAGGAAAACTTATCTCGTCGAGGGGATTATAACCCCTCCCAGTTGTGATATCAATACTGTTTGGACATTAAGAGAGAATTCTTCTCTTCTACCCGTGTATCTGTGGATGACTCGTCTTTGAGGGGCGGTCGGGAGGGAATGAGTTCACTTAATTGAACGGTCCGTATTTATGGCCTTAAGATTTTCAAAGTCGATACCGGAATGTAAAGCAAGTGATTAGAACAAAGAAGAGATGGGGGAAACACAAAGGGAAGGTGTCAGCTGCTGCAGAACTGAAACGCCTCTGATAGATCCGACGCGACGATATTTTAATCTGTTGACGTAAAAACGACGTATCTCTGAGCTGTCACATGCAAGATGCCTTCATTGGCATTCCGGAACAGTCGTGAGTGTTCTTCGATCATTGTTGTGAATTTCGGTGGACTGATTTTTTATTACATTTCTACTTGTTTCGTAAAACAGCAGGCAGAAGAGATATTACCATCTACTTGGAATTCGATAAAGAGTTTCCCACGTTTTTTTGCGATTTTCTCGAAGAAATATTAACGATTTTGTTTAAATGTACAAAATGCTTGTTATAGGATGTTAAACTTTTATATAAAACGCTTTTTCTAGAAATTATCTTAAGGGTAGTTGTAATCTACCAACCCTTTCATAAGAATATGCTTACATTTCGTAAGGTCGATACATTTGAACGAGCCCTCCCGCAACTAATGTAAGAGGAAACGTTTGATACTCTAAAAAAAGAGTAGTGTCTATTTAACTTTTATAATGAAAGTCTATTCTCTTCCAAAAATTCAATAAATTAACTGAAGTGGTTCATTTTCCCGATTTTTAAGAACTTAAGCATAGAACTTAACCGTATTTAGAAGAAAAAAATATTTCAGAACTTACATACAGTAAAATTCTTCGGTGTTTAAGCAGTTCTCAGCTTATAAAGTACCGGTATTTAAGTACGTCCACGCAGTAGTTGTTAAGTTCCATTGAATTTAATGATTTATGCACGTAATGCAATGTTTAAGAATTTCTCTACATTAATGATCAAGTTCTACGTTCTTACAAATTTCTGAAATATTGTTCTCAGAAAACTATTAAGATTTCACATATTTGATATTGTGGTATTTATCCTATTAATTCATATAATAGCAGTGTACAAATTTATTAAACAGAATTATTGTAGTGATTTATTATACTAAACTACTATTCATAATTACTAAATAATACGCACTATTTTGCAGTATCGAGAAAAAGTAAAAGAATTGCTTTCATGTTCTTAATTAAGTGAAGTCAGAGCAGAATCCTTACTAAGTTTCGCAGAAGGACTCAAGTCGTTTTGAATTATGAGGACAGAGTCTTTGCAAAGTTTGAGACACAGGTGCTAGATGTGGCTTTCTCTTGTCACTCTACCCAATTCCGAGATCCCACCTGTAAAGGATGACAGTCAAAATCTGTAGAATCACGTACAGCCAGTTTAAAATGCAATAAAACCAGCAGCATCTCTAGTAGTATTTTAATATAACCTGGGACTGCCCGTTTTTCTTTAAAAAGTAGGAGAAATGGTAGCTAAATTGCAATTAGTTAGTTTGAATTTTTAATTCTTGTAGAAATTTAGTATTTTTATGACTTACCATACCAGGTTAGACTTTGTTTCTCAATAATTCCCTTACTAGAGAGACTTATTACGTTATTTATTTTCCTAGTTGCAGTATTGCGAATAATATATTGTATCTTCCCTAATAATTGACGCTGAGGCTTAGGAAAGCAATGCTTTTTAAATATAGGTAGAAATTCAGAACGAAGGTACAGAAGTTAATGGTAGTGAATTACTAGAGAATTTAATTACCGACCAATCGTAATTTTGGTTTAAAATTACTATAGGCCTTATAATAGTTTTGGGTGATTTGAGAGAACAAGTAGCCAACGGAGAGAGAGACCTACTACAAATATGGTTCAGGACTCCATTTACTAGTAAAGTAAAGTAAAGTGTTCCCTATGCAGGCCCAGAGGGATCCAGGATGTGGAGGCTCCCAGATTTTAGACATTCGGAAAGGTGAAGGTGATAAGGTTGTCAGCCTTACGCACCGGCCGCCTTTAGCCCCGGGATTGCTCCTGGTACTAATTTCTGTTAGAGGCTGAGTTGACCCCAGGCCTATAGTGCCACCAGAAGTATTAGGCCAATTTAACAATTCCAACGACCTCATCGGGGATCGAACCCGCGACCTTCCTCTTTGCAGCGCAGCGCAGCGCCTAAACGACTACGCTACGGCCATTTACTAGTACTAACTACAAACTGGAACCAAAGGACTAACTACAAAATGGATAGAGAAGCAAGAAGGGCGGAAGAAATATTTCACGTCAAGCGAATTATTGTACCACTGGTTGTAAAATGTAAAAAACGAGGAGAGATATAGCCTACGGCTCAAGGACCCTGAGCATTTTCATAATGGTCAATAAAAAAAATCCATTCCCAATGGAGCGTCTCATGATATACGTAAATTGCCTTTAATTTCCTGCACTTTCTGCATATAATCAGTACATTACCTTGTAGGTCTATTCTGTTTACAACGCTCTGTCCGTAAATAATACATTTTTAATTATTTTCTTGATGCTCTAACACAAAAATGCTAAGTAGAATCTATTAATTATATAACAACTCAATATTCATGCTATGGCTGTTAAAGTGTTTTTTCTATCTTATTGAGTAGAGGCGTACTGAGTTTCAAAAATGAATGAGAAATTGAGTTCTTTTGGCCTTACTATCTAGACCATTAATATGCAGTTTAACAACGCCAATTTAATGTAAAAGTACAGTCGTTAAAATTATTTTAGTTGGACACCGTGAAAATAAACGAGGGACTAGTATCATTAGATAAAGCATCGTTAAAATGTTCGCAACGGTCTTCGTTAATGTGTCATAAATATTAACGTATATTTTTATGTCTACGATAATCAACACATAGGATCTCTTGTAATTTAAAATACTATCATGAGAAAACATACTTCTGAATGTAGTAAATTACTTGTAGTTGTGGTTCATTAAATAATATTGACTGTTAGACGCTGCTTAAACGAAATTTTGTTTTATCACAGAGGCGATAATTTTTTAGGTGCGCTTATAATCCTCCACCCCAACTCGGAGTACGGAGTCATTTTATCCTTCCCTGCCTTTTAATAGTAACACCATTACACTGTTGATAAAGCTTCATAAAAAACGACTAAATATCAAATAAAGTAACCCTCCTAAGCGAAGGTGGGGTTGAAACCGCCCCCGCACTCGCCTGAATGACTAAGAACATTTACCAAATATCACAGCAACAGATGTTATTGATAGGACTTATATGCTTTTTACATCAAACTTGATCTCATATACGTTCCTGGATTATAAAGAAGGGTGGTGATGGTAGCGGTGGTGTCGGTGGGTGGAAAACATGCGTCAGCATTTCCCCGCGATATATTCGCACCCCCCTCTCGCGAAACGAATCAAGTAGGGCTGAGGAGGATGGGTGACTGAGGAACAATATGGGCTGAGATGAAACCCGAATTCGTACATGTCTCTGTGTCTGTATGTGTGTGTGAGTTAGGAAAAGAATAATAAGATTTTTTACAGAAATCTCTCTCTCGGGTTGTAATCTCATCTTTTTTTTTCTGCCTCCACCTCAGCCCCCACCCCTAACCCCTATGCTTCTGTGAGTAAGAAATTCAGAACACGTGCTCCTAATACCCGATTTACAGGAATTGTAGCTAACATAGGGTCTAAAGACCCCTGGAATCTTTCATCGAGAAGGACATGTTTCGCCCTCCGATTCCCTTCTGATCTTCTTCGTCTTTCTACAACAGCAGTTTAATACAATGGTCTTTCATTAAACAAATGCGTGTAATAAACGGAAAGGAGAGAAAAGAATTAGAAAAGCTTAGCAGAACCCTCTAATTGCATGATAGAACTGTCGGGCGACATTGTGGCGTACAATTTTTTTTTAAATGTAGATCTTATAGTCCCATTGTCATGGAAAAAATAATGCACTGATTTCGTAGTAAGATATGAATCCATATGAAGCAAACGAAGTGGGTAGGTCTGTTTTCTTCTGTGCTCTGTACGCAAGGATAGAGGGGTATTTCGGGAATATGATAAGAATACGGAACGCCTTTTTCTCACCCTTTTTTACCACTTTTCTTGAAGAATTTTCGTTTTTCGCGTTTTTTGAGAATGGCTCTACGATTTCAACTTAGAGTATGCATAGTAACTACTTATTATGAGAGTAAAATTTTAGAATTAGACAATGTTTGTTGAAATGTCTGAAGGACAGTTAGCCTGTAAGCTAACCATCTCTTCTCCTGCCTTATGAAGAGAGTACTCTTATGAGACTGAGACTCTTGAAGTGCAGTGTTACTCTGCGTTGGAACGCGAAATGAAAAAAATGCAGGTCTTTGTTTGGGTTGAATATAATGTAGTTTACACCAGATTCTTCCTTTGAAGAAATCCAATTCGCCATCTCTATGTATAATTGTATATAAGAAACTTTGTCCTGACTGACTGAATGAATGACTGACTGACTGAGAATCAACGTAAGGTCTAAACTACGTTATAATAAATAGAGTCCTGGAATTTTGACAGTACCTCCCTTTCATAGTGTAAGTGCAGTCTAAGAAAGGATTTTGAAATTTTGATTTTTAATGCCATAAATCAAATGTTTTCGAGGAGACAGTATTCAATTGTGAAATTAATTCAAGATGCTCTTGCTCAGTTGCTATCTTGATTCATTTGTTTATGATATGCAGAAATCTTATTTACTTTGGACAGAAGGGAATAATGAATGCACGCCTAAATTGAAAAATCCCTTTAGGCAGGCCTACAGGCTGAGGTAGATTTCAAAGTGCTTTTGGTTTAATTTATTATCGCTGCGCAGCACTCTTCTTTTTTAGCCTTGGCATGGCAAACCCGCAGAAATAAGAACTGAATTCGGTAAAGAGGAAGAGCCTACAATCATTTGTTTTGACAACAAGAATAGGATATAATATTCTGGGAGGCCGTGCGCAAGATCAGCAATGAATAAAATTAGCAAAGCCGCTAAACAAGACAAAATTATGATATTATAATAAGTGTTATTATTTTCAAACATTAAAATCTCGCGTCATATGAGAGCTATCAAGAAACTAGTCATTGATTTGTATAGTACTCATCAAGAGCTTTTCAACCATACCCCACAAGACGTGGTTTCAAAAGTTTCGAATTTTCATCCCCCACCCCCCACCCTCACTCGAACCCCCGAATCGTTGGTGTCACTGTGAACTCCATAGGGAGTACTCTAATTTATTCAAACAAAGTTTCTCTCTATACTTCATAGGGGCCGAGATATAAATGTTTTAAAATTTCAAGCCCCTCCCCCGACCACCCCCTTGGGCCAATTTTGCCCATTAACGAACTTGTCCGAACTATTGGGCCTAGAAATAACATAATAAAATTTGGTACAAATATCTTCAAAATTACGGCCGCTATCGTGTAAAGATATATATATATATATTAGTATTAGTATTAGTATTAGCCCATAATGTTCCCGAGGGGATATATAAATATCACAAATTTTTTTTTGAACGGGCGGTGGTTTCGTACTTAGGGGAGCATGAAACGTAAAGATATGAAGAATTTTTCGAAAATCATTACATGGTATCCATTGCAATAGGTAGATTTTTCTTCGAAATCTACCTAAAACATTGAATGATTTGGACGAAACACGCTATGTGGGTTTTTTGGGCTAGGGAATTCAAATCTGAGGTCTACTCCGTTCCCGTCCCTGCAATTTATGTGAAAAGGATGTTAGTGTTAAATATAATGTGTTAATTATTTTTCTGTTAAATTAGTAATTTTAAAAAAAAATCTAGCAGTTGAGTAAATAATCGCGGGCGAAGCCGCGGGCACCTGCTTGTAGCAGTATAGGCCTATCGCGATATAAGGGTGGATAGTGTATTTTAACACAAACAGGGAAAATTAGAAGAAAAGAAGCGAAGTCAAGTTTTCTTCTATTTCTGATATTTTCTTATACATTTCACACATGTATTGCACACAATTTTTTATATGATAGTGAAAATACTTAAATACAAAATAAATAAATAAATAAACAGCTGTGAAGGTCCAAGCGTACCAACTTTAAGAAGTTACTGTTTTAATCTTGTGGTGATCGATATATCGATTATTTTACGTACCCACAACTATTGTAGTCGCGTCTTACTTAGCAGCTATGAATTAAATCGTAAGTGAACATTAAGAAATAAAATGAAAGTAGGGACATTGATTACATTGAAATTGTATAATTCAACTAGCAATTATGATTATATTACATGTCTCCAATAATAATTGTATCAAAAGTTAGAGACTTTCATATAATGACGCCCGTATGGAAGAAGAAAAGAAGGAAAAGAAGCAGTAGATTAGACTACCGGCGTTGGGTGCCGGGAGTTTGAAAGTACGCATTGGCATATAATCACCAGGCCCGGACTCTGATGACCTAAAATTGTTTGAAAAATTACCTATAAAATGACCCTAAATTTTAAAGAAAGTGACTTAATAATTATAAAGAATGATCTAAAAACTTATATTTTATTTATAAAAAATTATTATTGTAAGTTACACACAAAGTTATGGACTAATTTGTACATAATTTTAAAAGCTGTAAATGTTTCCGAACGAGACATTACAACACTTCAACACCAAGTATGTCCTTCTTGTATTAAACAAACAACATTTCAAAGATAGTACCGCTGGGGACGACAGAAAATAAAGTTAATATAGTCAATGTAAATTCATGAAAATGACTAAATAAGGAAGCAAATGACACGAAAATGACTATATAATAACCTAAAATTGAAATAAACGCCCTAAAAATATAAAATTCCATAAAAAGCCAAAAAAAGACCTAATAAAAATGTATTTCTATAATCAAGAGGTTAATCCTAGGATTTTTCTATAAGTTACCAATGTCTATGCAGCATCAATAAAAAGATGACTTAGAATCCGGGCCCTGATAATCACACACCATGATAGCATGAACAGTAAGTGGATGAAAAACACTAGAAAGAATAAATAAATTGTTTCTTTAGCTAAGTACAACGTTACTTCTATTTTCCATTGTACAATTACCCGTGCTGAAGAATTCTGGCATGCTTATGAAGGGAAGATAGCAATAGCTATGTGCGTTTGATAGCCGAATGACATAGCGTAGCAATATTTAACGGAAGCATTCAGGGCATGAGCAATATTTCCACCACAAACTCGAATGTCGCGTTTCGCCATCACATGGAATGATGATTAATTTTAATGCGGTGACTGTGGACACATTGCTACCATTCCAACAGTATTATCACAGACTATTGATTCTGTACTACAACCCGACCGCCTAGTTACGTTTTTTATATCTGAACCCAGTAGCAACTGAAAAAAAAAGATTTGATATGATATTCGTAAAACTTCGCCGCTGCCAGCTACTGTTGCTGTCAGATGAAAAGATAAAAATATATATTCCATCTACTGTGAGAGAGGATTTTCTCTTTTCTATATTTAATGTTTCCATGGAAACCTGTGTTTATCGTCGATATGCGATAATACATTGAATTTCACTTGCAGTTGATGTTCATATGTTCATATTAATGTTGTTTCGCACATCGCCCATTACTGGAAAAAAGCGCGAGTGTTGGGATTTTTTTATTCTCAGGCTGGAGCGTGTTCGAATGTGCGACATGACGCAGTTAATTAAAACCCGTGACATCTGACAAGTGGACACCGCATGGTTGCCACATCTGCACAAACTCGGTGTTCAGTATCCATGCATTTTTTTTAACTTTTACGTATCAAATGTAATATATAGGTGAATATATTAATTTCGTTTGCAGTGCACTTTTTCCATCAGCCTAATATTTCAGAAATACCGCATACTACGTCCAATTTATTGTTGTAGTGGTTGACTCAATTGAAAGCGCACTGGCTTCTCTAACCGGCGATTACGGGTTCAAATCCGGCACGGTGATATGTTTTACTTCTCAATTTGAGTCTTCGAGAATTATTTATGCTTTACCTTCCGAGTACGAGATTGCAGGCTCGTTAGTGCTGAAGAATAAACTAGGGCATTTTAGCAAAATTTGTCACACTTCTTCCCAATAATGCCTAAATACCTCACCGCATGACTGACATGGCATCTGGGTGGCCCACTGACATGTAACATATAAGTAGACACTAAGTCACGTTACTACTTAAATTCCGTGATAGAGCAGGACGTTGCTATTGGTCTTTTCTTTTTTAAATTGATTTATTTATTACATTGCATTCCATATTGTTACCCATTACATAACTTATCGAAAACGTTTTATATTCTTAAATTCGAACCTCTTTTGAAAACCCTAGATGAGCAAAGGTCATGCTTATTAGCTTCAATTAACGTAGGCCTACGTATTAATAACCTCCCGGAATCGTAAGGCCTTCCACGGCCTTGGCCGGTGTCATTTATGTTTGCGAAAAAGCCGAAGTCCACGCCTGTAAAACGCCTGTGAACTCCTAAAACTCTCCACTTTCCACATTTAATAATAATTTAACAAGGTTCCCGAAGTACTTATTTGCGTTTTTAATAGATATTAGATATGTAAAGTAAAGTGTTCCCTTACAAGCCATTGAGGCCCAGAGGGTTCCAGGAGGTTGATGCTCCCAGATTTTTAGACATTCGGCACGTGAAGGTAGTAAGGTTGTCAGCCTTTCTTCGCAGGATTGCTCCTGGTACTCATTTCTGTTAGAGGCTGAGTAGACCCCAGGGCCATTGTGCCACCAGAAGGATTAGGCCAAAGACCTCCAACGACCTGATCGGGGATCGAACCCGCGACCTTCTGGTTTGTAGTGCAGCGCCTCAACTAGTACGCTACGGCGTACCCCCATAATAGATATGATTATAAGTACATATTCATAATGATTTCTTCTTACACCTTTTCATCCGTTTATAGGCCAATAGGCGCTTGATATGTTGGTTGCTAATTGGTAGACGTCTAAAGCAAATGGTACTGGCTGTAAATTAACTTTTGCTTATGACAGAACGCATTCCGGCGGCTGATTCTGAAATGTTCCGACAGGTTACGCGCGAATCTTGGAAAAGGCAATTAATCACATAAATCTTTACACTCCATCTCACTCCGAAGCAACGTGCCGTGCGTGTGCCAGCAAGATGGTGCTACGTGCGCATTCCTTGAATTAGAGAGCTCCCCTCTCGGTAATTGAAGTGTGAGATTACGAGAAGACAAAAAGAAGTGTCTTAGCAGGGAGAGGATGCCGTCGATACCGCTCATTCAGCACAGGGATGACTGAGTTTATATTTTGAGCTCTTCTAGAATGTGCCATTCAGACAAAAGAATCGCTTCTGCCGAGCAATTAGTTACAAAGGAGACAAACAAGTAAACTCTGCTCTTCTACTGATGGCACTTTCTTCCAATGTCTTTGCGGGATGTTTGAATAACGTTGGATTGCATTATCTACGGATCCAGTATCTCTCTTAGGACTTAAGAATGGAGTAAATGAAGCTTTTCAGATGTTACATTTTTTCCCTAAAAATCTGATGCCGGTCAGATTCCCCCTAACCAGTATTAATATTGATATTCTTATCTTCTGGCATCAAATTTTGGCATAGAATAAACGTGAATTATTACCACATATAATGCTGGTTACGAATCCAAGTCTCTTTTCCGGTCTTCAAACGGTAGCCTGAGAAATAGTGGGACTCATTACGAGCAGTTATCAGCTTTATTATTCCATGGTAAAAATCTCGTTTTAGCTTTGAAAAGGCCTACCGATAGAAAGTTACAAAGTTCTACGACACAAGTGTTCCCACGGTATGAACACGGTGGTCCCACGGTATGACAAATGTCTCAATTACTATGGAGAATATGTTGGAAAAAAGCTGAACACTTGCTATATCTGTTGCAATTAATATTTCCATGAAATTTTGTTTTCTTTGTGTAGACGGCCCTAGGGAAACTTACTTTATGGACACGTCTCGTATTATAATTTTTTTTGGGGGGGGATAAGTTTTAATTTCTAACAAACTTTAGATAGATAATTAAAGACCACAAGAACAATAAAACAAATGTAATGTAATATTTATTTGTAGGCCTACGTACAGTAGGTAAAGTAGGCTTCATAACAAAATATGGTTTAGTATTTTTAGGTTTAAAATTAGCAAATTGCAATTGGTGCAGTCACATATCAAACCAGAATCCTATTCAAAATCATATTTATCCCTATCGTTTGTTCTTGTATAGTTGTGACATTTTAAAGCATAAAGTTTAAAGCGCTTGCTGATGGTGTATTTCTGTGGGACTCCGGATGTGATGTAGGACTGGGGTGTTAGTGTATTTCACGCACACAGTGAAGATTGAGCGAACCGTCATCTCCGCAGCCTGGCTCCATCTTTCTTTATTTGCTAGCATACTCTTGAGGATACAGTCCTCTGCCGTATTGGACTCTATTTCTGTCGTAATAGAGTTTTAGTGAGCACGCACGGGAAGGAGCTAACGTACGCACTTCACGGCATTGCCACGTGTTCATGAAATGTGCCTTTCAATAGTCGAAAGGGCACTGGAAAGAAAAAGCGCTTGGATCTATGCTGGCCTCCTTATACCAGTAGACTGCATTAAGAATAGCCTTATAAGAAAGTAAATAAAAATATAAACAATCCCTAATTCCAGATTTTTTACAAATAGATCTATGCAGATTTTAGGTACTCCTAATTGAAAATCCTGGCTTAAGAATCAGACAGTCTTAAATGTGACCCAGACAGGGAAACTTGACCATAAGAAGTCGGAAAAGTAAATTTTCTGATTTGAATCGATTCAACTTCAGCATTACATTCTGAGCATTCCAAAAAAGAAATTATATCTGTAGCTCAAAAATAGAATCTTTAACGATCACAAGGTATAATTTATGGCAATTGGAATCCAAAGAAAAGGAACTTCTCCATATTTTAAACATCAGTTTCACAATACTGTGATACCATGTTCAAAGTCTGTCACACTAACAGAATGTCTAACCACATTACTACAGCACAGCATGTTTCTGTTGCCCGTTTCATTGTTTTTCAAGAAATGTAAGAAATAAAACATCAGGGACCATGTTACATTTCCATTGCGACTTATAAATGGGTTTCTAAAAGTGCAGACCTCTTTTAAAATTGAAAATACTATGGTTGGCAATGTTGCCTTTATGTTTGTTGTGATAAGAGAATGTAGTACAAGAATGAAATCAATAGATGACATCAAAATCTAAAAATGTATATTTTACACCCTGACAACTGTTTTCTACTGTTACGCGGAAACGTGTTTACCGAGTTATGGTTGGGTTTCCTGGCACGGTCATAAATCACAAAAACATTAACGAGCAGGAAACAAATTTCAACAATGAAAAATTATTTACCCACAAATAACTATTTACCCCAAATTTGGAATCACTATTCACTATCTTACTGAGCTGGAGTGCTATAGGACTACTCAGTGGTACACCTCTCTGTCTTTTTTGCGAAAACCATTCAAAAACTGCTACATAAAATTTTGTCAAAGTCTGTACAGAAGATACCATTGAAATTCATTATTATGCCGTTATAAACTTTCCCAACAGATAAACATTTTTGCATTATGTTTTGTGGGAGATGAAAGTGGCTTACTATAAAACTAAATTGCTACTCCAACGGCATGGTCCCTAGTTTTTTAGTAATGCTAAGGAAAATTACCATAACTTTAAATCAAACATAAGTATACCGTAAGTTCTGGTGCAAGGAAGAAGGAGATTAACTGTCAAATGAAAATATTATCTTGTAGTGTTCAATATACACTTGTTTATGTACGCACTTGTGTGTATACATATATATATATGTGTGTGTGTGTGTGTGTTGCATATATACACAGCGGTGACCCGGTCACAAAATCACTAAATTAGTCTGCCTCACAATACTGTATATGACGTAAAATGTATTTTAGTGAGGTCGACCATTGAGGGTAATCATAGGTGAGTGACTCAATTTGCCGCTGTGAAACTAATTCAGATCAGCTCACTTGGTAGATCATCGGCACGGAACCCATAAGATAAATCGGATGATTTTTAAAAGCGGTTAGTTGTGCATTGATGAAGGTTTTTATTGTTTCATATCTTATTACAGCCACCAAGAGTCATCAATTTTATTGTATTTTTCACCACAATGAATGTCCTTCTACAATTTATAGCAACATAAATTAACTACTATAAATTATTTCTGTAACTACTTTAAACTTGCATTATGGTACTAAATTTCACTTTCACGACGGCAAACATTCGTAAAAATTTCCCATTGTGATATACGACAAAAATAATTCTCGTACATTAAATAAAACTTGATAGCGAAAGGGACATTTATTATATGGAAGTTATGGTATTGATATTAAATATTTCGCCATAATGCTAGTGTGAAAGCATGTTTTGCAAAGTGCATACTGCGGGCATAGGAGGTTCATAATCGTAATTTCATTCCACAGGGGGCTAGTAGAAGTTTTATGTTCATTATAATGGCACTTTTAGTGAGGGGAGAGAACTAAATTTCCCCGCACTTGTTTATTACTATCGTCACATCAGGAGGGTGGCGTTGTGGATCGCAGGGAATTTCGTCATTCTATTTTTATTTTTACTCTCTTTAACATTGAATTATAATTGTCTAACGGGTGGGCTATATGAACGATGTTATACCTCCTTTTGTTTTTGCGGTTTGCTATTACGTCCGCGTATAAACTAAATTTATGTTGAAAGTAAACTTAGGGAACATTTTCTTCTTCTTCCAAGATGACAATCTTAACCGTTTCATATTCACTTTGGCTCCACCTCGTAATTCTTATATTGCTATAAAGAGCGAGTTAAATGTTAAAGGTTAGAAGCCATTCCAGCTCTTTTATCTTTTCCAACATAAAAGGAATGGAAATGTATATCTCAGGGCGAAAGCTTAAGAAAGAAGTTCAAAGCCTTTTTCGTGAAGAAATAACATGTTTTTAGTTTTTCTTTCCGACTTTAACCTGACCTTGCGTCTAGGATTTTAAATTTATAAGATGTTAAATCCCTTTCCCAGCAAGCATCGGAAATGTTTTAGAAAGCAGTGGGATTAATCCAGCGGGTAAGCTGTTGTTTTGCTAAGTTTAAGTACGATGCTAGAATTAAATAGACAATTCTTACTTATTTTCCACCGTACATTAATGTAAAATGCAATCTTAAACAGGTATCGTCTTAAAATAGTTGCATTAAACTTCATACACCATTCTGAGAAATTGATTCGCACTTAGAATGATACACATATCTAACAATTATACTTGAGATATGTTAATATCTGTACCATAACATATCGCATTTTTATTGAAATAGGTTCAAGAAATGCGTTAAGTATAAGGTAAAGTGATCCCTATAAAGGCCATGGAAGCCCAGAGGGTTCCAGGAGGTTGAGACTCCCAGATTTTGGACATCCGGCACATTAAGGTGGTGAGGTTGTCAGCCTTATGCACCGGCCGCCTGGATTGCTCCTGGTGCTCATTTCAGTTAGAGGCTGAGTCAACCCCAGGGCCATAGTACCACCAGAAGGATTCAACGACCTCATCGAAAATCGAACCCGCGACTTTCCGGTTTATAGCGCAGTGCCTCAACCACTACGCTACGGCGTATCCCCGTTAAGTATAAATACATCAATTTTGTAAGATAAGATAATTAATTTTTATTAATAATGAAGAATCTGTAAAACCTGCATTATGGCAAAATATTTAATATCGTTACCATAAATGTCTATGAATAATTTCCTCAACGACCATAAATACAAAAAAGTGAGGGGAAGGAAATAGACCTAGGTGTATAATAAAAGAAAAGTAAACTGTTTTAGGGAAAATGTACGTTAATTTTAATAAAATTCTGTGGACACCTGTGTCAAAAGTATAATTATGGGAAAGTCTAAAATGAGTGTACTTTGCTGTCCTGTACAATTAAATATAATAGGATTTGCCTTTTTATTTTCTTGTTTGAATGTACATTTGGAACCTCATGTGCTTTCAGTAAGCATGTGCAGTATAATATCAAACATAGGCCTATTCTGTTCCAGACTGGTAAGAGTTATACAAAGCTAGACAATATGTTTTTTGCTGAAAAGTCGAGACTCGTACTTGTTATAGCGGATTGCACAGCAGAGAGAAATATCCCGCGCATTTATGATTTTGTTTTGTTGATCTGCCACATTTGAGCAAAGAGGATCTGCAGATTATTCCGTAGCTCCTACATCATATCCATCAATTAGATAAGTCCACGTGTGAACATCCCACGTGTATGTAACAGATCTGACTGCACAGCCATTTCAACACTTTGCATCACGCTTCAAATATTCCATTCCATATGGAAGTGTTTTATGTTATCTAAAACAGACTTCACGTAGTTCTTTAAAAATATCAAGCACAGATGTAATTCGTACACTGAACGTTAATATACAACTTTGTTCCAGATTCACACATAGAAAACACATAGAAAACGATCCTACAACATATTGTCACTATAATTATTAGCATTACGTTATTCGACCACCTACGTCATCTCGGCTACGGAAACAATTAATGGCCGTGGCCGACCTCATGCTGACCACATGCCTCCAATCTTGCTGTCTGTCTATAATAGATACGCAGGGGTCAGGTGGTAGACCTAGTTCCTCCAGGGATGTAGCGCCAAGGAGTTTAGTTTTGTAGTTTATATTCTGTTATGCAAGATCCTTAAAATACTAAGTCTCAACTTAAGTTTGATCATAAAATTTGCTAGCAACGTACCTCGGGTTTATTTACCGATCTTCTTTAAAAAAAAGTATATTTTATGTTTATTTTTAAATTTATTTTATTTTTTACATTTTATATTTATTTGCTTCCATTTATATTTATGATTTATTCCCATTCGCTGTTCATTTAAACGCATATAAATGTTTGGCAAGATATTATATTTGAATAAATTGATTGCTAGCACAATCACAAGATTAACTTTTTGATAAAATGCATTAATAAATTCTTACTAGTTCTTTCAAGTTCTATGTAATAATGTAAACCGATAATGGAAATTATTTATAAGTGATGGATTTTGATGGGTAGTTGTTAATATGGAAAGGTTTTAAGATTTTGACAACAAGTGTACTTTTAGGCAGTCAAGGAGTCGGGACTAATCCGTTATCATAGCCATCCATGCATACGTTTGAAGCGTGAGCTAACTTCAAAGGAATAAAGTCAAATTAAACACAATCTAATACAAACTCATTACCTACCCCAGCTCTCAAGCGAACGTCCCCAACCAGCAAAGTCTCTGAAGATGGCGAAGCGCCTTTAAGTCCTCCAGGCTAGGTAATAAAACAAGATATGTAGCCTGCATCGCAAACCTCCATACATTTTGAGAAGACTATAGGCCTACTTAGTAAAGAATTGATAGAGAATTGGAATGAAATGTACCTAACTGGAAATATTATATCTGTGGATAATATCTTAACAATGTTAGCAAATGCTCAGAAGAGTTAGTATACAGAGTGCCCAGAAATTTCCCTTACAAACTTCTAGAGCTAGTAGAGGGGGCTGAGTAGACAATATTTCGAATAGGAACCCCTGTCCGGAAACTTACCGTTTGCGTGCTGCAGGTACAGCACATTAAAAAGAGTTAAAATCTCCTGCTTCTTTCGGGGATAAATCAATAGCAATATCATGACATATGATTCAGTTATTCACATTTACAAAAACAAACTTTCAACCAACATTTGAAGTACACTACAGCATATTAAAATTGTTCGGTTAGTTTGCGTAAACCCCATTTTTGTGAAATGACAAAGTGATATGTGTCTCTTGACATTTGAGAGACTCTCGAAATGAGTGAATGTCTGTTCTTGAAAGTAAGTAACTGTGTCATAAATTATTAAATTTCTAACACCTTATCCCGGCAGAAGCGGTAGATTTAAACGCTTGATTTATTACCTGCAGCACTCAAACGGCATGTTTTTGGACATAATTCAAAATATTATCTAATCAATCCCTCCTATTATCCCTAGGGAAATTTCCCAGCATCCGATATTTTGAACTGCAAGGGCCTAGAAAAGGGAACAAAATGGCGAATAGGGGCATGCAATGGTAAAACAGAAGCCTAGTAGTAAACATTTCACTATTGAGAATCTAGTATCGCAAAGAAGTTAGAGATTCCTTCTAGTTTTGTGGAGGGATTAAGGGAAATACTACAATATCTTAAGTCCTCTGCTGCTGATTTCGTTAAGTTATATAATTTGTATGCACATCATTGCCCTCGTATATTTAATTCAATGTAGAATTCTCGTGAAATATCAGAGGTAGATAATTAGCAGGAATGTAGAATTTAATTTTTTTCTAAAGTTTTCGCAAACATTGGGTTTGAGCGAGTTATTATCAAATTGATTTGGCCTATAAGGCACTTTGGGACGCATATTCCACAAATTTTCTCAAAAGTGGAAAATGTAAAGTTGGTATTACTTATTAAACTTGATTTTAAATGTAGTATTAATACTAACATAAGCATTTCTTTTCTTTTCAGGTGAGTTCTTACTTAGTGGCAGTATTCCCTGGGATAAACAGTGAGTTGTTAATTGGATTTTGTACATTTAGTTGTGATTTGCTTTGCTTCATGTGTCAATATGTTCAATGAATGGGTGTGTTGAGATGTGTAAGCAAACGCGACAACTTACATAAGAATAACCAGCTGCTCCACTGTATAGGGCTTCGTGGTTTAAAGAGGACTGAAGATGGCTTAAGAAAGCCGAAATGCATTTCCTATTGGTATAGTAGGAGATATTTTATAGTACAAGACACCATCAAGAATACATCGTAATTTAAAATGAGTTTTACTTCTATTTATATACTGGATGCGTGACGATAAATCTTTAATGGTGTTTTAAATTTTTGACTCGCAAATGGAATAGTGTTTTTATTACTGACATCAGCAAAGATAAGCTGAAAAATAATATAGGCCTACTAATGTCGCGACCTATAATATATTCCTACACATCTTATTGCGGGTATAAAGTGGTAAAGAAACCCGACATTATTAATGACCTTCATTGGACTAGAATTTATTAACATACCAATTGTGTTCATCCAGTAACAAATTTGGACAGTGATTATATTGGCTAAATGTGTTACAGTCACTGATATTTATTAATTTATATAATACTGTATTTTGAAGTGCTTGGTAGCCATGTAAAATACATCGTATTAATTCCCAACTAGAAGAGTAATGAAACCCTATAAGCTTTCTTTCGGAAAATCCTTTATTTGGCAAGGCAACTACGGAGGAGCAATTATCTTCCATTCGAGCGTTGAATATCTTAACTCTCGCCCACCCCATCATAGTGAAGAACAATAAAAAACAGGCGTGTGCGAAACAGCATTAACGCGAAACCTGATGAGAGGGAGGTTCAGTAATTTTCATGATAGATTCACAAGCAGAGTAGAGGGATTACTCTATTTTTCTCCCTCTCACAATCCCTGTATCTTTCTCTTAGGCCCGCCGCACATTGGAAGAAGGATATCATGCATGGAAATGTAGTACTATAACAGGTAATTTAACGAATGAAAATCACATTACAATAGAAGCTCCGCATGTGGAGTCTTCAGTCAATTTTTTCGTTATTGTTCCTTTTTACAGTGCAAATTTTCATGTTAATATCATGGTTAAATCTCTTTAAAATACTTTAATCATAGGCCTACATTGAAATTAGGCCTGCATGAAGTGAGAATTTAATTTTAGAAAATTTCTGATTGATTTACTTTTTTAACTCTGTTAGTAAAAAAAAAACCTGGAAAAATCTACTTTGCAGAATTTTCAATGGGTATCTTTAAATTTTAGAATTCTATCTTTTTCCTATTTTGGTCAAATTAATAACATCGCTGTTTATGAAGTATTAATGAATCTCAATTAAATTGTTACGTATAATATTTACGAAGCATAGTGCATTTTTATACTTTATTATGTTAAAAATTATTCGATCTTCTGCACCTCTTGTACTTTTTCAATCTCCACCGAGTGACCAAGGAGCTATATGAATAAAGAATTGTAAACAAAATATTATTTAAAAAGTAGCCTTCATGACGTGATAACTGCATGATAACTACATCCTCCTCGTTCTGCCATCTGACAATGATGTCGAAAGATGATTCAGCGTTTGGACATAAGCCAGTTCTTTGCATGGAATTTATTTTTTGTTGCATCCCGTGAACTCTTTACGCACAGAGGGATTAAGTTGCGAGTCAGCCACCGTGCAGAATGGATGTGACAAGATGTGAACAGCGTTCTTACGTCAGAATAGCTTTCTTCTTAGAGCGAAAATGCCACAGGGAGCTGGTGGAAGCTTCGGGAATAAAGACTTTCCGTACCGAACATCGAAGGTTGTATACGTTGGGCTTTGAGTTTTTCATGCTTCCAACTACTGCAATACAGTAGAATGGCATGATGCCGTCGTTTTAGCATGTTTATGGGTGTTTCCTCCCTTTTCTATCCTACATCTGGTACCCATAATCTGCATCATACATAGTTTCCATACCCTGCCCTTTTATTTGTAAATTTCGAAATGATCACACATTTTCAAAAAATAAAAGAGTTGTCATGAATTATGCCCCATCCCTCGTATTAATTTAGCTAAAATAGAATCAGTAAACGGAACCTTCGTTGGATAAAATGAAATTAATAAACTCATTGAAAATAAAATTGTTTGCAGTCATTAACATACACAGGATATGTTATGAACGTTGCCAATAGTAAAATAAATAAAACATTAAAAATTAAGTGTTCCTATATGTACATCCCCCTTTTCCCTCGCCCTCTTTGCTCTAACACCAGCCTCCGACATTAATCAATAAATAAGGGCAAGGTACAAGAAGTAGCTTTCAGATCGCCCGTAACCATGGTACATAAATATGAAAACTTCGTGACTTTAAATTGACTTGCTTTCAGGAAATTTCGTCACATAGCCCTGAGATTAAACTGCGTTAAGTGTGCCATGACACCGCAAAACTGTTTCTCTGCTCTGTTCGTGCACAGTATTTGCTGCCTTTTCCTATGTTCAGAGTGCGACGATCCCAACTCATTCCATCTCTATCCTCCAGTAATTAAAATCTATTACCTCCAGCCTTACCTCTCAACACTGTTTTCCTCACATCCTGTGTTTTATTTCCTATATCATTGTATTTTGTTTGCCATCCAGATAGATAGCTAGGACGCTGGGTACAGACTACAGGTTTGCTCAGTCACTCGTAGCTAATGCAACGGGACAAGCTCGCCCTATTATAAAAGTACATCCCCCTTTTCCCTCGCCCTCTTTGCTCTAACACCAGCCTCCGACATTAATCAATAAATAAGGGCAAGGTACAAGAAGTAGCTTTCAGATCGCCCGTAACCATGGTACATAAACTGGTGACGAAGAAGGTGAAGCTTGCCCTATTCCAACGTAAAAAGAAGGGAAGGTTAAGGGTGGTTCGTCTGAATGTACAAGAGCCTAGTAAAATATATAATACATGTAACGGGTGAGTAGAAAGTAGGGATTCTAATAATGATAAAAATAAGGAATTCAATTTCATTGTTTGCAGTCATTAACATACACAGGATATGTTATGTAAAATAAATAAAACATTAAAAATTAAGTGTTCCTATATGTTCAACATATTCGCCCACATCATAAAAAGGATTGTCAAAAGCCATCTGTTTAAAATTGTCTTATATCTGGGAAAGTTTACAGTGAAAATGTCAGGAGGTAATTTGTTGAATAGCTTAAAAGACACTGAATTAAATCAATTTTTCGATTTTGTCGATCTTACCAATAGCTCCGACAAGAGGTAATTAAATATTGTATGGTAGCTATGCGTAACCCGTCCACTGCTATAATTCCCCAATCCATCCTTAACCGTTAATAAACATTCCAAGATAAAGAGATTTACGACTGTTAAAATTTCCTCTTCTTTAAACAAGGGTCTACAATATGCATAGAAAGATGCGTCGTTATAATATGCAACGCTTTCTTTTTCTATAAGAGCAATTTGATACAAGAGGAACTGTTAGCCCAAATATGAATTCCATACAGCAGTAGGCCTACACTGTTAAAGAATGCAAAATATGACATGCGTAAATAAGTTTTTGAGACAAGTGTTTTCAAAAGTCTTAATAGAAAAATTACTTTCGATAGCCTGGAACCGAGTGATTAAATAAAAATAATAAATGTAATATCATGTAAAGAATTTAAAAAGGTAAACATGCAATATATAAAATGTACACATATAGATTTACAAATGTATATTAATATACAAATATAGATTATACAAATATAGGTTCGATGTCACATCGAAAGGACTAAGCACAAATAAATACTAATAGCTGAGAAAGAGATACCGGTATCCCATAATAGCCTACCATGTGTCCGTAAAGTCATGGTGCAGTTTTAACCGGTAACTGCACAGTAAGTGCTCTAAAGTTTATCTCCATTGCAAAACTTACGAAGATGTTCGCCTATAAATGAACAACCATACTGACTATCGCCCAGCTGTCTTCACTTAAGACATTCTATAAGAACCAATTTGGTTCATTTCGTGTTTCTTGTTGCCTGCTGCCTTATTTATTAGATGAAATATGTAGTTTTAGCTAATTCTCTCCCTTTTATCTATATTATTCTAAATTCGCGTTGAAAATGGATTCAGGGATAAATACGTTTTATCTAAATCTTGTCTCTCAAATAGTTCGTCAAAAATCTTATAAATGTCGATCCCTTTACGGAGACAAGAGAGATTAAAAACTCTTAATTCAGGTATGAAAGAAGGTCGGAATAAGAATTTAACGTGTAATTCCCTCCACGAAAGTAAATATGGAGTCATAATGTAGTCAGCAAATTCCGCCAAAATAAGTTCGGGAATAAAACTTATGCTATTAAAATATATTTTAATTCTTACAAAAGTTAGTTCTAGAATAATTATGTAAAAGGTTTAGCCTTCCAAACGAAGTACTGGGAAAATGCTATATTAGGCTACGTTAATTCCGCCAGGAAAAGAAGTTCGTGAATAGTAATGTACTATGCATATCCTCCAGACTAATAATGTACAATGCATATTCTGAGAATAGTAACATAATGTGCCTAATCCTTACTAAAACACGTACGAGAGAAATAACTTTCTACGTAAATTGTGCAAAGAAAATGTCTCAAATACAAACACATACGCACACATATGCATAGCACACACACACACACACACCCACACAAACTACCACAAACACACAAAGAAATCAATTTTACAAATAACTTACCAACCAAAAAAAGTTGAGGAGTAGGTTGCGTACCTGAAATAAAAAGAAACTCTTATCTATATTTATACCACAACTCATTTGTCCAAAAGTAAACATTTTAACTTCAAGCTTTCTTTTAATTCAGCCACAATATATGAACCGCATACAGTACTATAATATTAATACAGTAGCTCGGCACGTTTGGTGCCATTCTACTGGGCGTTGAAGTCTTTATTCTGCAGCAATTCATTCGGTATGTTTGCTTACACTGGCAGATTTTTCTCATCGCCCAGTGGACTGGTTGGGTCTGGTTAATAAAGATGTGCAAACAGACCAGGACAAGGGACGCAGGGACTACGAATGGGACTCAGTCTGCTTCAGCTGCGGATATTGTATCGCGATAATGTCGACCGCGGAGACCCGGCTTCAATTTCCGGTCACTGCAAACTCGAATTTAAAGTACCAAGTTCGAATACACCAATTTCCGTAGGCGTTCACCGCAGTTGTAGTGCTGTGGGAACTTGTTACACAATGAACAATTTACAACTTTCTTTAAAAAACATATATTCAAAAAATGAAATGTAAGTTAATAATACAAGTTCCACGAAGTGTATGAAGCTGATTGTATAGAATTGAGTATTTATTGGAACGAATTGAACGTTAGAGAGCGAAGATCCATTCATCCCAGTTAAGTGCAGATCGTTCGAATCGCAATCACGTTAGAACCGCTTAACCGATCACTGCCAGATCTTTGCAGAGTGATTAAGAAGATTGGAAACAGATTGATAAAAGAAAAAAATTCAAATTAGTAGTCATCCTATAATGATATATTTGACATTCGTTTAATTATGGTCACACAATTCTCATCAGTCACCTTTGTTTCCATTATTGCCAGGAGAATGATTTATATGTTCTAACAAATGAATTTGCATGTACATACATTTTCTAAAATTCAGCGAAATACGAACTAAAATACGTATTGTCATATGCCTCAAAAAGATAAAACAAAAGCTTGTGTATTGTGACTATTCATTTTTCTGTGGTTTAAACTAAAAAAATATAAATAACACATGCTGGTAGGCAGTCGGCTATTCCACCTATTTACTATTTTCCCTGCTAGGAATTGTCTTTCGACAGAGTATAAATTTAAATAAAAGCAAACAAAAAATATCACAGGACGTAGTAAAAGTTCTTTTATAGAATTCCTACAAAAACATTTTCTGAGAGATGAAAGGTCTAAGTAGCCATGAAATTTATTTCTTTTGATCATTTTCAAATTCTGAAATTACGCAAAAATATATGACATTAGTCTGATGAAATAGGCCTATGTATAAATGTTATTTTCCTCGAATGTGTAAAGATTATTAATTAAAGGTAGAAGTATGCAAAAATATAGAGAGTAATAAGTAATAAAAATAATAAGTAATAAGAGTAATAAGAGTAAAGAGTAAATAAGAGTAATAAGAGTAAAAAAATATAGAGAGTAATAGTAATATATATATATAGAGAGAGAGAGAGAGAGAGAGTTTGTAGTAATATATTACTACAAACATTACAGTTTTTAAGAGAGTACAAAATTCCGATGGTAATTCATCATGCTGAAATATGTATGAACCTTTTCATGTTTCAATACGTCCAGTGCTATTGATATTATTCATTCAAATGGCAGGGTAGCTTGCCTTGCTGTAATAAATATAAAATTAAGTATAATAAAGTTGGATTTAAAGCTGCAAGATAAATTTAAAATTTAAAACAGAAAACAAAATAAAACAAAGCGTTAATCAATTTTAATCTTTTGTAGTAAGATAAAGACAATTGCATTCCTTTATATGCATTAATTTCTTGTATTGATTAGTCTCAATAAATTGTGATCTAAATTCAGTTTTATAATCTCACATGCTTGTATTATGGTTAATAACTGTTTCGTCATTTACCACTACAGCTCTGAAAATATTGACATTCACCGACGAAATATAAAAAATTGTACTGCGTACATATTACAATATTTTGTTCATTTACATATGGCCACTGTGGACGTTGGCATAGCTCGGTGGCTGTCGATATTCTCAGTATTTTGAAATTCCATAATGTGCATAATGTTCTAACATTCCGTGCAATAGAATGCTTACTCATAAAAGCTACAAAGCCTACTCATCAAAGTTTATAGATTCGACACGCTTCTTTCCCACAGATTTTACCCGTAGGGTATTTTATTGCTGTTTTATCGATTTCAGATGACTGATGTGCCCAATAATATATAGGTCTGGTAGAAAATGAGGTTCTTTTTTGTCCATCTACTATAGAAACAGTAGAGTTCATTACCGTGGTACAGTTGTGAATTAATTGTTCTCAGCATTAGAAGAGCCACTCCCAGTTCACATCTAAATATTCAAGTTTCTTGTTCTGTGGGATTACAAGATAAGTTCCAAACTCCAATTCTCCTGGCGGGCATAGAGGAGCCTTCAAGCTGACACTCTAGCGCCGAAAGATTATGTTGTTATTGATTTAATCTTTGAATTATCTGCGTGTATAATGTTTTTTTTAATTTTAAATAATTGTATGATATTATTTTACTAGAGAAAAATAAAATAGTTATTTTGTGAAACAAGCTGTAAAAACGAGATTTGTTTGCGAGTAGGTAGGCCTATGCTTGCGAAACGAGCCGGTAAGGGCGTTTGTAGATATCCTATTAGCAACATGAAACCATTTTACCATGTATGTCATACATTATTTTTAGACAGCCATTAATATTTGTGAAATAATAATTTCATTACGTATCGCGCAGCCATTTTGAGAGTTTTTCCAGCTGTCCTGCCATCTAGTATGCACTTCGCGCAGACAGAGGTTATTCATTTTCTGGTGCATAGCTGCCAATATATGGGACAACGCTTTTCAGCCATCAACTATGACATTCTTTTGTGACTGCTGTGAGAAATCTCATATTTAAAGAAAATAGGAAATGAGTTTAAACATTTTCAGTGTCTTCAAAGCGAGTATATTTAATAATCAGATGCAATAACTGATTGCTAAAAATGCAGTAATGTTTATGCACACATAAATGTCATCGACCTGGGCCAGGATCGAACCCGCAACCTTGGGAGTATCTCGTATTATCTGGCAGTCTTGCAGAATACGAGCACGGTGACTCTCTACATTTTGCACAGGTATTGCATACACAAGAGATTTTAAATACCCCACAAATAAAAATCTAGTGGACTCGGATTAGAAGAATGTGGAGGCCAAGTATTTCGTCCACCTCTTCCTATCCATTTCATCACGGAACTATCCGTTCAGAAACTGATGAACAGAGAGGACGAAATGAGCAGATGCTCCATCGTGCATGAAGTACATGTCTCGTCGTATTCGTAATTGCACATACTCCAATTGGACAAGTAATTTTTTACCTAAGATAAGACATTGTCGGACCAATGTCATGTAACATAATTTTAACCTGTATATGCAAGGAATGTTTCCCCATAGCCTACTTTTGGCCTACCTTTTTGTTACACTCTAACATTTTCCCCAGTTTTCTCTGAAAGTGCTCCAAGTTTATATTTAAGTGTTATACACTAATAGATATTTTTAGTACCACCTTATACCCTCAATTTCGATTACCATTAATAGATGTTCCAGGAAAAATATTCTGCCAATATCAGTTACATGTAAGTTTATTAAGTATAATTACAAATGAAAGAATAGTTTTACTTAATGCATATAATTATTCTAGTATAATTTTGTCAGTGAGCTGAAGAGTTAAAATGATTATCATTAAAATTCATAGTGTAAAATAGCTAGTCTTAAAATATTCTAAATGTGATAGTGTTAGCTTATGTAAGTTAAAATAGCTAACATCAATATATATAGTTTATATTTATATGTTCTAAATCACAGTATTAACCTGAAAAAATAGGTTCGTCCCTGCATTAAAAATTCACTAAAACACACTGAGTTTTAACTCACTGCTATATACTGTCCTTGCAGGCAGCCGGGTGTTTGGTGGGTTTAAAAACACTGTTGATTTTGCCCTTGCAAGTAGTTAGATGCTAAGCTGGAATCCAGTTGTGCCGTTGGTGTAGCTCGTTGTAACAATCTATTTCTGGTATTGGCAGTTTATATTCATTACTGGAATCATCAGTGGGTATCCCCTATTAAAATATTTTAGTATACGAACATCGATTAGAATATTAGTAACTAGATTCAGTATAGCAAATAATGCAGGGACGAACCTATTTTTTTCAGGTTAATACTGTGATTTAGAGCATATAAATATAAACTATATATATTGATGTTAGCTATTTTAACTTACATAAGCTAACACTATCACATTTAGCATATTTTATAGCATATATATTATCACATCATATTTCACTGCAAATTATTATTATTCTTAGCCCATTGGAAATATTGTTTCTAAGTAGCCTATCTAGACTCTTGATCCCTTTACTAGCTATTTCCTGCGTACGTTATACATAAACAAGTTTAATATTGTTTGGGCTAAACTGAGAGGGTTGAACATTGGAAGTTTCGCTTACTAATTCCACAGCCTTTGCGAAAATCACATTATACTTTTTAAAAAGTTTGTAACTGTCGCAGTGGATCTGTGTTCCGCTTCGCCCCCTTCCCTCGAAGTGAGTCACACAAAAGCCCATATTAGTTAGTTATTTGATTCCTTGGCGCGCTCTATTTGAAACCCCTGCAGCAGCTCTTCTTCGCTAAACAACATAGCAACACCCCCTTCAAGCCTCCCCCTTTTTCCAATAAGCCTGCACCGAGGGAGGGAGAGGGGTTATACAGATAGGGATGAAATAGCCCCGCGTACACAATTTTGGATCTGTGAAAAGTTGGACGGCAACAGGGTTGTGAGTTGAATTCTCCACAAGATATGGTTAGCGGAGAAGCCACGTACTCACAAGTTAGTTTCTGACCTTTCTCATTATATGCCCTTCCCGTCGAGTGGTAGTTTGTTAAAATGTGTGCCACAATCCGAAGTATATCTCACGCGTCTATCTGACGTTAAAATACATCTTATATATTGCACCATCGAACTCTATTAATATAACAATAATATGTTATGCAACAAGAATCGTAATTACCATTATAGGCAGGTTACATGTTTGTTCGACCATATTATTAAATTTCTAAGTTTTAAGTTTTAGAATACCTTGTTATTGAAAAAACTACTCTCTGTATTTCAGCGATCTCGTCTTTGGCGTGTTTAACCTCAAAGCCACGCACATTAAAACACACAAAATGAATTAAATTTATTATAAATTAGATTATATTAAATTAATGAGGAGTGGTGTCAGCCCTTCGGCTTCTCAACACTGCGACCTTAATAGATCTATTGTGAATACCTTTTACACTATTCCAGCAGTCACCACCATAATTTAAGGCTTTTTAATCCAGCCTATAATTTTTCTGGGTGTTGTTCAGAACTGAACCCGGGGAGTTTTCGTTACTGAAAGACCCGGGAATCGAACCCGAACCGCCAGGGTGGAAGGCAAGTATGCTACCTATACATCCATGCATTATAATATTAAGATTAACATGAACAGAAGTTATTTTATTTTGAAGGCAGGTACGAACCTTACCCAATCACCCATAACCAATTAAAACGATTGATAATTAAAAGCTAAAAAATTTGGCTTCGATGTGCATTTCACGATAAGTGCACCGCCCGGAGTAAAAGGACCCTGGATTCGAGTTTCCTAGCCCAAGGAACCCTCGCACAGTAGGCTATGCTTCGTCCAAATCATTCATTGTTTTCCCATTTAGGCTTGCAAGCATGATCTATTTCTTTCCACCTATGCAATGTGAAATAAATCAGATCTCTGTGTGTCGTGATGTTATACACAACTGACAAACTGATGTGTTATATTGCAAGAAATAGATTTCAGCTATTCTCTTTTGTTCTTGTTGCTTTGACAACCGAGCAACTCCAATTAATTTCACAATTGAATACTGTCTTGTTAATATCTACATCTAGGTGGGGTTGAATCTACACGGAAAGACCATCTCAAATAGTATATTATATAATTCAATTTTATTGATCTTCACTTCACTTTTCTAAGGTCAGCATCTCATCTATAGTCTGACCATTCTAAGAAAGAAATCTGAAGTAAACAAAAACCAGTATGTCTGTCTCACTCTTAGGACTTACAAGTAATGTGTTAAAATGAGACAGATATTCTGGTTTTTATTTAGTTCAGGTTTCTTTCTTAGAATGATCTGACTTTAGATCATACTGTTTAAGGCACAAAAGATGGTAGGCATTTATCAGACTACGAAGAACTTACTTACTTATTTAATGGCAATAGATAATACCACAGCAAGCTAAAGGAATATCATCTATTTATGGAACCCGAAGGTTCATTGCCGCACTTATCTGAGCCCGCCATTCAACCCAATTCTGTGCTAACTCCACCCAATCATCCCTCGCAAATCCTACTTCTCTAAAATCTATCCTAATATTGTCCTCCCACCTACGTCTAGGTCTTCCTAGTGGTCTTTTCCCTTCGGGTCTCTCAGTCAATACTTTTGAGATCTGTCTTTCCTCTCCCATGCGCGCAACATGTCCAGCCCATTTCATATCCGGTGAAGAGTACAGGTCATGAAGCTCGTCGTTATGCAGTTTTCTCAAGTCCCCAATTTCATTTCTCTTAGACCAAAATATTTTCCCAAGCAACCTGTTTTCGAATACTCTCAGATTATGCTTTTTCCGAAGAGTGAGCGACCATGTCTCACATCCATATAATACAACCGGTAGGATAATAGTGTTATAAATTTTTATTTTTAGATTTCTGGACAGAAGGCGAGAAGATAAGAGTTTCTGAACTGCATAAAGACAAGCATTTCATGATTTTATTGGATACTTTACGAAGAATGAAGTAGTAATTGAAGTGTCTAATAAAGTGAGCCTCATGCAGTGGTCTTGGATGAGTCTCCACAAAGCAAGCAGCATGAACAAACTAAATTAAATTTCACAGCTGCTTGACCTCATGTCGGGGAGACAGTATGCAATAATAATTTTTGCATTGTTTGCCTTCCTGGAATATTATTATTATATTCTGGAGTCATACTGACCATCACTACCAGTACTGCTATAAAAATAATCAGCTTCGCTTCATAACGCAGTGGGATAACAACCAGGCTATTCAGTTCATATTCTGTGCGGCCGTATATTGCACTCTATGATATTCATGAGTATTATGTGCTGGCATAGTATTTGATATTTAAAACAATATTCGTAGCGTCGAGAATATCCCTATTATTATAATAAATAATATTTAGTTTCTGTTATGTAGTAATAGACACGGGAAAACGCATATTGCTCGACATTTAGCTAAAAATACTGATAGAAATTATGTGGTCCGTTTCTCTATCCGTACCATAGATATTAGAAGTATGAAAACTACTGTGTTAGGCCTTGGAATTTGATATCCATTTTTCAATATCAATATATGTTTCAGGCTACTGAGTCCAAAAATATTATTTTCGTAAACCTGCAGTCTGTCTGTATGCTCTATTTATGGATTTTCAAGGTTATTTGAGAGAGAAAATCAGTAATTCAGAAGGATATATGGCATCTGTGGGGACAATAATTCCCTTTAAGCAATCTTTAAATTTCCCATATTCTTCTCGTCGTCGTGCGGAGTTTGTACTTCATTATTTTAATACTGCTGGCCCCGGAAAGTGTACAAAGTATGCATTACGCGGAAGTATTGTTATTTTCTCAGTCAGTGAGGTACTTTGATTCCTTTCTTAAACAATAACAAAAGCCTATTGCCTCATCTGCACAGCATTAAGTTGGGTAGTACTACAGGAAACAATACAATATTAAGAAAAAGCTATGGTACTACTATGTCGCATTATTTTTTGTTCACCCTTGAACTGTGTGGAAACTTTCCGATGCTTCTGGTTTCTTCTAGTGTTTTTCTCGAAGTTAGCATTGAATTTCCTTATCACTTGTGTTCCACACCAGCCTATCTCTTACTGGTTTGAGTTCAAATCTGACTTTATGCATTGTAGACTATGAAGAATGCTAAGGCCTACATGAGTGGTGAAAGGGTATGGAAGGCATGTTCACAGCTTATGTCTAGATCAACCGCTGGATTAGTTTGACTCGTATTGACTATTGACTATGAACACAGGTCGGTTTCAAGCTCTGGGGCAAAGGAGAGAGAAGACTAAAACAAACATTAAGTGGAGAGCTGATGAAATTGACTTGTAATAGTGTCTTCTATGTTATATACAAGAGTAATTTGAAATGAATATAGGACGTGGGCAACAAACATAAAGTTATTTCCCTTGTCGAACAACGTTAAGATTAATTCTGAAATCATTATGTTCTCTCGACGAAACTAGAGGCCCTTAGCCGTATCCGCCATCACGACAAAAGGGGAGGAGCAGTGGTGGGGAATGGGCATGGCAGGGTCGTCTTAGAGTTCCCTTACCAACATAAATCACAAATCATATCGGAAAGATTCCATGCACTCGGTTGTAAAATCAGAAATACCCTATATAATCTCCTGATATGAATATCAGGTTTATCCGAAGTATTGCAGGAGGACCAAATTCGGTGGTCAATAGTTCCATATATATATATATATTCTCTTCATTGGATGATGAAAGAACTAAGACTGACCTCCGAATGCAATTCGCGAAACACGCCCGTTTACCAGCAACACTAAAAGCAACAGAAACGCTGTGGTAATTGAATTGGTTGTGGAGTAGAACTTGAAGTTCGGGAGTCTGAAGATGTCTAGCGAGGTGGCGGCGGGCGCAGACAAGTGAGGGCGACATCTGTGACAACATCTGGCGTGTAAACACTAATTAGGAGTCCTCGAATCATAATCACTCTCTAAACAACATGTTTTCGTATTGTATTACATACTCAACAGACCGGCGCAAAAATCAACTCCAAAACTACAGGAAAAACCATCCAGCCGTATCCCTCCCCGAACAACACAATTAAGCTACAGATTAATTACTGCTGTCGTAAATTAGTTTCGAATGTGGCTGCTATTTTTCACTAGTTTCTCTTCTTTTAGATGTCTGGTATTTTCATTTTTACAGCTGGTGTACTTAAGTTTCGAAGGCGAGATGTCACAAAAACAGCTTATTTGTCGTAATTATAATATTCCGCATTTCATCGTGAACGATGGTTGAAATAATACGAATTTGTGCTCCACTACTTGTACAATTGTGTGTTCAGTAGGAAATGTGTTCAGATCAAACTTATTATCTAATTAAGGTTTTCTTTCTACTTAAAACTCAAATGATGGGATAATTTAATACTTTCCTGGAAAGAAAGTAACCATCACTTCAGTGAGAAATGCTTTTTTGTCGAATAATGATACTGTGACCTTTTTTCACAGAAAAAATGCATAACTGTATACAACCGAATGGCACAGAGAAATATTTTCCTTTCTTCTGAAAAGTTTTAGTATTGTTAATTACATCCTCATTCAAGAGAGTCTTCAATTTCTTTTGGAACCGAGATCACCGATCCAACTTGTCAAATTTCCGTTGCATCGTCCACATCGTGATACGAGAATGAATTAATTTACTTATTTATTTGAAGTGAATGAGAAGCTATTTTTTAATTACATGTTATTTAGTAGTAATACTGTAAAATACAAAGAATAATATAATATAATATAATATGTAATATAATGATACAGATAGGATCGCATCCTTAATTACTACTTCTCTGTAAGATCATGACTGAGAATTTCGTCCCACAGCTAGTGGGTTCCCGAAGATTATTATTTGAGCTTGCGCGATTTCAAATTCTAGGGTCTTTAAATTTGAGTGACTCAAAAAGATGGATTCCTAATTGGAATTTATTTGTACCTGTGACGAAAGTTCCTTATTTTGAAGTTTTAAATGTTTGTAATCTATTAGAAGATGGTTCCGCGTCGTTCTGATAAATCACAGATGCCACTCATTGTCGTTATGTAAGTTCCATAGATGGGCACCTTCTCTCATGGGCAGTGGTTAATAAGACCGACAGAAAAATTATAACCTCTTCCCATAAAGCTCTAAAGAGAAATATTTCAGCATTATTTGTCCAACGTTCTTCAAAATGAACGAAATATTAATTTTACTCTGTATGAATTGTTTGTTAGTTTTCAATTTATTTTGTTTATTAAAACTCCAGTCTATATTTATTAAACAACCCAATGAAATAACAAGTTCAAATCGGTGAAATAAATGGATGTAATGTAAATCGGTTAAATAAATGTGAAGAGACACTGTTTAGTAGTACGGTAGTAGGCTCGTAATAGTAGTAGTAAATGTTTGAGGTTGTATGAATAAATCTAAGGGCAGTAACAAATTAACGTGGGCTTAGGCCTTTTAGTAATAATCCATAACTAAACTAGATTCCGACTCACTACATCCAAGGCTGCATTGTAGTCATAAGCCAAGGCCACAAATTACTAACTGCGCCAGTAACTCTTATGAGGTGCTCACCAGGACCGTAGTCTGTTCGCAATGTAGGCACGAACACTAGCATTAATCTATCCGAGGACCTATTATTAACACATGGTCAAGAAATGTAACTTACAGTGGGTTATACGATTTTCTCATTGACGCAGGTTATTGTGATAAATTATGTTTTTGAATTGTAATCTACAAGTACAAATGTATATGTTTCACAAATTATCAAAGATTAATAATTTAATATTGCTTTAGTCACTCATAACATTTCGTTTTTTAATGAATGTATTTTTTGTTATCAACTATGTTGTTAGTTTAGGTATTGTACACAATCCTAAGGCAAACTCGTAAATATCCTAGTCAAGTAGGAAATATTCATTATAATACAGTGACTTATTCACTTATACTCATCTTCGCTTATTATTATTATTATCATCATCGTCATTATTATTAATACTTTATTATTATTTTATTATTATTATTGATAGGTGTTGATTTAATGGTATAGTAGAACATTTTTAGAATACTGGCCTTATATGGTAATATAAAATACACCTCATTAGGCCTATACGAAAAATAAGCACTTTGGCCTACAGGGACAATTTTTCTCATATCAAGATGGCATTGTACAACGTTAGCCTAAAACGGCACGTACTCCTAGCATAACCCATCAATACTTAGGCAAAATTATGTGAAATAATATATTGTACAGTTTTGCCTAAGCATTATCTGCAATAACTGAATTTCCGATATTGCCGGTAACGGAAGCCAGGGTGGATTTAGTGGACAGATTAAATCAAACGGGAGAGTAATGTTGTTTATTTACATAATAATAGTGTTGTAATTTGTGCACAACGTAATCACTGTTTAAAGGTGAAAAACTATATCGTCTTTACATCCTCATTTATATTTTACCGTGACATTAGCCTGCAATGTTAGAAGTAGAATAATAAAAAACAACATTTTTATCTGCTAATGTAGCACTCTCCTACACTATTCATATCATTTAAGTGGGACTGCCTGGAAAACTGTGTTCTGTGTTGAGAATATATTACGCGATTACCATGAAGCATTTCTGCTTTAAAATGTCCACGTAAAAACTTTAGCGAGCTACGAGAATCCTTTATTTCTCCACTTTAAATAAAATGTGGAAACAAAAGTGCCATTATCCTGAATAATAGTAAAGTTCTAAGAAAATAGGACGCGCATGAGCTTTTATGTCAATGAAATATAAATGTTTATACAGAGAAATAAAGCAAAACCCGTGAATCATGCAGCGTGCAGTAATATTTTTATACATAGCGCCAGAAGTAGTTATGGAAACTGCCGTAACTTTTGACCAAGTGAAGCAGAGAAAAATGCAAAATTCCAGATTGTTTTGGAATAAATTATTCAAATAAAATTATTTTGTGTGCAATGTATTAGGGACGTAATAGATATGGATGACATCCTGTCCACACGGCGTTTGGAGACTTCCAAGTGGAGTTTATTTATCGAAAGGCGAATTTAGTTACTCTTATTTTCGTAATAATTAGGACCCAGAAGTTTATGAAAAATTATGTTTTTAATAATGCACTCTATTACATGTTAGTGTTAAAATGTGTACAAGACATGAAAAAAGCTTGGTTTCATTTTGCCAATTGTTGAATATTTTGCTACTTTTTAGATATGTCATCGTATTTGTTTAGTATTTAAATATTTCTGCATATTTTATTACATTGTCACATTTTAACGGCATATTTCTGACAGATTTTAAATATGGTGCATGTCAGTTCAAACATTTGTTAATTCAAACATTTGCAGCATATTACGTAGCCTAATGTTTTCGGAACGGATTGAAGATAATATTAAAGCAACGTTTCACTTAATTAGTTTTCAATATACTGAAATTTATTGCGTTAATCTTCTTTTTTCAATGTTTATTACTGTAATTTATACAGTTTCTACTTTTCTTTTGAAATTTATAACGTATTTCAGCTAACAAGAGAATGTAAAGAAATAAAGGACCATAAATATTAGCAATTATTCTAGGACTTATAAAGTGAAAAACATCTGAGTACGCATATAGATTCTAGATAACTCAACAAACAGCTGTGTGAAATTGCAAAGAAGGGGAGAAATGAATAAGATCTGTGGTTGGAAAGTTGTCAGTGTGGAAGGATAAACAAATATAAATAGGAAAGGACAAACCAAAACAGAATACTGACTGAAATCTAAAGTATCAAAACTCAATTTTGAGTTCTAGAAAACATGTAGGGGAGAAAACTTGGATGGGTAGTCGTGCATAACGTATCACGTGGCAAAAGTAGTCTGAGGAGGGAGAGTACTCGAAGAGGGGGAACAAGTTGATGTAACAAGGAAGTAAAGAAGTAAACAGGAAAAGGGAAATAGATTTCAAATCCATTATTTTAAAGATCATTTGTTTTACTTTTGTGAGGTCGGGAAGTGATTTATTATCACCAGACAAGGGACTGTAAAGCTACATAACCTACACAGGTTAGTTAATTACCTTAATGTGGCCTCAAGGCAGTCTGTACAGAATTGTACCTACACACGTACAGCCATCGCCTCAAGGTGGTTCGGATGGAAATCCACCTCTTCTCTCCATTTTAGTCATATTTCTCATTCTGAACCTCAAGGCGAGTAGCTTATAACTACCGTTCAGACAGTTCCAGTTCCTAATAAATTCAGTTTTCGTAAAGTTTTTAAACTTAATCGTTTTCTAGAAAAAAGCTAAAAATAAAAATATTCTTCATGTCCCTATAATTAGTACCCATAGTGCAGGTTGTATGTTAGTTTTCATAGAACGGTTATTTAAAACCCTTTTGCAGGGAATTTAAGGCCATGCAATAGTTTTATAGGTTTCATGTTTTTGTAGACTTTTCTATTTCTAATAGGCAACAGTGTAGATATGTATTGTATTAGTATCTAGCATATTTATGCCAATTTTGTGAAGTGACTTGCGTTGTATATACCATTTTCAGATATCCACTTTTGCTCTGACAAAATCGGGGTTCCGCTGAATTAAATTATGCCATTAACTGTGATAAATCAAGTGGCTCATTTACCCTGCAAACAGTTCTAAAAGCAAGGATCAAATCAGAATATCTACATCTAACATTGTACTTCCGCCAAAGTTATGTTAATATCTCCATCATTAATATGCCTAGATTACATATACGACTCTACTATCTCCCGTCATTGCTTCTCCGTCTCAAGTCATTACATCCGCAAATTTAGTTAATAAGAAAAAAGTAGGACAGTCATAATTCAGCTGATGATTTGAGAAAGAGGTTACTAATGAGAATATACAATAGGTAAGAAATGAGGAAAAAGCTAACAAGAAGAGAAATGAAAAGTTAATTAAAAAGAAAGTGTATTTAAATCTGGTATAGAAGGACATAGTAGTTTCAGAAAATAAAGATATAAAAGGTAGAAAAATAGAATGGAAGCTATATCAAGAAAGGACTCGTTTCTAGATAATTGTTTCCAGATAAGGATTTTTCAGCATAGATCAACTAGATGAAAATAATTGAGAACCTTGCCTCTGAAATGAACTGAAGTTGAAATTAATGTATTTAATAACATCCCGAGGACGTGCTTAATATATAGCCTTTTTTTATATATTTTTAAGCTTGATCCTAGACTTATTTCCGTTTGATGTTGCAAATTGAAACGGTGACAAAAACTGCCCCCTGGCTGTGATTAGTTGCGCTAACGTTACGCACGTGCATGTGGGTGGGGGATGAAAGTAAGCTGCCATAACAAACACCCCCACTCCATCCCTGAAATTAAAAAAAAGGCCGCCCCTTTTGGGAAGTTAATTAAATGCTCTGGCAGGACTTTAATCTCCGAGGCAGGACAAGTTCTCTAAGAACAATGCCTTCAGACGCTCTGCAGTATCAAAACAATAATACTGGCCTCTTTGCTGTCAAGTATTATAAATTACTTTCTACAAATGACGTATTTTCTGTCCCTTAGCAAAACTGTACGTGATCTACAAGAAAATTCTGAAATTAAATAATAACAGAACACATCCTATGCGCTTACATTTCAGGACAGTCTGTCCTTGCTTGGTAGTTATAATGGGAATCTAATAAAGCTCCACCTTCAGAAATGTCTGATCATGTATGACATGACCATTGTCATTTAATATCATCCCATATCCCTTAAATCCCTGGCTTACACGATTGTGTAGGGAGATTGTGTCTTTGTGGAATTATTACTACTTCCACAGAATCTTAGAAAGCCCGGATTCATTCGATCGTGTAGGTTTACGCCATGCATTGTGATATAGTTTTTATACCACAAGCTGTCAGTTTTCTTGTTTATTTCCTTTCAAAAAGCGGTGTATTTAGCAGGGTTCGGAACTTAAATGTTCTATCAGAAGATTAAATAGGCATGTAAATATGCCTTAAAATTGGTAAAATATCCCCTAGAACCAACGAAACAAGCTCAATAATTTAACGTCAAGTGTTAACTTGACTTGAACACAAAATTGCAGGTAGTCCTTTTTTATTGTATGCACGATAAAACTTAAACACAAAACAATATAAAATTCACAATGGATATCACTAAAATATTAATATTACGTCAATATTAATATCACTAAAATATTAATATTACGACAATATTAATATTTTAGTGATATCCATTGTGAATTTTATATTGTTTTGTGTTTAAGTTTTATTGTTAACTTGACGTTTTCTAGTCAGCTGAATTACATATAAACTGCATAAAAGAGCGTAACTTGTATAAATTACATTATAACACCTCTTTTAATAAGCTAAATACAACAAGTTTTAGTAAACTGAAAATTATTGTAGTCAAACGTCGCTTCATTATACAGTCAGATCCGAAAACATTATGTTGTGTACTATGTTAATCATTTTCTGAAAACGTAGTGAAATATGATGTAAAAGTTAGAATTAACAGAGACATGCGTATTATTTAAAATCTCTGAAAATTATGCCGTTAAAAAGTGTAAAATTAATAGAAACATGCAAGTATGTTTTAATACCGAACAAATGTTATGCATTATAGCAAAATTGACAAAGTGTGCAACAATATACAAAATAAATCCATTAATTTTCTGTTCTTTCTTTCACATCTTGTACCCATTACCATGTGATAGAGTGTATTATTAAGAAGTTGTTTTTTCATGAACTTCCGAGCTCTGACGAATGATTCTAACGATACGTGTTATAGTGCAAATTAAACTACTGTTGTATTTTTCATTTTACAGGAGTATAAAAAAGCTTATTTTACATAAAAAGCAATGAATAAACGTTCTTTCGCTTTTTCGACTTCTATTATTTTTACAAGTAAAGAATACTAAAACTGTTGTCAAACCCTTAAGTCAGCTATCAAGCTTCTAATCTTTATATTTTATTTAAATAGATTTTTAATAATAATAATAATTATTATTATCATTTTTTTTTTGTCTTAATGAAAATGTGAACCAGTGATATTATTCTTTCAAGTTATAGGCTTACAGTTTTTTTTATTTATGTCTATAACTATTGGTCAATAAGAATAATTAAGATTCAGTTTTACAGTTTCAGTTTTTCTGTTAAACATTACAGCTTGTAAATGGCAGAGAACCAAATGTGTACGAAAATTCTAACAGTGACTGTATGAAATTATATTTCTATTCTAAAAGATGACGCTTACTTAGGCATAGGCTGTAATTCCCGGTTTAAAATACATTACGTTCTTTTTCTCCATCTTTGAGGGTATGTCGAAATCAAAGGAATATTCTAATATAATCTCCTTTCTCATGACTCACGAGCCACATAGTGCCCATCTCTGTGTTATGCTCACCGCCCCAGAGGCTCCTGTCCAAATTTGGAAAGTAAACACAGACAGAGTTTGATATTCTCCCCCAAGATTGGAATTTCAGATTTACGCAAAATTGAAACATATGATACGAGTTGATTCTGTACATGTGGGTGTGTCTGTGAGTTCAAATCAAATCAGCATTTCCATCCCCTGCCTGCTTCTACCTTTAATTTCAACCCCTCATATTTTATTGAGGCTTTGACTATACCCTGTTGCGCTTACACGAAATTTCGCAGAGGGCTGCGGATGTTATACTAAGGGGATAGCAAGATCGTGGTGTATGTATGGTGCGTTCCCTGACAGCTGATAACTTCATGAGTACAAGATGAGTATTAAACTCTAGGTTTGAAAGCCAATGCTAGATAAACATCTTAAGAATGCCAGTACTTTCGAATGTGAAATTTCCCTCTAGAACTGTCAGATGGAGTTGGTGCAGATATGCAGTGGCGGACGCAGAATTTTCTTTCGGGGAGGGATTTGAGGATATAGAAAACTATAATTAAAATAATAATAATAATAAGTTCACTTATATTTATAAGAGTTTATAAAATTGTGATCTTGCCAGAAGTTTTGTTTGGATGTGAAACATGGCCACTTACATTACAGGAGGAACACTAGTTGAAAGTATTTGAAAACAAAGTTTTAAGGAAAATATTTGGACCGAAAAGAATGGAGTTTCAAGGGTTATTGAGACTAATTAAATGCAGGGAGTTAATATGAGCTGGATATGTTGCTTGAATGGGAGTGGAGAGGGGCATTTATGACCATTTTATTGAAAAGACGAGAAGGAAAATGACCGTTAGGGGAACCGAGATGAAGATAGGATGATAATGCCAGGATGTAGCCTATCTAAGATTGTAGAAATTCGAACTAGACACATTTGACTAAGGACTAGTGTTGTCTGTATTCTAGAGTCCATTATGTTCTCTTTTCCAAAGAAATAAGCAATTTAAATACTACCGAACACAGATATAAAAAGGTGCGAAAAATCTACTGTACTGATTCGCAATTATAGCCTATTCTTTTTACTTTTTCAATTTTCGGGGGGGGATATATTCCCCGATTCCCACTCTGCGTCCGCCACTGCAAATATGGATCGACGATTATATTTAAATTATTTAAAGGGTAGTTATAAGGTACCGGTACCCATCTTAAGGCTCTAAGTGAAGCTTCTACGACTATCAAACAAAATATTCTAAACCGTCATGGTATAAAATCCTTGTAAACTGTAATAACAGCAGTTAAATTTTTTTAATATTATTGTAAATTTTTTAAAAGAAAACTCAGTCTTCCTTACAAAACAAAGAACTTTTCTAATTATAGTAATATTTTATTTATTTTGTACAATTCAGTGATTACAATATGGTTAGCCTTTACAAATATTAAAGGAACCATTTATGCTAGTGGTGTTCAACCCACTGAATTTCGAGTGAAACTAGAACGCAAAACTGTTTTGAGTAAGGAATAAAATCCGCGTTAGACTACAGTATAATTGACCTTCCTGAAGAATGTTCGGAACGTAATTATAGCCCGTTTTAAAAGAGGTTGTGCTACACTGATTTTACTAGGTTAAACTCAGTATTCATATAATAGGCCTACCAAAAATACCTATTTCGAATTACACTTTACTGCACATCAACGCCCTGCAGTATTCGCCTGTACGGAATAAATAGTGTTATTCTATTTATAATTATCACAGATATGCTATAAAGAATCATCTTTCCTGTGTAGCTATTCCAAAGGTTATATTTATTCCATACTATTACAGTAGATTCATATCGCTGAACAATTCCAATGAAAGCATTTGATTTTATATTGGAGCCTGATTAATGGTAACGTTACGACCACGTTAACTCTGAGCAGAATATTTACCTGCAGATATAATTTTCATTACATCTCTCTCATTAATACGAATAGTTGTTGGTACAATTTCAATACATGATTGTAATTTCAGTATCGACAAGTATTTGTGATGAAATCTAAAACCGTATTTTAATTAAATTCTGTGAATTTACATTCATGCAGGTATTAAGACTACCACACTAAATCAATGTCCAGATAATTATTGAAAGATCAAAACTCAACATTGAAAATCATATACAGTAGTCACAATTACGCAGACTTTATAACAACTCATCGAAGGTATGTTTTTAATGTTAGTTAAATAGCTATTTCTGCCGTTTTTTTTTTCTCGTGGGATGACGATTGCGGTCTTTGAGAAATTGTCGATGCATGTTCGAAAATTTGCAATAATTAATAAGTTACTATCGTCCACCGTTGATGCGTAAGGGATGCGTTCGCTCTTCTAATGGAGAAGGCACGGGTTCGATTCCTGATGGGAACAAATTTGGTATGTTGGGGTATTTCCGAGGTTTTCCTTCACCTGTGGGACGAAGGTTTTGAAAATTTAGACCCTTGTTTGTTAGATGTCTTCTGGCCGTCATTATTACATTCATCCTATCCGCACCTTGTCCGGAATGAGTGTGTGTGTGGCTGGTGTGTCATGTCCTATTTGTTTGTGTTGTCTCGGAGGTGGCCCCGGCATTGGGCTGATCACTCATTCTGAAAATTTAAAAAAGTATATGTGTGATCCAAAGAAACCCCTCCTCCGACTGATCTCTGTCTTATAAGGCCCGGGCGGCGTGGTCGCCGTAAATGCAGGACCTAACGAGGAGAGGTGAAGCTCAGATAAAGAAGATAAAAGTAGTAGTAGTTAATGTCAAGGATGCATTGTATGAACTTTTTTATAAACTGTGCATAAAGGTTAAATCCTTCATGTATTGTATTGTGAGAAACAATGCTCTGAAAATAGCCTATGAAACAATGCATAAAAGATACGTAATATTGAAACCCGAACAGTTTTTCTGTATCGTGTAAAATTTTAAAATCGTAGAATATTCCGTTTCTGCATTGACCTCAATCGCCGCCAGGTAGAGCCATTAGTAGAATGATTGCTATGGCAATACGATTCACGTTCTCATTAGTCCTTCATTATCATTACCTTACAAAGAGATTTGGCTTCGTTAGTCCGAGCTTCAGGACCTGAGGGTGTTGCCAGATAGTGTAGCTGCATCCCTGGACCGGAATGCCAAATTTTTTCCACTTTCCTTTTATTGGAATAATAGGCTATATTGGAACAAGTGGGGTAAGCGCATCACTGGGTAATCTAGGAAGAATTTGAAACAAGAGCCGAGGTATTCTTAATCCATCTCCAGCTAGACAAGAGCTCGCGCAATATCTGTGAAATAGGCCTACACACTTGACTTTATTTGAAATAATAAAATGTCCTCTCATTTATGTTACAGGAGGTTAACATTCCTCAATTTTAAACGCTACGTTACTTAAAACAATTTATAAAAGAAAACAGACAAAAAACAGAAAAAGAAAAATTGCTTATACTTTTATGAACACAAGGTATTGTTGAAAATCACATTTCTTACGCTACCGCAAACGATAAAAATTTTATCCGTTGAACAATCTTTCTGTCTTGTTCAGATTTTTACATTTGTTCGTTTTTCTTCTTCTTGTTGGTGAAATCTTATAGCTTGGGAAAAACCTGAACCATATCAAACTCATTGTCACGTAAAATAATGATTTTGCTGAAATCGTCACTATCTCTGAAATCCTGAAGAACTGAACCATCTACTTTTAGGACCTATGGAGCCTTTTACCTCATATGTGTTAACATTTATCTTTCTGGTGTGATCCTTTAAACCTGGAAACTGATTGTCAAGTTTTGTATCGGGAAATCTCATTCCCAAAAAACGTATCAACGAACTTATCTTGTTTTCAGTCTTCCTAGTAACCATAATAATCTTGATCATTGTCACTAATTTTTCCGTTTTAGAATTTATTCCTTTTCTTCGATATTTCCATGAAATTTCGATACAATATTCTTCAAAATCAACACGAATAATTACCGAGTTATTAAATTTCGAATCCGATGTAAAGTGGAAAGAGATCGTAAAGTGGAAAGAGAGCGTAAAGTGGAAAAAGAGCGTAGGCCTAAAGTGGAAAAAGAGCGCCTGGAATAGGAGCAGAAGATTTAGTTTCAAGTTGCTTTCAATTCCAAAAAGATCCGGGGGTGTTCGAAACTGACCTTTTAACATTAAGAAAGTGTTATTTTGACTATGTAATTCCACAGTGGCGATTAATTATTTATTAGTCCTCCATTCATTAATTTCATTGATAATGCTCTATAAGGTGGATAGGATGTTCACATTTAGAGAAAATATCCAAGATTTATTTGCGCTTTTTTTTATGTCAGTGTATCCTTGATTTATTTAAATTTCTAAATCCCGAATGAGAGCACTAATATCAACATTTAAAATAAATTGAAGAATACAATTATCACTCATTTATTAATTAGTTGGCTTATTTAGGCCTTATAGCAGTTTATCTTTAATCTTTCTAAAACAAGGTGAATGTTTAACTGATGGAATAGCTGTCTACCATCAATTGATATTTAATAAATCATGAAAAATTAAATAAAATAATACAGTGATAAATATTCAAACCATCTGATTAAAAATGTTTGATGTATACACTCGCATAACTTTATCTACCCAAAGCATGGACAAAATAACTTTCACTTCATATTCTTATATAAATAGAATAAGAGATCCTATTGCAGAGAGTACTGTCCAGTTTTCTCAGTCTCACGCAAAGGTCAAAAGCCCGAGTGTGTACAAATGATGAGTTGGTCATAACTACTCTTAGAAGACTTTTGCGAGAAAATATTTCAAATAAAAGTTTTAGCTCTTAGCGTAATGACTCGTGTAAAAAATTAAACCAAACCGTTATAACCGTTCTCGGGAAAATTGCTAAAACTGAAATATTCTTCATGTGAAATGATAAAATACTCACTTACATTGTTTCTGTAGATTGAATTTTTGTATTCAGGGGACATAAAAACATGTATTAATGCTGAAAACTCGATGTCGATCATATCACTTCTTGTAGTTATAGTACCTATTGTAGGCTACGAGTAAAGAAAGTAACTAGTGGAAAGGTAGAGTCACGCTGAAAAATCCGGTGCCATAGGATCTTCGCCTCTTCGTGCCGCTGCTCTTACCATGGGCGTCGGCAGGGGGGGGCCAGGGGGGGCAACTGCCCCCCTCTTGATTCCCTTATGGATTAATTTATTTGTGGTACTCTTTGTCAACCTACAGTTGTAGCATGGAGAATAAAAAAAATAGAATTACTTTATAATGAGATTAGCAAGTATTAACTAATTACAACTGTATAAATATCTCACCAAGGCCATTGCTCAAAAGAGCGTATTCTGTTAACTTAAAAAACTTTGTAGCCTTCTGTTAACTTAAAAAACTTTGTAGCCTCGTCGAATTCAGCTTGGGTTCAAAATAACGATCCGGTTAACTAAGTGAATATTAATGTGTTTAGCCTAATCATTTGAAATTGAGGTCCAAAATTGATTTTGCCCCCCCTTAATAAAATTCCTGGCGACGCTGCTGGCTCTTACCAATTAAGCTACCATGGAAATGTGCCGGTACAACGTTAAATTCTCCAACTGACTCACATATCCCGGTGTACCACCAGGCGTTCTCAATATGACATAACAACCCAGTGGCGCCTTACAACCTGTAAGTACTTTGGCCCGGGTTTCATAGTAAGAATTTTTCAGCCTGACTCTACACGGCCAGTATGAAAGAATCATTCCAAAGTAACTACTGATGACTATGTTTTATGCTCCTTTCATTTCAATTTTGGTATTAGTGTTTCCATTTCTTAAATTTTAAACGAATTTAAATTATGTTGATAATGTAAGTTCACATATAAAAAAAAGAGTGTGCGTAGAACGCCACGCGACAGAAGTGAAACTTGTTTTAATTTTTGGATTTTTTCAATTTTAGATGATTGGATTTTTCAATTTTGAATTGTTGGACTTTTTAATATTGGGTTTTGGACTTTTAAATTTTGTATTTTTTAATTTTTAATATTTTATTATTTTTAATTTTAGGTTTTTTTAATTTAAAATCTTTAAATTTTTTAATTTTTGTTTTTTTAGTTTTGGATTTTTTATTTTTAAATTTTGGATTTTGTATTTTCAAATTTTGGTTTTTTATTTTTTAAATTTTGGATTGTTTAATATTTGTAATTTGTAATTTTTTATTTTTTAAATTTTGGGTTTTTGGACTTTTTAATTTTCAATCTTTGAATTATTTAATTTTTAAATTTTATACCTTTAGATTTTTTATTTATTTTTTAATTTTGGATTTTTAATTTTTTTAATTTTGGAATTTTAGATTTTTAAAAATTTGGATAAGCCTAATCATTGAGTTCATTGTTTTCTGTGCAGTCCGTTGCGTCACACCTTACTAATTTCGTGACGATTTTGAGCGTGACACTAATTTCGTGACGATTTTGAGCGTTACGCCGCGGCTAAAGAAGTTTCACTTCAGAAACTCGTTCATTCTGAACAATTTTCTAAATGTGAAAAAAGCCCGAAGAATGGGGAAATCTGTAATAAGCAGTAGTAGTACTCTCGTTTAGGGGCACGTCAGCAGTTAAGGTCATGGGCGCCCATAGCACTAAATAATTTGTTGAAAGCACAACAAAGTCTCTTATGAGAATAGGTGTAGCCTATTATTTTGTGGGAAATGCCTCCTATTGTTTCTCGCTGAGGGTACAGAAAGCCATGTGAGTGTCACACATCACAACTCTGTTGAATAGTTAATCCATATGGAAGGGTTCGTTGTCTTGTGGTAAGAAGATACGACTATGGTATTTGCCCCGCACTGTTGGAGCTGAAACCCATAAAGGCAGATCTGCATTATGTATGTTAATGTCATTGTCTCCCCTAACATGTCAGATTCAATCCCTGTTCTGTTCACACGCAAACAGATAGCCTGAATGGTCATTTAAGTTGTAGGCTTCTATTTGTGTAAGTCCCCATGGGATTTATGGTGGTTAAGCACCATGCTGGTCAAGACTGGCACTTGAAGGAAACTCCCATTAAGTTCGTTCCTTTATTATGGCTGAACTCAAGTATAATCCATTTTCAGGAGAGTGTTCGGGAATTTATCCTCTTTAAAAAAAATCCCTTTAGGCAAGCCTATAAGCTGAGGTAGATTTCGAAGTGCTTTTGGTTTAATTTACTTTCGCTGCGTAACACTATTCTTCTTTAGCCTTGGCATGACAAACCCACAATAATAACTGCAAAAAAGAGGAAAGAGCATTTTTTCAAATATTCAAATCTCGCCTTATATGAGTACTATCAAGAAACTAGTTATTGATTTGTAGAGTATTGATTTGTAGAGTACTCATCAAGAGCTTTTCAACGATACCTCACAAGACGTAGTTTCAAAAATTTCGAATTTCCATCCCCACTCGTACCCCCAAAAACCCCGAATCGTTGGTGTCACTGTGAACTCCATAGGGAGTACTCTCATTTATTCAAACAAAGTTTACCTCTATACTTCTTAGGGGCCGAGGTATAAATGTTTTAAAATTTCAACCCCCTCCCCCGACCACCCCCTTGGGCCAATTTTGCTCATTAACGAACTTGTCCAAACTATTGGTCCTAGAAAAACATAATAAAATTTGGTTCAAATACCTTCAAAATTACGGCCACTAGGCTGTAAAGATATATATATATATATATATCACAACATTTTTTTTTAACAGGCGGTGGTTTCGTACTTAGGGAGGCATGAAACGTAAAGATATGAAAAAAAAATTCGAAAGTCTTGACATGGTATCGATTGCAATAGGTAGATTTTTCTTCGAAATCTACCTAAAACAATTAGGCTATGATAGCATTCTTCAGTACAATTTGCTATTTATCGGTATATTATACAATAATATACGTTATGTTCTTCCATAAAATTACCTGTACAGAATGAGGTGTATGTTACGGTAACGTCCCAGTCTCGAATTCGGAAGGTCGCGGATTTGGATCCCGTACTCATCAACCTGAGTGTTGATTTTATTAAATAGTACAATTGTTTAAAAAATAAGACTTAAGACAGAATTCAATTGATCATCGTGGGCGAAGCCGTACCTGCTAGTACAGTACAATACAGTCCATTAAATCCCAATTTGAAATATTGTACTGTATTTGCCTCCTAAATATGGAATGTACGGTTCGAAATGTAATTTATTTTCTTTATAAGTTCCTTTAATTTGATCTGGGTTCTTTTCGAAGCAAACTATACGGTCAAGAATTAATCGTCTTAATAATAATAATAATAATAATAAAAATAAAAATAAATAATATTTATATTCCTTTTCAGAACGTTTTGAAAGGTGAAGGTATAAATCAAAGTGATGTGAATTTCTCCTGTAAAAGTGTTTTAAAGCGTTCCGTAGTGAGATTATAAGTGTTTATCTATTATTTCTGAGGGTTTAGTGCATAGTTGCATGCGTAAATTAGGTGTTTTCCTTCATAACTAAATAAGGTATGATAGGTGATTTTTAATTTTTATTTCTAAAACTTTAGTGAAAGATGAAACTGTGAGTTTTTATGAAAAATATCTTAAACACAGAAGGAAAAATGACAAAATTAATACCGTAATGTTCGAAGATTGCTTCAAGTAGGTTTCAACTTGCAAGAAATTATCAAACCTTTTCGAAACTTCATATACGCCTCGGTTGTGCGGCAATTTCTCCGACAGCTGAGTATTGCACGTAGTCTAACCGTTCTTAACAGGCGAAGCCCGCAGTACTCCTCGGTTCTGCGGCAATTTCTCCGACAGCTGAGTATTGCACGTAGCCTAGTCGTTCTTAACAGGCGGTTCGCGCTATACTCCTCGGTTCTGCGGCAATTTCTCCGACAGCTGAGTATTGTACGTAGTCTAACCGTTCTTAACAGGCGAAGCCCGCAGTACTCCTCGGTTCTGCGCAATTTCTCCGACAGCTGAGCATTGCATGTAGCCTAGTCGTTCTTAACAGGCGGAGCTCGCTATACTCCTCGGTTCTGCGGCAATTACTCCGACAGCTGAGTATTGCACGTAGTCTAACCGTTCTTAACAGGCGAAGCCCGCAGTACTCCTCGGTTCTGCGGCAATTACTCCGACAGCTGAGTATTGCACGTAGTCTAACCGTTCTTAACAGGCAAAGCCCGCTGTACTCCTCGGTTGTGCGGCATTTCTCCGACAGCTGAGTGTTGCACGTAGTCTAATCGTTCTTAACAAGCGTAGCCCGCTGTACTGCAAAGAGATTTCTTTCCTTTCTGACCGATAGACCGATTTACATACAGAGTGGCGCATGAAATGTCATACACTGAAAATATGTAATAAAAGGTTTAATTTCTGGTTTAGAACTTTCAAATTTTATGACGATTAGCCTTAGTCCATGCATGGTCGTTAGAAGGCTGCACTTGTCAATGCAGCGCATGCGTGGTGTCACCCGATTCGATTTGTGAAACATTGCGCATTGTGCGCATTTAACACTGTTATTATTTGTGAAACAAGGCGGACAAGGGTCGGTTGACGCTCAAACAGAAAGTGAAGACGGTGTTGTTTTACGCGGAAACGAGTGTAACCACGACTCAGGAACGTTTTCGTGTTTATTTTCGTACGAGGTGGGCTCCCTGCAGACAGACAGTGTATAGAGAACCACGTCTTATGAATCACGGCATCATCTTCTGCAAGAGCCCAATCAGCAAACTGTACTCGCCGTTCCTTGTCATTCGCCATTAGTTTATGCAGCACTCTAATTTTGTATGGGAATAATTTCAGATCAGCGTGCAGTATTCTTTGAAGAGAACGACGTGAGATGCCCAAATCGGCAGAAGCTCGTCTGGTGGATTTAGCAGGACTTCTTGTCAAGGCCACTCAAGGCCACTCTCACTGCCTCAATATTCTCTGGAGTACGGACTGTGGCGGCACGAGGTCGTTTCTTCTCTAAAACAGTACCATGTGCTTCAAATTTTCGGCTAGTCCATACACTGTCTGTCTGCAGGGAGCCCACCTCGTACGAAAATAAACACGAAAACGTTCCTGAGTTGCGGCTACACTCGTTTCCGCGTAAAACACCGTCTTCACTTTCTGTTTGAGCGTCAACCGACCCTTGTCCGCCATGTTTCACAAATAATAACAATGTTAAATGCGCACAATGCGCAATGTTTCACAAATCGAATCGTTTGACACCACGCATGCGCGGCATTGTCAAGTGCTGCTTTCTAACGAACCATGCATGGATTAAGGCTAATCGTCATAAAATTTGAAAGTTCTAAACCCAAAATTAAACGTTTTATTACATATTTTCAGTGTATGACATTTCATGCGCCACCCTGTAGTTTGTTCGGTATGATTGTTCACTTCTACTGTCGTCTGTGTTATCTCCCAGCAATTCATTTAAATTCAGTCAATTGTTAGACATGGGACTATCGGGATGAAGGCACACATAATTCATGCAATGCAAAATTGACAGCATAAAGTAGATTTCTTTCCGACTACACTCTGGCCCAAGATATATATATAAATGTAAAATTTGTTAACAATATCTTATTTTACGTACATTTGAAATTTGGACTGAAATTTGTATAACTTGTACATGCTAGTTAAAGTTCTATTCTACATACCTATTTAAGGACCTCGAGTTTGAAAATTGCTATGGCTAATTTCCCTAGACTTGTTACAGAAGCCATTTCTATGGCTAATTTCCCTACACTTGTTACAGAAGCCATAAAAATTATTAAACATCCCCATAACATAAACAGGGAAGATGGGTACAAGATCAGTGACATCTGGCGGGAAACAAATAAAACTTTGAAGAATGCACCCACTGACGTCATGACAACTGCCACTGTTTATTCTTCACAGGCTAGGATGTCTGAAACGTTAGACGCTAAAAACACGACGCGGCCCAACCCGGATAGCCAGTACAGTCAGTTTATATATGACACCGGCCGTGGAAGCCTATGAACTAATTTTATCAACTGTTCACGTTCTCATTTGTGATTGGTTGTTATCTACGTTTAAGTTTTCTTCGCGAATGCTCAATGCCGTGCTAAAGTTTGCGTTTAAGTTTACGTTCTTGAGTTTACGGTTAAATTTCTATCTGAATGTCCCATTAGAGTAGTAAAAGCCACTGTCGAGGAAAGAAACGTTACTGTAAATATGGGGAAGACAATATCATAAGCACTTTTTATCTGTGGGTTTTCTAAATTGCTCTCTGTATATACGATATGAGAAGGGCAGGGCAAGCCAGACATGCCGTTTGATTATTATCTACTTATAGTAAACGGAATATAATAGATGAGAAGATATGCAGGAAGGGAGAAGCGGTCCAGAAAACGTAACCCTCCCGCCCCATCTCTGTCTAGCAACTCTTCTATATAACTGCTTTCATCTCCCCTTGCTTCACATCCATCCCCCTGTCACCAACCCCTAACTAAACATGCTGCTGTTAGAGGGCGCGCAGATCGGCGGGCGGTTGTAGCCTTGCGCCAGTTGTTCGCCAGGTTTCAGATCGAGCGGGCAAGGTGGATCGTGTGTGTGCGCGTTTGAGTCTCGTGCAGTGCGCTTCAGTGAACAGTCTTCCTCCTCGGAACGGCCTCCTTGTTTAAATATTGGAATGTTCATCGAGGCAGAAATAGTCGAATCAGTTAGCTTCAAACACGAATACCTTATACTTCTTCTTTATTGTTTATTTTGTACTTTCTCTGTTTAAACTTAAACTTCATCTTGTGGCGGCCATACTTGTCGGTTTTTTTGTGGTAAAAGATTATTTTATGTATCGAGTTTATAAAGTATCATCTGCTGCTTTGAAAATTTGAATTATTTGATTCATATAATTATGTTGTGACTTTCGGGGAATGTTGGCGTCTTCCCCGCTAGATGGTGTGCAAAGCTGAAAGGCGTCTGCGTCCTGTTTTCGCGGTCTTCGATAAAATACCTGATTATTCATATTCCAGTAATAGTGATATCTTCTATGAAAATGATTTTGAAATTAGAATTTCATTCTTATCACTTCGTTTGTCCGTGCCATGGGTATTATAGGTAGAGGAAGTATTGTGTTCGACCCAGAAAGAAGATATCAAGTTTTTAATATCAGTCAGGTTTTGAGATACCCTGAATAAAAAAATGCCATTTTCATATATATGTCTGTATGTGTCTCTGTGAACTTTTGTCTGTATGTCTGTGAGCAGTCTAGGTAGGGATGGAAAAATTATATTTAAAAAAATTATATTTGGGTTAGGTCTCTTCTGGAGATGTGACATGAAGATTGGTGACGACTTTCTCTTACTTTTAATGCCCTTTACATAAAGAAAATTTCATTTTTTTTTTCGATATGCTGTAACGAATTGTTTAATTTATTTACTTGAAATGCGTATACTAAGAGCTAAAACTTTTATTTGAATCATTTTTTCGCAAATATCTCTGAAGGGTAGTAATAAGCCAGTCGCCGTTTGCAGAAAGTCAGCACTAATCCCGATAAGAAAATGTGGTATCAGCGGACTATAAGGCAGTAAGAGGGAGGAACATAAAGACAGAGATACAGGTTTTAAGGTGTTTAAATTACAAAAGAAAATATTCGAACTTTTGTTAATTTCGCCTAAGGTTCAATAACTTCAACTACTCTTCTCCATTTAAACTTTATGTTTTTTTCTTTCAACATAATATAGCTTTCTCGTTCTCCAGAATGAAGACAATCAACATTAAAGCGTATTGTTAATGTATTTACTTATTTGCTTAGTTTCTTAATGAAAACAGTTGTTTATTTCAGGGCATTATTTATTTAACCATAAACATTTTAGTTTAGATAGAAATATCACTTGTTCTAAGTCCCTGAGTGTGGCAATAGAGTTTCTGGCTAAACATTTTGAATGAGTATATTTATTAGGATAATATCTGGTGGAAATTTGATTAGTATTATCCTGAGGAACATTCCTTAAAGGCTCCTTTGTGAATTTACAGAAGTACAGAAAATTTTGGATTAGTAAAAAAGTTATACAGTTAGTTTAATTTTTTTAGTGAACACAATGTTGGCAGGTTTTCCAGAAAATCATATATAAAAACCGAGTTCTTATCAGCAGTAGCCTATTATAATTCATAATATGATTTACCATTTTAAGCCGAAGTATATATAACTTTATTGCATCGTTACAATTTTGCTATGCACGAAGAAATTAGTTCGTATAGTAGCTTTCCGTTATGTGATTCAGTGTTAGTGACATTTGATATCATTGTCTCTTCATGTTGTTAAAGTTGTAAGTAATTGATACACTCATTTTTTAACTTAAAGTTGTTAACATTCTCCTCATAGATAAATGTAGCCTATAGGAGTATTTAAAAAAAACTATTTAGAAATAGAATATTTCTAAAGCATAGACCTATAATAATAATAATAATAATAATAATAATAATAACAATAATAATAATAATAATATGTTGTTGTAATAACTAACGCAAATATATGAAATTAGTATAACAAAATACTTTTTGTTCGACCATACTATAATACGCTCGTATCTTATTAAATGCCATTATAGGCTTGTTGCATATTGCTTGGTATTTTGCTTAGGGTAGGCCTATATTTGTATGTTAATTGTGTGACTTAAGTTGAAGGTGCTAGTTTAATGTTCTGTCGGGCTACGATTTAATGAAAAAATCTTTATCCTTCTCAAATAAATATTTCGGGTGCCATGCCAAAAGAAAATTACTTTTGTGAGAAAAATCACTAGTTGAGGACTCTGTGCTTTTATATTATTACACAGTACAGTTATGATAATTGTATATTGTTGATATGAACATGATAGTGTAAAAAATTAATACACTTATCGTACGCTAAGGATAAAATGGAAATTGTTTCTTTCTCTGTGCTGTTTTTAACTGTGTAGTCTTGGTTCTTAATATACAGCATAAGCTTCAAACCGAGCCATAGCGCCTGAAAAACTCGTGATACCAACCCGCAAAGTCATCCTCAGAAAGAAACTGCTAATTCTAAAAGGAGATTTGTATTAGGTTGCAATGAAGTTGAACTTCGATGATCATTACCGTTTAAGATACGATGAACAGGGACACACTTGCTTCCTTTCAATGTACGTTCTAACTATAAGGTTCAGAAAAAATGAAATACGATCCCTTTTCTGGATAGATTTACCCATCGGATCTTACAGTGAGAGAAAAACATCTTAGCGATATGAATGAGTCTTCGTTCTCTAAAGGTCAAGCAGTTGGAGTTAGGGATATGTCTTTGCATTATGAATAAAAAATATTTGTTTTCAATTATTCCAATATATTAAAAAGTTACTTTATTTGACGCTTTTTGTAATATATTAAAATTTGGAAGGAAATTTCAAAATTTTTCTTTTGCACGATTTTAACTTTTTTTTAGTTTTGCTAGTTTTGTTGCAACCTAAGGATTAAATTATATTGAGAAGTTTTATAAATAATAAGTTGAAGAAGTCTTTTGTTAGTGCAGTTTTCATTATGGCAACTTTAACGCTAGAATGTATCCAAAATTATGGTAATATTTCAGTACGCGATCAAAAAATAAAATAAAAAATCAATAACGCCAGAGCAGACTAGAAGCACAAGCATAAAATTGGAATCCTTGTATTTGTTTGGTCGATCGCGGTGGCTTTGTGTGTGTCCAAGGTTGCGGGTTTAATCCCTGTCCAAGTTGATGGCATTTATGTGTGCTGGACGGTCACAGGCAGACTTTTCAGTACAGCCCGACTTTTTAGTACATCCCGCAATTAAATAACCATATAAGCACAATGGTATTAGTTTTGTAAGACCCCTTTTTACTGTTTTTATAAACATAGTTTGTTTAACTGGTAATGGGAAATGGGGTTTGAGTCATATAACATTTCGTCGTAAAACACGACATTAATGTCTATAGTCTATAGCAAATGTTAAAATATCAGATATCACTATAAAATAAAGCCGAATATAATAAGATTCATTTGACGAATCCTTTTTAGGATGAAAGTGAAAAATTCGTTCACCTTCTTCTAAGCTGAGAGTTTGATGCGACAGTAGAGAGTTCATAGTGACATTTTCATCAGATAATAGCCGGACGCGTCTCAAGAAGGGCGTGAACTCGAGTTTGTTTACAACTTCCAGGGTGGAAAGTTGTTTGTTTCCAATTCTAATCAATACCGATTCCTTTTATCTTCAAGAGTACATAGGAATTGAATATTTTTGTTCCTAGATTTACGGACGAACTCTGGTTGTCGTTCCTTGTTTATGAAGAAGCTTGATTTTATTGGAAAAAAGTCAGCTATCATAGCTTTTAACATTTGGAAGAAAATAACAACAAAATATGTGACATATACAAATATTATGTGACATATACAAATATTATGTGACATATACAAATATTATGTGACATATACAAATATTATGTGACACATTCAAAATACTTCTGTCCTGGACATGGATTCTTGAGTATCAGTGGACCATCAATAACTAAATTATTGTCGAGATTAATTTCTTAAATATTTTTACTTCTTCTGTCCAAACCATAGGTAGAGGAAGTATTGTATTCAACCCGAAATTCGAAGTTGAGATTTTAACATAAATACAAGTTTGAAAAAATTGTATTTTCAGACACATGTTTGCTATGAGTGTGTGTGTGTGTGTGTGTGTGTGTCTACGAACAGCCTAGCTCCAGAGCGAAATATCATATCAAAACAAAGTTTTGTATTTGGGTTAGGTACTTTCTGGGTAAGTGACACAAAAATTGGCGACAAGGCGACGATTTTTTCTTACTTTTAATGCAACTTTAAATTAAAATTTCGTTTCTCGCAATTTTATCGAAAACTGCTCTAACCATTTTGTTTATATTCTGTAGGCTACATGAAATGCCTATTCCAAGAGCTAAAACTTTAATTTGAAATATTTCTTCGCAAAAGTTTTCTGGTGAACCATATAGTTTTGAAACAGGTTGAAACAACGTGCTCTTTGCAATATGGCTTCATATTTTATATCAGAATATGAAGTAAGAAAGGTATATTGCCCATGATTTTATGGTAATGAGAGTTACGTGAGTTCATTTAGTCAGATTTTATTCGAGTTTTGGAAATGCGATGCGATGTGGTAACGACATTCTCTTGATTTTTACTACCAATTTACATGAAGTGAATGCCATAAGAGCAAAATTTTTCTTTGGGCAGAGGAAGTTATGTGTTTCACGTAAGTGTTTTTATAAATTAAAATAGCATTTAATTTCACATAAGATTTTTTTTTTAGAAATTAAAGTAGCTATTAATTGAAGTGTTGGTGGTCCCTGATACTCATTTCTGAAAGCTCAATCGGAAAAAAATGAAAACAATTGGATTATGAAATTTCTCGCTTTGCATATCTGTATTGCATATCGTATTTGCATATTGTTATAGCCTCCTTGCGGTAATGCGCATTCAGTTACCTTCTCCCTCACACAAGCTTGAGATTCTCGCGAGACATCTTCCTATGTTACGGGTAGACAAAGAAAAGACCTAATATAATGAGTCAATCTGTTAGTAGTAGAATAACCATACAGTATTACTTACATAATCATAACTGGTGTTTGGTAGTGCATTATAAATCAGTGCAATCTTCTATTTTAAAAACAGGACATTATTTATTTGTAAATCTTGAGAACATAAATGGCACAACACCCAATTACAATGTTCTCTCATATTGCACTATTCTTACAAAACTATTAGTGTGACACTGGTACTAAAACCTACTAATACTAAAACAGAAACCAAACGATATAAAAATTATATAACAAGAAAAACACAGTATAATAATTTTATAGTTATGGAGGAACATGTAAAAAGAGAATATTTAAATAAAAATGGCAAAGAGCGTATTTCAATTACCATTTATAGAATATACACAATCAGTCAATGCGTGTGATTTCTATTCGACGTATTTTATTATACGTAATTAATTACAGTACCATTCGAAAAGATGCATAGTCATTTTCTAGGAAATCGAACGATGTAGCTTACGTAAATCGACCAATGATTTTCCATTCTTTCTTTTACGTACAGGCCTTTGAGCTCCTGCAATTAGGGAAATTATTTCGGTTTCTAGGTTTCTCTTCCTTTAAATTCAAGCCTTATGCTCTTTCAAATGCCATACGAATAAGAAGTACTATTGTCAAGACGGTTATTTTTAATACAATGCAATACAATATGTTGCATGCGGGGAATGTATTGTTTCCCTTTGCATTGTGTGGTACGAACACATGATTCCAATTAGAGGGGAGAGATACGAGAAACAACTACCAAGTTTGTGCCGGAACATTTGTGCCTGGTTCCCGCTCATAATGTAGCAGCCAAGCGGAAAAAAACATATATGTGAAAGGAAACTTTAGATCATTCGAAAAAAAAAACTGCCAATTATTTCGTTATTTTTGCATGTCTAGTTCCAACAGACGTGTCGATCATTTCCAGTGTAGTGGAATACTTTTTCTACCCTAGGTAAAAATATGAGCTAATCGAGCGAAATGCAGGGAAAAACATTACAAATTAGAAAAGTATATTTGATATAAAACTAATCAGCTAATCAAAACCTTATATCGTGTCACAGTTTGAAGGTGGTTGATTTTGTCTCAACAAATTAATTACAATCTTAAGTCTTATTTCATCTCACTGAAGAGAGAATATACTATTTATTCAAGAAACTACAATAAATTGTATGTGTATTCAGTGAGATAAGAATGGGTCTTCGCTCCTCTCACGCAGCGGGCCCGGGTTCCTAGTCGAGATATGTTACCTAGGATTCCCACTTACAAGTTTCCCACAACTTCCAGATATGTTGGGTAATTTTAGGCTCTTGTGATCCCCGATATCATCCAACCGTCATTATCATCTCCATCTCATCCGAGACTTGTTCGGAATGACCGTGTGAGTGCCTGATGTGTCCTACGTGTTCGTGCAGTCTCTGAGGTGACCCCGGAATTAGGCTGATCACTCATTCGGGGTAACTATCCATGTTCTTGTCTGGTCAAAACAGTATGTATGTGATCCATAGAAACTCCCTTCCCCGACGGGTCGCGGTCGTATAAGGTCTGGGCGGCGAGGGCCACATAAATGTACTTACTAAGGGAAAGTAACTCAGGGAAAGAAGAAGAGATAATATTGGAAATCTGTTTTTACAAATACCACTGAAAATGTAGTTAACTTAAAATCTTTGTTAAAATAAGAATCAGAGTTAGATGCTTCCTCCCTCTACTGTATGTGTTCTCAGTACAAAATTGTACTCTATATAACATATTGTCTTAGCAAGTTCGCTTAACCAAGACAACAAAAAGATGTGAAACACACGTGACTGTTTACTCTGCATGTGAACTATGCAATTTTCTCGTTTCTCAATCCTTCATGGTCCAAGTTGCTAGTGAGCATTCGGTTGTCTCAGCGTCCCACAATGTTTTGTTCGCAATGTAGGACGATACTAAATTTGTGAAAATGATGGCTTGGGATCCCCAAAAACTTATTAATGTTTAAAAACGAAAGTTGGTTTCTGGATCGAATATACACAATTTCCTCTACCAATAGGCCTACTCTCTACAGTATGGGTAAACTTAGTTCAATATGTGTGAACTGTTAAGTTTTAACAGATGTTTTTAAACCATATAAAAAGTAAATAAGTTATATTTATTTTATAAATTGGTAGCAGAAAACTTGTTTTGACCTGTTCCGTTAAATTGGTGAGGAAATCTTTTGTAAATAAGATTTTGGGGTTAAAAATATTCTCAGACATTTCTACTTTTAATTTATCTTTTATTGTAATTGTTATTAATGTATATAATATTGATTGGAAATTAGTCTATGTTGTAAAGATGACATTGTTTGTAAATTATTTTACGTATTTTAACAAAGTGAGCTATTAATAGGATATCTGATTTTATATGTAAAGCAATTAGGCTAGTTATGACTATACTATAAATTACTGCTTGGATACCGAATTAATATATTTCAACCGTAAAAAAGGTAAAAAGGTGAAGCGATCCCTGTATGGGCCATAGAGACCCGTAGGGTTTCCAGGAGGTTAAGGCTCGCAGATTGTGACATACGGCACATGAAGGTGGCAAGGTTGTCAGTCCTACGCCACGGCCGTTCGTTTTCCCCCAGGAATACTCCTAGTATTCATTTCTGTTAGAGGCTGAACCGACCCCAGGGCCATAGTAGCACCAGAAGGATTAGGCCAATTGAAAAATCTTAGCGACCTCATCGCGAATCGAACCCTCGACCTTCCGGTTTGTAGCGCATTGCCTAACCACTACACCACGGCGTACCTCGGACCGTAGATACTGCAATCTCCAAAAATTTTAACGACAGGCTTCAGTATAAACCTAATCAACATGATATAAATACAGCCGTTACTTGTCTCGTACATTTTCTCGGAGAAGAAAAACAATAATATTGATCATCGTAGATTATAATTACTTTTATCTGTCTCTGATGTTGAAGCTTGTAGCTAACTGGCGTATTTCACACTTCTTTCACAAGACTGATTCTCAGTACCTTCGTTCTCTCGCAATATAACAATTGCAATAGACGAGCCAGACCAAAACAAATGATAGAACCCTGAAAACTGAAGGAAGGAATTTAATCTAAAGTGATATTAATTTGTCCAAGGGACCTTCTTTTTTCGTGGAAACAGACAGAGAGAAAGAAATAGGAAAGAAAGAGAGATAGGAAGTTAGTTTCTTTGACATGTCATAAATCTACACATAAGATAAACGGCTATGTTCTAATTCCTAGGAACTCCCATCGGCCTGGATGGCGCAGTCCGTATCATGATGGCTTGCTGTGCCCAAGGTTGCGAGTTCGATCCCGGCCCTGGTCGATGTGCATGAATGTGACAGGTCCATGTCTGTATATTTACAGGCATGTAAAAGAACTCCTGCGGGACAAAATCCCGGCACACCGGCGACGGTCACAGGCCTAAGTTGCAGTACGTTCACGTCGTTAAATAACCTTAAACCCAACTAACTCTCATTTACTGATATTTTGAATCCCCGTATGCTCATCTTGGAGAATAAGATAGAATAAGATAATTTCTCGACCAATGGTAGCGTTATCATGGCTTTTTCTTCGTCCGAGTGAAGTTCAATTATTATTGTTATTTAATAGGTCTAAAATGCAACTCATTAACACATGGGAGCTAAATGTCCTCCTAATAATCTATTGTACTTCACTATTTGAATAAAGAGTGTTAAAAAGTGGGCACCCGCATACCGAAATGAAATGTGGTAGTTTAAACGAATATTGCGACAATCGAAACCTGCATCGATACATATCGGCCTTGTTTACATTTGCAACTAACACAAAAGACACGATTGCAATTCGAACTGGTATCAAGAGGGGTCCATTCATGGTCATTGTGTTTGTTCAACCAGACATCTGGTGCTCTCGGTTTCAGAGGTTGGCACCACTTGTGAATAGAAATCACACACACCCCCTCGATTCTTCCGAATGGCAGATTACGGAATAAAAGTGTGTGCGAGTCTTTCATAATTTATGAGCTCAGTGTCACGGGGGGGATGAAAGGATAATTTTGAATGTGCCAACCCCTACCTCCTACCCTTCTGAATATGTCATCGCTTATGAATGTTCGAGGATTTGCAGAGAAAAAAGATACTAAATACAGTGTGGTGTCGCCTGCGGTTCCTATTATAGCAGCAAATTAGGATACAAGTTTCATTACATCCCCCTCTATAAGCCTATGAACACAGGGTGGCTAAACAGCGGTTATATAATAACGTAAAAAATGTTATACGCATACATAAATTTCTCTACCCTAAGCATGAGTACAACTTTCTCATTTCACACTCTGATGTAGAATAAAATGTCTTATTGCAGGCAGTGTGTATTCATACGTATAATAGCAATAAAATATTTTCTGCTTAATGTGTGTTTCAATCTCAAACAGAGATATATTGTTCACGCGACAGACATTAGCCAATGCAGAATATGGCTGGCTTATAAGTTTCTTCATATAATTTTTTGGGGAAAAAATGTTTGAAATAAAAGTTTGTAGTCCTAAATACCAGTCCTAAATCCTTAGAGAAAATTACTTTGCACAATAAATTTGATAATGCCTTAAAGCCTTCTCTTAAACTCCCATATAATAAAAAAACAAATATATAGTTGGTAATGTGTAACTTCAACTTTCCTGGTGTTCAGAATGTATTATTGTTTCTCGGGCTTCCAACCGGGTGTGTTGGAGGTTTGGTTCCAAGCTTTCGGCAGCTATCTCCGCTGCCATCTTCTGGGAGAATATTGCACACAAAGCGAATACATGCATTATGCGTGAGCTGCAACTTGAGACAAGGCTCCCACTGAGGTTATTTAAAAGAGCACCGGGTTAACGATTGTACGGCCGGTTACTGTCAATCTTGTGAGCCTTTATGAGCATAATTTATTTCAGGATTACAAACACAAAATATTTAAGGACACGTGAAGTTAGAATGAAAAATTCAATGAGTCAGTTGGAGAATTTAATGTTGTACCGGCACGTTGCCATGGTAGCTCAGTTGGTTAGAGCATCGGCACGGAGAGCCGAAGATCCTGGTTCAAATCCCGGCTATGGCATTGAATTTTTCATTCTGACTTCACGTGTCCATCTTAGCCTACACACGGCCAGTGTGAAAGAATTATCATTCCACAAAATATTTATATTTCTACAAAAAATTATTCTCCCAGAAGATAGGAGCAAAGATAGCTGCCGAAAACTTGGAACCATACCTCCAACTCACCCGCTGGAAACCATAGAAACAATAATACAAATACATAGTTGTACAGCTAATAAGAATACTTACATATGTACTCGTACGTACGTACGTACGTAATTAAGTCTATGTTAAATTAATTAATTTACCAAAGTTGTCTAACACAATTATATTAATAAGTAACTTACTATAATATTAAAATACACAGGACACAATTACAATAAAATGTTTTATGCGTGACTATATTCGTGTTTGTTGAATAGATATTCGTTGACCTGGTACAACAGGCTCTGACGCTGGAGGAAAAAGGTTCCAGGAACATGTGGAAGTTACAGTAAATGACTGTGAATAGGTAGACGTTCTATGCATAGATATAGAGGGCAGAAACTCTATTGTGTTCGGGTATTTAGAGTGTGATGTGCAGGTAAATACTGAATACGATTGCCTAGGTATTGTGGAGATGAGAATTGGAGGATTTGAAAAAGGAGGGAAAGAAAACTCACAGACTTTCTTTCACAGACACGGAACCAGATCTAACCTTAGAAGGGTAGGCGTGACATGCTCAGCCAGTTGAATATCGCACACAAAGCGAATACATGCATTATTCGTGAGCTGCAACTTGAGGGCAAGGCTCGCACTAAGGTTATTTAAAATGATAGAAAATATGCATATGTTCAAGAAGCCATAACTCAGGTGTTAACAGTCAGATTTAGTTGAATTTTTTATACTTTGCAAGTGCACTCTGTAGTTTAAAATAAGCAGAGAATGGTTGTTCTAGAACTCACTGTTTGGTAGGAAAGAATTTTTTAACACATAGATGATAATTTAGTTTTACAGTTATTTCCCTTGACATAGGTACGCTTTATTCAATTTCTGTAGCTTAGATTTTCGAGAAACTTTGGGAACTTACTAAAAATGAGTACTACTATTTACCCTACTATTTATCCCGTCTAATATGTACAACAATCCTGCATGAAAACTGCATGAAAACTTCACGACTAAAAAAAAAAACACTTTTTTTAATAAAATGGTTGAAAATTCTCTATAGTCAAGACTTTTCCCATAATTCTGCTAAGGGAGATTTATCATCCATCTATAATGAATTCCTGAAAGTTTCATTATTTTAGCATGAATAGCTTTTCAGAAATGGTACCTGAAGTACAAAAAATGTAATTTTACAGGAGAGCGAAAAGAAAATGACATGCATGTGCTAACCTTAAGTTATTTTATCCATTTTAGAAAGCTCCAGGACCATTCATAATAACGCAACATATAAGACCTATATATCAAAATGTTCAGAAAAATTTGCTCTATTACATGAGCCAAAGAAACGAAAATCAATTTTTTGACACTGATAACTACCATCTCCCCTTAGAACAGCAACGCATTAACGATTGTACGGCCGGTTTCTATCAATCTTGTAAGCCTTTGTGAGCGTAATTTATTTCAGAATTTAAAAAAATATATATATTTATCAGATTTCTACAAAAGAATATATTCTTAGTGCACGATCCCAAATGAAGTTATGAAAAATCACGAAATTCTTTTGTTATGTCAGTTAATAAAACCAATCAATAACAGTATAAACAGTAATAATGTTAAAAAAGGATATTAATAATATTAACAACATTAATATTAAGTAATCGGATCATTAAAAGAGTATTCAGTTCAGTTTTGTTTGGATTATAAATAACAATGTTTAAGCCACATCATGTACAGTTGTGGGCATTAAAATGTACACGAACCTCAGCGCTGTGTGTAACCGCGTAGCATTTGTTCCTAATTAAATGAAAATAGCTGTTTCTTGTAATAGTCCATTTAATGTGTGCAGTTACTGTTGACCGCGAACGTAGAATTAAATAAAGTAGTGGTTAAGCCACTTTGACATCGTTAATTGAATTTAGAACATTTTAATTCAAATCCCATAACATATAAGTTAATCAATATCATTAGAGAATATTTTGTAGTCGAAACATCACATGAATTTGTTTTTATTATTGCCATTATGAGACTATTAGAACAAAAACGGCATGTGTGCCAATTGTCTCTTATTTTTACTTTTCCCATTACACTGTATTCTACCATCGTTGCAGTGACACAGGTAGGTGGGGAAAAATATTTGGGAACTAGCTATCAAACGTTATATTCTATTTACCCATGCCGTTCTTAATTGTTATATTTTTTCTCAAGTTCCGTTTGCTGATGTTGAAATTTCTTGGTGTAATATGGAGGAAAGTTTTGCCTAATCCGTAAAAATTGTGGGAATATTCTGCCATTTTTAGTTTCTGTCGGGGGTCATTGTGTTATCACTGACATGTTAAGCATTTATTCTACTTTATAATTATACATTAGTTTTTAAAAATAATTTTATCTTCTCTACCCGTATCATAGTTACTACAGATAGAGAAACGGTGGAATTTTTTTTTTTTATATTAAAGTATTCAAATTAATGCTGATCAGGGGGTCCCCCTATTTGAAACTGATCTCTTCAGAAAATGTCTGTAGAAACCTGCTAGTGAGCAACATAGTCCAAAAAAGAATCGTATTAAAACGTAATTTTACATTTCAGTTAGGAATCTATGGTATCTATATTTGGGGTATGACAAAAGCAAGTCGGCATTCAGTTTTTCGAAATTGAAAAAAAAAAGCTTTTAAGATTTTAAATCTTTAGGCTACACTATTTTAATGAATCTAAACCTTCTTTTTAAGAAAGTATTTTAGGAAATGGCTAAAGAGTTTTTATAATCATTTTCCTCTACAAGCTTACGCTGTCTAGAGAACAACACTGATCGGTGTTGGGCCTAGACAGTTGAATGCGCATTCTCGCTTTCTTAATCTGTGTAGCACTGTGGAGTGAGATTTCTCAAGATCCATGCTTGCTTAAGGGTAGAGAAAATAGTTTGTTTCACATCTTTTTTTTTAAACTTTCTTTCGAATGCTTGACAAGAGTTTAATTTGTGTATGTCTAATTATTCTATTCATATACTGCAGTGTTTGTCATTTAATGACATCGTTCAAGTACCTAAAAATTAATAGTGGAATAATTTTTCAAATCATACATATTAACCACTAGTCGCTAAATGCAATTCTGTTAGAACTAAATAGGAAAATTAATATATAGGAAAATATAAAATATTTGAGAAGAAATGTTAAGTACTAGGCTATGTTTAAAACAGACAGTCATAAAATAGTTAATTGCGTTATTACAGTATACCAAATGGCTGCCATTAAATGAAGAAAGTTTATTCATAAGTTTGAGTAATAAATATAAACATCACATAAGACATCCTAACCAGAAGTTCTCGGATTCGATCCTCCGAGATAATAAAAAATGTTAATTTGTTTTTTCCTTATTCTGACAGCGTGACTTCAAGTCGACTTAGCTTTTTGGAACCAGAAGTGATATCCTGGGGATAAAAAAGGCATATGCGCAAGGCTGACAACCTCACCACATTCATGTGTCTATTGGTAATATCTGATAGTGTCAACCTAAAGAAACTATAAACATTCCAAATGCTTATAAAAGTTAACTACAGTGCACGCCACTTATTGTGATCACTTCGGAGCGCAGCTAATCTGATAATATTAACCAATTGATAACAGTAACCGAAAGAATTAATTGAAGGTTAATCATTCATATATAAGATAATACACTACAAAAACAGAATTAAAATGTATTTATTCGTAAGGTAATATGTAACTGTGAATCAATGAACCATTCATAATACAATTAATAGACTGCAAGGAACTATTTTTTCAACCAGTAGTAAAGTTTTAATTGTTTTTGTTTTCCTTTTGGAGTCCATTAACCAATACTCCATACTCAGTTATGAGTTACGAGTGTTTTTGGAAGTCTATACTGATCAGTGGTCAGTGGTGAACATCTAACGCCTCTCTTTTCAAGTATTTTAATTTTATACTAGCATCACTGCATGCCAACGCTGTTGTCTTCATAAATAAAAAACTGCAGCTTAACTGAGGGGTAAAACATGTTTTATTTCTTAAAAGAGAAAGTTATGAATACGATCTCCTCGAACTTTACACTCTGTGAGCTGGGAACACTACCAATACAACACAATACAGTTCAATAAGAAAGACAACCCTTAAAAACGAATTTTTGAATGATGTACAGTACTTGTAAATAAAGCCGCAGAAAGAAAATCTGATGACATAAAGTGAATCTTTGATCACAATAAACAGCATTTTTTCAATGTATGAGAATTAATCCGTACGGCACTTCATAAAAATGATAACATCCGCGATTACATTAAGAGGCGTTCACTGTACTTAATTCTTTTCGAGTTTCAATACCTGGTATTCAAAAGCATATATCCCAGGGTTATTTATTTTCATGAAATACGTTGATAATTCGGGAGATTATTAACGTTAAGAATTAACTTCTTCTGTTATATCGATTTTGTATCTCTTGATTGCTGTATCTTTATTTTTTAACTCTTATTTCAGTTTAATGAAGAGGTGTACGAATATAGCAAAAAACTTACAAGAGACAAAGTTTCAAACATGGTACTTTATTAACTGCAAGCAACTTCTCAAACTTTAAAGTGGCGTACTTAATTCCTCATCTACACACACATTAAAATCGTGAAAACGACTGTGAACTGAAAGTACTGTTCGTTTAGATGAAAGTGGTTAATTATAAACAATGACTAAAAGAAGATACAAAGTGCCCCGAAGTGTGATAATGGCCTACTGTATGTGTACATCAGTCAATTCCCTGTGATATAGCAAGATTGACAGAAAAAAACAGCCAGAAGTGCAAGTCTCTAGGGGTAGAGAGAAACGCTATGGAAGTGGTTATTTTGCATCTACTTGATTAAGCTTGTGCGCATGCGCCTGTAATAATGATGATGCAGAACGCGTCTCCAGGATACGAGGGGATTCCCCCTCCTCTGCCACAGAGGAAGAGGTAGGTAACGTCGTCCCTCTTTACCCCCAGGAGACAACAAGAAGGGGAGAGAGGGAAATTTCTTGTTGCTTCGGAAAGTCCCTCTCTCTCATCCTTGGCTTTTCTCATTCGTATAAAAATAAAATATTTCCTGGCTCAACTGTACCCTTGTGTCAACAGAGGTCATCTCCATGTGTACCATGTCCCATGTTTTCCACGTGTCTCGTTATGTACGTATATTACAATATAAGCAAAGTACATAAAATACCGCTACATCTCTTTTTTATACCTTCCCTGCGTGTGTCCCGTCCTTTTGGGATCACCTGAATGTTTACTAGGGCTATTCATCCTATTCCGAAAAGAGAACTCTGAATATGTTCCAGATGGCTTCAAATAAAGGGATCAGAAAATGATGAGCTAACTTAAAAGATTGCACAAAGTCCATGATTCGCTCGGCAAAATCTATTCAATTTTTATATTACTTCTAAAACGCAAGAGACAATTTCTCACGCGAATTATTAATCAGTTCCAAAACGAAAAAAAAATTATGGTCAAAGTTTATTTCCTGTACTCTACTCTGTTTTTTTTTTTTTTTTTTTTTTCATTTTACTATAAATTTAATGCATTATGCGCTGAAGGATTAATATTCCATAAAACGAGAATTACTTAATGAACTTCAGTTACTAATAATTGAATCTCACTTTGATTTTGTTTGTTTCTTCGTGCATGTATCCAAAGGAATCGGACTTCAAGATGAAGATTTTGATACGAGTATATTATTGGATAAGATTTAGTGCTTTTAATCTATTTTAAATCAAAGTAATTCTATTAAATTCTCAATATTGTTGTAAAATCATCACTGCTTTCGAGTAGGAAGAAATTAAATTACATTAATATTCACCTTCATTCAATCTTTTAAAACTCCTTTGTCCACCCTCGGTGTATACCTTCATAGTGCAACCACTTCCAGTCTTTCATAATACTGTAAACAGTGTAGAATCAGGAAACGTTAGTACTTTACTTCCAAAGTTTATAACTCTAAGTTACATTAATTAAAATTGGTAAATGAAGTCCCTTTCATGCGATACACCTAAACTAGTTCCTAACACATATACACCTAATATTCTTTTAGAGAATTTCCTGCTCATTATATATTTTCCTAAATATTTCCTAATATTCATGGAGCTCTGTATGATAGTTGAGATCCATATAGGCCTATTGTTAATAATTAGTCATCTGAGAATTGTATAATCGCTCCTTACCTCAGCTTTTTAGTGCTACTTCCCATAGCGGGACAGGGCCCACCCTTCAACAGTTATGTTGTCTACTTTCGGACTCTGAATGCATTGGTAGATGACGAAATTATCTGCCATCTCATGTTATCTACTGGCCTCATTTTCCATATAAGTTCGAAATAAACTTGTAAATTCGTTAACATATTAATAAATATATAATTCTGGATTACGGGTGCTATCTAACATTTTTTAGAATATTATAGGAGAAAAATTCCTCCGGCACTGGGACTTGAACCCAGGACCTTTGGCTATTCGCGCCAATGCTCTACCAACTGAGCTAAGCCGGAGCTCAATTCACAGCGCCAGATGGAACTTCTCTCCTATGACTGATTGCCCTAATGGTCTACCTCACAGACAGACAAGTTATGTCATATGCAGTACTGTGAGGCACACTAAGTAGTGATTTTTGTGACCGGGCTCCCACTGTTATTGTACAGTACTGCATATGACATAACTTGTCTGTCTGTGAGGTAGACCATTAGGGCAATCAGTCATAGGAGAGAAGTTCCATCTGGCGCTGTGAATTGAGCTCCGGCTTAGCTCAGTTGGTAGAGCATTGGTGCGAATAGCCAAAGGTCCTGGGTTCAAGTCCCAGTGCCGGAGGAATTTTTCTCCTATAATATTCTCATGTAGTGTCCAACAGAGACAATAATCTGTGGCTCATGAATGCTTATATATCTATCTTGAATGTTAACTGTACAATAACAGTGGGAGCCCGGTCACAAAAATCACTACTTAGTGTGCCTCACAGTACTGCATATGACATAACTTGTCTGTCTGTGAGGTAGACCATTAGGGCAATCAGTCATAGGAGAGAAGTTCCATCTGGCGCTGTGATTATTGAGCTCCGGCTTAGCTCAGTTGGTAGAGCATTGGCGCGAATAGCCAAAGGTCCTGGGTTCAAGTCCCAGTGCCGGAGGAATTTTTCTCCTATAATATTCTCATGTAGTGTCCAACAGAGACAGTAATCTGTGGCTCATGAATGCTTATATATCTAACATTTTTTAGTTTGAAGTCGTATGAAACTTTTCCACAGTTATTCATTTAGTATATGTAAGTAATAAAGTGAATTGAAATGTACACTTTTCACAAGTGCTTCACGGGCTATCAGCCGAGTAGAAGTTCTAAAGATTTATTTCATGTGAAATATACACTACTCAACCGAATTAAAATCTAAAGATACACATACAGATGATCTCTATATCTTAACTTTTTAACTGCTACTCTGATGACGGAAGATAATTTTTAAATCACTAAGGAAAATTTCAATAAAATATCTTTGGTTTATGAGTGATTTTTGTAATGCAAGGTTACCGATCTGCACTCTTTGACATAAAGCATTATTATACACTAATATTTTATAGCCTAAATGTCGTTTCTATATGCGCACATTTAAGCACATTATCCTGCGTTCATGGTCAGAGCAGTTAAAAGGTTAAGGTGGTTTCCTTGTATTTACTATTTATGGGTTAACATTCTGTATAACATACATAAGTTGAGCTCTTCGATCTAATATACAGAACAATTTTAAATTCCAGGTTATACTGGGCTTATATGTCCTCAATAATATCCATAGTTCAGTTATATGTGCCTATACTATGAAAGTAAGCACTCTGTAATAAACTTTAATGATTATGATTATGTTAGGGTGAAGGTGATGTTCTGGAAACAGGTATCGGTGTAGAAACTGAGGGGTGATTCACATTTCAAATTCAGTGAACAGAAACGAAATGCATTAAGTATCTCAGAATAACCTTATTGAGATGTTATGGCATCCAGACGTTCTCGTCAATAACTAAGCCCCTTGAACATTCTTCCCCTAAAAATATTAATATTGTACATGGGGAGAGTCTTATAAGACGCCAGAACGTTCGTAGGTAGGGTATCTCAATTCAGTGGGCTGAAATATTTGTGGAAACATTGATCTCATAAAATAAATTGTACATTAAAGAATTGTAGATTGATGTATTAAAATGCAATTAGGATGGAACCCGACTTCAAGGATATTAATGTTTTGGGCCACTTTATTTAAAAAAATCTTACCTGTCTCTTGAGAAATTGTCTGTAAACAGCACACGTATATAATTTAAATTTCTTATTTAAGCTACTCATCATTTCTTTTATATGCTTTTATCGTAATGACTACATTACTTAAATAAATAAATAAATAAATAGATTTTACGACGTATTCTAAAAAAAAGTCATATAAAGTGGAGTTAAGTACATGATAGTAGCAATATACTTTCATATAGTAATTTGAGGTTAACAATATATTATCATAATAACATGAAAATACAATACAATAGGATCCTTTTCTGTATGTATTGTGCATCCTGAATTGTTACCATTTTATAATATTATAGAAATTTGCACTGAAATATGCTTAATTTTGCATAAGAAGAAAAATTTTGAAAAATTTGTTTATTAGAACTTTCTAAACAAAGATATAGGATCATAGAAAAATATAATTTTTGCGTTAAATAAATGAATACAAGAAAGGTGTTTCTGCTGAAATACAGGGGATTATACCTAGGTAGGTTCAAAGTGTCACAATGAACTATGAAGAAGGCATAAATAACGTAGTCAATAAATAGCGTTATTCAATGTTAACTCGCTAGTCATGGTTCCACCGATAATTTTGCTACATGTATCTTAACGGTTAGTGAGTTTTCACATAAATTTGACCGAAATTTGAAGAGAGCCTAATAATAACAAAGGAAATTATAAAACTAAACTCCTTGGCGCTACATCCGTAAAGGAACTAGGTCTACCACCTGACCGCTGCATCATCTACCATAGGCAGATGGCAGGAATGGGGGCATGTGGTCAGCATGCCAACGCCCACGGCCGTTAATGGTGGTCTCCGTGACGGGAGCCGCTACTTCCAAGAAATTATATAATGGTTATAATAACATATAGGCCTAATCATAGAGAATATAGATATTTCCTGTCATTTCTTATATTCCACCCTTAAGAAGAGAAGAAGGGTGCTACTGCTATTTATATTCATTAAGGCATAAAATTCTACTAAGAAGCGTATTATTCTCCACGGCTACTAAATCAACATTTAAAAGGTAACGGACTTAATTCTCTGCTTGCTCCGCATTAATTCCGTCCCCAAGGATTAGTGTCCACAGATAAAAAAAAAGAAAGGCCTTCCGTAAAAACGCCAGAAATAAAACACCGTGCAGTAAAAGATAAGCTTTAGATTTTATGTTGTATGAATTCTAGCGGGTTACTTCATATTGAACCAGCTGTTCACTGTACGGTCTTCATTTTCCATATGTTCAAAGCTGCTGAATTTCGCATGAAGTAACAAACACTTAGTAACCCAGTAACACTATGCCGTCACGGTGGTTCATGCTTAGCGCGTGGGCCTGGCAAGCAAGCGGTCTCGGGTACAAATCCCGAGGCAGGCGGGTGTGTCATTCTTTGTGGGGTTTTTTTCTCGGGGATCCTCCCGTTTCCCCCACAGATGTGGCCTACGTGCTTAGGGTCGTTCCCAACCCGCCTCTGCCCCTATGCGGGGAGAAAATAGATAGATAGAACACCTACTATAGTAACCAATATATTTTAGGCCTACAGCTCCAATTTACAATTTTCATACTTACTCTCGGTCTTTTCACCATACAGCGTGCTGTCAGTTTTCGTTCATGTTTCACTCTAGAGTTGTCTTATCTATTTGTTTTGTAAACAGTAAATTGAGTAATAATAATAATAATAATAATAATAATAATAATAATAATAATAATAATAATAGATTTATTTAACCTGGTGAAAGTTAAAATCATAAGATCTTTTCTTCCACTTTACCAGGGATTCGCAATCAATAATGTTCATCGATTAAACGTATGACATGCTTAGTATGAATTTAGGGTACCGGTACCATTCTGTTCCCGAATGAAGCAGCAATATTTAGTTTATACTGCATTTTCCGTTCCGTAATAGCAGTGGAATTTATGTGCAGGTAACCCATTATAATATCGAAATTGTTCAAGTTAAAAACCGAATCAACATAAATGTAAAATCTCTTAAATTGTACTGTAACTACATTTATTTATTTATTTATTTTTCTTTTAGGGTAAATGAAAACTCTTTCAAGTATCATTCTACTTTCTGTCAGAAATTGTCTCCGGAACATTACATTTAAGTAAAATCATTTATCATATCTAAAACAAAATAAAAACATTGTCCCTAGACAAAGTTATAAGTTTTTATTGCAAAACGTAATTTGTACGATACATGCGATACACCCTAACAAAAATTCCTGTACGATTTGGGACCATATATATTATGTATGTAAATAGATTTAACTTTTCTACGTTTTATAATACTATACAGTAAGCAATGTATTATAAAATAAACTCACGTTTTATTTCCTATAAAATGTGCAACAAGCAGCATTAGTCTGACTTCTTACAATAGCTGTGTACAGGCTTCGAGGTATATTCATTTCAAAGCGAGGTTTTTTAATCCCTCGTCTCGCTAGCATCATCCGCTTTGCGCTTCGTGAAATCAGATGCTGAAAAATTTAAATAGGGCAGTTCTGATTCGTTACAGTATGTTCTGAATTCAAGTGAACAGCGGACTTCTTTGAAAACGAAATGTCAACACTTCTTAATCCTACTGAATGAAAATACTGGCACGGAATTCATTAAAATCTAGTTGTTGCTTGAACTTGGGTTAGATTATGTTTCCCCTTAAGTTTAACTTTTCTTTACATAGACTTGCAGGCATGTAAATGAGTTCCAGCGGGACAAAATTCCGACTAAATGGTGACGGTCCCAGGCCTAAACTGCAATGCATCACCGTCGTTAAAAAAAAGAACATAAAGTCAAAGCAATTCTAGCTGTTGACAGTAGTCTCACATGGGAGAGATTGTATATTTCATCAGCAAGAAGGTATCAAAAGTACAACATTTTATTATAAATGTTAAACAGTACGTGCCCTATAAATATAAATATGTTAGAAGTGCATATTTTACTTACGTTAACAGTGTTTTAAAATATGGCATACTACTTTGGGATAATAGTTGTTTTGTGAAAACAAAAGGTGATACCAATTCCCCATAAAGCAATAACTTAGTAAGAAGTCTATGAGACTACCAGCTACCCAGGAATGTACCAGATCTATTCCAATACTCTTCCAGTTACAGCAATAGTTTATTGTAAAAAATCCCATATTTTCTTTTTTCAGATTTTTGTTGTTTGTATATGAACACACCATAACGGCAACGAAATATCTGATTTCTTGTAAAACGCCTCAACTATTGCATTTACGGGTTCCAACGTTACGATTATCATTCATGGAGACCAGCTATTCCTTTGAAATTTTCCTGTTTGATTTGAAACTTAAGAGTCCATTGTTGCTTTTATTTGATCGCTTATACAAACATATTTTAAAAAAATCTCTGAAAGGGTTAATGGATGGGATGACACTTCTAAAAATATATTAGTTTATCAAAAAAACTTTGAAAAGGGCGACTTTTTTATTTCTTGCATAAAATTATGACTTTGATACTTATGGGGCTTTTTATAAAAATGATCTCATTTTCTGACATCCAGAGTCCAGATAGAGTGATAATGAGGTACCGGGTTGAAACCATAAACAATGGCTGTAGATTTGACACCCCTTTCGAACGCACCCTTCAACACATGTTACAGCACTATGTTGCTATAAACAGCTCGTATTTCCTGCTCAGCTACTGCCACGTGCTCCATTAGGGGGAGTCTTTGGTTCAATGCCCGGGAGGGTTGTTATTTTTTCCCTGTGACTTGTCGAAAGCACTCATGCTTTCATTTGAACCCTTTGTGTCCCACTCGTGTCTCCATAGGGCTAAATTGATTTCATTAGCGAAATGATAAATAATTCCTTTGGGTTTACTACCGATCCCAAGCAGCGCGTTATATTTAACAAAACCACTGTGCGATATTCATCATGAATGGTTTCATTTATCACCAACATGTAGGGTGACGTAATTGGATGCATCTGTTTGTAAATCTGTGGTCTGTAGAAACATATCTGGAAAATTCAATAACTCGATTAATAAATTTGTGTATATTGATATTAATTACTACTATTGGCAGTAGTCAGTACAGAAAATATTATGAGAATATAACATTTAAAATTTAAAATTATATAAATAGTTGCATAAATAATTACTTTAGAGTCACTTCCTCTCTTAACTTGCAATGTAACCAACATTATTTAAATATTTTTTATAAAGTAATGTTGTTCAAATTATTAGAGAGTAACACATGATTATCTGTACTGGGGGCATTTTAGCTGCGGTTCTTTTTTTTTTCTTCTTTTTTTTTCTAGCACTTCCTTCTGGTAGAGCCTGATTCAACCAAGGATCATGGTGCCACAGTCTGTTCTACGATTTGTGGAAAAGTGACCACTTAGTATGGCAAATTGTTTAGCATAATGGATGAATTTAATACAAAATATGTGTATTCTTTTAATGGAGGCTTTACCGGTATGTAGTGGGAAAGGAACCCGGTTTTTCAGCTTTGTATGCTGACGCCAAGTAGTGGGCGTAGAGGTATTTTCGTTTTATTTTTACTTAATAAAATGTGAAAATACAAAAATAAAAGTTTTTGTAATTCAATTTTATATTTTATTAGAAGATATCAAAAGTGTTTCTCTTGGAAACTTACAATTTTATTCCCACTTACAAGGTACACATTAAAAAAATTAGATTGATAGTACATGCTTATATGTAGTAGAAAAAGTCGTGGCGTCGCACATATATTTTTAACTCTGTTTGCAATCATTCACAGGTAAAATTAATACACCTGACATGGAATCACATTGCGAATCCCTGTAGAGACATTTCAGCAAATGAAGCTTTTAGCAACCCACTGCGCGTATGTCACAGGTAAAAGTTATCGAACTCGTTTTGAAAGGTCATGCACACAAAGAGATGTTGTGTCGAGACGTTACAAATGATGTCTATTAGCACCTGCAAGCTCTGTCCATCTCGTGCGGTGTAACAGGGGGGCTCAGATTGACGTGTGTGTTTGGAGGGATGCGCCCCCTTGTTACAAATCCCGTGATTGGCTTCATTTTTCAAACATACTCGGCGGTGGTCCAACGACTCCTGAAGATTGATCGTGTGCCTTCTCTGCAGCTTTCAGCACAAACCAATCTGCCAGCATGACGATGTTCAACACGGCGCGTCCATAAACCATGTAATTCTGAATAACCTTGCACTTATACCCATGTTGAGGATTTCTATACTGAATCCAAAGTCCCTCAGACATTACATAATTAGTAAGAGGCTTCTGCACAAGCTAGCTATATAGTATTGTGGTACAGAGAACCTTTCAAAATATTATGATTTTTTTAAGTCGAGTGTTTGTTTAAAATATGTGTATTTTTAAATTTAATAAGTTATATAATTTTTTTAATGGGCAAGAAAGTTCGAAAAATATTAATGTATTCACAGATTATAAATTTTAGCTCTCCGAAGGTATAAATGTCCTGCGCAAATGCATTTCATCTCCCACGTGAACGTTCTTCGAAGTCTGGTCGAAGCGTTCACGTTGTACATCGAAGTTTTAAAGGCGGCCTTGCCAGCTGAGTATTAAGGCTCTTCCCATTTTTCCCATTCTTCCCGCCTGAGCTCTAACCACGGCTCTTTTTCAATTGGAGAGCCACATTGGCAGTAGATTTACAGGGAAGTCTGTTTTAATTGTTCCACCACCGTGGGTGAGTCGGTAGCTCACCTGCCTTCTACCAAGCGGTCCGGGTTCAGTTCTCGGTTTGTAGTCGGTCGGTTGGTAAGTAGTGAAAAATGCTTTTCCCGGGTTCAGGACTGGGTATGTGTTTCGTTCTTATGTTCAAGTACTTAGGCCTATATTAGGTAGGGGACTGGAGCACCCCGGAAACAAATCTTCTGAGAATATCCCCTCGCGGGATCACCAGGGGTTGCTCGCGACCCGATGGAATTTCCATTCGTCCATTCAATTGAAATAGAGGTGAATTTGTCGTGTAGCTAAAAGTGGATATGTGCAGATATTAGATTCGTACAAAGAAGAAGAAAAAACGATTTTTTTGCATGTTTCCCCCTCTTGAACACGTAGGCCTAACACTGAATTCTTTCGGTGGTGTGCTAGAATGTTGTAACAAAATTATTTTTTATTTTTCAAAACTGCATAAAGACAAGCTTCATAACCTGTACTCTTCACCGAATATAGTAAGGGTAATTAAATCACGGAGGATGAAATGGGCTGGACATGTTGCCCACATGGGGTGGAAAGACATGTTTCAAAGAATATAGCCTATATATATAGATATAGATATACATGTTTCAAAAGTATATAGCCTATATATATAAGCCTATATATATATGTGTGTGTGTGTTTGTGTATGTAGTGTCAGAAAAAGAGGGAGAGAAAGATTGAAGAGAAGAAAAGGAGGACGAAAACAATGTGAAATAATAGGGGCAAAAGAGTATGTTTATGTAGCAACACAATTTCTTAAAAGTAAAATAATCATAACCTGTTCTTTTGTATATTTATGGAGTACAAATTTATAAAGACGGAAGTTAAGAGATACTTCTTCGGAATAGTACAGCTTACTTCTTTTGCAACTTTCCCAGATCCTTATACGAGGGAAAAGCTGCAAATTAAAACATCCCCTATCCCATTATTTATTATTAGCAGAAATCATCTGATACTGTGTTCTCGGATTTCTTGTTTAAGTTTTGCTGCCGCCTCAACTTTGTCATTTCTTCTCCGCCATAAAGTTTCGAATTCCCCATTCTTCAGCCCCTAAACTCCTCACGGCTTATCTTCACTATTATATTAATGATGCTCCTGCTTCACTTAAGGCGCCGCGAAGATCCGACAAGGTGCTTAAAAATACTGCACCTCATACTCACAGCTCGTCTTCTGACGACGTTATTATGCAAATCCTCCTCTTATATCTTTTCCCCATATATACCGTGATTTAAAGCTATGAAAACACCTTCCAATGTGTGGTAAGCAAGTAACAGTTAACCTTCTAACATAAAAGCACGATTATATTCGGGGTATCACAATTATAACATAGGACTAGGCCTATACCAGAGTATATAGCAGTCAAAACCTCATATATCTTGTTTCCTCTGTATTCATAAATAGCTAAAAACACTGTGGCACTACATCCCTGAAGGGACTTAGGCCTGCCACCCGACCGCTGCGTCATCTATCCTAGGCAGATGACAGGATTGGGGGCACCGTTAATGGTGGTTTTCCAAGACCGGATCCGCCACTTATTTATCTAGTAGCTCCTCAGTTTGAATCAAGAGGCTGAGTGTACCCCGTTCCAGACCTCCCTACCTCGGAAAAATCCGAGGAGGTACTGGGGTTCGCACCCGGGCCTAAGGATCTGTAGTCAGCGACGCCACTAACCACAAGACCAGGCAGTCTGTCGTTTTCATAAATGCCAAAGTAAAATATGGTTTTCATCTTTTTTCATAACGTTATTCAGAACATGTTGAGAAAACTATCCTTACAACGGTAGATTAATTTATTTGTGTTCCAACAATACCAAAGATATGTGTGCGAATCGGAAATTAACTAAAACGGTGAATAATGTAAATTTTGTAGAACATACTGTACAAATTATTTGCAAATCCTATATTTCCTATTGAAAAACGAAGCTATTTTAGGGTATTATTGAAGTCTTGACTTAGTAAGTATTAAAGCACAGCATACAGTTAATACGAGTACGCAGATAAAATGTCATTTCTCATTACCTATAGGTAAACTTACCTACAGGTAAAATGTTATTTCTTCTCGATATGCTTGACTTCTCGTAGCTCAGATCCCTGCCCCCTTAGAAAAAAGCTTATAACATAAAATTGCTTGAATTTATTCATTTATAAACCTTCAACTGATTCCCCTGTTATTATTATTATTATTATTATTATTATTATTTATTATTAATTTATTATTGTAATTAATATTACCGGTATTATTGTTTGTGGATTATCAATTTAATGGGGAGCTGTTTATTTTCAGTAAACAACATAAAATGCGTTCAAATGAAATAAATGCAATATAATAGGTTATGGCTGTCTTTACAATCAAATCAGTCATATCTAAAACCGCAAAACTATATTTTCAACATAACAAAAACATGAAATTTAATTTCACGACAATCGCGTCATAACCTCCTGAAACCGCAGGCTAATATTACGAGCCTAACAGAATTGTGGAATACATTTGGCTATTGTTTTTTATCACCTTTGTCGTGCATGGTTCGCGGAGATGAGTTTGATTTTGCGATTTAATGCGGTCGATTTCATTGGTAGATGAATGCGATGCTACATTTGAACGGTTTTTATTGGCCCGATCTAAAATATGAGGGCTTTTATATTGATGCTGCCGTTGCATTCCAACTTTATGCTTCTATTTACAGACTCAACATAGAAATCGTAAATGACAAAAAGACATTTCCGGAAAAGATAAAACACTTCTACCACTCCCCCCCTCTCTTTTCATCAAAACGTCAATGTTTGCTACTATAAACAGAGTTACGATTATAGGTTGACTGCCGTTAGATGGTGCTACAATCGAAATGTTGCATTTATATTCGCTCAGTGGAATATCTGCCCTTATAATCTTTATTCCCAGATCCGAAAGGAAACGTATAGCCTATTTCATATTTCCGCAGTGAAATATAACACCTAAGTTATAAAAACTTAATGGGTAGTAATTTCTCATAAAATGTCATACAAAGTAATATTTTTAAAATAACTTTAAGGTGGTTGTCAGCCTAAAAATCCATGTTAGATTGAACTTAAAACCATAATAACTACTAATGCAGTGCGCTTATCTATTTCGTTCATGCGTTAAACATTAAAATGCAAAACATAAGAATTCCACTCTCCTATATTAAAGCAGTTTATACAGTACTCACTGTAAATTTAAATTGAATGGTTTCTTGAATTTTGCAGTTTCGAATATAATAATAATTATAATATATTATAAGTTATAACGTGATCTTAATTAACGGGCCTAACAGTAGTTCGGCATGCAATGGAGGCAGTATGATCTGCATTGTGGCCTCACAGCTTTCTTTATTTATTGTTAAACTAGTGGATTTAGGATGCGAGAAAAACGAAGATTTCCAGAATTATCAATAATATATTCCTTAATAATATGTAATTTTATTAACGACTTTAACTTCCATAATGTCAGTAGTTAATTTGTAACTTCTCCTTTTTCCCTAAAAAAAAAAAAAACTTGTACTTAGGAAAATATTCTAAGTCCATAAAACTTGGGAATACTTGACACTGAAAATGTATGTTTTATTCTTTTATATGTATTTATATGCCTGTGAAATATAATTCCGGTCTGATATATCAAACTTGCACGTATGTAGCATATTTTGTATGCTTATGTGCCGCATGATAATTTCAATTTTAACTCCAACACCACATGTATATAAAAAAAAACTTCGTGGCGCTACATTCCTGAAGAGACTAGGCCTACCACCCGACCGCTGCGTCGTCTACCATAGGCAGATGGCAGGATTGGGGAGCATGTGGTCAGCATACCGACACCCACGGCCGTTTATGGCGGTTTCCATGACCGGAGCCGCTGATTCTCTATCAAGTAGCTCCTCAATTTGAATCACGGGCTGAGTGCAGTACAGCCATAATAAAACATGTATTTGCAGTGTCAAGTAATTCCAAGTTGGTATACACTAGGTAAAGAATACCTTCCTAAGTTCAAACTTTTTAAGGGAACAAGGAAAATTTACAAATTAATTATTTATGCTACCCTCAAAGGCAACATGAAATTTAACTTCGTAATGTTAGTTTATGATACAGGTATACAAAAAAGTAATAATCAGGCTTTAAAACTTAGTGCCCGATCGAATATGTTAACAGCAACCGTACCGTACAGACTTTGCTCGGCGTATGCCCTAGCCACCATATGCTAGTTCACGTGATAGTAAACAAACCGAAATACAGATATAGGAAGACCACAAAATAACTTCTCATTATCTAAACTCACATTACAAGCATGCAAAACGATACTTTCTCCTGTTTGTGTATAATAGTCCCTCCCAAATGTTTCAATATATGTTTGCGTTTTAGAATACTTTACTTTCGGCATGCCGAACACGTATAAACACGCACAATGACAAGGTACACTGTTGACCAATTTGAGAGGCACCGTACCACAAGCGCATTCACTTCTCAGTACTGCTATCAGCTACTGTCTTATCAGCCTACGCAATCAACCCCCACCCCCTATACTCAGGTTGTTGGTAACCGGAATCAACTCCCTCTGTGTGTTCGGGCACTAAGTTTTAAAGCCTGGTAATAATCAAATGTACAGCTCACAAATAATTCCTAACTGTATAAAGTATGATATTACTGAGATAAAAAGTAACTTTCTGCTAATATGTAATTATTTGCTTATAAGTGGGATCGAGGATGCAATTAACTTCTCAGTGATGCTCAGTGTACGTGCAACTAATCTGTGTTCGAGAGCTGTAAAAATAAACAAACCCCTTGCAGACCGTTTAAACACTGAGGCGAATGGCAAACAGCAAAAAAGAGAATACTCTGGAGTCTTGTTTGAGCCAAACAGAGTCTGTCTGACCTTTGACTTGCTGATCTCTCGTACTTGTTGATCTGGAAGCGTTACTTCCTCTTGTAGATACGGTGCAAAAAACAACACCAAACGTCATTCTCCTACTAGAGCTTAAACCTCCGCTCAGTTGAAAATTAACTAGCTATTTTCTTAACTAAGCTTTTCCCTTGAAGACTAATTCAGGAATAGTGCAGACATTAGGTTGAGATCTGGTTTAAATGCTAGCGTGAGCTGTCGAATCAGATCACTGAAGAAATTTACTATTATTACTATTATCCTTAAATACCTAATCTAGGAATATACAGAAATTAGGGTACGTTCTGGTAGGCCTATTCCTTTAGAGGCATATATGTACATGTAATGGAATAAAACATTTATTTTCAGTGTCAAGTAATCCCAAGTTGTTATGCACCTAGAACTATTGTCTCGCATCAGATCACTGAAAAAATTTACTGTTACTATTCCTTTTCTGTAATTATTAATTTTCGCATTCCTCTTCAATCCAAATTTACTGTTACTATTCCTTTTCTGTAATTATTAATTTTCGCATTCCTCTTCAATCCAAATTTACTGTTACTATTCCTTTTCTGTAATTATTAATTTTCGCATTCCTCTTCAATCCAAATAATCACGTAGACCATGAGAAACAATTTTCAAAGCATGTGAAACCTTTACTTAGGTATTTTAGATGAAGGTAAAGCGATCCCTATAAAGGCCATGGAGGCCCAGAGGGTTCCAGGAGGTTGAGGCTCCCAGATTTTGAACATTCGGCACGTGAAGGTATTAAGGTTGTCAGCCTTACGCACCAGCCGCCTTTACCCCCAGGAGGCTGAAGCTGAGTCTATCCCAGGGCCATAGTGCCACCAGAAGGATTAGGCCAATTGAAAAATCTCAGCGACCTCATCGAGAATCGGGAATCGAACCCGCGACCTTCCGGTTTGTAGCCCCGTGCCTCAACTTCTACGCTACGGCGTACACCACTTAAGTATTTACATTAACTAAAATATTGATTCTGAAGATTAAAGAAGTTATAAAATGTTCCTCCAAAGCTTTGAAAGTAATCATTATTTTTACTCCCAAGACCAATATTTTATTTAAATTATTGAGACATTAACGATCATTTATTTACAATTTTTGTAGGATTTGTAGCCCAGTTACACAGAAAGTTCCTGGCTCTACACCACGCTCCTCAAGTGTATCTTTCATTCAAGAAAAGACCAAATAGCTAGGGATAATTTCACAGTTTTTGTCATTTCAGAGTATTCTTATAAATAAATCTAAAAGAATTCATATAACGTCGGAGCTGTCTAAATATTCATGAATTAGCATATTTCTCTCTCTTAGGGAAAACTGGAAGAGTTCAGTGTTAATCTGGGTGGTCTGCAGAATATTTGAAATACTACTAGATATGTTTGACCGCTGACGTCTTGTGGTTAGCGTCGCAGACTGAGGTAGGGAAGTCTGGAATGGGGTGCACTCAGCCTCGTGATTGAAATTGAGGAGCTACTTCACAGAGAAGTCACGGAAACCACCATTAACTGCCGTGGGTCTCTGCATGCTCACTACATGTCCCCCAATGCTGTCATCTGCCTATGGTGATTCTTATGAGATGTTATAGCACAAATTCGAAAACAGAGCCTCCAGAATATATGATACCGTTACCTAGAAATATACAAGTAGAGTTTATGTACTGTTTAATCATAATATGACGTAATTAATGGTATTCTAATTTGCAGGTTCTGATGATGATGATGATGATGATGATGATTCTTGTTACAGGTTGGCGCCGCAGCTAATGGCGTCGCCTCCACAGCTGTCGGTGGCGCCCGCCAACCCCATCGCCATGCCGGTGTTTCCGCTGCGGCCGACGCCGTCCCCATATTCGCCGTATTCACCGTCGCGTTTCCACATCGACAAAAGATGTCAACACCGCTGCTCCTGGAAGTGCTGCAGCATTGCACTCATCTTGCTCTCCGTCGCACTCACTGCCATGCTCGCCTACTTCGGTGGTAAGTCCGTCCATTAAATATTATCAATTATATGCCGACTTAGGAAGACAATTCTTCAGCACCGCCTTCAGTGAAACGTACAGATGATTAAGATAACTGTCAGTCATTTTCTTCTGTATTAGTTCAGGAGAGTCAACTTTCTTTATAAGACTGCGTATACTTCTCATGGTTACCTATAGTAATGGCTAATCATTTATAATTAAAAGAAACAAGTGACTGAACATTATATATGTTCGACATTACTCTAATACGCTTCATATAGGCCTATGTGGAGTAAAGGTATCATGATGTCCATTTCGATAGTTATTTCCACTATATTACTGGTGTGGTATCGATTATTATCGAACAAGGAACGATCTCGATACCTTGAGAGTAGCAACTGAAAATTGCGTAGGAACAACCTGTATTTAAAATAAAATAGACTCTGTTCGTGTTTATTTTAATATTAAACTAGATTGAATTCATTTCGTATTGTCAAAATCCGCTAATTTCAAGAAAACGACCAAGAATAAGCTTCGACTTGACCATCCGCCATGAGCTGCCATCAGACGCAGAAGGCAAGATATACGAGAACAGCCGATTGCGAAGGGAACCTGTCTCAGTTTGTTTTAATGAATCAAATTCTCAAAACTTCAACATTTAATTATGGATGAACAAAAACAGCCGTATGCAACTTGCCTATAATAGTAATAAAAGATACCTGTTTGAAATTTATGAAACTAGCTTTGCTCGTTTCATAAACGTGCTCGTATCTCATTTAATGCAATTACAGGCTCTTTGCATATGTACTATTACATACTTGAGCAGTTGAACATGTGTGTGTTTGTATCTGAATTCAGCCAGTTTCATTTTAACCTAGCAGGGAGATCTTAAATTCTCCCCATTAACTGAGAATGCTTTTTTTATATATCTCATTGTTTATTTATATTCGTAAATTAATTTCACTGCGATGTTTTGAGCACATTAATTATGAATAGAAAGCTGATTTAAATGATCTAAAAATACTTTTAAAATGATCTGAAAAATATGACATTATGACCTTAAAAAAGATAAAGAATTGCCACCAAAAATGGGAAATATAACTAAAAACTTACACTCCGCTTATGAGAAACAAAATACTGATCGAGAATGGAATGTCACGGTAGGACAAGTGGGTAAATGACCCTTGAGTAGGCTATAGCAAGTTGTAAGTAGATGCCCGCACCTTCACATTCTTTTTTCTTTCACAAGTAAAACATAGAAATGAAAACATATTGTTGCATCATTCCAAGTTCAAACTGTATTTATATATTCAGTAATGGGCCTATTTAAATTTAATTTTACAATTATTTTAAGAATAATTTATTAAAAGGAGCTACAAACGTAAAGACTTGTTTGTTTTATTTTCCTTTGATACGCCCCCAAAATTGCGCCTAAATGAAAAAATGGAGAAAACTACCAAGTTAATATAAAACCTTATCTTAATCATGTATCAAGTAGGCAGAGCAAGATTTTAGGGGACGAATCTGGTACCGTACTTCGGACGAAGCGTAGCCGAGTTTAATTTGATTAAAAAAATAATTTTGTAGTACTATAGATATTCATTCCTTTAATTTGAACAGGCATTCGATAAAATTCACCTGTTTTGTACATTATTATAAAAGTCTATAAAACAATTGATTTAGAGACTAAGGCGTATAATTTTTTACATCTTCCCTTGCCACAAAATAATAACTAGCGTAGAATAATGGAGCTGTTGCATTCGGGAAATAGGCTAGCATCTTCTTCCCATATTAGCCAATAAGAAGTTTTTACGAACTCCGTAATCTGTAAATATTAACCTTCTCACTACTATTGTCGTATAAGTGCGTCACATTTAAAAACTGAATAAAGCAGATATATGAGATAAGTACAATAATGTTTTATGTTAAATGTGAGGATTTTTATCCACGTGTTATAATTTATAATTCATGGAGACCGGCCGCTTCACTAAAATGTTTCTCATCGATTTAAACCTTAGAACTCACTGATCCTTTCATTTAATGATTGCTTATATAAATAAATAATTTTAGCATTGAATATATTAACACGATGTACTGTAGATTATGCTTGATGTTTTACACTAAAATAAAAAAATCCATTTTTTTTTACCAAAATAGCAAAATCAACACTTCTGTCCTCCCTTAACGACAGCGCCTGGATCGCCATTTCCCGACAACTTCTCGGACATACGTGTACTGCGTGTAGCCTAGATGAGATTCTCAGGCGCGAGTGAATTGATAATGCAAGTTTATTCTACTCAGCATGTCTTTTGTTCACAATTCTGGCGCTTAATTTAGACTCTAAAAAAACTTTCAGAACTTAATTTTTATATTAACATAAGCAGTCAGCAAGTAAAAACCATCAATGGGCTCTGGGTTCGAGATGGATGAGGAAAATGTCTGTGAACCACCTGGTTCCTACACGAGAATAAAAATCCTCACATTTTACATTATTCTAAAACTATTAATCTTATATCTCTGTTTTTATACAATGTTTTGACGTGACGAATTTATGTCAGTAGCAGTAAAGGAGTTAATAGACTTCGGGTGCTATATCACATAGTAAAAATTTCAAATCAATAGGAAAAACGGAAAAACGGAAAAGCCTATATATACAATGTTAAATACAATGTACCTTTTCTCATGACATGGTATCGATTGCAATACGTAGATTTTTTTTTCGAAATCTACCTAAAAAAATAGAACTGGATTTTATTTTCTACATGTACATCTTATGTATAAAAATTATATTATATTGTTATATAAATAATTTACATCTTTTTTTAAAAGGTCGCTTCTTCTAACATTTACAAGCCATTTTCTGCTCCTGAAAGTAAAAGAAATAGGAATAAATACACTAATATGGATGCAAGCATGATAATCACGTTTGCAATTTAATTTCACAAATAACTGTTTTTGCTTACCTCTCAGGATCTTTAGAGCACCTGAAGAAGGATAAATCGGGAGAATTCCTTTGGCTTTTGGTGCAGTTTGTAGCACCACAAGCATTTCCATAAAATATTGTCGACATTTTTCATAATAAACGCATGTAACAAAATATGTTGCCTCTTGCTCACCGCTGCGAGCGCTGCAGTCGCGCCGGTTAAAAAAAAAACTGTATGGAGCTTCGCTACTGTTATACTATACTGTGGTTTGGTGCAGATAATTATGCCCATTTTAAAAATAAAAGCCCACATTATCTTAATCCATAAATATGTCATGAGCGCAGTTCAAATTATATTATTAGTGCACATAGATTTTCCTTCTCATACTTACTCTGGACTCTATTGTTAGTTTCGTAGTACCACGTATAATTTAAGATTTCATTAGAATAAATAATAATAATAATAATAATAATAATAATCATCATCATCATCATCAGTTTGGGTATAAAAGTCATAAGACTTCTCACTGCATCTAAGATTATTTATTAATTATATTAGGCCCACATTTTTTTCATTTATACTGTAAGGACACAATTTAATTAAAATATTTTTAATACGTCTTTTAAAAACTTCCAGCTCGCTAATGACTCTGATGCCAATAGGCAGATCATTGTACATCTTCAAACCATACATCATGATGGATTTATTAAAACTGTTTAAATTGTACTGAGAAATGCTAAACTTATTTCGATTTCGAGTATTGTAAGAATGAAATTGACTATTGCAACTAAACCCAATTCTAGTACTGTTTGTTAAAACTAGTTACAGATTAATTTTGATTAATCTTTCGGCAATTTGGTTAACATACCGCGCCTTCCTTAGAATCTACTTTACATTAGGCCTAATATCTTTTTCTGCTTTAGGCCTATTCTTCCTGACATTTTAAATAGGCCTACTAGTGCATTATGTTTTATTAAACTGGTTTCGCATTCCTTTAATGTAAGCATCATTTCACGTTTTATGGTGAAACCTATAGTAAACTGGATTGGTATATTTAACTTATTGGTTAAGAGAGAACGTTTATGAAATGACTCGGCTTCATTATATGTGCGAGAAAAAAAAATAGCCAAACGGATAGACTTTGTCATCAACAACATAAGATTCCAGAATGTAATGGACATAGACCTTGTGCTTTTTAAAGACATTTTAAAATTCTCGAGAAATCGATGTGTACGCTTTTGATGCGGGCCAAAACCTTTTTTCATAGCTTAAAGAGTCCACATAAAAAGTAGAAGAAATGCAACTTAACTAGGCTATATCTGGTAAGCGTTTTTTGTATAAACCTTCACAAAACAGAATGCTTTTACAGCTTTAGAAGAGCTCTAACATCGCTAAAATAATACAAATTGGAATTGTCTTTGGAACATGACCCTGTTTGATAGGAATTTTTTTTTTCACTCCGGATTCTTCCATCACTTCAGGAATAGATCTAACCCAGTGCCACAGTTCACTGTATTGATCAGAACTCTAATGTCACGTCAATGCATCAAGTCGAATAAAAAGCTGGGTCGAAGGAAACCAGAACACCATTCAGAAGGCGGTGGGAGAGTATAATAAACATAAAAGAATGCTAACTCTCTTGTGTTTGGTATTCATACACAATTTCCCTGCCTGGCACGGCAGCGGAGATGCCAGGAAAAAGAAGTTTGGAAAGTGCTGGCGTATAACCTCTGCATAAATCTCTTCTTGCAGGATGACTTATAGGAAATCGATTAAGAAAATATCGGATAGCTTGTTGCAAGAAAGTGAGTTTGTTTTCTGACAAGCACATGCCAAAGAGATGAGAATTTTTATCGGCTGCCTTTCCTCCTATACCTTCTGGCTTAGTGACATCATTGAAGTTTGAAGTCCATAGACGTACAATATGTTACACTGTTATTGCTATTCTGTCATATAAACTTACCTGAGGGAAGAAATCGAATTTAGGTTCTTGGTCCTGAAAGTTCTGAACCTATCTTATATTCAACTCGTTAGTTTGTCTACCCAATCCATAAATAAATTAAAGTAAAGCGTTCCCTATACAGGCCATGGAGACCCAGAGGGATCCAGGAGGTTGTCAGCCTCACGCACCGGCCGCCTTTACCCCCAGGATTGCTGCGGGTACTCATTTCCGTTAGAGGCTGAGTTTACCCCAAGGCCATAGCGCCACCAGAAGGATTAGGCCAATTGAAAAACTCCAACGACCTCATCGGGGATCGAATCCGCAACCTTCCGGTTTGTAGCGCAGCGTCCTCAACCACTAAGCTACGGCGTCATGAATAAATTAGGTAGAAGAATTATGTGTTCGATCCTGATATTCGATTTAAACTTTTCGCCATAAGTCCACTTTAAAAGCCATATGAGCTCAAAAATACAGTTTCCCCCAAAAGTTCTGTGACTGTCTATGTGTGTATCAGTGAATAGCATAGCTCGAGAACTAAATTTTTTGTTCAGGTATCTGTTGGTGATGTATCACTATTCGTGCCAAATTTATCAATTTTCATGAAGAAAGGAAATTGATCTGAATACGATACCATTTCGATCCCGTTTCGAGCAATTTTCATTACAGAATTAGCGTTGAATACTATCGCAGTCAGATCCAATCCCACTTTTGGGGTGTATTGACCTTGGGACTTACATCTACCTAAATATCTGTTTTCATGATAATTTTAATATAGTAAGCGTATTCAGATTGATTTGTAAACGTAGTAATTGTTAGGCTATACATGTAGAAACATTCTATTTTGTAATTTTTTAAAAAGATGGGACGATTTTCATGAAAATTCCGGTACTAACTGCTCACCGTAGCTACCACTCACGGAAGAAATAAGTATATAAATATTAGCGGTCTTCTAAGATCTGGATTTGCGATCAATGGGGGCGGATTTCTATGACATGTCATATTTTTCCCTTTTGCATTATTTCAGGTTTCCGACTAATTTAAATCCGATTCTAAGCATCCTGGTGAAAATGGAACGGATTTTATTGTGCATATAACTGCATATTTAGGAAATTTTAAACTATTGTAGCATATTTAGTATGAATATACATATTTAGGTTATATTTTTTTTGCATATTTGTGTGCATATTAAATAAATTTTGAAGTTTCATATCATATTTTGTAAACTTTGCATTATAATGATACTTTTTGAGAATCTATAGATATTTAAAATAATTAACACTATATTTTAATAAAATGTATTGTAATGAAACTTTAAAAAAATAACACAATGCGTAAGGGGTAAAGTCATATTTTAAATTTGATTGGTCATATTTTAATGTTTTTTAGGCCATAACTTCATGCATATATCCTATTTTTTAGGTCATAGAAGTCCGCCCCTAGTGGTCAATTATTGTTCTATTCGTTCTGTGTCAGTTCCTTGAATCATCCCATATAGATTATAACGTATTCTACAAATGTATAAATATGTGGAAATATAACAGCCTCTCAATATAACAGTAACTCAATAAAGCGATATAGCCTGATCTGCTAAGGCCCACAAATATCGCTATACGGATATTTGACTGCAGTATGTAAGATTTTATGCTTTAAATCGTTGTGTGACGCGTAGGCCTATTCTATTCTTTTCTATGTTTAAGCAATAAATTTTTAATTTCACTCATTTTATAACTATTCAACGTTGATAATATACAGGTGTTCTTTTATTATTTCGCATCATTTAAAAAAGTTAGTCCATATCTTACTCCATATTTTGAGAATTTTTAGCCCATATGTATGCACACATATTTAACTATTTTATTACATATAAATCCTAACCCTCTTAAAATTTATCTTTAATCACTTCAGAGCTAAAAGTTTATACTTAAACTAGTCCACACTTACAGGGGTTATAGGCCTAAAAGTATATTTTTAACGAATTCGTCAAATGCACATTGCAGTTATCCTGAATTTCATTAACGGAAGCATTCAGCAGTATGCAAGGGTGGTGGCGTAAATGACTAATGCTGAGGGTTGTAAATACCACATACAAATAAAGAATTCCATTCGCTTTTTGTTAGTAGCTACTGCTATCTGTCTTCCAGCTCAAGTACTTCCAGACTGCCATGGTGCACGACATGTCTAAGTTTTCCGCCTGCCTACACTACTGAAAATTTAACCTTTTCACTGCTACAAACATATAAATTCGCCATCACAAAAGATTGTATAAAAGCAGAAATGTAAGATTAATAGATTATTGCTTTGTGTAAAATGTAAGGATTTTTATGTCCGCCGCCATGGGTGTATAGGTAGCATACTTGCCTTCCACCCTGGCGGTCCGGGTTCGATTCCCGGCCGGGTAGTGGGTTTTCAGTAACGAAATGTCCACGGGTTCAGGACTGGACATCACCAATGGAAATTATAGGCTATATTAAAAAGCCTTAAATTAAAGTGGTGACTGCTAGAATAGTGTATAGGGTATTCACAATAGATCTATTAAGATCGCAGTGTTGAGGAGCCGAAAAGGGCTTACACTACCTCTCATTAATCTCATCTCAAGGATTTTTATCCTCGTGTAAGGATTGTAATTTATGGAGACCAGTTATTCTACTGAAAATTTCATCAACTTCAAACCCGCCGATGTTTTCACTTCATGATTGCTTATGTAAGTAGGCTATATAAATTCAGGTTTGGAAAGATTCCCACAATGTAGTAAAATGATGACTAAATTATTAATGTTGGATGATAATTGAAATACAATTTTTCATATTCTACAGCCTCGAAAGCACATTGCTAATTTCGTAATTTTCTAAAATTTGGGGATTACAGCTTGTTGACAGGTTTTCCGTAAATCCTGAAAATATTTTGTTAACAGATAAGTTAAATTCTTCCCTTACCCATTTTGAATTATATATGGGTATGTCATAAAGCCTGAAACGACCTGTAATTGTTCCCAGTCAGCATCTCTCATGGGCGTGGGATTCTTTAATGTACCGTAGGCCCTAAATGTATTGCTTGGGACCAAGGATATCCTAAAAAGATAGAACGAAACGTTTCCAAGTAATCGGTGTCCTGTTTGTATCTAGGTTATAAATAATCTCTTCTCCTTAAAACAGTAACTCATATTTCTCAAGTGAATCGCATTGTATTTATTAATTTTTCCTGATTCTGTTATCCAGTCTCAATTCTAGTATAAAATCCTTGTAGAAAAATTTCGTGCCGCAAATTGAGGAAGCAGCCCTCGGACATTTTCGACATTAAAATTGTGTAACACCTATTTTTTAAATTTATTATTATTAATTAATTTATTTTATTTCTCATCCAGCTCACAGAGCTAATTATTATTAAAAAAAAGAGACGTCCAAATGAACGGCGCTCACATAGATGCAATTACACATAGCCTATATATATATGTGTGTGTGTGTGTATACACACACACATACGTAACAGGGAAAGAGAAATCGATAGGAAGCGAGAGAAAGAAAGATTTATATAATAAGAAAAATCAATAAAATTTTACTTGGCCAAACTGTTACACAAAATCAGAAGTTACGGTTTTATAAATCTTGATCACGGAAACATACGAAATTCAGGATATATAATTGTGGATTTTTTCACTTGCAAAGACTGATAACTGTATTCTTCCAAGGGAAAATGATTATGTCAGCTAGTTTATTTATTATATTTAAATAGAATTTTTAGGAATTTGGTAAATATACATAATACTAAATAAAGACGTTGTTCATTCCAGTTCTTGTAAGTACTGTGTCTTCATATTTAGATGCAGAAAAATACAAACTATATTTATTCAATGAAAGAGATTGCATATTCCCAAACCCCTACTTTGAATGTTATGTCAGCATTACAAATATAATAAACCAATTCCAAAACCTGCCTACAAGCCTAAAAATGACAAGTGTGTATGCGATTATTATTTTCGATCACAAAATAATTACAGCACGACAGACAGACCATGAAATTGCAATGGTCTCCATCGAACGTAATGAATTAGCACAAACTGGCTTCAGAGAGGGGAGACGCCGCTATGATTGGAAATATGAATAGAAGCAGAGTTGGGTCTCAAAAGAGCGGCGAAATGAGCTTCTCTTCTCAATACTGTTATATAGAGGTGAAGATGCTGCCGAGGAGACATGAAAGACGAGTTTTGTGCATTTGATACGTCAGACTCCGCTGTACTGCTGCTTCATGGAATCAAACTTAATCTCATCACATAACGTCGAGAAAAGAGATCGGCAGCAGAGATTCCATTAAGAGCTTTAGAATAGAATAGAAGATGAAGGAAACTTGCAAGTTCTGAAAGGTTGTACGTGATATAGGATTTAATAATAATAATAATAATAATAATAATAATAATAATAATAATAATGGTAACTGTAACATTAATAACTATAATATTGATAATAATTGTAGAAGAAAGACGCTTGAGATGGTATGGACATGTATTCAGAATGACAGAGGATAGAATATTTGCCAAGAAAATTTTGGATTGGAAAGTAGAAGGAAAAAGAAGAAGAGGGAAGCCCAAAGAGTGCTGGATAGATGGGGTGAAAAGGAGTATGGCGAGAAAAGGATTAAGTTAAGAAGATGCTTTGGACAGGGAATTATGGAGGCAAAAGATAGTTGTGGGTTGATGGAAAACCATTGTATTGTGAAATATTTCTAAAAAAAAATTAATAATAATAATATAAGAATAGTAATAATAATTTAATGATATTAATAATGATTCCCTCTGTAAGTTTGAAGAAGTTTTCAATGCTTCTAGTACAGTTTTAAAAGTATAATTTTGGGTCAATGTCTTTTTCTGCGAATGAGGCACAAACATTTTCGATACCTTTCTTATACTGTTACTTTAACTTCACCTGATTTTTTGTCATTTTCTCTAAAACGGCTGTAACGATTTAGTTTCATTTTGCACCCAAGTGTTTATACTAAAATCTAAAACTTTTATTTGAATATTTATTTATGAAACAAGGGCTAAAAGAAGGATTTTATTTTGCGAATAGGTATGTTTGCATTCCTAAGGGCAATCTTAGGAGAAAAATAAAATTAATTTACCACGTGTATCATATACTTATACAAGGGATGCAGGCCGCAGGGCGTCCCTTGACACTTTAACGTCAAACAAAGCAAGTTAAAAACACACGAATTGAACTCAATATAGTATAACATTAAAATTAACATGAACAGAATTAAATTTATTTTAAATACAGGTTGTTTAATTACGCGGTTCCATTTGCCGCTCTTAAGATTTCAAGATCGTTCTATGTTCGATAATAATCGATGCCACACCTGCGCTTTAATGAAAATCTGTCATTATGATATCCTTATTTCACATGTAACAAGCGTGTTATAGAATGTCGTGTATAAAATAATTCCACCTATTCCCTCGTATAAAATGTTTTTGTTAAAATATCAGCTCATAGCTTTGTCAAATCTAAAATTTATATTTGTCAATATTATAAAACATAATTTAAATTATATCTGTCAATTTTATAAGACAATTTTCGTATATTGTGGACAGTATATTTCGGCTGTTTCTTTCTCCAGATGATCTTATTCTGTTGGTTAATGCATTACAACTCCATACAACACGACATACAAATTCCTCGTAGGAGATAAATAACATGAAATTTATCAACACAAAGTGTTATAGAATGTTCGAACAAAAAAGTTTTATCACAATGTACATGTCGCGCTGTACGCTATTTCCCACTATGATAATTAGGTCATGTACGTAGTACATACAATATTTGAGTGAGAGTAAATTATGAATGAGATGGCGGCGTCTTAATCTGCTTAATGGCCCTGCCACACATCTCAGATTTGTGTACACACCACACAATGCTGGAGTGACGCTTGCTAGACACTAATTACGCCTGGATTATTAGAACCCGCGCTGCACTTGAGTGCCAGATGCACCGCACTACTCTACGAGCTTTGATCTCCTCGACAATACCGTGAAACCATAATGCTTGTTTCATTACTACCCTAGCTTCCCATAATAAATTAACAGATCTATTCTCCTTGCTTGGCTTAAAGTAAATATTCTGTTTGAACGTTTGTATGTTCAAATATTTGAGAATGCCCTCCTACAGAAATTTGTAATATTCATCGCGTTATTATACGAGGAATGGAGCATAAGTCATGGCAACTATTTTTTTTTTCTCAAAGTAAGGCGATGTTACCTTGAGATAATGTATGTGGCATCTCTAGTATATGGACATATCATTTGGTAGCATTGTGATGTAGCCTACGGTTTTATGATTAGAGGCGAAGGTAATTTAGTTGTGAGTCAGTCTCCGTGCAGAATGAATATGGCTAGATGTGAAGTGCATTCTTACTTCAAATTAGTCACTGTCCGAGGGAGAAATGCCAGAGAATGTCACAAGAAGCTAATGGAAACTTTTGGTAATAATGCCCATCCGTACCGAACTAAAAGGGATCGTGGAGTGCGTATGTGTGCTTTCATGCTTCCAACTACCACAATGCATTATAGTGGCACGATGCAGTCGCGTATGGATGTTTATGGGTGTTTGTTTCCTTCATTATCCTATCTAGCTAGTACCCATGCCTTTCATTTGTATATTTCAAAATTTAAAAATGGTCCCACATTTTCAAAAGAAAAACAGTATATGTGACCTGAGGCCTTTCCGGTGTTGAGAATTATTATTGTTTCTCGGGCTTTCAGCTGGGTTAGTAGGAGGATTGATTCCGCGCTTTCGGCTGCTATCTCCTTTGCCATCTTCTGGGGGAAGTGAGCTGGATTGGGAAATATCCGTATAGGAAAGACCCGTTCTAGCTTATCTGCATTCCTTGTTTTGTGTCGTTTGATGTTGAGACAAACGTAATGTTATTTTGAGAATTACATTGAAATTAGTTTGAAAAGTATAGTATCAAGTCAAGCTATCGCACAATTTAAACATGTAAGTCTTCGACAATTTACCCTAAGTTAGAATTAAAAAGAGATATATACTAAATTCTAGTTACGTGGTAACATTTATATTTCACTCATTGGCCTCAACTGTTTGAAAATAAAGGAACCCTCAGAAAAAATTAGGTATGCTATTTTCATAAGTTATTTTGAAAATAGTTTTCAATATTAATATGCCTACTAATTAATTATTATTAGAAATGAAGGCATTCTCATGAAGTGTCAAAACTGTTCAAAAAATACTATTAATGATAGCAATATAGAAATATATACTAAATTCTAGTTACGTGGTAACGTTTATATTTCAGTCATTGGCCTCAACTTTTTTAAAATAAAGGAACCCTCAGAAAAAATTAGGTATGCTATTTTCATAAGTTATTTTGAAAATAGTTTTCAATATTAATATGCCTACTAATTAATTATTATTAGAAATGAAGGCATTCTCATGAAGTGTCAAAACTGTTCAAAAAATACTATTAATGATAGCAATATAGAAATATATACTAAATTCTAGTTACGTGGTAACGTTTATATTTCAGTCATTGGCCTCAACTTTTTTAAAATAAAGGAACCCTCAGAAAAAATTAGGTATGCTATTTTCATAAGTTATTTTGAAAACATTTCAATAATAGTAGGCCTACTAATTAATTATTATTAGAAATTAAGGCATTCTCATGAAGTTTCAAAACTGTTTAAAAATACTATTAATATAGCCCATACGAAACAAATCCTCAAACAACTTACACTTTTTAAAAGCTGTTAAAATCTAGCTACTGAATACAATCGCAGTTTCTGAACAAAAGCACTACAAATTCTGAAACTTTACATACTTGAGCAATCTTTGTTATCATTTTGTCATTCTGTAACAAGCCTAGGAAACGTGGGAAAGAAGTTTCATTTCATATTTCCTATTCTTTGCGCCATCGTATACAGTTCCTGTGCATTCTATCAAATATTCGCTCTTACACTTATACTTTTTCGGTAACATCTTTGATGGCTGCTGTTTTAATCTAAAGAGTGTTTTGCTTGGAAAAAATTATTTTCATACTTCATTCTTGTAAGATTCCGAGAATATTTTGCCAAAAAAAAAATCAAAAAGAAAAGTTTAAATTTTAGCATTGAGCTATGCACAGAGAATTTCTCTGAAATTCTTTTGTACTGAACATTGCATTCAGAAACTACCTGCTCGACGGAACATGATGGTTTGTATCTAAACAATTCGAGAAATGTCCGCGACTTGTGTGCAGCATCTGTTAGTGGCAGCGATGCGACTAGATTCAATATAAAAAGTGGCAAGTGAAGGGAAGGGGATTGGAATCCGATATCTACAGGCTTTCTTGCCGAATTGGAATGTCATACTTGTTTAATTTGAATCACTGTTGCTTGCTACAGTTATTGCAAATCGATAAGTTTCCCAGTTGCGAAGAAGAAATACAGTCACAGAAACTGCGTTCGCAATGGGAAGGAATAGTATTGCCATTAGATGAAGAATTGAGCCGGATTAATTATATAAAAAAAGTAAAACACTTCTTATATTATGTGTCTTCCAGGGAAGTTGGCTGGAGTGGCAGCTTCAGCGTAGTGGGAAAAGAAGATAATTAGAATAACAATAACACGACATACTGCCTCAGGGGTGTTTTTATTTATTTATTTAAATAGTTATACAAAACAAGACCACCCGAATGAGCAAGCGCTCGTGCTCGGGCACAGTTCAGCCATTTACATTACAAAATACAAATACATAAAGAAAATATAATTAAGTCAATTCCTAAAAAAATAATAATAATAAAAAAGAAAAAACAGAAAAAGTAAAAAGAGAAAAGGAAAAGTAGTAAGAACAAAATTGAAACCCTAAGTTATTACAAATAAAATCGTTCCTTAATTGTCTACTAAGTACAGAGAGAAGTAACTGTTTAATTATGAAATAAGATTTTTGATAAACTTATTGAATTTTTTGTTGTTCATATGTACTATTTCTTGATGTGACCTAATTATAGAGTTATACAGTCTTGGACCATAATAAATGCTATGTTTAAGAGCCAGAAGAGGTGAAGGAATTGCAAGATAAATAAGGAATATTCGGTTAACTAGATTTGAAATAAGCCCACCACGTACTATTGTCCAAAGCAAAGAACTTCCTGGGACGGAATACGAGGAGTGTGACCGTTACGTTATGAGTTGCGGTAACAACAATCACGAGTACAAGGAAGCAAGCCGGCAACCAATAAGAAACTGTCTAGAACAGGGGAAGTCAACTACGTCTTGTGATGACGTTTGTGGAGCAAGAGCATGCGGATCCCTTGTGTGTGACGTCAGCAAGAGCGCACGGTAGTAGGGGTGTTTAGAGTACGCTAGAGCTAGGTACTAGAGGACCTATTCACTTTAGCTCTGTGGGTAGAACAACTTCTGGTTGGAAATACGGAGCATTTTTCAAAGTTATTGCAAGTACGCGATCCTGATAGTGTTCTCTCTGCAGAACATGTGTTAGTTCTGCAAAACATTCTTCTTCAGTTCGAATCGAGGTTTCAGGATGTGGAAAACCTTTCTCCAATGTTTAAACTTTTTGCTACCCCATATTCAGTTAATGTCAAAGACGTTCCTTTCCGGTATCAGTTGGAACTGCTAAACTTACAATGCAACGATCTGTTAAAGGACAAATAGGCCTACGAACGTAAAGTGGTCTTGGGTAACTTTTACAGAAATTTCTCTGAAACCAGATTCCCGAGACTTGCCGCACGAATATTATGTAATTTTGGATCGACATATGTGGCCGAACAATTTTTTTCACTAATGAAACGTGCAAAGCTCAAATCAAGAAGTACATTGTTAAATCACAACCTAAATGTAGTCTTCGATTAAATATTGCTCAAACATTACGTCCCAACATTGATAAACTTGTTAAAGAAAAAGAGACAGGAAAGTCAGAAAATTGTTACTGTAATCTTGTATCATCTAAGGTGCAGACGAGCTTGTTTGGTAATTAATTCAGTTCATTTTTTTATCATTTTTACTGTAGTGAATTATGTTAATTCAAATGATAGTAGCCTATTGTCTATTTTTGTCAAAGAATATAGATTTTGTGGAAAGGGAATTGTTCTCACAGAATAGAAAAATAGAATTATTTATAATATGTTAAACTGCTGCGCTGTAATTAACCGATAAACTATCAAAAAAATCGATTGATGTTTCATTAACTCGGAAACACGTATTACGTGCCCGCAATACTAATGCCCCTCTCTTCCCCCCTGTTCACTGATGCCTACATTTCACATGCTCCTCGCAGAGATATAACGCGAGCAGTGAGAGCAGAAAGCAGTGACGTCACAGAGAAAGCTTCTGTCTTCCCCTGGTCTAGAAAATAGTGATGGAAGCCCTCACCTCCTCCTTCTCCTCTCATCCGTCTAAATAGCAGTGCACCCCGCAGCAGGGTTGCCACACGTACGACTATAGTCGTACACATACGACTATATTTTCATAGATTTGTACGATGTACGACACAACCGTGAGTCGTACGCTTATTTGTAAGACTATTTTTAACATAGCGTTTTATTTATTTTTTAATCAGTCCACTGACGAATTTTAAATTTTGATATATATCCAGCTTTTTCTTTTCTCATGATTTTTATTGTAAGCATGTTGCTAAAATCACTGTGATTGGAAACCAGTAGGCCTACTATTTCTTTTAGAATATTTACAACCCTGTGGCAACTACTGTTTATTTAATTTGATTATATTTTATCAAATTTAGCACATCGGAAGTTCATGAAACACCCCTAATCATTTACAAATAAGATGATTTATTAACAGTTGCATGACATAATTATGTAAGGTGTTTAATGCCGATTATTTATTATTATTATTATTATTATTATTATCATTATCATTATTATCATTATTATCATTATTATCATCATCATCATCATCATTATCCTTATTAACGCAATACGTTCATTACACTGAAAAATCACGAAGTATACGACAGTTTTAACTAGCATACGACTATTTTCGAATACTGGTACGACTGTTCTACGTTTCTGATCTGGCAACCCTGCCCCGCAGGGAAGTTCTCTGCTTTGGACTGCAGTAGATCCTATGGCTAGGGTATGACGTACAAGTTCCCCGAAGGTATCAGTTTTCTTTATTCTAGAAATATTTTTATAACTTATATAGTTATTGTAGCGTGAAGTAATCGTGAGAATTGTTTAAATTTTATCATAAATTATTAAATAAAACCTTTAACTCAATAAGATATGATAAATATTTATTTTATTTTGCATATCATTAAAATTTTCTTTAGTTAAGTTATTTTATAATGAAAATTTTTTTTTTTTTTTTTTTTTAGTTTTCATAACATTCAGATTTCTCTTTAGTTAAATTATGTTATTATTAAGTGCCAGTATGGTACTTTATGAGATTGTGTGGGGGACGAAAAATGTCTGTCCGTCTGTCCGTCCGTCCGTCCGTGTGTCTGTACGCGCTCTAACTCAAATACGCTTTATCGAATTTTAATGAAACTTGGTATACGCGTTTATAATGTCCATGGGAAGAACCCTATTGAAATTGGACCAAATCGGTTCACCGGTACAGGAGTAAAACCCAATTTAGTGTATATTTTAAAGGCGCCATAACTCACATACGCTTTATCGGATTTTCATGAAACTTGGAATACCTATTTATAATGTCTATGGGAAGATGTCTGTTGATATTGGACCAAATCGGTTGGCCGGTACCGGAATAATACCCAATTTAGTGCCCTTTTATGGTATCATATAAGAAAAGGCGCGGTAACTCAAATACGCTTTATCGGATTTTCATGAAACTTCGTATACTTATTTATAACAATCACGGAAATAAGCCTATTGAATTTGGACCTAATCGGTTGTCCAGTACCGAAATAAGGAGTAATTATCAGTCAAATTAATTATAATATTTTGGTTCATTTCGAAGCATTTTGATTGGCTCGCGGCCAACCAATCAGCGGGCGAGTCCCGTAACTAAGGTAAATAAAGGGGAATTCTGGATTAACCCTTCAATTCCTGTCGAAACCTTCTTTAGTAAAGGAGGGTAAAAAGAAGGCACCTTCTTCAAATGCAAAATCAAATTCTCGGTTCTTTCTTATAGCGTCATCAATTAATGACAGCTTATAAAGCTTCCTTCAGTTGCCATGGACAGTTGACACCTACATGAAAAACAAATGTTCCCATATATACTATTATAGACGAAATGCTGTTGTATAATGACTAATTATTTTGCTAAAATTGATTACAATTAGATTAAAGCATTGAATTTTACTTCAGCCTATGTCAGATTTATAATCCCTGACCTCTTAATAAATAAAAACATTAACTTCTGAGAATTTGCTTAAGTTGGTACTCTGCTTTAGTGAGGGCCAAATTCGCATTTATGACTCGAATAACGCGAATATTATGTTACCAATGAATGAAATTATTCTATATTGTAACATAAGAAAACTAGAAGGCTCGAAATATAGCCTAATTTCGAAATACGGTGATTTTTCTTTTCTGTGAGCTACGACGAGATAGTATTCTTTGGTATTTGACACTCAAAAGTCGTAGTGTAGTTTGGTCTTGGGGTAAGATGCTTGTCTAGTAATCAAGAGATATCACTTTCGAGTCCACCCTGAAGCAAAATTTTTTTTTTATTATTATCAATTGTGTTAAATTGAGCTTATTCCATTCTTGTGTCCTATTTTGTCAATGTGCTTAAATAAGTATTACATTTTTCTTTAAAAAAAAACTGGGAATTCATTGTCTTTCATTGACCTACATCATTCCTAAAGAATAACATAAGCCTATAAATGTTATTTCACGAACAGAAACTAGCTTTAAAGTTATTGCGTTGCGTTAAAATTGCATAAGCCTATACTCTGAACAAAATTGCATACCGCTAGGTGGAACTATCCTCTTCTTATTGGCTTACTGTACTATTTCATTGTCAATGCATTTTGTAAAATGTTTACATATTTTAAGAATTAGTATATCAGTGTATACCAATATGAATTAAGGTTAAGAATCAAACTTTAGACCTTTGCTCTTCCGTAAGCCCTGCTTAATGAATCGATCTGGAGTTTAACTCGGAGATCTATTTAAAAAAAAAAAAAAAAAAAACTTATTTTCTGTATATCATAACTGCAATTACTACTGATTAAAAAAGCATACTGGCACTTTGTTATATCAGTTTACCTGATTTTTTTATAATACAAATAGCAATGAAGTTGACATCTCTCTCGCTGGCAACGGTAGGCCTACATTTAATAAACGGCTGAAACCTGCAGTTCCATGAAAGTTCGTTATTCCTGGCAATGCGTATGTGGGCTACTATTACAAATTTACTTATAATTCAAGCAGGTAATATGTATAAATAAATAAATAATATATATTATAAACACAGACTTTTCATTTAGATTTTACGTTTTATTTATATGTTAGACTCTTCACTATATTCCATTAGTTCATAAAGTGTTTTTCTTTTGTGTTTTCTGTTTATTGTATTAGACCCTACTTGTGACTATAACTAATTATGTTAAGAAGACATAGCTGAGCCGTGACGTAATATTTTTTCTTTCTATATTGATTATATTTTATCTTAGTTTTATTTTTTTCTTTAACCAAATTTTCATTCTCCCCAAGTTCTCTTTGCAGTATTTTTTTTTCTTAACGCGTATTTAATCTCCCCTGTCGAAAGACTTACACAACCAATGCCTGTAGGGGAGTGGAGAGACACTGTTTTAGTTCTAGACAGGATATGGAGAGACTCCCTGGAATCCGACGTAGGAGCTCCTCCTAGAACAACACAAACGCAGGTTCGTCTCCCGGTAGGATTAGGGATTTATTTAGTAGTGAGAACGAACCTGGCCTCCGGAGTGAAAGGTAGGCACGCCTCCAAGTCACCCGCGACAGCGGACCGCTTCAAAAATTCCAATGGTTTTATAATTTATTATCATTGCCATCATCACAATCATCCATGCCATTATTATTATTATTATTTTATTATTATTACTTTATTGTTTTATTATTATCATTGCATACATTTCAAATCGCAAGTTTTTACTTGACACTCCTTGAATTAATCAATTTCACATTTTCTTTAAAATTTAACTACATAACATAGGGTATGTTTATGTTATCACCTTTTTTAAATTTATACTAAAGATGTAAGATTCTAAAGAATCGCGTGTCTGTAGCAGATCTCAATTGTGTCGCAAAAGCATAGGTTTGTTCCACATTGAATTCCATGAAACTGTCCCCATGTAAGTGAAAGAATTCTTTCGAACAGTAGGAATTTAGTGCTACAAGGTTTTCTGAATGATATAAACTGATTGTAACTTACATTGGAAGCTTTGATTAGATCCGTAAGAGAATGTTCCAGCTTCCGAAACCATGTCTTTGGAAATCGAACTGATGTAGGCACGGCAGAATATATTATATTTCACGTTGACTGCTACTAGAAATCCTAATGAATTTACAGGAGCTCGTCTTGTGAAGTGCATTACTATTACATTATGAGATGGAGATTTTGCATCTTAATTCTAATAAAAAACTTGCCACTGTAAAATATAGTGATAGGAACGAATTGTCGAGTAAAAAGCGCCCAGTGTTTCATTCGGTTGAAGAGATGTGAAAATGTATTTTACGTACGTCCTGGTTTCAGCCGCGAAATATAGAATCAGAATGATAATTTTCTTTGTAAACGAACTTTTTTTTTTAATCGAGGGAACTTATTGCTGTGTTTTGAGGAAAATTATATGTATCAATATCGAACTGGTATCCAAAACGCCAACATAGTGATCATATATTTTATTGATTCATTTTTAAGAAATGATAGGAACTAAAGCATTTTCGTCTTAATTATTTAATGCTGTTGTAATACTTATAATTATATCACGACAATTCGTTGTTGGTTGTCCAGGCTGTGCTGAATGAACAGCGCATTTTCGCACGTCAGCCCTATGCCGTCTGTTATGATATTGTTGAGATGCCGCATTTTCTTATCAGAATACTCGAACAATCTTCTTAATTTCCGTTTAATTTTACTACAAAAGTGATATTAGACCGTAATTATGAATTTCCATTCCAAATATGATTTTGTTACAAAACTTCAATGAAATTGATCAGGCAAGAGGTTTGAACTTGGGAAGGCATTTTACATGAGTTCCAGACGCTATTTTTCATATCCTTTAATTTATCTTATGCTTAATGGCAATATATTTAGATAGTCTACCTTATGAACTGTAGCACCAAAATATTGGATTATTGGTTACATCCTCTAGTAAAAACGATTCTGCGTTTAGAAAAATAAAATCTCTTCACCTTTACAGCTTTGGCGATTTTCCATATTTTCCGTTAACCTATTTTACATTTTCTTCTCGTTATTAGCCTATAGACTATCGAGTGGGTTGTCTGGGGCAGTGACCTTCCAATAACTCGTATTCAAGAAGTATAAATCCTACGATATCTAGTAATGGCTTTTTGTAAGATTTTCCAAAGATTTTCCTCATTCGCAAAAGCAAATTCAGTAGGATGACATAGGACTTTCACTTGACAGTAGGACTTTCACTTGACCAAAATATCGGATAATTATTATTCATAAGTAGACCTACTAATATGTCAGAATTATTTATAGTTCTTGAAGAATTGTATTCACCTTACAGTACCTCGTTATAATGTTTTGTAATTATACCCTGCTTCATTATCCTTGTGCAAATCTGATCAAACATTCTGAAACAAGTCTAAATTAATATGTTTTATAGCTAAGCTCATTAATATTTTTAATTATTATTACAATTTTTTGTTATTTTACTGCTTATTATCATATTATAGGACTGAGACGCCATTCTTAGCAAGCAGTTATTTTAACCTTTTTTTTTTTTTTTTCAAGGTTCGCGATTCAATTTAATCTCCTGAGAGGGGAGGTCATCTTGGCGATATTCTAATTAAAGTCGTATTTAACGTGACTTAATTTGCAGACATTATTGAATTACTCCCGGGAATTTTTAACGTTTTCTGGAGGGAAATAATTACTTCTTTATGATATTCATGAATTGAGTCACGTATTGCCTAAGTCCTTAATATTCCTAAGATGTCTGTTCCATTATCTGCTCTGTTGGGAGAGGCACATTTCTGCGGAAGGGCGCAAAAAAAGTATTAGGCTATGTCATAGATGTAAACCTTTAAAATTGTATTCATAAGTTTATTAAATTACTACAGTATATTTTGTAGGAATTTGGTACTAAGCGGCTAAAATATATGTACACTTGTCAGAATGAAACTGGTCTTTGGCTTGAGCATTATTGATATATTATATCTTGACATGATTCTTATATTTTATAAATCTTCTTTTTTATCCAACCCCCAAATAACTTTACTTTAAATGACGAAATTGAGCAGTTTATTATTTTCCTAATAATTTTAAACTGATTTTGTGACCTTTAGAAGATGTTTCTCAAATTGTACATTTTTTTTCTTTTTGGTGTTTGCTTCTCTTATTTCGGTTCTGCCGAACCTATACAAATATTGTGTTATTCATTATAGTAAAATAAATATATTTAAAACAAAACTTTGACACTGTTTTTTTTAACAGTATAGAAAACAAATTAACTGAAAGTATGGATGTTCAAAATAATATGAAACAAACATGAGTAAAATGAAAAGTTTTTGGTTCAGAAACCCCTCTTCGAGGTGATAGGGTTAATATTAGAACTTATAGTATGTTATGTTATTCAAAGAAACTCTGTTCCGTAAGATCTGTTCGGCACTAATATCACTTAACTACGAGATTTAATTTTATTACTATTATTTCTAGGAAATTGACTATTCCTAAGTTCATGGGTTCAATCCCGGCCAAGATTGATGGTATAAAAGCTATGTGAGCAGCCCCATTGTATGTTTACAAGCGGAACATAATTCCGGCTCGCTGACGGTGGTTATAGGCCTAAATAGTAGTATCCAACCGTATTTTCACGCCTCATTTATTTGTCCTTAATCAGTCTGAAACGTTTCTTTATTTTGTCGGCACTAAGGTTTGCTTTTAAGGAGAGACTTCATGTACAGCCTGTAAATAATCGCCCTATATCTCCCGTTCTTTTTTTCCCCTCCAATACCATATGCAAGCAGGTAATGCCAGTTTGCAGTCCACTGTTCACTGGTCGATACTTTCAGAGCTTTTAAAAGCCAATTTTATCACAAAATGTTCATAATTACGTAATGTGCAACGTTCGGACATGAAACTGGATTTTAATAGCCAACATAGAGGTATATTTAAACCTTCTACGTGCATGGTGAAATCCTGGTAGTGTATTAGTGTAGAATAAACTTCTTTGAGAGCTTGTGTAGTTTGATTGTCAGTATATTCTTTATATACACATTTTCTGTTTTTTATTTTTATTTTTGTAAAAAATATGTAAAGCGACAGAGGTATTTAAAAAGGTCTCGCTCATATCGGAAAAGAATCCCAATGGTGTTTAGAAAATCACCCTTATAATATATATTCTATTCCTAGGCGATTAAAATAATAGCAGCCCCCCGTGCTTTATTAAAAAAAAAGCTGCTTGCATTCAGGAAATTTTAAATAAGTTTTGTTCTTACACATCATAAGAAAAACAGGTAATTTCAATAATATTATCATTTATATGTCATTGTTAAAAATGCACTAATATAAATGGTTCATTTTCGAGAAGTTCAGATCATTCTAAACATCACGATTGAACTAAGCTTACTTAATTGACCTGGATCAGATTTTACAAAGCGATTAAGGACTTCAATGCAAGGATTATTTTAAAATATCTTGATATCAGCTCGACCACTGAGGAATAGACCTAACTACCGAATACTGTGCCGTATAAATCAGATTACATTAAGGCAGAAAAAAGTCCTTTGTCATACGAAGGCAACCCTTTAATAAAAAAATAATTTCACCGGCGGTCTTCGTACCTATTTAAAATAATTTAGGCAGTTATCCGGAAAACATTGTGAAGCTCAGTGTGTTGCAACTTCAAGCTTTTTAACTGAAAATTTTGTTTATGGGAGGCAATTCTATGTGTCTCTTTCATTATGAATACCGGTAATGTATATTCGAATCCTAGAGATTTCTCACTTAATGGAATCCACTAGATGTTTAGAAAATATAACATTTTATTATCCAAGCTAGTTTTCTGTATTATTGTTGTTATTATTATTATTATTAGTATTATTATTATTATTATTAGTTCTTGCTACGTTATTTTAGCCTGTTCGTAATATTGTTATATATAAAATTTTCTAAAATACATAATTATTTGAAACAGACATAAAATAAGCCAATCATTCGAAAACATGAGACAAATAATTCTGCCAAATTAAAGCATAACTGAAAGGAATATAAGATAATATATTTCCATGATCTGTGTAAGTAGAGACCTGATGAGATAACTAGATATGCGAAAGTTACAAATAACAGTAAAGCTTGTAGCTTTATTTACAACAAGTGTTTCAAAGGGAGTTTGAGTGAGAGCGTGTTAGCAGGTTTGCCGGCCGCAGTCAGACGGAGTTTGCCTCAACCACAACTGCCGCTAATCACAGTTGCAGAGTTTCTCCGGCAGAGGCGCTGCAACACACCCTAATAAGCTCCTAATCATCCGCTCTCTGTCTCTCATCCACTGGCTTGGCTGTCACTATTGAAATGCAACAGTATTTGCAACAATTTGATACGTACTGTGCTCTCTCTTCCTTTGTGTTGAAATGTGTTAGCCTCTATGTCCATCAGAGTGAGGTTCTAGTGGTCAGTAGAGAGATTCTCAAAAGGGAATGCTGTTGCTTTGTGCAAATCATAGCTGGAGATTATTATTAAGCGTTAAGTTTGGGCATGACAAAACTATCACAAAAACTTGTCGTGGTCGTGGGCCAGTGCGCGGGCTTAAGGTAATCAGGGAGTTAAGATCTCAGAGAGTGGATGAAATCTTATTCCTAGTGGACGAAGTCGAGATCTTAGTTTAATTCGGGGTCCTCCCGTTTCAATGCCCCTAATGCTCTTCTCTTTTCTTGTCCTCAAAATTCCCTCTTAATCACGTTCACCATTCGCCCTTAATCGTTCAAAATCACTCAGCTGAGAACCGAAGGTGTAATTTCATGTGGCTGATAGGGCTGCAGCCTGGCCCCATTCTTTCTTTTTTGAGCCTCTGATCAAAATACCGACCGATGCGGCAGATTCGGCTTGGTGGAGGCGTGCCAATTGATTTCCAACCCTGGAGTACGAGACTTACATACCAGAAGATTTGTTCGTTCATTTGGAAAACACTCTGCAATAAGAACCCATGGGGGGCTGTGAGAAGGCGGTCAGTGGATGACCTGCTATGTCCGAATGGCACCGTAGGGCAGACTCACATAATCTTATCTAAGCTTACAAGTAGAAAGAGAGTTCAATAAGCCTTATTTTTTACTGCTTCAGAGGTTATAACCCTTCCCTCTGTCAATAGCAATCCAGTACAATCACGTAATATCCTTCTGAGTAATTCTTATACTTTTTATCTATAGTCTTTTAACGTAATTTACTGTACGAACTTTAGCGTTTTCTTTTGTACAACTGCAGTCTCAAATCGCCTTGTGACTATTAAGTCTTGTATGTTACTTGTTGCGTAGAACCAAGAACAACGATGACGAGAAATCTTGATGAAGCCTTTCTCTGGAAGTGAACTAAATTTTTGCTAAGGATACATTTCGAGACCTTCGAAACGTTTTAGGAACTGCTTTACTAGTGTATGCGAATTGCAATAGCACTAGCAGGAGTGAAGAAATAACATGAAAGAGAAAGGACAACAGTGGCGAATGTCACGTTCCGAATCCCTAGATATTGCTACTAATTTAGATAGTAGAAGTAGTCCCTACTGTGTACTTGGTTCGGCAAAACCGAAATAAAAGAAGCAAAAAGGAAAAAGTGCGACAATTTGAGCAACATGTTCCAAAGGTCACGAAATCAATTTAAAATTATTAGAAAAATAATAAACTGTTCACTTTCGTCATTTAAAGTAAAGTTACTTGGGGTTATTTGGGGGGTTTAAAATCTGTATGAAATATTAAATTCTTCTTTTAAATTACATTTCTTGCTGGCCAAATATTGACCTCCGGCAGTCTTTGAAATATTCCTATGTATTTTATAAAAAGCCTGAATTTCAAACTTTGCCGGTAACATATGCATATTGATAGAAGACCCAATGTTATCTCATCGCTTCAGGAAATCAGTTTCTTTACCATACTGTACGCGGTTCCTTGCTTCAAGCTAGGAGTAAGAGAGGAAATAAGAAACCTGTGAGCCGTGTGCTGGAACCGCCTGCATGCAGCCAATTAGACTCTCCCGCCACGCACATGTGCCGAAGAAGTTGCCTGCGGGGCCGGGCGATCGTTACTGTCGCTTTCGATTAACGCTTGTAACCCACACAGACAGTTCATATCCGCCCCGGCAAGACAATTTGCAAATAACACGGCCTTCTCGTACGTCTACAGTGAAACAGCACTTCGTAATGAAATTCAGAGCTCCTAGCAGCTTTGTACTGCTGTTATGTATGAATTCTCCTTTCACAATGCTAACACGTTTATGAAGTCAGAATCGTGTCTGTGTTCGGAAAGTATAAAACTTTGATAAAATGAACACCATGCCTTTCCACCACATGGCCTACTATCCAATATTTGTAATACATTCATTCATATAGCCTATATATATAATTACATTTAACTTACTTATGTAGGCCTACGTATATAATTAGGGTTACGCTGTGGCTAAGTGGTTGAGGCACTGGGCTACAAACCAGAAGACCGCGGGTTTGAACCCCGATGAGGTCGTTGGGATTTTTCAATTGGCCTAATCCTTGTGGTGGCACTATGACCCTAAGATAGTCTCAGCTTCTAACACAAATTATTATGTGGACTTACCCTGGAAATAAAGGTGGTCGTTGCGTAAAGCTGTCAACCCTACCACTTTCACGTGCCTAATGTCTAAAATCTGGGAGCCTCATATTCCTGTAACCCTAAGGGCCTCCATGGCATGTATAGGGATCACTGTATTTTTACTGTGTAGTTTTAAGTATTGTGTACTTAGCCACAGCGTAACTCTATATTATGTATTATACTAGGAGGTGCACGTGGCTTCGCCACGATAATTCTTTTAAAAATTAAAAATTAAGAGTATAATAATTATTAAAGCATTATATTTATTAACACTTGCAAGCGAATCATTCATAAACTAAGCCATTAATAATTAATGAAACAGCTAAAATTCCTGCTTTAGAGTACATTCCACGACATGAAAGCGCCCCCTGGGAAAACTTATATCAGAATCGATTATGCAGTTCCAAAGAACCTGTGAACACATAATACGTATTGTTTCTCAGCTGTTTATTGACATGAATATGATGTGAATTTTATTTTATCAATTCAGTGTAATTTTCAGAAATTATATAATGTTTCAAGGGAAGGAATGGTTTGTTTGGATTATTATTATCAGCGATATTTCAAGAGATAAAACCATCAATATTTTACAGCTGTTGCCTCCGGCTTCGCCCGCCATTATTCATTGACTCCAGGATTTTTAAGAAAATTACACTGGTAGATTATTAAAAATGTTTGTGGTTCAGAGCTATGAAAATTGTAAGTAAAAATAAAATTATAATACTTGTTCATTGTGTTCATTTCACTTAGGCCTTATATAATAAAGAAACTGTTTTCCTTCCTATTTTGTAGTCGTCATGAAAGTTTAGACTGCGAGAGACGAACATCGCCGAGTATACCCGATGTCTCACGAAGCGGGCGAGCAAGCACGCTATTTAGGGCCGTTGAATTGTATAAGAGTAGATGATCTTTATGTTTGTATTATATTCCAGCAACAAATCCGAACGGCCTCAGCGATTCCTACACGTTTCCATTGTTCTGCTAAAAACACTGTGAGATTAAATCTAGCCTAACTCACCTCCTTCGGAGTAGGGTAGGGGTGGAATCTTGATGTGCATTCAACGAACGGAACTTTTTTTTATACAACCTGGTACATACGTTCCTCACTGGTCGACTTAAAATGGAGGGTTAAAATTCGTTTAACGAATGGAGCAATTTTTGCGAAAGTTAATACATATATTTCTCATAAGTCGACTAAAAATACTGTATGGTTATATCAAAACAAACCCACCCCAAACCAACCCTTGTGGGTAGGTAGGAACAGTTCGATGAAACACGTTTAACATATGGACCAATGCCCTATGTATTTATGGCTTATGGATAGGGGTAGCTACCTTATGGATAGGGTAGCTATGGGTAATTCAAATACGTTTAACATACGGATCCAATTTGATGTTTTATACATTCATTATTATTGGTCAAATAAAAATAGAGTAATATTATACCAACCCATATTTACCTAGTAATCCACCTTCTGGGTTGGGTAGGTTGTAAGAATACATTTAACATATGGACAAATTGTAATGAAACTTTATGCTCATATTTCTCATTCGTTTGCTAAAAGTACTATAGTGTTACATTTTCCGTAACCCACTCCTGGCTTTGACGGATTTGTACAGAATGTTTCATATAGAACCTCTTAAACCAAGGAAAAGTGTAAGAAACGTTAAAATTCCAATAATCCAATCCTTTTCCTGCTGTCAACCCCCTATTAGGTAACATTTTGGCTACACCGATCATAATACTTTGACCATCGGTTTTCGAAATTTTACACACTGGCTGTTAAAAGCCAGGAGAAAATTCTAGGCAACTTTATTTAATATTCGAACAAATCACCCTTAACTGTCATCAGCTCCTATTATACTAGTCCTCTTCCGGTCGAAATTCTTGGATATATTTTTTTTTATTTTACATCAAGGACCAGCTAAGGATGCATGAAGAAGGAGGTGAAAATCCTGACTCCTACAATTTATTGTGGTAAAATACGATGACTTTGAGGAGCGGAAAATAAATATATTTAAATCGCAGTGAGATGTAATATTTCTTAATGACATAATATGAAATTATACTTATTTTCCTACTTTTGCTTTAATATCAACCTTAAAACACTCAAAATAGACAATGAGACTAGAAAGCTCGAAGTTCTTTGTGCACCGTAAACATTTAGTATTGAGATTTATGGAAGCAAAATGCGAATATAGTAGCCTATTGATTTCCCCCTTTATTTACAGCCTCTAAGCCCCCATATAAGAATGAATGAGTAATTATAATATAAATGTTTTAGAATTTTTATAATATGAACATGATATTTAGTTCTCTGTGTCTTCTGATTTGAACCCAAGCACATAGAGGCGAAGAGATGAAAAACCCTAAGTACTCTAAGTGCGCTAAAGTTAGAGATTCTCCATCATTTCAACCTCAAAATGGCAATACAAAAACTTAAGACCTGAAAATCGAAAGTTTTTCATAAAATCTAAAAATCTGTTTAGAAGCAAAATATAAAACCCATTCAACGCCGGGTTCTTTAAGCACTAATAGGGCTATAGTACTTTTAAGTACACGTATCTCTCCAGTATTCCTTAGAAATGTTGCAGTACTAACTGAAAACTTTCCTTTCACACAACCTTCTATACAGTCTTGGCCTATACCTAAAATATAATGACTTTCAGATATTTAAAATTTGAAGTAGGCGTAGACCTACTTTTTATGTGTTCTTTATCCACGCCATTGATTCTATGGATAGATTTCCAATTTCAGTATTAATACACTTTTCAAAGTCTACTGTTCAATCATAGCTTTAAACTATGTACAAGTTTAATTATTTTGCTGCCAACTTGACAGCAGTATATACTATTCATCATTTTTCTCTAATTTTATTGTTATAAGTTTAGATTTTAGGTTATTGCATTACATCCTATATTCATTTACTTACAACATTAGATTTAGCCTATCATGTTGGCCTTGGATATCGTTCTTTGTCACTTCCTGTTTCTGAAGTCAACTTTACTCATATTACTATTTTAAATAACATACATTTTCTAGCTTGTAAGCTATTATCCCTATTAATTGTCTGTTATTATTCATATTTGATTATTATTTTTTGTATCCAGTCTTCAGGATACATTTCTTGAGCAGTTTATATGCATTTCATATAGCTCAATGACTTGACTTCCTTCTTCTTCTTATTCAACAATCCATTACTCAAACATGAAAGGATTCATGTTTTCTTTGGTGCTTCGGATTATCGTGATATAGTCTGATCATCAACATTCATTCTATTATTTGTGTGGATAATATATCCTACAAGTTCTACGCTTCTTTATCATATGCTTCATAAAGTAAGCAATACTTCTAGTGCATCAAGAAATGGACTTAATCATTCATTCAATTTATGCCTGGCAAAATGGCGTTTCTGTGTTGTGTTTTGCTAATTGCTAAATAGCTGGGACATCACGACACATATTCTCATTCTTATAGCAGATAAAGATTCTGCTATTATCAATCTAAATAAGGACATTTACTTCGCTTCAAGTAAGTAATCATTAGTGTTACTAGAAGTGATTCCAATTTCCACACATCTACGCATTAAACATCGATCTTATTGTTGCGATTTAGCTATCATTAAATAGCTTATCCATCAGACTTGACATTCAGTTTCTAGTCTTGATAACTATTTCTACAAGTGTCACGCTTCACGGACAGATGTATATTTATTCACAAACGTGATTATATGTGACTTCAAGACTAAATTTTCATCTCCATTATCTACAAACTTTCATTCAATCGTTTATATGGTAGATGGTGACGATGTTCACATCCTTGAATCATAACTTCAATCTCTTGCGTTAAGATGGATTCACATATTACATCAAACACAGACACTACATACTAGAAGATTGTCAACCATTGTATTGATATGTAAATGCTATCTTCAAGAAGACTTTCAGCTGAAGACCTGCTATCTTCGTTTTCAACTCTTTTCAACCAAGTGAAAGTGTATTCGTTCGTGTGTTTTAGCTTATAATTATATCTTATATCGTTAGTTTCATTGAGTGATGTATGCTATAAAGCTTATTCAATCCAATTCCTCCAATACAATGGAGGTGGTCCTCCGCCAGAGATCTCATTAGTTGTGGTTAGCACAAAATGTGTTAAGCACAACTAAATTTTCAATCTCGTGTAGGTTTTAGGGACTCTTACAGTCCGCTATCACAAATATACGCCCCCTGATCCTACATCTACTAAGACCAAACGTACAGGTTTCAGAAAAATGTAAAGATCATATCAAAACGAAATTTTATCCTAGAGTTGTGGCTCAAAGCAAGGTTATGACTTTCGTTTACTCTTGCCATCACTTTACGATAGAAATATTTCGATTTTCAGGACTTTCTCGAAAACTGTACTAACGGTTTAAATATTTACAATAAATGCTTGAACTAAGACCTAAACATGTATTTGAAGATTTTTTATACTGTAAATTATTGACTGAAGGGTACATATAAGCTGGCCATCTCTTCCCAAAACTTAGGGTTGAAGTCGTTTAGCAGGCAATGTGACTTTGCCTTAAGGTGAGGCAAGAGTATGGGATCTACAGTAATTACTGTGAGGAGCGAGAAATTAGCGATACTAATATTTTGAGGCAGTGGAAGTAATAAATTCAGAAGTTTACGAAAGTTTTTGTAAAATATATAGTATATTCTACAGTGAGTCCCACGCAAGAGTTGGCCAATGACGCGGGTTTCTGCGTCGCTGCGGACACAGCTCCAACTCCCGGGCGATCGGGAGAAATATCTACGCTAAGGAAGCCGCGATCGGGGTAATGATTCAGATTCTCACATTTACAGTTAAAATTACAATGAAAATAACCACGTACCTCATCACAAGAGATGTTAGAAATGTTCTCCTCTTGAATACGCACAACACTGGCACCTTTTTAGAGAATTTTCTTTCACGCGCGTAAGTTCAGCTTCCGAGATAGAGTTAATTTCTCTTGTGATACTGTCTTTAAGTTCTTCTAACAATAGCCTATGTGACTATTATTTCTGGAGGAACTTGAAAAATAAAGTGTATAGATCAATTCCCCACACATTAGACCATTAGGAAAGAAATTAACTCTTTCTCGGAAGCTGAACTTATGCGCGTGAAAGAAAATTTCCTAAAAAAAGGTGCCAGTGTTGTGCGTATGCAAGAGGAGAACATTTCCAACATATCTTGTGATGAGGTACGTGGTTATTTTCATTGTAATTTTAACTGTAAATGTGAGAACTTGAATCATTAGACCGATCGCGGCTTCATTAGCGTAGATATTTCACCCGATCGCTCGGGAGTTGGAGCTGTGCCCGCCGCGACAAAGAAACCCGCGTCATTGGCCATCTCTTGCGTGGGACTCACTGTATAAGATACAGATATGCGACTCAGATCAGCAGTAAAATACAGTATTTTATTGATAGATCTTTATTTTAGTCTTGAGTTAACATTCAAGATTTGACTTATTGTTTATCGAATTTTCGAATCAAATAATATTACTATCTTTAAGGAGCAATACATCATACGTAGGCCAATAAACGTCAAAATAGAGATTAAGAAAGATAGAGGGAAGGTTCGAGAAGTAGAAAGAACGATGGAAGATATAGACACAGAAAGGGGGAGAGAGAGGGTAAACCATAAGTTTAAATTAAAAGAAGGGTGTGCAAATTTGATAATCCTTTTTGCCATTATCTTAAGTGAGATGTTAGACTAAAAAGGAGATGACCTATTTTCCGTTTATTTGTAGCACAACTTCCGTTAAGACTTAGTCGTGAGAAAGAAGTGGTCTGGAACGACACAGTGCCGAAGAGCGGATTATCTGTCTTCCAGCTCATTTAATAACTAAGTTAGTTTTTTTCCAACAAAGTGGAACGGATGCCAGAAACAAGAAGCTTCGTGTGATTTCTGATTTACTCTGTGATGCCATAAACAGATCCTCATAAACCATATCGGCACTTTGAAGTTAGTTGTTCCCAAGTATGAATTCTTTTAAGGTGTGTATATAAATACTGCATCTTGAAACGTAATGGGTGCTAGCGAGATGACGTGATAATGGGGATATCGATAAAAAATACTTTTATGATAAGATATATTTTTTCCTCGTAGAAATAATATCTTTTTTCACGGCACATTATGTTACATTAGGGTAGATTCCAACATTTTTACTGCTTTTCATCTTAATATTAAGACTTTAGGAAAGGTCTAAAAGCTTTATTATTAAGTGCCAGAATGGTACTTTCAAGATTACTTCCTGAACGGGAAAAATGTCTATCCGTCCGACCGTGTGTCTAAACGAGCGATAGTTCGAATACACTTTATCGTATTTTCTTGAAACTTAGAAGGCTTTATACACACTTATAAAGTCAATAGCACGAGCCCTATTTCTTGGAACAAATCGGTTGATTGTTACCGGAGTTACGATCAATAATATTAACAGCCACGTGCTTTTAGCAATGGATAGAACTGAATATGCTGTTGGGAACTGAAAACAAGTAACTACGATTTGTACACCTTCAGATGTTTTGGCAGAAAAGAAGGGATGTTGTTGAGGAATTTGTTGTAAATTCGTTCTGTGAATATTCTAGTTATCCCGCTTATTCTTTCGCATCTGCAGATCAAACTTTTTTTAAAAAAAAAGGTGTGGTCTAAAATTCAGTCGTTTCCGAAATATGGCCTATTAATTCCATCTAGCACTTTCTTTATCAGTTTACCTGATTTATTATCTTCTTTAAACAGTTAAACGCTTCTGGTCGATACGTTCTAAGAAGTTAACTAAAAAGTAAATTTGTCAGAAGGATAGGCCTACTCTGTTCAATAATAAAGCCTTTACAGCGTGGATTCAACAGTTACTCTTCCAGTAGAAAGAAAAAAATCATTCGAATACCATTTTATCCCTAGTGAGTACTTTTCTTAAGGAAAAAAGCATTTTATCCCTAAACTTGAATCGTGCTTTGCTCAGTAAGTATTCTGAGTAGTGTTCTAATTTGTTTCACGCCAGCAAATACAAATATTATTATTAAATGGACCATAAAATCCCCCGACATATGACACCTCGGATCGAGAGTGTCTTATGCGTAGTGTATACATGTGTCAGAAGTCGTTGCTACCGGGAACAAGCTATCTAGCAGTGCACTGTTGCAATTCTTTGAAGCCTTTCAATCTAATTGTCTCGTAAACCATAAACGTAATCACAAATCTTAGATAATTATAGGTTTAATGTAATCTGAATTTTTCCATTTATCTAATCCTTCTGGTGGCACTATAGCCCTGGGATCGACTCAGCCTTTAACAGAAATGAGTACCAGGGGTATTCCTGGGGGCAAAAGCTTATCAACTTCATGTACCGATCATGTCTCAATCTGGGAGCCTCAACCTCCAGAACCCTAACCTTAACTTTTTTAAATGTAATCTACTGTTCCTTTGAATCTTTATAGGCTGTATAGGCTTAGTAAATCATAATTACCGGTACTTTCTGATAGGAGGTAGGTTGACACCAAGGCTTGTAAGGCTTGTTTACTGATCTTGGGTTGACAGCATGTTAAATCAAATATTCCAAAATATTTAATCATAAGTAATAATGTAAATTTGTTTCTGCTAAACAAGAAACAAATCAAACTATTGCTAACATTCCAGATCAATCCAATAATATTTTGATAATCGTAAAATTATATTAAATTATATCCACTATTGCAAAATAAAAGAAAGTGAAATTAAAGCCACTCTTATCTCATAAGAAATAGTTTGAACTACAGCATGCAACTGTCCCAATAAAGAAAAATTAGAATTTGAGCTTATATGCTTCAATTCAATACTAATTGTAGGAGTCATGGAGAAAAGTTATTTTTCAACTTTCATTTTTTCATTATTGATGGTTGGTTCTTCTTGAATATTTTACTTCTAGTTATTCTTTGTAGGCCTACTATGTTTATGTGCTTCTGTGTGTCTTGTCTTACTGTTATAGTCCGAATGAAAAAAAGCTATAGAACATCCAGAGTTAAGAAAACATCCTAGCATCACAGTATACTATACACAGTAGCATCTTGTGGATGTTCCATGTATTGCATAGCCTTAAAAGCAAGTAGGCCTACTGGGTATATAGAGAAATTTACAATTCTAATAGCTACCACAAATACAATTTTGTTATTATATTAGTCTGTCACATATATTTTTTAAAAAAGCAGATAGCAGATAAAATATATACCATTTTCTTAAGTATGGACAATCTATTTCAAGTAATATTGCTCTATGGTGATAGAACAATGCTCTCTAGCTGAACAAGTTTTCATCCATGCTGAACATTTGTGGAGATAGTTTACAGTGTAAATGATATACCTGAATTTTGTGTGTGTTCCAGCGGTGAGTTCTATGAGGCCAGGCATGGACAGCACCAGCTGCATACTGGTAGAGGATGCTAAAGCCGTGGCTCAAGACGAGGAACCCAGGGACCTGACTTCATCCCAGGCACCCACAGAAGGTCAGTTCTTCCATTCATGACACTCAATTTCTCACACACAATATATAATCCCCGGTTGAACTGCAAAGAAAACATTTAAAATAATGATAGGCCCAAAATTTATTTTTATACCTTACGTCAAATTTAAATTTTTTTCCTTATTCCTTTTCTATCATTTTATTACAAATTTAAGACATACCTCTCCGTCCACTGTATCTAGTTGGGATATATTAATTAAGGTTTAATTCCACTTTGGCTCACGGATTAAGTACAATATGAAGATGCTTATGTTTAATCACATAGTTTATCATCTTCAATCTAGAGTAGATTAATATTTTAACCACTGTACCTGTCACTAAGAATGATTTTTAAATCAATGACAAATATTTCAGTAAAATAGCTGAATTTTACGAGTGAAATTTGTAACAACAATATGGACATTTTTTAACATAAACCATTAATGCTTATATTTTATAACTGTCGACTTTATGTGGGCACATTTAAGCAAATTTTCCACTATGGTTAAAAGATTAAATTATTTTAATTTAGATTAGATTAAAATTTAGTATGGGTGGGTCAGGGAAGACGCTCATGGACAGTACATAGTATTGTACTGTATTTTAAAACTTTTTATAGATTTAATGTTAACATTCACTGTTAATTATTTCAGAACTTTAAATATTGTATGTAAATAGTAGGCCTATTAGTTTAACTTAACCTCAAAATATGTATTTTTGTTTACATTACAACGTAATTGAGATAAGCTGAAAACTCATTATATTCTCTGTTAAATAAAAAAAAAAGCTATAAAAATGACAATAATAATCTCAAGTAACCCTGTCAGGTAACATAATCATTACTGGAGAACCACCGTAACTTTGGTTACTTTCTGTGTAGAATGTAAGGTTCTCGTATCTAAATATGTGCTAATTTTACTTCACAGAATCACTTCCAACAAGTACAGCAGTCCATTCGAATGGGCCCAGTGCATCGAACAAATTACCCGGTTTAATTGGCAAGGATGCATCTGAACAGCCATCACAACCTGCATCCCCTCTCGAGGCACAGCAACAACACTCACCAGCCGTTCTAGAGATGAGAAAACTTGGCGTCCCGCATTCTGCCATGATCCCTCCATTCCATTTCTGGAACTCGGAATTCCGAAACAAGGAGCCAGCTTTCATTCGCCTAAACTTCACTCTTCCATGGGGTGCTAACTTTGCAGTGTACGGCCGTCGGAATGTTGCTCCTAGTGTGACACAATACGATTTTGTGGAATTTGTGAAAGGAGGAAGGATTGACCATAGACTAAAAAGATCTATTTCTGGTTCATCTTATCTCCCGGGAAGTTCGCTGGATGCAATGGTCATGGACGATGATTTATTACATTTCCACCCTGGTCTCTCATCAATTTCAGCTGTGAGTTTTACTACTTCAACAACACAAAAGTGGCGCGACCATAGAATACCGGGCTCTGAAACTCTTCATATTATTCCACCTCCTCCATTTATTGTGAATCACAATCATCTTGAAAAAAGTCCTGAGAGCCAAGAAGAGAACTTTGAGACTGTTTCTGATGGCATTGCTTCTTCAAAATCAAAGAAACATCATAATGAACAGAAATCACAAGCCACACAAAAGAAAGTAGAAGAAGTTGAAGATCACAAATTGAGGAAGAGATCAGCAGGAACGGTTGGAGGAAGTGTTTTGATGTTGGTGAACGTAACTTTGCTACAATACTTGGATACAGGAAGATGGTTTCTATCAGTTTACAATGATGACCTCAGACCACATCAGGTAACACTGGTGGTCGCCGAAGCTGAAGGGGTTTCTACAGCTTGCCCTAATGACTGCAGTGGACATGGATCATGCTATCTTGGGAAATGTGACTGCATTGATGGATACGAAGGCATTGACTGTTCAAAAAGTAAGTAAAAAGATTTCATTTATTTCTGTGTCAGTTGGTTTTTTGAGTCAATATTTTTTACAGTGACATTTCAACTTCATATTTTATAAGCCACATCATTGTGGGATCTGCTTAATTTTCCTCATGCTACAAAGAGCAAATTAACCCTAAACATCCATTTACAGAAATATGTAATTTTCTTTAAAATATGATATTAATCATAATCAGTGTTTGAAGTGAGCTGGTATGCAATGATTTGTGCAATGACGAAATTATTAATATAGAAATTATAGTACTTAATACTGTATGCAGATCATTTTGGAGATGTTATTAGTAATAGGCTACTGAACGTAATAAATAATGTGAAGTCACTACAAAACAATCCATTGAAAGAGAATAAAAAAATTAAATGAAGCAAAAAAGTTGTGTTTGTGAAGATGAATTATGCCCTATTCAATGCATTTAGAGTCTATAAATTTCACAACCTGATACCAGACTGTCTTACAAAAGTTCGTAGAAAATAGCTGTTGGATGGCAATGAACTCTGATCAAAACGGACACTTCCAGTGTGGGAAAAAACCCATCAGGTTGACTATCAGAGGGTGTATTTCAATGTATTACTTTGTTTATTTTGAAAAAGAGTACGATCAATTAGGAAGAGCAGGTATACTAGCATAAATGTCCGATCTGCAGGGTTGATCAGCCTGAAAGAGCTGCTGTAGTGTAAATAACACACCTGTGAATACGATATGCAAAAAGAACTGTGGTTTATAATTTTGCCATGGTTTAAATTGACTCCACGTTCATGGTTAAGTGTTAAAATAACTTTTTTCATACTAGTTTTGGGAAGACATTGTAGTTTGTTGTATTGAAGAAGGTCTTTAAACATAAATTATATTAAACTTGAATGTGAGTAACCACAATAAATTTTACAAGTCAGCACCTTTATCTGAAAACTGAAAATAATTTAACATATTATTGGTTTTGGAAAGTTGAAAGTTATGATTTAAATAAGTTATATTACTCTTTCAAATAAAATTCTGAACATTTTAATACTAAATAATATTTATGTTTCTTATGCTATTGAAAAGAGGAAACTCCAGAGAATATAATTTATCCAAACCAAAAATGAATGAAAATGTTTACTGTTGTCCAAGGTTTGAGTCCCCTTCAAATCACTAAAACACCTCACCATTTCCCTGTACTTATCGCTTTTATCATACCTTGACTTATTATGCACAACCTTGTTGTCTATTGCGATCCTGGTGTGACAAGATTACATCAGATAGCAAGCTGCTGCTGAAAGGCCTAAAAAAGTCTAGTGAAGAAATGTAAGTGTTAAAATTGAGCTTGTCAAGTTCCATCTCGTTACAGTAAATACGTTTGTTTCAATGCATTATACTCATTTTATATTCAAAATAGATTTCTAAAAGGGGCATACATCATCAAGAACATTAATTTTAATTTTCTTAAGAATCTATTTTCCATTTATCTCTATGGGAAATGAATGTAGATATCTCTAGTTTTCGGAATTAATATTTTTCGTAAGTTGATGTATCTGTGTTTTCCCTTTAAGGGGACCTGCAAAAGCAAAAATCTCTTGAAAATGGTGTCTTACTTTTCTAATGATTGGAAAGTTGTTCTCTAAAATTACATAAAATAATTTTAATATGAAAGCACAAAATAGGGTAATTTTTGTTGTGATCACTTTATAACAGCAGTATTCAGTTTTCATGAGAAATATGTGAATAATTATTGTTAACATACCACTAATCGGGAAGTGAAGCCAATGAGATTCCCTCAAAAAACAGTACTGTTTTTGGCGCCTACATTTATAAGACATGTTGGCTAACCTGTTGCACAGTAGGATATGAATATTATTATGTTGTTTGCACTGGAATGTTTTAGTTAGGTGTAAATAAAGAACATGTGGTTGGAGATGCTTGTGTGATTATGGTGAATTATAGATTATAGTAGATTCTAGCTGTGTTAGTGTAATTAGTTGACAAAACGGAAGAATCTGTGGCCCCTCTGTACTGCATGTCATACTGCGCTATGCGATATTAATTGTATTTAAAGTACGATCACCCTCGCATCGAAACTGCTATTTTCAGTCAACATGATATTTCACGATTATAATAAACGAAGCTACCGAACCTTGCACCAAAACGGCTATTTTCAGAGGGTGCCACAGATCTTCCGTTTTCCCAATTAGTTACTAAATTTAGCAAAACTCGGATAAACCAAAATTGGGTGAAAGATAGATTTATGCCGCGCACCATCCAAGCTCCGCCGTTTTGTTAGGTTAGGAACGTTTATGTTAGTTTAGGAGCAATACACTGAATAGCGCGAGGTTTATGTCTCACATTGAATCTCTTCTGCGACGAAACCCTAAACCCCATCTTCCCAGACGAGTCCCATTAGAGAGGGAGCCTAGTGCGCGGCATAAAACTATTTTTTCCCCCTAACTAAGGTTTTGTTAAGTAAACAACCGTGATAAGTTACTTCAGCAGTGACATTCTAGCTTGTGACAGCCTACCCTTGTTTTGTGGGCAAGTAATAATTTCATTTCTATGAAAAGTGCACCGATGGTTCGTGCTTTTTGCTAAAACAATGCACACAGTGGCATTGGCATTAGCACTGATTGTGAGTAAAATTAATAACATCCATGCTTGTAGGTCAGTAATCGATTGGCTTGAAAATTGAAAACTTTGAAAATGGGCCTCTCATGTCTACTTTCACAAAATGCTGTGTGAATTACACTATAAAACAAATGTATCAGTAATTTATAGGCCTATGAAAAAATGAGGACCTCAAACTTAAGAAATAGGGCCTATATATTTTTATAGTAAATTTTACTTCCTGGGGCCTGCATTATTAACAAATACTAAAAGGTCCAGCTGTATTTATTAGGGCCTATTGACTTTCTGAATTCTGTTTTGTTCATAAGTTCTAAAATATTGGGTCTGGTCGACGTCTCTGCTTTCTTGCACGCGAGGTTTTCAACCATCCCTAAAACTAATAACATTAAAGTAGTGTACCGGTATTAAAGTTCAATAAAACCAGTACATGTATGGGCTGCTGCATTAATCGAAATTTGCAAGCGAAACTTGTGTCATTGCTAGCATATTCAATAAAATTGAAAAGGGTAGCCTATCTTTAATGTGGTTTTGTGACATATTAGTTCACTTGGACATACATACAAGAAGGGAGAAAAATTATAGGGTGAGATGGAGTGCTAGCAGACAGACAGACAGAAATAGACAGAGTGAGGGAGAAAGAGCGGGAATAAAAGGGGGCAGAGTACGAACAGTGGACGATCTAACAGAGTTCATAGAAGTTCGACTTTATTCAATCAATAGCTTTTAATAGCATTTAATATACACACATGCTGGTAGGTCAAACCCCTGTCATCCCTCTCTCCCATTACAGCACCCCATTTCGTGTGCAAATATGGTTACAAAATTTATGACCCTAGAGTCACCATACAGTCATTAAAATAGGGATTGAATATCCCGTGTGGGGTGGTGATTTAAATTTATCCTAGCTTCTGATTCATGATAAAATACTCTTAATTTAGGTCCAATATTGTTGGTAGCTCTAGCTATGACATGAAGCTCCACAACTTTCAATGTAGCTGACGTAGCTTAAAATAAAGAGGTCGAAACTCTAAATTTACTTTTACAGAATGTATTTTGATCAAACTTCAGTCAGATAAGGTTGAAAACCTGTCATTAAACTCTTTCACTGTTTATAATTTGTATAAAAAAATTGTTGAAAAAGATAAGTTATCACTGTGTTAAAAGTTTATTAATTATTTATTCTCATGATTATTCAAGATAACTTGCTGTTCACAATCTTACATTAATTTTATTTACCGGTAACTTTTTTTTTTTAAATACAGTAGGCCTATACAAAATGTCCAATATGTTTCTTACACATTGATAAGACTTTACAATTAAATAAATATAAATATATATATATATATATATATATATATTTCACAAAGGTGACATCTGCCTGACACTTCAGGTGACCATAGAGGTCTAGAATACAAAACATGAAAAATTCTTAACATTATTTAGGCATGGTTTTTTAAACTAGCTGTATCTAACCTAAGAAAATAAAGATGTTAAACACTGAAAGAATAGAACAAGAAAAATCAATACTGGCAATACTATAGGCTATAATATAGCCTATTATGTAGAATACATAAGAGAGTCCTTCAAAATGCATATAAGATTAGAGATATCCTCTATATCACTTCACAAGAGGCCCTCACATTTCAAATAATTGCTCCTATATTTGAAACAGTTTCCACGAGCTCCGGAGGAAAAAGAAAGAAAGAAAAAGAAAAAAAAACCTTCACTTCCCATGCATTTTTAGGAATATAACTTAGTTCTCTCGCTAAGGTAAGAGATGCATGGTCGGTAAATGGCTTCCTTTTCATCTAGTTAACTTCTTTAGCCTGTTCGAGATGGTGTTCCATTCGAAAGATATGACTAAGAAATAGTTTAATACGGTATTTAAAGTAGGCCTACTGGTAATAAATACATAGGCTAGTATTCAATATCGAGGAAAAAGTATGTTTACATGCAGGATTCAGATCTGAGTCCGATCCCAGTGTTGAAATAGTCAAGTAAACACAGACTCAGTCCGGAATGAATTTTCGATCCGACCCTCTGCAAATGGAGGAACGGATCGGATTCAAATCGTATTCAATTCCATGTAAACGCTAGCGAACTCAATCCTGGTGCGCGCGCATACACTGGCATGGCGTTCGTCATTTTGTTCTGTCAGCTGATAGTCAATTTAATAAAAAACACTCACTCACACTATAATAGTATCATTGTTACTCTTTTATGTCATAATTTGTTCATGGTGACTAGAAATTATTGATAGAACACACTTTTTATTAATATTTTTAATGACGGAATAAACGTGGCATTTGTTTAAACAGGTTAGCCACAACAATAGCCACAAATAAGCAAGTTAGCCAATAGTCCAACAAATCCCAATCCACTCCAAAAACTTTCCATGTAAACAGGGAACGTATTGAGTTGGGATCGGATTCAGATAGATTTCAATCCCACATGTAAACGTGGTAATTATCAGTATATGTAGCCTATAAGAAGAAATTAAACTAAAAATCAAAACAAGAAGACAGAGATAAGTTTACAGTCATAGGACTATACTACATAGGCTATTTAATTTATTGACTTATTACATTTTTCACTACCTATATTATATGTGATAATGATTTACAGAATAGAAGTGCAGAATAATGGCATTTGTTGGAATTAGCATTATCAGATTGGTAACCTGTGAAGTAGAGGTAGTAACCATTCGAAGGGCTGATAACGTTGAGACAAGTGGTTTCAGAAATTAATTTTTAATACAGTGATACCTCGAGATACGAGTTTAATTCGTTCCTTAACCTTGCTCGTATGTCAATTTGCTTGTATCTCAAAGCAATTTTCCCCATTGAAATTAATTGAAATGCCATTAATCCGTTCCAGCCCCAAAAATGCTACCCCAATTGTTTTGTTACGTGTTTTTTTAATAAGAAAAATGTATTTATAAATGACAAATATTGTATAAAAACAATACTGTACTGCCTCGCCAAGTCAGCTACTCGCACACCTTGCTCATTTTTTTCTATGATTTCTAGAAAAACTTAGCAAAGATGCTTCGACAGCGAGGTAAACAAGCACTCTGGGGAAATACGTTGGAAAACCCGCGAGACACACGAGGCGCAGGCGCAGTAAACTGGTGGGTCGTGTGCAGCGTCGCAGCTGGCCGTTCCTCATATCTCAAATGTCGCTCGTATTTCAAAACAAAATTTCGCTCGCTCGACAGCTCGTATCTCAAATAACTCGTATGTTAGGGCACTCGTATCTCGAGGTACCACTGTATCTGGATATTAAGTCGCAGGTAACTAACTATGAAGGTGATTGAAAATGGCCATGAGACTGGTAATCTACTACCGGTACAGAAATTGAAAGGGTTAGGACAAGACTACAAAATATTTTGCACAATTCTAAAATTACCACATAGTTTTTTCAAAGAATTAAACTGCTTCTGTGATTTGAAGTGACAGGAAACATAATTCCAGCCCTGCTGATGGAACATGTTGTTATATTTTATGAACATTGTAATTATTTATTGTAGGTGTATGTCCTGTCCTTTGCTCAAACCATGGCAAGTATGGAGGAGGCCTGTGCCACTGTGAAGAGGGTTGGAAGGGACCTGAGTGTGACATCCCAGAGCATGACTGTCAAGTGCCAGATTGCTCTGGACATGGCCAGTGTCTAGCTGGGGTCTGTGTGTGTCTGCCAGGATGGAAAGGCACATTTTGCGAACAAGGTGAGTACCACATCCCTATATGTAAGTTATAGGTCTTCATGTCACATAGGCCTTTATTAACTAATTAGGAACATTATTTTACTTATTTAGCTTTGGATTGCAAGCTGTAATATGGGTTCTAATACAGGGTGCGGCAAAACATCCTCCCTGTTTAAAATTTTTAAATAAAAAACAGATGGATCAAAATAAAGAAACTGTATTGATATTAATTATATCTACACAGTGGGAATTTAGGGTTTTCAGTATATTACATTGGTTCACCTCACTGCTAAGTGTAAATAGACCTTAATCCTATCTCTGTGCTCTTATAGCAAGGTTCACCATATCCTTTGGCACCATATCTATGCTGCAACATTTGCACAAGATGGGAGTAGCAGTCAACTTGTGTTGCCATAACGACAGAAAAACAAAGTGATAACTTAAACAGTAAACAAAAATTGAATAGGATATTGAAATTGCGAAATTGACATTCAGTACAGTATCCAACCACGCCGTGGACGGGAGAGGAATCATTTCTGGTAAACGGGTATTCCATTGTTGCTGTCCAGCGTGCTTTCCGGATTCGCTTCCAAATTCCCCCTCGTGGTGCAGTTCCAGATCGGAAAAGAACGATGAAGAAGTCTCATTCAATAATGCATTGATAGTGAAGGAAATCACTTGAGTGACACATTGTTCAAAACATGAAACTTCCCTCTGTGTAGAATCATTCATGTTAATACAGCTTCTTTATTTTGATCCGTTTTTTATTTTAACTTTAAAATAGGGAGGACGTTTTGCCAGTATATTTCTCATAAAAATTATGAGTAATGAATGAGCCAGTAACTTAAATGCTGTTACCGGTACTTCAAAATTTTAAGTAGCCTAAATACTGGCATTTTAGTGAATAAAATATTTCAATAAATACTGATGCTTATTAGTAAACAGTAACTTAAATACTAGATCAATTAGTAGGTCTACCTACTGCAAAATATGTGAATACCGGTAATAGCAAGTATTTATCGTATCAGTACCAGTAAATACTGTGAAATTTACAAGTGTAGTACACAGACCTTGCTTAAGACTCAAATCAATTGTAATGTGTTATCTGAAATGCTTGCTTTTATAAGAATTAGGAAACACAAAGTGCATAGAGAGCGAATGGAGTCTCAAGAAGATGATTTTCACAATTTATTTAGATTCAGGAAGGAAAATGTGGAGTGGCTTACTTCATATTTTGTGGATGAAAATATTGAAACTCTTGGCGGTGCCTTAACAAGCAGGCCAAAGATATAAATTTTTCACTTTTAAGCGATCCAGGCTATCAGGGTCAGAATTCATAGTAGGCCTACTTAATTATTATTGAAAAATTTATTTGTGTATCAAGCTATTACCTAAATAAATTCACAATTTTGTTTTGTTATTATTTAATCAGCATGGTCTGTCGTATGTAGTATTCAGGTTTTATATCTCATAATTTATTTTGTAAAAAATATAAGATCTCTGCCTGCCCTTGATTTGGCTGGATATCACAGACAAACAGACAGACAGGAAGACAAGCACTTCTTCTTATTAGGCCTATACAGATATCATGACTTACTTTAAGTAATCATTGCCCACTTCATGCAGTAACTACTATGTTTATCCAGTATTAACTTATAAGTACTAGAGTATAAGGTTATTCACTGAAAATTAAGTAAAAGCTGCTACTTGTAAGTAACTACTGCTGTTATTACTAGTAAGTTACTTATGACTAGTAGTAGCCTAACTACTTAATTTTTATTCACTCCTCCCTTGAAATTTAATTTTTTTTATATAGGCCTATATAAGGCCTTTGTAAAATTTCTAAAATCCAATTCTTGTCCTCCCCCCTAAACAGAATTTTCAAGTCGGTGCCTCTCCATACAGGCAGCAAAGCGGTGTGTCAGTTTATGACACTGCAGTACTCATACCTTGTGTTCATGCATAAAGAACATGTTGAATGTGGAAATTTAATGTTTCATTGCAAAGCATAGCACACACACTTGTGTAGGAGGAGGTGGGCATGTCAGTCAAATTAAAAAGCTTCTAGTGCATGAATAAATTATTTAGAAGGGTAATAACAGCAAGGGAAACTCAAAGAAGGAACAATTTGCATGCAGCAGTGGTGCAAGCTCTTGTCTGTTCTTCTGATAACATTTTCGGGCCTATAGGTTGATTTTGTTAACTGTAAAAATGGCTTAAATCTCTATGGTAATAATGTAGGCTGACCAGACTTCCCGACTTTACCAGGACAGTCCTAGTTTTCACACAAATGTCTAATGTCCTAAAAAATCTTCAGAAAAGTAATTATCATTCTTACATTTAAATCATTAAAGCATTTCTTCTCACACATCACTGCTATTTCATCTAACAGGAGCGCAGTGGCTTGAAAATTAATTTTCTTCATGACCATACCAAACAGAAATGTTTGTTTAATTAAAGATACAAAAGGAGGATTTACTTATTATCATCTAATGTCCAACAGAGGCAATAATCTGTGGTTCATGATTGCATATGCATATTTCTTGAATGTTACTGTACAATATCAGTGGAAGCCCGGTCACAAAAATCACTAATTAGTGTGCCTGACAGTACTGCATATGACATAACTTCTCTGTCAGTGAGGTAGACCATTAAGGATAATCAGTCATAGGACAGAGGTTCCATCTGGCACTGTGAAGTGAACTCTGGCTTAGCTCAGTTGGTAGAGCATTGGCATGGATAGCCAAAGGTCCTGGATTCACATCCCAGTGTCAGAGGAATTTTTCTCCTATAATATTATCAGAGGATTTACTTTCCTGAAATCATTTTTATAGGTAGGCCTAATCCCACAAGAGATTATAAATTTATCTGATGAAACTCAATAATCTCGGGGCATTTATGAAAATATTCCATGAATAAAATGCAATAGATTAGATAAATAATAATTACTTTCTTAATTTGTTATTTAAGATTAAATTTGTCAGCTGTGAAATCACGGCATACTATAAATCAGCAATTGATGAATCAAATAAATTACCAGATTTTAACCAATGCTACCAATAGAGCATATGAAGAATGTTAATGTAATTCAGATAGGCTAACACCAGAACGGAATAAAAGCACACAGTGAATTTTCAGACAGTCTATAAAAAGCAGGTAGGTATAGCTTCTAAATCTGCGATAAATTTAAATGCACTTGGCTATACTGTTAATTGCTTAAACTGAAAATAACGCTAATAAACCTGGATGTCTAATTCAAGACTAAAAGCTCTTTTCCAGCAGTTGAAAGTTGTATTTTGCTGTGTTACTATAAATACACAGGAGCTCAAAGTTCACAAAAATCACTTGAACAACTATAGAAGTAAACGACAAAAGAAGTGACAAAGTAAGCAAAGGAAGGAAGTGAACAACTTGCAGTGTTGAGTGGCAAGTTTGAAATGAACAGAGACGGAGTCAATTACACATGCATGATTAATGCCGTACAAAAGGTTAGAAGGGGACACTACAAAGCTTTTCCCTATCAAATTGCAGTCAACCAGCAAAATGTATAAAATATTCATTAATATATACTACGTTAATGTTGTTCTTTTGTAGGAAAAATAACTGAAACAAAACTTTTAGGTCATATTACTGAAGGAAGAGACATAAAAGTTTCCTGTTCGGTAGGCTAGTTAGTTACCTGCTTTCTTTTGTGAACTGTCAAACAAAGTGGAGATATAAAGTTTCAAACACCTAGCTCATTTGTTTCCTTCATTGTATATCTTGGAAGTGAAGCCTTTTATTATGACCCAGTTGGTTTAAAAAAAAATGTTAACATCTGAGAAAAGTTAAATTTTAACCTCCCATTTATGTATATTACCTTCTTTTAATTTTTGAGTTGTTAACATCATCATAACCATGTAATAATTACCTACATTTCTTTATTGTGCTGACAGTTGAGGTATAAAAACGCTTCAAATCTTAGAGATTCCTTGAGTCCTAAATAGCTTTAAATTTTAATTTATACTCCTAGGGGTATTATTGTCGGCCGCGGTGGTCTAGAGGTAGCGTGTCCGCCTCTGGATCCGCAGGGCGCGGGATCAAACCCGGCCGTGGTCGATGGATTTTTCAGGACGTAAAAATCCTGGGCATGGAGTCCTCCGGGAGGGACTTTAAGCTGGGGGTCCCGTGTCGTAGATTTACGGCACATAAAAGAACTCCAAGCCTAAATTAGAGCCTCTGGACAAAATTTCTCTGCCCTTTCACGTCCAAGAAATACTTAGTTTCCAGAGGGGGGTTGCTAGGCGATGGGCTTACCACCTGTCCCTCTACCCTCTCTCGGAAAATAAGCATATCAAAATTAGTATAGGTAATGAAACCTCCATTGGAGGCCCCTTCGCCCCACCTGGGGATCATAGGGTACCAGATACAGATACAGATACAGGGGTATTATACAATTTCAGCCAGCTGCAAAAAGAAGGGCCAACTCTTGTTAGTTAGAAAATTAAAGTTCCATGGGCCAGATCAAAAGTGTTAATGAACTTACAGTCATTGCTATAATGTTCATTCATTGACAGAATGTCTCCGCCTTCTATACCGAAAATTGTGAGCGTGCTTTCTGTTAAGTTACTTTGTTAATAAACAATGTTATGCTAGTTTGAACTTCCTGAAAAAACTGAAGTAAATAAATAAACATTTTATTTTCTTTAACACAAATATAAGCAGATGCCATAAGCAACTTGAAAAAAGGGCCTGTTGTTGGTATTAATATCTTGTTCCTTTACTAGATCTGTGACCAGAAACGTGTAAATAAAATAATTAAGGGTCGAGATTCAAATTTAGAGCCATTATTGCTCAGTTGTTCTGCAGGTTAGCTATTTAGCAACTGCAGCCACTTTGCTTGCTAATACAATAAGTTAATAACCATAATACTTGGCTATACAGTTCAGTATTGCTGAAAGATATTCTTATTTAACTCCTCAGATAACCTGGTGTAGGTCTATTTAGAATTTGACTCTCCACTCAAATTAATAACGAATATCAGGCTCTTAAACAAAATATAGCTAATTTCAGTTGTTTAGTTTAACATGCTATCTGATGTATGCAGGCGATGATAAGACTAGTATGCCTAATAGGCCTATTCTGTATCTAGAACTTACAACTTTAGGTTGCCATCCTTTTTGCTCAATGTAATTCCTGCCAGATTGTTTTCAGATTGAACATAGTTTAGCTGTAATCATGTGAAATGCTCACATATTTAATTAAAAATATCAAAAATATCATAAAGGTTAAGAAAAAACATAACACATTCGAGAAGCATTGTTTACTAAAGGGCTGGTACATGCATCGAGCTGATACATAATAATTTCTATCTAAAAACAAGTGTATAGAGAAATAATATTATTATAATGTCTACTATAAATATAATTCTTACAGGAATCTAGCTAAATTTTAGGTAGTATATATATTTAAAATTAACTTTGAGCATCAAGGCCATAATCAGGAATTCAGGTTCAGTAGATCATGCAACTATTGATGCTCAGTTATTTTGTATTGTTGGTGTGTTTTATGGTGTCAGTAAATTTCAACTGATACTAATTTCGTTGAGTATGATAGAGGATGAAATAGCGAGGATGAGTCATGGTAAATGAATATCCAATTAGGCATTTGCCTTTAAAACTCAAGAATCCATGAAAAACCCCATGTCAAATTGGCCAGCTTTGGGATATGAACCTGGGTCCTACCAAATGCGTGTTCATTATGTTACCATCTTGGCAAAAATAATTACTTCTAGATTTCTAAAAAAAATTCATTTTACTGATTTTATAGCAAATCTGTTCTTCAAATAGAATTGAAAACCTAATATTCTTAATGTATGCATGGGTTATACATAATTGTATCCGAATAACTTAAATGCATAATACTGTAATAATGATGATAATATTATTGTTATAATACAACAACCAAAAACAGAAAGGAATTATTAAACTCATTTAAGGTTTCTCATGCAATGTTATCATAATGTATCTAGCTAGCATTTTTACAAGTGATAACATTGATTCTGAAAATAATTTTTAATTCACATTGCAGATGGGAAAACCACATGAAATGCGGAATTCATAACATTATCAAAGGCTTGTTTTAATTTTGGAAATGCAGAAAGCAAATTAAATTAAAATGACTCATTAGTGGAAGCCAGGCACATACACAGAAATGTAGAGGGAGGGGTGTTTCTGCAGTCATACAATATCCATTTTAATGAGACTGCTTTGTAGAAGTCATTCTGTCTGTTTTGGGTGGTATTAAAAATACAACTTAGTTAAAAATCACCACAATATGAGGCAACATATGAGTGCAATTGCAATATGATTCCAAAATGTGAAACGCATGCATGACTCAGTAATGTTCAATTCGTGTCATCAGACAATAGAAAAAATTGACAGACAGTTGAATTACTATTTTATATTGCTTTTTCCAGCTAATGACACATCAATTCTAGGATTGATTTTCTAAATGTACACTATTTCTACTAACTTATATGGTAGTTTTGCAACCATTTCAACCATCTTAGGTGTTACAAATTTAGATAATATTCTAATGAAATTCTAATGCTGCATAACTTACTTATTTACTTACTTACTTAATGGCAATACATAATTCTTAAGCAACCTGAAGGATATTTTTTTGTCCATAATGTATTTTTGGATATGACATTTTCTATTTTATGGAACCTGGAGTTTCAACGCTGTGCTTACTTCTGTGCTAACTCCATCCAACCTTTCCTTGCAAATCCTACTTCCTATTATAATATTGTCCACCTACAAATACTGTATAAAAGGTTTCAAAATTTCTGAATGCCATTAGCAAGGGCAAAAATTGTTTAATTCTGATCTCCTACTACCTTATTTACTAAAAATCAATTTGCTAGCCATTAACAGCATGAGGAAGATTGCCAAATATTTGTTTTTACTTGGAAGCATTTGAAAATAACCAGAAGTTATCAATAGAGTTTGAATTTCCCTCAACTCTAATTGGTTTTGATTCGCTGCTGCAGTGCCACTAGTAGGAAACAATGTAGCAAACACATTTTGTGCTTTGCTCTTGTTTGTTGTGGCCGTTTAAATCTTGCAGTCAGTTGGAATACATCAAATTTTTTTTTAAATTTTTTTTATTTTATTTTTAAATTTTTTTTTGTACAAATTAGTTGCTGCTATGCAGAAAGAAAAATAGTATTCAGTCTTTATTTAAGAAGAGAAATGCATTAGTTGTCACCATAGAGTCAAGATTACTTACAGAAGCTCACTCGAGACAGACACATTAAGTAATTTGCTGAGGATTGGGGTTGTTCTTCATAATTCAGAGTAAGCCTTTAACACTATACCACATATAAATAGTGGTGACCGAAGTTTTAGGTTTGACTACTACCCTACTATATAATATTTTGATGAAAGTTAGATAATTTTACATAATTTAGGCAGCTAATATTCTCGACTGAAATCAGGAATTGCATGTTTTTATGCAGTTAAGAAACTCTTATCTTCCACTGTACTCATCACCGGATATAGTAAGGGTAATTAAATCATGAAGGATGAAATGTGCTGGACATGTTGCACGCATAGAGGAGGAAAGACATCTCAAAAATATTGACTGGGAGACCCGAAGGGAAAAGACCACTTGGAAGACCTACACGTACATGGGAGGATAAAATTAGGATAGATTTAAGGGAATTAGGATTTGCAAGGGATAGTTGAATGGAGTTAGCACAGAATAGGGTTGAATGGCGGGCTCAGGTAAGCACGGCAATGAATTTCCAGGTTCCATAAAATGGATAATATTCCTTTAATTTGCTTTGGAATTGTCTATTGTCATAGAGTAAGTAAGTAATATTCTCGAACTTTACATTGAATCATAACTATATTGTTATTATGTGCTACAGTTCATTCTTACTTCCGCTACTCATACACCACAGTGTGCCATTTATAGGAGGGATGCGGGGGATCGGGGGATTCCTCTGTGCTGGTTTGAACTATTGCAAGACATACATATTTAAAATTTTAATTCTGGTAGTGAACTTGTTAGGCATTCCCCACCCCCGATAAAATCACAAATCACACAGTGCCACTGGCATTATTCTGGAAAAATGAATAAATTTTAATCTGAAATTCTGCTTTTACTATTTCCTGTTATCCAAGCTGCATTTTTCATTCTAACATTGCTGAATTTCCTAACAAGGAAAGGGCCAAAACTTACCTTGGAATTTTGATATCAGACTCATAAACACATAGTTCACACATGCGCATAGTGTCAGCTTCCATATGTTTTGCCAATATTGTTTTACCGATATAATACTGATATCAATATTAAAAACTGATATTCATATCAATATTTTGCTTGAATACCCCATCCCTACCTGGAATGCAATATGTGGTGAGCAACATAAAACTTAACATTGTTATGTTTTCTCGAAAGTTCTTTTCATGTCTTCCTTGGATGGGAAACTCTTTCTGAGTAATTTGTTCTGGAATAATATCATACTCAATCTGTCCTATTGCTGAAGGCTTAAGAAATTTGTAAGATATAGGCCTATATATATTTTTTTTTTTCAAAATTACATGAATAAATCATTCGTTGGTCCTGAATGAGGAGCTCGTGCTCGGGGACAGTTCCATTTAAATAAGCCTATGTCTTACAATTAAAGTGCAATGTTAAACTAAAGTTATTTTAAAACTAAGACGTAGACAAAATATATGAAAAAATACTAGGGAGAAAGACAAAAGCTGAGAACAGTGGCATGACTCATTTAATAATAATTGTGATGATGAAAAATAATTATTGTGACAGTAGTACCAGAAAGACAAACAAAATTAAAAGGGATGAAAATTAAAATTTATATGATCTATTGAATTCTAGATTTAAAGATTCCAAAACTAGGCTATATTTGGCTAAACCTTGATGTAATTTCAGTTTAGAACTATACAGACGAAAACCGAAACTTTGTGACAGACCAGACATGAATGTTAAACTGAAGATTGAAGCCTTCTGTTCCGTACTGTGTATGGTCTGTAAAATCATACAAAATACAGTAAAAAATTTTGGCTTATATTTTTTTAAACATAATTAATTCTCTTGAGTTTTTAAAAATATTTTTTTATTTAATAATAGTCAAAAGTTGTGGTCTTAACTAGTGTATCTTAAATGTTTTGTTTTTTTTAAATTTCAGTGGACTGTCCAGACCCGAACTGTTCTGGCCATGGTTCTTGTGTCGGGGGTAAGTGCTACTGCAAGGCAGGATGGCAAGGTGCCAACTGCAGCTCTGTGGACCAACAGGTGTATCAATGCTTACCTGGCTGTTCAGAACATGGCAGCTATGATCTGGAGACTGGAGCCTGTGTCTGTGATAATTACTGGGCAGGACCTGATTGTTCTCAAGGTTAGTTCTTATTTCATAGCATTTACTTTCTCATTCTTTCACCAGCCCCTTCCAGCACATCCTTTCTTATTGAATGTAGCACACAAAATGATACAGACTTACATTATAAGTAGGTAATTCTCATTATTTGTGCTGACTCTTAAATGTTAGATCTGTGATGCAATCACAGCTGATATCACAAGGATCCAGAAAACATGAAATAAGTAGGCCTAATACAAGAAAAGTACATATTAAAAAAGTGGTAGTTCAAGGAATTAATGGTTCGGATGACTGACGTTTGGATTATTGAAGTTCTGCTGTATTGTAGCTTGTTGTAAAGTGGGTCAAGAATCAGTTTTATTTATATAAATTCACCGTTTAATTTATGAAAATGAATTGATGGCTATCCAGGCATAGGCCTAATTATGTTCATACTCCAATGAACTTGTGTTGTTGAAGTTGTTAATACATGTTTTTATATTATTGCCTATTAAGTTCTTTCAAAGCCTATTTCTATGAGAAAGTTAAACAACCAGTTAACATTTTCACCTACGTTGGCCATTTAGGCCCATGCACTGGATTTGTTCTATTGAAAATGTATTTACCAGTAATATGTATAAGAATAAAGATGCACCTTACCAAAAAAGGAAAACCATCTCCGTAGGATATCTTCAATTCTTGAAATCTCTGGGGCGGTTTACAAATACATCAAAATACCTAGTCACTTTGCTGAGAAAATATTATTAATTAATAAATTTAATTTTTAGCAAAAAGCTAATAAATTTAAAGATATAAATCCAGTAACAGTATTGTTGATTAAATTTTGTGCAAAAATGAGATGGTTTCTAGTTCTTATGTGCTTTTTCCTACATGAAAATTAATTTTTCATACTTTTCTTGTTTTATCCTACTTTTCCATTCTGTGTGCCCTGCTTTTGGGGATTTTAAATGTTCACCATAAGAGTATGTCAGACTGTGAGGTCTGTGAGCACAAAGAAAGTGCTGTAACTACTATGACATTACAGCACTGTGCAGTTTGGACTGCGGGCCTCATGGCCGATGTGACAAAGGGAAATGTGAGTGTGACAGAGGATGGACTGGAGACCGCTGCGACTTGCTGCCCTGTGACCCCAGGTGCTCTGAACATGGTCAGTGTAAAAATGGAACATGTGTCTGCTCCCAAGGTTGGAATGGGAAACACTGCACTCTACGTAAGTAACTACTTGGTTATATATTCAAGCAATCCCAACATGAAACAGATACTGATACAAGGGGTCGGTACACCATTGAGTGTAAAAAATTTTAAAAAATATATATATTATTAAATTAAGTTTATTAAAAATAATTCCAAATTATGTCCAATACTTTTTGTAATTCCAAATTTATAATCCACTTTTACTTGATGAGTGCTTATATTAATTAATAAATTCAGCTCGAAAAGGATTAACCACAGACTTGACAATAGTCATTTTTGTTTATTTAAGATTTAAAATGATGAAAAAAGAAGCATGTGAATGTAAAAATAGAGATAAGATGGAAACTCTAAATTCTGACATAGCAGGTAGCTGCCATTATGAACAGTTAGTTTATAAACTGATTAAAGGTTAAAGAATTTAAAACAGTTTTAACATATTTTTGAAACATCCCGTTTTTAATAATTATATTAATTTGAAGATATATGTTAAATGTACAATAAGGAAATAAATTAAATGTAATCAGTAATTCACTGCTTTAAGTTGTATCTACCCTCTTTAGACAAAAAGAATTGTCATTTCACTTTCAAATACAACAGTAGATAGGATTGTAATAAAAAAGTAGTTAGGTCTGTCTTCCATCGCATGGACATATATTCATTCCTTCTATGATGTTTGTATTTTATGTTGCTAGCGGGATGTAAGAGTGCATGTAATCATCATGGAACCTGTGCGCTGGAGGAAGGAGAGTACCACTGCGTATGTTCAGATGGCTGGGCTGGCCTTGATTGCAGCATTCGCCTCGAAATGGAATGCAATGATGAAATTGACAATGATGAAGGTGGGTGTAACACTATCTCATACTGACACCTAGTGAAATGTTGATTCTCTTTCTTTCTTTCTTTCTTTTTTCTTTCTTTCTATTTTCTTTCTTTCTTTTTTCTTTCTTTCTTTTTTTCTTTCTTTCTTTTTTTCTTTCTTTCTTTTTTCTTTTTTCTTTCTTTCTTCATTTAATTTCTTTCTTTTGCTTAACTACTAATTATTCAATCTCATGTATGTAATTTTCCACAGTTGTAGCCAACACATCAATTCTTACATGCTTCAGATTCATTCATAACCCTTTCTTCTTCTTCTTCTTCTTCTTCTTCTTCTTCTTCTTCAATCCCATTTGCCTTTTCAGGCGTCGGGGTAACCTCGTTCAATCCATCTCCTCCATTTAGACCTATCTTCGCTTATCCTTTTCATTTCCATCACTGTCTTTCCATGTTTCTGCCCAATCCTTTCGATTCTGTCCTCCCAAGTAATACGGGGTCTGCCTCGTCCAGATCTTCCTCCCACTCGCATTTCAAAAACTTGTTTTGCTTTCCTTTCTTCTCCCATCCTTCTAACATGTCCATACCACTTTAGCTGACGTCTTCTACTAAGCTAACAATTGTTTTCTTGTGTCCAACCTCATCTCTAATTCTTTCATTTCGCAATCTGTCTCTTCTAGTTTTCCCTGCTATTCTTCTCATACACTTCATTTCTATGGCCGTGATTTTGCTCAAATGTTTGTCCTGTAACGCCAAACTTTCCATTCCATATAAGGTGATTGGTACCATTATTGCGTTATATATCTGTAGTTTTGTTTTGTTGTTTATTTCTCTTTTTCCTATTATAGTCCTATTCATTTCATAATAGGCTGACGTAGCTTTTTTAACTCTATTTAGTACCTCATGTTCTATTCTCCCATCACTACTTATTATTGTGCCAAGGTATTGGAAAATTTCAATCTTCTCCAGTGTTTTTCCATCACATTCAATATCAAGTTCTTCATAGGATCTATCTTGTTTTGAGACCCACATTACCTTACTTTTTTCTGTATTCACTACCATTCCTTTCCTTTTTAGTTCTTCGTACCATTCCACTACTGCCTGTTGAAGTCTTTCTGGTGTACCTGCCACCAATACAATATCATCTGCATATAACAGTGTTTGTAGGAATACTGGTCTCAACTTCCACATACCCATCTTATTTCTATGGGTTCTTCTTTTGCATATTTTGGTTATTTCATCTAGAAAAACATTAAACAACAAGGGACTCAAACTGTCCCCTTGTTTTATTCCTCTTTCCATCACGAATTCCCCTGACACTTCACCGTCTATACGTATCATTCCCACTGGTTGTTCATACACACTCTTAATTGCATTTATTAATCTTATTGGTACTTTCTTGGCTACCAACGCTTCCCATATGAATTTTCTTGGCACAGAGTCAAATGCAGCTTGAAGGTCTAGAAATGCAAGATAAATATCCTGATTTTTAGCTATACTCTTCTCTATTATTGTTCTTAATGTATATATATGATCCTGGGTTTGGCGTTCTGGCCTAAAAGCCGCTTGTTCTTCCTCCATATCCTCCTCCACTATCATCCTCAGTCTCCTTTCTAGCACCGGTGTATAGATTTTATATGCGACTGATGAGAGGCAGATAGCCCTATAGTTATTACATTCATAGCTGTTCCCTTTCTTATGCAGTGGTATAACCAGGTTCTTCTTCCATTCTTCTGGTATACTATATTCCTTCCAGCTTTTCTTGAACAGCTTGGTGAGTTGCTGCGCCAATTCCTTTCCCCCGTATTTAATTAATTCTGGTGCTACTCCATCTGGTCCTGCTGATTTTCCTATTTTAACTCTGTCAATTGCTATCTGCACCTCTATTTCATCTATTTCTCCTTCCACTTCCAGGTTCCATATATCTTCATATGGTCCGTATTCAATTCCTTCCTCTCCTTGTTGGCTTTCCATTTCCTTAAATTTATCTTCATAGTGTTTTCTCCACACTTCTAATACCTCTTTCTTCTCCGAGATAAGTCTGTTTCCATCTTTAATTATTCTTGTTTGCTTACCATATTTTCCTCTTATCCTCTTTATTGTTTTCCAAAATTCCTTTGTATTCTTTTCTTTAGCTTTGGCTTCTATCATATTTCCAAATTCCTCCCATGACTTGTTTTTAGCTTCTTTCACTACTAATTTAGCTTCTTTTCTCCTCTCTATATATTCTTTTCTATTTTCTTCTGTCGGGAATCCTAAATACCTTTTCCAAGCTACCTTCTTATTCTTTACTTTTTCTTTCACTTCTTCTGTCCACCAGTTTGTTCTTTTCTTTCTTGTATTTACTACAGTTTTCCCACATACTTCTTCTGCTGACTCTATCAGCACTGATTTTAAATTATCCCATTATTAATTTTAAATTAATATTCATATTTCCATTTATTCTTGCTTGTAATTTTTCTTTCACTTTTCTAGTATATTCATTCTTCTTTTCTTCATTTTGAAGTTCTCTTATCCTGATCATTTCAAACTTCTTGGTTTTCAATTTAGTTGGTCTCTTAAATCTAGTATCCATCACCAGCAGTCTATGATCTGTAGACAATTCCGCTCCACGAATTACTTTCACATCCATGATGCTATTCCGTATGCCCTGGGGGTATATGAAGTAGTCTATCACACTCTTAGCATCTGTACCTTCCGATTCATACGTAGTCTTGTGTACTTTTTTGTGCGGGAAAAATGAATTGCCGATCAGCAACTGGTTTTGTATACAGAATTCTATCAAACGTCTACCGTTCTCATTCAGGGTCCTCTCCCCTCCATGCTTACCCATACTTCCATGTGCCATTCTTTTATCATGGCCTATTCTGCCATTAAGATCTCCACTTATTAGTACACACCTTTCTTTTGTTATCTCTTTATCCGTTGCATTCTGAAGTTGTACATAGAATTCTTCTTTATCAAGTATATCAGAGTTGTCAGTTGGGGCATACACTTGAATAAGGGACAGTTTTATTTCTAGGTCTAGATTAATAACCATTATTCTTGAATTAATTGGTTTCCATCCGCTTACTTTAGATTCAAGTTGCTCACTAGTAATTACACCTACTCCTTCCTTTGCCCTGCTATCCATTCCAACTCCTGAATATCTCAATGTATATCCATTCTGTAATCTTCTCATTCCACTTCCTTTCCTCTTCACCTCACTCAATCCCAATATCTCCAATTTATGGTTCTTCATTTCTTGCACTATTTCTACTTCTTTTCCGTTTATTGTCTTTATGTTCCATGTCCCAAATCTCAATTTCCTTTTACGTTGCCAAGGTCGTCTCAATGTGGATCCGTCCTGTCTGAGGCTACAATTTTGTCTCTGAATCGTATTCATCCTTGCATGGGTGATTAGCCCAATGCAAGGTTCCCCCAACCTGGAGGGCCAGGTAATTTTTATTCAAGGTTGTCTTCCTTTAGCCTTTGATAAACCAATATCCAACTACAAGGCAGCAGCTGCTAGTTTTGGTCCGCCCCGGGTATTTTATTTCCCCGGTACCCACCATATCTGGTGAGCATTCCCCTATCCGCCACCTGGGGAGGCGCCCGATGGGAGACTAGCAACTCCACACGGGTAACCCTTTCTTAATTAGTATATTATTCAATTCCTGGTCAGAGTAGGAGAGATTAATTCTTGAAATAAGTATCTGAAATAATAAAATAGTAGTGATGGGAACCATTCGAATGAATTCATTTGAAATATTCGATTGTTAAAATCATTCGAAATGTTCGAGATGTTAAAAAAATCATTCGAATGATTTTGCTCTGCTCCAGACTAGGGTTAGAGCGCTTCGCTTACTGAACTGAAGTGTGAAAGCGAATGAATTCATTCGAATGCTTCTTCAACCTCTCGGATTCTGGCTTCTCGGCTCGTTCTCTCGTTCATTCGATTGTTTTCATGTTCCATCGTGTCCCAGTTAGCAAAGCGTTCGGTAACTTCTGTCTCTCCCATTCCAAGTGGGGATGGCATGACGCAGAGCTAGTTTCAACCCCAGGCTACAAAATATATTTTGACAATAAAATAGCCGTTCTCTCGAATATTGAAAAGTTCAATTTTTCACAGATTGTTCCTATTTTACATCCATCATTAGCTTCTACATGAAACATATGCATTTTCAAATGGATTATTTATTTGATTAATTACCGTATGTTATGAATTATGATATTAAATACAGCCATTCAAATTTTTATATTTGATACATTTATAAGATTTTTAAGCAGTACCAACATTAGCTATTTACATAAATGCATATCTTCAACAACCTAAGCTATGAGTATTTACAATCTTACAAAGTTAATTATACCAGTCAAAAGTAATATTCTAAGTTATACTTTAATTATTGACTCGAGATCAGATTACTTAATCAGGAGGCAACATTGCAACATGTTGTTTAGAGTCCATTTAGATATCAATCATAATTAATAATTCTATACCACATTGAACTGTTGAATTAGTTAACTGAGACATGTTCCAATTACCTTCATATTTTATAAATTATCAAAGTAAGAGCATATTTTCCGCGACAAACTATAATATGGGTATACTAATTTAACCTTTTCACTTCTGTTGTTTCTACTATTTTTGTCTAAAGATCTGCAGTGTTCCAACATGTCAGAGAACTGGCAACATCTAATTTATTTTAATGGTATTGCCACCAAAGTGGGAATGCTTGCATTTTTTCCCTTTTAAAATCAAAAAAATCATCCACCCCTAAAGGGTTGTGTTCAGAAGGTGAATGGACTTGCAGTCTTTTCAATTTCCACATCCTAATAAAGGGGAAAAAATTAGGAAGAAAGGAAGGAAAAAAAAACCAGACCCCATCGCCAACCTACATGTGCTCAATCACGGCTCAGTTTACTCAGGCGGAAATACTCTTCGGCCAGGCTTTGCAGAGACCTTGAATTGCTTTTGTCGGTTCCTAATTATACAAGAAAATTATATATAAAACAACAAACATACTTCTTTATAAAATTAATAATTATTGAGATACAGATTAAAGAGCCACGACCTATAGTGCATGAAAATAGCATTGTACTAAACTTTATTCTACTGTTTATTAATTGAAATGTTCGTGTTATTTCTTGTCTTGTTTTGATTCGTTGTCTTTGAACAGTTATGTCTGCATTTATGCAAAAATACTGCAATATGACGTAACACTACCTTCAGTATGCTATTATAACACAGTAATAAAATAAATAGTACTAAATTTGTTTCACATATGCTCTCACATACGTGTTATTGAATTTCTTAGTTAAACGAACAATGTCTACCCTATTAAATAATAATTTGAAATCTTCAGATTTAAATAGATTTGGAGATCTTATCGAATTATAGATATAATTACTTTACAGCATCGCATATAACTGACAATATAGTTATTCGGATTTCCGAACGTAATAAAATACACTGAAGAATACACTGTACATAATCAATTTAATAACTTATTTACCTGAATTACTATTTATTAAACTTTAAAATTTGAATGGACCTAATACTAAAATTAGATACATTTCATTTCGTTGTATTCAAATTTGGTCGTGAAAATATATTTATCTATTTTAGGCCTACTATTGTCTTTTTGTGTATTATATTTATCCTTCCATGCTTTAACTTCATATTACTTATTACATCGCTTAATTAGGAGCTTAGGGTATACCAATAAGCCGTGTAATAATAATAATAATAATAATAATAATAATATAATCTGTTTCTGTTGTCTTTATGTTCTCTATTCATTGGGATTGATAGGCCTATACAGTTATAATGATTATGATAATATTATTAGGTGAATAGTAACGATAAGTCGTGATAAGTAAATATTCAATCCTTTGTGAATGGGATATTAAAATTAACCTACGGCAAATGATTTTTTATAGTCAAAGATAATGATACAAACTTATTTTTGTTATTAGGAAAGTCATATGAGCTTTTATTGCAAGACAAAAGGATTGACTGGTATTTTATTTAAAATTGTAAGTCCAAAGAGAAAACTAATATGAACAGATTTTTTGTTATTTATGATTGATTTAAAGCTTTAAGAACGTGTCTTGAAATTACATAATTTTTACTTTTTCGTAAATTGAAAAGTTATATTATTTTGTACTTGATTGTATTATGCTTGATATTATTAAACACCACAGATATGCAAATGCAAATAATAACTACGAAGTTGCCTGGTTATTGCTGCATTAAGCAATTTATATTTGTAGGACTTCAAGAAATTTCATGTTAGGCCTCATTTACTGTATTTACTACAGCACTTGTTCGAAACTACATGACTAAAATAATAATCATCTCTGGAGGCCGTGTTTGTTGTAAGCTGGCCGCATTGTTCTCTGCCGGAAATGTGCGCACTAAATTTAAATCGACCCGCTTTCGAATGCCAATGAAGTGAAGTGAGAACGGAAGATTTCATTCGAAAAATATTGAAGCTAGCGAATGAACATCTCGTAGGTTGCATGTAACTATCCCTCTATGAATAAAACACTTCGAATGAATTCATTCGAAATATTCATTCGAAATGTTTAGTTCTGCATTCGAATGATCATTCGATTGTTAAAATCATTCGATTTTTCCCATCACTATAAAATAGTAAAGCAAGGCTCGACGGATTTTGTTGTAAAAAGTTAATTATTTGAAAGTCCAGAGTGAAAATTCTTGTTATTTAACTCAATTGATGTGCACCAGGTAATGCAATATTCTTTTTAAGCAGTATTTATGTTTCTGAAAGTTATATTTGCTTGTCCTTGGCACTGCCTGAAAAATTATTTCTTATCTTATGTTGTGATTTGACATGGATATTCAAGAAAATTCCTATTTTTCTTCAGTCAATAAATGAGTAATTTTGTTTGAATTTTATGTGCCACTAGTATCAATCCAAGTGGGCATTATTTTATTCTGCGTATAAAACTTATGAGCCTGTTTTTGCACAACTCGTCCAGAAGTACTGATGAGTTATAACAATATTTCAGTTCTTTTAAAAATCTTCCTTGGATTGTCTACATATAAAAATGATATTAAACAATATAATATTATTTTCATGTTATTATTAAGTCTGCCAAATGGCTTTCTCTAGCACACAGTTGTAATCTAAAGAATTAGAAGCATTTGAAAATTCTGCTGTTTCATGCAACTCACTGTTAAACTCGTTCTAAAATTTCAGACAATTTCACTAACAACTATTATAATTATAGTTATTTAGTAAGAGTTTTTACCATATATACTCGTATCTAATGCACCATTGAATCTAATTTTGAAACTTTAATTCATAAAAGATCTTGTTGGCGAATGCAGTGCACATCAATGATAGAATATTTTATTTGATATTTTATCTTAGTATTTTATTTTATAGTACAATGGATTTTTGAATGCCGATGAATAAAGGTTGGTATAACAGTTTGGTGGGATAGTGGGACAATAGATAACTCCACGTTGAATCCCGCCATCTTTCAACACAATTGGTGTTAAGCTTGAGTGTCAAATAATAACTTCAACTTTTGTTTCTTCATTCCAGTAATAGGCCAACGATAAGTGTAACTAAATGAAGAATGCTTTGTTACATAAGTAATCAAAGTTTCAGTTGAACTAAGGAGCAGATTTGCACTCAAATCTAATGCGCACCCCAATTTTGAATACTACAATTGACAAAAGAAAGTGCATGTTAGATTCAGGTAAATACTCAATCGTAATTATGATAAAAGAACTTTCAACAACGAAATGCAAATCATGTTACATCTTGAACATTAAAAATTAAAGGTTAAGTACTGTATGCTTACAGGGAGATAGATGTTTATGCTCTTCACTGCAAAAAGCATTGTCCGTATAGAGATAAAATAATGAGAAGGCACAGGCAATGATCAAAGATGTTTCATTATCATTATGTGAATGATGATAGTCTTATTTAGTTAATTTTTATGATAAAAAAAAAAGGAAAAGCATTTTAAAAAGTGAAAATTACATGAACTACGAACAAAACATTTTCAACGCCTAGAATTGCACCTGTCAATCATTGAACTACATAATATCACTAATGAAAAAGAAATACGGTATTTTATTGAAAATTCGTATTAGTGTAATCACTAGGCAAACTTTTAGCACCATAGAATTCAAGGGAGTGAAGAAAACAAATTATTATGTTTACACTTTTTGACTCTGTTCAAGGCTAATGGTTAATAGCTTTAATAATGTTCAGTCTCATACAAATCATTGTATTATCTTGTATTTATTTTGCTTTTGTTACATTGTGCAGATAGCTTTAATAATGTTCAGTCTCATACAAATCATTGTATTATCTTATATTTATTTTGCTTTTATTACATTGTGCAGATGGGATGGTGGACTGCTCGGACAGTGAATGCTGTTCTCATCCATCTTGCTCAGACCACATCATGTGTCTAGCCTCAAATGATCCTGTGGAAGTACTTTTGCGCAAACAGCCTCCTTCTGTCACCGCCTCATTCTATCAGCGTGTCAAATTCCTCATTGAGGAGAACAGCGTACAAAGTTACGCCCACATGGACGAATACAGCGAAAGGTAGGAAAAGCATTTCAATTACGTTTCTTCAATATTTTGTTTTATAAACAAGATATACTGTCTCACAATTTTTTTTAAGTTTTTCTTTATTTGTTTGGGTTTGATATTAGGCAATTTTTTAAGGTGGTTTATGGAGAGTGTTTGTTATTTTCATGGCAAAGGTGGAGAATTTGTAGTTTTTGTTAATAATTAATACTTCTTAGTGAACAAATATCTCTTTCATTTGTAGCCGTTAGTTATCTGCAGAAGTTTCAGAATCAATTGTTACTTACTATATTTAATTAAAACATAAAATGAATGTTGATTTGAATGGAATAATAATTTATGTTTAAAAAATATGGACATAGGCTTGTTTAGATATTCATTACAATGTTGAATAATTTATTTCTTAAATTGCTCATATTAGAACAAAAAAACACCCAAGCAAGGTTAAGTATAAAATGGAAATAAAAAGTAGAAAGATGAACCACAGAAGAAAGTAATGATCCCCAAAAGTAAATATGCAAAACAGTTACTTCAACTGCTGTCTTAGTTATAATTACATATGTTGCTAATAAAAAAGATAAGCTTAATTACAGTAATGTATTTCCAATAGAATTTTTTTACACATATTTTGTTTTTAAAATAAATTTTACTCCATCTTTGCCATTTGGCTTATGTTTGATAAATATTCACTTTTTATTTTATTACTTTGTTTAATAAAAACTATAAACTGCCTTTCAGTGACTTACTAGCTTTGTTTGAATTTTTTTAATGTTCTGTAGCTTTCTGTTTTGTTTTTTTCTTTTATTAAAACAATTTCTTACTAGCACCCTACTATATTGAAAAATACCGAGATTTCATGATGATCCTCCCCCTTTGTACCCCCAAATCTCAGGTCCTGATATTGAAAACCATTGCATCCCCTTTGCAGTGTCTTATCCTGACGGCCGTCTCTGAATTTGTCGCAACACTAATTAATATTTATCTATAACACCAAAATTGCTTTCCTTATATATATTTCTCTAAATTCTGAAGAATTACCAGTAGTTAAAATATGTTCGACATTCATCTCATCTATTTTAATGTTCATTGAACAAAATAATAGTGCTAATACACTAACGTTTTTAGAAGTAGTTTACAATTTTCACTTTCCAGTTGTAGTTTTTTACACAGCAAACTCCTGATAATCTGTGTTAATTGGGACCGTGACATGCATGAATAATAAAAAAACACGGATAATCCAAACCAGGTGCGAGATTTTGAATTTCCGGCACTTAATTTCGAATCTCCTGCATTTTGTTGCCATATAGTGCGTATATGATGAAATTAAGTGCAGAAAATTCAAAATCTGACTAAATAAAGTGTGAGAAATTCGAAATAGAGTGTGGGGAAATTCAAAATGAGTGCGGAAAATACAAAATTAATTGCAGGAAATTCAAATTTTCACATCCTGATTAATCTGCAAACTGGATAATCTGCCCACAAATAATCGGGAGTTTGCTGTACCTTCCAAATTCAGTTCTAAAGTACCATACATATTACTAAAAAATAATTTACTTTATCGTTTATTAAATTAAATAGTCTATGTAATGCAGTTTTAATATAATGGAATATTTTAAGTGAGCCTATTTTTTTTCCTCTCTCTTTTCTTTTTTCTGACGGATGAAATTCAAGTTCAGATTGACAAGCCGTTTTCAGGATAAAACAGCTGTAATGATTACATGCTAATATATAAACAAGCATTCAGAATTAAACAGTATTCTAAAATAAAGTCGTTATTTTAACCTAACTATACTAGTGAAGTACAGTAGAATCATTAACCTAGAAATATGATAGTCAGTTTGAAGCTTGAAAATTGTTACTATCTAATAGTGAACACAATAAATCACAGTTCTTAATCTATAAAACTTATGGGAAATGGAGAAAGCACTTAGTAGTAATTATATGGTGCCATAGTTTTTTTAATCAGCTTCTTTGTAAAATATTGCAGCATTTAATTACTGTACTGGTAGGCCTTTTATAAATTGATTTGTCTTTTTTCCCCAAAAGATGCCTTCCTAATTAACTATTTTATGAATAAGAAGTCTTTAAAAAATATTACATTAATGATTTTTAAAAATCTGCCCTTAGAAATATCATAATTCTTTATTACACAAATTCAGTTTTTGGAACTGGTAGTTATGGCAAAATTGAATTCAGGTAAATTTTCCTAGCTAAGAAACAGAAGTAAAGAATCAGGATTAAATCTTCATTGCGTCAATTATTCTGAATGTTTATTTATTTATGTGTTCAGCGAGTGTCTCCATCAGACAAATATTAAATAGTATATAATTTTTTTTTAACATTATCCACAACAATTTGGAATGAAGAATGCTTTTGCCAGTGTTGATGGATTTTGTGCATTACTGGATGTTCACTATCTGGCGCATATATATTTTTGATGTTATGCATTGTTGTGACACAAACATCATGTGGTATATGTAAGTTCAAAATGCTAAAGTACCACACCTGCATTTAACATTAAAATTAAGATACATGTGATTTCAAACCCTGCCTGTCAGAACATCTAATTCATTAAATTGGTAAATAATTTTGTTTCACCACTCTATTTAAAATGTTTAAAATTTATTACAAGAACCATAATTTTTTGTGGTAATTGAATTGACCTTTTAAGGAATAAGATAATTAGACATCTGATGGGCACTTGGCTAAACATGCATGGAGGGAAAAGTTGATTTTCTTTAATACCAGGACCTGGTCTTAGCCTTACAAAGTGTCTTTTGTCTAGTGTTTGACCCTTAACATGTGTGTGTGTCTTTTTTATCTCGTTCATTAGATTGTTCATAAGTTAATTCATTTTTCAATTTTAAAAAATCACACTTGCTATTCAATTTTTGGTCAATTCTGAACTTTATATCTGCCACAGAGGAAGGTAAATATATCAGCAGAAAACATTCAGTCAGGTATAGCTTTTTTGGTCCCGTAGATTTTTGAATTTATGCAGGATTCACAATTCTATTTTGTTTTCAAAATTACCTCTTCATATATGTTTCATAACTATTTATCAAATCAAATATCTAAAATCTTTCTCATGCACGCTCTAGATCTTCATAGGTAATGCTACTGTCAAAATTACATTCTGATCAAGGTGGTACTTCATATTAAATTTGAAATTATAATCTTTTTTCTACTTATGATTTAATGATAAACATAACTTCTTCTGTTCTTCCATTTTTAATTTGAAAATTCAAGTGAATTCCTGCTTCACATAAGAGTCGTTACATGAAACTTTGAAGGCCACTTCCCGTAATCTTTAATTCATTATTTAATTGCATTGCCTCTTATGTTTTCATCTGTTTTTATTCTCTGCCTTTTCATTTCTTCTTTGGAAAGGGGAAAGTAACTTCTGTAATTTTTTCATTTGTACTTCTTCCTTTACTCTGTTAAGATGTTTCTTTCAAAACTGATTTAAGTTATTGATAATAATTGATAGAGATAAATATAGACAATTCCATGGGAGACTTGAATTCTGTGATAAAATAAATAACAATATTTAAAAATAAAGGAATATTAAAGTAATTTTCACAGTAAAATTGTTGGAAAGATTATTAAATTCAAAATAGTTATTTATAAGGAATTTATATGGTAGACACAAGTTACCATTCCAAAAAAAAAATACTTTCGTACATAGATCTCAGGCATAACAATCTATAGCAGGCCTCGTAGTTCTGTCAAAATTGATCTAAGGATTGAGGAAGCTGGGGAAATTTCTTCAGATACCGAGGAAATTCATTTTCTATGGATTGTGTGTGTAGTCACTTTTTTGTGTACTTGTCCAGATCACTGTTTGTTTGTTAAATTTCCTTTAATTTGTTCGTCAATAAATCTTTTAAAGAATCACACTTGTGTCTGTCATGTAGTTTACCATTATATTTTTTAAAAACAGTCTGTGTTTTCGTGTGCGTCTGTTTTATGTATTTGTGCGTCTGTTGCTATTTTGCAATACTTTTTACATGTGTGTGCGTGTGTGTGTGTGTGTGTGCGTGTCTGTCTGCGTGTGTGCCTCTTGTGATACTTCCGTTTGTTGAAGTACCAGTTCGAGACAAGTATTCATGATGGCCAAGATTTATTTTAAACTTCCAAATGAAGCCAATAGAAGTACAGTTCAAGTTTTTTTGAATTGCTAATAGCTTTAAAAATTTATTGATAATTATTATATTAATATGTATGAGAAATTAAATTTTGTTATTCATGTCTTCAGATGAGAAGAACCCAGCTTTATGAAGAAATACAGATTATTACTTGTTGAAAAGAAGGCTTTGCCTCACAGCCTAAGGTCTAATACTTAAAAGATTACTATATAACAGTTTTTGCTTTTTTGTAGTGAAAATTTAGAGAACAGAATACAGAAATAGTTCATTCGCATATATTCATGGATACTTAATGCTCCAATGAACTGGTACAGTTTTGTTTTATTTTTCACGTATTCGTAATTCGTAACTCATAATTTTTTGCTTACTTGCGTGGTTCGTAACGTCCTCTTCTTCTCATTACTTCCCCCGCAATGTAGTCAGTTCTGGAACTCATTTACTCCGCGGTAAGTTGGTCCCAACCTCTTGTCATGTTAATACTTAATTACTGTCAAAATAAGAAAAAAAAAAGAGAGAGAGATTCAGAAAACTTACCATATCAAATTTTATAATTTTTTTTGTCTCTTACTAAAGGTGTACTTTTCACATTCCTTGCTAAAATCTGTCTTTTAGTTAACTTCTGTTGTTTTTATTTCTGTCCTTAATAAAACCCAATTGGGTATGATAAAAGGAAAGTCTGTAGTATGAGTCCCCAACATTGTGGTGAAAAGAACATACCGGTACAACATAAAGTTCATGTGAAAAAAATTTAGTCATTGTCTAGATCCGTTCCTTAACTTTTTTGGAATAGGTGTTACATATCCATATACATAATAATGATTGAGATATCCAGTTCTTTTTAAAACCGGTTTTATCTTGACCCCTAAAAAATAGTCCTATTATTCATTCATGTAAACAAATTTTACTGGAAACGTTTGATTGTTCCTTAAGGATGTAAACATTTTTTTTTGTAATATCGAAACTTACGCTTGATAATTTGTTCATGCTCTTTTCATCATAAAGGTTTGGGACCAAGTGGACTTAAGGGCTAAATATTTCCCTAAACTTTCTGGCAAAAACAAAAAAAAAAATTCATTGAAAAGATGGCATGAATGTGTCATTAGAGCTCCTTTAGAGATACAGACAAGACTGTAAGGGAGCTCTAAGAGGCAAAGATAGGAATTATTATTTTTTGTTGCATTGTTTAGCATTAGCCCTTTTGTAATTCAGCTATCCCTTGTTTACGTTGCCATTTCCTTCTGCACACATTCAAGGTTAGAACTGATACCAGTCTAAGAAATTTAGTACAGTCTTTAGAAGGTCTGTATCATAAATCATTTGAACATAATGAAAGGGTGGATCTACAAATATCAATATTCTAAATAATAAGGAAAAATATTATTGATTTATCCTACTTTCAAATCAAGGATGCAAATAATTAGATCTATAAACTTATCTGTGAATTATGGCTATTATAGAATTTTCAATCTCATTTGCTAGTGAAATGAAAAAAATTTATTCTTCACACGAAAAAGTATTGTCATTTATATAGTGTACCAGTACCAGTATGGTTCTAGTATTCAAACTAATAGGCCAACCTATTTTTTTTTCTCATTGAGGTTTCATAGGCCTGTTGTGTAGCCTAGTATTATCTCAATAACTTGACTGGTAGGCCACTGGTATGCAAATAATATAACTTTTGAAATATGAAAAATGAAAGGGAATGGTATCATGCTTAAACTTCCTTGAATGTGTGTCTGAAATTCATAACCAAATATATACAGTGGTTTGAGTATTACACAGAATGAGTTGGAAAATACTTTTTCTTTCAACTGTTCTTCTAGATCTGTCTACATACAAGGGATCAAAATAGTAATTAGTATAAAGACCCGTTTACAATGAAAACGTAAATCATAAGCTTTACCAGTAACGCATAAAATTAAACATAGAAGTGTCAGTTCAATGAAAAATTCAACATACCGGTATACAATAACAACATAAAACCAAAGAAAGTTACTGTACCAGTATCTATTAATAACGGAAGAGCTCGCTTTATTGCACAGATGAAGTACATCTTTTAGGCAACGTAATTAATTTATGATTGTTTAATATGAAAAATTTAACTTCTGTTTATTAACTTACCTTATTTATTGTATTGGATTTATAAGTTGCATTACTAGTATAGGTAGAGCTCTATGGTATTTTTTGCTACAAGTACATATCGATATATACATCCTCACAAAATGTAGTTGTTAAATCTGTTGGGCGTATGCATCTACTTCATCAGTATCATTGGCTCACTTCTATCCTAGACATAAGGTTGGACATTATTACAAACCTCTACATTTATATTTTACGTCTTTTGTCTTCATTTTATATAACCAATGTGGTTGGTTCTATAATATAACATGGTACAATGTTTAACTTCCTTGTTCAAGGTTATGTCTCAAGTTTAAGTTTTCATTGTAGATAGGTCTTAAGCAATACTAATATTTGAACCATCAGTTACTTTCGAATATGACGTTCTGTTGTAATAAATACACAGTATTGGACATTTTATTTGTTTTGAAAAAGCAGTATTGTGATATTTAGCTTACTATGCCATTAGACCTAATGGTAACTTCAATAATTGTATTGAAGTGAAATCAGTTTTTGTTGTGTTTAAATGCAATAAAGGGGCTAAGAATAAATTTATATTTTCCAAATTGGCCCAAGTTATGTCTAATACTAGTTCTTATGTTTTCTTTGTGATTACCAGATGAACGGATTATTATATATATAAATTTACATATTATTTTAGGTTTTGACATCATGGCACTTCATTTTTATTTTTTTTTTACATTTTCATAAAGGTCCCAATGAGCCTTATGGCTCGCAATGAGGGACAGTCGAAGTGCAAGCATTGACAGAATTCAATAGTGTAACTGTGTAGTTGTATGTACAGTTTTGGCCAGTTTCAAGTCTTAAATACAGTAGATGCATTTGAGTAGTCTGTAGGCCTAGCATATATATCCTACTATTTTAAACATTGAACCATTGTTCAATATGAAGTCGGTATAAAACCTACTGCTATTGCTTGAAAAAGGGCATCTCAATATAGCCCAATATTGTCCAGTACTGTGTAGAAACCATTTATATATCATGAAAGCCTCCCCTTCAGAACCAAATAATTATTTTTCTTCTGTTCCTTAACTTCATGTTCTTTGTTTATAATTCTGAACAATCAATGAACTATCTCTGTGTTAGTGTGTCGTTCGTTCGTTGCACTGTTATGTCAGTCCAAGTTCTTTGTATCGTGTTGTGTGTGTTTTTTGTTCGTTTTTCATATTTTTTCGTTTGTAAAAAGAAAGAAAAAAAGAAACATTGAAACCAGAAATTCAAGAACTTAAACAGTTTAAAACCTGTTTTTTGGCAAGTGTAGCCATCTTGAATTTTACCCTGTCCTTTGTCTGCGTCTATCATTGTTTCTCTGTCTTGTCCACCCTTTGTGTCTACCTTTCCTAGTATCCTTGTCCTTCCTTCACCTTCCTTGCCCTTATCCAACCTATTACCCAACCTAACCTCGCAAACTTTTAACCATACCTTACCTGTCCAAGTCGTCCTGTCTGTCTCAACAATCACAGTATTTTAAACAGAAACTAGTACTTTCCTTATTGCATTTGTAATAAGTCACTTTTTTTCTATACACTTAACTATTGATGTCTCTTGAGTGTGTTAATTAATTTATTTTCATTGTAGTTTTTTTTATAATACTGCTTGGTCATGTGTTTTTTTTCTCCCCTCTGAAGAAATGCAATAGTTATTGAGTTGCTATGCTGCATAAGGAGTAATTGAATGATTAAAGAGATTTTAGGAAACAGATGTAATTTGTCTGTCTGTCCATCTTCCATAAGCACTTTGTATTTCTCATTACTATTTACTATAGTTGTAAATCACGTATCAGAAATATTTTTCTTCTGTTAGACATACTGTTTTTAAAATATAAGTAAATGAAAATAAAAATAATTATGTGGCTACATGTCCTACAAAATTTGTATAAAGTAAGTTTTGATTTGGTGAAATTGACAGCCTAAACAAAACATCAGAATTTTCATTTGAGTAAATTGTACTGCCTATACAGAATTTACTAGTGAAATTTAGCTAATATTTATTCAGTTCATAGATTTTTATTTCAATTACTCCTTACAGTACATTATTTTTATTTTCAAATAATTTATATCATAAAGTGTCAGTAAAGTTTATTGCCAAGTAATGCATTACAAATTAAAAAAACATTTTGCACTGCAGAGCACTTATTTATTTTTTGCAGATTTCTTGCTTTATGTATTATCACAGTTTTTGCCACACAAATCAAAGCATGTTGAATCAATTTCTCTCTTCCTAAGGCAGGCACCAATATTAATTGTGAAATTCTATTGTTTTTGCAGACATTAAGATTGAAATAATGCCATGATATTAACAGAATTACATGCACTTGGATATTTTAAGGATTATAAACTTATGTAAATAAAATACTGTGCATGCAAAAATGAATTTATGTTTTGATGATTTCTTCCATTTTAGATGTGCATAAATGCTTACCACGGTATCTCAGTTAGTCAGTTTACCATAGGGTGCCTCATATTATTGAGAGAGTATATCCTAGTTTTGTTTTCATAAGAAATTAAGGAACAAGCTTCCTTGCAGAATAGCAGCAACTTCTAGGTATTCAGTAGGAATTTAAGTTGCAGTCAGAAGTTTGACAATAAACAAACATTTATTTTAAAATTTATTTTTTGTACGACCATACTATAATATGATTATTACTAGGGCTGAAAATCGATTAAAAGTTCTAATTGAGTTAATGCTTGACTTTAATCGATTAATTGACTGATTAATCGACAAACAGGTCGGTATTTTAAACGAAACCAAAGTGTACATTTCATATTATTTTACACGTTTAATAATTACTACACTACAGATAATCAGAAGAAATCCAGAATTAATTAATACTAGTTAACTAGTGAAAAAATATATACAAAACTGTGTGTGCAGCAAAATCTGCTAGATTCCAGTAAGAAAACTTTCTTCCCTTTAGCGTATTGAATATTCAGTATTACGGTAAACCTTGCAAAACTAAACTACCCTTCAGGTTACTGAATAACGAGAGAAAGGAGTTTGGTCATTTCACTCATTTCTCGAAAGAATGTTTTTCACAATTCGACTAAACCGATTAATCGGAAAATGTAATTGATCAACGAATAATTGTTTAATCGATTATCGAGCCGATTAATCAATTAATCGGTACAGCCCAACTTATTACGTGTGATGTAACGATGTCATAATGACACTCATTTCAACACGGTTTATCATTTCAAAACCGGTGTGGTATCTATTATTATCGAACACGGAACGATCTTGAGACCTTGAGAATAGCAGCTGAAATCTGCATAATAAATAGCCTGTATTTAAAATAAAATCAATTCTGTTCGTGTTAATTTTAATATCATACTAAAATGAATTAATTTCGTGTTGTCAAAATCCGTTGGTTTGAAGAAAACAGCAAATAGAAACTTCGATTTGACTGTTGCTGTAGGTGCCATCTCTCGTAGAAGACTTGGACTATGTCAACCTGCTGGTGCGAAGGTCAGCATGCTGAAGCATAGCTGGTTCGTTTACGTGAATCTAAAATGTAAAAATTTAAATATTTAGACTAATTATGGTTGAACAAAAACAGTCGTATGCAACTTGCTTAAAATGGTAATTAAGATACTCGTATGAAAATTATGAAACTCGCATTGCTCATTTCATAAACATACCCATATTTTAAAAAAATGCCATTATAGGTTTGTTGCATAATGTACTATTGATTCTTTATTTATCATAAAATCAACAGTCATAATAAGATTTCATTGGATTAGAGTTTTTGCTAATTCAGAAAGCATCTCGAAAAGCAAACTACCGGTACTCTCTTGTTACTTAAAATAATTTAATTCTCCTTTTATTGAAAATATTGAAAGGAATTAAATGTGGACTAGCATCTTGTGCTTAAATGATAATGTGAAAGCAACCTTCGTAAACAGGGCTCGGATGTCTATGACATGTCATATTTTCTTCTTGACTTTTATTTCAGTCATAGGATTGATTTAAACCAGAATTGAATATTCCTGATTACTTTTAGATATATTTTACATGTCATATATTTAAGTATTTAGGTCTTATATTTAAGTATTTAGGTCATTTTTGCAGTTTTGATCACATTGTGCATGATTTCAAGATTTAAGGTAATACTTTGTTTAAATTTGTGGATATGATCTTATATTTAGAGGAGTTAAATTATTATTTTTTATGTTCTTGTCTATATTATGAAAATTACTAATTCCTAGACTGGAATGTGCGCTAGTCTCCTCCAGGATGTCCTGTCCTAAATATTTCTCTAAGCCCCTATCGAGCTCTGTGAACATCTATAGCCAGTCATTAATGTGTAGAAGAATATTTGGAATGGGACAGGTATGCCTTAGTGAAGTCAAATGGTGTAGGCATCAATACCAGGATGGAAGTGTTCTAAAGGTTCATAAAAAATATAAAAAGCTCTGATAAATCAAATAAATAAATTTGTCTAAAGTGACATTGTAATTTAGAGAGCATGCAGTATGTTGCTTCAGTGGTAAGGTGCTACTTGATCAAGTATTACGATTACCAGTAGCCCTTAAAATTCCATGAGGACCTCTTGTCTAGGCAATTCTTGAATGCTTCTTAGGTTCGTCACTGCTCTAGGTCATTGGCTACCAAAAAAAAAAAAATGTTCTGGTCATCCTTCCATCTTTTCTGTTGCCTTCCCATGTTTCTGTGTCCAATTTGTGGATCCCTGGCTGTGGCTCATTATGTCCATCGGTACTACAAACTAAGGGTTATCATCCTTTAACTACCAATACTAACTTTTTTGTTTGTTTGTTAAGGTATACATAGGACTAATTATTTATTACCCTGTATAAGAGCAATTTGTTCTCATTCTTCTAACTACTGATACCTACACCTTATCTGTTTATAAATTATAGCTTTTAGCTGAATTTTTTAGCCACAGCTGTAAGGTTTTGCTTTTGTAAGCTTATAAATTATATCATTTGTTTCTTAGTAGGCTGTAATAATTATCTGACTGAAAAAGTATCAATGTCTTTTCCTTGTTGGAATGGTTTTGCTATGTTTTATTGCTTTGAGGAACAAGCGCAAGATATTCTGAAGCCAGATAAGTAACTTGAATGTGTACTAATGATTGGAAATGATAGTTTATTTTCGTGTCGTCTTGCAGGGATGCAATCAGACACATATCTTTTTCTGGAAAGTTTTTTCCCCCCTCAGGGGTTGACATCAAATATACCTTTAGTTGATATCAAACTTCAGGGCCAAGTATAAGTATACTCAGAGGCACCTACCTGTTGTGGTGAAAATTTTTGCCAGATGCCATTCTATTTTTATTTAATTTTATAAACAATTTTGCTATTTTTGTTACAGTTTTTAAGGAACACAGCTTCATCAAAGACTAATTTCAAATTATGTAGCTTGGTTTGGTTTAAGAAAGAACAAATGAGCTCTCATTTTCAGTACATTTTATCTGTTATGAAATCATTTGAAAGATCAGCTATTGATTTTTGTTATCATAATTTGCCTGTGATGATCTAACCATTTGAGTTGTCATCTTCATATTGCTTCTGATGTAATTCACATTATTTAACGATTTTGTGAAAGGTGAAAATTTTATATATTTTAGTCAAATTTATGATTTTTTATTAGCAATTTTGCATTTTGCAAAAAACAGGTGTCTACCTACCTATAGTACATATGGAGCATTTAGACTGAGTAAAGAAAACAGAATATGTGTATCTTTGGAAATAAGACTTGACTTTAAAATTAAATAAACAAACAAAAAAAGTATCTTATTTAAACTTTGTTACACCACCTAGAAATATATTGGTTGTTTCTCTCATTATTAATTTCTGTAAACTAGCAGATGCCCATGGCTTAGACCACGATTATTTACTCAACTGCTAGATTTTTTAATTAAATCATTCATTTAACAGAAAGATTTAAATTTTAGATTTAGATAATTAAAAAATTATATTTATCTTACATAGTTTTTACATAAATTACATGAATTACTTAATTTTATTCCTAATGACATTGTTTAATATAATAAATATAAATAATTAAAAGAATAGAACAAATCTTGTGCTTCAGTGAGGGCAGACAGATTCAAAATGAAATAATTAAAACGTACCACAGACTTTTTTCTTAAGCCATTAAATACCCAAACTTTTAATAGGCCGAGTGAAGTAAATTATAAGGCTAAATATATAATTAAAAACTAAAATATTAAAAATCCATAGGGGAAAGATTACAATTAACAAATTCATTCACATTATAATATGGTTTATTGAGCAACCATGTTTCTAGTTTCATTTTATGTAGAAATTTAAAAAAATCTAAGATCAACAACATAATAGAACAAGATAAACAATAAAAAGCGATACAAATATTGCAACTTAAAATTGCACTTAAAGGAGGCATCTCAAAATCTGGACAGAACCTTTGAATATAGGGTAAGCAGGGTTTTTTATTACAAGACTAACGGGATGTTTTAAAATGTTCTACCAACTATGCATAAATAGTCTAAATATTAGACACTTGTCACATTGTAAGGAAGTTCCCAACAACAGAACAGTTTTCTTTGCATAGTAATAACAATAATAACAAGAATTGAGTTTTTAGTTCTTACAATGCATTTTCCTCTCACTTGTGTTTCTAATTCGAGAATGTCTGAACTGTGCTGTTTTCTCCTTCTTGTATGTTTCTTTTAGACTTTACTGATGAAATGGAAACTCTATTTTTCCACATGGTAGGCTGAATCATAATTGTACAGAAAGTAGGTACATGAAACTGAGTAAAAATATGTATTTCAGAAACAAAATTTCCTAGGAAGCACACTTTTTGTCTATCAAATTTTTGTTACCTTTTTCTGCTCATATTAGCTAACTCATCTATAAAGGTAAGATTCTTTGTATTTTTTTCATCCCTTATGTTTAAGGAATATTACATTATCCACTTGTCTGATGCTAAAAATAGTTTATAAGTATTGTCTTCTAGCAAGGTTTGTGAGTGAAATATGGCATTTTGTAATCTCTTTTGGAACTATAAAATATTGGTGCCTGGCTTGTAATTAAATTTAAATTTAAAAAATAAGTGTATGTGTTTTTAAGTGTTCATAATTTTCTTAGTATTTTGTAAAGGGTTAAGATCTAGAGTTGTATACAGTGACAGTAATACCAGCTCTTCTATACCCTAAAGCAGGGATGGGCAACCTTTGGAAAGATGCGGGCTAAATTTTACGATAATTATGAGGTCGCGGACCGTAGATAATAGGTAGTAGTGAAAAAAAATTATCATGATACGGTTTTTTATATTTATAAAATATAATGTTAAAGATACATGAATGAGAACAATATCGAACTGATTAGGCATTTACTTACAAAAAGCAGAAATTATTGAGAAGCTTGAGCTTGAACTTGAGAAACAAGATAATCAATGTTGGCATCAATCCCACTAATACACAAGCGCAGAGTGTTTTCCAAATTTTCATCTGTAAGTCTGGTTCGATACTTTGATTTAGGCCTATTGCAGCATTTTTCTAGCGCTGACCGCAAGGAACACCCTCATAGTTCAGGCTTTTATTTTCCCCCTCTCACTCTCTAGTTGGCGAGAACCAAAAATATTTACTTTTTCGAGCGCGATTTTAAAATGTCCCGCGGGCCGGATCAAAAGTCTGGGCGGGCCACATTCGGCCCGCGGGCCGGGCATTGCCCATATATGCCCTGAAGCATCAACAATAAAATGCTGTATTAATTTCTTTGGATATCTGCTAAAAATTTTTGATTATTATGTAGGATGTAATACAATATACCTGTCTTAACATGTTACACAGTTCATTATTCAGTTGATGTACTAATCGTCACATTAAAAATCTGTTTTGACTTAATTTTATTCAAGAGAATGTACCTGATAGATACACACTATAGAAGCTAAATCCTTGCACAGCTATTTGAGATTTAGCGTAATTCAGAAATAAAATTAGTGTAATTTTTTCAAGTTTCTACCTTATACCTTTTATTTAATTGAAATCGGTATCTCACAGAGTCAAGGAATAAATAATTATGCCATTGTTGAGAACGTAACTTTTGATATTTTCTGTATTTCAAACAAACTTCTAAATTATACATTTTATTCTTTGTAACAATGACAGCATACAAGTATGGGAGAAATGGACCTATAAGAAGGACATTTAACAAAACTCATACAGTTCGTACACTTCTCAGTAATTAAAAAATATTAAAAATTCAAAGTGTAGATAGTCTTAAAAGGGTTTATGTGTATGTAGGCATGCCTGCTTTTTTGAAACATAATTCCTTTAAGGACCATCTATGCTTTTAACTTCAATTTCTTACTTGATTTGGGTAAAAATTTTGAACTGTTGTTTTAAAAATCCTATCACAACATAGTTTTAAAATTGGATGCTTTAATGGAGGGACAGGTGAAAAGATGATAGGGTCTTTCCTGAGTAAAAATTTATTCAAATCACTGAAACTAGTTTGCCACTAAAGTGGTAGCAAGGGGAACATTTCAAACAAAAGAGAAATCTACTCGTAATTTCTGAGTATATGTGAATTTGAATAAATTGTTAATCTCATATTGGTATTAATAATTTAATACTGCTTAAGTGAGAGGGACGAGGTGATTGCTTCAAATATTTAGTCATTCACAGCACAATAAAATGAAGGTTATTATCACAGACATCTAAAGACTGGAATTACTGGCACTAATATTTATAAAGGTTGTTGAAGTTTCTAGAAGTACAAAGCCTGCTTCTTCTATAGAAGGAAGTAGGACAAGAAAAATTACTTTTTACTATGTTCTCATCCAGAATAAAATCTTTTAGTTTGTATTCTAAAATATGCTTTAGCTCACGATGGTAGAATGTTTTCATACACAAAGTGATACTGTTATCACTTATCAGACTAAGGTTAGGCCTACACATTTCATTTTGAGTTTTGAGTTTATATTGGTACTGACTGAGCCAAAAAAATGAAACATCAACAACCTATGGTAGATATTTGACCACTGTGAAACTTTCTACTATGTATTCATGGTATTCGTAATATATCTCAATGAAACCAGTATCATAATAAAACTAGGCTAATTGAAACTTAAAAAGAACTCTTGTATGAATATGCAGTAACAAATGTTCATGTTGAAAAAGTACTTTAATCAGTAAAGCAGTACATATTGCATTCTAATATAAAGGTGGAAAAAATAGTATTAAAAAATAAATAAAATGTTATTATTGTTTTCAATTTATCTATAATTGCATGCAGCAAGTTTCTATAAAAAAGATAAATTCAAGAAAGTTTTGCAGTGGTGGTACATTACATGAGATTTTGATATGTGCATCCTGATCTTTCTATAACCCTGATTTCCTTGTACCCACACTCCTATACCTAAGCTATATGGTGGTGTCTGTTGTCTCTCTCTAGCCGGGTGTCTGTCATGAGAGGTCAAGTGGTGACCCCGCAAGGCCTAGGCATTGTGGGCATCCGTGTCAGTGTGGACAGAGAGTCCAGATTCGGCTTCACACTCACTCGAGCTGGAGGATGGTAAGTCTTTTAAAAAATCTTGAATATTTCAGTTTATAGTTGAATATGTGGTAAACAAGATATCTTTAGCCCACTGAAGTATTGTATTCTAAATGAGTTAACCTACACCTCAATCTTCACACCTTCGCAATAGCTCGATCTACATGCTGAAATCATCCCATGCTTCTTCTGCATTACAGGTTGAAATTCATTTCATTGATGAAAATTAATGTTTCTGATTGCCTACATATTCAAGAACTTTTTCTATGTCTATTCTCCTTTGCATCTTGTTCTCGACAGAATTTGTTGCTTCAGGAAGAATACATACTTGCTTATATGAAATTAAGCATCCATGAAGAGATTTGGAGATGGTCAGTGTTTCCTATCTCAGACGTTCACAGATACTTTTTAAAGTAACCTGAAAATTTTCTTCTGGTAATGCAGTCATATGCAGTCAAAATTGAATCATGCTTAGCTCCTCACTCTTTTCAAGGGACACTACTTTTTCTCAGCCAGTCATGTGCAGTTTTATATTTAACACTGTCAGCCACTAATTTCTAATCACCACCATTTTTTGCTTTTTCAATATTCAGTTGTGACACTCATCTATTACCTTTTTGTAATTACCTCTCAATGATAAATAGCCTCTCTTCCATTTTCCATGTTTCAGTAAAAGTATTCACCTTTAATTTTTAAATGTAATGTTATACAACATTACAACATGAACTAATTACTCATTTACTCGTAACCATTGGTCCCCTATGTGTGTAGGCAATAATTCATAATGTCATTTTTGTGGCAGAAAACAACTGAAAGCTACCGTTGTCCGGAGATATGAGTAAATAAATTATTCGTTAATGTTGTAATGTAATAAGATTATGATTAAATTTGTAGTCAAAGTTGAAAATTATTCTTGAAGTAAGGAAAAAAGTTTGCTTAAATTCTGTATATTTCAGTGAATGGTTATTCATGTAGACAGCAAAGTTTCTTTATTTTATTAATCAATTTAATTTATTTGTGTATAAAACAGTATTCTGAAATAAAGATTTTTTCTTCAGTTGAAATTACCTTTTCTGAAATTGAGATCACTTTTTATGAAATTGACCTTACTATTTCCTAAGTTATCTAGAAATTTTCTGTAATTGAGATTGAAAAGGTGTTTTAACCTTTTTTGTTGAATTTTTATTTTCTTATAAGAAAGTGAGTTTGTTAAAAAAACTTCCCAATGTTTTAATGGCTAGCCTATAGATGATTAAAAATAAGTATTAGTAAATTATGTAGTTTTTGTCTCTACCCTGTTCTCAATCAACCATGACACTATGTCACTGTAGCAGAGTGACTGGAAGGACAACACGAGGTTCCAATGTGAATAGCATATTTAGACAATGAAAACAGCCATATCACTGTAACTGTTGTGAATATGACATACAAATAAATAAAAAAAGATTCTGCTATCTAAGATTTCATAAAAGTATGATACATTAATAGCCTGTATTAAGTCACAGAGTGTGAAAAAAATTGTTTCAAGGGTTTGCTATTTCCAGGAATTTATATTATCAGAACAACTTCTGTTCAGATTATTATTATTCTATTTACTGTTTTATATATTTTACACAATTGAACTATATATTGTAAAATAGTAATTGGCTAGTTAGGATGGTAACATAGATAAACTATTTTATGAACTTAATTAACTATTTAACGTCATTAATTGTCGCTCACTACTATCGATTAGGCCATGATAATTACTTCATTGGAGCGCATAAGTAGTCGTCTTCAGTTGAAAGCACTCCGACATAATTAACATTGCCTAATCATGGTAGTGAGTGTTAATTAACAAAGTTATAATTATTTACAATGTAAGACCGTTATATAGAACTTCACAGGTCAACACAAAATTAACAAGACAAGCACTAACAAGCCTATAAAACATTGTAGGCTTTCACAGCCGGAGTCATTATTAAGAACTTTATCCAGGCTTGTAGGTCATGGTCCAGTTGACATTGGTGTGCCAAACATTTCGTCCACAACTATGGCATACATCCTTAGAGGCGGTGGAGTCTCTGGCGAAGCGTTCTGGTTGGCTGCTGGCTGTTGACTGGCTCAGTGCTGTGCTCAGCAGCAGTATTTATAATCTATGAGGTTGGGCCAGGATTCCATGTAATGACTTCTGATTGGTCGGCGATGTTCAAGTTGTTGTGTGAGCTGGTTGGAGCAGGGAAGTTATATCTCTTTCTGTATGGTTTTTTCTTTGTATTAGCTGGTATTCGTATTCGCCTGAGACTCCACTGCCACTGAGGATGTCCGCCATAGTTGTGGACGAAATGTCTGGCATGCTAATGTCAACTGGACCATGGCCTCCAAGCCCGGATAATGTTCTTAATACTAGCAAGCCTGTTAAACTCTTAAAACGGTTGAATATTGTACGACATTTTATGCTATTTTGCACAGTAAATTTTAAAAGAAAAATAATTTTGGTTTGTTTGTGCCTAGAATAGTAATTAAAATACTTCTTGGTAATTCTACTACATAGAAAAGGAGCTTTGTGTAAACTTGTGGGTAGTAGAACTCCTTCTTTAGTAGTCTTCTAACTCTGCCCACTTGTTAATAAGAAACCCCATTTCTGTGCCTGTATTATCATTCCACTGTTGCTTCATTTATCATAATATGGCCATTGGTTGCAATAAAGGAATTATAACATACAACTAATAAGAATAGTATAAGTTTCTACTACAGTATTTAATATATTTTTAGTACTTAACACAGTTTGGTTTGTTTTAATAGTGTCATTTATTTGTGATTCTGATTTTGTGTATTTATACATTCTTACTGTATTACCTAGCAGTTTATCTTTGTATTTATGCTGTACTTATCTTAAAATGTATTTATATTTAACACTGTCCATAGCTGAAAGGCTCAGTGACAATAAATTTCTATTCCTTTGTACTTGAAAGCTGTCTGATAACGAGGTATACACTCAACAAATTATGTTTCTAGAATCTTATTAATCGATTTTATGTTTTCTTCAGTAACTGATAGTGTTATTTTTTTGTGAATATTATTATTTTAAAACAATAAATTGTATGCAGTTTTAATGCACCATTATTTACATGCAATATTCATTTTAATTGTTCTATTTTTTTATTAAGAAATCTTATAAGAAGTTTTGTTATTTTAAAAGTGCATATACATTTATATAATATTTTCATTCACCATAGGTCAACAAGGTAGAAAAGAACCTGCATGGACCCATGCTGTTCTGCTTCTGCAAACATAGCTTAGTTCCATGCAGGTTCTTTTCTACCTTGTAGACCCATAAATTCTGTATTATCTATAGGTTAAAATCTGAAGAGTCCACCTTATACTCTCAATTATACAATATTCTCAACCAAAGTTCAGGGATTGATAATGTGAAGATGACTGTCAAAAATATTGATAACATTGTATACCATAACTCTATAGATTTTTACTTACATAATCCTCTCTTTAGACAACATAACACCTATTAAGTGCCAGAACAGTACTTCCTAAGATTGTAAGGTGGACAGGAAAAATATCTGTTTGTGTGTCTGTACACGAGATAACTCAAATATGCTTTGTCAGATTTTCATGAAACTTAGTATATGCTCATATAACATTCATGGGACAAAGCCTATTGATTTTGGACTAATTCGCTTGACCGGTCCTGGAGTAACGACTAATTAAGGGTCACTCTACACGCTGTGTTATTTTTTAAAACCATGAAAAAGACCATATTTGAGATTATAATGTTCTTTAGAATTTATAGAATTCATACATAAACTCAGTTTGTTGCTAAAATTATGCAAAATGAAAGAAAAATTGTAAAGAAGCGAGATTTACAGTATATAACCTAAAATGGTGTAATTTATACCTACTGTGGATAAAATACGAAATCTGTTGAATGTACACTCTTTACCGCAACACAGACATTCCAAACTCGGCACAGAGATACCAGAAAAGAAGTGAATAGTGATCAGTGAATAGCGTACATTCCTCGGTCTTTGATCACAAGTATCAATAACTTCTCGGCAGCCATAGAAATAGCAGAAAAGGAAGCATGCTATAAGAAATAAAGAAAAAAAAAACACTAAAACAAAATACTTATCTTCACTTTAAAGCATGAAGGTGTATTTATTTATATTGTAGTTTCATTTTCTAAAGTGTTCTTTTTGAAATGCAGGTTTGATGTTCTGGTGAATGGAGGGGGTGCAGTAACCCTACAGTTTCAACGCAGTCCATGGCGTCCACTTACTCGCACAGTGTTTGTTCCATGGAACCAGATAGTGGTGCTGCCACCTGTAACTATGCAACTCAGCGATGATAGTGATATCTATCGAGAAAGCCAGATACCTTTAGGTAATATCCTGTTCCAGCACATATGCTATAATAAGATGTATTTAGACACAATCAGAATTTCTGTAGGTCACAACTGTAAATTTTGAGATGGTTTCTGATAAGTGATGACACATCCTAACAGAGTGTCCGGAAACAGTGAATATTTTTGTGAAATCCATGTAAAATCTCTTGTAATTATTACCTGAGAACATTTCTTCCAAACAGCTGTTTGTTGTTAACGTTTGCCATGATTCTACTGAGATTGTTTAAAATATTTTTCTGCTGAGGTTGTTTAAAATATTTTTCTACTGAGGTTGTTTAAAATATTTTTCTACTGAGGTTGTTTAAAATATTTTTCTACTTAGGTCGTTTAAAATATTTTTTATCACACAAAACTTTGCTAATAGTCTCATCTAAATGATTTTAGATTTTATTAAATTCAATTGTTTCAACAATTTCATGATTCTATGTTGTAATTTAATTTCTTCCTAAGTTTTCTCTTCGTGGCAATTTTAATTTTAATTCATGTAATAAATTTGAGAACTGTATTGTGCAGTATATGCTCTGTAATATTTGTATGACCAACAAACTTTTAATTATCATCATTAAAAAGAAAAAACTATTACAGCATGCTTCTACATGAAATGTAAGGTCAAGTATAAATTTCCCTCAGATAATTATTGAAGGATGTAGAGTGGTGTAAGTAGAACACATTTATTATTCCTGACCAAACATCAAATGTTTCTGTTACTTTTAACCCCCTTTCATTGACCAAAGTAATGAAGTAATTACTGATCCTTCTACATTAAGCTTAAAATCACTAGCCGAAGGAAATTTTTAAATTTCAATGCTTCAAGTCATTGTGGAATTTTTACCAATATGAAAAGAAAAATTAGCAAAGGTGTGGGAATGGTCAAACAATGTTTTGAGCTGCTGTTCAGGGAAATAACACATTCTTAAGGCAATTAAATAGTAAAAAAAATGTCTAGGCCTAGCCTGTTGTAAATACAGACAGACAAATATTGACAATTCCTTCACACAAAAGTATGAATAAGAATAGTTTGAATTAACTGCACACAACAATAAAATAATAATTACTGGAAATTCCTAATATTTTGGGAGATCAATAAATTCGGGAACCATTGATGGTTTTTAAATAAAGGTTTTGCTGTATCTCTGATTATTTAAATGTCTGAGTTTAGCTAACAATTACACTAAGAATGCTTTCCTTGACTGTATAATGGTCATTTTATTTCCAACACAATGTTTAATCCCATATTGAAGAGACATTACAAGTTAATGCTATTTTCAATGTGATGTACAGTTTTGCCAAGCTGTGATAATTTAGAAATGTGACTTATTTCTATGATATCATTATCACAGAAGAGGAATTTAAAGTAACTCAGTGTAATTTTAAGATAGATAAATTATTTTTTGACAGATGTCTTTTTCTTACATCTAAAATGAGTTAATTTTTTTTTGGTGTGAAAATTTCAGTTTCCTGAAGACAAATCATTCTCAATTAATCTCATTCAATCTTGAATTAGCCTAGAGCATCAAGAAGATGCTATCTGTATCTGTAACCCTATGATCCCCAGGTGGGGCGAAGGGGCCTCCAATGGAGGTTTCATTACCTAAACTAATTTTTATATGCTTATTTTCCGAGAGAGGGTAGAGGGACAGGTGGTAAGCCCATCGCCTCGCAACCCCCCTCTGGAAACGAAGTATTTCTTGGACGTGAAAGGGCCGAGAAATTTTGTCCAGAGGCTCTAATTTAGGCTTGGAGTTCTTTTACGTGCCGTAAATCTACGACACGGGACCCCCACCTTAAAGTCCCTCCCGGAGGACTCCGTGCCCAGGATTTTTACGTCCTGAAAAGTCCATCGACCGCGGCCGGGTTTGATCCCGCGCCCTGCGGATCTAGAGGTGGGCACGCTACCTCCAGACCACCGCGGCCGACAAGAAGATGCTATAGGTCATATAAAATATGATAAATTACGAATACAAATAATTACAAGCAATTAATACAAATCAATACAAATACAGCAGAATAATTATAAATGTTTGTAAGAATGAAATACAAATTAATATGAATTGATGTGAAAATTTTGCACTGTAGAAAGATGTTAACAAAAGAGTAAAAAATTCCTTTAGATCATTCCATTCCATTGCATTGCAAATAAGCCTTTCAATTAGTTGTTGACTATTCAGACAAAAATTTTAAAAGCAAAACACGAATATATAGTTAAGTTATCTTATTGTCAATACTAAGCATCAGTGTTTGTTGCAGGTTTGTCAGCATGGGGCAGCATGCCAGTGTTCCCAAGCAGTCCTGTATCAGCTGGTGAGCACGGTCCTTGCATGGACCATGACCACGAGTTGCTGCACCCCATAGTTATGTCCACATGGATGCCAGATAAGATTGGAGGAATGCCTGGACAGAGCATGGTGTTTGCAGAGACCCAGGTATATTTCACATAAAATACTGGTAATATCTTATTAAGAATATTACAAGTATCTAAAAGTAGTCAGACATAGTGAAATTCGGAGTATTTTAAACATAACCTGCTTTCACTGGTCTAACTGGAGATACATGAAATTCGAAAGATACGATAACACAAGTTGTTCGTATTGCAACATATAAATTTAGAACTTTCTTTTACCACCTCCCATTACTCCAAAAATTGCACTTTTGAATAGCAAAATAACACAAATTTCATTTAATAACACAAAATAAAAGCATATTTCTATATTTAAATGAATTCCATTTAAAACTTTAGTTGGATCAAAACTTGATATTAATTCGATTTAAACAAATATTTTTAGTGATGTGCAGAATTGAATGATTTTAAGAATCAAGTACAGTAACCTGTTCTTGAGTAATATAAAGAATCAAATGATCATTCAAATGAAAAGGTTCTCAGATGGAAGTAGGATCCGAATACTTGGAATGCGAGTTGTGAGAACTCAAATTGGTAGTCGAGAAGTGAGAACTACTAAAAACTGACTCGATTGATAATTCAAATTGTTATTCCAATGTTCTGCTTAGCAATTTCATCATTGGTTCTCGCAATGGGTGTGGCGTACCAGCTCATCCATTCAGTGAACCACAAACCAGTAGGAGTTAGTCTCATGAAGTGCTGCCAGATGTTGCGTTAATCTCATTGTACAACTAGTGTTCACAGAGTGAAGATCCATAAAATAAGTATGCTGTCTCTTCAGAACTGGTATCTTCTGTTAAGAATCTATCCTGTATGCATGGTAGCTCTGCCTTCATATGCATATGCCTTTCATGCCTGCAAAACTTACAGTATTAACGGAGTTAACCAAAGTGAATGCATGATTACTCATGCTCACTTCACACTTTTCCTAGCATAAAATCACTTAATGATCATTTGAATAATTTTTATACAATTCTTGATATCTCGAGTACTTTTAAGAATTGAATAATTATAATTGTTTCATTTGAGAACTCCCATCACTAAATACTTTCATAAGATCCAATATTCAGTCTTGATTTTGTCACAAATAAATGTATCGGCCATGCTGCCATAGATGGATTTTTTCTCCATGGTGCAATTATTACCCCAAAAGACCTGCTCATTAAACACTGTGCCAAGGAGGAAGAGCCATAGTATCAACGCAATGCAATGCATGTTCCAGTGCGGAATACATCCTGTTATAGTCTGCTTCATAAATTCTAAGTTCTGTGGCTTCCCAAACTTTTTTTTTGTGATGAAATATAAATTCAATTCAATTTTTGAGAACTATTTATATACTAAATTCTCACAGATGTCAAGCAGAGAGCAATCATATTTTTAAAATAGTTTAAATTTGAAGAGTCAAAATTACAAAATTTATTAGAATGTTTCAGAGCAAATGAATGTTCCAACAGCTGAGCATATGAGAGTAAAAGGCGTAAGCATCTCTTATGTGTAATATACTTTACTGACTCAAGATCACTTCATGAGTACCTTAAGATTAGTCTTCTCATCTTCTCATGGAGTTAGAGAGTCAAATCTATATTTATGGCAACTGAAATTCTAAAGTAACTGTTGCTAACAGATTACAGACAATGCTCACAGTACAGTATTTAAGTAATAACAGTATACTGTAATTATTTTGGATGAATGTGAATGTCAACAGTTGTTTTCAGTGTTCTTTAGTGGGATAGCTTTGGAATGTAGTTCTTGTGAATTTAAATTGACAAACAGTGATGAAAGTGGAATCCTATAGATATCAGTTAATATAATTGCCACCATTCACAAACATATTTCACTATTCAAAATAGTGTAAATTACAGAAATCCATGATTTTTTTTGTATTGACTTCTAATTTTCTATTGAACTTGGAAGTAAAAGAAATAGGTTTTAATATAACTAAAGTTTATGATACAGTATTTACATACTGATACTTAGTGCTGTTCTGTTATGAAAGAGGTCTTAGTTTCTTCTGATGATAATAATAATAATAATAATAATAATAATAATAATAATAATAATAATAAATAAATCAAAAAAAAATAAAAAAAATAAAAAAAATAAAAAATAAAAAAAAAACTTTTTTCCTCAGAAGAACTGTAAATTGAAGTGCATGCCAATAAACTCCTTGTTAAATACTGCATATAGTATGCAAACAAAATTTTATACAGTTTAGTTAAGGGTCTAGGATTGTAAGAACATCAAACAAGCTATTTCTGTTTTATATTATTTTATTACCAAAAATCTCACTAATTTATTTGCAGATTTTACAAGAGAGCATCAGAATACCTGGGTCATCACTACACCTAATGTACCAGAGCAGTCAGGCTCCAGGTTATCTCTCTACTGTTCTCATGCGTCTCACCCATAACACCATTCCTCCCACTCTTACTCATGTACATGTACGTGTGGAGATAGAAGGCTCTGTTCACACCAAGACATATGAGGCCGATCCACACCTCACTCATACATTTGCATGGAACAAGAGAAATGTCTACAAGCAAAAGGTGAGTTCGCCAGGAACAAATAAAACAATATGCTATGTTCATTAGTGCCACGAGTGACTTTGTAATCTCCAATAAATTTGCAAGGGAGATCAGAGTCATGAGTAGCATTTATAATGACTATTTAACAAATTAAATTTAACAAGTAATTAATAAAATACATTTATTCAATATTATATCTGAAGTTAACATAGTAAGTTACAATGTGTTTCACATACGAGTTGGCCAATCATGCACGTTTCTGCGTCACACCAGCCACAGCTCTAACTCCCGAGCTATCGGATGAAATATCTATGCAAATAAAGTCACTAAGCCGAGATTGAATCCACTTGAGCCCAGAAAGCCAGCGAGATATTGACTGTGCCACCCAGTGCGACTCGTTAAATATGCATTCTATCGAAAATTAACAGAAAGAAAAATCTCTCGAAAATACTAATTTGTGTAAGCAATTTCTTTTAGCAATTTCTTTATGTAATTTCTTTACACAGTGAGTCCCACGCAAGAGTTGGCCAGTGACACGGGTTTCTGCTTCGCGGCAGGCACAGCTCTAACTCCCGAGCTGATGGGTGAAAATAAAGCTGCTAACGCTGTAATGATTCAGGTTCTCACAATCACAGTTAAAATTACAATGAAAATAACCACATACCTCATTATAAGAGATGTTGGAAATGTCCTCCACTTGCATTCACACAACACTGGCTCCTTTTTAGGAAATTTTCTTTCATGCCCATATGTTCAGCTTTCGTGAAATATTGGACCTATTATCCTGTATGCATGTACCATGCACCAGACCCCAATTTTATGGTCATGTAATGGGATTTTTTGCATTGGCCCATATCATTTTTCTGAGCTCCAATACTGATTATTCTGCATCGAAACATAGCCGTGTAAATTGGAATGATGCTTCATCAGAGAATATTATTAATTTGAATCAGTTACCTCATTAGCAACATTCCTCTACATCCAGGTACAGAACTGCACTCGACTGCCGTTATCACATGGTAGCAATTCATGGACAGCAGAGATCTAGGCCCAATATTTCTTGCAGATAAAGTGAAAGTAACTGCAGAGAGGATCTAACAGTATATGACTATTATTTATGGGGGAACTTGAAAAATAAAGTGTATAAGTCAAACTCCCATAATTATAAGAACAATATCACAAGATAAATTAACTGTATCTTGGAAGCATTATAGAAGTAGAACCTAGAGTCCGATCATTATTATTAAGTGCCAGAATAGTACTTTATGAGATTGTGTGGTGGACAGGAAAATGTCTGTCCGTGTGTGTCTATGCACGATAACTCAAATACGCTTTATGGGATTTTCATGAAACCTGGTATACACGTTTACAACGTCCATGGGAAGAAGCCTATTAATTTTGGACCAAATCCGTTGACTGGTATCAAAATAATGACTAATTAACGGTACATCTAATATTATATATTCTGCGTTATCGTAACACCTGAAGCATTTTGATTGGCTTGTGTACGCCAATCTCCTGTAACTAATGTAAACAAGACACGTTCAGATGTATCAGTTTCTGTAAGTAGAGATAATAGGCGAAATTACTTATTCAAGAGCATGATTTCATTTCCAGAAGTTATGTCCAGCAGGTAATTTACATAAATCTTATTATTTTCCCATTTTAAAGCATACAAACACAATATTAATATTTTGACCCACAATATACTAAACATAACTGTCACATTGTCGTCACTTATCTAGGCGTTGCATGATTAAACGCAGCTGCTCTTGATATAATATTGTGCATGCTATCGAATTGTATGGCTACATTATATTTTAATGTGAGTGTTTTTCAGTTATAACACTCATGTGCAAGCAATAGACCTAATGTAGGCATAATTTCTGACAGATTGATTTCAGATTGAATTTAATTCATTCATAATCTATATGGCAGCCTACAGTTAGGCCTACAACATTAGTGTTATAGCCAGTTCATTGTGTGAAATGTTAATATATTTTAAGAATTTCTTATATCAATGTATACAAATGTGAATTCAGGTTAAGAATCAATCTTTAGACCTTTGTTCTTCCGCAAACCCTGAATTGAGATCTGGAGCTTAACTTGGAAGTCTATTACAAAAATAACTCCTTTTATTCATAGGCCCATCATAATTGCAATTATCACTGATTAAACAAAAACATTCTGATACTTCGTTATATCAGTTTACCTGATTTTATTATTAATTGTTATTATTGTTATTTAATTTCCAGGTATATGGAGTAGCACAGGCTCGTATTTCTGTGGGATACCAGTATTCTAGCTGTCCATCTGTTGTTTGGGAAACACAAACTGCAACATTGCAAGGTTTTGATGTAGACATCTCAGATGTGGGTGGCTGGAGTCTGGACATTCATCATCACTATAATTTCCATGAAGGTAAATTCTCAAAAATGCTTAACAGTACCGTATATACTCAAATACTACCTGCATTTTTTTTTTTTTTTTTTTTTTTTTTTTCAAAAATCGCAATTGAAAAACTGAATTTTGACATTTTGTACCATATCGGCTCAATTTAGCACGATGCTTTGTAGTACTATCACAGTATAGTATAACAGTAGCGAAGCTTTCTTATGGTCATGTTCCGCCATGACGCGGCGAAACAAAGCTTTGCATGTAGAGACATCAAGCAAGTAACAGTACAGTACAAGCAGAAGCACTAATTCCAGAAAAGTTCGGTGAATTTCAACACGACTTTGTCCTTGGGTTGGACCAGTCGGACATACGTCATTGCTTGTGATTCCCGCTGAACAGCTGGAGAGTGTTGTTATTGTTGTTAGTGACGCAGCGCGTATTAGGTGGCAAGATTTCCAGCTGGCTGTTACCAAGTTATTTTTATAATTACATTTTAGCCTACTGTATTTAATTCTTTTATTATATGTAATGTTAATTATAACTGTTCAGTTAAGAATAAACCTGACAAAATAATTTTATATAGAGGCCTATAGATTGTTTTTTTCCAAATTTCCTTTTGAAAAAATGAGGGGCGGATAGTATTCGGGTATATACAGTAATTAAGTAATTTTATCATTATTGTTATCTTTTTGGAAGGCATGAAATTTTCTGCTTCACATATTTGACACATGACTTGTGATATCAGCTCATTCCTGAAATGAACCACTCTGCATGACTAATTATTATTTTATAATCACATGTGAATGTGTAAGTAATTTATGAATTGCAGGAATCCTACAGAAGGGAGATGGCTCCACACTGCACTTCAAGCAGTATCCTCGCACAGTGAAGGTGGTGATGGGAACTGGTCTCCAGCGCCAACTCATGTGCACTACAGAATGCAGTGGATCTGCTAAAGACAGCAGACTACTGACACCTGTAGCACTCACTAGTGGGCCTGATGGCAGTCTCTATGTTGGTGACTTTAATCTTGTTCGCAGAATAACTCCTGAGGGGAATGTTTACACAGTTCTTCAACTCAGGTAAGTGTATTTTGCAGATTGCTTTAGTTATTCTTTCTCATCGAAACTTCTTTTACTCTGAGTATAAGAAATTTAATTATTTCTACCTTTCTATTTTTCCAGATCCATAAAATTAATTATGGGTAGTTTTTAAAAGTACACTCGTATTTTACATATTGTTAGAAGAAGGTATCACAGGTATCACAAGTTTTAAGTGGAAGGAATTATTGATGATACATTTCAGTCTTAGTATAACTTAATTACAATAAAAAGATATAGATCTCCCACTGCACGCATAGCTTAGGCAGATACTTCGTTAGGCATAAGCATACCTTAGGGTCATAAAGCACCCAGCGGGATCAGACCCATTGATAGATCCTTATGACCCTACCAAAACCTGTTATTTCCTTGCCATCAAATTGTAAAGCTTATCTGAAGATATCTCCCCTCCCCCAGAGAAGTTAATCTAAATTACCTTGTATTGACATAATTCTGTTTAATATTTTGCAATGTAAGTTGGACTTAATCATGGTATGAAACTCAATTGAGAGAATTTCATATAGATTCCCTTTTAAACAAAATTACTCTGTAAAAAAGAATTCCTTGGGTGAATTTTTATAGTTACTGAAAAACTCAGTAGAGTTTTTTGTTACATTACTTATTCTCTACATCCAGTATTTTGTGACTTTTTATCTTTGACCTGTATATATATATATATATTTTTTTTTACAGTGCAACACAGGTGTCATACCAATATTACTTGAGCGTGTCACCAGCCGATGGCCACCTGTATATCTCAAACCCAGAGAAACACCAGGTTCTGAGAGCACTGTCACTGGAGCCTGTAGCAGAACCTTCCATCAACTGTGAACCTGTGGTAGGTTCTGGAGAAAGGTGCATTCCTGGAGATGAGACTCATTGTGGAGATGAAGGACCAGCTAGAGATGCCAAACTTGCTCATCCCAAAGGTATGGTAGATTCCATGTGAAGACAACTTCTTCGCATACCATCGTTTTTCTAAAAAAAAAATACAATAGCATTATTCCCTAATACGAAAATCTTTAATGATTATGATCAGGTTTTGTGGTATCCTAATAATGCAGCTATTCTTTTCCTTTGCAATTTCTGAATTGAAGTATTTACTGTGGACAATACTTTTCACTATATAAAAAACTAAACTCTGTGGTGCTACATCCCTGAACGGACAAGGCCAACCACCTGACCGCTGCATCATCTCCCGTAGGCAGATGGCAGGATTGGGGGGCATGTGGTCAGCATGCCGACACCCATGGCCATTAGTGATGGCCGCTACTTCTCTATCAAGTAGCTCCTCAGTTTGAATCACGAGGTTGAGTGTACCCTGTTTCAGACCTCCCTACCACAGAAAAATCTAAGGAGGTACCGGGGATCAAACCCCGGCGATCTGTAGTCAGCGACGCTAACCACAACCACGCCAGCAGTTGTTCACTATATAGCTGGAGGTAATTTTCTTGGTGTCAGTTCCATATCATGACCACCTTCTTTTACAAGCTGGAATTGAGAAGATGTTTCCTGGAGCTAGAAAGTTAGGATATGTTTGCTAAGAACTACCTAATTGAGTTGGTGTCACTAATTGATAGGTCTAAGGAGCGTAAGCAGTAGTTTTAAGAAAAAAAGGTCTGTCATAAGCATAATGTCTGAATAATACATGGAACTGAACATCAGCTTATGTCTCTAGACTAGTGTTTTAATTGGGCCTAAATGTATCAGACGTCTTGTATGTTTAAACACTTCTCTATGACTGTTATTGATATTATCACACCTGCAATGTAAAGGGACAATCTATCTCCAAAGTTAATTTATTATGACTATTTAATTTTGAGTTCAAAACATCTCAGAGCTAAAGATATTTTGATTCTTCAAGTACTGTTGACTTGCACGGAATCTTTCCGATGTAATATGCAGTGATTTTGTTGGTAAGGAAATGCATAACTGGCTCTGCCAGGCTCACTCCCCACCCCTGTGCATATTCTTTTCTTCTCGTTGGCGGATAACAGCAGAGGCAAACCCTCCCCTTACTTCTTTGATCCTAAACCTGAAACTGATCTGTATTTATAGGTTAATGTTTGAGTGCCAGACTTTTTACAACAAACTAAACCAATTCAAGGACTAGTGTGGGCATTCATTGTAAGTGTCCTAGCCACTCAAATAAAATGTTCCCATACTCCACTCCCATTTCACCGCTCACCTAGTCTTGAGCGTTGTTCATAGGTTGATGTGTGTCTGGACTTGAATTCAACCCAATAAGAGATTGGCTCACCCAAGGGTGGTGTGGAGCACAGATGATAAGGAGATTCAATGCCAACTTTAAATAAAGAAAATCACTAGAAAAAGCCAGAAGCATCGGAAAGTTTCCAATCACTCGACTGGTAGAAACTTGATGATCTGATTTGGAACTAGGATTGTTCTGATTATCAATTGAACATTCAAATTATCAAATGTTTGTGATAGTCTACTTGGACCTATTTTTATTTTTAACTGAAAATTAACTGTACAGAAGTGCCATTTCAGTTACCATATTTGATAGATGTCAACACTTTACTGTGCTCCCCCCCCCTTTTTAGGTAGATTTCGAAGAAAAATCTACCTATTGCAATGGATACCATGTCATGATTTTCGAAAGATTCTTTCATATCTTTACGTTTCATGCTTCCCTAAGCACGAAACCACCGCCCGTTCAAAAAAATTTTTTGTTATATTTATATCTTTACACGATAGCGGCCGTAATTTTGAAGATATTTGAACCAAATTTTATTATGTTATTTCTAGGCCCAATAGTTCGGACAAGTTCGTTAATGAGCAAAATTGGCCCAAGGGGGTGGTCGGGGGAGGGGGTTGAAATTTTAAAACATTTATATCTCGGCCCCTATGAAGTATAGAGGGAAACTTTATTTGAATAAATTAGAGTACTCCCTATGGAGTTCACAGTGACACCAACGATTCGGGTGTTTTGGGGGTGGGGGTGGGGGGATGGGAATTCGAAATTTTTGAAACCACGTCTTGTTGGGTATCATTGAAAAGCTCTTGATGAGTACTCTACAAATCAATAATTAGTTTCTCGATAGCTCTCATTTAATTCATTTAAGGCGAGATTTAATGTTTGAAAAAATGCTCTTTCCTCTTTTTTTGTAATTATTATTGAAAGTTTGTCATGCCAATGCTAAAGAAGAAGAGTGCTATGCAGCGACAGTAAATTAAACCAAAAGCACTTTAAAATCTACCTCAGCCTGTAGGCTTGCCTAAAGGGATTTTTTTTATCTGAGTTCTGGTATGAAATTGGAGAGAAAAGTTTCAGTAGAATAGCTGGTCTTTATGAATGACAATTGTAACAAGTGGATACAAATCCTCACAGTGCTCGATTAATCTTATATCTCTGCTTTTATACAATTTTTTTTGAGGTGCTGAAGTTATACATCACTAGCAGTGAAACTGTAAAGTTGCCTTTGTACTTTCAGTACAAGATAGTTCTACCACAACAAAAAGCCTTTTAATGGTATTTTGAGGGTATAAGGCGAAAAGATTTTAGTTGATCAATGATAACAAGGAGTTTATTAAAATCACTGTGTTGTTTAATTTTAGGACTTGCTATAGCTGCAGACAAGACTATGTACATAGCAGATGGGACCAATATCAGGGCTGTCGATCCCAAAGGAATTATTCACACATTAGTAGGACATCATGGACATCACAACCACTGGACACCAGTGCCTTGTCATGGAGCAATTCCATCACAACAGGTATGGATTTGTTTGGTTTCTATTTATTCTTTGACTCAAAGTTAGAGAATGGAAATCTTTACACAAACATTTTTTCTCTCCCTACTTGTAAATGAAGTATTGTGCAACCAATATCAATTTTTTTGGATTAATAGGTAATCTGTTAATTTTCTAATGTAAGAACATGTCCTGCCCAAAGAAACTGAAAGTTTGCAATTCTTTTTTGAAGTTACAGATTTTTTAAATTTTTGCAAACTCAAATTGTTGCCAAGTACAACACTCTTGCCATAACTAAAATCGTACTTTTTTTTTTACTGTCCTTGTATTTGTAGATGGTACTATCTAAACACTATTAATTAGCCATAAATATTTGTAAAATATCTGCAGTTCTAATCAAGTATTTTGATTTTAAGGAATGTTTAAAGAAAACTTTAAATCTCATGAATAAGACGTTGAGAATTCTATTACTATCAGGTATAAAATATTTCAGAATATTGCATTGATATCGGCTATCAATTTGGTGAATTGAAGGGTTTGAGGGAAGATGTGCTAACCCTCTTTTTATAAAAGTTGAGATTGTTGCGCCAGTTATATTTTTTCTTAGTCAATATTTATTCCAATGATTCTGAGCATAGACTAATTCTGTCAATAAGTCTTTGTTAGTAACAATACGTGTAAAAATCAATAAAAAACAAGATTTGTAGTTTTGAGCAAACTTTAAATATGTAATAACTAAAATGAGGTTTATGTGGGTTAGCACTATCTCCCCCGACCCCTTCATTTACTGAATGTCCCAGTTTTCCCTCTGAATTATGGCAGCCGTGTACATACAGGTACTGATACTACAAATTCTGATTAGTCTGTTTCTCCTTCATATTTTCTTATTCTTACAAAATTTGAAAACAGCATAAAACAAAATATATCTTTAAAAGTGGAATGCAATTCTTTTGGTTTTACATGAATAAGAATTATTACAACTTGAAAGTAATTTTTATTCTTGTAATACGTATTAAATTGAATTGGAAGTTAACACAGTGAACTTATATAACATAATAATTATATAATGAGTTTTAAATTAACACAAAACTTCACTTTTAATATAGTTTACCTGTACTAGTTTTGGCACCTTCACTACCCTTGTCAACAGCTATACTTCAACTGCCTTGGCACCCTCTCACAGACATGGAACAAATTTTGAGATGAAGTCAATTTGATCCATGTCTGCAGGAGGGTGCCACAGCAGTTAGTATAGCTGTTGACAATGGTAGCAAAGGTGTCAAAACTAGTACAGGTAAACTATACCAAAAGTGAAGTTTTGTGTTAAATTCAACTCATTTTTATGTTTATTCTTATAATTTGATTTAACATTGAAAATACAGTAGTATTCGAATAATAGCCTAAACATGCAGTGTTTCATTACAAATATCTGTAGAACTCATTTATTTATCAAGGAATATGTTTCCAAAAAGAGCAAGCTGAGCAAGGCAATAATGTGATAAGGACATCTAAAAGGCTGCATGTCTGTACAACTCAGGTCATAACTGAGAAACTATTAAGATGAGAATTGAAGAGGAAATTTCTCTAAAAAGAAATATGATTTATTTATTTTTATTCTCTTCATAACTATTTTCTTGATAATGTATGCAGTAGTTATTGACATGGGTGATCTTTTAATGGTTTGTTCCAGGCTCAGTTGCAGTGGCCTACAGGCCTGTCTCTCAGTCCCTTGGATGGTAGTTTGCATTTTATTGATGACAGACTAGTTCTCAAGCTGACAGATGATCTGAAGGTGAAGGTGGTAGCTGGCACGCCACTCCACTGTCACGTTACATCCAGCAACAGTGCCACTGACCACAGTCAACAATCAAAACAACAAACTGGTGGAAACAACAGCGATAACACCTTTGGTGTTGACCCGTCCGTTATCAAGGTATATACATTGACTTAGCTTATCCACTGGTGTTTTGATGTTTACATATATATGTTTACTTACTTAAAATAATCTATGCTTTTCATGCATGCAACTGCAAGGGAGTTTTTTTTTTTTTTAATCTTTTAATTTTTAGTTCATTTTGTAATATGAATGTTTTGATATGAATTGTGACTGAGCATATAGATGGTTTCTAAAAATGGAAATGGAGTCTTCTAGAAGATATCAGAAGGCTGGTCACTGTAAACTTACATTTGGATATGGGATCTGTGATCATTCCTGTTCTAGTTGTACAGTTTTTGTTGTACTGTTCTAAAGAAATTGTAGGTAACATTTAAAATACTGCATTGCATATTATGTATTATATTAATTAAGAAGTAATGAGACAGAATTTTCATCATCTGATTTAACTCTTAATTAATGAATAGCTTTAAACATTGTTCAGGACTCCCTCCAAATGGTTCACAGCCCATTATATTCTCAAATTTTAAATAAATAGAAAGAAAATCCTTCAGTGACATTTGCCTTAACAAAAGAAATCATATTGAAAAGTAAAGTAAAAAAGAATAATCTAAACTTAAAAAATAGTTCTTAGAATTGATATTAGGCTGTGTCTAATTGGCATCCTTTCATTTAAGGCAGCTAATCTTGCAGGATTTTCCTCTTGGTCCACCTTGTATTTGCAGTTCTGCATTGTCCATTGACTTCATGTATTTTGCTTTTGACTTTTCTGTACATTTTGAAGCTTTCTGCAATAATGGCTCTTTAACTGTCTAATACATGTTAGGTATTATTATTTGTTCTTCTCATTTTCCTTATATTGCAAGATCTTAAAATAGCAGAGGTCTGTAGAAGTCCGCAGGTATTTATTTGGGAATAGCCAGAACTCAAAATTCTGGTATATTTACCTCAAAATTTAGGTCAAGTGTTCCTTAAATACTACCCACAGGAGTCTTTATTCCAAATATTTAATTATACTTTTCTGAAATTCAAATATACACTTGTTCCAGATGGATGGAGAGGGTGAAGAAGGATTAAAAGCAACTGGTACAGTCCTGGGATCTGTTCTGGCCTTGGCTTTCAGTCCAACAGGTGATTTGTTCATTGCAGAAAGTGACTCCAGGAAAGTGAATGCCATTCGAGTAGTCGACTCTGCTGGAAGAATATCTGATTTTGCAGGACGGCCACGTGACAGACCTTACAGGTAAATACACTTCTCCATTTTGAATGCTTTTTCTTGTGACTTTGGTTGTATATTCTTTAAAACGTTTTCCTCTGTTGGAAATGCCATGGTATGGTTTGTTGATTCCCTGTACTTCAAACTGGAAGGTAAAGGTTTTGATCCACAAAGAGTTCTGGTGGCACTATGACCTTTGGGTTGACTCAGGCACCGACAGAAATGAGTACCAGGAGTAACCATAAGGGTGAAGGCAATCAGTTATCATTTTCATGTGTTGAATGTCTAAAAATTAGAGAATTAAGTTCATCAGGTTCATGGAAGCTATTCTAGGAGCATATGTTATGATGGAAGCCGTGAACCATAATACTGATCACAACATGCCTTGGCATGAAATTTGTCACCATCCAATCCCTAAACACAGTGACATCTGTCGCCTAAAACTCAGACAGGGTAGCAGCTACTCTCTTCTTTTGCATATCAAGTTCTGTTTGTTGTTTGCAATTGGAGATTGAATGTAAGGTCCTAGAATGTTTCTCTTGCAATTATATAAATCTTAAGAGGGTCACTTTAGATAGACTAGTGCTTCCTTTATGTACGTGACTTACACTTTCTCAATTTCTGTCGTATTCTTTGCTGTCAGATATTCCCATAGGTTACAGTTAACGAAATCTTCAATTGAAACAAGTAAGTTTTTTGTTGCTTTTATCGACGCTGCCAGCACCATATTGTTGACACATAGCTTTGATACCAACATTTTATTTCGTACCTTAGATAATGTCATGGGTAGGTTTGTGGACTCAGGGAGTCTCTCTGAAGCACTCCATTTTGCATCCTTGTCCTATGCCCTTATTGTGTAAGTAATCTATAATATTGATTCCTGTGATGTCTGGGTTCATTGAAAGTAATGAAAAATCTGAATCATTGAATATTTTATCTTACAACTAATCTGTTACAAGTTCCTTAAATGATCATTGAATAGAAATGAAAATGCTGTTTTTATATACAGTGGAATCTTGTTAACACTTTTTTTATGAACTGAAGAAATGGACATCATAAACTGGAAAACGTACTATTGAGAAATTAAAATAAAAAAATTCTAATGGATTATGTAGACATTTTATTAGCTGCTCAATATGACCCAAAAGGCATTCAAATGGCTCAGAATTACCCAATAATAAAGCATGAAACAAATTACATCCTACAGTCTATAATTAATAAACATAAATTAACTGAAAGTATAAGATGTATGCCAAGTCATGTTCAAAGCCACAAATTGCTAATGAAATCCAGTCCGATATCTATATGAGAATCACAATCCACTTCTTAAATCTTCTAATCTTTCTAATTTTCTTCTCTACATCACACAAACTGTAGAAAATTTACAACATTCAAAAATGAAAGATATATGTATTAATTACCTTAATAATCATTTTCTTATTAATTACACTATATTGTTATTTATTCACCACTTTGTCAAACACAATGAAATTATCCCAATAAAAATGGTGGTTGAACAGCTGAGAGAAAAATCTGCATCAAAACAAAACACCTCAGTGGGAAGCAACTACAGGAGAAGATCAAAATGGCATCTACAAAGACCGATTGGTCCCATAGAACAAAAATCCAGACTTGGACATCAGAGAGCACAAGAATTCTGACACTGAGATTATGTGATTGCATGCACAACTAAGGTTTGTGATTTGCAACATGTGGTTGGCGATTGGCGAGCCAAATGTGAAGCAAGAAACCAAGAAAGCAAAAAAGAAAATAAGTTCGGGACTTTTAAAAACCATCGTGCTGTGCGGAAACACTTGGTAATGAGGTACATGCTAACGATGTTCCACTGTATTAAAAAAATGTGCAGTTTCATTAATCTCTATCCTGAAAGTATCCAATAATCTTAAATGCCATTTGTTTGTAACACAGGCCAGCAAACTGTGATTGTAGTAGCAACTCAACAACTTCTGGATCAGTGTCTGGTGGTTCCTGCCCATGTGGTGTTTCTGGAAGCTCCTCTACCACACCTGAGGATTTAACTGCTGCAGATCACAGCTCATCAACGTCTAAAGAAACAATGCTGTCATCCAATGCACAGTTCACCTCCATCTCAGCTCTCACAGTCTCCCCTGATGGCATTCTCAATGTTGCTGATCAGGGCAGCCTTCATATTCTGGCTCTAGAGCACTATCTGCCTACTCACGATGAAAATGGAGAATTCAAGTATGTACTGCATTCTTTCTTTTAACTTTTAGAGAAATTGGGCCTGAAATTCAATAATAAGTTCTTGAAGGTAATATGAGTCCAAATTTTATCAATAAATTCACAAGCACTCAAGTTGCTTAGGAAATTCCAGACATTGAGTTATATTTATTGTTACTTTTTAGTTGATAATTACAAAATCTAAACAGATTCTTGAAGAAAATATACTGCCTTACTTTTTCTCCTTAAATTCCTTTCTAATGCATGTAAAAATACATGTCGTATGATATATTGATACATAATTTGAAAATTTGTCAAAGATGCAATACAATTAATTGTTTAGTTCAGGGGTTGCCAACTTGCGACGTGCAGTGTGCATTCATCTGACCCATTGGCTGAAATGTTAATTAGACATTTTAACAAATAATTCTCCTTTGATGACTTTTGCAACAATTTAGCATCTTTCATGTTGGTATATCACATTGTGCATATGTTGTGTATATGTCCTATCAGTATAATGTAAGAATCTACCATTAAATACAAATTTACAACTTTCTTTCCTCTAAAATTGATCTGCAGTACAAGTGTTACTTTGCTTCCTGAAATAATTTTCTTACCGAAACCCAGTTGCATTGTGCTTTGAAAAAAGAAGAAGAAAAAAAGAAGAAGAAAAAACACGTTGGAAGAGAAAGTAATTTGCTCCAGAATGACAAACGATCATTTGCTTCAATGTATACATAATATAGTATATCAATATTAAGTTCGAAACTACATACATTTTCTTGCCTTAAAACTCTGTCACATTCTTCTCATTAAAGGAGTAGTCAACCCGAAAACTAAGTTCATCAACTATGTAATCTGATAGGAATGCTGTTTTCCATTTTTGTATATGCAGCATGGTTCTTGAGTATCAAAGCATTTTTTATAATGCGTAACGAATACTATATTGCACTTGAAGGGGATTCTGCTAGGTAGCCAGTAGGGTTTTAGCCTTTCTTCCCAGTGACATTTAAACGCTATTTAGTTGTGAACAGCAAATGAAAGTAGTTTTCTAATTAATTGATTAATAATATCAGAATAATAGTAAACCAATAATAATAACTATAACTATTAATAATGCCATTTGTTCATTTATATATTTTATTATTTATTTATTTATTTATTTATTTGTTCATACTGATAAAGTGAAGGCCTTCTTTTCCACTGCAGCAGTGAAAACTAATTTTAGTAAACTTATTTTCTTTTTTCTTAAAGATAATCTTTCGAAGGCATTTAGTTTTTTTAAATTATTTTTCAATTATATTTTAATGATCTCTGAACATTTAACGAGTATGGCCTTTTAAATTTTGTGGAATTGTGGAGAGTGAAAAGTGCCTGTTAGTGCTGAAACTTGGCCAACTTATACATTAAGGTAAACAGCATTTTTTATTCTAGAACTTTAGAAAGTTCACACAGGGCAGTTATAATTATACAATGTGATACTGGAGTAACCGTTGAAAATGGTGAGGAAGCTCACTGAAATCTGGATTCAGGTTAGTGATTAATAATAGGGAAATAGTGTATTAAACCATCTCCACAAGCATCACATTGTATGTAGCATTTTTTAGTTTTAAAAAATCCTAATTTTGACCAAAAATGGTGACTATTTCACCCTTTGCTCCTTTGTTGCAGAAAATTTTATGTCATATTTTAGCGTCACACACAACACTTCCTTAACTTATTATTAGTGCCTATTGTATGGGTACCTAAAGTAATAATCTAACATACTCAAATAGGTGGTAATCTAGTAATCTCTTTCATTGGAAGAAGATGTCCCAGTTGGAATAAGTCTGAGACTTACTTGAAGTTGGTGTCGTGTTGTCGTGGTGTGAAGTCGTGATGTCCTGGATGTTGCCACTCCAATATCACGTAGACTCACCTTTTATATTATTATGCCCGGCTAGAAACTCCTTAATCTCAGGGACAACGCGTTATAGGAATGCAACTTTTAATTGAAAGTCTTGAGTTAGGTAAGAGCTGGTGTTTATTATAAATGCTTTGTTAATTAATAATTTCCAATACAAGTTTTCGTACAGTAACTTTCTTAAATTGCAATCTTTTACAATTAAACCGTGAATTTACTAGATGCTCAGTTTCTTGGATAAATATTTACTCGATTCAGTTACTACTGATATATTCTGAATTATTAACTTGTTACCGACTCTAACTCTGAATTGAATGGCCAGTCGCTCACGACCTGGACTTGCAAAATTTATCGAGACTATTAGAATCGAAGTCGGCCACCCGGCCTCTAAGATTTTAAACCTACTCTCCAGGAGTCTCCAGCGCTTCTCCCCCAACAGAATTCTCTCTCCTCCCAAGAAACTTCGCATTTAGTCAGAGACATAAATTAGTCCCTCACCCTTATTGGCTAATAACCTTAAATATTATTCCGCTACAGGACTTCCTGCGGAGGATGATTGGTTGTCAAACCCCACGTGGCTACATGCGTTCTTGTGGAGCAAGTTCCTAGAACTTCAAACCTCTCTATTGTTCACTTGGTACGAGACGGAGTTGGTTTCTCCACCTTCACACAATAAAATCAGCTCTTATCTCATCTTCTTTTGTATAAGTTACTTTTCAAACACAATATTAGTACGAGGAACTGGCTCTAGTGACTGACAACCTTCCCTTTGTTCACTTGGACTCTGTTATTGTTCCCGTTAGTCGTACTTATTTTATTCTGAAGTATAATTTCTCTCTCTTATTGCAATGAATATAAATCCCAATTCTGAAGCTTTTAATAATTATGATTTTCTACTTATTTCTTCCCATGCTTAATTATTTCCAATAAAATACCAATTAAATTAAAATGTTTTAGTTAGCTCATATCAGAATAATATGAAATACAGCAGAAGGCGTATTTTGCCGCATCATGTAACATATTGTTTATAATTAATTAGTAAAATTGTAAATACTTTTCTTTTTCCAGGATTCCATATCCACCAACACGGGAAGTTTATGTGTTCAATCGGTATGGCCAGCATATTGCCACGAAAGATTTGACATCAGGGAAAACTCGATACTCCTTCCTCTACAGTAAGAACACAAGCTTTGGGAAGCTGTCAACTGTCACAGATAGTTCTGGGAATAAAATTCTGTTCCTCAGGGATTATAGCAATGTTGTAAGTACATTCTTGTTTAAACAGATTACAGTATTTAGAAATAGAGAGTATTGTTGTAGGAAGCGAAGTTATTGAATTATGCAAATTAGAGTGACAACATTTTGAAAGAAAGTATAATCATAATTCTCATAAGGGAATTCTCAGTTGATAAAGCTAAAAATGGTAAATTTCACTATTTGATTGAATCATTTTTCACAGCTTTGTCTTTCATATATTTATGATAAGAGATCAGTTTCATATGATTAGGGCTGTTACTTATTCATTTTATTTATGTATGTACCTTTTTAAAATTTTCATCAGACGGGCATGGTATATATATATGTTTATGTAAAACAGTTCCTATAATCATAAATATGTATTATATATATAATAGTGCCCCTGTTGTGAAACATTTTAAAATGTTAAATTTATAATTCAGAACTTAATTTTTCAAACTCTAAGCTTTAAAATTAATCATTATTTTCATTGCACTTCTATCAGTTCCCCAAAGAACCTTTTAATATTCTTTTTTTAAATACAGAAATGTCATTAAGAGTTAACTCCAAACTTGTTTTTAGAACTAGAAAAAAAGTTTACTCTTCTTCAACTCTCTCGTCAGAACTCTTGCTGATAATTTGAAGATACAGAATAAAAACTGTATCATGTGAATATTTTATGTGATAAAAATTGTAAAAAACTAAATTTAAAATATTAAAACCTTATCTTCCTATGTGAGCATGACAATTGACATGTCATTTGATCGCATTAGAATATGAGTGATATAAAAAAGAAAAGGAAGCTGATTTGTGGATGAAGGTTAAGGGTGTTTTTAAATTTGTAAATTATATGTAATAAACTCCAAATTTCCGTAATATTTTTGTGAATATTAAATTTATCTGAAAGAGTATGCTGCATCAACACTATGTAAAATAATTGTATTCCTGCTTTAAAGGTGAGCACAATAGAGAACACCCAAGACCACAAGTCAGACCTGAAGATATCAGGTGTAGGCTTCCTCATCAAGTTCTCGGAAAAAGGAAAGTCGGAGATTGAGCTAGACTATGACAGCACTACAGGACTTCTCACTAGCAGAGCAGATTCAAGAGGTGGAGGTGTAAGTATTAATTTATCATTTATTATTTATTAAGTAACAGTTTGAAACTCATACCATAGAATATAATATCACTATAAATAAAATTGCAGGACTGTATGATGACATTCCTTTATGATTTTTTTAAAAAATGTCTAATAATTACTATACTTCTTTTAGTAGTAGTTACTATCTGTGAGATTTACAGCTTTCATTCACAGCTTTCATTCACAGCTTTCATTATAGCTATCATGTAGTAATGCACTCCTTTGAATATTTCAGGTTCTAGGTTCTAATTAATTCTTATAGTTCTTAGGGGCACAGAAAGTAGATATACAAAAAAACTTGCTCAGCAGACTACTTGTTTCATAAAATCTGGCACATAAAAATTGTCTTAGCAAAATATTTTTCAAAAGTTTTTTTCTTGGCAGAATTTTGTAGGCTATATGTTTCTGAGCATTTTTTTTCCCCCAATGTATAGACTCAGAGACCTTGATGAAATAATTTCTTTGAAGACTCAAGTGAATTTTGGTCAAACGTTTTCATACCAAGTGCACCCTCATATAATAATGCTATCCAGTGTTTAAAAAATTAAACAAAATTTCTAAGTATTTCAGTTCATCCAGATTTAAAAAGGAATCATGCCGTCAGATGTCTCTCACAAATTATTTTTATCTTTTTGAATTAATAACAAAATTACTGCTCTCTTTTTCATGCATAAGCAACATCAGCAATATTTTGTACAAAATTGAAAGCTGCATGCGTTCAGCCATGTTTACACCCAACAGAACCTTACAGCTAAAGTTTTTGTAATTTAAATAGAACTCCCATTTATGTTTTCATTTATTTCATATTTCTCCTTCATATTTAGAGCAAGGAGTCTTGCTTATATTCTGATGTATTTGACGACAGGGTGGTGAGACATACATGTACCAGTATGGACAAGCTGGTCGCCTGGAGTCTATCATCCTGCCTACAGGAGAGACATTGAGTCTGGAGTCACATCTTACACCAGATGATAGCCTGGCAGTCCAAGTAGCCACTCCTGTGCAATCCCTGTCATTAACAACTCCTGAACAGCCTGTCCTCACCACACTCAGGATGGAGGGACGAGGAGCTCGCAGACTCACTATCAGGGAGGGTATGTATTTAATATAATTATTTATTATTGCATTCTTTACATAAGTAGGAATGTTAATATTGTTTGGAGATTGAAGCTCTCTATGACATTACAACAATTAAGAGCTACCGAGCGAGGTGGTTGAGATGGTAACGTCTTGGACTCACGTTCAGGAGGTCCCAGGTTCAAAGCCCATGACAGCCAATTTGACATGGGTTTTTTCATGGTTTTCCCAGTTGTAAAGGCAAATGCCAAATTAGATATTTACGTACCATGAATCATCCACACCATTTCATCCTGTATCATATCCATTTAAATTAATATCAGTTGAAATTTACTGCATTAAATATACCGAGAATAGAAACAATTGACAAGCAATAGTTCCATGGCCTACCATACTGTACAGAAACAGTTCCCAAACTCCTGATATAGCCTCAAAGCTAAAAAGGAGTATCAACATAGCTGAAATAAATAAATTAAAAAATAAAACAATAAAATAAAAAATAAGAGTTTGGAGGAGAAAAGGCATATATGAAAATTATAATTTTGGGAAATTTAATTTAAACTTGGGCAAGCAAAGAATACTAAGGGGAAATATACTCCATTGAAATTCCACTAGGTAATTGAAAAACAATGGGAAAGGAAGAGTGGACTTCTTGATAAACTTGGAAGGGAGGGATATGCCTGGTTGAGAACTGGGATGATATTCCTAAAAATTTTAAAGAAAGAAAATGAAGAACATGGTTAAAAATGGAGGGAAGAAATTCGGGAGGCAAAGTGGGATAATTTAAAAACGAGATTATAGCCATTAAGATGTTAAAAATATACAAGAGAATATTCAAGGCAATAAAAATTGAAAATTTAGGAAGAGTTAGAGAAAATGGATGAGAACAATTAGGAAGTAGGATTAAAATTGATAACAACAGTAAATTGTTGGTAAGAATCCTCAGTCATACATAGAACCTAGGCGGGATTCACAAGGGGTAGTGCTAGACCTGTAACAAGTCTTGTAGTCAGTCTGGGTGGCGCAGTTAGTATCGTGCTGGCTTTCTATGCCCAAGGTTGTGGGTTCAATCCCAGCCCAGGTCGATGGCATTTTGTGTGCATAAATGTGACAGGCCCATGTCATTAGATTTACTGGCATGTAAAAGAACTCCTGCAAGACAAAATTCCGTCACACTGGTGACAGTCACAGGCCTAAGTTGCAGTACATCCCGTCGTTAAATAACCACATACCAACCAAGTCATGTAAGATTGATGTACGTAACTATGTATGAAAATGTTTAATAAATATTCTACATACTGATGAACTCAAGGTGAGAAGCTGCATCTTTTTTCTGCTGTCTTTCACAGTTGATTCGCCCACTAAAATCAACATTATGTACACTAGGGTTGGTCGTAAAAATTTGATATTTTTTTTGGTTCGTTAAGTGCAGAACACTTGTCTCTTGTAATAAGAAGAAAAACAACGTAAAAAATAGATTTTTTCGACCCATCTTAAAGTACACTGCTATTACAGCTTGTATAGCTCATGTATAACCCATGTATAGCCCTTATATGTACACCATGTACAGCATGTATAGCCCTTGTAAGGCTCATGCTACACAAAAGCAAATTACATTCGTGACAGTTCTGTTATTGCTCCATTTTTGACATTCATGATTTAATCAAAATGTCATAACAGTACTGTTGTTTGGGACTTACTTTTTTTGCTAAGCATAGAGAGTGGAGTACATTGCATTAAGTGTAGGCCTGCTGAATCTAGAAGTAATATAATCTAAAGAAGAAAATGTTGGAGCTGAAATGTATCTGAGAGCATTTCTTACGATTAAAGTGCATATGACACACATTTTTAAGCATTCTAAAAGGAAACAACCCTTGAATAGACTACCCCTTTGTAATGGGCCTATTCCTCTGAAAATGAGGAGAATATTGAAAGTGTGATTTCTTTAGTTGTGTGTTTAAAATGAATACAATTTCACTAAAACAGCATTACCGTCTATCGCCAGGGAATTGTGGCAGAAAGTCTGTGTTCACTTACTTCCTTCTGTCAAGTGGGGCAGCAACACGCATAGACTCAGCAGGGATTAGCATACTTCAATACTTTTTTCATTCATTTTGTACATCTTAATGTGTACTTTTTGTGAATCAGCCATTGGGATAGTAATGGAAGTAATGATTTATTTGCAGATTCTGCTCTAAGTGAGGCAACTAGTTTCCGCAATGGCTCATTCTCAGTACACTGGTCATGGGGAGGTCACATGCAGAGCCAGGCAGTTGCAAGACATCCACTGTTGGAGTTGAGTTTGCCAGTGGAGGCGGAGATGTTACCTATGTGGAGTGAACAAATCCTTACTCTGGGAGATGGACTGAACAACCAAATGCACTGGACATACAACTTGGTGGGCGATGTGAGAGGCTCTGATCAGACATTGCACAGGGAATTATGGGTAAGTTACATTCACTTCATCAATCTGAAAATTTACCTACACTTATTTAACGATACAGTATTAAACTGAGCTTGCAGTTTCTATTGCATATGCATTCCAGACACATAGCTGGTTTGTACCTTCGCTCAGATGTAGTGTAACCTCACACGTTTTTCTTTGGACAAAAAAATAAACTGAAATCCTACTGAAAATTAAAATTTAAAAAATTTAAGAAATTATGTAGATAATTTCCAACTTGCTCAGTATCACCCAAAAGGACATCTGAGTGGCTCAGACTTGTCCAAAATGACACATATTAGCTTCTATACTCTGCATATAATTAAGACAGATTTACCGGTATATTAAATCACAGAGAATGGAATGTGCTGGACATATTGTGCTCATGGGGCAAGAAAGAGATACCTCAAAAATATTGACTGGGAGACCCAAAGGGAAGAGACCACTTGGAAGACCTAGTCGTAGGTGGGAGGACAATATTATAATAGATATAAGGGGAAAGTGGTAGTATATGCCACAACCAAGTCCCTCACTCCAACTCTCTAACGGGACCCGCCTGGAAAGTAGGGGTTTTGGTTGGGGAGAAAATTAAAACAGTGGGGACTTCTAGCGGTAGTGAAATATTATGTATGGTGCAAGGGTCATTTTTATTGTGAAATATTATGTTTTTTTATAATCTTTTTTTTAAATAGTGAAATATTATGTTGGCGTTGGTGCAAAGGTAATTTTTCTTTTAAATGTGAAATATTAAGCTGCATTACCAGCATTGAGCAGCGACCGGCAGATGGAGGGGAAGGCGTGAGAGGTAGCGGCCAGGCCAGGAAAGTGGCTGATTGAAGCGCATATTACCATCTTGCCGATTTAAGGAAAGTAGGATTTGCAAGGGGTGGTTGGATGGGGATGGGATTAGCTCAGAATAGGGTCGAATGGCAGTCTCATGTAAGCACAGCAATGAACCTCCGGGTTCTGTAAAATAGTTAATACTTATATAAGAGTTGAATTTACCTGTTTACAGGTAAACTGTACCAAAACTGAAGTTTTTGTGTAAAATCCAACTCTTATATAATTATTATGTTATATAACTTCACTGTGTTAACTTCCCATACAATTTAATTTAGATAATACTCCTTTAGCTTGCTTAGGAATTGTCTATTGCCGTTGAGTAAGTAAGAAAATAATTAAGTAAATTAATGTACAATAATTTGATTTAGTAAGGATAAAGATTTGGAGAAAACTTGCTAAAACTAAAGGACTGTATGGGGGTCTTATTTAATGGAAAAACGGATAAAATTCACAAAATAAGCATCTCGTGTTATTTTAAAACCTTCAAAATCAAACTTGAATGAAATTGGAATTCAAAATTTATTAATAAACATAAAATAGCTGAAAGTATACAGACAACGCTCATGCCAAAATGTATTCCAAGTCAAATTCATCTTGAATCTACATATTCATGTCATCTTTCATCTCGTCGGGATATTGTAACTCTGTGTCAGGGATGCCAGCGACAATAACAGGCAATACTTCACAAGTAAGGGGTAAAGAATAAGGATGTCACTTTTAAAATGTATTAGGCTTACTCATGAACAGAAAATCTTGAAATGAAAATATAAATCTTTTTCCACAGGTGAATCAGTCTCGAGTATTGGGAGTAGAATTTGATCAGGCTTCTAGCCGTGAGACATTCTATGATCGTGAACGTCAACCTCTGCTCACCATTACATTCAATCCTGCTGGTCTTCCACAGTCATGGATTCCAGCAAATGGAGGCCAGCCTGTCAATATCACTTACGACAGGTGGGTTTTAGAAATAAGTTTTTATATTTAAGAAATGTTTTAGGTTAAATATGAGTTTTAATTTGTTTGCTAGATGTCTGCAGAAGGTAATGAAAATGCTATTGATATATATCATCCTCCCTATTACCCCACATTACCAATCCTGGATTCCCATAGCCCAAACAAAGCAAGTGAGAGAATTTTCAAAGTATGTTTTATTTTTTAATTTTTATCTTACCCAACTTGTGAGGTTGATGGTGAGCGTGACTTGATGGAAACAAAATGGCTGCCCACTGGTGTTTAGTAGCCACCTGAATTTCAGAATTGATGATGGAAGGTTTAACTTAGACAGTAATGCCATTTTAGCTTCACATTTGAATAATATAGAATTGTACAAATCGATTAATGTATTTAAAATGATGTGTTCATATTTTATTTAATTATACAAATAGAAATGTACACTACGATCGAGTTGTTGCACCTAGTGGAGGCTGCTCGAACTAGAAGAAACAACACCTCTTCACTCAACTATCTGATTTATGCAATTTTACTGCACTCTTCCCGATAGTAGTTTGGTGGTGGTATTATATCTTCCAGTTAACCTACCTGGAAGTTACATACCAGGAGGAGATGGTTTAGGCCAATAGATTTAGAAAATTTGCAAGATGTTTCTTACAATTTACAGGTTTTGGGGGATTCGCTTTTCTGTTTCATAACTCCACCTGAGTAATGATGTCATTTGTTTTGTAGGTTTAATCGAGTGGATGGCTGGAACTGGGGACTGCAGAGTGAAAGATACAGCTATGAAAACCATGGCTTGTTGTCTGAAATCTCTTCTCCCCTGGATGGCACTACCAAGTTTATTTATAATGATCTAAACATGGTATGTATGTTTGCTTAAAAACAAAATTGTTTGGGAAATTCAAATAAAATCTGTAACTTGTGTTTATATTCGAAAGATTCCAAGTAAATTTAGTCATCTTGTTCAGTTCAAAAGTAACCCTTATGGTAATATCTACCATTAAATTTGAATTCTGTTGCAGAAATGAAAATAAAAAGGAAAGAAAATAAGATAGCAGTTTTTCAAGATTGAATCTTTATTGCCAGCCTCAGAATTCTGGTCGCCAGTGATGATCTGGTGACCAAAAATTTCGTGCTGTTCTGTATGCTAGATAAAGGATTTCATTTTTGTGATTTGTAACGTCCTTCTTCAGCTCTCACACATCACTCTTCCAAGTGGACGGAGGTTTGGTCTGCAGTATGATGAGGATGGAGGACTGCGCCATGTAACTCTTCCCAGTGGCACTAGGCATTCCTTCTCCTGCCAGCCATCTCTTGGATTCTTACGAGTCACTTACACTCCACCTGGGTCAGTCAGAGCATACATCCAACATTATGCTCACTCAGGGGCCCTCTTACAGACTGTGTTCCCTGTGGATGGTGCCAGGGTTATATACCGGTATCATGGCACTGGTCTGTTAGCTGAAGTAAGTCACAATATCTCACTTTTCTGTCATAAATCCATTGTTGATTCATACTTGAAATCAGGTCCAAGTTTTACTATTTACTTTCAAGTAACCAACAACTCGGATAAAATTAAAGCACAGATACGAGGGTCATCGAGAAAGTAAGTTCTGATCACCGATAAAGGAAACAAAAACATTAATAAGTAAGAAATATTTGTTGCAATATTTACAGAGATTCATTGGCTACTTCTTTACATAGTCGCGACCGTTAATGGGGCATTTATCATAGCAGTGTACCAACAATTGTATGTCCGTGTCTTAGGACTCTGCCATCAAAGAAAGGTGATGAGTTTCTCGACAATGTTGTCACTGGAGATAAAACATGGGTGTCGCATGCCACACAAGAAACAAAACAATCCATGCATTGGCAGCATAGTGGTTACCTGTGAAGTTCAAATTCAAGCAGAGAATCTCAGTCAGAAAAATCTGGGATCAACATAGTGTCCTCCTGTGCGAGTTTTACCACGAGGGGAGACCTTAGATGCTGATCGGTATTGTCAAACCTGAGGAGGGCGATCCAAAACAAGAGACGTGGAATGCTGAATGCAATGATTTCATGGCTCCAGACGTTGGCGGCAGAGTACTATGACCTGGGCATACAAATGTTGGTGCAGCAGTACAATAAATGCCTCAATAACGGAGGTGACTATGTTGAGAAGTAGCCAGTGAATCTCTGTAATTATTGCAATAAATATCTTTTTCTTATTGATGTTTTCGTTTTCTTTATCAGGGATCAGAACTTACTTTCTGGATGACCCTCATATAAAGAATGTATTGTAAGTAAAATATTTAGCTTGATAAACATGACTGCAAAAATAATTATACAATATTAACATCCAAAACATGATTGAAGTGTTTTTAATTTCCTTTGTGTTTTGAATTAATAATCTATTGGCAGATATCTTAAGATCTATCGAGCATACTTTACCGTGAGGTATCTGTTTCTATAAAGTAATGAAAGCAAGACAAGGGTATGCCATGGCACTGTTGGTTGGGAACAGAAGGACCACCATGACTGTACAGGGAACACTTTGTATGTTTTACTTAATACAGGACAAAGTATTCTAATCTTCATACATACACTCAAGTGCTTTTGTACACTTTTGTATTAAATTGTAATTCTTATTCACTTCTTTTTCCAACCATAGTTTTATGTGTTGAGTTTTGATTTGGAGTCATACTTGGCTTATGGCATGAAGCCTTAACTATTTTCTTATCCTTCAGGTTCTTCATGGAGATGGACGCAGTCAAATAAACTACTCTCCTTTGACTGGATTCCCCAGTGAAGTACTTCATTCAGAGCGAGAATTTGAATATCGATGGGATTACCAGTATGTGGCAGGCTTACTGATGGAGGAGCGACTTGACTTTGGTGCTAAGACTGGCCTGAGCAATGCAAAATTTACTTATGAGTATGACAGCAATTTCCGTCTGACTGGAGTTCAAGGAAGAATTGGAGGCCAAAACCTGCCTGAACATGCATTGGGCTACAACATTAGAACAGGCGCTCCTGAACAATTGGGACAGTTCAAGGTGTGTGCTTTCATGAAATCTTTCTAAGGTTGTTTTTTAAATGAGCAGTTGTGAACTCTGTGGCGTTGTGAAGGACCTCTTTCTTCAGGGATACAGAATTGAAGATATATTTTAATGCTGTTACAGATATCTCAGCCTAGGCCAAATGAAACCACAGTGTATGATGGCACAGCCATTTTCTCAAGATGGAGCAATGGACATTTCCAGGAAGTTCAGATTGCAGTTACCATTCACAGAATGGAAGTATTCAGGATGGAATTCACATATGACTCAAGAAGGTAAGTTTTCAGGGGTACTAAACTTCATCTTGAAGTTCAATATTTGTGAATCAGCATTAAATTGAAATTGAACAAAGGCAAACAAACCATTATTGCACCTTAATATAGTGGAACCATTCTGTAACAAAGATTGATATAATGATTAACCTGCAGTTAGCAATATTTGTCTTTGGTCCTGCTAAATTTCCTAACTTAATAATTATACACATCACTCACTATAACAGAGAAACCTATTTTAGAAAGACCATTTTACAACAATACTTCGAAGTTCAACTATTACTACAAACCTATAGTTAGCCCTGCAGATGGACGTAGGAATGGCATGTAGGTATTGAATTGTCAATACTGTGTTTTATTATATCCGATATTTCGACCAATATTTCAGTTCCAATAATATCAATATATCCATATTGCTTTTCAATAATATTGATTTTCCCAATTATGAACACAAATAATATGGATGGTGAGGGAGGGACTTAAAATTCACTATTATGAAATATTTATTTATAAAAATGGGCAAAATGAATGTTTTAGGTAAATTCAAATTAAAAATTAATAAAATTAAAACATAGGCCTATCAACGTTTTGTTACACTTATTTTCAGTATTTCTGGTCATCAGTTTGAGTTTTGCTGTCACAAGTATTAGTAGCAGCAGTAGCAGTAGTAGTATTTAGTCATCCAGTTGTCATTACAAATGATATTGGATACGTTTCAAATTTGTACATATATATACACCACCCTAATTTAAAAGGGCAATACATTGTTGAAGTAAGGGTATCTGAAGAATTCTTTGTGAGGCAAGTGGTGGAGTGTAGTTAATGAACAGTACCTACCATGGAATGCGAGAATTGATCTTGGCGAAAGGACTACAAATCCCCCCAAAAAAGTGTGTATAAAAAAGTGCATAAGAACATATGGAGGAAAAATAAAGTTTAAAATAATTCTTTAAAAACTAAAGTGTGCAAAGTACCGGTACCCAAAATGCAGAATACACTAGCAAATGCAGATTACACAAGCAAATGCAGAGGATGGTATGGAAAATATGGTTTTCTCAGGAACAGCTGCTGTATGCTTCTCATGATTATTAAAATACCAACATATTTATTGGAACAGGCCAAAAATGAAAACAAAATGTATCACAGATATTGATATGAAATCAGACTGTAGGACTGAAAATACAAACATTCTGTGCAATTTATATACATCCCAAGTTACAGTTTTTTTATGTGTATTAATTAAATTTAAATTTCTTTACAGTCGCATCATCCAGACTAGAACATACACTCGCAATGTTGGAGTCAACACTTACACAAATGTTAAGAACTACACCTGGGACTCCGATGGTCAGTTGTCTGGGGTTGAAGCGCAAGAACCCTGGGGCTTCCGATATGATCCCAATGGCAACATGCTATCACTTACATACAGGTAAGAGTACATTAGTATGTCTTAGGACAGGTTATGAAATTTATTATTTGTGTAAAATAGATATTATATACAGAACTTCACCATGCAGACACCAGAAATTCACAGTTATTCAGGTCAAGGATAATATCCAGGCGCTTTGATATTATATTGTCATGTTTTCATGTCGTCAGTTTCATATTGCAATTCACAGCATTCAGAGCAGCAGTTCATCAAGCAGTGTTTATATGGATATATTTTCTAAATTTAAGATTCACATTTGTCTGTTCAAATACTAAGATGTATCATGCTTATGCATGATGAATAATTCAGTACTGCGTTATATTCTTTCAGGGGCAACACAATACCAATGGAGTACAATGTAATGGATCGAATTGTGAAGTTTGGTGAGGGTTCTTATCGTTATGACAACCGTGGCCTTGTAGTCCAGAATGCAAGAGAAGAGCGATTTCATTATAATGCAAAAGGGCTCCTGGTAAAGTCAACTACTCTTAATATTTTGCTGTTTGTAATAATTGAGTGACTTAGGTGAAATATTTGATAACATATTGTTTAGAATCAGTAGGAGGTAAAATTTAACTTCCATAACATTGTATGAAAATAGTTCAAAGAAATTTCCTTGTAGACCTAAATATGCTAATTCCAATTTTTTAATTATTATAGTCTATGTTTATATCTAACCTTGCTTTATTCATTTATTCATTGGAGACTGTTCATTTAATCAATCTTCAGTTGGCACTATTTAATCAGTTTGCTCATTGATTCACAAAAATTTAAAGATGAGCAAAGCATAATAGCTACATAAGTACAGAATAACATTTATTTATAAAACTCTACATTGCAAGAAACTTTGAATAATCTATAATCTTTTTTTTGCAGGTAAGAGCAACAAAAAGAGGGAGATTTGATGTACGATACTATTATGATCATTTGGATAGGCTTGCTACTCGTAAAGACAACTATGGCAATGTGACTCAATTTTTCTATACCAATCACCAACGCCCAAATGAAGTAAGTTCATATGGAGAGGATTCTGTAAACTATAAGTTTATACAGCATCTCATTCTGTTATCATAGGTTGAGCCCACCTCCCAAACGATTATATAGGTTATGTTTTCCTCATATTTGCATAAATTATCATAGGTAATATAACAAGAGGTCTGGATTTTACCAATAAATTCACAAGAAAATTCTTGGGTGAATGGGGACCTTAAGTTGTATTATTAATATCATCATCAGTATATAGCATTATTTACATAATTAAGTAAGTAATGAATAATTCAAACCACAAAATTAATAAAAACACATCGCTATTTGTGTTATTGTAAGCAAGATAGACGATGGCGATCCAATCGATATACATCACATTGGTCACGCTGTGTGTGGTTATTACCAGTACCAACTAAAATGCGGTAATTTTATCAGTGAGGATGACCACAAGTGGTTGAAATATGTTCGATTGTAATAATTTAAAGACTTTCATAAGGCCGAATTTATTTACTTTTATAAGGCGGAGTTACCACATTTTAGTACAATTAAACTAGTAAATATGGCTCTAAGAGTAGCTTTTTTTTTAGGTTAAAATCTCTGGTGCCAGTGGTGCCACTAATAATATCTAGTATCGTTAATATTGTCTTTATTATTGTTATACGAGATGGTCAAAGAAGCTACAGATATGAAGATGCTTCATTGTTCATACTTGTGAATTTACGTAAAAAGAAAAAATTGCTTATCGGTGCAATAAAATGAAAATGATGACGATAGATACTTTTGATTGGTTCAAATTCCGTATGTTCTTATAGGATTGGTCATGATTCATGAGCCAAATAATAATAAGTATATTGATTGCATTGTTGCTGATGTGAGAATTACTTCTCCTAGGTGAGCCAGATCTACAGTCCAAGAGATGGCAAGCTTATGTCACTTGTGTATGATGACCGTGGACATCTGATCTTTGCTCAAGTTTACCGCCACAAGTATTATGTGGCTACTGATCAGTGTGGCACTCCTGTCATGGTCTTCAATCAGTATGGAGAAGGTATTCGTGAAATTATGAGGTCCCCATATGGACACATTGTGTACGACTCCAATCCATACCTGTATCTGCCTATTGATTTTTGTGGAGGTCTTCTTGACCAGGTAAGTTAGAGCAGTTTTATTACTAGAAATTCAATTATACTCATATGGATGTCAAAGACTTTATGCCAAAATCTACCTTGAAGTTTTACTGATACAAATTATTTGTCACATGAGACAACATACCAGAAGTGGTCTGTTTCTACTGCAAAGCCCTGAAAATTAAGTTAAATCCTACTTGAGAGGACATTAAGATGCTCAGCTGGACTGTATTGCTTAATTACAGGACACCTAAGTTCATTCTGAAACTCTGCAGGGATATTTTAAGTTCATTCTTGTAAAATTAAAATTTAAGAAGATTTTAAACAATGGTTAAACTTAATCATGCAGAGTGTACGCTAGATAGGTATTCGTTTCATGCAATATCAATAAAATAAGGATGTACACCTTGGTGTGGTCGGTAGAGAAACTGTGCTACAAATTGTAAGATCGAGGGTTTGATTCCCAGTGTCTTTGCAATTTTTCAATTGACATATTCCTTCTGCGGCATTTTGGCCCTGAGGTCGATTCAGCCTCTAACAGAAATGAGTGCCATGATCAGTTCTGGGGTAAAGACAGCCAGGGCATAAGGCTGACAACTTTATTGTTTGGATCTGACGAGATGATCCGTGATTTGGTGGTGGCATGCAGGGGGAAGACAGTGTTGTGCTGCAAGTGTAGGGGAGCGCTGCTATTGGCTGCAGATAAGAGCCCCGTAGTCATGCTAGGGATCATCTCGTCAGCTCCCAACTGTACCACCTTTACATGCTGGATGTGTGAAAATCTGTGAGCCTCAACCTCCTACAACCCTAAGGGCTTTCACAGCCTACATAGGGATCACTTTACTTTTCATTGCTCATTAAAATAGAATCAATAATATTAAAATGACTTTTACTTCATAAAATATTATTTCTAAGCAATGATCTTCAATTGGTGACACTTCAGATTGACTCAAACATCTAATAATATACTAAGAGCAATCTTGTGATAAACAGTGTAAGGCTGAAATCATACTAAGTTTATAAGTTTAATTTAAAGTGCAAGAAATTGTTACTGTAAAAAAATTATGATCATTCTTTATTGAACAGTCCTCGTACTAAGAGCAATCCTTTGATAAATCAATGTAAGTCTGAAGTCATACTAACGTCATGCACAGATGCAATGATTTGCTTTAGCTTTATCCAACTGTAGTATTCTTGGCAACTGGTGTTTATGTACCTAGGTAATTGTTTGATTCCCTTCTTGCAGGTGACTTCCTTAGTACACATGCCAAGCGGGAAAGTGTATGACCCTCTGATTGGAAAGTGGATGTCACCAATATGGGAAGGAATACTAGACAGAGTAGCCAACCCCACTCACCTGAACTTGTATCGCTTCAATGGAAATGACCCAATAAATGTGCGGCACAATCCACAGCATCTCACTGGTGAGTTGTCTTATATATAATATTATTGCCGCTCCTTGTATATAGGCATCACTGCTTATTTTTGCACTGTATCATTCTAACTAAACATTAAATGTATTGAGCATCGTATCAAGCCTTTGTCTAATCATCTCACTTTGTAACGTTTTATGTGTTTTGCATATGAAACTAAACATCTGAGTACAATAGGTTCAGCACTTTGAAAATATTGAATGACAATGAATTATGGTGATAGTAACCATAACAGATGAAAATAAAATGTTTATTAACAGAAATGCTTGATAAGTATTAATGAGATTTTTAAGTACAGTAGAAGCCCGAAATGCCAGATGTAATGCGGGGGAAAGTATGTCCCCCAATAAAAATATACCGTAGTTTTATAAATAAAATTTTTATTTTGGAAGTTGAGTTCAAACAGTAAAAATTCTGCAAAGAGCAGTTCTGCAGTACGTTCCCCCCCCCCCCCCCCCGTTACACCCGCCCTCACCTGCTACTTGACTGTCACCACTGCATTCCAAAGGATTTTGCAGAACGGGACGTGGAATGAATAGTGTAGTTCTATAAGGATTAAAAACAATCTGCACCTGCCAGAAATTCTTAAAACATAGGAAAGTTGAAATATGATTTTAGTTTGAATCATGCATTCAGATTGTAAAGTCGCGAGTTCGGAATACAAAATGTTGCAGAAGCGGAAAGCATATTCAATAGGAGATAAACTGAAAATTATTGATCGTGTAAAAAATGGGGAAACGGGAATATTATACCTGAATGTTACAGTGTATGTTTTAGTAAATGTTGTACGTTACTCTCGGGAATTAGAAAAATTCTCGCGCCCCATCTGTGAAAGAAGAGCCGTAAATTGAGATCAGTTACAGGACTGGATTAAATAGCATAATTGGTGAGTGATTTTTAAAACTACTGCAATTTATATTGCTATTATATTGTATAACATTGTAATTTATTAGTGAACCAATATTCCCATTCACGGGGTCCATTTTTGTCACTTCTTCGGTCACATTTCGATATTCCCTGGTAAGGTTATAATGCGAGGTAAAGCATGTCACCCTTCAAGTGCGTTATATCGGGCTTCTACTGTATACTATTAGGAACCCTCAGCTTTGCCCACGATTATTAGTTCAACCACAGATGCTTTTTAAAACATTTATTTAACAGCAAACTAATGAAATTATAATTTTTATTAACACTATTGTGTAATAAACTGCATGAATTACATAACTTTATTTTTAATCCTAAAAGCTTGTGCCCATGACTTTGTCGACAATAAATTATTTACTCAAAAAATAGTTTATTCAACACGAAAATCATTATTGCATTATATTTATTAACTCTTAGATAATTTTTACTTAAATTGCATGAATTAGATAATTCTATTCTTAATCAGGCCTATATTGTTTTTCCTTAACAAATATAAATAATTAAACGAATAGAACATCATAAAAATTTGAAATGAAACAATTAAAACATACCACGGACTCATGAACCTTATCCAGATCATGCATAAACAATACAATTGATAATTAAAAAAATAAAATCCCAGTTTCGATGTACATTTCATGATTACAGTGCGATGCCCGGGGGAAAAAAGGCTTAAGATTCAAGTTCCCTTGCCCAAAAAAAACCCGCGTAGCAAGTTTCATCCAAGTCATTCAGCGCTCTTTTTTTCCCCCCGGCAATTAATCTCACAATTGAATACTGTCTTGTTAATAGGTGGCCTTGGCTGTGCATTCGTGAGATATATGTAATTTGGTTTTTATATAGTAGACTGTTGGATGTAGTAAATAAATAAAATAACTGAAATGAATGACATGCTGCCATATGGGCATATAGAGTTGAAATGAAACAATTAAAATGATCCATAAATTCGTGAATCATACCCTTATGGGCATCGCAAAGAAAAATACATCTTTTTATCTTAATTTGGGATAATGATCGCTCAATTTCAGCAATGCTCTTCTTTCCCCAGTTCCTAAAGCAACAGAGCAAAACCATCTGCAATTAATTTTATAGTTGAAAAGTATTAGCAAAATCTGGTGCATCAACAGTGTTAAAAATCGTGTTTTCTGCCCTTTTTCTGCTTATTACTTGCAAACTAAAGCGAAAATTAAAAATACAGTTTTGAGGTGCATTCAGACTCCCCTTTGGTCTATCTATGTTAAAAATTTCAGATCTGTGCATGGCAGGCTGGGAATTGCACACAGACAGACCGACAAACACAGAAACACTTCTTCTTATTGAAGACTAGCATGTGCCCGCGGCTTCGCCCGCGATAATTATTTCAAAAATTAAAAATTAAGAGCATAATAGTTAAATCATTATATTTATTAACACCTAAATCACGTAGACTACATACCACGATTAGATAGCGTCGCCTGGTAAAAGCGACCTCAGATTCGAGTTCCTTGGCCCAGAATACCCCTGTACAGTGAGTTTCGTCCAAATCGAACAATGTTTGACCATATTTAGGCCTATATTGATTATCCCTCTTCCGTGTAGGTTGAAAATTTCATATGTCTTCGGGCCTTGATATTCTAAACAAATGAATCGTCCAGGATGGACTTACAAAATCAAGCGATCGCCCGCGATAATTATTTCAAGAATTGAAAATTAAGAGCATAATAGTTAAATCATTATATTTATTAACACCTAAATCACGTGGACAACATACCACGATTAGATAGCATTGCCTGGTAAAAGCTACCTCAGATTCGTGTTCCTTGGCCCAGAAAATCCCTGTATAGTGAGTTTCGTCCAAATCGAACGATGTTTAACCATATTTAGGTCTAGGTTGATTATCCCTCTTCCGTGTAGGTTGAAAATTTCATATGTCTACGGGCCTTGACATTCTAAACAAATGAATCGACCAGCGTGGGCTTACAACATTCTAGCAATCGCGATGCTTTTATTACCACGGTATGACAAAAATAGCCAAAGCCAACTGCAATTGATTTGACATTGAAATGTATTACTGAAATCTGATGCTTCGACAGCGCTAAAATCACGTTTTCTGCCAGTTTTTCACTCACAACTCGCGAACGAAAGCTAAAATTAAAAATCCGGCTTCGATGCGCATTCGCCCACCTTTCAGCCCATCTATGTTTAAAATTTCAGATCTCTGCATTCAGTAGATTTCGCTGGGCATCGCGGACAGACAGACAGACGGAGGACAGACACTTCCTTTTATTAATATACCTAGTAGACTAAAGGAATCAAAGATCTGACCCAGGACTGTTATTTGTGCAGACAGTTCATTATTAATTGTTGAAGTATGATTGATGACTATTCTAATGTGCAGCATTATATAGATATCTTCAGTGATTTATACAGTGCTCTCATTTCATGAGAAAAATTATTCTTCATTCTGCTACCGGTCAACTCTCTTGACCATGTGAGGGAATACAGTACTACAAGCATCCCAGCAGTTAGTTCCTTCTCAGAATTGTGCTCAAATGTGTGTGTGACTGTTGCTTGTGTGTTGGAAAATAAGTATACGTTTAAACAGCGAATTTATTTGGTGGAATGATATTTGAAACAAAATACGTAATTGTAGAAGATGCATTCAAAGATTTGCTCGTAAATACCTTGACCGTAATGTCACTTTTTTAAAAATTGACTTATATTGAATGATAAAAATATAATTTGCTGCTACCTCCAGCACGTTAAAGATAACATAACTTGATTGTTGCTAAATAGGATTAATTTTACACTTTCGGGCTGTGCTCATAAAATGTTATAAACTGTACTTAGTATACTCTCTAAAATGGGCTATAAAATAAACTATAAAAAGTTACACTACAAATAGAATATGAGTATGGTTTTCAAATCTGTTTCTTTGCTAAAGGCTTTATTAGACTCTAACATTATAAATAATGTTATTTTAGATTTTTTTTCTTTTTGTGTGTCTACTTGTTTATCAGTTATCTACCATGCTTTCTTCCAGGCATGAGTTTTTTTACCTGCTTTATTTCCTGTATTGATGTATCTCTGTTCTTGTTTGCTTCAACAACTAGAGAGATTACTTAGGACATACCGCAAATCAGTTACATGTACTATATATATACTACTAGCTTGCATCACTGTTTTAATCCAAGCTTGATTATTACCTGCTTTATTTTTCTGCACAGAAGAACAATTTGAAGTTTCGTAATGTTAAATGTGAACAATTCAAGAAACCATTCAAGATGATTCTTGCATTGTCTGTATGAAGTGTCTTAAAAAAATAATCAAACTAACCCGCTGCATATACATGGCTTGCTATTGAAGCTTCAAGAGTCAATGCCTCGATTTTTTGAGCTTCTTTGCTGCCAAGCTGAATCATGCCTGTTATATGTATTTGCAGAGAGCATGTAGCAGATATAGTCTGGTTATATTTTCTTAGCACTTTGTATATCCGTGCATATTCATCAGCATCCTTCATTGCTTTATTCCAAGCATGATTTTTCCCTGCTGTGTTTCCTGCAACGAAGATATTCCTATACCTGCATGAACTAGAAGAGATCACAGTTCATTAAGTAAGTCTACTTTTCATTCTCTCTTCTGATATAAAATGTATATTTATCTCTTGCCTATGATTTGACATTTGCCTGGATGAGTAAGGGGCGAAAAAACTGATTGAATTAAGGAGTAAAAAGAAATTACAAGCTTTTAATTTACTGTAGGGATCAGTGCCCATTCGTTGTTAAAAATCAACAAAAAGGAATATGTGTCTGGCTTAGTGCACATTAGTGCAACAGATAGGCCTAGTGTAATTAAAGCAGTACACATCAGCAAAAATTATATTAAAAGAATGTGGTAGCTAAACTAAATGAATGAAATGTAATTTCCTTGATTGTGTCCACTCATTCCGATACAAATCTAGTATAATGTAATTCAGTCCAGAGCGTTATGCATAAAGAGTCTGATTACTTGCTATAAGGAATAATTTTCAGTCCAGTTCATTATTACAGTTTATCTGTTTAGGGCATTTTTTTTATATGATCTTTTATTTTTGAGTTTGCTTTTTACAGGCAGATTGACTCACACAACGTGTTTCTAAAATACTATTTTTTGGACCCAAGGGGTTTATAATCCTGTAATAATGCAAAAATAAGTTTCAGGGTCGAACAAATTCTTTCCTCTGCCAATATCTGTACATTTGTGTTTATATTGCAGGCAGGGAAAGGAAGAAAGAAAGCTACAAATGAACATAATACAGTGTGTCCGGCTTAAACGTATAACATTTTATTACTTGACAAGTATTGATGATATTTACAATCTGTTTGCTTCTACGGGTAGAGTAACTCAATGTTTTTTAATAACCTAATAAACCTCGATATGAGCATCATTAGTGGCGCGGCAGACGTCCAATCTGTATTCCACCTCTCTCCATGTGTTTTGCAGCATTGCAGGTGTAACATTTGCGACAGCCGCAACAATGCGATAGCACAGATCTGGTAGATCACGAACTGGTGTCTGGTAAACTTGATTCTTGACGAGCCCCCACAGAAAAAATTCGAGTGGCGTAATGTTTGGGCTTTTAGGGGGGGCCAAGCAATCGAAGGACCCAATCCAGCGTTGAGGGAACTCATTATCCAAGAACTCTCTCACAATATCCTCATAATGGCATGGAAGATCACGTTAGGAGGAAGTTGTGGCACAGCGTACTACTGCAACATGTCTAGGTATGTCCTTGCATTAACAGTAGGCTCCGCGAAAAAGAATGGGCCTATGATTCTGTCCTTCATCAGTGCACACCACACATTGAGTTTTGGGGGAGTTTCGTTCATACTCTACCACTGTGTGGGGATGTTCCGTCCCCCATATGCGGCAATTGTGTTTGTTAACCTTTCCGGATGTGTAGAATGTAGCCTCGTCCGAGAAACAAACCATATCGAGGAATGCCTCATTTTCATCAATTTCTGCCAGAATTGTCTCAGCAAATGGCCTCCGTCACTGCTTGTCTTCAGGATTGATTTGGTGACGAAGTTAAAGTTTGTATGCCCGTAGGCGCAACCTTTTATGGACGACATCGTGTATTGTCGATCGAGGTAAAATTACCTCCCTACTTGCTCGTCGGATGGATTTACGGGGGCTCCTCTGAAAAGACGTATGGATTAATTCGTAACAGCCACTGGAACAGCACGCTTGGTGTGGTGACCCGACTTTGAAATCAAACTCCCAGTTTCACGAAGCCTTCATGATTGTTACGTACGTTGGAACATCGTCAGTTGGTCGCAGTTGATATTCACGCGGAAATCAACGTTGTAGGCCTACCTAAGTAACAGATTTCAACTCCGCGAGAACAAGCACACAGAATGCCTTTTGCTGTGGAGTCCACATGGCTATTGACGCTAATTGGCTATTTCCGCGTTCTACGCATGCGCGCATTTTTGTACGCTCCTGTCATGCAAACACAAGAAACATTTTGAGTTATCTAACCCGTAGAAGCAAACCGGGTGTAAATATCAACAATACTTCTCAAGTAATAAAATAATGAAATGTTATACGTTTAAGCCAGACACACTGTATAATGAAAATCCTTTCTCAATGCACTGATCACAGCGAGGCCCGGATTCTAGGAAGGTCATACTCTGACCTGTCAACACTCTCTCTGAGATGTTATTACATTTTCGGCTGTATTTATTCAAACCATACAGCAAATATTTGAACTTACAATCTCACCTGGTTTTTAAGTTATCAATTTTTTTTACATAAAAATATGCTTTCCTAAGTTTTATGTCATCTCAAAGGCATGAGTAAGAACTGCATATTTGTATATTTTCAGATTTCACATACTTTTTAAAAATCAGAATTAAGAATATTAAGACATCATTTACATCAATGTATCTTTATTTACAGATCACCAGAGTTGGCTAACATTACTGGGTTATGATTTACAAAACCTGGCACCTCAACTGTATCCACAGAACTTGCCTGGAGGTGGTCTCCCATTGACACCTCCTGGACTGTGGGGATCAAAGAAAGGAATGCCACATGTCATGTCTTCTAGGTCCTCGATTCAGCTCCGACAGGAACCTGGTTCTGATGCTCCTTTCGAAGTTGCTTCTGGATTCCTAGCTCATCTAGCTGAACGCCGTGCTGGAGATGTCAGTACATTATCATCACCTCCTCGCTCAGCTGTAAAGAAAGACACTTGGCCACCTGAAAATTTCCCAACAACCAATCCTGCATCAGTGTTCCAATTGCGAAGGCTAGGTGCGGCTTGCGATCCTCCATTTGGTCGAGGAATTTTAGTTTCAAGGACACCCGAAGGAAGAGCTATTGTAAGCAGTGTTCCTGCAGCAAATGCAATCTATCGCGATGTGTTCACTTCAGTTTTTAATCAGTCATATCTACTGCCATTCACATTTTTTCATAACGCACAACAGGATGTTTTCTTCTTCGTTAAAGAGGATTCTTGGAGGGCCTCAGATGATCGTGGTCAATTAAAACGCCTTGGTGGTCAGGTAAACACAACTTTCCATGAGAAAGATGCAACATCAGGAGAAAGCCCTGTGGGCACTGGTGGAGGGAAAGTGGCAGACTTGAAATTGCATGGTGCTGGTGCAGTTGTGAACTTGCGGTATGGCACTACACCGGAGAGAGAAAAGCAAAGACTTCTTCATCATGCTAAGCTCATAGCTGTAAGAAAAGCTTGGCATCGAGAAAAAGAAGCTCTAAGGAATGGTTTTGCTGGATCTGTTGATTGGTCTGCAACAGAGATGGATGAAATTTTAAAAGTAGGTTATGCTTCTTCTTATGATGGTGAATATGTCCATGATGTACGCCGGTATCCTGAATTGGCTGAAGACCCATTCAACATTAGATTTGTTAAGAAAGCAACAGTATCTGCAACTACTCAAGATTCGGCTGGTAGACGCAGGAGAAGAAAGAGATCAGCAAGAAAACACAGTCATGATGAACGACAGGAACGCCCTCCTTATTCAGATGAAACTAGTCAATTTTCTCAGTTCTTCCAACGTACCATGAAAGACACATCATCCCATGAAAGCAAGAGGACCTCAAGACGATCTTGTCGTAACAATAAACATTGGTGGCTCCCCTGGACGCATAGAAGTCCAGCTTGCTAAAAGTCGACTATGTACAGCATGCGATTTTAATTGTGAACAGTGGTTTTTGCACATCGGATGGGACTTTCATTAGTGAGAGATAAAATACATCCAAAAAATTCATCCTGTGAATTCAATGACGAATCAATTGAACTATTTGATGAAGACTGAGTAACATAGTAAAACATTTGAATAAAATAAAAATAAATTGAAATTAATGAGAAAAAAAAAGTAATTTTAAAATTTAATAAATCAGTCAGTTTTTTAAAACAAGAATGAGTAGAAAAAATACAAGTGTGCCAAGTATTGCACTGTTTATCAATTATTTGAAATGTCAAAGGCAGACTTTGTAGGCCCATTATGAACCTAAACATGGCGAGTGCTGATATGACGACCTGTCCTATTTCTATTGAGATACTGAGTTGGCTGAAAGCAGGTAACGGATTTGTGAAGTGTGTTATCTCCTGCCAGAATTCAACCATTGAACCCAGTGACTGAAATGTTGGTGCGTAATTCAAGAGTCACGATAATGAATGAGTAGTCAGAAGATATTTCTCTTAGCTAGTCTGGTGGAAAGTTACCTTTGCTGTAAGACTTTTGCCAAAGTCTATTAAAAATTACCTCTTTCAAAAACATCTGTAATTAGAGCTTACACGATATATATGTGATGTTGTGGGAAATGATCCCAAAGCTATTTCAATAAAATCCTTCAACTTTTGTAATTTTTAAAAAACTCCAGTGGATTATGTGGTTGAGAGTGTAATGTTTTTAAAAGGGGTAATATTCAAAGATGCCAAAGAGGAATGGGGAAGATACTACTACAAATTTATTTTCAAGTTTGTGTGCCAAAATACGATGCACACACTAAGGGATACAGAAAGTTTTACATTCGAGAGAGAAGAGAGCATTGTAAATATATTTATATTAATATTTAATATTCGCTGACTGCTGGGCTTGGAAGAGGATTGCCACACTGTGGCTCATGCAATGTTGCAACATTTGAAAGAATATAAGGTGCGTTATTTTTGTGTTTCCTTTGGGTGTACTACAGTATGAGAGAGAAATGTCCAAGGAGTTTGGAATAAAAATGGATGGCTGGATTAACGCATATGTATTCTGTGTCAATAATTATATTTATATATTTTTATTATACCAGACATAGAACAGTGTTGAAAGAAGGTATTTATGGGACAGTCTGCCACTGATTCATGGTTTTGTTTTTAATGTTGTGTTCACTTATACGGTAAAAACAAAAATATTAAAAAAATAAATAAATCGTTGTCTGAAATAACACTCAAATGAAAAGCGTATAGTTGTTAATTAACAAAAAACAAATGCCTAAGTTGTGTAAGTGTTCTCATATGTTTCCTGGGGATGGTATTGTAATACCTTGAATATTTTTAAAAGCCAATTATATGGAAGGAGATTGGACGGAGCAGTGTCTCAATGAATGTCCATTAAAAAATCTGTTACGCACACGTATGAGTGTCGAGAAATAATCATTGTTCATTCCCTTCTTTGCCCATAATAGTTTTTACTGGTGGATATCGATCAAAGCAACAAACAGTTCTGGGTTTTATAGCCTACAAATTTGAAGGGGCTTCTCTTTGTTGACTAAGATGTGTGTCAGGTCCATGCATACTGGTGAACAGTATTAGTCCATTGCATAGTCTGTCTTATGTTCAGTGGTTGCTTCCAAACAAGTCTTGTATTTATGTATAAAAATATAATAATTGGGAAGTTGAGAGTTTGCATTAATATTTGGCTTTTGTGGATTATTTAGGTAAACACTGTTTAATGGCCTTTGAAAAGACAGCGAAATTGGATTGGCTAGGTATCTTGTTTCTCTGAAAAGAAAATAAATAATATGATAGATGTCCAACACACAGTATTGCTGCCGGTGGAATGACAATTGAAGCGTTTACTTTTAGAAGGGTCTAAGTGTCAAATCATGATTGTGTAGAAAATGAGATATAGACCCACAGAAAGACATGCCGGAGATAGACCCAGCGCTATAGCTTGGAATTTATTGCTACTAACGTGGCTTTCCCTGGACCTTTTACCCTTCTGAAATGCATTGGTCTGGGTACATAGATCCGTTTAAAATTATCAGCTGAAAAATCATGGCTTTGGCACTTAGACCCTTATAAAAGTAAATGCTTCAATTCTTTCACACTGGCCGTGTGTAGGCTAAGATGGAAAGGTAGAGTCAGGCCGAAAAATTCAATGCCACAGCTGGGATTTGAACCATCTTGACTCTACCTTTCCCTTGTTGCTGGTCTTTGAGATAGTGTAAGCCATTTGGAAATGAAAAGGCTGTACTGTGAAAGTGTTGGGCTTCTGTCTTTGTTAGATCTGCTGTGTTTGTTAGAAACCAATCAGATTTCTCATAGCAGTGTTATTGCTGTTACTAATTAAAATTAAAATACAGTTTCTAATGCATTAAATACAGTTTCTAATGCACTGTCAAGGGATATGCTGCATTAGTTAGTGTGTCTACTTTGATGACAACAGCATAATGTCCGAGAGCACCAACCTCTGGTTTTATCCGGTTTTATAAAGTCAAAGTAATAGTAATACCAGGGTATTCTAGGAAAGCATGTACACCATTCCTCAATACTGCAATTCCCTAAGGCTCGAACATATTGTGGTTTCTCTGCTATGAAATGATTCCATGGCAGAATTTGTGTGTTTTTCTTCCATGGCCATTAATTTTGCATTTTAGATCTCATGCTATGGCAGCAACGTTTGTTAACAAAACCCCTTAAAACTTAATATCTCCCTACATACCATCCGATCAACAAAGAGCTCTTAATATATAGAATGCTCATCATTGTAGATATAAATTTGAGCGACACTGGTACCCATCATAGTTCACTGCAAACTTGCTGGAGACAAGAGCTCCTGGAGTTGATAGCCGAACACAGGCACCAGCGAAACATCGGGACTTACAAGACCAAAAAACTTTTCCTGTTCTAAAGATTGAGTTTTTACATGTGCAATTCAAGGGGCATCCAGTAACTTGCACAGGAAAATCTGTTCTGAGCTCACCAAAATTGCACTTTTTTCTCCATTTAGCTAATGGAAAATATTTTAGGGTTTTCAGTAGCATAAGTGAGGATATAAATGGATTTTCATAAGATTAAAATGAAATATTACATTGGTTTGGAATTTTGTATTTCTAACTTTAAAATCCACTTCTTCTTGCCATTAATTGCAGTAATAAATTTGATAAACTCTGTTTCGTTGATGTAAGAAGTGGTCCTTTTTTATCAATGTGTTCGTTGAAGATACGTTGCATCTTTCAGTTTTTGAAATAGATCCCACCTGTCTCTTGCAATTCTGTTATTACCCTCAGTGAGCTGGAGATATCAGAGATATTACATATAGTTACTGAGCTCTGTTTTGGAAAGAAACCTCTGTTTTCCCTTTTACCTTCCCTTCATGATCACAAACATTTTACCACAGTAAAAGTTTAAACCAAGCATGCTTCAACATAAGTACAACTTTACCAGGGTTAAGTAATAACTTTACTGCAGTATACCGAATACCGAGGTTGGTGTAATCATTCTCTTGGGGGAAAATAGTGATCCCTACATTAAGTGGTCACTTGTTTTAGCGATCTCTCTCTCTCTCTAGTTTCCTATATCCCCTAGTGTTGGGGCTTAGTGCCTCCAAATGGAGGTTTCTCTTACCTAAGTGAATTTTGTTATGCTCATTTTCCGAGAGAGGGCAGAGGGACAGGTGGTAAGCTCATTTGTTTTAGCAATAGTCAAATTTTATTATACTAAAATCTGTTGTTTTGAGCTGAGCATAAAATTTCTTAATTTGTCAGACAGTAACTGCAGTTTTCTTATCAGAGCTTCATTAAACGCATTTTTAATAAAATACTATTAATGATCCTTGCACAATCAATCATTGACATTTGAGATTTTTATTAACAAAGAATGAAATTACAGATTGCTTTGTGCCAGTCACAGTAAGTTATTAGCCATTTTTTCCCCTTTTATAGGATATTTTAAATACCAAAGTGAATTACAATCGATGTTTATGTACAGAAGCTGTCAAGAATTATAATTTTGTTTATCCTTTTATCACATCACTGCAATTTTTAATTGTATTTTCAAGGCTCTTTTATGTTTTTTGACAGAATATTTTTATTCTTCCTTGAAGAATAATTTGTGTGGTTAGTTAAACAAACACAGTAAGATATAATTAATATTTGGAGAACAAGAATCTCTGGCATCAAACTAAGAATTATAATACATGTTTCCACTCTATATCTCGGTCAGTGAGTAGTAAATTAGATAAATTTCCACTTCTGATCAGGATAAACAAGTAGGAAAAATATTCATATAATAGTTTATCGTGTGTTTTAAAAAATGAATCATTGTTACATTGCTGGTATAACTTTTGCTTCAAAATTGCGCTTTTAAAACAAAAAATTAGTTTACCTGAAAAAAATTCTGTGGTAAAAAGAGAATCACAGACTTGGGCAACACTTGTATAGCACTGATGATATGCTTTAAAAAAACATTAACTATAAAATAAGTAAGCTACCTTACATAATTTTCATTTTGTGATATGTGTCAACAGGTTTGACTGTTTCTTTTTGTGACATATTTTATTACTAAATCCCTGTGATTTCCATAGCCCATAAATGTGATGGGCTGGTCCAACAAATTTGGCAGTCCTTGGCACCATACTGATATTCTAATGTTTATTCTTTCTCCCTCACTTGTAGTTTTACCTCTCCCCTTTTAGGAATTATGCTCCCATATAAAGGGCAGCATACTTTCGGGAGAAGGTTTATCTACTGATCACCCGTACATACTTTTTTGACCAGACTAGGACATGGATGGCTTCACTGGATGAGAAAATCCTAGCATATCAGCCTAAATAGCAGAACACAACCATCATTAATAACCATGACAGACAACAAGTTTATAAACAAAAATGCTTGTATTTCTCATTACCTAAAATATAACAGAAAGATTTGTAATATAATCTGTAAATGGACTTTATGAGTTTACTATCCTAATTGGAACTTATATGACATGCTTATATTGTAATAGGCGTTGAAGAAAATTTTAAATCCTTTGGAGTAAATTTGTTGTGCTTAAAAAGTTAAGTCGAAATGCCATACGAGCAATTTCAGTTGACATCGACTACTGTTTTATATATATAAAAAGAGTTATGCAGGCTGTAATAAGCTTAAGCTCTACATTTCCGGTGTCCACACTTCAACCCACTGCCAACATGATGTCATTGTGCTCATAGTTTAGAAGAAATAAGCTTTAACACATGCTTCAATAGATGACTTACCCGCCATAGGCATAACCAGGGTGTGTCTAACAATGTAAACGTCACTGTTTTATACATAAAAATGTGTTAAAGGAATAAGATAGCTACCAGAGTGAAAATTTTAGATTTATTTGAGGAATTGATGCTAGTAAAATAAAACAATGCAAAACAACAACCTAAAAATTACTGCAGTATGGGATTTCATATTATTTGATTGTTTTGATTATAAAACTAGTTCACGTGGAAACTTTTTTTGAAATTAGAATTTTTAAACAAACATTACAAAGAAACAAAATTATCATGCATTACAAAATCAGTAAGCCCCCAGATGCAAAGCTCATGTTTAGGGTCTGCAATTACCATGGCATATATTAAATAAGAGATAAATGTAGGAATTTACAGAGTTACACACAAATTAAATACCTAAACTAAAATCAGTTAACATTGTTTACAAAAATAAAGTAGGAAATTCAAAATAAAACTACAATTCAATTTTAAAGATAAGTTTATATTTACAAATAGTAGTAGGGGAAGAAATTAAGATGTAACAAATGAAAGACAATGAATCTAACAAATTATAATACAGAAATGCTCAGCATAAAAATATAAATACCCACAGTGTGCTTCTCAGTTGAAAAAAATAATTAACAATTAATTAAAAGTGCCAGAAATGTTACAATATTTATGAGTTTCGGAAGGTTGTCAGGATCTGATCTTCTCTCTAATCAGAATATGTCTCACTTCTCTTGTAGTCCTTATTTACATGGAAAAAAAAATTGAACAATACAGTTGTTTGTTACCACTCTACTGTTCATCCCTAGAAACATTTTAAAATCATGGTTTTCTTGTACAATACTGCTCACTGGCAAAAGACATAGAATGGCATGACTAGTTCTCTGCAGACAGGGTAGCGTGGATTTAAATGCTCATAATGGTATATGTGTGTATGTGTTCATGAATGTATGCATATGTATTGTGTTATAACTGTTTTCACCTTACAGATGTTTAAATATTGTTTTATAATGATTTTCCAAAGGATAGCCGCTTGATTTCATTCTGCCCATTGCTTCAACTATAAAAAAAAAAAAAAAAGCACACTCTGGCATACGCGACTTAAGAACTTTCCCAGTCAGTGGATTCTTTCGTGGTAGCAAAATGAGATCACCCTAGAATTGCTATTTTCAATATTTTTTGTCAAGGAATTTTCTATAAGTACAACCAGTTTGATCAAGTGGATAAATTCATCTAATTGAGAATTCAGATTGCACAGTAAGTAAAGTGATCTCTATACAGGCTGTGGAGACTCTTTGAGTTCTGGGAGGTTGAGGTTCCCATGTTTATACATTCGGCACATGAAAGCAAAAAGCATTACAGATGGCTGACTTTACTGCATTTCTGTTGGGGGCTGAGTCGATCCCAGGGTCAAGGTGCCACCAGAAGGATTAGGCCAATGGAAAAATCCCAACAACCTCATTGGGGATGAAACCCATGAACTTCCAGTTTGAGCCACAATCACACCATGGCATATTTATAGAAAGCAGGGTTTTCGGTCCTATTAAAAAAGTGTGGTCTACAATACTATAGACTTTCAATTATATACTTAGTCTGTATACTCGTACATTGGATTTCAAAAATGACTGAAACAGACCGTGGTGAAAATTAATTATATTCCATTAGTCAGAATTTAAGAAAATATGAGCAAAAATAGATAACTAAATAGAATTTTATTTAAATAATACCACCTTATTTTTAATTATTTTCAAAACTCCATTTCATTTGAGCAGAATAAATATGATAAAACTATATTATATTTCGATCCCTTAAAACTGAGAATACTTATGTTTTTTAAGTGCTCAGATGTTTGGAAATCCAACATTTTCGAACTTCTCTATTAAAATATTGAAGTCTTTGATGAAAAAAACTTCGTGGCACCATATCCCTGAAAGGACTTGGCCTATCGTAGGCAGATGGCAGGATTGGTGGGCATGTGGTCAGCATGCAGACACGCACGGCCATGACCAGAGCCACTACTTCTATATCAAGTAGCTCCTCAGTTTGCTTCACGAGACTGAGTGCACCCCATTCCAGACCTCCCTACCTCAGAAAAATTCGAGTAGGTACCGGGGATCGAACCCAGACCTGCGGATCTGTAGCCAGCGAAGCCACACAGGCGGTCAAGACTTTGATGAATTCATAAAATATAATATCTCTACATTACACAGAAACAGTTTATATTCTTTGCTTATTCAAGTCATCATTTCATTGAAGTTGTCAAATTGGATAGCTTGTTATATATTGTGAAACAAGCATATTGAAAATTTGGTACCAGTACTGTTTCTACTGTGAAATACTTTTTGTTTTAATTCATTTTTATAAAAAATTAGAAAGGATCCACTGCACTTTGTTGTACAGAATATCAAATATAGAAATGTTCAGAAACGATTAGTTTCGGTGATTTTAAAAATGTAGCATATAACAGATTGTTTGCATAGCTCATGGCATTTGTGAATTTTAATTCCTACTTTAAGAAAACAGATCAGAAAAATATGTAATTTCATTACAGAGCCAGAGGTGTCAGTATATTCTCAATGATAGGCAAATAATTTGGTATCAGTACCAGCAGTTTCAAGTCTTATATTCCTCTATTTAAAGTTCTCTTGTTTGTTTTGGTTTGTTGAGCTAAACAAAGATGTGCTTCTCAAAAGGGAAAAGAGTGTCATTTTATGATAATAATATCATGGAGGAATACATGAAAAGGAGGGCTAACTGACTATCATTGCCATCTTGATCATTAGATTATCTAGAAACCACACCGTTGTCACTTTTTTATATTGCAGGTAATAATCTACAATAGGGCCATCTAGTATTGCATTGAACTAGAACAAACCGTGCTGTTTGCATTAGCACAGTCGCTTTAGTGTAACTACATTCCATATTACTTTCGATTGTCTCATTAATTATTGTTATTGTCCTGTTTTTATTATAATGGGATCAAAACCCAAAATAAAATGCGATGTATGAAATTACCACAAAGAGAAACAGTTTAACTGATGGAAGGAAACACACAATGAAATAAACATATAAATATTTTGTGTTAGTTTATCATGAATATGATTTATGTTAATACAATGCTTTATCAGAGTACGTACATATAAATTACAATGTTCAACAATACCCTTCATCCACAAAAGGATAAAAGTGCTTGATGCAAAGTCACATATCCGCCTTCAGGTCTGTGATGACTCTGAACGTATCCTCTAGGAGAATCGTATGTGCTTTCAACATCTGAAGCAAAAATAAAACTATATTAGTAGATAGATGAATTTCAAGATGTTTATACGGTATATAGAAGGAAAGAAATTATCAATTATGGTGTATGAGATTAAAACAAGGGAGGAATTTGTTTATTCGGTGAAGAACAATATAATAGTGATAACATTTACAATGTGTTATTCAAAAGTTATAGGATATCGGGCTTTTGGCATTATTAACTAATTACATGGCACTATAATATTTTACTTACCTTGCTGGTTCTGATGAAAAAGCTTATTCCATAGATAGAGGTATACATTGGAACAGCTTCGACACCATATTATTTTATGCTTCTGTGGCATAATTTTCCCAGATCCCAGATTGATAATGGTGCCTTGGTTGGTTGCCATGGAGAAATCGATGTAAACTCTCGACTTTTTGTCAGTGGTATTGCCACCCATTGTATGCAGAAGGAACTAAGTAGAGATATATGCAGAGTTAAAGTCCTTTTTTCTGCTTCTTCCATGATAATATACTGTTAAGAAGAGAACCTTCGTATCATATCTAAAGTGACCAGGGTAGGCAATTGCATGTGTATGGATAACAAAAAATTGTACTTAAAATCTTACGTATATTTTCCTTTCATATCAAGTTTTCATTGTGCTCCCAATAGATACCTAACTCAACAAATTTACTTAAATGAAATGAATCTTCATACACAATAATTCACATTAAATCATCACAAACCGAATAACTTGGAGTAGAAGAATGTATGACTTCATTAGATATTCATTCAATTTGAAAAAATGACAAATTTTTTTTAACATTCTGATTATATGCAGTGTACATATTTGTAGCTGTAGACATAAAATTATTTTGCTGGTTTGTCATTGAAGATTTTTTAATGGAAAAACTCCAGATCCTAGTTGCCAGAGCTGTGTACAATTTGAATGTAAGAATTCTTAAGAAGAAAGAGAAAGAAAGCGGAGCAATGAATGAAAATGTATGAGGGTATGAATTACCTATTTTATAACAGTTTTCTTTTATCAGTGGTTGTATATAAGAAAACAAAAAACTGTGGATGTTTGCTTTATTGATCATTTTGTTCCCTGAAGAAGAAGACCATTCCCTCCCTTAAACCTTACATGAAGAGCCATTGTCATACTGCTAATATAATTAACGTCATCAAAGAAAAAGCCTTGGAATATATGTGCCATTGTTGTTTAAATATTGTCTACTCATCGAAACAATTATTTTCATCTCTAGTCAACAGAATTTGGACTCTGTGTGACATGAACATTTTAAGACTTTCAAATGCTATTGAAGAAGAATTGAGAAAATGACATTGATTTTTCTAAGTGGAAGCAATGGAGTCTCGAAGGAAAAAAAAGTGTTTTGTCCATATGGCGTCGTTCATATTATAAGTGGTGTTTCAGAAAAATTAATAAATGCAAAATTTGTTTTATAATTATTGTGTTTACTTTGTAATTTATTCTCAATCCTAAAATATAATTACCCTTAAGCAACTTCCTCTACCCTACCCCTTGAAAAATTGTGCTAAGGCTTGAAATCAATGTTAGGATTTCAGGAAATTTTAGTTAAAAAAGATCTGTGCATACAGACCCCTCCTTATGGGATCGTCAAGATATAGGTGCTTCTCACTTTAGACAGATTTTTTATATCCAAAATGAAATCTATAATAATAATAAGAAGAAGAAGAAGAAAAGGAGAGGAAGTCTTTATCTGTTTGTTTGTCTGGACACGATGATCAGTGAAATATACTGCATGCAGAGATTTGAAATTTTATACATAGATGGTCTGAAGGGTGGTCAAATGCACGTTGAAGCCGGATTTTTAAAGTTGTTTTTGTTCTCGAGTTATGAGTGAAAAACTGGCAGAAAACATTCTTTTTAGCACTATCAAAGCATCAGTTTTCGGTATTACATTTCAATTGTCAAATCAATTGTAGGTGGCTTTACTTTTTTTTTTGGTCATAACTTGAAAATAAGGGCATCATTATGGAAAATCTAGTTTTGTGGACAGTACATAAAAACGCTATAAAAATTCCTTGTACGAGAGAAGGTAATAAGGGTCTCATTTCACATGTTAGCTGGAAGTTGGTGGATAAATAAAATCATAAAACTTTGTCTGTCTGATGACTCAGGTTTTCAATCTACCACAGGGACAGGAAGGAAAGCACTGGAAGTGTGAAGTTACCCTCCCTCTCGTCCCTACTACTGTCTTTCAGTCACAGATAGAGATAACTAAACCGGTTCTTTCTGGGACTAGTCGCATGGCAGATAGAAAGAATAAGGAAGGGGACGAATGAGGGGTAGATCATTTCGCACATCCAGTGCATTACTTCCCGAGCCTGATCTACCAAGTTGGTTAGTTATTATTCCAATTTGTTTTCAAGCCCTATTTGGAGCATGTCCAGCATTTGATTATTAGAGTTTTATATTGACAAGGCGAAGTTACTGCATTTTAGATTGATAGGTAGCAAGTTAAAGGTTTATATTTCTCTTCACTTCACTCATATGTTCTCTCTTAAGAGACATGGCACCTAAATGTCAAGGTTTGTTATCAAGTGTGCAGAAAAAACTAAAAGCAGTTTTTGTGTGCTTGAAGGTAAATTCTTTGTAGGAAAGATGCAAATAAGTACCATTCTGCATCAAAATGTTGATTTATTTAAGCTCATCTAATTTAATTTTTGAGCTGGTGTTTTTGTGTAGACCACATTCAATTGTAAATTAATTGAAGGTGCCTTTGCTTGGTTCCCACAGCAGCAGGGAGAAAAAAAAGAGCATTGCTTAAACTGATTTCTTGCAAAATAACACATCAATTTTCCGATCGCTTCGATTTTGTTAACTTGTTTTATATGATTAATTTGTTTATAACACTTCGACATGGAGAGATCTGATTTTTTTTACTTAGGTGGACAGAAGAAGATCATGAATGCACACTTGAATGAGAAAACATTGAATAATTTTTACGAAACTCACTATGCAGGGTTTTTTTTTGGCTTGAATCTGAGGTCTTTTTTCCTCGGGCAGCACACTTTAATAATGAAATTCATCTTGAAGCTGGGTTTTTAGCCTTTTAATTGTCAATATTTTAATTATTTATGCATGATTTGGGTAAGGTTTATGGATCTGTGGTTAATTTTAATCCTTTCATTTTGAATCTAAATGCCCATATGGCAGCAGAAGACTCGTTTTATTTAGGTTTACTACATAAAACAATATAATTCAGAATAAAATTATGTAATTTATGCAATTTATGTAAAAATGTCAATGTAAATAAAATACTGTATATAATGTTTTAATATTCCTTCTGTTAAATAAATGATATTAATAAAACATCTAACAGTTGAGTAAATAATCGCTGGCGAAGCTGCAGGCACCCAATAGTTATTCATAAATTGAAAACTGGAAATTAACTGTATTGCTTAACCACAGACCTAAAATAAAATTGCATATCACATATTTTCCATTTTTTGGCTTTGTCTAGAATAGTGAACTTAGAATTAAATACACTTCATTTAAAGCATGAAGGGATACAAAATGTATGTTATAAATTTACTGTTAGATTGGGCAGCCACCATCCCAATAAAGACACTTTGCAGATGCTCACAGATTGTTACCAGTACATCAATTCAATGCCTATAGATGAGGTATCGTATTCACTAAATATGGAAGAATAAAATTAATGTGAACATTAGCAATGAACATATTTTATTACTCGTTGGCTAGACTACAGTGAACCTACTTTCTCCACAGCCTGATTTCTGTGAGGGTATTTACCTACTACCTATTACCAGAGTCATTCGTGAAAGTGCATAAAGAGGTAGGGAGGAGGATTCGATAAATCGCAGAAGCCTCTTAGGACTCACTCACTTAAGGAGTAATGTTATGTAGATATCTCGTTCTGTAGATCCTGTGTTGAGTGGAACTCAAGGATATAGAACACATCAGATTACAATATGGATACAGAACACATCAGATTACAATATACAAGCAAGTAATAATATATAATATACTACACAGTAAACTTATTCATACTGGAAATACTCATCCATAGTGTAGAAGGTGTGAGTCATTAAACATTTCTTGACAGATCCTTTGAAAGATTTGCTGTTTTTATTTTTTTTCATTCTTTCCAAATACATAGGCTAATAATTTAATGTATTGCGGAGTAATAAGCACCATTCTGGAAAAGTTTTAATGAATTAACCGGTTTATGTAAATCATTCATGTTTCTAGTAGAATGTCCATGAACACTGACTGGTATTGAGTGGCAGATGTTGGGGGGATAGGGGGGATATATCCCCCCCAGAAATTTTAAAAAAGCCCATATATGCACTCTAAGTGGCCAGTTTTATAAACCAATTACCGGAAGTTAATTTTTTTAGTATTCTTTCTACCTATTCAAATCCCCCCCGCCCGAAAAAAAAAATTCTGCGTCCGCCACTGCTGCTATTAATTTGACATCTCTTAATATTATTTATCATATAACACATAACACATGACAGAGTAGGCCTATATATACTCCCCTGTGAGAGTGAGGACTTTTAATTTTTCAAAGAGCGGTTTACATGATTCACTTTTTTTCTTTCCACATATTATTCTCACTGCTTGCTTTTGTAACTTAAACATGTTTTCCCTATGGATCGACATGGGTAATAATAACGAGCAAACCCCTGTATAAGCCGGAGGTCATGGCCGTTAAAGGATGAAATAGGCTAAGTTCATTCATTCACATAGTAGGTGGATGTGAATTCAGAGCTTGATGGTGTGGATTAAAATAGGAAAAAAAATTAATATAAGTTTAGTCTGCTCTATAATTTGTATCTACAGCCGAGATTAATATCTAAGTAACAGCTAGAAATTAGGCTCTAAACTCTTTCAATAATGAATTCTAAGCAATTAGTACAGAAACAAGGCAAACTGTTAAAAATTAGTCCGGTTGAGCAAAAGGAGCCGGCCACGGTAGGTCCGGAAACAACATAATATCGAAGCAAATCGATTCTGCGGTACTGTTAGCGATATCTCGCAACCGGATTGTTTTCTGATGGTGTAGTGGAACAGTTTAGGTTAATTTGCCATGTTTATTTTTTTATATCTTTAGTTATATTTTAAGTTCCTTAATATTTATCTAGTTCTGTGAGCTTGTTAGCCGCCGGTAGAATACATCAATTTTTATTTCAGTACATTTCGTTGTAAGTATGACAATTACGTCAAAAACTAGTAATCATTTTCTAATGTCACTCTTTGTTTATCCTTAGGGCTTGTCAGTGTCATTTCATTTTCTATTGTCACTCTTTGTTAATCCTTATGGGCTTGTCAGTGTCATTTAGAGTAATTTAGAAAATCTAGCGTAAAACATGTATTCATACATATTCTCTGGAAGTAAAAGTACCAAGAAGTGCTTGGAGTTTTTATGTCTTGGATAAGGATTAAATGGGAGAAGTTTGGGTTCTAACCTACCCAATATGCAGAAAACAAGTTATTTTTGTAATCGATTTCTGAGTTAAGTTCCAGGTTGAAACATTAAGCAGGGCTTACAGAAGGACAAAGGTCTAAAGTTAAGTAAGCGGTGAAGGCTAGTGTTATTTGTCAAAGTTAACTGTATTGCAACTTCCAAAACCGTACCGGTAGGGCCTATATGAAGACTAAAGCAGTATGTTGTCTTGACAACTGATTTGCATTTGATAAGTTATGTCTAACATATTACCATAAAATAGGTGCTAAATTGGATGTAACATCAGTCAGTCGCCTTGGTCCAAAATCAATAGGCTTTGTCCCATGGACTTTGTAAGTGTATACCATGTTTAATGAAGATTTGATAACGCATATTTGAGTTCTCTTGCGTACAGACAGACATTTTCCCATCCCCCACACAATCTCATCAAGTACCTTTCTGGCACTTAATAAAGGCAAAGTCTCAACTGAGGGTGCTCCATACTTTAAAATGAGATTCTCTTCATAAAACACCTAAAATCCATACATTCTTTGGAGAGGTGATGTTGTCTTAATGAGCAATTTAGTCCAACCCACTCACCCTAAATGATATTCACATGCCTTTATATCACAATCTGACTGAAAGTTGCCATATTTAACCTACTATTCAGAACTAACAAACTCGTAATTGGACAGTGATTGATGGTGTGATTGTCAAATAGTGAGAATGCTGTGTAATGAGCGACCAACAGAAGAAAACACGCAGGAGATTAAATATGGCACATTAAGAAAAGCAATTCAGTATGCCTTACTAAACTACAATATTTTTCAAATGAGAAGCGTTTTCCTTCACCGCCAATCACGTGTACGAGCTAACAAAGTGCCACTAGCAATGAGAGTCTTCCTTCCGTCTCGCCGTCTCTGATTGGACCGCGTATCTAAGCAAGGAGGAAGACAAACTGTTTGTCATCTGCAAAACACTGTAATATCACTGTTCCTAACCTGGTTACCACTAACGTAGCTCTACATGTCACTAACAGTAGAGAGAAACCACTTAAAAAGGACTTAAAAGAAGTAAAATTATAGGCTACATAAATTTACTTTAATTTTCAGTCCAATTTGTCTGATTTTGTCCCCAAAACTGTGTGCCAGCCAATTAATTCCTGGCATTAATATGGCCCTCTTACCTCTTTGAAGTTGGAAGTTGGAAAGCCTATAGGCCTATAGGCCTATAGGCTTTAAGTGTTTCTGCTCTCATGAAAAATTTGCTTTAATGGAAATAATTCATTTTGACAAGTTCTCCTTAATTATTTATTTATTGTAGTTTTATAGAGACATTAATTTGAGCTTTATAATAATGTGTAGGACTTGTGTAGAATTGTAGGCTACCGGTACCAGTAATGCAACTTACACCCTTGCAATGCATGGGGCCCTGAGGGCTAAACGGGAATTTTTGGATACTTTAACTTGCGTACATAAATTTGCTATGTATGCACTGCATTTGCCTAAAGCATCAAGCTTACCAGACCTAAGCATTGCATTTCTTTATTCCTCATACTTGTGTAAGGCATAACGTATACTGTACCAGTAGCCTATCTGTAGGCCTACTGCTGAAAGATAATTTAGGCCTAAGTAGGAATTAATTAAGAACTATTTAAGAAGTAGGCTTACCTTGAGTTAACAAAGGCTTTGTAGGCTACACTCATTGAGTTGTGTATTGGATTTCAGAAAGCAAGGGAACTTGAGTTGCATACAAATTATTTATGCTTCTACAGACGCCAGAAGGCAAAAGCAAGTGTTCAGAACGTCTTGATATGAAAGTAAACTATAAAAATAGTTGTAAAATTTATGAGACATTCTTGTTTGCAAGTTCTGAAAATGGGTGCCTGTCTTTTAATTTTGTTGAGTTGTAAATCTGGGTTAGGCCTATGAGTTAAAGAAAAAATATAAATACGATTGGCAGGTTAAAAAATGAATATCATACATACTTATTATTAGCTTCTAAATTTACTTTTAGGAACACTTATTGTAGGCCTATAAGAATGTTTTTCTGTGTGCATAAAAAATAATTGGGGGCCCAGAATATTTTTGCTGAGAGATCCAGCTGCAAAAAATTTGTATCAGTTTCATACAAAATTAACTTATGCTTTGTTCTAGGGATTGAAGTGGAGGTTGGGGATGGGAAAGGCTGAACAACATTTTGAAGAACGAACAGAAGCTGGAATAGTGACGCCTCACTCGGAGGCCAGCAGGATGCTGGAGGCTGCGCTGCAGCAGATGGATGGCATCATCTCTGGTGAGTGTCTGTCGTCTATTATTTTAGAATTTAGGCATCCAGTGAGAAAATTATTTACAAAAAATATTCTCACTCTAGCAGGTGCCTGCACTTTGCCTGCGTTTATTTATTCAATCGCTAAATGTTTTTAAATAATTTATTTAACAGCAAACTAATTTAAACCTCATACCGGTATGTATTAAGCCTTACGAAAGCCTAAAATGATCAATAATGAAAAAGTAAAAAAAAAAAAAAAAAATCCAACTTTGAAGTGCATTTCACGATTAGAAATCGCCATCAGGGATAAAATGACCTCAGATTTCAGTTCCCTGGCCCATAAAAGAAGTCCCTTATACGGTAGTGAGTTTTGTCCAAATCGATGAGAGTTTTCCCATTTAGGTGTACATTCATTATTCCCCTGCTGTCCATCTAGCCTATGTAAAAAAATCAGACCTTTGCATGCTGTTGGCTTGGTGCACATAGGGCCCCGTCAATTACGGTATTACTAACAAATGAGTCAAGCAGAGCAGGCTAAAAGAAATGAAGCGGTCGACAAATAATTGATGCATTAGGCATATGCTGAAAAAATATCTATTTTAATGCAATGCTGTTCTTTCCTGGTTGTTATAATAGCAGAACAAGCCACCTGCAATTCATTTTACAATTGAAATATTTTAGCAAAATCTGCTACTTTGGTAGCACAAAAAATCACGTTTTCTGCCATTTTTTCACTCATAAGTCATGAATGAGAGCGAAAATTAAAAATCCGACTTCGAGGTGCATTTGGACACCCCTCAGTCCACCTATGTTACAAATTTCACATCTCTGCATTCCCTAGATTTTGTTGGGGATTGCACACAGATAGACAAACACTAAGCTCTTCTTACTAGATAGAAAATTTCAATATTCTGTGATTTTGTGAACGCATATCTACATTTATCATAATTTACAACCGTCTAGATTGGAAAAACTGTTTCTAGTATTGTTGTGCAAAGTCCTAGCACCTTTGAACAAGATATTATGGGGCTTATCTTATCTAAGTTCTTGATTCTGGTTGTCATATAGAAACCTTCTAGGCTGGTTTGTGACAGCTGAATTTAGGAAACCAGAATCTGATCACGTCATCTCCTCCTAGCAAAAGAGTGAGAGGAAGTATATTCAGTTTCATGTGGAAAAAAATCAGTGGAGTATTAATACAAATATAAAATAAGTAGCAGGTGCCTGTGGCTTCTCCCGCGATTATTTACTGAACTGCTAGATGTTTAACTTACATTATTTATTTAACAGACTCAATCTACTTATATACTTGGCCTTTGTGGACTACATGAAAGCATTCGACACAGTTGGACATGCAAGTGTATTACAAGCATTGGAAAGGCAGGGAATTGAACTTAAATACATCTGGATCCTAAGCAATCTTGACAGCGAAGCGTAAACCAAGGTAACTAACTACAGAGAGGGAGGGCCAAACATTCAAGCTTGAGAGGGGAGTACAGCAAGGAGACCCTATCTCACCAAAATTATTCACAAGCCTACTTGAAGATGTATTTAGAAAGCTGAACTGGAAAGGAAAGTATGGAATTCACATCGATGGCAACAGACTGACAAATCTAAGATTTACAAACAACGTAGTTCTAATCACAAAAAAAAAAGTAGACCTGCAAGCAATGCAACGCCAGCGAAAAGACAGGATTGAAAATGAATATGAGCAAAACTAAAGTCATGACTAACTGACAACCCACACCAATCCTAATATGTCCCTGGGTACATATATTAGAGGCAATTAATCACCTTTCATCTCACTGGTCTCTAAAATGCATCCTCTTAAACAAGACCATAAACAGCAAGCTCAAATTCGAAACATTTGAATCCTTCATCTTACCAATCTTTATTGTATGGTTGTCAAACATGGAACTTGACTGAAGCCCACAAGAAAAAGCTCTAAGACTGCCAATGGAAGATGGAGCAGAAGATCCTAGGAGTTTCTCTTCTAGATAGGATCCCAAATACCAGGTTAGGAACACTGGCGAACACAAAGGATGTAGCTCAACGAGCAACAATACTAAAGTGGAAATGGGGAGGACACCTAACTCAACTGCAAAGCAGCAGATGGGCACAAATCACAACGATGTGGGCCCCCCGCATCAGAAAGAGACACCGAGGCAGACCAGTCAATAGATGGGCCAACACATTTAAGAAGTCCGTGGGAGTGCATTGGTCCACAACAGGAAGGAGTCAGGATGAATGAAAAGAACTAACTCGCAACCAGCAGTCCATGCAGCGTACACACTATAGGGATGAACAATAGTGCTCATAATATGTACCGGTATTAACTTCAATGTAAATAATTAAACAGAGAGCATGAATCATGTGCTTCCATATGGGCATATAGATTTCTTTAACCCAAAAAACACTTGCATAGTGAGTTTTGTCCAAATCACTCAGTGCTCTTCCCCCCCCCCCCCCCGGTTGCTGTTGCAAACCGAACAAGGCCACCTTCAATTTATTTCACAATTCAATACTATCTTGTTAATAGGTGGCATTGGAAGTACATGGAAAGAAGAGTTCAACAATTATGTTACATTAGTAAGTTATAAGGTATATATATATTTTTAAATTGAATCTACTTCAATATTATTTTTAATCTTTTATTTTTTATTTTTTGAGGGTGGTTTCATTTTTAAAAAGATTGGCGATAGCTTGTGTTTAGCTTGTTATACTCGCACTCTGAGTTGATTCTTACATGAAATGCAGGCCATTTGTTTTCTACAAGCACACTAATCAGATCTTTCATCTCATTGGATCTTCAATCAATACCAGTATCAGTGCTTCCAATAGAGAGGAACATGGGCCAAGCTTGTCTCAATACATTCGTCATTTCGTCATGCAGGCTGTGGTATATGGAATTTGTAAGGCAAATTCTACAAAAAAGCTGACAATATATGAGGAGTGTCGGTTCAAAACGCGTTAAGTCCACCTCCGATCGTAATGTAGTTTTTTGCGGATTCGCATTCTCTGAGGTGTTCTGCTTTGGGGTAGATGCATAACTACTAAGTTACAAACTAAGAGAACTACATAGCATCATATAGCCTATTTTAATTAAATTTACAGCAGATCAGATTTTGAAATGTTAACATAAAAATGCCTATTTGATAAATAAGTTAATATTGTATTTAGAAATTTATATTTTACTATTTTATATAAAGCGGATTTGATTCATGATGAGGTCGGTAAGTTTTTTCAATTTTCCTAATCCTTCTGGTAGCACCATGACCCTGGGGTCGACTCAGCCTCTAACAGAAATGAGTACCAGTATAAAGCGGCTGGTGCATATGGCTGACAACCTTACCACCTTCCTTTACCGATGTCTCAATCTCGGATCCTCAACCTCCTGGAAACCCTACATGTCTCTATGGCCCAAACAGGGAGCACTTTACCTTTTTATTTTGTATGTAGATTGAAAGTATTGGAATATTGAGAATCAAGACAAAAACAGCTTCTATATTTTATGGATTATAAGATGCTCCTGACCATAAGACACACCTTGATTTTAGGGTGGAAATTTAAAGGAAAAGAAATTTAATGTGATTCTACACAAAAAATTTTAAAGGGATTAATATACACTGACCGGCAAAAAAAACCGATCACTTAAAGAAATTTAAAAAAAATTAAGTTTAAATAAAAATTATGTAGGCCTAGTAGCCCTAGTGCTTGAAATATAATTACAGCAATTGTATACGTTTTTAAGGTTAAAATTTAATGACACATTTCACACTTAATTCCCCATGTTGCCTCTTCACCGTGGTGAATGGTGAGCCTAAGGTTGCAGCGGCATAACGGAGGCTGCTTCCATCATTAATTAGAGCAACAGCTTTGGCAACGTCTTCGAGACTGAGAGGCATAATTTCAACTAAACTTACTGACAGAATCACTTCGATGCGAAGGGAGACACTTTCCTTTCAGTTTGAAAGAAAATGACGCAAGACAACAATGAAACACCTTGCAATGTGTATGACAAGCTAGTGCAGATAATCACATCGGAAACGGCCTATCATGATGTTTTTTGTTTTGTTTGGTGATAAAGTGATGAGATATTAAGAAAGCAGATATGCTGTATCTATAGCTAATGGTCCAATAAAAATAATAATTCATCCTCACCAACAACAATGTATAAACATCCAACCAATTTATGTTTAATCTTAAAATTACAACAAATTTTACAGTGATTGGTTTTTTTTGCCGGTCAGTGTATTTCATTGCTTAAAGAAATTATAACCTAATACAATAGAATCAATGTGAATCACTTTCTGAGCTTAGTATGAAACTTCTAACTTAAAACCTGAGTTGTACAAAATTTTTTCTGCTTTTGCTTAGCAATTCATGTAAGTCTGATTTAAATATTTGAAACATTTTTTAAGAGGGAGATGTACATTAAACAGAAAAAAAAGAAGGAAAAAAAACGACTTTTCTACGAACTGAATTCTACATGGAACTGAATTTCACATTGCAGTGTACAAAAAGGAATTTATCAATATTTGTATGTAAAGAATGCATCTATGCTTAAAGTAATTGTTTTTCATACGGTACTTGTGTTTGCTAAATAAACTACCACTCTAATTTTTCTGTCATGAAACTTCAATAATTGAGTCCTAGTTATTGTCCATGAGAGAAAATTTCAAATAAAGACAGTAAGTGTAAACTTCTCTCTTTCTTTCTCTCCCCACTCTCACATGCACACATTCAGTGGCTATTAGACTATGTTTATTCATTTTGCTTAACCACCTCCTCTTAAAGCCTGATTTCTTTTATCAGGGAAAGCAGTTTCAAGTCTCCACTAATGGTCATGCTATCTAAAATCAAATTTATCTAATCTTGACAGGACATGAAACAAACATTCATACAAGAAAACTAAAGAAAGCTAGATCCCAAATTCCATTGCTACCCTCTTCTTGAAATTTCAGAAGCCAGGTAGCCTCTGGATACTCACATTTGATTAAGAATTGAAACTTTATGGTATTTCCACCCCAGCATGACTCCTGAAAGGTTAAGGAGAGACTCAGAGAGAAAAAGAGCTGCCTGGTCCTTCAAGACAAACTCAGACTTGTCGCCTGTCCCTATGCAGCCTTTCATTGTGAGCTGGCCATTCTCAGAGCTTGTTGTGGCTACAGAACCCACAAAGACCACAGGCAGGCTGCATGGGTTTGTGGCTTCACAAAGAGTTGGCATCAAGCTGTCCTTGCTCTTTTCCCTGTAGCTGCCTTTTTTTTTTAGCACGGACAATGCAGCTACAATTTTTCTACTTTTTCACAAATTTGTCTCTTAGAACATTCTTAGTAAGATTTCTTCTTAAATACCTTTAATCTTTTTTCCCCTCCACTAGGAAAACACTCGATATTCTCTTTTTGTACATCTTCAATTTTTCAGGTAATAAATTATCCATAATGGATCTAGCTTTTTCAGTGCCATTTTCTGGAATGAAAATATGTTCTTTTACGAGAAAACTCAACTGAGAATGTAAATCTTCTAATTGAACAAATATGTTTTGGAACAGTTCTCAAGGCATCGAATTTGTATCAATTCAGTACTTTTTTAGTCAATCCTAATCATCAGTAACCAATTAACTTTTAAAAATTTGTAATAATTCATAAACATTTGCATTTTAAAAATTTGTAATAATTCATAAACATTTGCATTCTGAAATTTAGGAAGTACGCTTACTTACTTACTTACTCAATGGCAATAGAAAATTCCTCAGCAAGTTAAATGAATATTATCTATTTTATGAAACCCCAAGGTTCATTGCCGCGCTTACCTGAGTCCGCCATTCAACCCTATTCTGTGCTAACTCCATCCAATCATCCCCCACAAATCCTACTTCCCATAAATCCGTTCTAAGATTGTCCTCTTACCTACGTCTAGGTCTTCCACGTGGTCTTTTCCCTTCGGGTCTCCCAGTCAATACTTTTGAGATGTGTCTTTCCTCCCCCATGCATGCAACATGTCCAGCCCATTTCATCCTTCGCGATTTAATTACCCTTACTATATCTGGTGATGCGTACAGGTCCTGAAGCTCATCGTTATGCAATTTTCTCCAGTCCCCATTGTCATTCCTCTTGGGATGACAATAATAATTATGCTTACTAATTAAAATTATAATGCTCTTATAGGAAACACACAAATCAAATAACATTTTATATTATACATGACGATAATTTTTATCCACTCATCGACAGTTTAACATCTTGACTTTGTCTGGATGTTAAACTATCAACTCATGATAATAATTAATTTTATCGTCTTGTATAATAAACAACTATGTAGCCTAAGTTATAGAATACTGTCAGTAGCTTTTAAGTAAGAATACAGTATGCAGCCCCATTCAAAGATCTGCTAAAATATTTCTCTATCACACTGCCATAGACCAATTGGGAACAGATGCATTATAATTCATGCTCTACTTCCAAATTATCATTTCTCTCACCCCTTCTCTCCCAGTCCTCCAACTTAGTAGAGCGAAGAAACTATCACTGCATACGGCAGTCCATGTCCAAGATATTCCCTTCAGAATGTAGACAATGTAGCCCCATTCCACCATCTCTTTTGTGGCACATAATTGATTTTGAATGCCACATGGGAGCCAAATACTCCAGCATTGGTTTAATTAACAGAGAAGAGGGGAGAAATGTGCTGATGAACTTTCCATTTTTGTACACACCCAACCAACGGTATAATCTCTGCCAATAAAAGTATAAATTCACTAAAACTTAATGAACAGAGTTAAATTATAAATTGTGAATTCTACACATGTCTGCTACGTAAAAATATAAAAGTAGCCTGATTATAACTTCAAAAATAAAGTATCTAATCCAAGTATCTATATCAACATGAAGATAGTTTATTATTATTTTTTATTATTATTAATATAAAATAAGTTAATGTCTATGAGACAACACACTGACCAACTTAATAGATATGATGATTTGACATTTCTTTAGTTAACATCAGGATATGGTATAACAGCTTCTTGATATGACAACCTAACATAACGTAACCCTTTGCTCACACCGGGAGCTTTGTGATAAATTGGCCTTCCTGGCTCCCCACAAAATTAGCTAGCTAATGTGCTGCACCATAGTAACCTTTGTAATGATATCTCTTGGTCAAAGCTTTTCCAAGTTCTTAGCCCTGCATATGTGTGATAGTGTTCATAATCTGTTATTGCAGCAGTTATGGAACTGAGATCGTCTTTAAGCTTCCAGTAAATAACGTTGCATTGTGTATGCCCATTTGAATGGCAAGCGAGCTATAATGTGAGATTACTGGTTCATTGATTGTCGTCTATGGAGTGTATATGACATTTATAATTCCATGCAGTTCTTCAGCCCACACAGATACCTGTCAGTTAGAACAATATCCATGCATACTCTGTGTTTGTAATAAAACCATGAAACATGATTTAAGCTGTTATCTCGAGGGAGTTTCATAACACATTTCCACAGACAGCCTAAATGCCACTACTGTAATTTCTAGGATGTTATTATGTAACAAGAGCTGTAAATCCAATTTCTCACTAAACCTCTTACCCAGATGTAAATTTAGTTATCACTGTGAAAATATATCCACCCTTTTGTATAACTGCCCCTTTCATTTTTTTACCTTTACCCCCACCCCAAAGTTATTGTGTTGGTGTTGGTAATTTTTTCGACAGTATTTTATTATTGCGAGTAATCCAATCACCACCTAGGTCACACAACAAATATTAAAAACCCTTTTCTAAAGTAAAAGTAATTACGTTTTGCTGAAAAATGCATGATTATTATTGTAATTTCATTTACAAAAATTGCATGAAGACTCTAAAATATAATATGTAATAAAGTCAAGCTTTGAAATTTTAAAAAAGTATTTAATATAGGCTATCTGGCAATTTTAAATTTATGCTAAGTTACGTTTAATTATGTTCATAAAAAGTGTGTGTTACAGGTACAGTATATATTTTTAGAATAAAAAATTATTGCCTTATTTCTACTTTACATTGAATATCGAAAACTCAGTCTGCAACCAAACGGAATGTTAGGTCCGTTTGCATCGGAGGGCAGTTTTACGATCATTGTAAAACCACAACACCCTAAAAGTCTCGAGATAGAATATTTTGTTAATATACCGGCAATACACATTTACTAAATTTTATTTTTTAAAAAATCCCCTTAAAAATTTTGCCTTCCTTTCTAACTTCCCCACCCTGGGCAAATGTCCAGTAGCCCATTTATAAATCAGGGCCTGCCCAAGAAAAATTGCGGCATTATCTTCTCTCACTTTTGGTATGGCATCATGTACATAATATGGCATTTATTGCTTTCTCTGCTTATGTTAGTCTTAGTCTTAGTCTTTTCACTTCTACTGACGTATGTATGCGTCGCTGCAAAAATTGCTGTAAACCAGATATATCAGATTATTAGAGTAATGTTGTGCTAATTTGTGAGGATTTTTTTGAACTTATTATAAATTATCGTTAATGTAAACGTGCCGTTTCATTGAAATTTTCCTAATCCATTTGAAACTAGAGCCCACTAATGACTTCACTTGGTGATTGTTTATAACATTTATGATTTATGTTATTTTGAATCCTTGTTTAACACGACTATCTCCTTCTGTGTAAAGTTCCATTTTACGGACCGGCCCGTTAAGGGTAAAGAAAAAGGGGCTAGCACAAGCGATCTGGAATAATTTTCCTTTTAAAATTTACGCTTCAAAATAACATAAGACTCTTACGATGTTCGACCGTTATAAGAATGTAACAGGCTTACACGAATAACAATCCAGCTCTGAGAGGGTTAAGCACGCCGTCTGTAATCTGTCTGGGCTAAGAGGTTTAAAATCGAGCAAGGTGAACGTAGTATCACTTGATCAGTTTAATATAATATATCGAATAAACCATGAACGAAGTTCGTTGAGGTACCGTTAAGAGGCAATTGTATAATTTTGTTATGAGAAAGTGGTTGTCGCTTGTGATCACGGGACTAATAAAAGCTGCGAGCGTCGAGTTATCAGCAAAGGCTTGCACGCTACACGAGTCAAAGCCAGTCCATCCCCTGTTCTCTTTCTATCACATACAACAGAGCAAAGAGCTGCAGAAATTCAATCATCTTCCATAAATACAAGACAGCTTCTCACCGGCTTTCATCGCTTCATGAGCCAAAGGGACAACGGTGTCAAATCAATATTAATGCCTGAGAACGTCAGGCCGTTCGTTTTGGAACTATTTTTTCTTTGAACCTGATTTTAAGTTTTCATGGCATAAGTATTGAATAATATTTGAAGGCTATAAATTTTAAAGCGGCTAATTACCAAATGAAAGCACCGAAATAATCTGGAAAGAAACGCATTGGCTATCTATTCAACTTGTATTTTTGGAAATAAAAATATATTCAATAATTCGCGTAAATTATAAAATTGGTGGGTGTGGTCTTTATGACATATTCATTGTTTGGTTCATGCCAAAGCTCAGAAGGGATGTGTAAGTTAAGATTTATTTTCTTTCAAGGGATCCACGGACTGAAAAGTTTGGGAACCACCGTTGTAGGGTATCTGGAATATAATCATATTAAACCGTGTTGAAGTTTGTAATTACAATATAGTATTTTCACAGAACGTAGAATCGACGTACTCGTTAACAGCCACTTGGAACAAGGGTTTGAAAACAATAACAGTGTATAATAATTACACTGTGAATATGGCACGTCCTGATAAGAGGCCCCTTCCTTGTGTACGCTTAGTAACTGCCAGCGTTAGAAGGAAGAAAGAAAGAAAGAAAGAAAGAAAGGAAAAAGAAACCGAGCATAAACACAAAATCATTAAATTTTTCATAGCTCTATTGAAAATTCAGGCGGCTTCAAAATCCGTGTAAATATGACCGTAATGGCGTAAACAGTTCACATAATGAGAGTGAACATAGTTGAGAGCTTTCTATCAGCCTTCTAGTGTCCGTGAATCTTATTTATTACTTCATTTGTTTCTTGCTTTATTTTTATTTATTAATTTTTTCCCCCCGTTCAAAATATCGGACGTGAAACACATTACTAATTCTACTTTTATTATATTTCAGCATAAAGTACAGGGCTGTATTACAGTACTGGGCATTTAATTGTCTCAGTCTCGCGAGACAGTACTTAGGCTAATACCTAAATTCGTTATGAAATTAGTGGCTTATAACTACTATCCTTGAGAGATTTTTTTTGTTTCAAATTAAAGTTTTAAAGCTCTTAGTACAGTACAGTCAACTCCCGATTATCCGGGATAAACGGATAAACGAAAACACGGTTAAAACAAAATTATACCTAAACATACTAAACTACTAAACTCCGTGGCGCGACATCCCCGAAGGGACAAGGCCTACCACCCAACCGTTGCGTCATCTACCTATAGGCAGATGGCAGGATTGGGGGCATGCGGTCAGCATGCCGACACCCACGGCCGTTAATGGTGGTTTCCATGACTGGAATACCTAAACATACTGTAATTGAAAAATTATTTAAAACTTACATCAACTTATCACTAAGTGAATATTTTTTAAAATATTTTTTGAAGGAATAGCTCAACGGTTAATCCGCAAACCGGTTGATCCGCACCCGGATAATCGGGAGTTGACTGTATCTGTATTAATAAAAGGAAGTGTTTGTCTTTCTCTCTGTCTGTCCGCGATGCCCAGCGAAATCTACTGAACGCAGAGATTTGAAATTTTAAACATAGGTGGACTGAAGGGTCGGAAAATGCACTTCGAAGCCAGAATTTTAATTTTCGCTTTCGTTCGTGAGTTATGAGTGAAAAACGAGCAGAAAACGTGCATTTTTTTGTGTTTTTGAAGCATCAGTTGTCAGTAATGGTAATGCATTTCAGTGTCAAATCAATTACAGTTGGCTTTGGGTATTTTTTTCATACCTTAACAATAAAAGCATCGCGATCGCTTGAATGTTGTAAGCCCACGCTGGTCGACTCATTTGTTTATAATGTCAAGGCCCGTAGACGTATGAAATTTTCAATCTACACGGAAGAGGGATAATCAGTATAGGCCTAAATATGGTCAAACATCGTTCGATTTGGACGAAACTCACTATACAGGGGTTTTCTGGGCCAAGGAACTCGAATCTGAGGTTGCTTTTACCATGCGACGCTATCTAATCGTGGTATGTAATTCACGTGATTTAGGTGTTAATAAATATGATTTAACTATTACGCTCTTAATTTTTAATTTTTGAAATAATTATCGCGGGCGAAGCCGCGGGCACATGCTAGTTAATAATATAATGCATTACGCATATTTTGCATTTCGTGTAGAAAATTTAAACAAAATCGTGAGAGCCGTGTTCGAAAAAATCGCGAATAATAAAATTTCATTTATATAAAGAGTTACTGGGTTACTAAGCATAACTGAGCATCAGGTTGACGTTCTGCTATCGTCTTCGTTAAACATTTTGTTTCTCTGGGATGGTATTTTAATGATCAAGCTTCTGAATTTTGCCTGAAAACCATATTTGCTGTACGTTGCTGATATTCAGCATCTTGTAATTTCTGTTATAAACTGCCAGAAATATTCAGGAACATAGTAGGAAGCAATGCATGCTGAGTCGTCCCCAGGGTGTTTGCTTATGCGTTAAATACCCATCACACTTCATGCTCACTGCCCGCGCCCTTCCATTAAAATATTCCCTGGCTATCTTGTTGTGAACCACATTTTGTTTAGAGTTTACATTTTCTGTTGTATGGTAAGCAGGGGCTCAAAACTGTTGAAAACGGAACGTTGTTTGTAATAACGGAGCTATTGACTACTTAGTGGACGTTGTTCGTCGTAAATATTAAAAAAAGAAATTGAAGTAAGCATAACAATGATACTGAAGCTCGAAGAAAACAGTTTTTGTTGCAAAAAAAGGAGATAATTATTATACAAATAAATAACAAATTGTAAAATGGAAATTACAGAATATTTTGCAGTTGGATAATGACAACTATTTTTTCTTTTGAAAATGTGGGACCATTTTAAAATTTTGAAATATACAAATGAAAGGCCAAGGTATGGAATATAGCCTACGTGTAGTGCGGATTATGGGCACTAGATGTAGGATAGTGAAGGAAACAGATATCCATAAACATCCATATGCGACTGTATTGTGCCACTGGAAGCATGAATGCACACATACCCACTGCATAACTTCTTAAAGTTCAGTATGGATGGACATTGTTCCCGAAAGCTTCCATCGGCTTATTGTGGTGTTCTCCGGCATTTCTCCCTCATATAGTGATTATTTTGTTAAGAGAATACTGTTCACATCTTTTCATACCCATTCTGCACGGCATTTAACTCACAACGGAATTCCAATCGCTTCTTTTCGTATATCCGTACATCACAATGCTACCAGATGGTGTGTCCATGTACTAGAGAATCCACAATCTTCTGTGACAAACAACATCTCATGGTACCGTCGCTTACTTTGAGAAAAAAAAATATTTGCCATGACTTATGCCCATCCATTAACAAAGACTGCAAGATCAGGTAAAGAAGAATTGTCTTAAGTTATATTAAATTAAACGAAAATCCGAATTTAACATTAACGTTAAATTTTCAATGGATCAGGTAGAGGGAAAGTCGCCGCCTAATACCGAAAATTTTATTCATATAAGTTTGCCTGGATCATTCACAGAACTTATCTCCCTGATAAGGCTTTGCAGTATTAGAATATTCCTGACGTTAAGTGCACATCACATTGCATCAATGCTACATCAGTGTTATACAAGAAACACATACATTTAAGATTAAAGAAATATGTATAAACTGTCAGTATTTGAATTTTCGGTCAACTTAAAAATATATCATTAATAAGGGATTCATTACGTCAGGAAATCGCTCATAGAGAGTCTCTACGGGTCTGGTGTAACAGAATAGCTAAATAGGCTATTCACGCATTTAGGCTACCATGTTAAAATTCAAGTTTCAATAGAGTTTAGCTCTTTTCAGCTTTTATTATGCGAAACCTGGTTCCAGAATCATGAAGTGAAATTTTATATGCAGGGCTCGCTGGGTTGGTAGGAAAGTGAGCTGAGTTGAGGAGTCGGGGAATAACCTATAAATCTGTCAATCAGAACATCAATGTGTCAGTCCCAGGAGCCTTGTAGCATGCTGTGGACGATAAATAACGTATTGTCTCTTCGCACAATCGATGTAGGCTAAAAAAAAGTCTTCTGGAGAAGCTACCAGAATTTCTCTGCTTCTTTACTGTCAGTAGTGGTCTTTAGTGGAGTGGAATAGTGATAGTTGCAAGTTAAATGAATTGATAATGTTTATGAAAAGAGTTTGAAACAACCCAGGAAAATTACTTTCAGTTAACAGACGTTTTCTTTGAAAATTAGAATCAGTTTTCAAGCTTCGTCTTGATATATTCTCTGTGCGTTTTGGGAAATTAAAAATTATACAGGTTAAAGTGCTTCACCCGTGGAAAAAAGGCATCATATTCGAGTTCCTTAGCCTAAAAGAGAACCGCGTAGTGAGTTTCGTCCAAATCAGTCAGTATTTTCCCACTTAGTTGTGCATTCATGATCCCTTCTCTCTATGTAAAAAAATCAGATATCTGCCTGCCGTAATGTTATAAACAAATGAATCAAATAGAGCGGGTTAACAAAATAGGAGCGATTGACACATTGATATGTTGTATTGCAAAAATCGATTTCAACAATGCTCTTTTTTCCCGGTTACTATGGCAACCTATCAAAGCCATCTTCAATTAATTTCACAATTCAATACAGTCTACACCCATACACCAGCTCAAATATTATATTCAATTATTATATCTTCAGTACACGAACATAAAAATATAGGGAGAAAAAGATAGGAACATTTTACCTTATAGTTAGGCCAAATTTAAAAATTCAATTAGCAAAAAGTTTGACAGAATGTAATTTTTTATACGCAATAACTTTTTTAATTAATTTGATGTTTAGACATCACTTTCTCTTCTGTAAGAATCTATCTTGCGACTTTATCGCTTCACATTCCACCATTCAGAAAGAGGTCACCTATATGACCTATAAGGCTGGTTTCGAAGGTTTAAATAAGACGCGGGAACAACGAATTCACGTTGTTTTGAAAATAGTAGTAATGAGGATTTTGACAGATCCCAGCTTTGTAACGTGTGATCATGTATTTTTTTATAGGTATATTATATATGTCGCTCATTGCTTCTGAGGCCCTCCCGAAGGGCCTTTTAGGTCGTGGGGTCCTGAGTTTGAGATTTCAAGCCAGTTGAATAACCAAAATTTGTCGTGTTTTCCTTAGTTCATGACGAAGAACTCACACGGTGACAAGCATTTCCCGTCATATTACCATGAGGTTACAAAATACGTGTAACTAAATCCAGTTTTTTGGATAGGATCTTTACGTAAATTGTATTGGTTCTTCAATACCACACATATAATGGTACGCCAATATTGTATTTATGTTACTGCTATAAATAAAATATCAATGCTAATTTTTTCTGGTAGTTCTTACAAACTCTATATCTAACCTACTACAAATCACAAATGCATCAAAATCAATCTCTGCGTAATTAAATACCTTAACAGTCTGTTTCCAGCAATAAAATATAGCCTAAAACAGTTTCATTTCAAGAACCAAATATATTTATCATTAGATATAATGGTATGGAATAGCTGAGGACACTAATAGCGATAAAGACATTGAACGAAAGACTATTAGGGATGTCACATTTTCTTTATGACTTCAGCTGTATCCATAGGAAGGGTTAGTTCTGTACTTCTGTCCAATTGTCTGGATCGAAATGTCTTGTTGGGGTTGGAAGGGATCATTACGCAAAACTAACACAGCCTGCAATCAATGACTCGGCAGCACGCAACACACGCTTGTCTGAGAAGTTGCCGCATGTCCATATTCAGGGGCATTGATTTATTTGATTGATTTTATTGTCGAACACAATACATCCTTTACTCACATGCCTTCGTATACTAGAGGCAGAGAAAATCAAAGTGTTGCCAATATTTCTTGAGGTTGTAAGAACTTCTTACTATAAACTACAATAAAAATATTATTGTATTATTGTAGCGACTGTGTAGTTGTTCTTTATATAAAATTAGTTACAGGAAACAAGTCGATGACCTCCTGATTCAGTAGCCGTGGTTATTAACTTCTGAAGGAATGTTGGGCAAATTAGTATCGATCTTATGAATTTCAATTAATTAAAACGAAACTATGTAAACCGATTTCGGGAAAGAATATGAGATTACCAGTGGTAAGCTCGGAATGGACTTAAACGAAGAATCATTAAATCCGTCCATCTAGAACATGTAATCGGCCAACGTACACACACTATATATATATATATATATATATATATATGTATATATATATATATATATATATATATATATATATATATATATATATTGAATATTGAGAACAACTACTTTTGAACATTTGGTTAAAAGCAAGATTTGGTTCAAACAGTCAATTTACAGCATCTCAATAAAATAATTAGATGCATTTTCGAGAAAATCGTATAAAAATACATTTTCTTAATTGAAAATTAGTATCGGTATAAATACGAGAAAGCTGTCGTTGCACTAGGAATCAAGTACTCGGAAATTCATTTTAAAAAATGTTGATTTTATGTACACATATACATATATTCATTTTCGGGGTATGCTGTTAATAGATAGGCAAAGAAATACACTGAGAGTGTATAAAAGTGAGGTTGTCCAATAAATGAGTTTCCCTAGTGTTACAAGAATATTGAACATAATTTATTTGTTGAAAGATTTATTACACATTATTGTAACTCTTCTCCTTACCTTTCCACATAATCACCATTTTTTGAAAACGTTCTTGGTAGTGTGAGACCCGTTTTTCAAACTACTGTTGTACCATGTTGTTGCGTCATGCAGCCTTTGATGGCAGCTCAGAGATTCCTCAAGACACCACAGCATCTTTCTGCATTCATTGACGGACCCAGGAACTCAGGAGATTCAAGTGGGGAATTTTCTCACATCCTCCGTATTCTCTAGGTCTTTTTCCCAGTGATTTTCACATGTTTCCCCAACTAAAGCTTCATTTCGGAGGGATGCAGTTTCACACTGATGATGAAGTGAAATCAGAAGTGAAAAGTTTGCTACGGAACAGGACACGGCATGGTTTAACATTGGTTAGGAAATTCTGGTGTTACACTACCAAAAATATTTGCAAAAAAACATAAGATTATATGAAAAAGTAAGCACAAGAGTTGTTATATGTAAATTAAAGTTCTTTTAACAAGTAAATTGTGTTTAATACTTCTTTAACATTAAGGAAACTAATTTATTGGAAAACCCTCGTACTATATTTGATTTTAGCCGACACCATAACTGGTATTAATATAAAAACTGGACTTAGAAATTCAGGATCGAATGTAGTACTTCTTCTGTATATAGTTCTGTAATATGGACAGATCAACTAAAAATAACACTTAATTTAAACAGCACATTGCGGAAGGTAGTGCTTTCAAGCAACTTCAGTAATTATTCCTATGCAACTTGGTCATCAACCTTCTTTGATAGCCATGAAATATTTAATGTTATGTTTCGTAAACTATCTTTGTAGCCATGAAATATGTAATTTTACGGTTTGTAACCTATTTGAAATAAATAAATTTCGTGTACCTAGATTATCCCCCTGAGTGGTAGTTTTATGTGCTATCTGTAGTTTACAAGAAGAATTAGATTGCAGTGTATGAGGTGCTGTTAGGCATAGCAGGGGGCAGATAGATGGGTAACAACGTTTTTGCAACGATCCTTACACTGGAGACTGGTCTGATATATGATACAGATTAAACTCAAATCTAAGACGGGGTGGGATTTCTTGCCCCTGGCGTTGCGACTTCAATACCGTCTTTCAGACTTATTTGTCACAGAGATTCGAATTAATTGGGCGAGCAGTCTGCCCCTCTACATGGTTGTAACGTTCAGTCACAATTTTCATACAATGCATGTCGTACAAAAGTAATTCACTTCTATACTCGTTGGAAATGGTAAAGTTATGCTGTGTTAAACAAAAAGTGTACTGTTGTAAAGTAAAGTGCAGTTGACTTCTTAGAGTTCAAAGAATGACGAGAGAGAGATCATAGTTTGTTCAGCGTTCTAGCTTCTATTTTTGCAGTACAGTAAGTTGTATTATGTCTTGAAGGGCCTGAATTTAGTAACTTACAATCATATTGGGAATAATCAACTAAGACTGAGCGTGGTATTTTTGAAGTTCGCTTGTTTTTAATTACCATATCTGATTGAAGCTGGTATATATATTAAGTGGAGATTAACGTGAAACATTTTCTAAACTTTTTTTTATCTTTTTCATAGCTAAGTGGAGTTTGCTGGCTCGTTAATATGAAAAATCTGTAGCTCGAGTAAGTGGTGCAATATAAAAAGTCCTAAATAAATGTAATTACTTTAATGACAGAGAAAGTAGGCTATCGAATTCGTGAATGCTAGTAAAAGCAATAATAAAAATAAACTGAATAATAATATTATGTTACTACTTATATTATTATTTTAGAGATGCAATATATGCAGAGAGTGCAGTTATTGAAATAATAATAATAATAATAATAATAATAATAATAATATAGGTAGAAATAACTTATTTATGACAAAATAAGCGACGTAGTTCCATTTTGGAGGTACAATACATGCGCAGCGCGCAGTTATTCAAAATAATTTCATTATAGGCTACGTTCAGTTCATTTTATACAGATTTAATTCCGAAACTTGGATTATATTGAGTTTGTGTCCAATAGATACGGTAATTTATGATTCAAGCGAATTAATTAATTATAATAATAATATAGCATAGTTATATTTATTATATTTATAATTAAATAAACGAATTTATTCCAGTTGACTAAAATCAAATTTAAAAAGCTAATTAGAGTGAAAAATTACCAGTGCATTTAGCACATAACACAATAGAAACTAGCCTACATATATCTAGGTATATGAATATATATATATATCCCACCGTAAATAATAAACGGCTCTGAAGTTCTGCTCCATTTTTGTTGTGCAGCGAATTTAATATTCTCTGTTATAAATCACCCTGTGGGAAAGCAGTACATGACTCGTGACAATTAAAACCACATTAATTCATTAATTCTGGTAGCAAAGTATTTCATTAAATCGTCCAGTTGGTCCACTGGCAGTAACGGGAATTCAATACCTCTGAATGGTAGGCTGCAAATCAACTGGTTGTCAAAGGGAAGCATGGGTGTTGACAAATAAATACATTCGCAAAGCCGTATCGAATGGAAATCAAATTGTACAGAATAAATTAAGACACATTTAATTTAGTGTTCTTAATTGCATTCATTTGGCGTCATAGACTGTATTGATTGTTAGGAGAGGCTTTATTAGTGTTTTTGCTATCGCTTTTTCGTGTCAGTGTTTCTATTTAATTGATTATTAATTTTGGTTTTCTCGTGTATATTTCGGCCGTATTATAATACTGGGATCTTTTAATAATATTGTAGGTTAATGATATTGTAAGTAGGCTACTTCTCAGTTCGGTACAAATTAAATGGATTATACTGGGCATAATTATCATATTTCTGTCTACTTGAACAGCGGGTTTTGAAAAAACTTCACAGAGAGTGCATGAAGCCCATACGAAAATTTGGGTAACTGCAGCAACCTACAGTTTGTCCATAGTGCTGAACAAATGCTCGTAATTCCACTGTCGGTCTAGGTGGAAAGTCAGGCACTTCTCTTCACAAGTTTACTAGCTCGTTCCCGGCCTATAAATGCGACAATCTGTAGATTTACGACCATGTAAAAAAAAGGACAAAATTCAAGCACGTCGGCCGATGGTTTCGTTGGTGAATTGTCTATTATAAACAATTACTTTTTTGAGCAACTGTGTTCGTAAAATATTTTTTTTATTTTTAATCCTGTGCACAGAAATTGCAAAGTTTTACTAATGTCTCCGTTCACTTAGGCCTGTATCCATTGCGGCTTTGGATATTTTCTGTTAATTATATTAATTTCTAAAAATTGAAATGTTCTATTAGCCTATATATTTTGCTTGCTTCTTTGCTTCCCAGCTTTCCCATCTCATCTCTAGATAACTCGTTTTTGAGATAAGGGTAAAATTGTTCAGCTTTAGTTGCTTTTGTTTTATCAAATTTTATTTTAGTCTTTTAATTCTCCTTTTTTCATCAGTCTGCTTACTCTTTGTTTATTTATGTATTAATCTGTTTGTTCTTTATGTCTGTTTTGCCTTTTCTTTCTTCAGTTCTTTCTTTCTTTCTACCACTTTCTATCCACTTTCTGATATACCTATTGGGTTTATTCTGTCTATTTGTTGCTTTCTTTCTTCTTTTCGTTCACTTTCTTCTTATGATAACTTTTTTGTTTCTATTTCCGTTTTCTTTCTTGATTATTTCTTTCTTCCTTTCTGTGTATTTCTTTCTTCCTTTCTGTGTATTTCTTTCTTCCTTTCTGTGTATTTCTTTCTTCCTTTCTGTGTATTTCTTTCTTCCTTTCTGTGTATTTCTTTCTTCCTTTCTGTGTATTTCTTTCTTCCTTTCTGTGTATTTCTTTCTTCCTTTCTTTACTCATTGCCCCTTCTCTAATTATCATTTCTCGTGATTATCTTTTTGTGTAGAATTTATTAGAACTGCGATATAAGAGGGAGGCGTGTGAGTGGCGCCGAGTAGGGATGTGCGATGGTAGCCGAGCATCGACCAGCGCGCGCGGCAGCAGGCGTGTAGGATCGGATCAGTGGCAGCGTGCCTACCCCGCGAACAAGTGGTTGCATTGCAGTACAGTGTCTATCTCAGTGTGCGCGATAGTATACCCTAAAACATGTTCACACCCTAGAAACTTTTTTGTAAGTGCACCTCCTCCTTGGAAAGAATACCACAATATTTGTTGCTAACTTGAATTTCAACGAGAAGAATACTGTTATTTCTCAGTTGTAAATTCGTTATTATCTTGTTATTAATTTTTATTCAAATTTAACATACCAAACAGGTAGTGAATTATCTTGGCTTGAATAACTATGTGAAACTTTTCCTTCCATTAGTTGCATTTAGTTCGCGTCTTACTGACTGTTTATATTAATAAGAAATTTAGCAGTGGAAAGTAGATGATTTAAATAAAGGATAGTACAATTATTTTTAGGGAAATACAATTTTTCCATAAATATTGTAATTTTAAAAGTATACAAGAGCAGGTTAATTTGAATAAAAATGTTTTCCTAAGTAAATAAATTTAAAAATTAAAAATAAAGTAGAAATTAAACTACCCTCAAAAATAAATAATAAGAAAATAATCTCATTCTCCCAAAACTAAAGTAAAATTCTAAAGCAAGTAAGCTCAAAAAATATTTTCTTGGTGTCTTAAAAGACAATTCGTAAGATTCTCAAGTCTGTATTTTTATTTTTTATTCAATGATCATCTTCTACATCCAGAGGCTACCAAATGGACAACCTTACATGACAGTAATATTTACATAGCACAACTAGTGGTGTCCATAGTTTAGTATTAAATAATAATTCTATTGTTTTTAATACAAATTATATCTTAGTATTCTTATAGAGTATTTTAAAGTTTGTAAGGCTATTTCTTGAACTGTGGAGGTTGGGACTCCCATATATTGCAGGAGAGTGTCATACTTCTTAGGGATAGTGCTCCTTGCACTCACCATTATGCCTCGGACTAAGATGTTTTCTTCTGCATCTTCTTCAACAGTATCTGAATATTTTTTATATATTGAGGACTTTTTAATAATAATAATAATATTTAGGAAGACTCAATGGCTTTTATAGACTGACTTGAAGTATTGAAGTATTATCATAATAAATTATTGTATTGTCAATATTCCAATAAAATGTGTTCTGCGATTTTCCCTCTTCTTCGGCAAATAATAGTTGTGAAGAATTAATTTCGAAACAGTCCAAATAAGCGTATTTGATAAATAACTGGCGATGAGTTGAGATTATTATTTTTCTATATAGTTTGACTTAAAAATGTGAGAACACAGTAATTATATCTCTAAATCTATTATTACTCACGTAGTGATTCTATTTCACCCTTAAATATTTTGAAAGGAACTGTATTGGGACAAGGGTTTCACCCAGCTTCGTGAGTGGTTGGGGAGTTACTTGAAGGGACATTTTTTTAAGAATTAAACAGGGACTTTTACTGCCGATAAAGAAGGTATGTTGTTGACGTAGTTGTCTTTGTAGAGGAAATGTGAGGTATTTATTTGACATCTGGCACATTTTGATCGTCCGTGTTCCCTCCGAAAATTTGAAGGCATAACATTGCAATGGTGTTTGTGCATTTGTTCAGCGATTCAGTGTATACTAACTTACATCCATTGTAAACAACCGTAAATTATTTCTATTCAGAGGAAAAAAATGAAAAGTATTTTTTTTAAAGAAGGCAACTTTACTTTCGCGCTTTAGTTTCAGGTATGCGAAACAAACTGTCCTTGCAGATGATTACTCTAATATTTTCTGCTTTCCATTATTTCTGTTTCCTTACTAGTTTGTACGAAATTCACGAGTCATTCAAACTTGTCAGGTATCCTTGTCTGCCTTGGTAGATGACGTAGCGGTCAGTTGGTATCCTATCCCGCAAGGGATGTAGCGCCATAGAGTTTAGAATATGGTAGAAAAGGGACGAAAGTTATTAAACTTTTTTTTATCTCTTGCTCCTTAAAGCTTAGACGGTTAAGCAGTAGGATGTAGTTATCTTTGTGTTGGCCGGTGTTGTAGAACGCATTTGAGGTGAATTATCGTTGAACTGCTTCATAAAGTAGATCGGAGATATTAATAAGGAATTTAAGGTTTCTTGAGCAGGAAAAGAACTTCTAAGTTATCTTATGTTTTCCTTTCCCGTATTAAGCGAAGTTGGAATTTGTGAGCTATTGATAGGGCCTGAGACTATTTTTATAATAAATACGAGCGGTGGCGTGGAGAAATGTTAACATGAAATCGATACCCATGAATTCACTTTAAGTCTTGCTTTATTGATTATCATTACTTTCTCTGCCCCAATTGTTATAGCTATAGAAAGAATAATAGCATCCCTTAAACTAGAATAAATGTTCTCTTCAGTTTTTTTGTTTGAATCTGATTTTGTTTATTTATTGGCGAAGTCTCCTTTTCTCGCAGATCCCTTTGGGTACCTCCTTAAAAATTATTCGGTCAGCTATTCTAGGTCTCTAGTGGAGGAGGTATTTACTCATACGCACGAAACGATTGAGATAAACAGCTTAAGTCAAACGGTAATTTTGCCCCTGAACCCTGTCGGAGGGTATTTTGTAGGTAAGGCTGGTGATATTTCCATCACCGTCATCATCTTCACTCCATGGTTAAGACATCTTCGTCTGTTCCGTCTTCACAGTAATCCTTCCATCTTCTGTAATGGTCTGCTTACATCTCTTTTACCAGAAGGTCTGTAATTGTAGGTAGTCTTCTATTATCCATCCTGTCTAAATGATGTAACCATTTAGTCTTGTATTTATCGTATTTACTTATTTATGTGGTCCAATAAAGTATATCCTTTTGTTTTTCTAAAAAAAATTCATCTCTGCTGCGTGTATTTTATTCTTAAATTTTCTTGTGTGTATCCACGCCTGAGATCCGTACATTAAAACAGATTTAGCCATTATTTTATAAAATTAATTCTAGTACCTCGTCTTGTATTATTTTTCAACGTTTTGTGAATTGTATCACACATTGTTTGAAATTTTGCTAATTTTATATCTACGATATTTTTCTGAGTGGAAACCTATTTCAGACACCAAATACTTAACGTGATATACTTGTTCTAGAGGAATGCTATCAAGTATTATTTTATCATTATATTCTTCATGTTTTAGTGTGTCAATCCCTCGCCAATATAAATACATATTAAACAAGAAAGTAGGTCTCTATGTATCTAGAAACAAAAAAAGTACCTCAGAGGAAAAAAAAAATTACACTGATGAAGATAATCGCCCTGGAAAGAATAGCAAATCGATGCAGATGATATGCTCCAAATTTAAACAATATATTATTTTTTTTTTGGGGGGGGGGGACGTTGCAGCCAACCACCAAGGAATACTCTGGGTCTTGACGTCATTCTATTTTGAATTCTACTTTGATATTGAGGTTACTCCCAAAAGCGGAATAAAATTTAACTTAGGCCTAATTGAAAGAAAGCTGGATAATGCTGGTTAACTCTGAAAACTGGTAATAAGGAAATGACTGTTCCATTTGCTTTTATCGATCAATTGTGACATAGCAAGAGGTTTGCCGTTTGCCGGTGCATTGGTTTGGAGTAGCGAGAAATGGATAGTTTGATATCTCCTTACCAGAGAAGACTTTCATGAAGAATGCTTAGTGGGACGGTATCCCTTTTTTTACAGGCTGTCGATGATTATTGCCTTTGGCATTGAAAAATTCCAGTTCACGACAACGATTATAGTAGGAGCTATTAACGATTTTAAGGAAGTACTGTTGCTGTCAGGTGTTTGGAACAATAGGACTTGCTAATATATTGGCGTGTTGTTACTCTTAACAAACTCTTGCAAAGTGCGGTGAGAAACTTTTTCGGTCTTTGAACTGTGTGCTGGGGAGAGGACTACTGGACTGGAAATCATTCTGTATGTACACCGATCCTAGTGCGAGGGGAATGCATGTAAACATGAGGGGATTGCTTTTTATGTTTTCGTATAAAGCGGCCTTTTCATTTACCATGGCTTTAAGGGTGTTAAGGAGGGACACCTCAGTTCTGAATATGAATAGCCTATGACTGTAAAAATGACAAAATGTAGACCATTATTTCATTGACATTTGTACATAAATTTAAATGTTTTTGCTGTAGTTACATCTATCCAGAAGCCTCATTCGACAGTAAATGGAAGATGCTATCGTTCTTTGTGTCCAGAATATTATGTTCTGAGAAAACATGCTGGTCAATTTTCTGATTCTAGTTTTTTGTCCATAATTGCAAAACTTTCATTTTATGGAATATTAATATTCACGCTGTAATTACAACTACCAAAATTTGGTTAGTATTTGCTGTAAAAAAACTACAGAATCTTATTAGAATGTATTAACTTTTATTAGCTTTGTAACTATTTTCTTTGTTTATTTCTTTAATCCGATGTCATGTTGGATCATTTATAGGTGTTTTTAAATTGCACAGTTATAAACAATTGATTTTTATTCACAATAAGTTTATCATACCACTTAATACAGATAACAGAATGATCAATGTGTGTTAAAATTTGTGACACTGTTAAGCGTCGAAATTTCAGGTGGTGCACTAACATGCTGATTAAATAACTAGAATTGACGAAAAAATTAGTTGCAGATTACTGTTTTTTACACCAAAATTAGCTGAAAGAAATAATGTGCCGTTATCTAAATGCATTATATTTTTTGTATTTTTTAAAATGTTTTCACTGGTAGTGACGTAAAAATTAGATTCTTCAAAAAAATGTATAAAGAGAAAATGTAAGATCAGTGAGTAATGCTTTATGTAAAGAGTAAGGATTTTTTTAATCCACGTGTTATGATTGTTATTTATGAAAGCCAGTTATCCCACTGAAATTGTCCTCATTGATTTTAAGCTTCGACTCTACTCGATGTTTTTACTTGATGATTAATTATATCAATTTTTAAATTCAGCTCTTTAAGGGTTAATGAATATTAATACAGGTGTTCAGGTTCTCTTAAATGCGATGCACCGCTCAGAAAAGGGTCAACTAAATAATAGCCTCTACTAAAACGTGTTCTCTTCTCAACGAAATCCAGCATTACTGAGCCTGATGTAAATAAGTATTTATGGCTTGAAGTTATTAATCCACGGCTAACGGAAATACGTAAGTTGACAGATATATGAAACTAAATGAATGACTTTTATCATATTAAGAAAGTAATGTTAAGAGTAAATTTAGGCATACCGGTATGTAGAAAACCGTATAATATTTATTATTCATGACCCGTTCACCGCTTAGGTCTTATTTTTTCTATTGTGAAGATTTCCCAAGAATGCACATGGCTAGGCAATGTTACTGATATTACAGTAACTGGGACACCGGCTGAACGTTGAATTTGAACCACGATATTACTGTAGGATGTTCCTCATGACAGTCAAAAGAGGAGATTTGGTACCTGTATGGACTTAAGGGGATATCTACGGCATCGCATTACGTCTTGAAATACCATGCTTATGGTAACATTTCAAAGTATGTTGTATAAAATTATAATGACATTTAAATTTCGGGAATTTTGGAGGAGGCCGTTACTTAGTTCACTTGTTAGGTCGGACTGTTATTGCGTAATTTATCATATTATTATTATTGGTAAAAATTAGAAAACATCGTGGAGCTATGGTTTCAAAGAAATAATATACCTCTGTATATTTTTAATGGCGATGAAGCTTGAAGCCAGGAAAATTAATACCGGTACCCAGCGAACTAAAGTCAGCCTAATAAAAACACCTAATAGGAACGTCATACTACCTTTGGTGTAATGGCTTTAGTGTTTAGTAAATTACGTGATGACATGAAAATTAAACACTTAAATCGGAAAATTCTATAAAGTAGGCTATTCGGAAAGCATGCAGTCATCCCCTCTCAACGAAAACATTTTAGAAAATACCGTATTTTAAAATTGTGAGCTTTTTACAGTAAAATAATTATGTATTATTAATTTTATCTTTTGCATTGTTGTGGCTGTTCAACGACGGTTATGTACTGATAATTATGCCTATGATTACTTTTTACTTCTTCAGAAGACGTACTCACACCACTAAGAAACATGCTTCTAATGCCATTTTTGCCCTCATGTAATTTTATTATTACTTTCAGTGTTGTTATCTGTGCAGAACTTCCCATATTGCCCCATTTTATGTGTCGTGAAGTAGACTTCAGGGTGTTGCAAATAAGATTCCCATAATCGCGGTGTACTAAATGTTTCATGTGTGATGTATTCTTTCCGAAAGGAAATTGAAACTATGAGTTACAATTCGGATATTTCCATTCTTATCATCCCATTTCTTCGATAGTAATAAATCGAACACTTAGTAAGTGGATTAGACCCTTAGGACCAAAGTCTACATACTTCAATACAGTAAAGCCTCGGTAATTCGAGCCCCGGTATTTCAAGGTTCCGTGTAATTCGAGGTGGTCTTAAGAAAATTAAAATTTTCCATAAAACTAGGGTAAAATCCCGTTTTTATACGGTGTCCGCATTTAAGTTTTATGCACTTCCGAATGGGTTGCATTTTGAGCTTTCTTTCAATTTTTCCATTTTGTCCATGTACAGGTAAAACTGTCCCACTTAGGGTTTTCGTTCCTAATACACAGAAATAGCATTGGCTTCAGATTGCCAATGCATTTCTATTACAGATTGACAGAAACCGTTAGGTTCGATCTTTCTTTGTCGGGACCTCGTGTCAATCAATTGTACATTGCATACCATCCTTTCAGAAAAGAATACTGTATTGCCGACGTAGCAAATTGGAGGCGTAGCATAGGTATGTAGGCCTACTATATTGTTTATTTATTTATTTTTTAAACCATTATTGTGCTCATTAAACATTTACTTATAATTTACCCATTGATTTAGTGATATTTCCGTATAATCCGAGTTTTTTGTAATTCGAGGTAGCCTCAGCCCCAATTAGCTCGAATTATCGGGGTTCTACTGCACTTCAAATTGTTTTGTCATTTCTTGCTGCGTCCTTATGACTAAAGCAGACTGTTGTCTAAACTATATGGTGCTTTTTCTTGAGCGCTAAAATGTCTGTATCTTTTCATTTATTTGGTGCAAAACTTTAGAATCTCCATGAAGAACGAAATTAATTTTTACGTAGGGACAACGTTATCCGTTAGAAAGCGTTATTGATTAGCTAGTAAGTGGATTAGGCCTACAGGATTTCATTTACAGGCGTAGGACAGGACAAAGAAAGGGATGATCTTCTGATATTTAATTAAAAGTTCTGCTGCAGATGGAGCTGATGGAAAAAATAATTCATTAGACCTACATCGTATTATAATGTGACGCAGAGCTAGTATCGGTAACCGGAATACTGCTACCTCAACTGATGTGGAGATCGCTCCTGACATTCAGTTTTAATGGGGTGGCTTGTGTGACAAACCAATCCTCCCTCTCCATAGAGGTATCAGTATCGACACAATAACTTCGTCTTCTGAGTATATCTAATTTGAGCACTACTAAAGGGCTATAGTTATGTAATGAAATATAAGTATGGTATAGTATGGTTTGGTTTATTCTCATTCATAATATATTTTAAAAGACCCTCTGTTACATTTCTGCTTATCCGAAGTGTCCTTTATAATTACTAAATCCTCTTGTGTGAGAGAGAAAAAACAGCTACAGATACATCAAACAACTAAAATTTCTTAAAACATACAACACTCCAATGATTAGAACATCAAATTTAGTTCAACTTAACTGTGAATATAACCTCTTTTCGAATCTCCTCTGTTTTTTTTTCTATTCATTTGTGTTATCAAAAATAACATTTTACCTAGTTTTTTAATCTTTATTTCATTACATTTTTTTTATATTCTACGTTACTCTCCAGTTTTAATAATTTTTTATCTATAAACATTTTCTCCATTCGCCATTCAAGCAGGATATGTTTCGCATTTTCATTTGAACTGCTAAGTGGACACATTCCTTTCACAGAATTCTTTCTCGTATTTTTCAACGTCCAGATACCTAATCCCCACCATGCTAAAGCTGTCCTCTCTACTTTATTATTACTGGATGGACATGTTTCTAAACCTCTCTCTCTCTCTCTCTCTCTCTCTCTCTCTCTCTATATATATATATATATATATATATATATATATATTCCTATAAAATACTATTTATTTAATTCTCCTTTTTTCGCTTAATGTCTATTAGAATATTAAAATATAAGTCTAACGACGTTTTCAGTACTGTTACATTATTAAAATAGCATATCGACTTTTTATGCAAATACGCGACTGAGATAGGATCTATAGACAGAGGGGGTGTAGCAGATCATTTTTGCTCGTACCGGCAGAGATTATTCAGCCATATCTCAACACTTGTGAAGATTGCAAAATACACATTAAGATAAAGAGGAGTTTCTATCTTCTTTTATGCAAAACTCATTCTCATGCGTGTTATGTGTTCGAGACTGAAATGCCTATGACGACATAGGTCTGGAAATGTAAAGTGGTAGTATCCTATCTCACAGTAGACATAAAATGCTAACAATTTTTGGGGGCAGCTAGTGTTTTTCACCCATTTTCCATTCATGCTAATATTGATGGAAACCTGAACTGCCTTCACCCAGTGCTGATAACCTAACCTACCTGCGTCTTATGCCTTCTTTGCGGCCCAGGTGTGTACTTATATAAAAACCTCTTTTTATGTGTTCATTGTTGCAGACATAGGATATAATCATAACGGTTAGTTGAATTTTACCATTTCGGTCTTACCTGTGTCTTTACTTCCATTTTATTTCTTAATACTTATTCACAATTTAATTCATGCGCAAGTCTGATGCGCAAAGTCATGAAATATTTTTCTATCGCCACCAAGATTAAAATAGTCACTATTGTTTAAAGTTTGACAACCCGTATAAGTTGAAAGTCATCTTAAACAGCTGTTAAAGATTACCGTAATTATTTTCACGTAAATAATATTTTTATCAGGCCAATTCGCTGTCGTAGAAAAAATACTAACGAATGCGATACTCAATGTCCATAGACACGCACACAGGCAGACGGATGGAGACATTTTATTGGAAATACTGTATTTTTAGCTCCTCTCAGAAGAAGACACTACTAACTCCATTTTTAAATTATCGTTTGTGATTAAGTTTTATTATCAGTTATTATCATTGCTGTTAGTATTATATTTTCAATGTCTGATTACTAATTCCAGTAATTTATTATTACACTAGTAGACGATGCCAGTTTCAGGTGATATATTATTTTCTACGGGCAATTTATTAACTATAAACCTTATTTTTGAAGTCTCTTAATTAATAGACATTGGATTTCTGAGTAACATAAATATACTGTAAGTTCAGATACATAGATCCTATGTTACCTGTTGAAACAATACTATTACAGTATTAAGATTTAATCTCAACCTTTAGGTATTACTTGTTAAAAATAAATACTGCAGCGGTGTTGTGCATGAATATGTTGTGCTGCTAAACCAACTTTTATAAGATACGATTTATAACCTTGTACAAAGACAGAACAGGCCCGCAGTTCTGGTTGCGTATGTCAACTCTTTTCTTTAGCGTGGCTTTACGTTATCAAACCCGGCTAATTGTGGAAGTGAAGTGTTTTTATTACTGTTTCCATGCGAGTTGCATACCACAATTTTATTGATTTTAAAATCCAATTTGCAGTTAATATAGGTCAAATGCTGGTCGTATGGTGTGAGGCTGGGGAATTTTGACAGCTAGTGAATTGATTTAAATTGCATTAAGGTATCGTGTTCGAACGGAATCGCATTATCAAATCTGTTTAGCGCTTTTCAACATGCGCTTGCCAGCTGTAACAGAATTACAAGAATACTGTGCTAATGAAAGAGATGTGGAACTTGATTCCCTGCGCTTCTGTGAGATTAACAGAGTTGCTGAATTATTCTGTTTGATTTGTCGGTAAATAAACAAAATGTAAATAGTAATTACATGACAGAACGTAAGTTTATTTTACTAGGCCTACTTATTTTTAATGCTCTTAACCGCAAATGGTGCGTACTAGCGCTTAAGACTAGGCATTTATATTATTTCTAATCGTGAACTTTTACTTGATACATAGCAGTGGAACCTGGAACGATTTACACCTTTCCAAACTATGCCACCGCAGAATAAAGACTGCAATTGATTCCCAGTAGATTCACAAACCCCTCATGTTAGGCAAAGCAGAAAATGTAAAAAAATTCGAGCTCTTGGATTCGGGAATTTGGCATTGCTTGAAGCCTTAAAAAACAAGTGTAGGATGTGTTCTACTTGATAGGCTGTACTTGTTCTGCATCAGGTGGCAGTTGCATAGAGTGCACATCAACAAGAAATTGTAACAGTTACGGAGGTTTTTGAGACTTAAGGCAAGTCTTTCCCAGAAAATTATTTTTTTAAAGTTCAGTGTACATGTTTTAACAATAAACTTTTTTACTTTATAAGTTGCGTATTTCCATGTATCAGGAAGGGGTGACTATTTGATTCTAATGTTTGCCTTTCGTTCCTTACAGTCTCGAAACTAAACAAGAACGGTAGCTGGTTTTCCTGTGATTAGAATATCAAATTTTTCATTCTTTCTCATCGGCGCTGTGTTTCATGAATACGTTCATGAATGTTTCATACGTGCTTTTCTTCGAAGTCTTCACAAAACTTCATATTAAAAAATATCTCGTGCTTAGTTCTTCAGCTGCAGGAAAGGATGTTTTTACTGCTAGAGGTGTTTCAATTATGCATTTTCTCGGTACTCTTTACGCATAGGAGGAAAAAGAAAGAAAGAAAGAAAGAAAGAAAAAAGACAAAGTCAAACCAAATTAAACCATCGAGCTGGAATTCCTTGACTACAATCTGAATACTGTAACGTCCTAAATTGCTTATTTTCATTTTACATTCTACATATAATAAAAGTATATAGTAAATAAGAGAAATGAAGTGAACGTAAATAATCTAAATAGAGATCGCATTAGGAAAACATGTTTCATCATGCCTAGATGTTGATAATATTTATGAAACAAATGGTAAAAGGAAATTTTATTTTGCAAGTAGGTTTGTTTGCGAAACGAGCCCGTAAGAGAGAGTGTAGCAGTCGTACAAGGAAAATAAAATAATTTTTACCTTGCTTATTTTTTTAAGACATGTGTTAATTTTTGTGAAATAATAATTTTAAGTACGTACGCTGCAGCCATTTTGGGTGCCTTTTAGCTGTGTGTTAGCTGTCCTGCCATCTGGTGTGCACTTGCGCGGACAGAGGTTATTGATTTTCTCATACATGCCTGTCAATGTAAGGGATGGAATGGACAACGCTTTTCAGCCAACAGTTATGACATTTTTACGACCACCATGAGAAATTAAACATTTAAAAAGGCGTAATGAATTTTAAATTTTCAATTTATATCAAACTGGGTCTACTTTATAATAAAATGCAATTATTATTAGCTAAAATAGTATTTTCCGTGCGAAACAATCAAAGTTGGTCACCCTGGGGTGTCATTTTATAACACTGAGTGGCATAATTGTCTCCTTTTAATTAATATCGTCTGACGTTAAAAGAGCTTCTTTTACCTTCGACTGTCTAAAAAAGTATTTTCGCAATCGTCTGTAGATTGGTCTATGTAGAGTTTTGAGGATAAATAGTGCATTGTAATTATTCATAATTTGGATTATGGACTTTCGTTTATTAGATATCATGGTTAGCTTTACGATTTTTTCCTTCCAGATTTTAATTTAAAAAATACCGGTAACGATTTTGATAAAAATTAAGATTTCGTCACTTCCAACTCTGAGTAACAAAGCAAATGTATGGGTTTTTTTATAAGAATAACTTAGGGGTAGTTTTCGATTTTTCTAGGTTATCTCAACTGTGGCTGATTTTATTAAAGAAGTTTCTTATAAAATCAATGGGTATTGAGATAGTAATAAAATAACGGAGGTCCAGAGCTCAAACCCCGTCGCCGGACAATTGTTTTTTTTAATGATTTACCTAGTTACGAAAGTAACTATCAGGCTTGGTTTTCAATGACCTTGATTCATCGTCGCTATTTCACCTAGTATCATGATCGTTAAAATTTCAATAAAAATGATTACTAGAGAACAATACGTGATAGTTACTGGTATACTTTCCTTGTATTTTTACCTCATGTGCTCCGTCCCAGTATTAAACATCGAAGTAGCATACTCTCCTAGCAGGGTTGTTGGGCAGCTTTGGTAACTCTTTACAGAGAGAATTGCAAGCGCTCACTTAAGTTGAGAGAAGCACTTTGCCGTTATAATGGACTGTGATTTGCGTATAAATAATCAGGGACTGTGTATAAACTTGAGGAAACTAACGAAGCAAGCAATTCCCAATTGAAATAAAGTTGTGATATAGAACAGTAAGCTTCTGCCATTCATAACGCTAGGTAATGTCTGTGCCGTGGTGATAAATTACTTCGCCTTATAAACACCGAGATAATAAATTAGCATTAAAATTGCATATTGTACACATTCACAGAGGAGTACCTGAGACCTACCGTTATCGTTTGATACACTGTATGCTCTGTATATTAAGTAGTGACCTTCATTAATGAAATGAACAGTCATCCATTAACTCGTCGTGAATTAATTTGTCTCACTCAGTTGCACTAGATCCTTTAAGGAATTGGGATTTATTGTGACAGTTGCATTATCTGGCTCCGTATTTTGGCTTCATTGGCAGATGGTAGAAGCGGGAGGCAGTAAGTAAGTATTTCGACTCTCATAGCTGTTAATATAACTCGTCATTTATCTTCACGAGACTGATAGTATTCCTAACAGATCTGTCTACCTGAAAAGAAGTTCATTGAGGTCCCTTGGATCAAACCCTGGCCTTGAGAATTTAACTTGATTGGTATATCATGATTTTATACATATATATATATATATATTCGTATTCATATTCCCCCCTAAAGCTACCCCGAAAGATGTAGGTCTACTCTAAAAAAATGCCTATCTTGGTGGGATATGGCCTACCAAGCTACTTTGCATCAGAATCTTTTTACCCTGTTCTTTTATGTGAATTTAGTTGTATTTATTGCATCATATCAAGCACTTACCAGTAAGTTGATCACTTATTAACGAATTAAAGGCATTAATGGGTTCAGCAACAATAAGAAAATATTTATCATAGGTTTTAGGTCGTAGAACTCACCCAAGGATCCACAGATAGAAACCTTTGAAGAACTTAGGGCGAAGTATTTCGTTGAAAGAATTACAACCCCAAGCTGGGTTCGGGTCCATGATCCTTGGATTTTTCGACCAATTATTTAGCTATTATCCATGCCAATTGAAAAATAATAATACACAATACATTCAACTGCGCTGAATGTTGCAATACAAGTTTCTGAAGCAGCACACGAACATAGAGTTTATTCCCACATGTCCATCTTTTTTTAACCTTATTGAATTCTTTGTCGACTGGACTATTTTGATGTCTTCCACTTGAGTTACTTTGATATCAGACCAAATTATTAAATTAATTGCCATAAATTTGCGATTTGATACCAATGCGATCTCTCATGAGTGTTTATTGAACGGTATCTCATCATCATAACGGGAATTCCGCAACTGATATTGATGTATTGGACGGCAGGAGGCTTACTCTAAGCACAACTGAAACGCTCAGTGGCGGCTAGCTTAGAATACAGTGGCGTGAAGTCATTTTCTGAAGAAGAAGAAAGAAAGGAAAGAAAAAACATATATGGTACTTTTAGTGCATTTATTTCTTGAACGGATTTCCTAATTGGATTTTTAACTTCAAAATAGCCTATTGCCTAATGCTGTACTAGCCCCTCGGCTATTATATTTACATGGTCTCTAGAAGCATAATATTTTCTGTTTGTGCAAAAACAATCCTTGTGAACGCAAAAGTTGAATATGCTGGTGATGTCGATAATAGTAGGCCTATTAGTACGGTAATTTATTAATAATAGTAATAATAACATTTATTTTCCTATCAGAGTTAAAGTCTTATGGTTTTTCCCTTCCACTGATCCAGGTTTAAGAAGCGGCACATAGACAGCTACAACGTTTAAAGGAATGTGCGTTTATTCTTACGACCTAATATTTAAACGAATAAATTCACGAGACACCAATGAAACAGATCCCTACAATGATAAATTCAATGAAAACCTTATATTGATTTTCCGGATAAACTGTATTTTTTCTACTTCTGTGGCAATTAACTATTTTTCAAAGCATTATAACCTAGTCGAAATTCAGGGAACTACTTTCTCTCTCTCTCTCTCTCTCTCTCTCTCTCTCTCTCTCTTTTTATATATGTATAGCCTACACTTTATCTATTTGTCTCTATCTCTATCCCTGTCTCGAGCTCTGACTGCATAGGCCTATTGCCGCACTTTGATGCTACTATCAGTATTCGGGGAATTCATCCAATAACATTAACCAGAAGTATTTCCAATCGTTTACTTTTAGTGAATATTAACATATAGAGTGAATACAAAGTCTTTCCCCGCTTACAAATTACGATGCGAAATATGTTGCACAATCTTTCTCACATTAAACTTGTTAACATTTTGTTACTGAGGTTTTTAGGTTGACTGAGTTTTAAGGAACTGGTATGTACCATTGAAAAATGCACAACCTCCAATTTCAGTAGATTTTTGCGAATGAGGAAGCCTGAATAATCGAAGTCAAATTGGCCGGAAACAAGGTTTGAGATTTGAACCCAGGACTTCTTACCTCGAATATATCGCTGTGATTAGTTTTTGTATTCATTATGGCTAAGGTATACTGCATTTCACAACAATAACTTTATTATAGTTTCCTTGTTAACATGTAGGCCTATGTTCTGATATTCTGAATGTAAGTCATACTTATTTCGTGTTTATCTTGACATCTATTAATTTTATAAATGTTTGTAACTTGGGTTCGGATGTTTATGACCCAAAAAAGTGTAAAATGTGACTGAAAATATGCTCTTAAAAATAACTAAATATGACCCCCAAATCCTAAATATGACCTCATAAAATAACGTATTTTCAAAAATTATGTTAAAATTTAAAACATTTAAAGACACTAAATTCTTAAATCACATGAATTCAATCAGTTAATCACTTTTTCACAGTTTTACAAGTGATTTAGAGTTTTACTTGTAATGAACTTCTATGTTTAAAGAATTTGCTCCTATTGGCTCGCTTCATCAGCTCCAAATACTCATAATATTTTGTAGACCTTGCGTGTTCCTATAACATATGAACAATTGCATTAATTTTAAAATTTAAATTACCTACTAATTTGACATAAATAATAAATTACTGAGATAAATTTCAAATTTAACTCGACCATGTGTAAGTGTTCCTTTACTGAATTTATGACTGAAATATGACGTTAAATTACAAATATGGCTAAAATTTGACCAAGACTACAAAAATTACCACAATATGACTTTATGTGCAAAATAAAATCGTCCCGATTAGGATAACAATCGTGAAATTCGTGTCTAATTTGAGTTAGGGCAAAAATGGAGGTCAGGATAAAAATATGACATGTCATAAACATCCGAACCCTATTTATAACAAAGGCATTCTGAATATGTAAAACGTCAACATGACACCTGATGATAATAATAATAATTATTGTTTCTTATTAATCGGCAGAGTAACGAAACGAACAGAGAATCACAATTTTTTTTTAGGTTCGAATGGAGCCGAAATTTCAGAATAGGGTATCATCAATATCGTATGAAAACTGAAATACACAGCCCTTAACGTTTATCTAGAACCTATATAAATTTGCCACATAAAATGTTTAGTTTAAATTAGTATTATGCTGGATCTTCATTCGTGTTGAAAAATGTATGAACCAATTTTAAAGTTATACGCAATGTTTAATGAACAAGGATAAGAGTTATTAATTGATAATTATTTGTAACTATCCTGGATGTACTTATTAATTAAGGAATAAGGTGGTTGGTACAATTTTCAGTATAAAACCCTTCATATGACCAAGATGAAATTAATTAATTTTTATTCAAGTTATCGATTGAGTGCAAATACTTCATTCACGGACGGATCACAAATTCTGGTAGCAGATTATTCAGATACTGTACATCTGCAGAATTACTCAAGACTACCATCCGCATGACACCTGTTGCTTTGCCACGTTACACTGCCTTCGCCGTGCATAATATGGCCGTCGTATATGATATATATTTTTTTTATGTAAAACATTTTTTTGACATGTCCACGGCAATGTCCAAGAAAGGATCTCTCTCCCCCTCTTCGTTGATTTATTGGTATTACTTCTATATGTGATCTTAATAATTTATTAATAAGAGAACAGTATTAAAATTCATATGGAAGATGTTTCATCAAAATTTTGAGTTTTTACTGTTCCAATTAAACGTAAATAAATCAAGAAATAGGATGGTGAATTATACATTGTACTATTTTCTAGACGTAAAGAAATTGTGGGTCTACAGGTCTCACGAGCTACTACTATTTGGCTATCAAGAGTTCTTACGTCATGTCGAAACTCCTCTCAATTTAAGTGTATGTCGATAGACCTTTATTGCAGATAAGCGCATGCAGAAAATCAGCATCTCAAATTAAATGCAAGTGTATGAAAATTGTGTGCCTCCTAAATTAGAAATAATGAATAGCATCACACATTTGACGGAAAATAATTTCGGTATTCCAAACCACTCTCGATGACTCAATTCCAGATATCAAATTCTAGGTAGCCTGTCATAATACTTAAGGGTAAGGTACACATTTTTCACACAGTTATTTAACAACAACAACAAAACAAACAAACAAACAAACAAACAAAACTACTTCGTTATCATTACAAGTTTTTAGGATTTGAGGTTAGATTTTTAGTACATAAGCCTACTGCTCTGGCAGATTTATTCATTTCCTTAGATCTCGTTATTATTTGTAGGCCGTGCTGCTTTGAAATAGTACTGACAAAAAGACTGAGAGGGAAAACAACACAAACAACTATCCAGATATAACCTCCAAATCAAGCAGCTGACTAATGAACTAATAATATTAGTAAAGATATTTTATGTGTATGTTTATATCTCTATGAAACAGGATTTTGTTAACAAATAAATCATATGAGTTCTAATACTATTAACTAATGTTATTAGCAAGTTCTATGAAACAGGGCCCAGCTCAGTAATTCATCCAGTAAATCTATGAACAGCACAAAGAGCATTTTGTTTACAAGACTTGAACACTTCTTGTATTACTCATATGTCTTTCTCACGGGTCTATGAATCGAACCAGTTCTTCTTTATGAAAGTTGGGTGACTTTTCAGAAGTGGAAATGTATTAGAGAGGTTTAGAAAGTTTTTCCAACATAATGAAAAGCCGTTGTAGTTTTTATGACGTTACCAGAGAAACCAGCGCATATTACAGTATTGATTTTAAGTTTAACTTCTATAACTTGCAGCTCCTACTTGAGAGAATGAATTTTTCTGACGTTAACTACCAACAGTTCTCTTTCATCTTTGCTTCTGGTGATTTCTATACTTGTGTTTCTTTCGCTTCTTTTCATCTGTCGCCATTGATTCGCGACATTTTAGAACTTGTCATATGCAGAATTGCACAGCAGGTTCATAGAAAATACAACTTGTTTCGTTTATCTGCTATTATATCCGCTAAATAACTTTTTCACAAATCTGCTACAGGCTGCTAAATCGGTTTTGGATTTAGTGATGTCATTTTTGCTAGTGCTGCACCAGCCACAATGTACATGGACGTCAGCAAGGAAAATTATGATAGGCAGTTATAAAGATCACACTACTGTGGAATTCAAAAGTGAAGCGGTACGGCTATGTCGTATATTAACGGTGTAAACAATGTGGCAAATCACACAAGTGGTACCCGCAGCTTGGGTTTTACTTTGGCTGGCCGTGGTCGGTGCAATCTTCACGGAAGTGGGTACGGAAGTTGTCCTGGGGCCAAACAAGCAGGGCCCAATTACCAAAGACCGAAACGAAGAAAGAGAATTTTTAAAAAATATTTAAAAATGAAAGAAGGTAGATAATAAAGAGACATACAAAAGTCATAGGCTTAATTGAAAAAAAATGACTAAAGAAAGAAAGCAAGTCAAATTCTATGAAAATGGACAGATATAGCCTACAGGAATCTGCATAAAAGAGTACATGGATAGAAATATATAAAGTGAACAAAACGCAAGAATGAGATTTCGAACATAAAAAAAAGCAAACATTCCTATAAAGTCGGGCACAAAAGACAAAATAAGATCAGCAATAGTTGATATAACTAACTAGAATTGTGTTTTAGAAGTCTCCGTCACGAGCTCTTCAATCATATAAGTTATATATAATTATGTTTAATGCTATATTTTTTCAAGTTGTAACACCAGTTTCTGCGTTAAATTTTAATGAGTCCTGTAAACTGTAAGGTTATTCTGTGCAATTGTGCCTGTGCGAATTGTATAGAAACACAGTTTACCCTGACAGAGGGAGAACAATATATAGTTTCAGCATGTGAAGCAGGTTACATCCCACCCGGTCCTTGTTCCCGTGAGAATCCTGCCTCTTCAAAAGGAGCACCAAGGGCTTACAGCGGAAAGAATGGAAAAGGATTTCGTGTGTACAGGGATTTTCCGAACTTTCATTTTTATAAAATACATTTGCGCTTAGCCTTTCCCTTCTGAACATCCGCAGTGATTAATTTAGATGAGAGAATTTGTCGCATCTGAGAAGTAAATCCCGTAAAACATGCTCCATGTCTTTAAAGTTATTTTTAAATAGATGTATCCGAGCGTGGAATTTATTTGTATGTCGCTTACTGTAATTATGATTTGTTGTTTTTTTAATTACGGAAAGTTGCTACCTGTCATGTAAAATTATTTAAATTCTTGTGTTAGAATTTGAATGCTCCTTTTTTAAAAGAAATGTCTTTGGTACGATAATGAGGGTTCTTTCAAGAAATGAAGCCAAGCGTAGTCGTATAGACGAAAGAAGGGATCTTTCTTAATCTTTCAAAGACGTTATAGCTGGTACGCTGAGTTAGTAAGGCGATCACCTACGGACTAGATACCTGGATTTTATCCTTGAAAAAGGCATGTGATTTTTCCCAAGTTGAGTGATGTCCAGAGTAGGCTGGGATCGACTCTCACCCCTGCTACCGTATATAAATACCTTAAGGAACTTTGCTTTCAAACAAACTCCCTAATGGTAAAAGACAGCAGAAGCTTAGCGCTTGCCACAATCGCTGGCATTCAATATGCCAATATGCCAATATGCCAATTTGCTGGTTACAATAGTCGGAAGTCTTACCTCCTAAAAACCCCAGGACTGAGTAATGAGAAAGATGTTACTTATCTTTACCTTTATATTTTTTAAAAAATGCGAATGTGTAGGAATAGTAAATTATAGGATGTTCTAGGTAATAAATTTATTTTTTGCTGTTATGAGAAAAATATTTAAGTAATCCAAGTTCGCATTGTGTATTTTGGATATTTTTAAAAACGTAAATATTTACGATTAATAAATTATAGAATGATCTGGGCAATAAATTTGTTTTTAGGACTGTCGTTACGAATAATGTATTCAAGTAATGAAAGTTCGGATTATTCACTATTAGACACCGATTTCCCTTGTTTGTACGTACGTAATTTACTCTTGTATTGAAAAATAATATAGCAATGAGCTGCAGCTAATGAAAATTCGTGTAGTGTCTTTCGCTCTGTTAATGTGTTTAGAAAACATAATAAGCCTTCCGTCATTTAAGAAATCATATTTGATCTTTATTACCAACCCTACCTCAAATGCGGTAAATGTGCGTGTAAAAGAAGCTGTTTTAAGTAGATTTCGAAGAAAAATCTACCTATTGCAATGGATACCATGTCATGATTTTCGAAAAATTCTTTCATATCTTTACGTTTTATGCTCCCCTAAGTACGAAACCACCGCCCGTTCAAAAATTTTTTTTTGTGATATATATATATCTTTACATGATAGCGGCCGTAATTTTAAAGATATTTGAACCAAATTTTATTATGTTATTTCTAGGCCCAATAGTTCGGACAAGTTCGTTAATGGGCAAAATTGGCCCAAGGGGGTGGTCGGGGGAGGGGGTTGAAATTTTAAAACATTTATATCTCGGCCCCTATGAAGTATAGAGGGAAACTTTGTTTGAATAAATTAGATTACTTCCTATGGAGTTCACAGTGACACCAACAATTCGGGGGTTTTGGGGGGTACGAGTGGGGGTGGGGGATGGAAATTCGAAATTTTTGAAACTACGTCTTGTGGGGTATCGTTGAAAAGCTCTTGATGAGTACTCTACAAATCAATAACTAGTTTCTTGATAGCTCTCATATGACGCGAGATTTTAATGTTTGAAAATAATAACACTTAAAAGAATTATTAACTTATATCATAATTTTGTCTTGTTTAGCGGCTTTGCTAATTTTATTCATTGCTGATCTTGCGCATGGCCTCCCAGAATATTATATCCTATTCTTGTTGTCAAAACAAATGATTGTAGGCTCTTCCTCTTTACCGAATTCAGTTCTTATTACTGCGGGTTTGCCATGCCAAGGCTAAAAAAGAAGAGTGCTGCGCAGCGATAATAAATTGAACCAAAAGCACTTTGAATTCTACCTCAGCCTGTAGGCCTGCCTAAAGGGATTTTTTATTCAGAGATCCGTGACAAAATGTGTAGGGCGTGAGCTACGGTAGTTTGATATGATCTCTTTTCAAACTTTACCTTTAGGCTATCCCCTTACATTCTATGTTGACGTTACATGTAGAGTTAATAACTTTTTCAATAATCCGAACAAATACAAAATTTACCAGTGTCCATGTGAAATAATAAAAGTATGACTTATAGAATAAATCTTAAGCCATTCTCCTGTGTCGATGACTTTGTTTAATGTCAGAGAACGCTGTTAAGACATTTATCTACTATATTTGGAAGTAACTTAGTCCATGTAGGAAGCCGATGAGTTTACCAGGAAAGGCCGTGACCTCCCACATAAGACTTCTCCTCACATCCTGTATTTAATGATGACAGGAATAGGTCTAACTATCATAAGTATCTGCTGTGAACTAGTGATCACACCATTTCCAAGCTGATCAGTCACAGTGAAGTATGCTGATCAGTGCTTGGAAGTGTGACGTGTGCTATCATCCCTGACTTTTCAGTTACTACGTTTTCATGCAGAATTCAGATCGATCTGAATTCGACCCCATTCCAATACGATCCCGTTTTCACGCAAGATTTTCGATACGATATTGAAAACAACGTTTCTGTGAGAAACCACAGAATGAGCTAGCCTTGGAACACTTCTCGTCATACACGAGAATACCGCGAGCCATTGAGGACCAATGAAATGTCTGCTTAGCGTATTGAGATCAAACTGAATACGTGGTAGTGTTTTCGTGGCATTGCATATCTCAGTCTGGTCCGATCCTTCTCTATAGATCGATCTGAATTCCCATTTTCTTGACAAATTCAATACGGTAAGCGTATCCAGATCGATTTGCTTGAAAACGTAAAATGTTAAGATAGTTTTTCGGGGTGCTCAACGTGGTTCGAATTCCACTCTAAGCTGTAGCCCTAAGTCGTGTAATAAAGCTTCAGTAGTGTCACCCTCATTAGGTCTGCCAACAGTTATTACAAGGCTACCAACACAAAGCAATGTAATAATAATAAATTTATTGCTACAAATTACAGTAGAAAGTTTTACAAACTTGAATTTGAACTCCACCCGAAAAAGCAAAGCTTGTGCTCTTAAGCTTTCCCATAACATTTTTATTCTTATTTTATAGTTTTCTAAACATGTCTGCAAAATTGTATTGTCTTTACATCCATTTTTAATTTTATTCTAAATACTAGGCCTACATATACTCACACATTGAAATTCTTTGTAGTTTAATTTTGATTACAAATTGGTCCATATGTATTTCTCTTACGTTTTATGTTGACTTACTTAGAATCACTATGATTAGATACGAAGCACACTTTTCTCGCAAAATAATGCCACTTCAGTTCTTCGAATTGTAACTTTTTATTTCACACATATCATTTCCTTTTCTCTATTATATTTCTTTGCTAATCAATTCTCACACAGTTGAATTTATTGATGTACTGATCACGTAGGTCGTAGTCTATTCCATTCACGCGTCGAGTGTATGATATTGACCAATAACGTTTAGCATTGCCTTTGATATAGACCATTCACGGCCGTTTATCTTATAATATGCTTGCTAGGGACACAAGGATGCAATTTTGTTTGATAAAACGCCAGCTCATTACTGGACATGTGAGGTATCAATATGCAATACGTAATACGTCACATGCTGCCAGTGAACAGAATAAAAACACATCATTATATACAACATAACTTTGAAAATTGAAATATATTAAAATAATGTGTGTTGATTAAAAACACAAATTCGATTTGGTGCTTTTATTCTGTTCTGATATTATCTTATCTGCGTTAGGTTAACGCACTATTGTGAGAATTGTATTGGTTAGAAACTGTTAGCTCATTCGACACTTCGATTGTTCGATTCGATTGTCACAGCTGACAGAATATCCATTAATCAACAAAGCAAGAAAGTAACTATTATTTATATAACTTGTTACGTTTTATTCATGGAACAGTCTTCGTAAATACCGCCCGATATTAAGAGTTTCATCAGATAAATCAGCTCCTGCTGCACAGTCGCGAATCTATCAATAAACTCGTAATCTCTCGTGGGATTACCTATGAATATATTCTCAGCACTCCATGTTATAGGCTTTGACATTGAAGCGAAAGATCTGCTAAGTTACGTAAAATCATTAGGGCCCTTATTTTTTGGTAATAACGATAAGCGCGAAATTTTATAAAACAACCTCCCTTAGCTATATTTAGCTTTTATATGCTTAAAATACCAATATGAACCAAATTGAATCCGCGAAATATCGCGAAATTTACTCCATTCCGCGAAATGTGTCTATAAGCGCGAAATATGCCCCTTCTGTCCGTAAAGTTAGAAATGAGCACGAAAATGTGCCTTAAAATCACAATATTGTATTTTGGTGTAGGCCTACTGTATTATATATTATTCTGCTCTTTCTGTGGCTGCCGAAGATTTACCGATATATCGATAGACTATATGTGATCGATTACAAAGATTGCAAAATTTACGCAATGATTGTCTGTGACCTGGTTTGTACTGTTGAGTACACTCCTTTCCTGCTCTCTCTTTGCCAAATTAGCGATGCCTATTATCGGTTACAGCACAAGAGTGTAGAATGTTTGTTACTTGTATTCAACAGATTTCGCCTTTTATACACAGTGGTATGGTTGGCACTTCTGTTTGCAAATGGCTGTCTGATGGTGTTTAGTAGAAAATATGATAATATTTCTCGTCATTATATTTGAAGATTAACTCTAATCATTCCTAACTCTGCAAGGGCAGAAGAATATAGAAATGGTGGGGGTGTTAGTTCATGTAAATAAAGAAGCAAAGTTTGTCATTGCGCAATGTTCCCAATGTAGTAGGCCTATAAAGTAATTTATTGCACGAAATACCCACCGAAATAGAAGGAAGTTAACACCGAAATCAGTCATTTTATTTCACCAATAAACCAGGGCCCTAAAAATCATCATTCTTTTCAGTACGAAAACTTGAAACTATTTATTGACGGGTGAAGAGTCTTGTGGTAGCGGGGGTGAATCAAGTAACTTCCCGCTTTTCCTGAATACGGTCATCGTTGCTCGATACAAATGGTACACAGTACCTTCTGAAATGAGGAACACGTGCCGGAATCTTCTAAGATACTGCGAGTCTTCCGCGTTTCCTCAGCTTAGCAGATGGAATAAGGAAGCGGAAATTCTCCATCTCCAACTAATGCATCCTCAGGGAAGCTTTGCAGGATATAAAGCAATGTCATCGGAAGTGGACGCCCGAGGGTTGAAGCAATGTAACGAAATTGAGAGTTCCTTGCCCACTATTTCAATGAGAACGACGATTTCTTGTCCTCACTTCTGTTAATAAATCATTATTTTGCACTATTTGTGTAAACCTGTAGCTTTTCTCTGCTTTGTTCTACCGCGATTCATAGGTGTCAGCTCTCATTTGACTCTCTTACTTCATATAACTTAGGTATCAGAAGAATATTGTGTTCAACCCCGAAATTCGAGTTGTCATGATTATCGACATATAAATATTATTTTGCTTTTTATATTTATATTTATTTGTTATATATTTGTCTTCTAGTTTTTTTCTTGTTGTTTCATAAGTTTTCTTGATATAGGCCTAAGTAGTTAATGTGAGTTTTTCTTGATGTTTAATGCAAATGCTTGTAAACATTTCTTTCCCTATTACGCTTTGTCTTAGGGCAACCCTTAACTGAGGGAAGCTGAATCTAAATAAAATTAAAATATATAATATAAATAAAAGTTTAACATAGATTTCTCTAACTTGAATACTAAAATATCCTAAAAAATCCCTAAACACTTTCAAGCAGGCTACTGTATTTAATAAATAAGCTATTAAAACGTCCACAGATTGAAGAAACCGGCCGCATGAGTAACTTCTGAGTCCAAAATTGAGTATTTTTAAGTACGGTATACAGTGAGAATATTGATATACGGTGCCGGGCAAAGTTCTATCTAGAGTTCTCAATTCGACTGTGTTTCGAGTGGAAAGATGGAAAGTGTAATAGAGAGCAGTGTTGGACTTGTGAATAGCAGCATTGCATAGGCAGAAAGCTATTGATGAAATATAAAAGCCATGCAGATTGGGACAGTTGACGTAGGCGTGTGAAGTCACCTGACTTGTGAGGTACCTGACATAACGGTGTTTAGTGAGTGAATACAGTGTGATCATGGCAAGCTAGTAGTGACTCCGGAGTCGTGATGACTCGGTGGTGGTGGCTCACCATGTGCAACCCCCAGGCACCCCCCTGCGATGACTCAGCGACCTCTACCCAACGTAAGTAAAGTACAGAGCGCTCACTTTTTCATTTTCAATTCTAGATATGTATATGCAGTAATAGCCTACGTTCAGAAGATAATCACACCACGCTTTCATTATTAATTAATTATCTGTTTATTGCCTTAATAGACATATTAACATATTAATATTAATATTAATATTAACATCAAGAATAATAATAATATAATACAAGATTCAGTACATTATATTATTCAGGTTTACAAAATAAAATTAATTTGTCTAGGACATATAGTAAAATAAGAGAAAATTGAATTTTACTTTCGTGATTTTGAAATTCCTACTTTAATTTTTTTTTAAATTGTTAACTGATTTTAGTTTAGGCATTTAATGTGTGTGTATATTTATAAATATTTATGTTTCTCTCTTATTTAACATTTGTGATAACTGCAGCCCCTAAACTAGAGCATTGCTCATATGAGGGCTTTTGATTTTGTAATGCACGATACTTGTCTTTGTTAATGTAACATGGAGTGCTGAGAATATATTCATAGGTAATCCCACGAGAGATTATGAGTTTATTGATAGACTCGCGACTGTGCAGCAGGAGCTGATTTATCTGATGAAACTCGTATTCTCGTGCATGATTACGAAGACTGTTCCATGAATAAAACGTAACGAGTTATATAAATAATAGTTACTTTCTTGCTTTGTTGTTTAATGGATATTCTGTCAGTTGTGATAGGTGACTTGACCAATTTTTGTCGTATCTTGGAAATAGAATCATTTTACAATATTGAAATGCATTACTGAAAACTGATGCTTAGAAAGCGGGGGAAAAAAAAAAAAAAAAAAGCACGTTTTCTGCTCGTCATAACTCGCGATTGAAAGCTAAAATAAAAATCCGGCTTCGAGATGTATTCGGCCACCCTTCAGTCCATTTATGTTCAAAATTTCAGATCTCTGCGTTCAGACAGACAGACAAACAAACACCTCCTCTTATTATATAGAATAGACCAGAGGTCGTTATGGAATATCACAAGCAGTCCTTGTGGAACAGCTGGTATTTAACAGCACTGCATAGAAGTATGAGTTAACAGGACTGTTCATTGCTCGAGCTTTGAATGGTACATGCTTGTCCTTGGTAACTTCGGACAGGAGATGAATGGTGGAATACATTAAGGGGAGAACGTGCCGTTGGATATGACGCCAACATCGGAATTGTCAGATCAGTGCCCCAGAGCTCAAGTCATGTTAATTTAATTATTATTCGCATGCTGTGCAAGTGTTTGCATGCGCACGCTTCCTGTACTAACTTATAACCTTTCATTGTTTAAGTAGTGTGTAATACCATAGTATGAAGAGAAGAGAGAAAACAGTTAGGTAGAAAGACTTGGGGAGCATTTTAATGAGTTTTTGTTTGTTTGTTTGTTTGTTTGTCTTTTTTTTTTTTTTTGGCAAACAATTTTATTTATCAAAAACAAAATTATCAAACATTAATGTGTCGACTAAAGGGGATGGTTTAGAAATTGAATTTATTTTTCGTTTGTTATCAATTTATTTGAAGAAGTTACGATTTAGAATCTTTCATAAATGCACTTCCTTTGAAAGTCCTCAGATGAACTACGCTCGGGTTTAGGAAATGCAGTTACATCTATTAATAAGAGAGAACAAAAAATTTACAAATAGGCCTATATATACCGGGGCATATTAAGAGGAAACGGAATTGATTTTAGATGAAAATTATTATTTTCTTATTGCTGTATTTTATTCTCTGTAATTTCCCCTTTAAAATGATGAATCATGCACTGTACTTTAATTCTATCCATGTTATTCTTTTTATCTTTATGAGATGATCCAGACTATGGAGCAGGAATGTTTTAACTTCGAAGTTCAATTAGTTTTTGGATGAAAATCGAGATTTTTTTACTATTGTATTTTATCATATGGACTTTAAAATTGTGTATAATACATAATTGTATGATTGTAACATTCATTTTTTTCTGAGAAGGTCCAGCCTGTGGAGCAGGGAAGTTTTAACTTTGAAGCTCGTTTTCTGTAAGTTTACTATTTTTATATAAAATGTGCCTTTTCTCAGCTTCTACTTAACCTACAAACTAGAAATTTTCAGGATTTGTTTATTCAGATGTCTTACATACACTGAAAAAACAATTTTGAATCCTTTACTCTATGAACTTTAAAAAGTCAATAAAAATATTTGAGCATATTTGAAAAAGTAAGTTATATTTTTAAATACACAGGTGTGTATCTAGAACAGCGAGGACAGAAGATGGTTCTGTGACGTCAGTGCAGTCAACTCTTCTTCGCGCAGGTAGTCTTCTGCGAGGAGTTTGTGAAATGTGGGGCAAAATGTGGGCACCGAGGGCATTAGTATTGCGGCAGCGGAGTGCTCTTGTCTGACGTCTTACACAGTGAATTGCGTGCACTTCCTTCACAAACATCACTAGACGAAGCTGTCTTCCACTGATATAAAAACTGTAAAAAAGATTTTTGAGAAACGGTACATTGTAGTTAACATTGCGAAGTCATGCTATTCCGTTTCCCCTTAATACATAAACGAAAAACAGTTTTAATAAAAGATATTTAAAATAGGAAGTTCAAAAGTATAACAACAACAAATCCATTTTACAAATATTCGCCTCAGCTTGTGAATCGCACCGCTAGATTACTGTTTGTTAGGGGTCTCCGGTAGCGTTAAAACATGCGGCTTGGATGTTCTTGGCTGAGTTGTGGAACGTTTGACTATTGTTTAAGAGATTGCAAGTCGAAACTTCTAAGTTGACATCTTTTAGGATTTTTTAAAAGATAAATTGTTTAGTAAGATTTTAGTTTGATTTTTTCGAATATTATTTAACGTTTGTTAGAAACATGTCATCAAAACTCATTACAGTGAATGCTCTGTCAAGAGGAGCTTCCGAAATTACCGGAAGGTACTTATAAGTGTAGCAATTCTTACAATATACATTTTGGTATAAAGTACATATGTAAGTAGCCTATACAGTCTTCGAATTCGTTATGTAAGCAGTTAACAAAGAAGTAGAGGATATAATTTTAAAAATCCTAACCGTTGAGTATGTTTTTCTCAGCTTCAAAATAGCTATCATGTTCGTTCAGAAAATAATTGAGATTAATTAAGCGTTGGATGAAATCTGAAATAGTGACTGTGTGATCCGTTACTATGCCTTCTTCCCCTTGTATCGCAATGCCTAAGTAAAATGAAATGAAATTTTATTCCAGAAGTTAGCTCCTAAAAATAACGGTTCAAAAGACTTTACTTCTCCCTAACATAGGCGTAACCAGGCCGACCATATGGGGGGGGTTATAACGTCTGGGGGGTATGGAATATCCCCCAGGGAGAGGGGGGTCCGGGGGTCCTCCCCCGGAAAATTTTAAAAATTAAGATGCAAAATAACGAGTTTTAAGCTTCCGGGGGTTCCCCCCCGGAAAATTTTAAAAATTAAGACGCAAAATAACGAGTTTTAAGCTTCCGGGGTCCATCCCCGGAAAATTTTTAAAATTAACACGCAAAATAACGAGTTTTAAGCTTCCCACACTTTATACTTGTAGTAAGTAATTTATGGGCAGACTTAAAAAATTGATACAATTTTCCTTTTTTTAATCAATGGGGGGGGGGGGGGTTCAAACCCCCAAAACCCCCCCCTCGTTACGCCTATGTCTCCCTTGATAAATAGAATGCTAACGGCGCTGTGTGCATCTCGTTGGTAGCTCAACTTCTGCAAGAGATCTCAAGATTCGCAGTCTAGCAGCACTTGAAGAACAGGAGTGCATAATAACAGCAGCACAGCTTTGTGTCGAAAGTCTTGTGAGTTGGTAGTGCAATTATCCGCTTCTACAGAAAAACCGATGGCAGTGAAAATCCATATACACGCCTCTCTGCTTTCTGTAATTGTTTTCCACTCCCAAGTCAGTAATCATCTAGGTCATATTATAATCACGTTCCCTTTAATATCTCGCCACTGCTTTAACACCCTTATGATGTTTCATTATTATAAAAATTTTAATCGTACAATTTCCCAAGGCTTCATATTTCTCTAAATATTTCGAATAAATTCACAAGAGGTAGATTTTCTACTTAAGATAAGTCATCCATTCAGCTAGACACTGTGCATTTTCGAATTTACCGGTAATATCCTTACTATTCTTTCCTTCGTTAAGTTTATGCAAATTTTCGAAGAGTTGCGTTCACAAGGATGTGTACAATTTAAATACCGGTAATATTATCTGAATGTGGTGGTGTTTTAAGGTAACGAAATAACAGAAAAATATAATTTTAATTATATTCATAGTAGAAATGTAATAACCAAGCAGTTATTTAAGGGGAATCAGTTATGCTCACTTATAAGAAAGACAGTTTTATACTTTGTAAATTTATGGGTTTTGTTATAACAAAGTTCAAGCTAGCAATTATTAGCGATTAGCCACATATAAAATTGAAGGCCGACGTTTCGACCATCGTGCCATGGTTTTTATGAAGGCAGACAGTCTAGATATGACGCGACAGGGACCCGGAAGCCAAGAATAGTTTATTGTAAGTTATTACTCGGACGTGAAAGGGCCGATGAATTTTGTCTAGAAGCTCTCGTTTAGTTTTGGAGTTCTTTAGCGTGCCGTAAATCTACGACACGGACCCCCAGCCTAAAGCCCCTCTCGGAGGACTACTTGACCAGGATTTTTACGTTCTGCAAAATCCATCGACCGCGGCCGAGTTTGAATCCGCGAGCCTCGGATCTGGAGTTGGGCACGCTACGTCTACACCACCGTAGCCGACGCATAACGAATAAATTATCGCATATTTGATAACTACATATATTCTGTAATTTGCATGGAATGTTAGAGATAGACATGTCTGGCATCAGAATATCTTACTTGTTAGTATAGAAATCTAGTTTGCATGGGAAGGCTTGATCTGAAGGGAAGATGCTAGTGTTGGTTGACAGATGTGCGGTAGATAGAGTAATTCCTGCAGACTTACAGAGTTGCTTGCTTGTCTTGAGCTACTAAACAACCTCCAAGCAGGAGTGATCGGCTTTCAAACTTCGCATGTCAGAGTCGAGTGGAGTTTGACACTTGATGAAGAGAATTATGAAATTTCAGGTCTAATCCTGTCTCTTTTTCTTAACCTGACTTTCGTAAGTTAGGGCCTTCTCCATAATTATAACCTACGATGCGAATGATATAATTATGAATTTGTCACATTTATCCTAGAGTAAGGAGAAATATACTATTCCCATATACAGGGTGTTAATGAAAACACCGAAATATTTTACTTGTGTATAGAAAAGACATAGACAAGCAACTTTTATTTGGCGATTTTTGTTCTATGACCTAAAATGTGTAAGCTATAGGGCATTAAAGTCATTATAATTTGGTGCTCATAAGTCAATAATGTAGCGAAATAGGGTTAAAATTTTCATTAATTTGGCTTCAAACCTTTTTAGTGATCGATAAAAACCGGATTCTTAATAATTCATCAATAGCTGTATCATAATTTAGTGTTTTCATAATCTACCAAATTTACAGACTAATCACATGACTGGTCGCCACTGCGTTAGTTTTTTAATTCATAATCATGTGTTAACAATGAAATTCTTTTGTTTTGGACTTTTTTGTTCAAATATTAGAAGCAGTGGCGGCCATGTCCTGGGAGATTTTATGCTGTAACAGGAAAATTTGAGTCCATAGAACAAAAATCTCCTAATAAAAGTTGCTTGTTTATGTCCCCTCTATACACAAATAAAATATTTCGGTGTTAGGCCTATTCATTAACACCCTATATATTACCTGCATTTCTTAGAAGATATCCGTCGTTTTTGTGTTCGATCTTGATATTCTTTACTAACTTACTAATTTATTCATGAATAATCTTTCATCTCTCTAATAAGCTTTTTGTATACTTTCTCTCACATATCTCAATCTAAATAGAGTGCGCTAGAACATTAGAATACCATTGGCGCTACACGAGGCTCTGCTGAGGTGGACTACGTCGAGTGCAATATTACAAAATAAATTTTCTCTTTAACGTAAACCAGAAGCTCACATCAGTTTACAGATAACAACGAACAGACTTTTCTTTTATATCTATCAAATAATTTTGTCAAATAGCTTATCAGTTGAGTTGCAATATTAATTTTATTTCTTGTATGTAGACTTCATTCCCAATACATTGCCTGAAAAGGAGAATATTTGTTACTTAAGGTGCATGTGGCGTTGGTCCTACTTAAGGGCAATATATTTTGTGTGTTACAGGAGCGAGGTTTGAGCCACCTGATCCCTCAACACCGGGCGCCGTGGGGTTGTCCCTCGGGGAGGCGGTACAACAGCTCGTGACAGCTTTGCAACAGGCACCACCACTGCCTCCACCCCCGGATCATGCCACCATCAGCCTCCTCCTTCAATGGCTCCAGCAGGTGAGTAAAATTATTTATTATTATTTTTTGTATTTTAAATTATGTAATATTGTTCACAGCATTTCGAGTAGAATGATCATTATCCTAGAAGGAGAAAGCGTAGTTCAATTTAAAAGCTAAAATATACAGTGATTGATTCCATCCGAAGGACCAGTTTTCCCTCGCTGCAGTCGAAGATTGTTCCACCACAGGCCAGATCTCCAGACGCATCCAAGATAAATATTCCTGCGCTTAGTATTGGGCGGTATTTAATAAGGTGTCTTACAATTAATATGGCGTCGGAGGAAGATGTATCCTCGGTACAATTAATCATCCATCTATATCAAAGTCAAAGTCTAGAGCAGTTAAGTCTAGAGCAGTATATAGAATGATAAAGGTTAGGACATCGGGAATCGGGTATTCGGTGCATCAACTTAACTTATTCCCTCGCTGCAGTCGAAGATTTGTCTTGTTCCACCACAGGCCAGATCTCCAGACGCATCCAAAATAAATATTCCTACGCTTAGTATTAGGCGGTATTTAATAAGGTATCTTACAATTAATATGGCATCGGAGGAAGATGTATCCTCGGTACAATTAATCATCCATCTATATCAAAGTCAAAGTCTAGAGCAGTTAAGTCTAGAGCAGTATATAGAATGATAAAGGTTAGGACATCGGGAATCGGGTATTCGGTGCATCAACTTAACTTATTCCCTCGCTGCAGTCGAAGATTTGTCTTGTTCCACCACAGGCCACCAAGATCTCCAGACGCGGCCAAGTTAAAAATTCCTGCCCTTAATATTGGGCGGTATCTTTATTTAATAAGGTATCTTACAATTAATATGGCGTCGGAGGAAGATGTATCCTCGGTACATTTAATCATCCATCTATATCAAAGTCTAAGTCTAGAGCAGTTAAGTCTAGAGCAGTATATTGAATGATAAAAGTTAGGACATCGGGAATCGGGTATTCGGTGCATCAACTTATTATTCTGAAAATTCGAGACCTATTTCCGTCCAGGAAAAGTTTCCTTTTAACAAGTATACTTCTCTTCGCAAGTAATCTGCATTTCTTCTTAAGCGTTAGTACGGGTTACAATACACTGAGTCGTAATTCTGAGGACGCCATTTTTCTTTCAGGGTAAACCTAGATATTAGACTTTGGGATGTAGCGTAACTTATTTTCCTGTGTTAGAATCCACGAAAATCCGTAAAAAAAAAAAAGATAGTAGTATTAAAGTGAGAACGGGCATAACCAATGATTAAGAGAGAATTACATTTATGTACAGAAATGCCCTATGGCCACTTCAGGATTCCGTATGTACCACTGTAGGTGAGCGTTTGAAAGAAATATTTTCGCGCTGCTATCTCTCGACCTCGTTCCTACCTGGCAAAACAATTACATGGGTGTGGTGATAGTAAATAGAAATGTACAAAATTTGAGCTAAAGAGCTAACTCTACTTAAATTATGGTTATTGAAGAAACGATCTAAAGTACATTTTTGTTACGATACTGTGTAATTTAGTACTATTTCATTGGAAGTCTAAAACTCCTAACTTTTGTAAATGTGTTTGAATTGAACTTGCGGCTGATCAACATTTGTGTAGCTTTTGCGGCTGGTCCCTTTTTCTGAGAAGCGTTGGATATTTAATGACAAGTTTTGAAGAATAAAAATAGGTTCTTCTCTATTTTGCAAGTCTTAAAGATTGGATTTCATTTAATGAGTAGTTAAATTAGAATTGCATCATGCTTCCCTCACAGTTTATTCAGGCTTGATCGGTTCTTTCACTCCACAGTACTGAAATTTAGCGCTCTCGGCTCCTCTGGCACTTTCATAAGTAAACATATCGTGGCTTTACTGCTCATAAAAACTACTAAAAACAAATAAAAGCACTTATGCACGAAAATAGTAGGCTAAAACTGTTTACATATTATTGCATATTTGTGAAACTGGAGCAGTTTCTTATTTGTTGAGCTTAAGAATGGCTGCCCATTAAAGAAGCATTCGGTTATCGAATTCAATTTAATTATGTCGGCAGGAATCTCTCGAGGGGGTAGGCACGACTGTTCTAAAATGTAAAGGTTTTTTTTCCTTCAGTATATATCTTCGATCGACCCACTTGCCAATACGATAGAGCCCTCATTCTATAAGGGAAGTGAGCGAGATAATGAGCGATGGCTTCAGCCATCATCTCCCGTTCTATAAATAAACTGCAAATCAGCTTTTGCTCCTCTTACAGATGTTAATTAGAGAATTACATTTGTAACTTGTCCCTTGATTACATTCTGTTTAGCACAACTTCACTTTATTCCCAAGATTCTTGTGAGAGAACTCAGAAGCACCCGTTCAGAGAAAAAGTCCGTAACCAATCTGTTTAATTACTATCTGATTAGGTCATTACCTGTAATTATTGTAGTAATATAAATCTGATTTGAGAAAAACATGTTCCCAAGTGTCCTATGGTGGTTATTTTTTGGCTTCATATTTCTATATAGAGTGAGCGACTGTCTAGACTCCACAAGAAATATACTTCTCAATACCTCCCCTCTCATACATGCTGATCATAACGTAGGTTTCAGTAATATAACAGGGTGCCTACAGGTCAAGAAAGTCACGAAAGTCAAGAAAAAGTCCAGAAATCGAACACTAGGCCAAGAATGTCAAGAAAAGCCAAGAAATGGCACGGTAGGTCAAGAATTTGTAAAGAAGTAAAGTAAAGAAGAGAAACATTTTTGTAGTCTCCTTTGATGAGCGCTTAAGTAAAGTAGCTCAGAGATGTCAGATGGATTTTGTGATTCGGTTTTGGGATGGACAGTCAAACACCGTGTCAACTAGGTACTTGTTGTCAGAATTTCCTTGTCGTGCTACAGAAAATGACTTAGTGGATACTTTTACCAGGGGTATTTCAAAACTGGGGTTGTCACTTAAGAGTGTTATGCAAGTTGCAATGGACGGTCCCAATGTGAACCTAAAATATTTACATGATTTGAAGGAAAACCTAAAAATTGAAGCAGATGATCCAGCCCAGCCAGAAATTTTATACGTGGGGACATGTTCTTTGCATATTGTACATGGAGCTTAAAAAACTGCTCATAACAAGATTGGGTGGTCAGTTCCTGAGTTTCTTCGTTCTCTTTTTTATGTATTCAATGATTATCCTTCTAGACGAGCAGATTACACACACTTCTGTGGTTCCTTAAGATTTCCTTTAAAATTTTGTGCAATCATGTGGCTGGAAAACTCGAAAGCCATTAAGAGAGTCCTCTCACTCATCACTCCTCTTAGGAAGTATGTGAGTGGTGTCCAAAAAAAGCTTCCTCAAACTAAGAACTTTGAAAAAGTACAAGAATTTCTGCTGGATCAACTGTTTTTTACCCTAAAATGCTGTAGTACTTTGTCAAGAAAATTTGTAAAATAGTCAAGAAAAGTAAAGAAAAAGTCAAGAAATTTGGATTCTCAAAACTTGTAGACACCCTGTATAAACGAGACAACTATCTATCAGATGATTTCAGTTAAATGTGATTCCTAGTTTAAATCAAGTCATTAGAACAATTTTAGACAAATCGAGAAATATTCATACGGGGTAAGGGAAAATCGTTAGTATGTTTCATGTTGACTCTACGACTAACTCTGTAGTAAATTTTAGTTTTCTTGCGAATTGTCCTGATGAGTTAGATTATGATACCTTGAGAAAATTCTGCCTCATGGATCTTGAGAGCATATCATGTATTGACTATTCCATCACACACCGCATACTTGATATTGACCTGTAACGTTTAATGATGCTTCAGATATCTATGAATCTCAGTGGTTTATCATTATATGCTTGCAACAAAAAAAAAGCAAAAAACAAAAAACAAAAAAACAAAAAAACAAACAAAAACAAACAAACAAACAAAAAACAAAAAACAAAACAAAAAAAAAAAGGTTTCGTGGGTCTGCTTCATTCATATGACATCCTTCCACTTTCGACTATGATGTGTAATGATGATATTTAAAATTTCAGGTAATTGTGTTTGACCTTCTTGATAAAATGGCTACTCCATTGGTTATATCGCTTCCGTAGAGTTTTGTTTCCTGTTTTATTGCTACCGTAGCAGTTATCTCTCTCGGTTACATATTAAAACTGGTTATTGCCGTAGTCATAATTCAACTGATTTAGCCTTAACGGCGAAACCATCGAATTACTTTGAATCAAAGACATGGTGGACATGTAAGCAAATAAGTAAGCAGTTCAATGTGGCCTATTTATTTAATTTCCTTGTTTTAATTATTTATTTCCTACTGTTCGTGAAATAGTCCTACTAAATACCGTACTACTCGATGATAAGATTTTCTCTACATAAATTTATGGACAACTTAAACTTAAACAACTTAAATTCCTTAAAAAATCACAACCTCTCCTAATATTGGTAAAACGTTACCTCTTTATTGAATAGGTCAAGGTTTCAATATGCATTGATAAATACGTCACCTATCTGGATTGTTGCCATTGAGTAGAATAAAAACACATTACATTTTTATAACAACACTAGCTGGTTACCGTTCTTCTTAGGGTGAAAAAGTATTTTGCACTGTTTTTAGCCTGACCCCGGAAACATCACGATGAACTAACTTTTTTTTTTTTTTTTTTTTTGTGGTAAGCTTTACGTTCTTTCGGAGTTGAAGAATGACGCCTCTCTGCATCTAACTCCATAGGAATCACTTTATTTGTTTAATTGTGTAGTATTGTTTCAACATTTGAGCTGAAAAGTGTGTGGCAAAATACCGCATTACGTTTCTTGGTAATTTTCGATACAATAGTCGTGTAAAGTGCTTTAACTAAGTATGCTTATCTATTTCTATTGGTTTTGCCAGTAGAATAAAAAGTTCATATGTTTATATTGTTATTGTATGATGGCTAGTGCTCATGTTAACTGATGCTGAATTTTAATGATTGTGATATTAAGTGAAATTTCTGTCAGGTTGGTAGTTTTTTCGACAAATCGGAACAGAGATGAGAAATTAGATTTTTATATAAGTAACTGATAATTTATTTGGAAATTGGAACTTTTTAAATGTACATTGATTAAAACACATATTGGATTCGGTGCAAACCATTTCGCACCAACGAGCTTTTGATTACCTTCTTGGCAAGTTTTAGAGAATACAGGTTTTTAGGCAACTTTTTCGGGTAGATTTGGATCGTTACCTACTTTTACCACAGTTTTCATTTGATTAAAAACAACACGAGAAAGGAAGTAATTATTATTAATAAAATATGTTACATTTTATTCCTGGAATAGTCTCAGTAAATTGCATTCGAGGTTACGAGTTTCATGAGATAAATTGGCTCATGCGAATGCATCTTTAAGCTCATGGATTAGGCTACTTATGAAAATACGATATAGAATTTCAATGTTGCACTTGTAGAGAAAGTAAAAAGTGAACAACGAATTAAGAAAATCCCTTAGTACATAAAATTTATCATAAATTAAATTTGGGGAGAAACGATTGTCCAGGAAGTCATTGAGTTGCATTCAAAAACCCAATTTCTTTTCGCATTTATCTCTGACTCTTTTACCCAAGCTGGCTTATTGCTTATGTTTTCCCTTTGTATATTACCAGTTTTTATGAGATGGAGCCTAAATTACTTTTGTAGTGACGTCGAAGTAGGCCTCCGTGTAAGGAGAACTCTCGCTCATCGCCTGTTATCGATTTTAATCGAAGAGCCAACGCAGATGCCGTGTGCCGGTCTAATATCGTGTACTTTGCATTCACAAAACAGATTCTGCCGCTTTATTCTTGTGAATGTAATTTTGCAACGTCCGTACCGTATTTCCTTTTATACTGTGGATCAGTGCATTATTTGTTCTACCTTTTCTGCCATATTGAGGTATATTTATAAGCAAACGCAGAAACGAAATATTTGACTGTTTGTAAAATACTAATAATGACGAATTTAACAAATGTTATCCTGGCAACATATTGTTTTACACTGTTCATATACGGCTTTGGAACTTGTAGTACAGTTAGCCATGACATATTCCTTCGCAATTGATTATCAAACTAGTCGGGTATTTATTTCGTTGATCAAGTTGTATACTGTTATATACAGAAGGTATATTACTGGGAAATAATAAGGCCTGCGTACATTAAGTGGAGTTCTTCGTCAGTGTATTTTGTGAAATGTTGACATATTTTAAGAATTTCTTATATCAGTGTATACGAATTAAGGTTAAGTATCAAACTTTAGACCTTTGTTCTTCCGTAAGCCCTGCTTAATGAATCGATCTGGAGCTTAACTCGGAGATAAAATCCAAAAATAACTTATTTACTGCATATCGTAATTGCAATTAACTTATCACTTATTAAACAAAAGCATTCTGGCACTTTGTTAACTTATATCAGTTTACCTGATTTTATTCCTTTTCAAAATGGTGGTCATTTTAATTGATAAAGCGAAGATTTTTTTTAATTTAATTTTTTTTAACGTGAGGTCTTCTACTAGTTATATTACTGAGGTGTAGATGAGTAGGAGGCGATTTTGTCGAAGGGAAAATCGACCCTTGTTCTCTTTATCTGCTGCTCTTTATCACAATGTGGCTGCAGTATGAAAATCTCATATGCAATAATATTGCATGTAATTACTTGTTCCCTATAACTGCAAATAAACCCTGTCGTGTGCTGAATGCGTTATTGAATTTCACGTTTTACGTTTCATGGGCCAAGAAAGAAAGAAAGAAAGAAAAAGAAAAAAGGAACAAAATATGAATGATATTTGTTTTGAGCTCGAGTCTTTTTCAATGTAAGCGGCTTGTGAAATTTCCTTTATCTGTTAGGCGAAGAATATTATGTAATGCCGTCCTGAGCCACAAACTTGTTTTTTATAACTCAACTCAAGTTGTAACTATATCATTCTCGTTACTTTATTTTTATAAACTCCTTTGTTGCGGTAGGCCTACTCAAAACCTCAAGGCATCTCTCAGTTAAACGAGTTTAATGAAGTTTAGCTCTTGTTATAGAAACAACTTCTCTTAGAAGATAATAAAATTATGTAAGTCGCGATATACTTACAAATAATGCAGAAATTATGAAACTTTGAAAGGGTTAAACTTATTATTAGTCTGTTCTCCAGAAAGCTGTTCTTATTTAATTGATTATAAGCCAGTTTTATTGGCATAATATTGTACCATCTAGGATCCATCGCATTTCGTCAGCCATGCATGATCTGCATCCCTATGCACGCAATTTAATAATGTAATAATAACAAATAGTAATAATAATAAATAATAATTGAAATAATTAATATTTTATTCAACAGATATAGTCTATCGAAATAGATTGCCTACATCGAGTGTTACAGATTTTGATCACAAATTGATAGTCTTTAAGTAATATTAGGCCTATTTGAATTTCTTTACCAAGTTCTTTTTTGATTTTCTGATGCTTTTCTAAACGCAGTGTTTTGTACGACTTTGTTAAATTGTAACAACACTGATTTTTTCTAGTGAATAGATATAGGATTTTGATCCTTATCCTGTTCATACGTTCCATTAAATTATGAGTTGCGGAGTATTGGTGCGGGGAAAGAATCGTAAATTCTCTTAACGCTTCTTGAATCCAGATAATTTTATCGTATTCAGTTGATGTAAATTATTTCTTGATGGTATGGTTCCATCCGTAAATGCTAGTAGGGGTTAGTTTCCCTTCATTTAATTTAATTCACTATTTCAGTTTCAAACTGTAATTAAAATAGGAGTGAAAGATGTTACCCAGACATTGTCACATTATTTCTGTAGTTGAGTACATCTGTGTTTACGGTAGAAGTGAGCGATAAAGTTTTTCGTACATTGTTGAACCTACCTGAATTTTCCTTCGATATATAAACTACTTCTAGAATGATAGAACTTTATTGTAAGGGGATGAATTAACATTCCGATGTTACTGGAAATCGGAGAAACTATTTCCTGCTGGAATTTATACTTGGAACTGACTGACAGCAAAGCTGCTGTAAAATAAATTACTTAAAACCTTAACTGCAGTTAAAATCTATAGGAATATGAAAATGAAATTTATTACTTAATGTTTCATCTCCGTCTTTCTCTTTTTCATTAGAAGAGTTTTTTTTATATCTAATGTTAATCCTCATCCTCCGTAAATAGTTGCACTTGATTACGAATGACTTCCGAGTCGAAGGTTACACGAAAATATTATTATAAATAAAGTTTACATAATGTGATGCAGGCAATTTTATTGGGCTCACTACACTTATTAATTGCAGGTGCAATTATCGAATGCATTGAAGATTTAAATATCATCTCATAAGTAACAAGTTGATCTTGAATTTGATTAATAATAATCCGGGATTGAAGTAAGGGACTGGAATGTTTAGGTTTCTTTTTTACTTTTTTACACCCAAGTCAAAGGAAGTTATTTCTGCGTAATAAATCCGTACTTCTTAATGATCTGTTGCTTGAATGGCATGGCTGTAGGGCCAGAAATTTCAAGTTTGAAGACAGTTATAAAAAAAAAAAAATCTGATGTGAAAGTCACATAACTTCCTCTGCCCAAAAAAAAGTTAGCAGTATTCACATATCCTTTTACAGAATCGCAAGACACAGTTTTACGCTAATTATCCTATAAATACCTCTTCTTTCAATGATGCGACTAAAAGCGCAGGCTATATAACAAACTTAAAAAAAAAAAGAACAAGTGACTGCAGACGTTTATTGAACTTTCCGCCGTAAAGAATAATTTCCGAAATTTATCGAATATTTCCCTCAGATACTTCTTTACTCTATACCTGGCCAACAATACATCTTTCTCACTTCACATTCTTATATAGAATAAGAGGCCGTGAAAGAGCGCGTATTCAGTTGTTCATCACGCAAGACAAAATTTCTACAAACAGTGGGTGAACAGTGGGTGGCTTGTAACTACCCTCAGAGAATTTTTTCGAAAAAAGTTTCAAATAAAAGTTTTAGCTCTCAGTAAAAGAAACACATGTTCAAATTTTAAAGAAAATCGTTAGAGCCGTTTTCGAGAAAATCGCGAAAAACGAAAATTTCTTCATGTAAAGTCCCCTTAAAAATAAGAGAAATTTGTCGCCAATCTTCGAATCACATCTTCAGAAGGTACCTGACCCAAATACGAAATTTTGTTTTCATACGATTCTCCGTTTCGGAGCTAGCCTGTTCACAAACTTCCACACAGACACACACACAGACATGTTTCCAAAAAAAATCTGATGTGAAAGTCACATAACTTCCTCTGCCCAAATAAAAGTTTGCAGCATTTACGCTAATTATGCTATAAATATCTTATAGCCCCTTCTTTGAATGTTGCGACTAAAAACGTAGGCTATGGGAAAAATAACAAGTGACTGCAAACGTTTATTGAACTTTCTGCTGTTAAGAATAATTTCCGAAATTTATCAAATATTCCCCTCAGACATTTCTTTACTGTAAGCAGGGCCACCAGTACATTTTTCTCTCTTCACGTGCTTATATAGAATAAAATGCCTTAAATATCCGCGTATTGAGTTGTTCACCAGGCAAGTCGGTAGGTTACAACCAACCTTCAGAGAATGTTTTTGAAATGGTATAAGCAATCCATGTACAAAATTTAAAGGAAATTTTTAGAGCCGTTTATGAGAAAATAGCAAAAAACAAAATATTCTTCATGTAAAGTCCCCTTAAATATAAGAAAAGGTTGTAGTCAATCTTCACAGCCTCAGAAGGTACCTAACCCAAATACAAAATTTTGTTTTCGTACGATTTACAAGAAGCCGTATTGCAAAAAGCACGTATTCACAGTGGGTAGCTTATAACTACCCTTCAGAGAATTTGTTCGAAAAAATGTTTCAAATAAAAGTTTTAGCTCTTGGTACAAGCAATCCATGCGCAAAATTTAAAGAAAATCGTTAGAGCAGTTTTCGAGAAAATCGCGAAAAACGAAAATTTCTTCATGTAAAGTCCCCTTAAAAATAAGGGAAATTTGTCGCCAATCTTCGAATCACATCTTCAGAAGGTACCTGACCCAAATACGAAATTTTGTTTTCATACGATTCTCCGTTTCGGAGGTAGCGTGTTCACAAACTTCCACACAGACAGACACACAGAGACACACACACAGACATGTTTCCAAAAATAGTATTTTTGGATTCAGGGGGCCTTGAAACGTGTATATATGCTAAAAACTCAACTTCGAATTTTAGGGTCGAAAACAATACTTCCTCTACCTATAGTACCTATGGTACGGGCAGAGGAAGTAATAGTATTTTTGGATTCAGGGGGCCTTGAAACGTGTATATATGCTAAAAACTCAACTTCGAATTTTAGGGTCGAAAACAATACTTCCTCTACCTATAGTACCTATGGTACGGGCAGAGGAAGTAAAAATTAGTCGAAAATATTGTTACATGTGGTATAGCATTAGGCCTACAACCTTTCGCGTCTTATGAAGCATTACTTGCTACGCTATTTGTTCATTACATATACAATATTACAGCATATTATATCTGTTTTAAATGTGAAAAATTAAATAAATAAAAATAAAAAACAACAGATTATCACACTATTAAAAGGACCAAATACTGGTTTTTATTTTTGACGTGGCACCAGCTGATTTGTAAAAATTTTGAAACAAACTAAATATTTTGGAAGTATTACATCGACCATAAGCTTGAACGACTGTAACAAGCAACAGTCAAACAAAAACTACATTGCTTGTTACTAGAGGAGCTAGATCAACAATTGACTAAACAGAAGTATTTAAAAATCTTGATGGTTGTACCATTCAGCTCGATCAAAAAATAATTATATAAAACCTTAATTTCAACTTTCAACGTCATTGATTTTGTCTAGGCCTTTTGGTTACATGGAATATGACGCTTATTTGTTTTGATTATTAATCAGAAGGAACCAAAACCATTGAAAGTCACTTGGGAAATTCAAACTAGACCGACAAATTCCGAATATTTCTGAACGCTTCCGAGTAGATACTAATATTCAGTCAACGTGTTCATATGAAAAGTGACTGTGGCAGTATGTTCTATAACTTTTTTCTTTTTTTTTGCGGAAGCTAAAGTAATAAAATTAAATCTTTGTCCTCTCCCCCCCCCCCCCCCGTTCTCAAAAAATCCCAAGCTCCTGCTGCTGTACTATACAAGGAACAAGTGACGTGCAGTTCCAACCAACACGATATCGCGTAATTCTGCTAGCGGATTAATTACATTTTGAATATGTTTTCCACTTGGTTATGAAAGTTCTAGATGAGGTAGCCGGCATATTGAGTTCAGGTCTAGAAGTAGCTACTGTTTGCCAGTTCTTAGTGAGAGTAACTTTCAGTTGTAAAACACCATTATGTAGCAGATGTGAGCATATGCAAATCATTGCCAACAAGATGGTGCACCGATGTTTTATATTCATACGTTCATACAATACGTCTCTTTTCTCATTATTTCCATAAAGCTGTAATACAAATCTTAGGGCGAAACTGTAAGTTCAACATTTTATTTTGACTGCAAATAGTTTAGCCAAGTTTCATTTACCTTATCTTCTGAGGTTGTGACATGAAACTTTTCCATTATTATCTTTTATAACTAGCCCACTTATAATTGCTTCAGCAGAAGGGGTAATCTTGTTCTTATTTTTGTCTTTTTTCTGTTGCGACTCTCTCTCGTTCTGCCTATCTATATATCTATCTGTCTTTCTTTTGTTAGAAAAGTGAACAGTTTTGCCTAAGTTTCAAGCTCTAAATATGTAAATTCCTGCATATTTGTGTATGCAAAACTTCTTTAATTCGGTTCCAAATTCTAGGCCTATTTAAACAAACTTCAAAATTTAACATTTTAATTTTAGTATTGTGGGTACACTTGCTCGGTCCTAACCCTTGACGAATCTGGGTCCTCTCAGAGACTAGAATTAGCTGTTTATCTACAGGTCTATTCGGAATAATTTAAAGGTATGACCGGTAAGCTTAGGCATCCTATAGGGGAGGTCAGTTTCTTTTGGCTCCTATCCCTGAACACGATGTTATCAATGTAGTTATGTTATTGAGGAATGGTATTTTTATGGCAAAAATAATACGATATATTAAAAAAAGACAACAGCTGAAATAAAAAATAATAGTTCAGAACAACTGTTAAACTGCAAAGAATTATGGGTAGACAGTGCAACACATGAACTCTTAAAAATGATAGAACACACGATTATCGATAATTTAGTTAACTAGTGTACTAAGCTTAAGCCATTATATTTTGTTCTTATTATGCCTTGAAAAATTTTACAATCATTGAATTCTCTTTCAGGAGGTTATTTTTATTTTCATGTATTTCATTCGCAGTATTGCAGGCAAATGAATTCACACATATGGTCTATTTCTGCAACCAGCAATATAGGTCGAGAATAATGGCAGGTAGATAAGTGAATGCAGATTAGGAGGGTGAATATATTCTCCCTGTCCAGCAGCAGCAGCGAGACACAGTCCACAAACAATAGCCTTTATCAATACCGCTCGACTCTTGTTTTCTGTTGCTACTTACTGAAGTTTGGCAAATCAGTACACTGGATTTAAGTTAGTGAAGGCTCTTGCCTTCAGTCAGAAGCCCTTTAACAAGTCTATACCGCATGGTTGAAAAACCGGAGGATTTACTTTGAAACAGAATAATCATGATTTTATAAACACTAACGAGCTAACGTATAAAGTTATTTCTCAGCTAAAATGTATGTAACTAGGATGTGCCCGCGGCTTCGCCCACGATAATTAACTGAAAAATTAGAAATTAATAGTTAATAATTATTAAAGCATTATATTTATTAACACTTGCACGCGAATCATTCTTAAACTAAACCATTAATAATTAATGAAACAGCTAAAATTCCGGCTTTAGAGTAGGCCTACATTCCACGATTAGAAATTGCCACCTGGGAAAACGATCTCAGATTCGATTATGTAGTTCCAAAGATAACTGTGATCCACTGCCTTCTAAACTGTATAGGCTAATTCTCGTGCGTAATTCTCGAGACGGCGGTGGATAATGGCGTTTTTCAACTGTTTGTTGACAGATGAATTAGATGTGAATTTTATTTGATAAATTCAGTGTAATTTTAAGAAATTATATAATTTTTCAAGAGAAGGAGTGATTGATTTGGATTATTATTATCAGCGATATTTCAAGAGTTAAATCAATATTTTACTGCTGGTGCCCCCGGCTTTGCCCGCCACTATTCATTGACACCAGGATTTTTAAGAAATTTACACTGGTAGATTATTAAAAATGTTTGTGGTTCAGAGCTATGAAAATTGTAAGTAAAAATAAAATTAGAATATTTGTTCATTGAGTTCATTTCGCTTAGGCCTTATATAATAAAGAAACGGTTTTCCTAATCTTGTAGACGTAATGAAAGTTTAGACTGAGAGATACGAACATCGCCGAGTATACCCGATGTCTCACGAAGCGGGCGAGCAAATACGCTATTTAGGGCCGTTGAATTGTATAAGAGTAGATATTTCGCAGAAAATGTGCCCTCAGCTATGAATCCAACCATGTTTTTTTTAATCCTTTATCATAGATTACCCCAGATGGAGTTGTGCTTTAACGTTTACCGTAATGGAATTAGGTACTTGTGCTTAAAACGTGAAAGATAAAATTAGGATGAAGATTCCTTAAACTCTTATTTTTTTCTAAACTGCCTCTAATCGTGTGCTTCGTATCTTCAAATGTCTTATTCACACTAGGTAGAATTTTGTAACAGAAATGCCTCAGAAACCTTGTCTCCCTAGTCTCCCTATAGGCCTATGGATTTTTATAGATTGCACGCTTGATGAGGGATGAGAGATGGAAATTTATATATTTGAATCCATTTTTTCATTTCCCTCATCGGGCTTTAAGATCTTAATGCAATGTAATAATTTATATTCGTACGTTTACTTGAATTCGGACATAGCCTATTATCTTTTAGTTTTTAATAAACAGTCTCATAAATATTTTAAATTTCTTTCGCTCTTAATCTCTCTTCACTGTCGGAATTAAAAAATATGAAATTCGTTTCCTGGCGAGGGAGAACAGACTTTCGTCTTGATGTTTTTACGTTTTTCTATTTTAATCGTCACATAATTCCAGACTGGTTCATAAAAAAACACCTATATTGACACTAAAATTTAGAGAAGTAAAATGCATTCATTCTCAGCAATTTTTAATCATTTATTATTTCTGTCATTTCGCGCTAATATTGGTGGTCTGAGAATAAATTTACATTAGTTGAAATTTATAGATATCTGTAGAAGAATGTTTCATTTCGCTTTTATTTTTCATTATAACAAATCTAATGCGTAAATTCTGGAAATTCATGCAAACTAAATCTCAGTAATGTTTAAATTACATTATTTCTGCCACCGTTGCTCTTTAACATCGCTGATACAAGCACAAACAATGAAGTGAATTTTATATACCCACATGAGATATAGCCATTGCCGTCAGCAGCATGGAGTCTCATCAACGTCTTGAGAACGGAAGCTATGAATTTGAGATCGTTAATATCGCCGCATTTATAATTCCTAGAGCTGTTAACGGCGTTTGATATCCTTTTAATGTGCATTTTAGGAGCCATCCTGATGTAGAGTTATGATCCTTCTAGCTAGATAATATACTTGTAATTAGAAACCTGTACCCTTCCCAGTTGCTTGCCTGCTTGTGTCTTTGTCACAGGTATAACTCACGAAAATTGGACAACTGACTAATCTTCCTAGTAATGTAATTTTCTTGGATTATCAATATTTTTGTGTCTTCCTTATCAATGAGTAATTTATGGGATTAGTGGGAAACTATGCTGTTTTTCTCATCGTAAAGTAAGTTATGAAGTATTGTAAGGAATTAAGAAGTAAATATGTTTATACGTAAGATATTTTAGTTTTACTGCTGAAAAATAAATATTATTTACAAAAATATTTAAAAATCTTAGATCGTAGTGCGTTTCCTTTTTCACTCGTTATTGTTTCGCCCTACAGTTCCTGCCATTTACAAAACCTGCTTTTTTTTTTGCTTTTATTTCTTTTACTTTTATTTATCAGTATTACCAATATTTATCTTATCTTTATTTTCACCAAATAACTTATAATGTAATGAAATATGTATAATTGTATAGACCTACAAAATTGTTTTTATAAACCGTTTTATAATTTTCTTATTTTAGAGCGTATTTTGACTTAATTATGGTAAAAATCTGAATCTCTAATAAAAATAAGCTCTGTTTAATTTCTTTAAACCCAGCAACCTTATCGAATTTGATTCTACACTCTACATTTCGGGTGAGTAGGACGATGATAAGATGAAATGTTACCCAAGAGATTTTTAGTAATATAATATAATAATGTAAGCAGTATCGCCAGATTGAAGTAAGCAGTTGTAATTCAGGGACCTAAGGAACGTAACACTGTAACGTTGAGTTGTACTCCGCCTGGAGCTTATGAAATGTGGCATACTCTTTAGTCAGAGAAGTTGCCGCTGTCTGCATCGTTTTATTCTTCTATGAACTTAGATTTAGCTTGGATTATTACTTTCCGTACACGTACCATAGGTATTGTAAGAAGAGGAAGTATTTGTTTTCCGTAATTGGATGTACAATTTTCAATATAATTACTCGTTTTGAGATCACCTGTTAAAAAAATACAACTTTCAGAATCATGTCTGTGTGAGTATGTGTGTATAAGTGAACAGCATAGCTCGAGAAAGAAAATCACATAAAAACAAACTTTTATGTGAAAGGAAGATTGGCGACTACTTTATCTTATGCTATTACCACTTGCATGAAGAATTTTTTTTTTTTTGTCATTTTCTCGAAAACAACTCAACTATTTTATTTCAGTTTTGTACACAGGAGCTTATGCGAAGAGCTAAAAATAATATTTTTTTTTTTCACAAAAATTATCTCAGTAGTTAGAAATCAGTTACATTTTGCACAAACTCAGGCATAGGATTTGCGTGGTAAACAATACAACTTCGCATGTGGCTAAGACGCACTGCCTACAATACGGTCTCTTAATTTATATCTCAGTGTGAAGCGAGGAAGTTATAGTTTCCATACTTAAGGCAAAGAAAGTTTTGTGAGTGCTATACATATTTGTTTCCTCTGTATTCATTTAACATATGAAAGAATATATAACTGAGTGAAGCTGATTTCTTATTTTCGGAGAAAGTATATGCCCTTTTATGTTAGTTAACGTATTTTCCATATTTCATCTGAAGCAAAACAGTGTAAATCTTTGCTGCCATTTCCCTATTTTCTTACTTTATGTTTTATTTTTATTTCTTCTCTCCGTCCTGTTTCACAGTTTCCGTTACACACTCTTTCTCTCTCTCTCTCTCTCTCTCTCTCTCTCTCTCTCTCTCTCTCTCTCTCTCTCTCTCTCTCTCTCTCTCTCTCTCTCTCACACACACTTATAAACGGCATCGACCCGAAAATTCAGAATGAATATAACTTAGTATATTGATATTTTACACACAAAATCGACGTCTTCATCCTTCTTATCGGTTGTCATCTAGTATTATAAGAACTTGAAAAAATCGAAAAAACTCTCATTTAGTAAAATGTAACAGTAGATCTACTAGTCTATTCTGATCGCACGTCTGCTAGACTTAATTTATATACTTGACGGACACACGGTATGTACGAGAAAAACTATGGTTTTATTCTCTTTAATAAAGGAGGGCTTTGCTAAGTCGCTTGGATATTCTGTGAAATTCCGCTCTCTGATGTCAAGGACTGTACTAGTAAATTCGACTACGTAAGGTTCTCTGCCACTTGAATGCTTCGAAATCCCTTCTCCGTGTATGTGTCCTTAAACCGACAAAAAACTGAACCCTTGACCATTTGGTATAGCTTAATTCAATAATACAGCTGAAAAGTCTTATTTACTTAAAGGCGTGTCTTTAGATTCCTTGAAGTACCGGTACTGTATATTTTACGTTGTTGGTCTTAAAATTCTGTTGATGATAATCTAAAGCAGACTTAACAATTAGCCATTTATCTTTATCTAAATTATTCATTTGAGAAATTTTTAAATGCACCTTCTCCACTTATTATTCCTCTATAATCTCATCCCTTCATTTTAATATTTGATGACTTCTACTGTCTGCCATAGGACAATGTTGAAGAAGACTGTAACAAAAGAATAAAGCGTTAAACCTGTTGTGAAAAGTTAGAAATTTGTGTTGGAATTGTGTTCTTTCCAGGTCGTTAAACTCTCCGCACAACTAATTTCCGCTCTTCATATTTTATTTTCAGCGAGTTTTTGTGTTACTTCTTCACCATTAAATGTGTAATTTATTATACTAACCATTGTACTCACAGAAAGTACAGGCTGATTTAAACAATTCAACGAAGAAACATCCTCGTGTTGAGCACTGTTTTAGAATAATTGTAATAAATACTTTAATGAAGCAATCCTTATTTTTCTTCCTTTACCGTCTCATTCATGGTTCAAAAGTATCCCGAAGTAATATTTTTAATTAGTTAACCCCGAGTTCATTTTTTTCCCATATCCAGTTCTCCCCGAATATCCATTTGTGAATAGTTGAATAACTATATATGGCAATCAATTTCTAGGTATTGACATAATGTATGACTAATGCCGGTTTCTACAAACTTGTGAATTACCTATGGGTAAATTATCCATGGGCAAATTAGTTCCTAATCACCCACAATGATATAATGAGGAAGGCCTTGGAGTTGCACAATTAATTTAATTCAGAAGGCTTTGATTCTCATTGTTTAAATATTACTATTGATCCTATGAAAGGTTAAATTTTATCCAGCCATCCATGAAAGGATAAATTAACCCGACGATTTACCCTTGGAAAGATCTAGCCCGAGTTTGTAGGAACATTTTTTCTGTCATTTTCATATTTACCCAGAGGACATTTATCTAGAAACTCGCCACAAGTGTAAGTGATTGCTATCTTTAAATTATTTGTGTTTGTGTGGTGTTATTCTTGTGTAAATTCTGTCCATTGGATAATTTACCCATAGGTAATTCGCGAATTTATAGAAACCGGGCATTAATACGTTGCTTTAGGCCCACTTCATAAAATAGAAACAAAAGTATATTCCGTTGCATCTGTCCGCCGCGGTGTAGCAGAGTTAGCGTGCTTGCTTGTGTATCCAAAAGTAATGGTTTCAAACCCGGTCGCGGCCGATGGATTTTTCAGGACGTAAAATTCCTGGCAAAGAGTCCTCCTGGAGGGACTTTAAGCTGGAGATCCTGTATTGTATATTTACGACACAGTCAAGTACTGCAAGCCTAAATGAAACCCTCTGGACCAAATTTTTCGGCCCACGTAATACCTTAATTTCATCTAGACGGTAGTCGAGGCGACGTTTGTCTGTCTTCTCTAGGAAAATAAGCGTAACTAAGTTACGGTACTATAACTCCATTCGGAGACATTTCTTCCTCTTCCTCTGGATGATGGCGTGTATCTAGCCTTTGTCATATGGTTATATTTAAATCCCAAAACTTATCCATAGATTTCACGTTGGCAGTATTTTCTGTACACGCTAACGACGCGATTGTTTCCATTCGCAGTCCGATATGGAATAACTAGTGCAGAGTTGGTAACGAGATTTTGGTTGGAGTGTTGCGGAAAAGATAGCGCGCTTATATCAACACTTGAGACATTACAATAATTATTAAAATGAGATAAACTAATGTAACAAAGTGCCAGATGGAGTTAATAGGCCATATTTAAGGAACTATTGAATTTTAGACCATCTAGACCATTTAGACCAACTATTGAATTTTATCCTCGGTACCGGTCAACCGATTTGGTCCCATGGACATTGAAAGGGGAAAGTGCGTATACCAAGGTTCACGTAAATCTGATAAAGCGTATTCGAGTTATCGCGCGTATAGAGACACGGACAAACCGACATTTTCCCGTCCACCTTACAGTCTCCGAAAGTACCATTCTGGCACTTAATGACTTGCAAGGTTAAGAGTGATGTCTTGAAGATGGCTTACACGTACACTTTTATACAATTTTGACGAAAAATTTGATTGTTCTGGACGACGGCTGTTTTATAGCCGCCCTTTCGACATCTTCCACAAAGAAAAGTGCTTCCAATAAAAGTCAGTTCATTAAATTTCACAAAATTGTTATAGCCTAAGTAAAACCATTTTCGGGAATTTTACGACTAAGTGATCGCAAATAATTGGGTAATATCAGTAATTCTTTCTATTTCATTAGTCTATATTTCTGAAGGCTCCGCTGTTTGTCTTTAGGCCCGTAGGCTATTACAGAAATGGAAAATCATTCCAGATGTTGATTATGGTAATCAGTTGATCATTATCCTAATAAAGATGATAACGACGAAGTATTCATAATTAAAATTGTAGTTTTCTCCTCAAAATTGCAATTGCTATTTGCTTCAGTTTGAGGAATGATTTTCATACTACAGTGTTACGCAGTGTAAAGTTAAAGCAAAGCCATGGTTGATGATCATTGCTTGAATGAGTAAGTTGACGTCTAGCCAGAGTAATTATAGCCTAGTAGTGTGTCATCACACCCGTATACAGATAAGCTGTGGGATGAATGCATGATATTTACTCTGCAGACACCACCAGTATCGCTTTCCGTCATACACACGATGCTATTGCTCTGGTTATGTGCGACATTTACATCATAAAACTTACAGAGGCATCCGCGTCCCTTCTTTCGTAAGGAAATTACATTATGTTATTTGATTATTACAATTATTGGGATTATAATTGCCAATATTATTTTTGTATTATGTTTTATTAAATGATTTATTGTTATTGTCTGAGGATATCGCAAAGGCAGTAACGTAGAGTACTTAAATTCAGATATCTCGGTTCAAATTCCGCGGCAACTTGAAGTTAGTGTGAAATTTTTCAATTTTCCCCACCCGCCAAGGCTAAACATGACGAAATGTTTCAGCAACCTTCTTGAATTGGAACCGATGATTCAGACTGTAACTTACTTGGGATCAACTGTTTCTTTCAACATCTAATTAAATATCTACAAATAATTGGATAATTGGTTATAATGACGTCATCCAGTTATCTGGTTATCTATTATCTTGTTAATTGGATAAAAAATAATGGTATTGGAACAGTTATTTTCTTACTTAATTAACTCAGCTCTACCGAAAAAACACCATCTCAGCCTCTTTGAGAAAGTTTATACTTTGAGTATAATGACAATGTAACCCCTCGAATTATTGCTAGTAATTATTTTCGAGTTGAGTGAGTTTGTTGAGTGTTGTGGATTAAAATTATAGAGAACAGTCAGTGTTAAACGTAATAATTTTAGAGCATAGAAGTGGGCTATTCGTTCTGTTTTGTTTCCTAGCGACAACAACCCACATTAAGAATGTCTTAAGTAGGTGGACACTTTGTCAGAATGTCAGCATTTATTGTTTCTTGAGTCACTAAATAAAATATAATCCTAAACTTTTATTTTTAAAGTGCTTAAGAAAGGACGGTTATTGTTCTGGCAGCTTCGCCTTCACTTGCTGGTAAAAATCACAGCACGTTTTAACATCAGTTGACACTTCTAGGCTAGGTAGCTGTAACATAATTAGTGTATGAAGGTTCTCACCTTGTGGCTGTCACTGAGTCACTCATACACCTGCTCATTCGCAAATAACAAGTGAATGAAATTAGCGCCCAGAAATACAGCAAATCCTGATGTGTGGTGCTGATTTCTTGTCGTGAGATGACTAATATTTACACGCTAGGTCTATGTATCAGTGATAAATTTGTGTAAAAATTACCCATAAAAAATGTACCTCTTCTAAGGAATGTCCAAGAATTGTTGGTACGTTGGTATGAAGGAATGACCGAAGAGTTGAGAGTGATTTTCTAATCTACTTGCTATAGAAACTTGAACTCTTGCACACTTAATTTAAATGTAAAACAGAATTAAAGTTTAAAATTTCGTTTTAATCTTAATTTCTTTTTTAGATATTTGTTAATTTAATTGATGTTTTAAATAAAAATTGAAATCTATCTCCTCGGACCTATATTAAAATATGAACCTGATTTTTAACGCGAGATTCTTTGATGCTTGATTTACAGATTTACTGATGGATTTTTATATTGTTTATACTTTTTGTTTAAAAAATATTTTACCTTTAAAAATTAAAAGTTCAAATAAAACTTACCTGTGACTATACTAAATATATTATTTTTTAATAGAATTAAGCCCTATACATTAAATGCGATTATACATTTTATTTCACACATTGTAAAATACATTGTGACAAAAAAAGCAGATCTTTAAGAATAATTTTGAATAATTTACTCCAAGAACATATTTTTTATGTTTCAATGTAATTTTGAATTTAATTGAAATTTTTTTAATAATAGGTTGATCAGCATAATCGTAATGCTAGAAATAAAGGAAATCTGGTTAATTGATAAGACCTTATTAAAATTGCCTAATGTTTTCTTTTTATCTTTTCCAGGTAAGTTTTGAATACTTTATTTTTTGTTCAGTTCTTCTCTTCTAATTCAAAGTAAGTAAACAAATTAATTGTTAAAATTTCTTGTATTATGATCACTGAAGTTATTTATTATTTTAGTGTGATTTTATAACCATTATTACTAATTTTAGTTGTTAAACATAAAAGCATATAAATTTGCCAAATCAGAGTTGAAAAATATTTCGACCGATACTCATTCATAATGTATTGATTCAGTTTTTGTTTACATAAAAAGATAATGACAATAGAAATGACATAATATAATTTTTGCTGTGAGATAGCGCAATAACTGATAGTGGTAGCATCTTTTGAGGGAGTTGTGAAGCAAAGAGAACGAAGCAGTTAATTTTTTTTTTAAAGAAAAAAGAGACAGACGTAAGGAGAACAGCAGTGAAAAGCCCTTGAAACAGCTTGGCACTCGCTAAACTTAAAGCTATTCCAGAATCTGAATCACACTCTTATGTAATATAGATACATCTTCTTCTCCAGTTTAATAAAGCGTTATTATTTCACATGAAACCTGTAGCAGTGAAACTGCTTCATTAATCTTAGGAAATTAATAGCGATAGTGTTTTCTTTCACCAAAATGTGCCTCTTAGGCTTAAAAATGCCAAAAAAGATAAATTTTGTTAATGAGATTAATTTAAATAGTGAAACGTCTGAAATCATTGAATGGGGGAAATTGTCGACAAATTTTATGAAACTCCTTTTCTTCTCAGTGATTAGATTATCTTCTGTATCATATGGCTTTTTGTCTCTTCAGTTACCAGCTTCCGACTGATTAGTTTAACGTTATGCGATGATAAAATACTCTACTCTTCTCTCAATAGACGGCAAGCTACTACCCCTTGAACTATAAGGATAGTCCTAGAAACAAATTCTGTGTGCTAACATAAGTAACCGATCTAAGAAGAGTTTCTGAAGCTGTTACCAAAGGAAAACATCCTCTGGATCGATTATTTGGCTAAGTAGTGAAATGTGGATGAAATTCAGTGATTTGCACAATATGCATTGAACTCTTTTCTTCCTTTCGTTTATCATTCTTTTCTGTGCGCTTCCCAAGTAAACTGTACTACCTTTACATCTGATTTTTCTCCTTCAAATTGACAGTACGGTTACCGGTCTTTCTGGTCTACGACCAAATTTTGAACATAGTCATGAAACAATCGGCAACTATATTGAAATATTATTCTGAAGTAGTAACATATTTTCGCCTTCTGATGGGCGTTTTAGGTAGATTTCGAAGAAAAATCTTCCTATTGAGATCGCTACCATGTCGTGACTTTCGAATAATTCTTTCATATCTTTACGTCTCATGCCTCCCTAAGTACGAAACCTTACACGCTAGCGGCCATTTTGAAGATATTTGAACCAAATTTTGTTATGTTATTTCTAGGCCCAATAGTTCGGACAAGTTCGTAAATGAGCAAAATTGGCCCAAGTGGGGAGTCGGGGAGGGGGTTGAAATTTTGGAAAATTTATATCTCGGCCCCTATGAAGTATAGAGGGAAAGTTTGTTTGAATAAATTGACACAGTGACACCAACGATTCGGGGGTTTTGGGGGTACGAGTGGGGGTGGGGGATGGAAATTCGAAATTTTTGAAACCACGTCTTCTGGTGCATCGTTGAAAAGCTCTTGATGAGTACTCTGCAGATCAATAACTAGTTTCTCGATAGCTCTCATATGAGGCGAGATTTGAATGTTTGAAAAACAATAACACTTAAAAATATACCTCAGCCTGGAGGCCTGCCGAAAGGTATTTGTGAGGACCGACTAAGGATAAAATTACCAATGTAATAGAGTTTGAAATGTTAAAAATAATGGTTACACACCTTTAGAACAACACCACTTCGAAATCTACCTCAGCCTATAGGCCTGCCTAAAGGGATTTTTTTTAAACTTGAAATTTATTTGAGAGTGGAGCGGATTAAAGCGGAGTGCTGTTTCCCACAGGAAGCTAACGAATCCTTTTTTTTTTTTAAAGAAATGACCGAAGTGTTGAGAGTAATTTTCCAAAATTAAACCTGAACCAGAAATTATAGTTTAATATCTCAATCCGTTTATGAGCTGGTAGTTAATTCAGTTTATTTTTTAACATTATTTAATATTATTAGAATATCAAAAGAAGTTAGTAAAAAAGATACATAAACGAAAATCAAATGCCACAAGATCTTCAGGAAAACGAAAGAACAGATGGGAGGATTATGTAAGAAAGGATCTTAGAAACTCAAGTATAAAACTGGTAGAGAACTGTCAAGAGTATGAAGTTATAAAAGGGTGTTGAGAAGGCCAAGACATTCATCAATTGAAGTTGTGCGAATAAGAAAGAAGAAGAAGAGGAAGAATAAGATACGAAGGAAAATACAAACAAGAAAATTAAAAATGTAGGAGAGGAACATTAACATTGGGATTCTTTTTATTCCGTATCATAAGTCGTATCCCTGTTGGTCTTGTTTGGTTCATTGAGTAGGCCCTATACTATAGATAAGAATCATAATAATTATGTTGTGTTGAAGAATAAAAGTGGTGGCATCCGTTGATATGAGAGGCTCCCCGTGGAGTGAGTGAGCTAATTTAACAGACGATGTAATGACATCACAACAAGTGGGCAGTGCATCATTGCAAGCAATGGGCCGCCTCCCTAGTCTGTCTCTATCTGTGCTGTGCCGCGTGTCAAACTTAAAAGCGAAAGCATGTTATTGAAAATGTGACCGTAATAATGTGCGTGTTAATATGTGCATGTTACATGAATAATTATTATGTGATCAGTGTTCCTTTGAGGTCACTGTCCTGTGTGAGTTTCGTAATATTATTTTCTTTGGTTTATTGTATAAAGCGAACTTTTCTATACGAAAAAAATAACGTTGATTTGCCAGTTGTGGGTTTCCTGATAACGAAAAAGCCATTTTTCTTATTTTTCTGACTTTGACTTGAATTCTGATGTTGTGGGCGCGTGTGTAGCTATTCCAGCGTATAATTAAGCAATTTCACTGTTTCAAGTCTGAGTTTTATATTTTGGTAATATTTTTACAACGTTCCCCAACACCATACCGGAAACTGTAAGGCAGAAATATTCATTGAAAGAATGCACCTTTTGAATGGCCATTCTCTACTGGTATTTTTTTTTATTTTTTTTTTTTCATTAAGGAAATCTTCATTTTTCGTTACATTTTCCCTATTTTGTCTTCAGAATAAACCTTTCCAACATTACAGACAAAGCGATCTCATAATTCCTAGCTCTAGACAGTTAAATACGTTTTGATATGGTATCCCTATCGTTAGACAAAAAAAGTACAACATTAACTAATGCATACAGTAAACGTAACAACAATAATAGAAAACAATAATAAAAGCAGCAATATAAAATACTTAAATCTTGTCCTTTTAGATCATCAACTTATCAGTTGGCCTTACTGATAGGCCCTACTGACAAGCATGGCGATTCTGAAGCCTGTAGGCCTACTAGATTCGTCAACGGGATTACGATATTGATTTACTTCACCACCGTTCCAAATTAATAAAAATTGTATGAGATAATTTGTTCCTTAGCCATTACTGAACAGTTTTTTTTTCAAAACTCATTCTGAAAGATCTGACACCTTGACAGATAGTAACTTAGCCATACGAATCGAATTTCCATTACGCACTTTACTAGGGACTCAACTCCCAAATAAATGTTTAGTTTCATTTACTAATTTTTTTTTTGTCCTTCTTATGTTTATAGTTATTCATTGATTTTTCCTATAAATCAGCAAATAGTCCATCTATATAAATCATAATTATGTATTATAATAATTTCAAGTAATTATTTCTTTTTGTGAAAATATCAATGCATAAACACAAAGAAAACTTCAAGTTAGCCTAAAGCTACAATTACCATTGTTGATGAAACAGGTTTAATGTACTTGAAATGTTCCTAAAAAAATTTAAATAATTTTAAAAGGCCTATAAAAAGTGCAGTATTTTTCAACATTATTTTTCTGAAAATATTTTAAGGCTTTATCTGTATTTCGCAAATAGAATGCATTGGCATTTTTCAGCTTTTAATTCATAGTATTTATGATGAATATGAAAAAAATTACACAAGTTAATTTTATCTCATTGTTTCTTTAAATGAAACTTAGAAGTATCAGTGACACGTTGGTACATGTTTTCCGAACATGTTTTGTGTTGTACACAAAAATTGGTTAGATATTCGAATTCTAAATTTTCCTAGAACTATTTTCCCTCATATTTCATAGGCTGTGCAAAATTCCTTGTTCTTATCCGGGGGAAGTGTAGACGTATGAATCAGTACTGAATTTTAATTTCACTAACTTCAAAATATATACAGTATACAGTAAAATACATTACACCGTCTTACACATTTTGTAATTTCGTGTACTATATAGGGTATATATATATAGTACAGAGTAGGGCATTTAGTTTTAACAAATATAACCACAACTTTAAGGTAAATTCAATCATGGCGAGATTTATGATAATATGACAATATGAGTTTTTTCTGTTTCCACAGGCTAACGTCTAGACATTATAATGAATTGCTATCAGCTTGTTGGATTATCTATTTTAGTGTAATGTGTAGTAATGGCTGGTCATGTAAACATCTTATACCACATACAGAGTGAGGGTCAGGCTCCCCACATATAAACGTGAATGAAACGTAATTGTGGCGTTCATATATGTCTGCCCTTGTGGCACCCCATCTGTTTGTTTTATTGTTCAAATCTCGTATTGCTTACTGGGCTTCTCAACATACCCATGTGCCCGATCCTGGTATTCTTGCTAGGGCTATACAGTTTGGTGTTGGATAAAAGAATGACCGGATAGGTTGATTTATAGTTTTTAACCAACAAAATTAATAACTGCTATAGGTAGTACTGCAGTAATAAAAAAATAAAACACGCTAGACGACGCACCGGCTGGGGTTTAGGCTTAAGAGTTAGTTGGTAAACTAGTGTAGGCCTATTGCTTTCTCTGGCTGTAGCAAAGTTATTGCAGTCGAACTTAGATAATTCGAACTTTTAAAAAAAATTCGTAATCATTAATAATTTGTACTTTTAGCATGGACCCTTGACAGCCCTATACAAAGCAATAAACTTATTAAATTCGGAATCGTGAATATTTTTTTATCTTGCTTTGCCCTTCAGCTTCGATTTTTTCTAAATTTTTCTGCGATTTTGTCTAAATTTCCTACACGAAGTCATATGCACAATGCATATGCATAATATGCTATATTACCAGGCCTATATTATGTAATGCACTTTTTTTTTACTTATTTATTTATTTATTTTAACTCTACTAAGCTAAAAAAAAAAAATTACATAGACTATACTAAAAGCCAAAACTTTTGCTTGGATAGTGGAAGTTATATGTGATTTTTTTTTTTTGGCATCTCTGACCTAGTTATCACATGTAATCTAAATTTTAGTACACAGTATACTTCCGCTGTTGTAAATTAGCGAGCACATGTAACTGCGGCCCGCACTTGAGTAACTAACATGTGTGTACCCTTTGCTTTTTGTTGAGAAAGAGGTCAAGGGACGCTGTCGTCCCATATAGCGAGAGAGTTCTCCTGGCACAGTTGTGCACAGCCGCTGTGGGAGTTCGAACTCACAACCAGCGTTGTAAGTGCGTCAGTGTGCGTCTCGGTGTGTTACGGTAGTGGCTTTTTAACGCATGTGCGTATGGCACCGCGCCGGTGATATCGGGTTGCCATCAAGAAGAGGCTGCCAACTTCTGTGAAGTGTTGTGTTTGTCTTACGGAATTTCCATTTAACTAAGTGGGTATTTTTAGTTTCAAGTGTATCGCCGCTTTACTCTTTCACTGATGTAATAAAAGGTGTAGCCTATCTTCGGCTTTTTTAGAAATATGGATGAACCCCAGTGCAAATAGGGTATTTAAAGCTTAGTAGAATGCCTTACACCATAAATACAATTAGGCCTACTTTAAGGCCTTTCTTGAGTAATTTCATTAATTGGGTTGCGTATTAATAAAAATAAAGTTGGGTGCCTAAAGTTAGGTTTGCTTATCTGGATTTTGGAATATATCTTATATATTTTTAACTACAGTAGTGAATCCGTGCGAAACTTTCGTAGTTCCTCCTTTTTGACAAAAGCCAGGAAAACTGAAATTTAGCTAAGTAATTAAGTACACTTTTACACAGTTGTTCATAATCACACAACAACTACTGAGAAATACTGTATATATTTGGATTACATACAGTGCGCTGGCAATTAGTTATGTTTGAATATGATTCATTGACGTGTAGGTTGTAACAGCTTTAGCATGGTCATACAGGAGTACAGCGAAACCACCTTCAAGCTGTAAACAACCCATCAGCGAATACTTTAATACTGGAGCATAAGTAAGGAGTGTTTAAAATGAAATATAGGCTACTCACATTAAAGTTTAATATAGATTTACGTGAGGATTCAATAAATGCAGACGATTTTAAGAAAATCCAGTTCAGTCCAAAATGGTATCAAGAGTAAAAGAAAATCGTTCAGGCCTGCATACAGTTCTCATCACATCCTTGAAATATGCCTAACTTTGATGTATATTGTCGTTATCATGCTGTTCACAGAATACAAGACCACCAGAGAGGCAGATCACACACACACGTTCTGGTACAATCAGAAGGATTATTTTCGGATTTAAGTGAACACGCGACTAAGATTAATTCTAGGAACTGGACATACAATTTCTTATATAACACTTTATTGAGATTTGGAATTAAATTTAGAATTGAACTTTTATTTTTATTTATTTATTTATATTTATACTATTAGGCGTTTAGGTCTAGATCCTAAGCTTGGATGTTTAAACCATTCTGAGAGTTCGGATTTTTAGGGACGTGAAAAGCTCATGTGTAACTTTCTTTAGAATGGAAGAAAAATGTCATTGGTCCCAAAACTATGGCACTTTTAAGTCACCCATACTCTCTGAGGTACTTGGATAACATTTTCAGTCGTAATAGCTAACCAGTTCCTTTGTCCCATCAACACTTCCATTGGCGTTGACTGTTAGAATCGGTGAGTTAGAAGCCTGCAGGATACAACGTTTAGTTGTACGCTCATCGTAGAAATTCATTATGCTACAAATTTATTATCATAATTAAGTGAAAATAGAATGATTCATTTTATTACAAATTTCAGTGTTTTTCATCTAAACGTTGTTTTGGTAGAGTGCGTGATGTATTTTGTGATTGAAAGAACATGTGCTAGTTTTTTCACTGTCACAGTTGGACCACTACCAATACTCAGCTTCCGAAATAAACCCTAATTTTATTTGTATATATCCATTGTTTTTATTCTGACATGTAAATGATATGTCCTGTTCGGTCAGAGCATCCAATCATCTGTATGACGTCCAAATAGAATGAATGATATATTTGACATTTAGTACTATGCATAGTTAATATGCATTGGAACATGAAGTTGTGTAGATTGCGTTTTCCGATGTTTTTACTATCACATCCGTGTTGTTATTGTCAAAAACACATAATTTTCTCCTTAAGTATCATTACACTTCAATTATTCGATAACATGCTCTCTCTCTTTCTGTAGGCCTTAAACGCTGTCTAGAAACATTAATAACGGCATAATAGTCGTAAGAATAACCACACAACAATAATAATAATACTAATAATAATAATGAAATTGAAAAGTTGAAATATCTCGCGTAAGTTAGGTCGCTGACGGCCGCGGCACCTGCATTTTCATCGTTACCAGGCCTTAATAATGTTACAGTAGAGTCCCCTAATCCGGACTAGATGGGACCGGACCCGAATAACCGGAAGTCCGGATTAAACTGAATTTGCTTTAAGTGCACCTACTATACTGTAATACAAGTCTTAGTTCGGTGAAACTATAAAAAATAGTTTTTAAATTTTCATTTTTAACTAGCTTAAATAGCCCGGCGTCGCCCGGGTTTTGTATTTTGTAATATGAAATTAACTTATGGAGTACTTTCAATGTTGAAACTCTAGGTCCTTATATAATATGTATGTAGAGTTCGAAATTAGGAAGAACGACATATGGCACTCAGACTATTCCCTCAGAAAACGCTAGATAAAGCTTTTTATGGCTCATAGAGGATGTAGAATTTTGCATTCCATTGCTTCTACACACCAAGCCTGGGAGGAGTGCAAATAAGAAGAAAAGGAAATTCCGGTTACATAAGATTGTTTTGTCTTGACAGAAAATTTTATTTCTCACTCTCATATTACCATACAACCGTTTCGGGGCTGAAGTAAAAAAGAAATTCAATACCACTTTCATACTTTCCTTCCCAAAAACCTGGGACATAATATACTGCGCGCGCATGACTGAAAATGTTCCATCCCATTTTGTCTTCTTTTAGATGCTTAGGGCCTATGATAAACATCCCTAGGCCTATTTGTCAACTAATACAAAGCCTACAGCTATGAGTGACGTATCAGTGGATTGGATTTGTTACTGACTTCCGATATAGCATACTCAGTGGCACACACTTAAGTTGTCCCTGCAAAACGACCGCTTATTCTACATCAAAATGTGAAGTGATAAAATGATATTTTCCATGTCGAGGGTAGAGAAAGTTATGTGACCGCTTTATTTTCGTGGATTTTATTCGTCAAGAATTATTTTCACAATTATTTATTAAATACTTCGATAGTGTCAGCATTTGTTAAAGCCCAGTATTATAATATAGTATCCAAAGCCCTATGTAAACATCGTAAACAATACTTTCGTTATGTAAACAATTGACATCAGAACTCTCTAACTTTGCCTCATTTCACATTTCCAACTTTTCCCGTCGATTTTCCAAAAATTTTCTTTCACACAAACCTTGTCGTGACAATTACGAACACAACAAAAAAAAAGAATCAGCCAAATCGGTCGAGCCGTTCTCAAGTGATGCGGCAACAACCCTTTTGTAAATTCATTTTTATTAATATAGAAAAATACAACTTTTCCTGCAACTTAATTTTACTTGTAGTATTACAAGTTGCTTACAGGTGGGTTCTATCCCCTCTCAGGTCAATGGCAGAAATATAACAAGACCATGTCAGTATATTTATAGGGACTATATTTTAAAAGAACTCCTGCGAAGCAAAATTTAGGCACACCGACGACGGTCACAGACTTAAGTTGCAGTACATCACCGTCGTTAAATAACTATAAAACCAACCAACCGTATTTAACGAGTTGCACTTGTTTTCTCAAGTACCTTAATGATTGCAAGACTTTCTTCCGTTCTTCTACTTGTGCGATAGTTTTCATCATCATCATCAGCTGCATGGATTAAGCCCATTGGGCTTGTTCCGGATCATGGAAGGTTAGCACTGTTCTTTCCATCGCTTCCGTGGTCGGCCTATGTTTCTTCTCCCTGAAGGTGTGTAATATAGTATTCTTTGTGGTATACGATCGCTATTCATCCTTTGTACATGCGAGAGCCAGTTATTCCTGCGTTCCTTTATTAAATTATTAAGGTTGAATATTCCTAACTCCTTCCTAATATCTTCATTCTTTTTTTTATCCAGGAGTGTATATCCAGCTACTCTTCGTAGGAATTTCATCTCTACTGCTTCTAATCGTTTTTCCTGTCCTTTTGTTAAGGTCCAACATTCTGAGCCATAGAGAATGAGAGGAATAGCCATTACTTTGTAAAACTTTAATTGTGTCTCTCTTCTTGTATTCTTTAAGGTTCTTACTATTGTTCCACAAAGATAACTAAATTTACTAATCTTCTTAGTCAAGTCTACATTGTTTAAATAAGATATATCATAGCCGAGATAATTAAAATTTGTAACTTGTTCAACAGTTTTGTTTTCTATAACTATTTTTGATCTTATAGGATCCTTACCTTTAAATGCTATAACTTTTGTTTTCTCTATAGATATATTCATATTATATAATTTGCATATTTGATTTAACTTGAAAATTGCTGTTTGCAATGCATCTTCTGATTCGGCTAAAAGTAGCTGATCGTCAGCAAATAAGAGTGTATTGCATGGAGTATTACCTATGTAAAATTCTTTTGTTAAACTCAGTTTTAAACTGTTTTATTTATTACACTACACTTGGGTATACACCAGGCGTCAGTGCTGAATAATTTTATTCAAGTTATGTAACTAATATAGGTATATATATATAACTATATATAAATAACTATATATAAATAACTATAAAATCCATAACTTATTTGCTTTTTGCTATATGCTTTTTAGTTTTTACCTTTTAACTGCTAAATGCGTAGCTTCAAACATTGTATAAAAGAGATGATGTTAAATGTGATGATTTTTATCCATAAGGCAGGATGTTCATTTATGGAAAACAGATATTGCACGGAAATTTTCCCCATCCATTTCAAACTTAAACCCATTGATTTTTTCAGTTGATGAATGCTTATTACCAGCGTATAAATTGAGCTCTGAAAGGCAACTCTTAATTATCGGAAGTAATTCTTCAAGCCTGCTGCAAGCAGTGGCGCCAACTTTTGAAGAACATTGAGTGGGCTCAAAGATTTTAAAATTTTCACACTTCCACCCTTATTAAGGTTTATGAAATGGTCCTCCTTAATGTAACATTGATGTCACTACAGATCAATATAGAACTGGGCAAGAAACGATTTCAGTGTTTGTAATAACAATCACATTTTGTAATTCAACCGCAAGAAAGTAGTATGCAGCCTGGTTAACAAAAATTGTTTAAAGTTTATAATATTATATACATTTATTTTTTAATTTTCGGTTTCACGGCAACTTTTAAAATAAATTGATATAGCACAGAGTGTTGCAAAATATATTTCTCCTGGCTGGAGTTCTCCCAATAAATACGTCACAAGCACCATAAAACTGCAGTCAGTAAAACTGCATTGATAGAGTAAAATGTAAAACTTTAATGAATTCAACTATTTCAAACGATCGTGAGTGATTTCGAACAAGAGGAGATCGTACTATATAAGTCAACAATAGCCTGATTTCTGCTTTACAGTAATTCAAAAAAGAAACACGATTTATATTAATAGCAACAAATAATAAATTACAATAACATACGACAAATTATTGGGTGGGCTAGAGCCCCATGGGCCCATATAAGTTGGCGCCACTGGCTGCAAGCATACTCTTCCCAAAGGATATAGTTCTATTTAACATCTAGTACTTTCCTAAATCCGTTTTCTGTTTCCTTCTGTTAAATTTAAATCTGTGATCTCTGGCTTAATAATTATGTGGGTTTGGCAAGTATACATGCAGTATTCCCCCACGCTTTGTAAAGTGTATAGCCTACGCCTTAAACTGCATACCAAGTTCTCGCTTCCTTGCGCCTTGTCGCTATAGATGCACATCCCAGATCCCGTACTTTTTCGAACCCAAGATACTTCCCTTCTTTTACGAATTCTCTGTTTTTCTCTGCACCTTTTCAAGGAATTCTATTTAGTTAAGTCTTCTACGGATCCATTATCGAACGAAAAGTTAGCAGAATGACATTTCTTTCTTTTGTTGTCTCGTTTCTCTTCGTAAGAACCCTCATAATGAAGTGTGATACTTTCCAAGATTTTCGTGAAACAAGGTCACTTTGTCTTTCCACCGTGTTTGTCCCTCACATATTTCCCTCAATATCTACAGAGTTTTTGTTTTGGTACAGTTTCCCTATTTCTTCCATATTTCTGCTGAAGGCTACTGACATACTTTTACCACTGTTAATCTTCAGTTTATTTATTCTAGTCCATTTACCAATTTCTTCAAGATCTCTACCGGAAAGATTTGCTTCACAAAACTTTACGATATTTTACGAGGCGCGTCCATAATGTAAGTTTTGGGCCGTTTACAGAAACAAAACACAATTTCTTGGACATATATATTCCAACAGATACAGCAAGTATTTAGCTATTATTCAACGTATTTACCACCGGAACTGAAACGTTCATCATACCGTGGAACCAACTTTTGAATACCTGTGTCATGCAAGTCTGCCGCCAGGGTTTTGAACCACTATGTAACAAACATCTGCTCCTCTCTTTCATTCTCTGTCACTTCTTGAGGTGTAAGAAAATATGGAAATCACTGGGAGGGAGGTCCGGGCTGTAGGATGGATGTTTAAACACCTCCTAGCAAGTCTTCTGCAAGCTGGGAGGTGTTTAAACATCCACTCTACAGCCCGGACCTCGCTCTCAGTGATTTCCATCTTTTCCTACACCTCACGAAATGACAGAGAATGACAGAGAGGAGATGTTTGTCACATAGTGGTTCAAATCCTTGGTGGCAGACTTGTACGACACAGGTATTCAAAGTTAGTTCAACGGTATGACAAATGTTTCAATTCCGGAGGCAAATATGTTGAATAATAGCTGAATAATTGCTGTATCTGTTCGAATATATGTGTCCAAGAAATTATGTTCTGTTTCTGTAAACGGCCTCAGGGAAACTTACTTTATGGACGCGCCTCGTAATATGGTTACGACGAATACTTGCGAAATATACAGTACGCAAAATGCTATTCAATGACATTTCTACAATATCCATCCAAATTAGGATAGTTTTGTTTTTGATGGTTAACAAATAGCGTATAACTTACTTTTGTAAAACATAAGTAGGAAAAAACACGAAAAACAGTATTTCTTTTTAATTAAGAAAAAACAACAATGATGAAATGGGACATGATGGGAGTGTGGACATTATTGAGATATTGCACTGTTCTAGGAGAATCTTAAAACTGTTTTATGTATTGCATACTCATACTATTTCTTAAACAAAGATGGGTCATACTATTTCTTTAGCTTTCACCCTTACTTCTTTTTTTTATGAAATTGCACATAGCGCTGACTTCAGTGAGCTGAAAGCAAGCATAAAATCTTGGTGGCAGCTTCTCTCTGTGGCACCATCTGGTCACCCGGAAATGCGCTTCTATGGGGAGACACTTCGCTCAACAGGCTTTATCCCCCCCACTCTCGTCATTTAACGAGGGGGTGGGCGGTATAGGACGTGTGAGAATTCTCACAACACAATATGAATCACAATTTTCTACCCGAAGTGCTTCCTTCCTTGCATAGACATATTTCTAATTTTTTTAAAATTACGCGAAACATCCACGTGACTTCCTTTACTCTAAGTGTACTTATTTCTTCTGGCTTCTTATTGTGGCATCATTGTGGTTGTTTGTGAGGCAGTGCTTAGAATCATAAATTTGTTGATAACATTGGCATTTATGAAGAAGTTATTTTTTTTTAATTTATTTATTTATTTATTTATTTTTTGTGGTAGGAGAAATGGGAAGCAAAGATCGATGATTAAAAGAGCATGTGAATTGCCCATTGATTTTGCAATATGTTTGAAAATCTACCATCATATATTCGCCAATAGGAAAAACTAGAAAAAGTCGGTAATAACACAATGAGATACAATTAAAAAGAATAAAACTAAGCACTAAAGAAATAAAAAAGATGTAAATTTTGTAATATTTTGCCGGTTTGTAAATTTATTGAGGTTATAGAGTTTGATTATGTATATTACAGTGTGTACTTAACTTACGTTTACAAATGCTTCTCTGGAAAACAGTCGGGGATGTAATGGGGGATCATTATGTTTGGCATTTACAGAATTAGTAGTCGTAATAGTAATAATAAGGTACTGTTAGGCCAATTATATTGTTGAAGCGATTGCTACTACTATAAATATCCTTAAGACAGTTTCTTCGTAGGGTTCCTGGAGATTGAGGTTCCAGATTTTACACAATGGACACCTTTATGCACTGTCCTTCTTTACCTTCATGATTTTCAAAGTAGGCCTACTCAGTTCAGTTGGAGGTTGAGTCGAACTTAGGGCCGTAGTGCCGACAGAAGGATTAACCCAACCATAAAATCGCAATGACAGCATTGGGGTATTATTTACGTTCTTGACTTAAACCTATAGAACTGCCTAAATTTAGGCAAAACTGGATTGCAAATGGGAAGGGTAAGTTCATAATGAATACGCCTAATGTCTGTTTTGGTAATATAAAAAAAAACTATGTAAGTTATTAATTCTATTCGCCTTGATCCTGTGAATAATGACATAATGTTTAACCTAAATTTCTTCTACGGCTTTCTTTTGACCTTTATATTTTAGCATTATTAGTCTATTACTATTATCATCTTCATCATCATCGGTGTTATTTTATTGTTAAAACCTTATCGATTTTAATATTGTTATAAGTATTGTAGTACCGATGATTGAACATGACTACCATTTGTCCATAAAACTTTCATTCACTATGACCTCGGCCTGTTCCTTTATATAGCAAACAGTGGATGATGAGACTGCTCTGTTTTTAACTAATAATGAATAATGTTTCGTTATAAGTGGGCACAAGGCCTGTTAAGGGGTCAGTACGTAGGTTAAACAGATGTTCAGAAGTAATAAATAAACGAGTTGTCGGCCATTTGCGCTGTGTGACAACATTCATTGAGGCAGTTCGCTGAAAAGCGTGGGAATAATATTTACAAGGAGAGCTAATTGAAAGCAGCAAAATTATTGTCTCAGTCTTCAGTACTAAAGTGACCTAGGTTGGCTTAGGTAAAAACTTCAGCTTCGTTCATAAAAGACATTGAAGATGTAATTTTCCCAAGGTGAAGCATAGACCTGCTATTAATCTTAGTATTTATAGGAAATTTTGTTGAAACAAAACAGTATGTAAGCATATATGGTAAGTTATTTCGAGTTCTTCTTATTAACTAGACTGAAATACGCGAATGAATTCCTTACCGGTACGGATTTTGTGGTATAGCATTAATCCTTTATTGCATTAAATTCATTTCAGGATGGGATTCAGTAGGCCTAATTTTCCTTTTTATTTCACTTGGTTTTCCCCGTGAGTAGTATGGATGAATTATTGTTAAAGGAAAATTAGGTTCTTAAAAGTCCCTCCCGCTTTTTTGTAACCTAGGCTATGCATGGAGCATCATGAACGCAACAGACTGTCCCAGAACGTCAGTAGGGCGTTTATTGTAGGCCTACTTTTAACTATTAAGTGATGACATTTATAGTTACAAACCCTACAGTGTGTTATACAGAGGTATAAAAACATATTTAAATATGCCATTTTTACTAAAAAGTAATATTCATATCAAGCGGATCGTAATTTCATTTACCTTTAGATAAATTATGTCACAAATATCTCCTATTTAATTCTAAAACCTCCATTTATCTAACATCAGTGATGGAGTTGTTCACATAAACTATTATAGGTCCTACTGGGGGACATTTCTGAACAGGAAATTATTTTCCAGATAATATCTCTGTGCACTTGTTGCTGTCAGTTTTGTTTCTTTTTTGCGCGAAAGGAAATTTCTCTTCCTTTCTTCTCCCCTCTGTTCAGTCGAAACTCCAAAGAAGCTGCTCGTACAGAAAACGATCGCTCCTCAATAACAGGGCATCATTTTGGTTCAGTGATTATTTTCATGGGGATTAATTCGTCTTTGCAGGGAGAAAGTAATGTTGGCTTCTCTTGTCTGGTTTTAATGGAAAGGGGATTACACTTTGACACACCTGTATCTCTTGTCAGTGTCACGTTTTCATCTGAAGAACTGCTGAGAGTGACACATATCGGCATTTTCTTTGCACAGGCGGAAGCATTGATTTCCTATAATAGATTTTATTGGCAACCGAAGAAGCGTACGGAATCAGTTGACCAACTTCATTTCCGAAACTGATTACCAAGTCTTTGAAAGTCAAGTTTATTTTGTAATCCTTTTAGAGTGGGTTGTCGTGTCTCGAATGATACGGTACTTGTAATGTCAGACTTCGAATCTTTAGCTGTCCTTTTTTGCCATGTAAGTTCTTTAACATTATTTTCTATCGAGAAAAAGTTTCATTTTTTATAACAAGACATTCTTCGGGATCATTCTCATAGAAAATATTATATTAAAATATATTCACCTACATTTTAATGAGGGGAAAAGGAGTAGCATAGGTGGTTTCTGACATTGTTGTACTTAATGGGACGTGAGATCAAGTCCGGTCGAGGATGGTAATATTTTCGGGCCGGGAAATACTTCAACACGGATTTTCCTCAATGGACTTCATGGTTTGGGGTTTAATACTTCAAGCTTGCTACAGAATCCCAAGCCTAAAGTTAGAGCCTCTGAGCACAATATTTTGTGTTTCTATCTAGATAATATCATATAGTTTTAGAATTCTTTTGTTTTTCAGTTTCCAAATACGTAATCACCACCAATTCAATATCTCTTTTCAATTTTTCTGGAAACCAGTTCCATTTGTTGTACTCGTGTTTTAAAATTTAGTACCGGTACAAATATCACTATACAATGAGTAATAAACATTAAATAGAAAAATTGAAATTATTTGTTAATAACCGTGTTCTTCTAAATGTGCCATGACCATAGAGGACCTTAGATGCACACGATGATTGTATCAAGGTACCGAACGTATGTTTGCCTCTATTTAGGAAGTATACTCGCGATGCTTCCCGTTGCTTTTTTCCGGAGGTAATAATCCAGAGGAATTATCCGATATTATGTCTTGACCATTGAAGAAAATGCCTTGGCAAAATCTCAGCCAGTTAAATTAGTGTAAACGGGATTCGAACCAAGCGCCCTGTGACTCCAAGTCATATTTGCTACTGAGCCACGAGATGACTAAATATCTGTTATAAATTGAATTATTCTTGAAGTTTGTTTGAAATTGTATTTGCAGTGCCGGGTAAATGGGGCTGATTATGAAGAGTAACAGTGCAGCATTTCTAAATTCTATATGTACAGTTTGTTTTGTCTTGTGCTTGGAGCTATTTGGATTTAATTAGGTATTATTCAAGTCACTAAACGCGAAGAATTATAAATATTGTTCTGGGAAACTAGCAGAGTACGTCGGTGTTACCTAAGGGACCTAAGTGGCAATGTCCTGTTAATTAACGAAAATTAATGTAAACGTTCATCCACCAGTAGGGGATAGCCCTGCCCCAAGAATCCTGAGCATAATAAAGAGGAAATAAAAAAATTAAATAAGTACACCGGGGATCTGAAAATTCCGTAGTTTTATTTTCACTTTGATGTGATTCGAGTTCTCAGAGGCAGTCTTAGTAGCTTAGTAGCTTTTCCTAATATTGCAAACAGTAAAATAACACTTTAGAGTTAATTTTTATGAAATCCAACTAAACAGTTTTTAAAAGCAAACGGTTCTTTAATATACGTAGGAATAAATGCGTTTGCAGATTGTATACCTTCCCCCCCCCCCCTTAGTTTATTGGTTAAAGCGGCTTGCGAATTCAATTTCGTTTGACTCAACTCTAATATATCTAGCGAAGAAAAAGTTCACATTGGTAATGGCGGATTTTCAATCAAAGCGTTGCTCTACTTCAGAAGAGCTAAATAGTGTTTTGTATTGATTACAATGATAAAAGTAGATGACTGATTTTATTAACTCAATAGGCTGCACAATTATGTCGTTCTTTGTTATATATCCAATACGTCTCGAAAGCCTCACGGATGCTTTTGAGCTTATACTTTGCGTCTTTGCATGTGCTTATATGTTGCGATCTTCTGAAATAATTGATTGATTAATGTGGTACGATATATTTTTAATAAAGACTTCAAGACAATAGGCTATTCCCACTTTAAAAGTGATTACTCTTATTAAATTTCCGAACTTGTTCCAGGGTTAAAAATGTAACTTCCGCTCTTTTTAGAATACATTTATTATAAACTAATCCAAAAATATATTACTGACAGGAAAATCAGTAATTTTAGTTTTAATATTTTCTCTGTACTTGCAACAATGAGCGAGACACTTTGCATTATTCAAATTTTATTGACATATTATATTTTCCATATAACATATGTAAAATAATAAAATAATATTTTTTTTTTTTAATCCTTTATTTGCTACATGCTCCATTGCATAGCGCAATATTACATGTTTGGTGTATTACTTACAGTCTATGTATTAAATACTTAGCCTAGGATGAAACCACTATGCAATAAACATGAATACTAAGATCGTTTACATAGGGCATGGTTTATGTTTTTGAACCATGCATTATTATCTTATGTAAATTACATCGAACAAAAATGGCTCTTATAAACCGTCATACACTGGAAAGATTTTTGTATCTCCTCTTCTAATGTATGGAAGGGTCGTTCGTGGTAAAGATATACCTCTATTATTTTACAGTACTTCGTGGGGTAATTAAGTTCAATTTTTTAAACATTGATCCTACTTTGGTTTGGTATAAATAATTAAATAGATGTAAATAAATGAATTTAATTTGTTACGTTGTTCGCTTGCACGTAACAATCTCCACATTGTCAGTATTTGACGTTTTTGTACAACATAAGTAAGTCGTGGATACGCTGAGGTTGAAGCCTCCAGAGGTTAAGACAGTCGGTACATGAAGATGGGAAGGTTTTTTGCCTTATGCCAATCGTCTTTACTGCCAGCATTGCTCTCGGTATACATTTTGTTAGATGCTTAAACAATCCCAGAGCTTCAGTGGCAGCATAAATATAATTCTTATTGAAACGTCCCAAAAGTAGCGTATCATCGGGAATAGAACTCGGTACTGCCGTTTTATAGCGCAGTCACTCAACTATTTCACTAGGGCTTATCCTTATTGTGGAATAATAGCTATTTTAATATAAACACAAATTTTATATTTTTACTTTTATTTATATATTTTTGAAATTGAATGTGGACCTTTTTGTTTTGTATGTAGCTAACACTTCCTAGATAAAGGCCTACGGGTTATTTTATAGATTTTCATGGAAGGGTTTCCCCCCAGTTTATTCCACCGTTAGATGTTTTTTACAGCATATTAAAACTTCTGTTTTATTACGCTTTGAACCGAGTTGTGCGAGTTTCTGGATTGGAAAGTCTCATCTTATGTTGAGTACGAGATTTGTCTTTGACAAACGATCCAACACGTGTGTTTAGTGTTTTGCTCATTTAACACGTTCCATATTTCCTTACGTGTCCGTAAATTCAAAGCAAGCGTACCACATCAACCACTCAACCACCTCCTCATTACTAGGGCTAAGAAATAGATAAAATGTCATCTTTTTTTCTGAGGCATCACAGACAATGCAAGATGTAACATTAATTCGTCTGGCCTCAAAACGAAAAAAAAAAATCTTATTTTACATTTTTCGGCATTTTATTCTCCATAGAAAATTTTCATTCTTTCATTGCATTTTCCCCTATTTTGTTTTCAGAATGGACTTTTCCAACATTATAGATAAAGCGGTCTCGTAATTCCTTAGCTATGAGGCATTCACTAATAAATATAGTAAACATAATAATAATAATAATAGTAGGCCTAATAGAAAACATAACAAAAGTAATAATTTACAATAGTCATATTGGGTATTTTGTTTACTATTATTTATTATTATGCAACTGTTTATTCCCTTTCTAAATAACTTACATATTTAGAAATATTTAAAATATTGACATTTTTTCAGCTTACTTGTTATATTTTCATAATTTAAGGTCATTTTGTAGGTCATTTTTTAGTTATTTTCAGGTCATCAACTTCCTAGCCCTACCCATTACTTTCAGCAACAAGTAAGCTTGAGAATGATAAAAGCTCGCCAATTGAAATATTCAAATAAGCAAACCCGAAATTATAAAACAGAGACATTCATAAGAATTCTGAAACTAAGCCAGAACTCTTATAATTACTCTCAAATTATATATAAAATTTCTCATATGTTCTCATTATAGTCCGCCCTGTCTCTGACTAACTCTTAGGTTGTAGGAGTAATGTAGGCCTACTAGAGAGGGAAATACTTACTTGGTTTTATTTACTTGAGATTCGGTTCTCGGAGAGCACTGACTATAATTCACTGTTTTTGTGTAAGCAGTGAACTTAGGGTAGGCTTGGGTCAGAATGCAGAGTATTAGAAAATCGCTGATATCTCCTGAGATATTGCAGTCATATCTTAAATTTTTACTAATATTTCATGTGCTATTTTTTTGCTTTTAGTATTAATTTTTTTTTAATTTAACGACTACACTTGGTACCTTTTCTACGGAAACTGTTTAATTTATCACTCTGAAACTTGATCTGCTTTCTTTTAAAGGATCAATATAACTTTCCATTGAGGAATTTTTTTTAATTCCATTTATTTTCTTCAGAAATTTAAGTTCGGGTACAAATATTTGTATTAAAAATCAGTCTTTTTAGGCCTAAGAGTGCAAAAATTAAAAAAATTACTGTATCCAAATTCTCATTCCAAGAAAATGTTCATGTGCAGAGTTTCATGCATTTATCTTGAATTGTCTCCGGAGAAAACCTCATACTTGGCCAAGTTTGAAATCGTGTACTTAGCAAATATGCTTATCCATTTGACACCGAGGACCGTGAAAAAATAAAGCTATTCATTACGTAGATCGCATTTAAGTTCACATAATGTACCCATATTTTAATATGCATTGTTTTCATATAGGAATTTGCGGTTTATATGGCAATGTGTGGTAATTGGTATCAGTATAGAAATTATTTTAGCGTAGTGTTGGTCAATCTGTTGCTTTTTTGCTGTCATATTTGTAGCAGGATGCGAAACATGAAAACTGCTCCCGGGATATAGGCCTAATACAATACTTGGAGGGGGAAGGTTACATTACAGGTCATGTTATATTAATTAGTACTTGTTGCCTTAAGCGAGCAGTTTGCTTTCTATTAAAAACAGATTTTTTATTGTACGAAAATTCATTAACATGAGATAATTGTACATTTTTACTGTCTCAGGGGTGTGCCGTGGTGCAGTTTGTTGAAGCATCGCCCTAATATCTGGATGGTTGTCGGCTGCGGTTGTAAAAGTGGTCAGTGCTTGACATTTTCATGTGCCAGATAAAATTTCAACATCCTGGAACTCTTCCCTGTGTGGGAACTCTTTACACTTAAGTCCTAAAAGTCGGTTCGTTTTGGATTAAACTTTCTGCTTAAAAGGTCAGGTTACTTACGACGAGAGACTTTTAGGAAAGTTTGTCGCAGGCGTTCGAGTGACGAAAACCACTAGAGTTTTCAGATACAGTGAAATTGAATTTCATACTCGTCCTTTTTGTCTGTATGTTCTTTTTCAATTGCAAGGGTCTATCGCCATAACTTTATCGTTTTATTTTTATTGCTTTCGTTTTATCGTGCCTACGCGCATTTGTTTGTTTGATTTTTAAATTTGCAACATAGATAGACGGAAGAGGGATGATGAAAGCAGACCTAAATGGGCAAACATTTGATTGATTTGGACGGAACTCACTGTGCAGAGGTTTCTTGACCAGGGAACTTCTATAGAAAATATTTATTTTTTAAAAATCATTGAACACGGCGATTGGGTATATATAAGCTGCATATGAGCAAAAAAGATTTATTAAAATAATTTACAGTTTTATCTGTGGCGAAGCATTAATTATATCTTATAATAATAAATAGAATACACACGATCTTTATATTGAAGTAGCGTTATTATCGCTTAAGGGATCCATCCAAATATTGAGAAACCACCTAGCCTATACAATGACAACAGTTAAGCTGAACAGTTTTCCTTTCTTCAATTTTTGTATGGTTTTATTTTTTGATTGTTTTAATTTTCCTGTTATTACTGAAAACCTTAATGTTTTAACTGAAAGTTAGTGTAATTTTTGTGTAAGTGTATATTTTGTTGTAAGATATTCTTTGTCTGTACGGCAATCTGCGTTGTGCAGAAATATTTTATAAATAAAAAAAATAAAAATAACAGTAGATGTTATTAGTAGTAGCAGTGAGTTTACTCTAAAAATGAAACAACTGATCCTAATGTTAGTAATAACCGCAAGCGTCGTGTTCATCGCGATATATAAATTTTCTCACAGTCTGCTATCTCGCTTACAATTACACAAATAGCTATGTGTTTTATCATTTTTGTGGTTTTAGTTATTCATTTCATTAATTCTGTAGATATTCGCTGAATTGTCACAATAAATATATCTCGACGTCCGAATTCTCTCAAGGTTTTGATAATCCTTAATTTATCAATAAAATCCGGACCTGTCGTTATTGTACCTATGGAAATTATCTAAGAAGAATATCCTAATATAGATTTGTAAACCATGTAATCATTCGTGTGATAGAGCCTAGTCAAAATCTAAAACATTTTTTTATTGTAATCGAGATATTTTGAGGAAAGAGTTGTTTTCTATGTATTAACGTAACTGTTGACCATTTAAAAGACATAGCACATAGGTCTACCCATTACTACGTTAATATTCATGTTGGCTTTGTTAAGGTATTTTGTTTATTTCAGCTAAATATTTTCCTTTTTGTCATTTTATTTATGATTATTATTATTTATTTTCCAAATAGTATAACCCAATTATACCTTGGTATATTAGGGTTATAGTTATTACATAATTTTGTTTTGTACTAACATTTGGAACTCTAGATGTGAATTACAAAATGCTAAAATTGCAAGTAAAGTATACTACACAATTACATTAACTTTTAACGTAATAACTTACTAAATGAATTACCTTAATAGACTATAAGATGGCACTCAAAATATACTACGTAATATACATTAACATTTAACATAACTTACTTCCTAAATTAATTAACTTAATAAATTAATCACTTAACTGCTAAATTGTTTTGCCCTGTCCTTGTATACATTAGAAGTGTTTCTTACACATATTTTGGTGGAGCAGACTTTATGGTAACTTCACAAAGCTTACAAGAGAATGTTGTCATTTTATTTCTTAAATAGAAGAAATCATATTTCATAGAGAATTCTTGTTAGGTCTATCTAGCCTCTACTTCGCAAAGCAGTTGCGTAAGATTGATTTCGGTTCTTTCTATTAAGTACAAATATTTTCTATGCGAAATGTCCCAGGGATTTTGTGAGATGGATTGTAGAAATCATAAACTAGGAATGGTAGACAGTTGTTCATTTATTTCATTTCGTGGCAGACTGCAGGAAGGTGGTATTTTGTTGTCTGCCATGAGCATCTGATGTGAAGGATTACTCCAGCAAGTAGGCCATGCAGGGATTTTGATGTTCTACATCAGTGCGGACCAACTTCCTCAGACAGTTCGCACAACTTCACCTTTTAAATGAGAAACCAGGGTTTCGGAATTTGTGAACCAAAAACCTGTGCATACTTCCACACCTTCAAGTCTCCGGAACCATTTTTTCCCCCTGACTTAACATAATAAGAGGAAGTGTTTGTTTCTCTGTGCGCGATGCCAAGCCAAATCTACCGCAGGCAGAAATCTGAAATTTTGAACATAGATAGACAGAGGGGTGACCAAATGCACATTGAAGCCAGATTTTAAATTTTCGCTTTCGTTCGCGAGCCATGAGCGAAAAAGTGGTAGAAAACGTGGTTTTGTTTGCGCTACCGAAGCATTGTTTACGCTAATGCATTTCAATTGTGAAATTAATTGCAGGTGGCCTTGATTTTTTTATATGATTTATTTTTAGTCACTTTGACTCATGGGAGTCTAATTGCGACTGTACGTCTATATTAATAAAAATGAATTACCAAAATGTATGTTGCCGCATCACTTGAGAACGGCTCGACAGATTTGGCTGATTTTTTTTTTTCTTCGTAATTGTTAGGACAAGGTTTGTATGAAAGATTTTTTTGGAAAATCCACGAGAAAAGTCGGAAATGTGAAATGAGGCACAGTTAAAGAGTTCTGCTGTCAATTGTTTACATAACAAAAAGATTTAAAGAAATTGAAGTGTGACAAAAGAAGTGTGACATATTCACAGTTTCAGAGTTCCGCTTTCACATGTTTTAATAACAAAAAAAAAAGTATGAGTCAACCAAGCCAGATCAAAACTGTGTATGTATGTATGTGGGTATGTATGTTCTCTATACAGATATAACTTACATTTCTTGACCAATTTGCACGAAATTTTGCACACATACCCAGTTAAGCCCGGGAAGTAACGCGGTGAACACTAAAATTCAAACAAACCACTCCTTCCCTTGAAAATTTATATAATTTCTGAAAATATTATACTTAAAAATGAAATCCAATTTAGTTATCATGACAAAAATGTATTGTTTACAGTGTTCACGTTGGGCTTTGAGAACTACATCGATGTAATTAATACATTTGTGAAAATAATTCTTGAAGAATGAAATCTAAGAAAGTAAAGCACATAACTTTCTCCACCCTCGACATGGAAAATATCATTTTCTCACTTCACATTTTGATGTAGGAAAAGCGGTCGTATTGCAGGGACAGCTTAAGTGTGTGCCAGTGATTATGCTATATCAGAAGTAGGTAAAATATCCTATCCACTGATACGTCACTCATAGGTGTAGGATGTTTATCATAGGCCCTAAACATCTACAAGAAACAAAATAGGGTGGTACATTTTCAGTTCTATGCCCGCAGTATATTATGTCCCAGGTTCTGGGGAGGAAGGTATGAAAGTAATATTGATTTTTTTTTCAGCTCCGAAACGGTTGTATGGTAACATGAGAGTGAGAAATAAAATTTTCCATAAAGGCAATACAATCTTATGTAGTAGGAATTTATGTTTCTCCTTATTTCATCCCCTCCCGGGCATGGTGTATAGAAACAACGGAATGCAACATTCGACATCCTCTATGAGCCATAAAAAGCTATATCTAGCGTTTTCTGAGGGAATAGTTTGAGTGTGATAGTCGTTCTTCCTCATTTCAAGTGCTACGTAGATATTATACAAGGCCATAGAGTTTGAAAATCGAAAGTCCTTCATCAAGTTAATTTCACATTACAAAATAAAAACCTGGGCGACGCCGGGCCTTTTAAGCTAATATTTTATAAAGAGGAAGTAAAGGAAGATTAGTTCTTTATAATTCTCAAAAGACTGTAAGACTATCGACAACTAGTTATTGATTTGTAGAGTAGTCATCAAGAGCTTTTCAACGATACCCCACAAGACGTGGTTTCAAAAATTTCGAATTATCATCCCCTACCCCCACTCGTACCCCCAAAACCCCTGAATCGTTGGTGTCAGTGTGAACTCCATAGGGAGTACTCTAATTTATTCAAACAAAGTTTCCCTCTATAACTTACTTCATAAGGGCCTAGATAAGAATTTTTCAAAATTTCAACCCCCTCCCCCCACCCTTGGGCAAATTTTGCTCATTAACGAACTTCACCGAACTATTGGGTCTAGAAATAACATAATAAAATTTGGTTAAAATATCTTCAAAATTACGGCCGCTAGCATGTAAATATATAACTTATATATAAACGAAACCACCGCCCGTTAAAAAAAATTGTTATATATATATATATATAACAATTTTTTTTAACGGGCGGTGGTTTCGTACTTAGGAAGGCATGAAACGGAAAGATATGAAAGAATTTTTCGAAAGTCATGACATTTTATCGATTGCAATAGGTAGATTTTTCATCGAAATCTACCTAAAAAACTAGCTAAAATAATAAAATATTGATTAGCTTAGTTATGTTCTTCTTCTGTAGTTCTTGAAATACATTTCGGCAATTAAAATACCATCTTCAGTCTGTTTGTATGAGGACGGAAAACGTCCTGTTCCTTTGAGCGCAGATTATGTGCGGGTGATGTACATTTACTGATATCAACTTATGACGATATATACGTTATATATATATATATATATATATATATATATATATATATATACATACATATACATATATAACATATATGTGTGTGTTTGTTCGGGTGTGAATAAGAATAAATCTCATCTCTGTACAGAAAATGTTAAGCTTAGGTTAGACTTCTTTTAATATATGATTGAATTAGTCTATATATTCTTACATGAAATACCTCAGTTTACTCTAGCTAGGAGTCGAAGCGATGAGCTATCCTCTACAGGAAAATAAACTTTACCAAAACATTCTTCGGTAATGAAACCTCCACTTGTAAGCCTTATACTCCTTGTCGGGTGTAACAGGACGCCTTTCATTTATCCGCTGTGTCCCTGCAATGATGTGCAGGCTTCTTCTCCGACAGCCGTGTACTGCGTGTTATCTAAACACAATCTGCACGGCGCTATTACCATATTCAGTGCTGTTGAGACGTAAGTTTTATGTGAAATAATATAATTTCTTTTTGTATTCTATTGAAGCTAAATTCTGGAGTTAAAAATGGTTCAGTTAGTAGGCCTATTCAATTATTGCGATTTGACCTGAATTTAGTTTAGAGAGAAAATCCACAAGGGATAGCAGCCCCAATTATAAGGAAAACCCTTAGGGTTCAGCTTACTATTAAATCTACACGACACACACACAACTATAGATATATATATATATATTAATAAAAATGAATTTCCAAAATGTATGTTACCGCATCACTTGAGAACGGCTCGAACGATTTGTCTTCACAAGTTTTACTGGATTTCGCACACAGTAGAATACCAGTTTTTTTTCGAAAGTCTTTGAAGCCTCGAAGCCCACATTAGCTTCGATGATCGAAACCTGTCTGTTAGTGTGAAATGGTAGCGCACATTAGAAACTGGGAAGTACTCTGGTAACGTACTCTGTGTGGGGATGATAATGAAGTGTGAAACGTCGCCCCTGACCTTTTCCTCGCTACTGCCTGCATTGCTATGAGATGTGGTTTCAACTTGTCAGCCAGGCAGTTTCATCTCGTTACGCATAATCTCATTACCCATGCGTCCCTCTAACACTTTATACATTATCTGCATCCGTTCCATACAGTGAGTGCCTCTGCCAATGATAAATAGTGTATCAGGGGAGAGGAATAAATATTTAAAAAATCCATCCAATGAAAATTTTGGGTAGTCTGTTCTAAACTGTTATCCCAAAATTTCGAGGTGATAATTTAGTTGTTCTTTTTCTATCGTAAAAACTAATAATTATCCTTTTTCACTGCTCTTTTTAGTAACTTGAAATCTTAACTTAAATCTATTGTAACTCCCAGTTTTTCTTTTTAATATTTCAGACGTAATAAAGTGTTGTTTTTAGTAGGCCTACTTTCTTTGTAATTTCCAATGCTTTATTTATAGTACATTAGAAATTGTAATAATTTAGAATTTAATCTTAAATATATATTGAGAATATGATGTAAACTTTTCCCATAGTTACATGTATTTTAATAGTAATTTTAGTTTTGTATTTTTTTTTTTTTTTTTTTTTTTTTTTTAATTTATTTATTTAAGGTCGCTTTTTGTATTTTTGTAATATGTAATTGTAATAATAATGTTTTTGACTGGTAGATCAGAAGAGAAGGCGAAATGGCCTTAGCTCTGCCAGAATAAATAAAGAGTAAATAAAATAAATATATAAAATTTTACTATTAGTAGGTCTTAGTAGATGGGTTGCTTGCACGTTGGCCTGAATACAAAATTAACACAGTAATTTCCACGAGAGGTAATGAATTTCTCGGGACGTTAACAGCAGTTGGTCTGTAATTATTATAATTTAATTTTCAAAACTTTATTAAAAGTATTGATTGAAAGATTTTCGAGGAATGCCTTTTATTGTAATGAATGCTAACATTTTTTGGATGAATATTCAGGATTCCTATGGTAATAAAAAAAACTGAATTTATTATTTAGACCTAATCAATTCTCATTGACAGGGGTTTACCGAATTATTTTTTTATTGAAAAATTAGGCTTAAAACGTTGGATAAGTTTTGCCAATTTTGCAAATAAGGTTGCTGAAAGGGGTAATTATACCAAACTCCTGTTCGATATTCTTTCCGGTCGCAATTTAGATAACGTATCCTAACCGTAAAAAGCAACATCTAGTCATATATTAAATCATCATTATTAAATTGTGATTATGATGTATGTCTTTCCATTAAAACCAGCCTTTAAAATCGTTCGTCAGAGACTCCGTTGGCTACACCTCCACTGACATTGGCTCTAGTTTTAAATAAGGTCACGAGTCATTAGTTAATTCAGATTAGAAGTCATGTTGAGTCCTGGTTCTGGTTTGTAGAGAATAGAATGGAGTGTGAGAACAATCTGTTTTCTGTTCTGAACCGACGCCAGAACGCTTTGGGCGGCAAGGTGGGGGCGTGGCAAGAATCATGCCAAATATCTGGAGAGAGCCATCTGTGTTAATTTGTAACTTAAAACCACAACATCGAGGCTCGAGTTCGGTGCCCTTTCTCTTTAGTTTGGCAGTAGTGTAATTAAATTCGGGATAATGTGAATCACTAATTAACAAGTCTTGGTCCAAAAAGATGTCGAGGAATTTCCCATTAAAAACCTTAATATCCAACTACTTTGATCGAGAGAGTTACACTGGGTGCTATCACATGTCTGTGATTATGTATATGTATATATACACACATACATATAAAATAAGCAAAGGTCTTTTTATGCTAAGGGCTCTAAAATATCGTATTTGCGAACAATCTCTTTTAACTGTTTATTATGCCCATATTAATTCTCACCTAAATTATAGTATAATGCTATCGAAAACCTTACTTCTTCTGATAAACTTATCATTTTACAGAAAAAGCTATTAGAATTATATGTGGAGCTTCGTCGACAACCCATTGTAAACCACTATTTATCAAACTTGGCATTCTGACTCTTCCAGCAATGTTTGTTCTTAATTGCTTACTTTATGTATTTAAACATCTAGACGAATTTACTAAATGTGAAGAGATGCATAACTATGATATACGCAATAAAGGTAATTTATATATTTAAGAAATGTAAATATGCTAGAATATTTAATAGTTAACAAATCGTTTCTTTGAAACTATATAACAGCCTACCTGTCAATATAAGACTAATGTCTTACTGTGCTTTCAAGAGAAATTTGCAATCTTACTTAAGAAATAATCCACTATACCGCGTCCAGTGGATATGAATTTTATATTTTTGACGTTTCTATACATTTTTTTAATATCCTGTAAATATATATATATATTTGCTCGCTAATTTATTTTTTACTTCAATATCTAAAACAGCATTTTTGCTCTATCTTATAGAAAATTGAGTTTTCAGAAATAATGTAGTTATCAATCTAGCCTGGTTTATAGTAGAGGTGACGTATCGACGATAAGTAGATATGCGTTATATAATCGGCGATATCTGATAACCATCCCATAACTGAGGTCAGATAACGAAGATATGCTTTTGTCTATTCATTTGCTGAATATAATTAATTGAGGTATTAGCCACCGAGGCAATTGGAATTCCTTAGTATCTAAACGTGTTGCATTAAGTACACCACATTAAATGAATATCGTATGTCGTAACTTGGAGGTGTATAAAGGATATGGAATAAGTACTGAGCAGTGATATTCATTGCATGATTTCTGATGTATCATATTTAATAATTCCATGGAAAGAGAATCTCCTTTTAGAGATTCAGAACGTGGAAATAGCACGATGTAATATGAATCGCCGACCTATTGCAAAGTGTTTCTTCAATATGCTTAATACACTTTTCATAATGTCTAAAGTAATGTCTAATTGCTATATTTCAGAATTAGAGCATCGCTTTATTCTACGTAATACTAGGATTCATTGATAAATTTTGTCATATACTTAGTAGGCCTTTACAAAAAAATATAGCGATTTGTCGTAAAGATACTAAACCGATAAGACCTGAAATTTTGCGTGAACATTGTTATTTATACCCGGAAAGAACATGGGATTATCATAGTCGTTGATTAATCTCCGCTATTTCACCTAGTATCATACTTACTCATACTTACTTAATGGCAAAAGATAATTTCTCAGCAAGCTAAAGGAATATTATCTATTTTATGTAACTCGAAGGTCCATTGCCGCGCTTACCTGAGCCCGCCATTCAACCCTATTCTGTGCTAACTCCATCCAATCACCCCTCGCAGATCCTACCTAACTTAAATTCATCCTAATATTGTCCTCCCACCTACGTCTAGGTCTTCCATGTGGTATTTTCCCTTCGGGTCTTCCAGTCAGTACTTTTGAGATATATCTTTCCTCCCCCATGCGCGTAACATGTCCAGCCCATTTCATCCTCCGTGATTTAATTACCCTTACTATATCTGGCGAAGCGTAATTATTACAATTCAAAGCTGATATAATGAACACAAACCATGATACAATAACAATATTAACAGATGCACATCAATACTTCACGGCCTGCTCTTAAATCCAAAGATCCTAAACATTGAACGCATGTTGTTTTGGAGCTTGCAATAGGACCTACTTGGATACATCACCTTATACGACTTGTATCAAAGTAGTTATCATGACAAAAAGCATTCATTAAGAATAATGCTGATTTTGGTTGGTTGGTATATGGTTATTTAACGACGGGGATGTACTGCAGCTTAGACCTGTGACCGTCGCCGGTGTGCCGGAATTTTGTCCCGCAGGAGTTCTTTTACATGCCAGTAATGCTGTTTTTCCCTCATAATCGTCAGCTCTTGTGTTCTTATTATTGACTAGCTGGTTATCCATTCTTCTTCGTGTATTTTATACGGTTCTTAGCTTTACCCGAGCAACATCACAAGGAAGTAACAGTCATTTTTTTTTTTTAGTCAGTCTGACGTTCTTCCGGAGTTTGAGAATGAATAGAAATCGGTCTGCATCTAACTCCTTGCGAACGTAGCCTAACTCTCTTTCGCTAGAGCGTTGGACAATATGTCTCACAGTATCAAATTCTAATTCCCATTGCAGTGCTCGGTCCGACTCATTTTCTCGCACAGACGACATTGCTGTGAAATTGCTCAAATAGTTGATATATTCATACAGGTCAAATATTGAATTAATACTGCACAGATAAACAAATAAATTGGTTCATATTATAACTACCCACATGGCAGAGCTCTTGTGTTATCAGCCAAGGCACTGTACAATCGAGTTATGGCAAAGAAAGTGATGCTGTGCATACACAGCAGTCGCCTAATGGGAATATAATAGGAGGCGAAAGCACTCAAGCCTTCCTTTGATGGCTTCTGCCTTCTGAGACCTCTAAGACGAGCTCTGAAGGAAATAAAAGCGTTTGATGTTAGATGTGACCTCTTTGCGAAATTACGCTCCTTGTCACCAGATGCATTATCATTGCGGTTTGCGAGACCTCTCGAGGTTTTAAATTGAACACGTCATTTTCAGCTTCTCTCCTCTTAGAAAATAAATAGAATGGGTTTATACCTTTTTATGATACGGAATTGTGATAATGTATAAGAATGGTAGGAAATAAGTGCGAATGTGTCCACAAATGATAACGAAAAGAGCAGAAATAGGAATGTTCTTTCCTGGTACTACAGGTGATTAAAGTTACCTGAAGATGTCACGAAAAATAGTGTTAAGAAGTTACTTACACTTCCAAGTGACAGGGATAGTGTTGCTGTAGAACCTGGGCACTATTATTGAGTATTTTCGGAGACAACCTTATACATATTGGTTCAAATCAAGAGTGAAACAGTCACGGTATCTTGACAACCAAGTCAGGTCACATTAATTGCCGCAATATCCCAATTAGTCATATTAAACAACAGCAATAATAATAATAGTAATAATAATAATAATAATAATAATAATAATAATAATAATAGCTTCACTTTAGAATAGATTTAAAGAAAGTAGGATTTGCGAGGGATGGTTGGATGGAATAAGCACAAAGTAGGGTGAATGGCGGGCTCACATATGCGCGGCAATGAAGCTCCGGGTTCCATAAAATATATACCTAATATTCCTTTAGCTTGATTAGGAATTGCCTATTGCCATTGAATAAGTTAATAATAATAATAATAATAATAATAATAATTATAATAATAATAATAATAATAATAATAATAATAATAATAATAATAATAATAATAATAGCTATTGTAGAACTAGTACTCGCTCACCATTCTTCGAAGCTCTCACTCTTGTCATATTTCCTCTCAGTATTTAGACTACAGATCCTTTTTGCAGCAAACCTATGGGGATCTAAAATGTTCGAAATTATAGTAAAATCGCACACTATTTCCTTAAACTAGAATAACTACGAATAGCCTATTTAAAGATTCATTTTTAGGTAGGATGCCACTGTTTATTCTCTATAGGACCAAAATTGCAAAAGTTAACTATGTTATGTTTCATACACAAAATTCTAGTAAATTGCATATAGGCCTAAAGCAAAGAATACATCATAGTCATCATCATCATCATCATCATCATTACCAAGGATTAGGTTTCTTAGCCTGTTCCGGCTGCAGTCGTTGAGAATGCCATCTCTTCAATAGTCTTTTATTTCTCTTCCTTTAGCTTCATATGAGAATGCTGGTTTTGTTATCTCCAGTCAGGCATTCGAAAGCCTAAAACTTAGTTTTCCTATTTTTCTCTGCATTCTATTATGATTTCTGTTATGCTCTGAATTTTCAATTCACTTCTGATATCTTCGGTTCTTTTATGGTCAAAAGAACTTCATCTCAGCGAACTCTATTGTGCGTTGTTGACTAGTGGTTAATATCCAGCATTCACTTCAGTACTGTAACAGGGACAACGCCATCCCTTCATACAATTTAAAAACTATTTCTCTTCTAGCTTTCTTGTATATTGAAGGAATTGTTATGTCACAAAAATGCCTTAATCAGTTTAATTTTATATCCATATCTGTGTTTTTATAATGGTGTAGACATTCCCAAAGGCGGCCAAAGTTCTCCAAGAACTGTAGAGCCAATGAGAAGAAGAAGTAGACATTCCCAATCAAATTTTGAGATTTTTTGAAACTTGTTTATGATTTTATTTCCTATTACAAATTTTGTTCTTACTGGGTTTGTGCCATTAAACGTCGTTACTCTTATTTTATCTATAGATATTGTCGTTATTATACTGTTGGCGAAATGACTAAGTTTGTAGAAAGACTCCTCCTTATTATTCCCTAATGATCGTCTGCTTATAAAAAACATATACCGGTACCCTATGTTTTGAAGTCTGTTAATAATTAATATAAAGTAAAGTAAAGTTCTCTATACAGGCCATGGAGGCCCAGAGGGTTCCAGAAGGTTGAGGCTCCCAGATTTTGGACATTCGACACATGAAGGTGGTAAGGTTATCAGCCTTACCCACCGGCCGCCTTTACCCCCAGGATTGCTCCTGGCACTCATTTCTGTTAGAGGCTAAGTCGACCCCAGGGCCTTAGTACCACCAGAAGGATTAAGCCAATTGAAAAATATCAACGACCTCATCGGGAATCGAACTCGCGACCTTCTGGTTTGTAGCGCAGCGCCTCAACCACTATGCTGCAATTGTTTGATACAAATTTACTTTCAGTGTTAAATTTAATTTGTGGTTGCCATTGTGTCCTATACAAATGCTATTTTCTTTTTAATTTATAAACTTTTTCAAACTAAACCTGCGTTAGCAAAACAATTCAGAACTCGGACAAATGTTAACAGTGCAAAGTAGAAAATCAATGTAGTTCCGAAGAGGAACTATGAACAACAGAAGCCTTGCATCCATAAAACGGCATTAAATAGTCCGACAAACCGAGTATCAACCTATGCTTTCACTAATTCATACGTATGGCTTCTGCATGAGAGGAAAGTTCCCTTTTCGATTAAAACAAAAGATAATTACATGCGGTAAACGCAACATGGCTACTAGTTTTTACGCTCAACTTGTTTCATTCTGCTTGATTTGTTTTCAATATCAGAAAGCGTACAGAAATTTTGTATAAACCCATACTTTCCCTTCCTTTTCAATAGAATAAGTTCATTAACTGGTTGCAGCAGTCAAAATACGAGTATAATGTGTTTTGTCTTTTTAAAAACATAACCAACTGAATATTTCACTGTTTACTAATATAAACCTTCCGCGTGAATTTTGAATAGTTTCCGATACCGATAACTAAGAACTAAATTCGCTACAGCTTTTTAAAATGGTGTGGTTGCCAAAAAACTTTTAAAACTACTCATTGCGATAAATACAGTTAATTATTTATATTCATCCAATGAAGTTAATTGGCTACAATGGCCACACATTTTGAAATTATATTAAAAATGAGTTCTTCGCTATCTACTATAGTAAATAACCTCTAATTCATTTTCTTACCATTTGACTGTGATGCTTGTTATCCAAATGAACGACAGCCTACAAAAATCTCATATTTGGCATTACAGAATGGAAGATAGCCTATTATGATCAGTATAATAATCATTATTAACAATGAAAACGGGGGCATGATTAGCTATTAGAAGGACTTTGAAAAGATTATTACATCTTTATCACTCACATTATGGACATGCTCGTATGAATTGTTGATCAATAATGAAAAATGAAAATTACAAATGGCAATCAGATCTCACCATTGAGTTATAATTTATACTTTGTTGACATTTTGACACCAGCCAAAAAATAAATAAAATTGCTTAATAATTGTTATTTACAGGTAACAGAGTATTGTGAATTAATTTCTTGAAAGTAAATTATACTATCCAATTTTTTTATTTGGGCCTATTAATTAACTTGTAGTAAACAAATAAGTAAATTCTTCAGAGAAATGAAATTCCCATTCCATTAATTTTTCCCATAGGCTACCCCTATTATTAGGAATACTGATTGTTGATAAGAATCACAGTATAGTTAACAAATTATTCTTCATAATGTCGATTTGTCGATGGAGATAAAAATCTAATAAAAACAATAATAAAATAGTGGTTTGATGCAGCCTACATTAACATGTTCAGCTCAGTCAGCTGCAGTTTGATCAGATTACGCCAGTTCCATATCTCCATCACCTTTCAATTTAATACTAATCACAGATTAACAAAATGCGATAGTAAATAATTAAATAATGAAGTCCCCACACAAAACGAAATCAAAACAAGCTATGTATTTATAGATGCAATGTAAATGATATGCAGAACAATAAACTTGTATTTGCAGCAGCCAAATCGTTCATCACTGAAACAACAGTTTTATACGAATACTTAATAGGATGACATTTCCATGATAATTGAAAAAAACAAACGTGACAAATTAACCAAATTGCATAATGAAATTTTAAAATGTAACAAAATAGATTTTATTAAGTTCAAATTTAACTCCAAACGAATCACACAAAAAAGAAAAACAGGCAGGAGAACTCACTAGATTGCCTTGATAAGTTACTCATTCAGCAGTAAATTTAGTTAAGTAAAGTATCTACTACCATACAACCATATTATAGCTAAGGAAGTTACTTTAAGGAAAAAATCGTAATACTTTCAGATCCTCTGAAATAAAAGCACACCAATGTACATGCAAGCGCATTCTATCGCTATCTATATAGCATATGTATTTTTGATAATGCTAAGAAACTCTTTTATATAAAAATATTGTATTTTAATAACAATTTCTAAGATTTCATTTATAAATTTTGTATAATTTAAGCAAAAACATTCAAGTCTGAAACATAGAATTAATGAAAAAACTTTATGAAAAGAATAATTCGCGGTGCATTCCGAGAGAGAATCTATAATAATAATAATAATAATAATAATAATAATAATAATCAACACAAGGTAATACGAATTTAAAAAAACACGATTACATAAATGTTTTACGGAAAGTTTATCAGGCCTTTCTTGGTAATAAAACTGTAAGTTCTAGGAGAGTTTAGTAGGTATATTTATTGGCTTAAATATTGAAGAGAAAGTTCGGTAGTATAATTCGTGAGTCACCGAATAAAAATCTTTAGCATCTATTAAATTTTCCTCATTATAAAGTCGTTATGTTTTTCATTCAATTCCGAATTTTATTCAATTTTTATTTTTTCAAATTACTATTTTTCATGAGACGCCACCCGTATGAGAACACGCTCGTGATCGGAGGCAGTGTAGAAATGGATATAAGTACAAAAATACAAACTATCTTTAATAAACATTGTAGTTCAGTTACAAATAGGAAGATAATTCAGAGAAGAAATAAAAACATGGAAACATAAATATGTCTTAGTTTCTTAAATTTGTCATTGTTCCAATTAATTAATTTAGGGTTATTTTTTACAATATATTTGTATAATCTGGAACCAAAACTAGAAAACTGTATTTTTACAACATGCAAGTGGTGAGCTACACGTAAGTCTGACGATACTAACCCGCCAGGAATTCTTATTAAAATCCTACTTGCATCAAATAATTTTTCACTGCACCTAATTTGAGTAAAACTATATTAAATTATGGCCATCCTATCTTGCTAGGTCCCATCCCCGGAAGATTTAACTAGATACAATATTACGTTTAATGTTAACTCTCGTTCTCTAATTATGCTGAAAACAGACAGAAGACATAGGCACACACATAAGCTTAGATATATCTACACACACACACACTCATACATGCATAGAAACGCATGAACAGGGGTTTCAACTCCCAACATCACACACCTTTTCGTTGATTTATTTTTTTATTTTACATCCATACACGTATTTCTGATGATAATCGGAATTTTAAGGTAGTTTTATTTATTTGGAAGTATTTATGTTGGAAGTAGTTTGATTTGTAAAGGTATTTCTGGCATACTTTCTCTACTACAAAAATGTATTTGTATTGTAGTGTATTTGCGTTGGCAATAGTTTGAGTTGTTGATTTGTCACAACTTACTTTCTCTACCATAGGAATGATTACAAGAATTGTAATGTTCTGGGAATTGTTATTCGTTTTCGGGTAAGAAGAAATATTCCCCGTAATTCGTGTACCTAAACCTGTATCTGACCATGAGGGACAGCATGCTGACTACATGACCCCTAATCCTGACGATCTAAGAATTCGAAAGATGATGTCGTAGCGGTCGGATGGTTAGACCTTGTCCCTCGATGAGATGTAGCGCGGCGGACATATGTTTTTGTTTTAATTCTACAGTGAGTCCCACGCAAGAGTTGGCCAATGACGCGGGTTTCTGCGGCGCGGCTGGCACAGCTCCAACTCCCGAGCGATCGGGTGAAATATCTACGCAAATAATGCCGCGGTCGTTGTAATGATTCAGGTTCTCACATTTACAGTTAAAATTACAATGAAAATAACCACGTACCTCATCACAAGAGATATTGGAAATGTTCTCCTCTTGCATCCACACAATACTGGTACCTTTTTAGGGAATTTTCTTTCACGCGCATAAGTTCAGCTTCCGAGATAGAGTTAATTTCTTTTGTGTTATTGTCTTTTAAGTTCTTTTATGTATGGCAATTTGATATATACGCTTTATTTTTCAAGCTTCCTCATAAATAATATTTACATACTGTTAGAAGAACTTAAAGACAATATCACATAACTTACGCCAATCACAAGAGAAAGTAACTCTGTCTCGCAAGCTGAACTTATGCGCGTGAAAGAAAATTTCCTAAAAAGGTGCCAGTATTGTGTGGATGCAAGAGGAGAACATTTCCAACATCTCTTGTGATGAGGTACGTGGTTATTTTCATTGTAATTTTAACTGTAAATGTGAGAACCTAATCATTACACCAACCGCGGCATTATTAGCGTAGATATTTCACCCGATCGCTCGGGAGTTGGAGCTGTGCCAGCCGCGACGCAGAAACCCGCGTCATTGGCCAACTCTTGCGTGGGACTCACTGTATAAAGAGTCGGTAAGGCATTAACTTTCTAATAACACGTCCACGGGTTCAATCCCTGCCCAGGTCGATGGCTGTATGTGTGCATAAATTCAACAATCCCATGTCTTTAGATTTACAGGCTGTGCGCTGTATTTCCTTTGTTGAAATATTGTACATACAGCCTCTGGATACAATTTTGCTACAGAGTTTAACGCATTTAGCTTAAGGCCATTATTGACTACTCAATCATACATGGCAGCAGAGTGTGAGGGCAGTAGTACCTCATCATGTGAAGCTTATAAGGCTTCCCCTGTTGCTGTGCGTAGTTGCAAATATGTTTAACCTTACCGGGGGGTGGACAAAATATTACTGTACGGTGTAGTTACTGAATTAATGGTAAGAAAATAGTACGGTGATCTTTAATTGAATTGTTCTTATTTCCTGCACCACCCATAGTTAGGTGTAATTGAAAGTCAAACAGTATACTTCCATTAAATTATTATGCTTCATTATGCCGATTTAATTTTCATGAACTACGATCATTGGCGTTTTGATATACTGATAATAATTTATTCCCGTCTTATCCCAACTTCTTTGTTGAAAAGGTAAATTTTAACTGAGTATTAGTGAATATCGGGTACGCCCTAGCGTACTGGCTGAGGCGCTGCGCTACAAACTGGAAGGTCGCGGGTTCGATTCCCGATGAGGTCGTTGAAGTTTTTCAAGTGGCCTAATCCTTCTGGTGGCACTGTTTCCTTCTGGTCGACTCAGCCTCTGAAAGAAATGAGTATCAGGACCATTCCTGGGGGTAAAGGCGGCCGGTGCGTAAGGCTGACCACCTTACCACCTTCACGTGCCAAATGTCCAAAATCTGGGAGCCTCAACCTCCTATAACCCTCTGGGCCTCTATGGCCTGTATAGGGATCACTTTACTTTTTACTTTTATTAGTGAATATATTTCTGATGAATTATATGAGACTTTTGTATTCCATTTACAAAAGAGGAGACAAATTGGAAGAATCGTGAACCACTGCATTTCTGTATAAGAGTAAGATGGTAAACTATATTTATTAATAGCCTATTAAACGCAATATATAGCCCCAAATATTAACATTTATCGTACAAAAGGCTGATATCCAGCAGGGGCTAAGTTTTTTTCTTTTCATATTATTGTCCCATACAAATGGTGTATGTCAATATGTAGCCTAAATGGTCTATTAATAACATGTGGACATATTATTTTTTAAAGGAAATATTGAAGCTGGTGGAGTATTGCTATTGCCAAGTATTAAGATGCTTAGTTTCATGTGTTATTGGGGCTTATAGCTTAAGTCTTTCTTTATAGGTTTTTATCCATACCATCTTGTTTTATTTGTTTGCCGAAGTAATTTAACGGTTTCATTCTCTTGATGTCCTTAGCGATAACGAATCTGCTCATCACTTACCTAGGGACAATAGGACAGAACAAAAGCGGATAGGCTTCAAGTGACAGATAATTTTGCCCAAGAACTGTTTTAGGATACTGAATTCCTCAATATGACGTTAGTTTACCACAGACTCCCAACCACTTTATTTACTTCCGGAGAAAGGTAAAGTTCCAGAAACCCGTATTCTGGTCGGGTTTCAAGCTGTGGACATTAGTTATGATGAGGGCTTGGACTTTTAGGTAAATACATATTTTTTTTGCTATTACTTATGATTTCTGGACTTTGTCAAAGTTCCGGTTGGGACCTTTGGGGTCAAAGTTCCTATTGGGACCTTTGGATTCAAAATACTGAGTTGCATATCACATAAAAAATATATTTTCGATATTTCTTATTTGGATAAATATTTTTGGTAACTTAATTTTTTTTTTTTACATATTTTACCACATATCATGTTTAGAAATGAATATTTTGACTGTTTTTGTAAAATTGCACCATATTTTCAATGTGTTGCGTTGTTATGTTGAGTCAGACATAAGTCAGGGCTGATTTGGCCTTTATTAGTGCAAATTTCTGTTTCCTCTCACACTGCATTACTAAGTTGGAAACAACAAAACAATTGTTGACAGAATCAGTAAAAGAAATCAAACACATTGAAAACAAACTTAACAAAATCAGTGGTTCAGAAGCAAACAAAATTAAAGAAAAATTCCTGTCACGCCTTAATAAGAATGAAGGGTTACAAGTGTTGCGGAAGATTTCAGATATTTTAATGGGTAACAGTGTAGATGGAATATCTGAGTGTCAGTGACATTGCGTGTTACAAATATGCAAGATTAACATCCTGCGATGTTGAACGTACATTTTCAAGATACAAGTCTCTGTTTCGTGAAAATCGTCACAGCTTTAAGATGCACAACTTAAGATCTACTTTTGTCGTTCACTGCAACAATTCTACACTTGCTGACTAGAATGACTGGATGAGTACTTCTGTAAATATTGGTTAAATAAGTTAATTAAAATATTTTCATATTTTTAAACACATTTTAGACTTTTTAACCACATAAAAAATACATATTTTCGTTTTTATAAGCACGTAATAGTCCGAGCCCTAGTTATGATATTTAGCATGTTAACCCTTCTACCATCTTCCCGAAAAAGAAATTATCCAATCAAATTATTTCAAACCATAACTGTGTTGAGACTCCCCTTCTTGCTGTTGGTCCCTATTAAATGAGAATAGGGATGGAATATAGGGTAGGTAATGGACACCTGGCCTGAGTGTCATGAAGTGGTGTTGACTGTGATGCTAGTATTGATCTCACCGAGAGGAACTCCACTTCAATGCCTGCGCGCGTAATTGCAGCCTCTCTCGTTATTATCTTTAATTGATTGATGATATTACTACCAAGCTCAAGTGCTCTATGTCTGTCACGTCTGTCAATTCCTCTAACTGATTGATTGACTTGCTCCTAGCATACCGTTTGAATTTTAAAACACAATTAATCAACCTCGTGCCATAATATTTATTCTTCATCATTCCCTCTTCCTTTTCCACTTTAGCTGTCGTTCTTGAAACATTATTTCTACTATTTACATGTAAGTTCCTCATTTCTGCAAGCCTTTTACATTCATATTTTATCTGTGCTGTCTAGCTATCTATTCATGATTGCATAGTTTTTTTAATTTTTTAATTTTTAAAGTAAACGTGATTTTGAGGGGGCACGCTAAAAACCAATACTTCATTCTCTCAGCAGTCACTTTATATTATGGGTTTTGGATTATATGACAGTGTTCAAGAAGTATCTTTTTTCGTTTTTGTAGTTCATCATTGTTATATTTTAACTAAACCTGTAAATTCGCCGAATTTTGCGAGTATAGGAAACCTAATTAGGATGATAATGATCGTACAAAACATTTATTTGCAGCCCCTGAGCCCAACTCCAGTTCCAACAACTTTTTGGCGCATTTGTTTTATTGCTTCATTTCCCGTTCTAGTATGTCCTGATCAATGGGAAAATATGTATTGAGCTGGCCGTTGAACTGGCTGTTTACTTCAGAACTAATAGAATTATGTATTTTCGATATGTTCAGTCATCTGTCTCGCGGGTATTGACCTGATAAAGTGAGGAAAACCCCGTGAAAATCTCACCCAGATCAGTATTACGAGAGTTCACCTGTAGCGGCCCGGCAACAGCCCCCCCCCCCCCAGTAGCATGAGCAATCTCTGAAACAGAGGCCATAATAATTTCGTACACTGTTAGGTTTCAGATATGTTAGTTGCATAATCATTTAAATAAACTAGCCTTTCATGCCTTGGTTATTAATTCGCCTACTGTTATGTTGTGCAAAATAAAGCCTAATGGAGTGAAGTATCTTCGTCGTGTTGAATTTATATAATCCGAATTTAAAATCAAATTTCAGTTAGAGATTCCGTAAAACTACAAATAAGACTCAGTAACAAAATAAGTACCGTAAATGAAAATAATAAAATGAATGACCGGTAGGCTGTATCGTGGAAGTGAACTTGGTTTACTTTCTTCTCGACCCCCCCCCCCCGTGCAAAACATCAGTTTACTGTTCCTTCTCCTTTTTCCTATTGGGATCTCTTCCGTGATTGTTTGAAGTTAAAGATACCAAGTTTTTATATGAGCAGAGGAATTATGTGTTCAGAGGCGCCGACTTGGAAATATTTCTGGGGGGGGGGGGCAAGAACTGGATTTTCAGTAGCTATATATAGGCCTTACATGATAAAATCTTAAGTCTTGGGGGGGCAGAAAGTACCTTGCCCCCCCTAAGTCGGCGCCTATGTATGTGTTTCAATCAGACTTTTTGCCATTATTTACACTACCCATTATAGTTACACAGTTTTTAGGTTAGACGCAAGAGGACAGCACTTCATTTGACGTTTATAAATAGTTGTGAAGCACGACATTAGAGAGCAGCAGTATCGCGTGTAGCAAAGAATTAGCTTGTTACTCATCATACGAATGTAATAAATTGTTTTATTAACAGTTCCATGTCGTAAACTGTCCTACACCAGATATGGTTATATGATTATGTACAGGTCATAGCCCTTGATTTTTTACAAATATTTGTGAAAATGAGAGCACAATATTCTTACCATTTTGAACTGCTTTCGTTCCTGCTGGTATGCCGTTCCGGCGAAATAAGACTCTTTTAAACAGAAGTGTGCAAAAATTTTGCAAGTTTTAAGGATTATAACATTTTACAAAACTCCACTAGGTTCTTATGTCTTTGTTTGCACGTGATGACGTGGTATCGTTCACAAAGCTGGTCACACAGTTCGCATACACAGTTGCTGTCAGGGTCGTGATAGCACTTAGTTTTACATATTTTATGGTGGTATCCATGCACTGCTAACGAGTTTATTAGGCGTCGTAGTTCTTGATTGGTTCCTGTCCATGTTCTGCTCGTCATGGCCTCCGTCGTGCAGAAGCTGGGCCAGATCTCTTCTCTCTTCCTTTGTCTTTCTTGTATCAACTTCTTCCAGCTGTCCATGGATGGAAGGGCTAACTTCATTCGTAGGTCTTCCATGAAGAAAGACTCTTTGGCAAGTTAATAAACTAGTCTGGATCTTGTAAGTTTTCATACTCCTAATGCAATGTTCTTAGGTCTCTTACGCTTAGAATAAACATTCTTTGTTACCGTACCGGCAAATGATTATGCAGTCCAAAATTCTATGCAATTTTTTTCCTATGGTATTGAATAAGCACATCCTTTGTGTTGTTGAATCATTAGTCTTGTAACTAATAAATTGCACACAAATTATTGTTTTATTTAGGTTTCACATCAATTATTCAGAGAGCAATGTTTCGCAGTTCTTGGTTTCCTGGCCTCGGTGGTATCGGTTATAGAGTCAAATCCATTGTGTTAGCCTTCACCGAGTTCATTTCTTGGTCATCAAATTGGGAAAGGGTAAAACTTGAGTAAAGTATAAAAGGTTTGAAGTATATTTCGGTATCTTCAACATAATATATAAAAGTAATATCGTTTCGAACAGACCAGTAATAGGCGTATATCACACGTCTTCGTAATTAATAAAACAATATTAACAAGTGGAGAAAATTCTGTTATACAGACTAGCAAATTAGAGTTGGAACTTTTATATCCGCCTGATAATTCCAAAGCTACCTATGACCACTACCAACAATACACTGTTGTCATGTGAACTGTAGATGGAATGTAATTTGGATTTTATAATTCTGTGCAAAAAGGTATTAAGGTCTCCTCTAAAACATTTGATTTTTGGCATTTAAAATGAAAATTTTCCAGAATCCTTTTTCAGTGATTTTACTTTACTTTCTAAATCTTCTAATCTAAAATCCTTTACTTTCAAAATTCAAAATTTCTACCTATTATAGTTTAGGCTCTACATTGATTCTCAGTCAGTCAGTCATTCATTCATTCATTCATTAAGTCAGGACAAAGCCTCTTGATATAGAATACAAGATTTTTGCCAAACATCTTCTACAGATTTTTCGTATTGTCACCTAGATAGTATTTTGAGGAGGTGGGCAATTTTGGCCTTTTCTAGAACACATGACGATTTTGAGGGGGAAAATATATATGAATATATACATTTAAAATAGAGGAGAGTAATTTACTATGTCAAGAGCTTATAAATCCTATAATAATGATTTTCCCATCAGCACTCTCAAGAGGAAGATATATATTTTTCATTCGTTCCGGGGTCTTCTAAACACTTACACAAAGCAAACGTAATGGAAATTGCAGCATCTGTGCTTTTTGAGCTCGTGAAATTTCAGTGCTGGAGCAAAGCGAGGTATACTGGTTTAATTCCGAGTATGTTTACATTGTTTGTAACTGTGCAAGCTTAATATTCATAAACTGAATATTGAAAAGTGTAAATGAGTTCCTGTGAAGAGGATGATGAACTCTTGTGTTGAACTGTACCTCATATGGATCGAGGAGAAGCTTGTTCATTCCATCGTGCTCGTGTACACACACACACACACACACACGTGCTCTCACTCTCTCTCTCTCCCTCTCTCTCTCTCCCTCTCTCTCTCTCCCTCTCTCTCCCTCTCCCTCACACACACACACACACACACACGCACACACACAGGGGATCGACGAGTTTGAAATTTTGTCTAAGCTTACCGACCCAAGCGCTTCTTATTAAAAACATTTGCTATCCACGAGAGGCTACAAGAGTTTTATATTTCTCGTAAATTAATTTTTAAAGTAGCGAAGCAAATATCAGCCTAAACGAAATCAGCAGGCTTCTTCAAACAAATTGCATCCCATGTTTTACGTAGATTCCGCTTCTACTGAAAGATCTTCAGCAAGCTATAAAAGAAAACAGTAAGGATTCTTTGATTAGGAAATGTCTTCTTGAAAAAGCATGTAGAAAAGTGAAGTAAATTCAACCCTTTTCACTTACTTTGATTGGATGACGTCACCAATCAGACTATCGGAAAGAATCTTGCAGACTTTTTAAACCTCAGTTCTTAAGTATGGAAGAAGAGTTGAAAATGAAGACAATCTTGTTTCATATGGTATCATCTCCGCAATCAGCAAGGTACTGTTATTTAAGGTAGGGCATCCAGGTAGAATCGAAGTCTCTTCATGTTCCGATACAGGGTGAATTACAGTGCGCATTCTATTGCCTATTCATTAGCAGTATTGTTCTCGATACAAGACTTAAACTTAGCATATCTGCCTTGAAAGTATTTCTATAAAAAATGTTGAAATCTGAGTACAAACAGTTAGTGAACAAAATTTGAATAACTCGTTTGAACATTCTGTTTTATGAAAACTGAAAGAAAAAAAAAATTTCATGATAAGTGATTATAAAAGTATAATTAAATTTTCTACATGCTTCTCGTCCCATTACCGGAAAAATACTTAATCCAAATATAACATTTCATTCTGGTATGATTTTTCGTTTCTGAGCAATGATGTTCAAATATAATCACCGAAATATATTTTCCTCTACCTGTAGTATGTACGACCACTTGAGTGATCTCGTGATTAGCACCGCTGGCTACGGATCCGCAGGTCCGGGTTCGATGTTGGTACCTCCTCGGATTTTTATGCGGTGGAGGGTCTAGAGGAGGATGCACTCAGCCTCGTTTTTCAAACTGAGGAGCAACTTCACTGAAAAGTAGCGGGTCCGGTCAGGAAACCATCAACGGTCATGGGTGTCAGCAAGCTGACCACATTCTCCCCAATCCTGCCATCTGCCTATAGTAAATAATGCAGGAGTCGGATGGTAGGGCTAGGCTTTCCAGTGACGCTACGGGTTAGCATATTTTGTATGTATTAACGAATAGATTTACAACATGTACACACTTTTGGTCTGAACTTGGCAGAACATGAACAATGAATATTGACGCAAATCGTCTGTAAAATTGCCCAGATCGATACTCTACAATTTTTTCTCCCTGACACTGGCGAAACGGGTGTGAGGAGAAGGGCATTCAGTGGTATGAGTTGAATTCAGAGAAACAAGTCAACCTTCCCCTCTTGCCAGTCATGACAGCCGTAACCGTATACCTTAGACAGCGCGATGTGGCGATGTGATTTCCTTGAAGACTGGCATACTAACAAAACATTACCCCTTCAAATGACAATTTTTCGATAGTAGACTGACCCGTCGAGGCTACTGTGCATGTTTCGGAGCAGGTTCAGGCGGAAAAAATTGACTGTACACATTTTTCCATTAACACGTAAACAAAAAAAAAAGTGTTACCCGCGTTTGAAGGTCTTGCTATCTTCAGTCTTGATCCAAGAGGGTTGGGTGTAGTTTTAAAGTCTCTTAAGGTAACTGTAAGAGAATAATATCAATAATCTCAGTACCGTTTATGAATAAACTAGGAATCAGTAGGTTTTTTCGCATAGAGAGGCATTGCAACCGTGCAGTTAGTTTGAGAAATTGAGGATACGATATTATGCTGATGTTTTGCGAGCGTTTCGTGGTGATGGATTGCCGGTGCGATCACTACCAGGTCCCTTGCCTCCATTCTCCGCTTCTCAAACTAAATTACTCCTCGGTACAAAGGTCAATTCGTAAGATATCTGTATAACGTGGAGGTAATGTTAAGTGCCCTTTGTAAGAGTATTTTTGTCTCCAATAATATAATATTTTAAGGGAGGATTGAGAACCTCAAGTTTGATTATTACTACGCTTTATTATTATTTCTTCAAATAACAATTTTTATTTTTATTTTTTACTAATCTGAATTTGAACGCCACTCGAAAAAGCGAAGTTTGTACTCGGGGGCTGTTCAGTTAAATATAATGAATTTACAATATTACAAGAAATAGTTTAGAACAAAGAAGAATACAAGTAAACAATAAGGACAGAACATGTTATATTTACAACAGTGAAAATGTACGAATTAATGGTACAATAATAATATGTAACATTTAAGTTAAATTAATTTTAAGGTAAAGTAATTATATCTATATTTTAAAATTTAACATAGAAAATGCTATAATAATGACAGAAGTAAGGAAATAATTTTAGAAATAATTATATAAATTTTCTAATTTTAGATTTAAAGTGTTTGTCGTTTGACCCAATTAATTCAGAATGGTTATCAATAAATGCATTGAATAGTCTTGGGCCGAAACTTGAGTAGGGCCTAACTCCAGCCGTTGTAAAATGTTTAGGTTGAGTTAATAAATTAAATTTATTCCTTCGTCTGTTATATTCATGACCTTCTGATCTATATTTGTCACGATTTACAGCCCAATAGGACGTAACTTACTTGTAAATTTGGTCTATGTTGAATACTTTAAATTCAGAAAATAATAATAATATGGAGGAATGTTCAAGAGGCAGTGGTTTGATAGAACTGTAGTATGTAATTTTATTGGATTTTTTCACTTGGAGGGAATGGGCAAATATAATTGGAAAGTAAAAAAAAAAATCCTACCTATAAGTCCAGTGTGAGCTTAATGTCAATCTCATGTTCATCTGTGTGAAAAAAGTTATATCCGATTATACTTTATTCTGCATCATTGTGAGTGTCGTTTTAGTTTTATTTTTGAGCTACGAATCGGGCTTATATCAGCGAGCTAGATAATATTATTATAGAACCTGTACGTGAGCTGGAAAAAAAAAAAATATCAGAACCATGCATCAATCTAGTTGAACAAAGCTGCAAGTTATTTGGAAGTTTCCATTAGCCTTAATAGAAGATAACAAAACTGCATATTAGATGAACCTTTATACCAACCAAGCAAAGAAGGGAAATATAATTTTCATTTGCCTACCTAGCCCTAGACTCTTGTCATAAAACTCTTATGGTTAGGCAAAATGATTAGTGCTGGCTATTATTATTATTATTATTATTATTATTATTATTATTATTATTTACGTCATCATCACCATTATTATTATTATTATTATTATTATTATTATTATTATTATTATTATTATTATTATTATTATTATTATAGCTCTATATATGAAATTCAGGAAACGTATCGACGAGTTGTTTTATGAAATATTTTTGTTGTGGACTATCTACATTGAAAATTATATAGGCCTACCTTCCATACTCACAGTTTAAAACATATATTAAACGGCCCCGAACTCTTCACTGTTAGGGGAGAGTTGCCGAAGTTGGACGTTGCCTAAGTTGGACCTCCTTCATATTTCACTATGTGTTAGTAACTTAAACCTTCAAGTTGGCTCTATTGGCGAGAAATGTTGTCAAGGACGAGTGATCCAACGGTCAGTTGGCTGCAGCCTTTGAAGAAAGAATAACTGCAATTATTGTGTTCTCCTCGTTTGTGTAACAAGGGTCGCGCTACAAATTATAAGCTATTGTGCCGAGTAAAAGTAAGCAAAATAATTACCTACATTATATTTTACAACTGCCTTTCATTAGTTATAACTAGATATCGTAAAACTAGATTTACATTTTGTGAGTCCTTGTAGTATCATATTTCTTTACATGGCGTCCAGTTGCCGAAGTTGGACCACTGCGTGTTTCCTAATTTGGACCAACATAACTTCCATTCTTCATATCAGCGTATAGGCAGATTAGGTATATTTGGTATATTTTACATTTTTTTATGCAATTTGTTTCCTAGGTTATTGTTTGTTTCTTATTTGAAGCACTTTACAAATTATAATTAATGGTTTTGTATAATAGGCCCTGACTAACTTACTTTAAATGCCATGAGTGCCTAATATATTTGTTAAAATACAGGCTCTTTAAAATATTACAATTATTATTTTTTTTATTCACAGTTTTACCATCGGTCCAACTTAAGCAACCGGTTTCCTAAGTCGGACCATTTACAGACTTCTAAATTTTACATTGTAGGCCTTGGAGATATATATCTATACAAAATATAATACTACCAGATGAAAGTGTATAAAATGTAGATTATTGTACAATATATTTTGTATCAATTAAATACAAAATAAAGGCGTGGGGTAACAAAATGTAAAATCGGTCCAACATAGGCAACCTTCCCCTATAATTTCTTTATAATCTGCTCCACAATAAAGCTAGCATGTGAAAATGCTGATTTCTCTCCGTTTACTGAATACTCGACAGAGTATTGTCTTCAAGGTTTTCTGATTTTGATGAACTTCAACATAGATTTCATTCTTTCTAACAACCCTAAGGAGGCATCTTCGACCGATGATCCAGATATGCAAGTACAGCTATATGACTAACAGAGCAGTAACGTTTCTTATAAATGAGAAATTGCCAGCCCATCGTATTTTGGGGACTTAACAAGAAGCAGTATCCAGTCTTCCGAAATTCTGCTTGGAAAATACAATCCATGAATCCCTGCCTGATAGTACATATAGCCTATATGTGAGTGTGCATTTTCTACCATGAAATTGATAGAAACTAAGAAGAGGATAAAGTTGTCACAAGATTTACTGAAATAGTCACTGTGGCTTGTCATTAACTCATTACTCAATGAAAGTAGATACTGTCTCTATAGTAAACAATCACGTAGCTTTATTTTACCATTTAGTGTCGTAATTGTTATCTTAGAATTATTTGAATTCGTAAAATAGGCCTCTAAGACAATCTAGTTTGATTTATCATTCCAGGCATGTTTTTAAAGTAATGTAGGCGTACCGACAATTTAAAAAATAACAGAACATTATTTTTCAAATACTTGATTATTATTCATTACCTTACACCTTACAATACTTCTCCACATAGCCACCGTTATTCAGGCACTTGTAATAACGGTATCAGTATATGTATGCTTTCGTCGAAGAATGATGCCGCCTGTGAAGAAAGCCATGTCTGCTCTTGTTTCACATCATCGTCGTCATTGAAATGCTTTCCACCAAGAAATTTCTTCAGATGAAGAAACCGATGAAAATCTCTTGGTTCCTAATCCGGACTGAAGGGAGGGTGGTCGAATTGTTCCCAACCAAATGATGCGATGAGATCTTGAGTTTATTTAGGCGTACAATGCTTTCGCATGGAATCCTTTTGCTTTATGACAATGCCCGGCCACACACAGCCAAGCTATTTTCATACATTTCTTCATCTGAAAAATTCCTTGGTGGAAAACATTTCAACGACGATGATGTTGTGAAACAAGAAGTGCAGACTTGACTTTCATCACAGGGTTCATCATTCTTTGATGAAGGCATACAAAAACTGGTTTCCCGTTACAAGTGCCTGAATAACGGCGGTGACTGTATGGTGAAGTAGTGTAAGATATAAGGTAATCTATCTATATTAATAAAAGGAAGTGTCTGTCCTCCGTCTGTCTGTCCCCCGTCTGTCTGTCCTCCGTCTGTCTGTCCGCGATGCCCAGCGAAATCTACTCAACACAGAGATCTGAAATTTTATAAGTAGGCGGACTAAAGGGTCGGAATGTGCACCTCGAAGCCGGAATTTCAATTTTCGCCTCCGTTCGTGAGTTATGAGTGAAAAACTGGCAGAAAACGTGCATTTTTTTGCGTTTTAGAAGCATCAGTTTCAGTAATAAATTTCAATATCAAATCACTTACAGATGGCTTTGGCTATTTTTGTCAACATACCTCATAGCCTACCTTGAAAATAAAAGCAACGCGATCGCTTGATTATGTTAGTCCATCCTAGACGATTCATTTGTTTAGAGTGTCAAGGCCCACAGACATATGATATTTTCAACCTACACGGAAGAAGGATAATCAACCCTAAATATGGTCAAACATTGTTCGATTTGAACGAAACTCACTATACAGGGGTTTTCTGGGCCAAGGAACTCGAATCTGAGGTCGCTTTTATCAGGGGACGCTACCTAATCGTGGAATGCACTCCACGTGATTTAGGTGTTAATAATTATAATTTGAAATAATTATCGCGGGGGAAGCCGCGGGCACATGCGGGCACATGCTGTTTGTCTGTCTGTCCACGATGCCCATCGAAATCTACTGAACGCAAAGATCTGAAAATTTAAAGATAGATGGACTGAAAGGTGGGCGAATGCACCTCGAAGCCGAATTTTTAATTTTAGCTTTCGTTCGCGAGTTATGAGTGAAAAACTGGCAGAAAACGTGATTTTAGCGCTGTCGAAGCATCAGATTTCAGTAATACATTTCAATGTCAAATCAATTGCAGTTGGCTTTGGCTATTTTTGTCATACCGTGGAAATAAAAGCATCGCGATCGCTTGAATGTTGTAAGCCCACGCTGGTCGATTCATTTGTTTAGAATGTCAAGGCCCGTAGACATATGAAATTTTCAACCTACACGGAAGAGGGATAATCAACATAGACCTAAATATGGTTAAACATCGTTCGATTTGGACGAAACTCACTATACAGGGATTTTCTGGGCCAAGGAACTCGAATCTGAGATAGCTTTTACCAGGCAACGATATCTAATCGTGGTATGTAATTCACGTGATTTAGGTGTTAATAAAATAATGATTTAACTATTATGCTCTTAATTTTTAATTCTTGAAATAATTATCGCGGGCGATCGCTTGATTTTGTAAGTCCATCCTGGACGATTCATTTGTTTCAAGTCCCCACACCACCAGCTGCGCAGACGGCGTGAAATGGCTCCAAATAGAAGTGGTCGCTCGCCGCCATCTTTACGGCAAGAATCATTTAGCAGACGACATACAGCTGTTAAACGTAAAAGGAAAAATAAACCTACCGGTATTTAATCTCATAAATAATGAAAAAAATTAATTAAACACGAGTTGAGAGTAATATCGCTATAAATAAATGTAAGAACTAAACAAAAACCTGCATTTATCGCATGTGGACGCAATAACACAACATCATAGGCCTGTGTTGACATTCCCAGTAAGTCATTTTTCTCAGTCATTTTAGTGAATAATGTAAGTTGTAATCTTTGAACATAGCCCTTCGGGTCCTGAAATATGTGATTAAATGAATGAATACAATTAGGCCTACAATAAAATAAAATGTAAATAAATTAAACGAAATAGAAACCATACAATCTAATGCTCACCTATTGGTTCATAAAAAGATGCAATAACACAAAATCATAGGCCTGTGTTGACATTCCCAGTATGTCATTTTTCTCAGTCATTTTAGTGAATAATATAAGTTGTGTTCTTTGAACATAGCCCTTCGGGTCCTGAAATATGTGATTAAATGAATGAATATAATTAGGCCTACAATAAATTAAACGAAATAGAAACCATACAATCTAATGCTTACCTATTGGTTCATAAAAAGATGCAATAACACAAAATCATAGGCCTGTGTTGACATTCCCAGTATGTCATTTTTCTCAGTCATTTTAGTGAATAATGTAAGTTGTGTTCTTTGAACATAGCCCTTCGGGTCCTGAAATATGTGATTAAATGAATGAATACAATTAGGCCTACAATAAAATAAAATTTAAATAAATTAAACGAAATAGAAACCATACAATCTAATGCTCACCTATTGGTTCATAAAAAGATGCAATAACACAAAGTCATAGGCCTGTGTTGACATTCCCAGTATGTCATTTTTCTCAGTCATTTTAGTGAATAATGTAAGTTGTAATCTTTGAACATAGCCCTTCGGGTCCTGAAATATGTGATTAAATGAATGAATACAATTAGGCCTACAATAAATTAAACGAAATAGAAACCATAGCCTACAATCTAATGCTTACCTATTGGTTCATAAAAAGATGCAATAACACAAAATCATAGGCCTGTGTTGTAAGATGAGCCGGAAAATTAAACACAGAAGGAACTGCATCTGGTTTAAGAAGCCTGTTGCCATTAGACTTCCAGAAACAAAATTCTGCGAAATGAGCTGAGCAGAGTTTGTGGTGGATTGTTGGATTAAATTTTTCACGCCTTACAGCCGATAACCATTTCTTTAACAGTTCACGATTTTGAAGAGGAAACCTAAAATTACATTTTTGTTATTCCTAAGGACATATGGAAAGCCAAAGATCCCCTAACCACAATGTAATAAGAAAAATTATAAACTGTTTCAATATAATACAATAGCCTGTCATTTTATGGAACGTCATTAGTCATTAAGATATGAAATTTAAAATTACTGTTCTCAACCTATACAATATAGGGGTCTAGCCCTATGTAGTCCTAAAATAGTAAATTACTATGAAAAATTACAGTTGTGCATTCCATTCCAAAATACAACACCGCTCCTAACCTATAATATAACTAGGCTATATTACTTACTTGTGGAAAGAAATCCCCGAATCCTTCTTCTGACGATTTGTGCAGTTGTATGCTGCACAACCATGAACACTATAAAAAAACACGGGTCGAAAATATAAATTCTAACCAACACACGTGGCCTCAATATTGAAATGTATCCGCAATAATAATGACCATATTATAACTCACTACACTTCATGCAATTACTAAATAGCACACAATAATAAAATGAACACAAACACTGTAATTCTAAGCTTACATTTCGTTTTTAATATTTAAAAAACCTCACTGTTTACATTCTCATGCATAACACATGCCGTAAAGATGGCGGATGCGCGAGTTGTTCAATTTTAGCCACCGCCGCGCCGCATATCGTCAGTCTAGGTAAATAATATAAAACGTCTTTGATTTGTTTAGAATATCAAGGCCCGAAGACATATGAAATTTTCAACCTACACGGAAGAGGGATAATCAATATAGGCCTAAATATGGTCAAACATTGTTCGATTTGGACGAAACTCACTGTACAGGGGTTTTCTGGGCCAAGGAACTCGAATCTGAGGTCGCTTTTACCAGGCGACGCTATCTAATCGTGGTATGTAGTCCACGTGATTTAGGTGTTAATAAATATAATGATTTAACTATTATGCTCTTAATTTTTAATTTTTGAAATAATTATCGCGGGCGATCGCTTGATTTTGTAAGTCCATCCTGGACGATTCATTTCTTTAGAATATCAAGGCCCGAAGACATATGAAATTTTCAACCTACACGGAAGAGGGATAATCAATATAGGCCTAAATATGGTCAAACATTGTTCGATTTGGACGAAACTCACTGTACAGGGGTTTTCTGGGCCAAGGAACTCGAATCTGAGGTCGCTTTTACCAGGCGACGCTATCTAATCGTGGTATGTAGTCCACGTGATTTAGGTGTTAATAAATATAATGATTTAACTATTATGCTCTTAATTTTTAATTTTTGAAATAATTATCGCGGGCGATCGCTTGATTTTGTAAGTCCATCCTGGACGATTCATTTGTTTAGAATATCAAGGCCCGAAGACATATGAAATTTTCAACCTACATATAATCAATATAGGCCTAAATATGGTCAAACATTGTTCGATTTGGACGAAACTCACTGTACAGGGGTTTTCTGGGCCAAGGAACTCGAATCTGAGGTCGCTTTTACCAGGCGACGCTATCTAATCGTGGTATGTAGTCCACGTGATTTAGGTGTTAATAAATATAATGATTTAACTATTATGCTCTTAATTTTTAATTTTTGAAATAATTATCGCGGGCGAAGCCGCGGGCGAAGCCGCGGGCACATGCTAGTGAATGATAATAAAGTATTTGGTAAATAATGTTCAGTTATTTTTCAAAACATTGTCGGTACTTACTTTAAAAGTCACGCCTCGAATTTCTTCCCATTTTCTATGTTATTATGATTTAATTATATTTCGGCCCCCGAATTAATTTTGAAAGTAACATCTGGCCCTTCGCCCGAAAACAGTTGCATCACACTGGTTTAGAACTATAGTGTACGGTGAAGTAAAAATGTTAAACCATAACGATTTTTAGTCCTGAATTACTCTTGGTAACACCATCTATGTAAATATTGAACTCCAACAGAAACTTTTCTGTTGATAGTAACAGTGTTCTGTGGTAGTTTGACTTTATCAGTTATCACCAACTTCACTGTGGGCTCGACTTCACAAAGCCGCGAGCTCGGTTTATTAATAAAGAAGTTTATCACACAGAGCGTTATAATGAAAACGTGTGACATTTAAGCAAGGTGAAACAAATGTCCACTTGATCCTATACTCTTCTGTTATCTAGCGATGCTGAGCTCCATTCACTGTGTACCTGGAAAACGATAGATAACACATTCAGCGCTATTTTGAGTGCTGAAGATATTAAATCGCATAGCATTTGTCACATAGACCTACAAAGATTGCCATCTATTTTGTATCATAAAACTTCACGAGTTTCCTCTACAGGATGTACCAAAATTCGAATCTATTTAGTTAGTGTGCACCAGTCAATTCTCAGACACGAAAAAAGTTTAGTGAACTTTCTATTAAAACATCTTTGATCTTAGATAAGTATTCTGAAGTCATAGAATATAGCTTTTAATGTGCTATTATTTTATGAGAAAAATTGATCTAACATTGGGATTCGAATTCATGACCGTCGGCTTTCTGTGCCGATGCTCTCCCAACTGAGCTAGCCAGAGATCGATTCTCAGCGTCAGATGGACCTCAATGAAAGACATTTACGTTATTTTTAGTAGACCCACAGTAAGGCACGCTGATTTTGTGACCGCGTTTCCACCGCTATTGTACTTATTATGTTTAAGATCTAGCTAAGTTTTCATAATTAAACCACAGAATATTCTCAGATCTTTTGAGTGATACATACTCAGACTATGATTATCGCGAAATATTTTATCTATACTTCATGAATGAATTTAGACGCCATAAAAATATTTTTGATAGTATGCGAGCAACTTACGACGCCTATATTTTGGTGAAGATTAAATCCATCAACAGCGGCAAGGTTTGATCCGCTACCTTCGAATCCAATACGGTCACGCTTCCTCTACACCACCGCGGCCAACAGAACAGGAATACCTGTTCTTAATAAATATATAAATAAACGATATCCACACAGTAACTAAAAAAATAAGGAATTCCATCTGCTTTGAATTTTAAATACACTAGAAGTATTGTTCACAGGTTTTTTTATTCTTTTCTAACCAGTTCTTGTTTTTTGCAGTGGTTTAGAGAGATGATGATGCTGTACACACTTGGACCCTTTCTCTTGAATTGATCGATGTGAGAGACGCGTTTTGCTAGGAAACAAAACCAAAGTGAGCGCGAGAGTTTGCATCGATAGAGCCTCTTTAAGGGCAGGGAGGGACTCCAATGAATAATTCCATTAAAATAATATAAAAACCTTCTCTGCTCGCTTGCGCTGTATTTTGCTATTACTGGCTTCACTATCATAAATCATCTCTGGTAATTTGTTATTTAATGTTCTATAGGGAGAAAATTTTTTGTAGGCAGAGTTTACGATGTTAGGTGTTAATGGATATTTTTTTATGTGTGTTCCCTTTTTATCCAGCGTCTAGTTCTAGTTAGGCTCGAGATACTATTACGTAAGATTATATTATGACAACCCGTATTAACAAAAGTTAATTCCGTGTTACAAATAGATTTCAACATCTGGCTGTATCTTAGGAAGAATACGAGTTGCGGCCGAATTACCCAGCCGAGACAGGTGAATTGCGACCCTGTCGTAGCTTAGACTTTCAAATTATAGATCCATTACGATCATTTTCAGATTAATGGATTAGGGTAGGTGCTAAGTACTAAGTCTTAAATTAGTTCGCAGGCTTCTACGGCCGGTGTTATACATAAACTGATTGTACTGGCTATCCGGGTTAGGCCGCGTCGTGTTTTTAGTGTCTTCTAACGTTTCGGACATCCTATCGTGTCCTTCTTCGGAGAAAGATTCGCGACGCGGCCTAACCCGGATAGCCAGTACAATCAGTTTAAGTACTAAGTCCGATGCAGTTCTATGTACCAATTAGCGTACTCTAACCCTATTATACCACGAATCCCACCGAAATCCGTAATTACCGGTACTAAATACTTTTTGAGAATTATTGCTGTTAAGTCTAGTAAATAACCCAACACTGAATAGGATATCACAAAACCTGAATTAATGGTCTTCAGGTACACAATAAACAAATAGGTAATTTGAAATTCTGTCCTAATAATACTTTCGTACTCGCCGCCACAAAACCTGAATTAATAGTTTCCAGGTGCATAATTTAATAAACAAATAGGTAATCTGAAATTCTACATTGGTAATTTCGTACTCACCGTCATTACGCTTGTCGTTGGTCATGGCCGTGTCATCTGGGTATCGCTAATAGGCTGATCTTCATCTAATTGCCTAGCCGCAACAGAGACATTCCTCATTATGTTTTGCCGCGATTCGTACGTAAATTTGAGACTGGGCCGCAACTCACCTTTACAGGTATCTTAGAGTACTTTGTCAATACTCATTACACAAATACAGATCGTAGACATAGTTATTTACAATGAAATATAATCCAATCTTTAATATTTGACTATCGTATCAGTTTAAGCAGTTTTCTCTTATTAGTGCCTAGGATGCACAGAGGTCTCATTTTAGGACTACGTTCAACTGCAATCACCTCCCCGCGCATAGTAAATCTTTCTTACTATCGCATAGAATCATACTTTCGGAATACTTCTTCAAACGCAGGGATGACTGCAGTGCTTACAGACGTGAATGTATTTATCTATTTTTAATCGTATTCCATTTACAAGAGCTGTATTATTACAGTACGTGGTGTGCAGGGTCTTCTTGTAATGAAAAATTTAAAAAGCTTCGTAGAAATTCAGCAGACAATCTGCTTATCTCTCATCTCTTGGGCTGTGAATTTAAAAAGGATTTTTAAAAAGTTTTGCCTTCCATAATATTATAAGCTTTGCAAAAAAAAAAACTTCTGTTTTACTAATAATTTGTGTGGAAGTAACACTACGTAAACTCATCTTTTGCTTTTCATCCCCATTCTTGTTAAAACATTAGACCTACAACTGCTTAGGCTTATAATGATAGACGTGAGGTATCCTTCACACGAGGCCGCCATGGCTGCGCCACCAGTCCTCTTGGACTTCCTCAACCTATAGTACCTAAAGTTTGGTTACTGAAAGTGGGTATAAAACAGCTTTCATAATTTTAGAATGCTTACGAGATCTGTAATATAGGGTAACCATATGTCCTGCTTTACGCAGGATACTCCATTTACTTTACTTTACTTTACTTTACATTTTTTTTACTTAGGCTATCCTTTGGCCCGAAAATAGGTTATAAAATCTCGTAAATATTTTACTTAAAAAATTTCCTCCCAATTCTTCCTCTTCATATCCCTTTTGGAATATTCATCGGCATTCGTTCCTTGCTTTTACATTCATTTTTGTCTTCATCAATTCACCATATACGTCTGGCCAAACCGGATGTCACGTTTCGTGTGAAGAGCTCCATTTAACGAAAAGCAAACACCTGGTGGCGCTTCCAGCTTGGCCCCTTCAAAAATCGCCTCCCTTGCCACCGGGAATCCTGGCCGCGCTTCCAAGGACCCGGCCACCACCATATGTGAAGGGTTACATTTAAAATAATGAAAAAAACATGGTGACCTCGTGTGAAGGGCCCTGAGGGTATATCACGATTCAATAGGAAAAGGGTTTTCATATGTAAGTGGAGTCATAGTTCTCTCTCTATTACGTGCACTGTTTCTGACAATATCTGCAGCAAATTTTCTTATTATATATATATTTTTTTTTTTTAACTTATAATATGCTTTGTTCAAGTAGAAGACTTGATACACTAATAAGGATAAAGTCAAATGATTGAACGTATTCTGAAAAATAATTATTGTAGAAAATTCCTTTAGGGGTAAAAATTATAATGTTGATTTATGCGACTTTTTATGAACAGTAGGCCTAATCTATAGGTACGATTGTAAAATGGTCAGAGTTAAAGTAAACCAAGTCTTTTTTATACAGAGGAGTAAGTTACTTTATAAGACCCATAATGACCTGCCCGAGGAAGTAGATGCCGAGAAAAAAGAATGAATATATGAAACAACTGTTGATTTCTATAGCAAGATATACTATTTTAGACCTTATTTCCGTCCATGGGCTGATGATAGGCGCGCGAGATACAATACCAAATCACTTCGTTCGTGTCTGAGATTCCCTTGGCCTCAGTAGGATACGTCTTCATTATGAGGTCATCTCTGCGATTTATGATTCAGAAGCCATTCTTTGGAACCGCGTATATAACTTCTCAGTTTACCCATAATTTGTAGAATTTTAGGTATTACTTTACATTTTATGTAACGTGTGCGTGTATATATCTGTATATACTGTATCTGGATCGCCCTATTCCATTTGGTTTTTAAAGAAATACTCTTCTTTCTATTCTAATTATAAGTTACCATATTACGCCATTTAAAACCTTGAATATAATGTGCTAATTTGAAGTAAACTTAACCCGTAAATATAGAATCGATTAACTTATTCGAAATCTATTTGGATATTAATAGATAGGTACTTCATGTCAGACACTTTTTTCTCACAAAGTAAGCCACAAAGAGTTGTTCATTAAACTCATAATCTACAAATTACAAAGTATATTTCATTATGTGCAGGATGCAGTTAACCAAAGCCTATTATAGTGTATTGGGCTAGGCAAGTTAATTTATTTCGCTTCATTCGTGTTACAGAAAACACTTTCTTCTGAAGTGCTAGGCATACGATAGCCAAAAACGTTTCAATCCACAAGCAGCGAACAATACGGGCAGACGGCAGAAGGAAAATTAATAAAATACTATCGATATTCAGAATTCTTCTTTGAGCGGTAACAATGAATTCTGAGGACGAGGAAGAAGAAGAGGAAGTAACGTTTCTCTTAAGACTCCGACCTACTCCATCACCTCCAGCAGCACGTCGTCGGAAGTCGAGCATTGGAAGTTCAAGACCCGTATCAGGCAGTGGATGGGATGTCGTTATAGAGCGGCAAGGAGCAACACCGCCTCCACAACCATGTCCTCTGCCTCCACATCCTCAGCGAAGGTCCAGTATCGGGGGTGGCAAACCGCCATCCTGGGATGTACCCCCAGTAGCCCCAAGTGCACCTCCTCCAACAGAAGTCCTCAATTCCCCGTGGGTGTGCTCCAATCCTCAATGGCGAACTCCTTTTGTGCCGGTATTCCCTAGCATAAGTTGGACACAGCAATACCAGCCACATCCCCAGCATGGGGACTATCCTGTAGACAACAGTTTTCAGCCGGAGGACTACAGACACCACTTCGAATCTCCAAACATGTATTTCCATCCATTAGTTGTCGATACAAGCAATTTCCAGCAAAGACCAAACAACATCCCATTACAACCAAAACCACAGAATTCTACAAATCTATTCAGACAGTCCAGTTCCAACTTAAACAATGATCGACGACACATGCCATCGCCCGAACCTAAAAGTGAGCGACCGAGAAATTTCTTGCACAAGAAATCCAATAGCATCGAGACAGCCGATCCTCAAGAACCTCAAAGCAACCTGAGATCTTTGAAGTCGATCAGTCTAAGCCATGGTAATCTTCCGCGAGCTGTAAGCAAACAAAATAATGATAATGTAAAACTTCCTGCTCAAGGAATGGTACTAAACAATGGTCTTCAGATCGCCGAACCCAATGATGGTCATAATAATCGTTTCTTGGACTCATTCCGAAGATATTCGCAAACTTCGGGATCAGTAGTGCGGACTTCAGTGAGCATGGACCAGCTTCAGCGAAGTGTTATTCAAAGTTCAGCTATGATAGAAGACAGGGAAGAGAAGCCTCCAGCACTTCCTCCTCGACCACCGAAATCAGCTAGGTTGAGCAACATTCATCGCCCAGAACCGATCCGGCCTCAGGATGCTCCTAAATGGGTTCGTATCATTTGCTTATTAATATTTCTTTCAGTTTTTTACCTTTTCATTGCTGATGATGTATACCTATGCGTCGCCTAAAACACTATACAAAAGCAAATGTGTAAGTTCAATAGAGTAACGAGTTTTGTTAAATTATGAGAATTTTCATTTAAATGTTATGTTTGTCATTCATGGAAAACATATATTCCAGTGAAATTTTCTTTATTGATTTCGAACTTAAGGCCCACAGATGTTTTAACTTGATGACTGCCATATTGCCCATGTATAAATTCAGTTATGAAAGAGTTAAATAACATGCATTGCACTAACTATTATTTATAATTATTTTACTAGTACTTATTAATTAATTAAACTTCTAGGTGTAATTGCTTTGAATTCTATGGAAAATGAATACTTGAGAAAAATAATACAGTACTGAAACTGTACTGAAACTGTTGTTTTGTTAGATATTTATTGAATACTAGATTATGACTGATGTAGCCTATTTGATTCAAGTGCCGATTTATTTTTAGACAATTAAAGTACGCTGTGATTTCTACTATGTACACCTTCATAGTTAATATATAATTACTGCAGTACTCTCTTTGCCCGCTATATTCTAAATATGAAAATACCTTTGTGTGCGAATGACCATTTAGCCTATGATGTTTTTGTTTATAAACATGCCTATAGCGGTTTATAGTTTAGACGCCAAAACCGGGTGATTTCCATACAGTTGAATGAGATGAGTAGGTGTTAATGATGGTATCATTTGTCCATTTTACTTTAGAAATTGATAGGGTCTGCATAGTTTAAATATCTCCAATCATCAAAACAGTCGCTGAATTCATTCTGTACAGCACTGTTTCAAGTGAACTTACTATAAATGGCATTTACAGTAAAGTGAAATAGCTCTTTATTACCTACTTTATTACCTCTTTAGTACCTACTTTGTGTAGGTGCTGTTTTGATGGACTATGGTTAATGAGTCGAGAGCATGTGTAGAACTCTGATAGCATTCGGGACCGCAGGAGCAGCTACATGAACTCAAAATTGCGTTTCCGTGTCTCTTTAGAAAGCTAATAGTGATTCAGTTAAAATTACCGCCAGATCGACAACTCTCGGTGGTCAAACGCCTCGCCGCTACCAATCTCACCACCATCCTGTGGTTGTTTAACCTATATTTCACATTCATAGGATGGGATGGTTTATAGGCTTTTTTTGTCTGTTGTAACTATTTGTAATTCTGAAAATTCATCTGTAGATATCTATTCTAGTAGGCCTATTTTCATTCCTTCTTTTCCTGTTATGTTAATCTCATTGTGACTGGAATGTTTGATAATATTATTTCTCTGTTTTGTGCAGAAATTACTCATTGCATGTAATTTTTTTTTTATCGTGAAAGTGGTGGTGTTTATAGTACACACGCCCATGCCCTTGAACATTGCTTAATTCTTGGGTTTTTGTCCTTCCTTGATCCTTTGTCGTAGTATCATACCCTAGACTCCTAGAGTGTCAAGGCAATTGAGTCATTTTTTCGTCTCTTGGCTTATAATTTTGTTGTCTTTTGGTATTTCTCTCTTGAGAGGAGAACCTTAACAGGTTCCTTAAACGCGTTTTTGGGATGGGTTGTCTTGTGCATATTTATTTTTCATTACTTATCCATCCGCACCAGTTTTTTTTTTTTTTTGTATGAAATATAGATTTTTGTAGTAGGCCTACCAAGGTAGTTATATTGAGTTTTTTTTCCGGTAAGCGCATACTTATAATGTTACAGCGTTAAAGCATATACAACGAGCATAGGCTTTAGGGTAACGTATATTTTAATACGTATGGGACTTCATGCAGGCTATGTTTCCGTTTGTGAAATTTGACCTGTTTTGTTCATGTGAGGGTTAGAATGGTGAGTTAGGTACCACATTTCGAAAATCGCCACAACATTGCCTAATAACGACTATGATAAAATGTAAGGTGATTTATTCGTGAAGGATTGGATTTCTGATTAATATGGGGTCTTGAAGAATATGGCGGTTAGGCTTCATTTTTACAAGCTGTATTCTTGTTTAAATTTTTATTTGATGTTATGTACCAAACTTCACAAACGTATCTGTAATATATTTCGCGATGTTCGAAGCTCCAAGATCTCCAGGACAGCGACCAAGCTGTCACAAGCATTTGTATCTATAACTTATGTAAACAAGACAAGCTCAGATGTATAACTTCTGTCAGCAGAAATAATAAATTAAATTACTTTAAAAAGTATGATTTCAGGAAAAGTTCTATCGAGCTCGTATCTTACATAAACATCATTTGTTCCTGAATCAGTCTTTACCACTCGCCATTTGCATATAAACTGTTAATGCGTATAATTTTGTCAACTGTTTAAACTGGAATTGCGTATAATTTTGTCAACTGTTTAAACTAGAATAACTCTAGTCCCTTCCTAAGTTTTTAATAAAAGCTGTACGGAGTAAGATCCATCTGTTCTCTACAAGCATGCATGAGTGCTAATAATAAGGCGCAAAGTGTGTGTGTTCATATCAGAGAAGCGTGAAGGCATAGCAAACAAGTGATCTCCTGTTAATTGGCTGGGCCGGGAAAATGTGAAATTTGTTTACGTTGCTTGATTGTTAACCCGAATTTGTTTCATATTTTGTTTGCTCAGCACCAACAAAATCAGCTTAAACAGAGGAAATGGTGTGGAAGAATGAATTTCATCCGAACCGTTTAATGGGTATATTGTTTTACAGTGATGAAGACCTGTAGTGAACGAGGTTTCGAATAGGGTTATAACTTATGCAGCAGAACAATGTTTCGAGTGGTAACTCAGATTCATTATTATTTTTATTCTGTTCTTGGAATTGTATGATTGACAGTTAAGGATAAGTAGCCTAGTCATTCTATAACTTTTAGGACAGTGTAAAATAAATTACATAATGAGAATAAAACAAGCCTATACTCTATAATATAAGATAGAATATCAATGAATATCGTTTAAAAACTTTGAGAGCTTCGATAGGAATAAAACCCGTACTGGGGCACTGTAATGTAGACTCCAACTTAGGTTTGGGACCATCGCTGGTGTGCGGAATTTTATCCCGCAGGAGTTATTTGACATGTCTGTAAATCTACAGACAATGTATTTGTCACAATTGTGCCCACATAAATGTCATCGACCTGGGCCGGGATCGAACCTGCAGCCTTGGACACAGAAATTTTCGGAATTTTAATATGCTATTTAGCGGGTGTTGCTAACGTAGTTGTTAACATAATAATAGGCCTACTTCATTCTTGGTTGGTATACATTTATGGGAAGATGATGCATGCACTTCTCGACAATAGGCCTGTATACTTCGCCATGCCTGGAACACAAATCCGTTTGAAAATAATCGTGGAAAATAATTTAAAAAACCTACCACTAAGATTAATATCGTTTGCCTTTCACCACTGAAACCTGGGGTTGAACCCCTCTCAGTCGAGTGTTAATTTATAACGGGAATTTATTACATTTTTTTTTCAATAGGCCTACGGAAATGGGATAGGCTACATTATTTTAAACTAGTAATAAGATGTGAATAAATTCTTAGTTTATGTTATTTATGCTGTCATAGCTTGTGGAAATACTAATTTGGGAAATAATTTCATCAACCAAGTGTTGGAGTATACTAACTACAGTTTTTGTAACAAGAAAATGAGAAAATGTATATTTTGAACTCTTACTTTAGACATAAATGTCATATGCATGTTCTGCGTAACAAATTTTCCACCTATAAATATCGAAATGTATTATTCTATGCCCCGTTACAAATCAGACCTCAGTATTTTTAGGTTCTTCCTTCGTTTTCTCAAGTCCTTACTTGATGGTCATAGTCACACCAATACTCGGCAGCCAAAGTGCAATGGGAAAACCACCCGCAGGGAAATTTACTTAAGTTATAATATTCAATTCACTTATTATCAGATTTCTACATGCCTCAGTATTTTTAGGTCCTTCCTTGATGGTCATAGTCACACCAATACTCGGCAGCTAAACTACAATGGGAAAACCACCCGCAGGGAAATTTACTTATAATATTCAATGCACGTATTATCAGATTTCTACATGACAAAAGCTGTTCTGATTGTTAAAAAATAAATAAAATAATCGACAATATTTTTAGTTAACTTTCTGCCATATATGCTATTTTAATTTCAAATATTACTTTAACGACATACCAACAAAGATATTTAAATTTTATTTATATTCTTGTACGTGTAAGATTCTTTCAGTACCGTAATTTACTACTTAAAATGAGTGCTGGGAATGTTTTCTTTGGGTTGGCAATTTCAGCGTTTTTCGCATTACCATTCCTCAGAGCTTGGCACTGAAAGAGTTCAGGGAGCTCGTGACGGAAGTAATATTTCTTACGTCACTGATCTCACGTTTCTAATACCCCTTAAACATTTTCAGCTGCGGTGACTAAGGACTTCGAGCATTTTATTTATTTATTTATTTTTTCACATTTTATGGAGTCTGCAGTTTTGAGTTCCACTCGGAGCATGAATATAAGTATACACTATAAAAAGAATTGAAGGAAAGAACAAGGAAAATGGAATTAAAAACAGAAAGTCATAGGGAAAACTGGAAATCTGCTAAAGCTGAGCTATGCAATTCCATTTAGTAAACCTCACTTTGTTTTAGAGTCAACTTACATTGAATGCTCTTGAATAATAAAGGCAAAGCTGCACAAGTTTAATAAAACTGAGCAGTGAACTGAGTTATTAGTTACAAGAGGCGTACAAGGAAACCAATATTTTACACGCCAGGCACAGCTGACATTAGTCTGCTGATATCCACACCAGCCAAGCATTTCACTATACTCATATACTTACATCTAACACTTCAGCGACTTTTCATTTATTAAAACAAATAAGAAAATAGTAATTATATTATATATGTTGACATTACGTAATAATAACTAGGAGAAAAATTCCGCTTGACACCGGGACGTCCTATATATATATACTGCAATTAAAATAATAACCTGTTTAATTGCTACATTAAACTTACTACTACCCTAGCTAGGATAAAAAAAAGTACGATTAACGTAAAAAATTGAATAATTTTTGGAACACAACTACAATGTGATAAGATGATAAATGGGATCACCAAATCGCTGTGGTGTATTATGACGTAAGTATCTTTCGGTGTAGTCTGCCTTTATGAGTGTTCATACGTAGGAAAAAATAATCTACGTGCTACCCTATCCCAAACTTTGGTTATTTCAATTGGTAGACGTTCAGTACAGTCGAAGGTTCCTGGTTAGAGTCCTGATGTCAGAGGAATTTGTCTCATAATTATTTTGCCAAAGATGCAAAACACTCCAGAATTTCATTGTTGCCAGACTGATACTCTAAAAAAAGGGTTTCTTTCTCTCTCGTTTGGCCTCAAAGAGGCTTTTCGCTTAGTGAACTTCAAAGATGAACCGTGACTCCTGATAAAGTACCTTCATATTTTATTCCCATGCTTTGGCATTGTTTTAAAGCGATACATCATGGTCGTGAGTTTCTTGTCAAGACTAGCTGTTTTTCTGTGATGGCGCCAGAAGGCGTCTGTTCGGCGCGTCAAACCGCCGAATTTAGCCACCCGGCGGCCCATGTCATTCACTTTGACCCAACCAGTTAAATTAGGATACTGATGGTTGACCTTCGCCTCTAAATCTCAGCTGTACAAATGGTCCTAATCTTTCAGTATAGCAGATCTCCGGGCTGGTGTTACAAATTAATGTCTCCACTCTCGAAAACAAAATCTCAGCTTTTATGCGTACCCTACATCGGTACTTAAAGTCTGTAGAATAGGTTTTTAAAACGTACAAATTTTATTATGCTGGTGTTGTGTTGCATTAATTTTTGCTAGGCCCATATATTTTAATAGCCTGTTACAATTATTTACTCTTCTCTCTTTAATATTCCTTCTCCCTTTTTTTATCTTTACGTATCTTTATAGATCTCATCTCTTTCTGTGCCTTTCTCTTTAGGATTTCCATATTTCACTCTTCGTCAAGTGAAAGCTGAAGATCTATTAATATACTGCAATACTCTAGCGATATCGCAGTATGTCCTCTATGTATGCGATTGTTACAGTCTAAACTATTTATAGTTTATATGTTATCTTTCATTCAAGCAATTAGTTAGATGTTAGATAAATATCATCCATGTCTCTACGTGTAATACCACAATATGTATAGTGTATATTAACTTGAATATGTTTTCAGTATGAGCATTACTGTCCTCTGAGGTCTTTCTCTTGAAAAAATAACTGGTGTCTAAACTTAAATTCTCGAATTTTGGAGCTTTTTTTTTAAATAATAGAAAATGCATTTTTTTATCTTTCCGTTGGGTACAAGAGGAGTTGAAATTTCAGCCTGGATTTTTTCACAACCAACATTTGGCGCGTTTGGCGCTGTTAGTTCGCGCGAAAATGATGTCATTCTGGAGAAGGCACAAGTTGTGGTGTAGTACTCCACTGTTGTATCCAACGGACAAATCATACCTGAAAAAATGAATTTCCTATTATTAAATAGAACCCAAAATTCGGGCATTTCAATGTAGACACCTGTAAATTGGCCTCCGCGCTCCCCTGACATAACGCAGTTGTATTTCTTTTTATGGACCTACGTGAAGGACAGAGTGTATACCAATAAAATGCGGGACCTTCGGCTCTTCCGTACCCTGATTGTAGACATTCTTCATGTCTAATTTTTAAGTTGCTGTGCATTCTTTGTTCTTAAAATATAGTACATTATGCAACGAGCCAAAAATGGTTTTTATTAAGATACGAATATGTTAATGAAACGAGCCATAATTTTCATACGACTGTTTTTATTCAACCATAAATCAATCTTATCGAACGAGGTGGCCGAGGTGGTAACGTATTGAACTCGAATTCGGGAGGTCCCAGGTTCAAGTCCCGCGTCCGGCCAATTTGACATGGGTTTTTTCATAGTTTCCCCAGTCGTAAAGGTAAATGCCGATTTGGATATTTACATACCATGAATCATCCTCACCATTTCATCCTGCATCGTATTCATTTAAATTAATATCAGTTAAATTTACTCCATAAAATACACTAACAATAGAAATAATTGACAATCAATAGTTCCATAGTATAGACACAGATCCCGAACTCCTGATATGGCTTCATAGCTAAAAGGAGTATAAAAATCAATCTTAAAGTTTTATGAAGATACGAGCATGAAAATTATAAAAGCGAGCTGCTATTTTGAGAACAGAGAATACACAGCTTGAATTAAAAAAAATAAAAGATCTCAAAATTCTTGGAAATATGATACTTTTTATTTATTATGTCATTTTATAGGCACTTTCACTGTATTATTGAAATAAGTCATTCACGCTTTCCAAGCTCTTTATCTTCCGCTACTTTTGAGTGAATTCCTGTCACTCTAGCCGGCTCTCTGCGTGCCGCGTTACACGATCTCGGAAGAATATCTGAAACAAAGCGTCTGAGGCACGTCGCGTCGATGAGGTATTCATTTAATGTAGCAAACATTCCTGTGATGTAACACAAATACTTTGCCACGTATTGAGAAAAGCTAATGGAAATACCACCCATCCCACCTGCATCTCTGTATCTCTTGGAACGTTGATATCCGTAATAAATTCCCCGCATTTGTTGATGGATGTGTGATTTGTGAATGAGCATACGTGTACTATGTATGTTTTATTTTTATCCCCTTTGTCAGAATGATAGCAAGACTTTTGTAAAATACAATAGGAATGTGACGCAATATAATATGAAAAATGTAGTATAATAGTACAGTACCTTTCTTCTAACACGCAATATACAGGGATGAATATTTAATAATGAACCTGGAAAAGGAAAAATATTCGAAATTAATTACAATAAACGAAAATAATTACCGTATTTTACGGACTATAAGACGCTCCGGAGCATAAGACGCACCATGATTTTAGGATGGAAATTTAAAGAAAAAAAAATAATGTGATTCTAAACGAAGAAAAATAATTGAAGGGAATAATATACCGGTACTTCATTGAATATACAAATTATAACCTTGTGCAATGGAATCAGTGTAAATCACTTATAACTTATAACCTGCGTTGTACGAAAATCTATTCTGTATAGGTGGCATCGCGTAAATTTGAACAACTGAACTGGAAGACTGAAGATACTTTTACACCCTCTAACCCTCAATTCATCATACGTTAAGTGTAATGGAACAAGGCTGTTTTAGAAGCCTTCATTTAAACCACGCGGCGTATAAAAGAACTCAACATTCCTTTCTTTTTGCGTTGTATACCTGGCTTCCAGCTACCCTTATTTCATTATTGTGACAAGTGCATTAATGTACAAACTGTGCCAAAATTATCGTTTCCAACACCTTGTTTATAACTAAGGTATTCCGGCAATATTTACATTTTTTTTTTAGTTTACTTCGGACCATTAGACGCACCCAACTTTCATGGCTCTCTTTTCAAGGTAAAAAAGTGCGTCTTATATTCCGTAAAATACGGTAATAAGTTCTGTTTTTTTTAAATTTATATATATATATTTTTTTATATATAAATAAATTACTAACCATCTGATCCCACAGCGAAGCGAAGTCCCGTTTTCAACTCCACCTTTCGACATTTCGGCTGTTTGTCTGCAAATTATTTGCTACGCAATCACAAGCATGCCCTTTTTAGATTTTCTTTCAATTTGGCATGAACACGACTTATGTGTGAGGATTTATATGTATATTTTTTTAAATTCCGTTTCAAAATGGTGGCCGTTTTAAGGGTTCATGTTCATATTCAGCTTCTTTATGTGATTTTAGCGAAACGGTTCCTCTAGAAGCAATAAATACAATACAATAAAATACATTGCCTAAACCTTTAAAGATTCCAATGAAGAGTTTAAATTTTTTGGGCTCCAGGTCTACTGTTCACAGAACTAATTCGGCCAATATAATTCTATAAGTAATTTTTTTAAAAGGTAAAGAAAATCGGAGTTATAAAATATTACTAATTTGTGAAAATTTTATTGGTGACGGTTAAGTCTCAAATTGCCCTAGTTAAGCATGAAAAGCAGCAATATCAAATAAAAAAAATCCAGAAGACTTGAAAGTGTTCTTTAACTATGCAATTTAGTAGCGTTAATGTAATAAGTAGACTTCAGATATCTAAGTAGAATGCATATTTATTTTCAGACTCCTACAGATAAGCAGAAATATTACATTTTGTTAGACACTATTTCGAGAAGCAATTTTAACTTCATTTGATAGTGCTTATTTTTCTTATTCTGAGAGAAAAACGATTTTCCTTGTTTGTTTTATGGATTTTAAATTAAGATAATACGTTTTGCTCAAAACTGCCACATTAAAAATGCTTATTTCACTCTTAAACTATATCACGGTAACAGATATTGAGGTGGAATTCATCGAAGATCAACTATTAGTATGTTGCTTCTCACATGCGCCTAGAGTCAGCGACATTGAATGAACATTTTTACTTCGCAGATCGTTCTTCACTGAGAAACGCAGGAGCGTCACACAAGAAAATCTGCGGATGACCTTGCTTATATACAGCCGTAAATAAGACAAGATTTCCACGAAACTAATAATTTATTCGATTTTCATGTTATTCGTTATTTTGGTGCCTAGGCCTATTTCTTACATTTTCTTGCTTATTTTCTTGCTTGTTTTACTGTTTTATTTTGCTTATACAGTAGAGTCCCGCTATTCCGAACTAATTGGGACCGAACACCATTCGGTTTAGCGGGAATTCGGAATAGGCGGATTTCATTAATAATATCAACTTATTGACTTGTTAATGCGTAAATTAAGTGCGGGGAATTGTATAAATGGAGCCGACATGTCCTGGAAGTAACCAGCTTTCGGTCCAATTTGGTTTCAGGCGTTTTCATCAAGCTTAGGCTCTACGTATGTCTCTATTTAACTTTGTTGTATAAAAATAATTGTACGTTTTTCACGAACGTCTCTTTAATGTCACCTGTTTCTTTTTTTGTTCGTTTGTTAAAAACCGGTATTTTTTCCGAACTCTGTTCGGATTAGGCGGATTTTCGGAATATCGGGGTTCGGATTAGCGGGACTCTACTGTACATCCGGACTCTGGTAATAAGCCCTATCTTGAACACAGTTTATTCTGTTAACGAAAGTAATGTACAGAAAAGTATAACATTATTCTAAGTAGGCTATTCCACATTCATCAAGATCCACAAGTTGTAGATCCCTATTGTAGATGAATCACTAAGATAGTAAGAAAATTACTTTCTAATTTTAGAGGCTGGAAAGTTGTGTACTCATTAACTGCTTTCGCTGTAAAGATGGGATGTAAACAGATGGGAACAATAGTGCTCTTCTTGCGTCTTTCTTGCCCGCGACCTGTTGATCTGTCTGGGAAGTAAGGCAGCCGCTTTGCACTCATACTGGTACAATTGAAAGTGCTATATTGCATTCCCATACCATCCGGAACTACCAAAATACGTACGTGTCTTTTGTAGTAGCGCCCTAGGTTTGATCCCATCTCCTATCATGAAGGAATTTCAACTGCATTACGAATTCTACCCATTGTGAACCTAAACCAAAAAAATTATCTATTTTCTATTATATCCAACACTGAAAGCCATTCTATCTGCATGAAGACATTCATTTGTGGCTATTATAGGTTGACACTGAAAACATTTCAAGGTAATAACGTGAAGGCTAGTCATAATAGAAGGGGAGCCCAAGAGGAGGATTTTGGGTTAATTACATGCTGAAAAGTGTGCATTTCAAAATTCTCACGATTTGAGCGTGTCATAAGGGTGGAAGGGTCACAATCTTGCAAAAAAAAAAAAAAAAGCGGGTTCGAATTTTTTTTATGGAAATAATGCAAGAATAACGGAAAAAATATAATCTGCCGATTTCCACAAGCCGAAGTAGCAAAAATCGTCAATAAAGTTTAGTGCGTGCAGCTGGAGTAAAGCTTGTGGAAATCGGCAGATTGTATTTTTTTCCCCGTTATTCTTGCATTATTTCCTTCGGAAAAAAAAAAAAAAATTCGATCGCGCTCGAGAATGTCAAGGTGATATATATATATTTGTTTTAAAGATTGTGACCCTCATGTCACGCTCAAATCGTGAGAATTTTGAAATGCACACTTTTCAGCACGTAATTAACCCACCTTACCTTAATCTGACGCCCTCGAGTACTGTACATCCCAAAATCCCCCTCTTGGGCTTCCCTACTATAACATTTAAGAGCTAACAACAGTTTAGAGTGATTGATATTATTGATTTATTAAATTAATATTACATTCATAATTATGAATTATATTAAAGGGTTGAATGAATTTAAATAAAAATAAACAGCATTCGAATAGCTAAAATTTACTTACTTAATTAAATACATAATAAATAGCATTATCAACAACATAATAAAGCCTGCGGATGATTACAGGTCCTACTGGTATTTATTTACTCAGTACATACCGAAACATAACATTTAAAAGGTAATCGTAAAAGTAGTCAGATAATGTACAACAGATTCAGCTCTTAAAGCTATTATGTATGTAATAAGTACAGTAAGTAAACAACGTTTTTAAAATGAACGAAATAAAATTTATTTAAGTTTTAGTTCTTCTGATACTTATTTTCTTATATAATTATTAAGTACGTAAAATAATATGTTAAAACTATCTATTTGAACAGGATGCAGGTGGTCAGTAAGTTCTACTCTAATTTACTTATTTCTTTAGGCTTAGTGCACAACTGTGCATGGAGTTAAATGTGTTAAGTGCAAACTTGGAAGCTCCTAAATCACATCTTCACTCTATACAAATCTCACAAAAAAAAAAAGTTAGTATATTTTCTGCAGATGTAAAATGTGGTAATGTACTTTTTTCTGGGTGCTCATTCGTGATAACTAGGTATTAAAATGGATTTGCTGTAAACTATAGAATTGTATTTAACACATGTGTGCACTGAGCCATAGACTTAATTACACTATTAAAGGAATTGATTGAAAAGGATAGAAAATAATCCATAGCTGAAGTAAAAACTAGGGTATTTAATTATTTTCATCTTCCTACTGAACTGTATAATTTGATTTTGTTAATATACACTCCACCTATGCTCAGTATGTAATACAATAAAAAAAAAAACTAGCGTACTAAAACTAAATACCGCATAAATTATTTTTAAAGTCTACCAAAAACTGCAAACTGCAAAACTGCAAAAGATCTGTTCAAAGTAAAACTTTCGCGATGAATTCTACTGATAACAAATTCTAGGGTGAACATCCTGCTAAAATAAACGTAGCCCAAAATCTTTCGGCATCGCACTATGCAACCATCGAAAGAGACACGTTAGACCCAAATATACTAGGAGAGAGATTTTAAAATAAATTAAAGTGAAATCTTATCATATTTCTGTGAAACCTTGTTCTTTAAGGTTGGATTTGTTGGCTACAGAATTTTGAAAAAAGTTTTTAAATCCACAAATAAAAAATATTGTTTCAATATACATGTGCTATGTGGGAGTATAATATATTTTTTTTGCATGACTTAACTAATTAGTGGTACTTACGAATATTGTTGCCGTGGATCGTAAGTTGACATTTCCGCACGCAATCTTGTTGCTATGGAATAAAAAAAAATTCCGTGCGGTAAGAATTTACACGGCACTCATCATAATACAAGCCTCATGGACAAGGCTCCCCAGGACAAATATTCGGTTCCCATATCAACAAACACATGCGAATCACTTTTGAAATATAACATCCATCTTCAATAGTGTATATACATAATATTGTCAGCTAATATCTCAATTAATATAAATAAATAGATATAAATAATCATCGTGCAAAAAATAGCATGCAGTACTCGTGCCGTAAGCGCATAACTTATCTCGGAAATTGAAAAAACTTGGCGCAAGCGCCTCGTTTTTTCAAACTCTTTCCTCGATCCGTATGCACCGCTTACGGCACTTGTATCGCAATATACTATTAAAGATTTTCAAAAAACAATATGGCCTTCCCTCCAATTTAAGGGATTTGCGGGAAAAATCCGGCCAAATACTACAAAGTCATGTACGAATTGTTTAATATTGTTTACTTCCTTCGTTTTGTCCATGTATATTTTAATAGTTGTAACGTTTCATTGTGGGTATACTGAGTTCATTGCTCTACCTCCATTGTGAGGCAGTTTGAGAAATGCACGTAATTATCACAAGGGAGAATCAAATGAAAACAGCAATTATTTTTTTCCACTATTTTTCTGCAGGAAGAATGTTTGCTTGTACATTATTTTTCTACATAGTCCCCTCCCATTTCAATGCACTTATGCCATCAGAAGTTCAAATCTGATGAAGACGTCCAATCGATGGTGCAGGAGTGGCTACAGCGTCAACCAAAATAATTTTTCTCATGCGGTATCGAAGCACTTCCTATCTGTTGGCATAAGTGCATTGAACTGGGAGGGGATTATGAGAAAAATAATGTACAAGCAAACATTCTTCCTGCAGAAAAATAGTGGAAAAAAATAATTGTGTTTTTTATTTGATTCTCCCTCGTATTAACACTGTATCTGTTCTCGACTTACGTACTGCAACTAATTTTGTTTTTCTTTCTTTTCAGGTAAGCGAGTTTAAACCTGTTTTTTAGATTGGTAAGTAAGATTATGAATTAATCTTGGGCTCTGGAATGATGAATGTATGAGTGAGTGAATATTAGCAACAGGGAATTACGTTATACAGTGAACGTAATCTGCAAAGTAAACAAAGTTTAAAGTTTATTACAGGACTCAACTCACTTCTTGTTTACAAGCTGGCTGGAGTTGATAAGCCAGTCATCTGCTCTGACTTGATCAAGTATTTTCATCACTAATTTACTGCAATGTAAACTAGCTAGTAGCAACACGCATTAATTTTGACTGGAATTTTGTTTTTTGTTCTCCAAATTTTGTATATTTACATCAATTTCCTAATAGAGCTCTTACTGTAAGATATCAGTTTAGTATTTTTTAAAGATTTACTGTAGTTGACATAGTGTCCACCGCTGTGGCTCAGGAGATGCGTTCGCTCCTGCGTTCGCGGGCCCGGGTTCATATCCTGGTCGGGACAAGTTACCTAGATGGGGTTTCTTCCGGCGTTTTTCCTCACCTGTGAAACAAATGTCGGGTAACTTTAGGCCTTTGTGGTCCCCGGATATTATCTGGCCGTCATTATCATCTTCATCCCATCCTCGCCTTGTTTGGAATGAGTGTGTGTGTGTGTGTGTGTGTGTGTGAATGGTGTTTCTCGTCCTGTGTTCGTGTTGTCTCGGAGGTGGCCCCGGCATTGGGCTGATCACTCATCAGTGGAGGCCCTCCATGTCCTAGTCTGGTCAAAAATGTATGTATGTGATCCATAGATAATCCCTCTCTCGACAGGTCGTGGCCCTGTAAGGCCCGGGTGGCTTGGGTTGCTTAAATCCTAAAAGGGAGAGGTAAAACCAAAAATCTGATGTGAAAGTCACATAACTTCCTCTGCCCAAATAAAAGTTAGCAGTATTCACATATCCTTGTACAGAATCGCAAGACACAATTTTACGCTAATTATCCTATAAATACCTCTTCTTTCAATGATGCGACTAAAAGCGCAGACGTTTATTGAACTTTCTGCCGTAAAATATAATTTCCGAAATTTATCGAATATTTCCCTCAGATACATCTTTACTCTATGCATGGCCAACAATACATCTTTCTCACTTCACATTCTTATATAAAATAATAGGCCGTGAAAGAGCGCGAATTCAGTTGTTCATCACGTAAGACAAACTTTCTACAAACAGTGGGTGAACAGTGGGTGGCTTGTAACTACCCTCAGAGAATTTTCTCGAAAAAATGTTTCAAATAAAAGTTTTAGCTCTTAGTATAAGCAACCTATGTGCAAAATTTAAAGAAAATCGTTAGAGCCGTTTTCGAGAAAATCGCGAAAAACGAAAATTTCTTCATGTAAAGTCCCCTTAAAAATAAGAGAAAATAGTCGCCAATCTTATCCTCACATCTTCAGAAGGTACCTGACCCAAATACGAAATTTTGTTTTCATACGATTTTCCGTTTTGGAGCTAGCTTGTTCACAGATATTTTCCACACAGACACACAGACACACAGACACACAGACACACAGACACACAGACATGTTTCCAAAAATGGTATTTTTGGATTCAGGGGGCCTTGAAACGTGTATATATGCTAAAAACTCAACTTCGAATTTTGGGGTCGAAAACAATACTTCCTCTACCTATAGTACCTATGGTACGGGCAGAGGAAGTAAAAATACATAGTGTGTATATCTGTAGTCACAGCGAACGTTTTGACTAGGCGTTTGATATTCAGAGTTTTAGGCGGATAAAATTCCTTAAAGTTGTTCGTTGTTCGTTGTTATTTTTGGGTCCATAAATGCATGATGCGAAACACTCGTGTGGCTTTCCCTATCCTAAGCATGAATTTTTCGATTTTGTCATTCTGACATAGTCCTATTGGCACCCATAATTTAAGGCAGCTATCCTGACAGGATTTCCCCCTATTATTTAATTTTTGCATGCTGCAGTTGTCTAGACTACACATCTGCAGTGTTTATATAAAAAAATAATGTGGGAAATAACATCTGTGTAATTTACTTAATATGGTTCGTGCATTTAAAAGAAGATGCTGCACCATGAAAGTAGTTTTAGAATAAAGTAGGATAAGAATAAGCTTCTCAGACAGTTTTATAAACATTCTGCGGTTGGAATTAATAAACACAGACTTAAGAAAACGTTTTAATACAGAATTCGTATGCAAGTAAAGTTGGGCACTTCATAAGCTTTACATACTGTTAATAGAAACCGTCTCGAGATTTCTGTTTGTATTATCCCATATGAAGTGAAATCATGCATACATTAGTCGGGTTTTTACGCTTCTGTGCGGAGCGCTGTTATGGAAATACGCCAGCCGTCTGCTTTGTCATCTTATTCTCTTATGAAGGCAGTAATGTATGCAAGGAAATTAGTACGCTATGTGTATTATTTATTACTTTTACACCGTATTCGAGTAATGAAAGTCTGAAATTTCAGGAAATTAAGATTCACTGATGTTCGAGTAGGGAATAAAGTGGGCCTTGCTTGTTCCTTTTACGAGGAGAGTTTAGACTATGCATTTTAGGTCGTAAAAATGTGTTTTAGGTGCCTAAAATAAGCGCTTACAGTAACTCATTTAGGCGTTACAAATAAAAATAGGTTCTAAAATGTAGGGAAAGCGTATGAGTTGAAAAAAAAAAGCACAGTATTTACAAATTAGCGTATCTATTGACAAAACAACTGAACTATACTCCTTGGCGCTACACTCATTTGAAGGACTAGGCCTGTCAAACGACCGCTGCGTCATAAGTCAAAGGCAGATGGCAGGATTGAGAGGGGGCATGTGGTGAGCATGCTTTCTCCCATGGCCGTTCTTAATGATTTATTGACAATGAGAGAGAAACTTATAGTATCAGTAGACTTACACATCAGTTGAACGGCTTTATAGCAAACATTACTGGTGTGTAATATCTTACTTTCAAGATCCTACAACTTAAAAATGTTCACGTAGGCTAAAGTTGCATTATAAAACTTTTCAGAATAGGAGCGACGAACTTTCCCAATATTTACTCTAAGCTTATGGCGCGTGAATTATCAAAATCATTTTATAAGCTAAACAAATGAAATTTATATCAGCTGATATGATGGTGGTACACATCGCTTTCGGCACATGTAGATCTAGAATGTTCCAATCACCGTAGCTGGATTTTCCCATAAAACTATCCGCCGCTGCGCACAGTTCGTTTAGACCCTTTTTCTTTTGTAGAACGTTTTCCATTCTTTCACGCACGTTTTTTTTCTTCTTTTTCTTCTTTTTTTTTTTTTTTTTTTTTTTTTTTTTTTTTTTTTTTTTTTTTTTTTTTTTTTTTTTCACCGCGTCTCCAAATAGGCATTTTAGCCTTTTTGGCTTAAATGAAACAAATATAGGCATTAAAGTTGAAATAGGCAATTTATGCGCTACAAAATTACTTCTTAGTTAATCATAGATTTATTTAGAACTAGCTACTAAGGCGAATAACTTTTTAGGTAGATTTACGTTTCATGCTCCCCTAAGTACGAAACCACCGCCCGTTAAAAAAAAAAAAAAAATTGTGATATTTATATATATCTTTACACGATAGCGGCCGTAATTTTGAAGATATTTGAACCAAATTTTATTATGTTATTTCTAGGCCCAATAGTTCGGACAAGTTCGTTAATGGACAAAATTGGCCCAAGGGGGTGGCCGGGGGAGGGGGTTGAAATGTTAAAACATTTATATCTCGGCCCCTATGAAGTATAGAGGGAAACTTTGTTTGAATAAATTAGAGTACTCCCTATCGAGTTCACAGTGACACCAACAATTCGGGGGTTTTTGGGGGTACGAGTGGGGGTGGGGGTGAGGGGATGGAAATTCGAAATTTTTGAAACTATGTCTTGTGGGGTATCGTTGAAAAGCTCTTGATGAGTACTCTACAAATCAATAACTAGTTTCTTGATAGCTCTCATATGACGCGAGATTTTAATGTTTGAAAATAATAACACTTAAAAGAATTATTATAATATCATAATTTTGTCTTGTTTAGCGGCTTTGCTAATTTTATTCACTGCTGATCTTGCGCACGGCCTCCCAGAATATTATATCCTATTCTTGTTGTCAAAACAAATGATTGTAGGCTCTTCCTCTTTACCGAATTCAGTTCTTATTACTGCGGGTTTGCCATGCCAAGGCTAAAAAAGAAGAGTGCTGCGCAGCGATAATAAATTAAACCAAAAGCACTTTGAAATCTACCTCAGCCTGTAGGCCTGCCTAAAGGGATTTTTTACCTAAAGGTTCGCGGTCTAAGATTATAATATTATTCATTGTTGTTTATATAAGATAGACAAATGAAGGCACACCGAAATGCAGTTGATTGGGGCACTACATTAAAAATCTAATGGTTGTGGGTTCGATCGCAGTGAAATAATTTTTTTTTTTCTGTTGGATCGAATTATGGTTTTTAAAAAAAGTACGGTAGTTTAGATTTCCGTGGCTAAAGGAAGATTAGAGTAAAATAAGAGGATGCTATGAAAGTAATATGACAGGATATAATATACCGAATGAAAGAACTAGGCTTAAGTTATCCAAGTTACATTCCTTCTCTTAAAATTTCTAAAAGATTACAACAACTTTTGAAAACATTTTCTACGCTGTACCATGTTAGCAAAATCAATATTTTGCCGGATTATTTACTTTCACTTGACTCGCCCCGTGTAAACCCCATAATTTATTAATTATACAAATAGATTACAAAATTACAGACATTAATGTATTATATATATTATACAAATAGATTATAATCTACAATTTACCTTGTTCATATACAAATTCGGAATACAAATGTTCGTTAATTTATATACAGACGTATAAGCTGAAAATCACACAAATATAGCGATAGCTTCATCTTACATGAATTATTAATGATTTTTTAAAAATAAGTGCCATCGTTATTTTTATCACTACCTGCCTTGTTAGAAAATAAAGACTTCCATCTTATAACTGTAGCCGTTCAGTATGAATGTGCACAATATAAAATCGCTTTACGTAACGTACGGTACATTATAACTGGAATTTGAGAGTGATGTATAAGCGAATTCGATTTGAAATTAACTTCAGCAGTCTTTCATGACATATATTGAAGCGTAGATCGGAGAAGAGATGAGAAATCGTGCAGCTTGGCATGTATATCGCAGAAGTAATATTATATTTTTAGCGAGAATGACAAATGGCTGGAGGCATTTCCACTTTTGCAACGGAAAGTGCTGGTGTAGCTAGAAGGAAGTGAACCATATGGAGGAAGGTTTTAACCCGTCTCGTCAAGACACAATTGAGAGCGCTCACCCTCTCTTGTGCATCTTGAGAAAGGACCACAGCTTCTTCCCCCAAATCCTCCTCCAGCAAAAAAAGAACCTTCAGGAGATTGTGAGGTCATCCCTTGGAGACGATCTGGTTTCTATCCGAATTATTTAACAAAATATTAACTGATGAATGCTTTTTGTTATGTTTCCCTTTGAGATCTGTCTGTCTGTGTGTGTGTGGGTGTATATGTGTGTGTAGGGACTATTATATATTATTTACGAGATAAAGGTTATATGTGTGTATCTGTGTGTATATATATGTATATGGTGTGCGAGTGATTGAGTATGTTTGTGAGTGTATGCATGTGAGCATGTGAATTTATAGCAGGCATTTTGTAAAGCGCGAAATGGTATTTTTTGCGAGAAATCACGATTTAAATTTGCATATGTAAGAAACAACCTTATTCCATCAGTCATAAAAGATGAGAAGTCTAACCTGAGCTTAAAGTGAAATAGGTAGACATCACAAATTAAAAATACAGAAACCATTAATTTTTTTAAGCGAAATAATTGACGAAATACATGAATCATCTGTAAAGCAATACAAAGTTACCAACCAGCAACTGCGAATTGATCATCCAGTGCGAATTGCGTGACAGAAAAATAGATAGCATGTAATTATGATAAACAGTGGTTATATTTCCCTGTACATTTTTTCTCCACCAGGCCTAGCATAATAAATCATAAATAGACAGATACATAGATTTTGAGTTTTTCTTTACAGTAAATAAGCGCCGTATCTTAAGTCACATAGACTGTGTTCTTAAGTTAGCGATTTTATATCTCAAATATTTTAATTTAAATAGTGGAGTTATTGACGAATTGAATTTAACTAGCAACAGATATACGAAAAAATAAAATAAAAAAAATTATCAACTCTGGTAGATATTTTCAGCGAAAACAAGTTAATCTAAGATAAGTAATGCCTTGTTAGATAAATGATAATCTAGTGATAGATAGTACCTAGACACCAATTGGAACTATGCTGAATTTAACAACTTAATTTTTACTCTACTAATAATAATTTTCATTTATACAGGTCAGCTGATGTATAGGTTAAAACTTTCGTCTTTCACTCGGTTTTGGAATATTTTACTACAATTTAATATTATCTCCAAGAACACACTAAAACATGGAATGTAAGGCGTTGCCGTGGGACCTTAAATTGATCTATGTCTCTTGAGTGACGTGAAATTTTTATGGCGTTATCTTAAGTGCATTTATTGAAAACATTATTCTGTTTCGGTATGTTAATGCTATGTATTAGCAGAGGCGTAATTAGCAGAGGGGGGTTGGGGGTTTGAAGCCCCCCCATTTATTAAAAAAAGGAAAATTGTACAATTTATTTCATTATTGTGATATGTCACCTTTTTAAAAAATCTGCTTATAAATTACTTAATATGAGTTTAAAGCGTGGGAAGCTTAAACTCGTTATTGTACATCTTAATTCTTAAAATTTTCCGGGAGAAGACCCCCGAACCCCCCTCTTCCTGGGGTATTTCATACCCTCCAGACCCCCCGGATGTTATAACCCCCCTATATGGCCGGCCTGGTTACACGCCTATGTGTATTAGTAAACAAATTGTATGGGTATCGTGGGACCCAGATTGAAATACAAGAACCACCTTTATCGGGTGGACTTCTGAGAAGTGAGGGCAAGGCATGAATGGTGGTGGAGGATATGAGCGTACAATACATGCAGTTCAGAAGCGGATGTTGAGTCGTGAAGAAGAACTGTCAGTTATCCCACGAGTGCAGTCTGACATATCACAGCGCGAAAATTACATTGTGTTAGTGCGAATTAGTGAGAGTGTTCTGAGCTGTGCTATGAATTTGAAGAGGGATTCCTGCATGTTTGTGTAGATCTGATTTTCAGCTAAAATTGCTCAGTGCTCAGCGTTGTAGGGTTCGATTCCTCGCTGGAAATAAGCATTTTAATTCACTCCTTTCACAATTAGCTGACCACTATATGAAAGAGAAAAGTGAATTGTAGCGTTAAAAAAAAAAAAAAAAAATTAAATTGCACTACAAAACTTGCGATAACTAACGGGTAAACAAATCAAATGCAAGTTGAAGACGTCATAAAGTGATTTAAGCGTAGCAGATAAATTTACGAAAAACGAGGTAACTGTTGGTATTAACGTACTATGTGAAAACGCTGCGAATTTGCTGCTCACAAGAAAATCGAGGTCTCGTTATTAGATTGGTTTCTTCTATTTGGCAAATAGATTACCATTCTTTATTATAGAAGTGACAGTGGCACTTGATGGGGAAATTGTTTGTTTTTTAAAATATACGTTATCGTCAATTGTTCTCAGGTTTTCTGTAAATAAATATCTAAAATGGATTGGAACTACTTTAGGCCTACTCTTTTTCCATGGATTAAAAGTGTTTTTATTACTAAAACTTAGGATTCTACGAGGTTCTATAATAGATCCTGAGTATCTAAATAAAAGTCTTGGAAGACCGACCCTATGTATTTCTATTTTTACAACACAACTGAACCGCTAGCATGTTTATTACATGGCTTTGTGGAATTGTGAGTCTCACAGAAGACTTTCTGGAATCCTACTTAACATTAACTAAATGGAAAATTCTTCCCATGGACCGTGATCCATTTTAAAAGACGTGAACAAGTTGTGTTGAAACAACGAAACGTTTTCTCTGGAGTGAATTTCCTGAAAAGAAAATTACATGGGTTCTTCTCCCCATTAAAGAAAGCTACCATAGTAATCTACGTAGAAATACACCTCTTGTAGTCCTTTGTGAAATGTATTTTAAATTAGCATAAATTACTAACAGTTTATCAATACACCCATAGCGACATTAGGTTTAACCGCAGGCAAGACAGCATCTGCTGCTTGATTTCCCATTCTTTACGCGATGGGCACTTCCATGTGTTTTCAGGTCTTCCGTAAAAAGTTCCTTTATGCTAATTTTTGTTTTGTGAACTGTTCATGAGTGTAATTTGTAATGATGTAGGGGATGTGGATGATGTGTTATCGAAACCACTGTGGACTCGAGAATATACAGTGAGTCCCACGCAAGAGTTGGCCAATGACGCGGGTTTCTGCGTCGCGGCTGGCACAGCTCCAACTCCCGAGCGATCGGGTGAAATATCTACCCAAATAATGCCGCGGTCGGTGTAATGATTAAGGTTCTCACATTTACAGTTAAAATTACAATGAAAATAACCACGTACCTTATCACAAGAGATGTTGGAAATGTTCTCCTCTTGCATCCACACAATTCTGGCACCTTTTTAGGAAATTTTCTTTCACGCGCATAAGTTCTGTTTCCGAGATAGAGTTAATTTCTTTTGTGATATTGTCTTTAATTTCTTCTTGTGTATGGGAAATTGACCTATACACTTTATTTTTCAAGTTTCCCCATAAATAATATGTACATACTGTTAGAAAAACTTAAAGACAATATCACATAGGCCTATCACAAGAGAAAGTAACTCTGTCTCAGAAGCTGAACTTACGCGCGTGAAAAAAATTCCCTAAAAAGGTGCCAGTATTGTGTGGATGCAAGAGGAGAACATTTCCAACATCTCTTGTGATGAGGTACGTGATTATTTTCATTGTAATTTTAACTGTAAATGTGAGAACATAAATCATTACACCGACCGCGGCATTATTAGCGTAGATATTTAACCCGATCGCTCGGAAGTTGGAGTTGTGCCAGCAGCGAGGCAGAAACCCGCGTCATTGGCCAACTCTTGTGTGGGACTCACTGTATTTGAATAATTTTAATTGATTGACAGAAAAGCTTACAAAACTTGGATGGGATAATTGCGTGTTGCGTGCTGCAAACAAAAGGGTTACATTAGATATATGCTTCAATGGGATAATTATTCAAAGGCGTATACCCTTGGACACTATTCAGTACACCAACTGTCTTTATACCTTCCTTACCTTTATCGCTGGACTCAAATTCGATCGAGAATTTAGTGTAGTTTTACAATGTTTAGACTCCAACCCTACAAAACTTAGGCTTAATTAAATAAAACAACGAAAAAGACTGAATGGTGCCATACTTCTCAGGCCTATGTCAGTTCAATACCGAAACATCGAAACATTTGCTATTGCAATTAAAAGTTGTAAGAACAAATACTGAAATCAACTTCATTTCTTGTTAGATGCCTAGTTATTGTTTTCATTATGTAGGTAATCCTAATAATGTAATTTTCTAATCAATGGTCACAATTTATGCTGATAAGCTAACGATTTGAAGTTTTGTTTCAGTTATCTAAATATCTGTTTTAGTTTTACGAACTATTTGTGAATATAGAAGAGTAATTTAGTCTAATCTTCTTTTTAGGACAAGTATCGAGAATAGTGCAATTAAAAGTATCATTAACTCAAACATTGATTTAACACGGTTCTGAATTATAGTACGCCTAATGGAAATAGTTGAAAGGACTTTTGCAACTTTTATAGTGGGCTCTCGAATGTAGGGAACTGAACTTCCCCTCTGTGCTAAATTAAAATTCATTGGCCGCGGTTCAGAGACAAGTGCGGTCGCGTATGGGATTAGAATCACACACACTCTGGTCCATGAAGATACTGCATTTCTATGAACAGGAAGTGCCGGCCTGTATATGGTTTACATTTTCTCTTATCAGTACTAAAATTTATGATCATAGACGTAAGTATTGCTAACTTAAATTTCATCGAAGTATGAGGAACGCGATTGAAATACCAGTATTTTCTTTCAAGTTTATAGACGAAAGGAAAACGTGTTTTAGCGTGAAGTTTACAACCTGTGAAATTCATATATAGTAAACCTTTGTATAGCAATTTTTTTAACACCCGCGGCCCTGTGAAAATAACGCCTTCAGCCTATAATGAAAACGAATCTAATTTAATTAATTAATTCATCTTAAGTTATAAAAGTGCAATTTGTTTAGTGTGACATCTGCTGCTGCTTCTTTGTATGCCAATTTAATTATATGTATAATATTTATTTATTTATTTAGTTATTTACTGTATTATTTCTGAGAGACATTAACATCCATTCGATTTCTCTATTTGCTGTTTGTTACTGACATAGCTGAGGAAGTTTCTTCAACAAACAGGAAGTTGCAAAAACGAATAATTCCACAGCTTTAATTATAACCATCAGTTGGATTTTCTTTGTACAGGGATATCCAAATTTTAGGCAATCACTGCAGTTTGTCTCGATCCAAAGGGACATCAGAAGACAATTCGGTCAGTTTATGTTCTTCTATTGCTCTTAAATGTTGACATACATTAAATTATGAATATGACTTACGGTTGATATCAGCAATTTTTTAAAATTTCTCCCAAAAGTGAAAACATTTCTGTATCTTTCTCTTGTACGCGGCTATTCCAAAGATCATCTTTTGAAAGTATTCATTTTATTCCATAGTGTAAAATTATTCGTATTAGACCGCTGAAAAGAAATATTAAATTGGCGTTTAGGCTAACATTGTACAATGCCACCTTGATATGGGACAAATTGGCCCGAATTGGTAAATTTTCACACACAGCTGTCAAGAGTTAAGTTTCCAATATGTTGCCAGTTCTTTAAAAATATGTTACACTACAAATTGCTTCAACCCCTTTCAATAATAATAACAATTATAATACTAATTATAATATTAATGATGAGGATAGTGATGATAATAAGTGAACAAGGCAATGTATTATAATATTTCCTACTTCGAAAAAAAAGATAAACATTGCATGCATTATCTAGCAATTTCTACAATACCTAAAGTTACCAACATTCCCGGTAACATACAGGCGACATTTTGATGATCTTGCCTTCCATGTTGTATATGTTGCTAACCCTTGTGTGTAGGAAACTTCAGAGTAAAATTTCCTTAGATTTCGAACTCGAAAATCACATTGGGTAGAAAAGTCTCCCAAAGAAATATAAATACTTAGGTATGAAATTATAAATAAAAGTTCTATTGTTATTATGCATCTAATTTTCTTCTTATTGGGTTAGTACATTTTACTATCGTAATTTGTGGCGCAGCATCATATAGTGGGAAAGAGCCTTCCGCCTAACCGCGGCACCGTCTATTTCCGTCTTTCATTTCATTGCCAGATGGCAGGATCAGAGTCGTGTGGTCACAGTGCACACTCCTTCTGCTGATAAAGACAGTTTTCTTGCCCAGATTTTAATAAAAGTTACTGTAAGTTTTTTTTTCATTTGATAACTCAGTTTTACATTAGAAAATTTCCTTATAGTTAGCAAATTTATGTTTACTTCTCGGGTGTGGAAAAAACATGGGTAATTAAATTTATCTAAAAGTGCTCTTCCTTTACTTCTTGGGTTGGTAATTTGTTAAAACAGTGGATAGGTAAAATGCAAATATTAGACTTAGCATGTAGTATTTGAATATTTAATCGTTGAATATCTCTAACATTTATGTCTTCATAGACGGGATGTGGGCACTTTAAAAATTCACTGGAGAGAGGAATGTGCAAAGTTACCCTGAAAATGTCATTACGCTGGAAAGATATGTTGAATAGCAATATACTGGAAGAACTTGATACCATTTTCCTAAACAGTACTATCTTAGTTGTCAGTTTTTGCACCCCTGCGTGAGGGAATTACTGGCCCCAGGATTATCATAAAAGAGTATCCATTGCATCGCATAAAAATAACTTTCGTGGAAACGTATATGAATTGCAGATCCACTCGTTGAAAGAGAACAGAATTTAATTAGATGGGGTTCTCGAGTATCACAAACGCCTTTTGATTTTATTCAGGTTTCAGCTTTCGGAGTGTACTGAGTAGCAATCCATTAGAAGGAATTTTCGCTGATGAAACGCTATAATAAACGAAACTGTTTCCCTTATTTTCCGTGTATAGCATTTCTCCACTCAACGTATTGGATATTTAATTTACCGTTCCACCTTGTTAAACTATGAATTACTGTGATATTCAGCTCATACGTCTTTCATTTTGGGTCAATAGCATATAACAATGAGTCTGAAACCAGCTAAAATACCTGATTCGCTCAATCTTTATCGAAATGTTCTTTATGATCTCTTTTCTTTATATTCTAATCAGGTTGTCGAATCTAGGCAGTGACAGTGGCGTTGCCAGAAAATAATGTCGGGGAGGGTCGAAAGTGCCGGGGGTTTGGGGGTGAGATTGGAGGGTACGATGGTGCACCCCCGGAAAATGTTTAAATATTGAACTGATGAAAATCACATTTTATGCTATTTCAACACTGGAAAACTAGTTAGCAAATTTGTTTAATATAGACTACTCTAAGAAATGCCAACTAAAACAAGAAATCATTTCCTAAGTTATAACGTTTATTACTATTTATAAGAAAAGTTAAATAACACACGGAACAGTGGAAATTATAGGCCTACATTTACAAGTTCAGTAACTTATAGTATTATGAAATAAAATAATTAAATATTTGACAAAATGGGGCTTAAATAACTTCATTATAAGTTTACGTTTTGATTTCGGGGGGAGCCCTCCCCCTTCCCTTCGCTATTGGGCAATGACTTATGCATACGTCACCATTGTCGCGGTACGTTAAGATTTATTCTGGAAATAAAGTGAATTGTGCTTACATCAGTCCGGGAATCATTCATTTCATAACTGTATTTAACACTTTCGTTTTAATAACTGTATATTAAAAAATTACATCATAAGCAGAACTCCACTTAATTAAGAAACAGCACAACAATTACCATACGAATTAAATAGCCTACTCTCTCGTCTTTAACATCAGAAGTCGCGAGGTTAAAATAAAAGTGTGAATTAACAATATTTTATTGTTTTAAACGTAAATACAGAAGGTATTTTCGAGTGACTGTCTAAAAAAATTCTTGAATTAAAGATTTGAGAAACTATCTATTAAGCACTGCGTGTTGCATTCATATCTCGCATTTAAAACTCTACTCTAGCTATTAGTTGGTTTGTTTTACACTCTTGTGCAGTAACATTCTTCACGTAAACATTGATTGCATGCCCAAGGATATAGCCACTGGCCCAGGAACCCCGGGTAAATTAAATAGACAAATAAAAAAATCAATGTAAAGTTATATATCCAGAACTTATGTTTAAGTTTCTTATTCTCAGAGTCTCCGATTTAAGAAAAATCCTCTTCAAGATGTAAATTAGGAGAAAGTGCATTCAGATTAGCGATGTTCCACAGATGGAGTTGACTAGGGTTAATAAGTATCACTTAAAAGAGAAATTAGCTAAAATTGTATACATATTTCTGGTAACTCATACTAACAAAAATAATTTAAATGTTCAATATTTCACCATATTTAATTTTTAGGAATCAAAAGATAGATAACACTAATCTAGATTTTTATTAGAACTAGAATACTTTATTTTAAATCCCTGAATGTACAATAGATTTTATATAAGGAGAAGGCGAGTGATTAATAGAGAAAGAGTACGATGAACAACAATAATTGATTGTAACAGATCATTAGTATTATGCTTAGAGTAATAGGGGAATTTCTCCCTGCAGGGGAATCCCATGTCCCAGGGCTGGAAGATTTTTGCGATCCTTTGTTGAGCGAAGACAATAGCGAAGACTCATTCTTTTGTTAATACAGCAGAGTTTTCATTGATAATGCACGTGTCTTTTTCCTTGATAGTAGCAGAGAGTAATTTGGAGCATAACCATTGCTGTATTTCCCTGGCAGGCATTTCAGTTTGCATCTAGATCCTTACACTATTTGACATTATTTGGTTGGGATATCATTATAGTAGGCCTACATAAAACATGGAGTTTAAAATATAGCTTTAATTATGTTTAAATATGTATAATCGATCATAATAATAATTGTCTTGCAGCAAAATTTCAACGTTTTTTAAATTTAATGAAGCTAATTCTCAAACAGTGTTAATATCAGTTGGAGAAATTAATTTTGTACCGCCACGTTGCCATGATAGCTCAATTGGTAAGAGCAGCGTCACGGAGAGCCGAAGAACCTGTTCAAATCCCGGTTATGGCGTTGGCGTTTTCAGTCTGAATCACCTTTCCAATGTTAATATCGCGAAATTAAAATAAAACAGGCAAAATATTGCCAGAAGAAAGGGAAAGGGGCGAAAGAATTGTAGGCTATTATGAGAGGGAGAGAATCGCAGACATGCGTTCGAAGTAACTTTTCATTTCTGTTATTGTTATTAATATTATTATTAATAATATTCTATCATAATTTTTAAGAGCATATTAGCATTATTCTTCTCTTTTCAAAACTCCAACGAGATACTGTGCTAAGTTGTTAGTCTTTTTCAGTGCATGTGAAAAATAATAAATTTTATATTCAAAAGTACGTGGTAATGTCAAGTAGCTAGCTTTGCTGACTAATTTTCGGGACCCGGGTTCTATTCCTGGCTCTTTCTCGCATTTTTATGAGGTAGGAACAGGATGCAGTCAGCCTCGTGAGAACATCTTAGGAGATACTTAATAAAAAAAAAGTAGCTAATTTTGTCGATCAAATAAAGTAAGGGAACTGAGAGCCTCCCAATCCTGCCACCTGCTCATGAAGTCGAAAGACGGAGGTGCATACAGCTTCAGATCCTAATTCCTGGCCTCTAATGGGACGTAGCGCCAGAAATATTTATTTTCAGTTTACTGGCCAAAGTGTTGCCAATTGTCTACTAGTTAATTTTTGCGCTACGGCATTTCTTGTACCATACATTTGAGCAAGCAACTTGTATGTATACATACGATAAAATAATCTATATATCTGATCATTTTGTAAGAATACTAGACAATGAGTGTTCCAAGAAATATTTAGTTTTTTAATCGTCTGTCGTAATTGAGACCCAGTGGAATGTGGAATGTGACCATATAGGCCCTGAATCCAGAAAAATATATTGGTTTAACTGCATGTAAACCAACCATAGCTAAGGTCGGTAATCTATATTAATAAAAGGAAGTGTCTGTCCTCCGTCTGTCTGTCTGTCTGTCCTCCGTCTGTCTGTCCGCGATGCCCAGCGAAATCTACTCAACGCAGAGATCTGAAATTTTATAAGTAGGCGGACTAAAGGGTCGGAATGTGCACCTCGAAGCCGGAATTTTAATTTTCGCCTCCGTTCGTGAGTTATGAGTGAAAAACTGGCAGAAAACGTGCATTTTTTTGCGTTTTAGAAGCGTCAGTTTCAGTAATAAATTTCAATATCAAATCACTTACAGATGGCTTTGGCTATTTTTGTCAACATACCTCATAGCCTACCTTGAAAATAAAAGCAACGCGATCGCTTGATTTCGTTAGTCCATCCTAGACGATTCATTTGTTTAGAGTGTCAAGGCCCACAGACATATGACATTTTCAACCTACACGGAAGAAGGATAATCAACCCTAAATATGGTCAAACGTTGTTCGATTTGAACGAAACTCACTATACAGGGGTTTTCTGGGCCAAGGAACTCGAATCTGAGGTCGCTTTTACCAGGGGACGCTACCTAATCGTGGAATGCACTCCACGTGATTTAGGTGTTAATAATTATAATTTGAAATAATTATCGCGTGGGAAGCCGCGGGCACATGCTGTTTGTCTGTCTGTCCACGATGCTCATCGAAATCTACTGAACGCAAAGATCTGAAAATTTAAAGATAGATGGACTGAAAGGTGGGCGAAAGCACCTCGAAGCCGAATTTTTAATTTTAGCTTTCGTTCGCGAGTTATGACTGAAAAACTGGCAGAAAACGTGATTTTAGCGCTGTCGAAGCATCAGATTTCAGTAATACATTTCAATGTCAAATCAATTGCAGTTGGCTTTGGCTATTTTTGTCATACCGTGGAAATAAAAGCATCGCGATCGCTTGAATGTTGTAAGCCCACGCTGGTCGATTCATTTGTTTAGAATGTCAAGGCCCGTAGACATATGAAATTTTCAACCTACACGGAAGAGGGATAATCAACATAGACCTAAATATGGTTAAGCATCGTTCGATTTGGACGAAACTCACTATACAGGAATTTTCTGGGCCAAGGAACTCGAATCTGAGATAGCTTTTACCAGGCAACGATATCTAATCGTGGTATGTAATTCACGTGATTTAGGTGTTAATAAAATAATGATTTAACTATTATGCTCTTAATTTTTAATTCTTGAAATAATTATCGCGGGCGATCGCTTGATTTTGTAAGTCCATCCTGGACGATTCATTTGTTTAGAATATCAAGGTCCGAAGACATATGAAATTTTCAACCTACACGGAAGAGGGATAATCAATATAGGCCTAAATATGGTCAAACATTGTTCGATTTGGACGAAACTCACTGTACAGGGGTTTTCTGGGCCAAGGAACTCGAATCTGAGGTAGCTTTTACCAGGCGACGCTATCTAATCGTGGTATGTAGTCCAAGTGATTTAACTATTATGCTCTTAATTTTTATTTTTTTGAAATAATTATCGCGGGCGAAGCCGCGGGCACATGCTAGTAAATATATAAATATCAATAATTTAATTATTATACTAACTAGTTTAAAGTAAAATATATTAATTAGATTGAATTTGGCACAACTTGTTTAGCTCAAACGACGCGATTGTTTACTTAAAAACATACAGAAACATGTGGCAAGTAATTTTGTTTTGGTTTTAGTGTCGAGCGGTCAGGGGCTCTGGGAATAAAAATACGTTAGTACAAATAAAAACAATAGTGTTCACTAAAATCAGTTGTTAGAGTCATGAAAACTCACAGTTTGCCTGGGAGGGGGAAGGAGAGAATCTAAATATAGACTCCCAAACTTTCCTTTGCTCCAACTCCCTTCTTCTCCTCAGTCAGTTTGAATCCAGCGTTCACCTTAAGGATTCTAACCATCACACTGCACCTTCAAGGGATTAATGTGTTAGATTTGTGACAGACGAATATCGAAGCAAGAGTCAGTTCTTCTTTCAAATCAAATGTTACAGAAACAAGTTAAATTAAATCCTAAACTTTTTGTGTGTGTTTATTAGTGTTGACATATAAATAGCGTTCATTGTTACATGGGAATCGTTAAAGGCTTTGTTTTCAGTATAAAACAAACAAACAAACAAAATGTAGGAATTATGTTAGAAGTTCATTTCAGTTTGTTTTTTTTTTTTTTATAATGAGAAAAGGCACGATAAAAGTTTTTATGTTAGCGCTTTAGAAAGTTATTGGAACGGAAGAGGGGTTTTTGTTATTTCTGAGTGTGAACGTATCATTGACCCCTTGAATTCATCCACGTGTTAGGGATAGGGATCTTTCCCCTTTTGTCTAATTATTTTCCGTTTCCCTTCACATTTTGCATGAACCATATTGATTAGAGGTCTAATTAATTCTCTGCCTATTCATGGCACGCTGAACTATGACAAAAATTCGCTGACACGTGTAGGCCTATATTCAGTAATATGGATTTCACTCATTACCATAAATGTTTAACTTACATTACAAGTAGGATGTTTAAAGTTGCATTGATTTAATATATTTTCGTAGAAATCGTAAGATTCTGGACTATCTGGCATCGTCATTTTTCGTACACGTACAAAATTGGCAGTAGTTCCCGTGAACTAATTTTTATCATGGCATATAGGTGTAAGGACACTGAAAATTGTTCTTGCAAAACATTAACTTTTTTTTTCAGACTGGATATCTATAGCTTGCAGAAATTCCGAGTATTTTTATCACCAGTCTGTATATTTACCTAATATGCAGCTATTTCTACCTTATGATTTCATAACTTTTTAAAAATGTAATGACAGTTATTTATAATAATATTATTAATATTTGGTATGCACCTTCTGAACTCTCACTTTTCGGATAGCTATTTGTAATAAATTAAATTAAGGATCATTAAGATAAGTCCACGCCTTTTTTTGCAATATTGTGTTTTAACTAATTATTTAACTCTGAAATTAAAATACAAATAAATTAATACAGAAGTAATGAGTTCTAGAGTATGTAAAAGTAAATTTCGGGTAACATTTTAGTAGTTAAATGTTAGCACCATTTCAGTCTATAAAATAAATTCCGTTATAATCTATAATAATTTTATTCGCACTTGATGTAACTACCGGTATAAATTGTGATATATCGCTTTAAAATCTTATAAGAGTAATTTAAGATGACTAAAAATGATTTTATCTATATCTAATTTCGTAAACACTAATAGATATATTACATGAGTAAATTCAAGTGCTTGACCGTAATAAACTGTATAAAAATAGGACACACTGCTCGAGAAATACCTTGGCAATTACGTAAGCTCTTTCGTGTTACAGAGGCTCTTTCAATTGAGTTTTAAAGAGACTGTTGTATCATCAAGCCTGAAACTAACAGATTTTGGCATTAAAGTGCTTTTGTCGTCATGTGCGAACGTCCAGGAATATCTCTTCCGCCTTGGCACGCTCCCCGTTTGTTGTATATGAAGAGGAATTAAGTACTGGAAAGACAGATTTTTCTCAGTAAAGTGTTGTTCATTAGGGATAGTGGTCGAGGTTCTTTCAGGAAGGAACTGTTGTGAAATAGTATGTGAGAGGCTCATGCTGACTGACATTCCGTCTGTGTTGTGGTTTATACGTCTGGCTTGGAGTTGTTTTTAGTAATGCGGGAGATAGGGCGTGGTGAAGAAGGTGCTGTCGGCGTAACAGTAGCAGCCGCCGTCGCCATTCTGGAGAAGCAACAGGAAGAGCAGAGACGTACAGGAGCTGCAGTAACCACACCGCCATCTTCATCTCAGCAGCAGCGTCCAGAAAAACGCAAGGAAGGTGTTGGGGAAACTGTCGCCTACCTACAGAGGAAACTCAGTGGCGGTACCTTGCCCACTCTGACGTCACAGAGCAAGCTCAGTGGCGGTGGCAAAAACCATGGCGGTCTTCCTTCAGATGGCAGAAAGAAAAACGAAGACAGTGCCAAAAGTGTAAAAAATGCCAATAATACGCAAACAAGTGAAAACCATACAAATGTTAACGGCAGTCTCGAAAGTGATAAAAGGAAATTACAGAATTCTGACAGTAGAAAAGATCACGTGATTCCTGACCAAACTACCTCTGTAAAATTATCGACCAATAAAGTTTTGCCCAGTTCGAAAAACAATGAGGGCAAGAAAACGGACAGTTACAAAGATGTTAAAAATCAATATGATGAGGGATCTGTAAATGATATTTCAAAATCACCATCTATTACAAGTGAAAGACAAACAAAAGTGAAAAATTCCGAAAGTTTAAACAAAGTTGAATCAGGTGATCAAGGAGGTTTCAATGATATAACAAAATCATCGTCCACTAAAAACTTATCTGCTGTACTTAATACTGACCCTGTGGTGTCGACTTTAATTAATGTAACTTTATCTTCGGGTGAGTCCAATAAATCACGGGATACACCTACAAATAAAACAGAGCTGCCTTCAAATTTGAAATCGCAGAACAAGCCGCCAGTGCCTCAGCCGAAGCCCTCGTTCGCTTTCAACGGCAGCAAATTGCCTTGTGAGTTGCAGAGATCTTCATCAACGAAAGAAGCACTGGACCACAAGATCAGTGCTGCAGATTATAACGACGATGGCTTGGGTTTGCCCTGCCACACACCGCCGGAGTCGGATCTGCAGAACTCTGTCAGCGATAGCAACATCCCACGCAAACGCCCACGCGTGGTGACTACCGAGAAGTCTTCTTCTGGAGGGGTCCAGCCTTCTCACAGCTCCAGTAGCTTGCGGATCGTGCTGGAGTATCCGCCGCCTCCGACAACCTCGCCGCCTCCACAACACGAGGGGTCGTCCTCCCCTATCAGCAGCCCCCGAGTCACGTCTACGGGTGACTCCTTAGGTAGATATTCGCACGGTGGTGCTCCAAGGCCTGCCGTGTTATTTATACTACTACATGAGACCAGGTGTTCATAATAAAACAGATTCGTATTTTTTTTTTGGATCTTTTCTGTCACTATTTATATTCTTTGCCTTTGTACTGCGTTTCTATTATTTTCTTTTGTATTCTTAAGTTTTTATTAATTATATGTATCAGTATGTAAATTTGCTCTGTAAATTCGGCTTGTTTTAGACACTACTCTGCAAGGTGCGCATCCGCTTCCACATGAGATGGAACATTTAGCTAAATTTTCCCTGCAATAGGGCCTACCATCCTTCCCGCACTGAAATTTAGTTATAAATAATGTTTCCTTATTGCCTGTGCTATATATATTATAATTTTGTAGATAAACCATGCCTTTTAATAAACATATGTCTAAAATGCTGAAAGTAAATATCAGATCCTGGCCTATCCAGTGAAAATTAACGTGATTTGCATTTTATGGCAAGAAAAGGGGGAAATACATGAGTAGCTAGTCGGTTCATACTATACATATAATTACCATTCTGTGTAATATGAAATAATCTAGGCCTATATAATTATTTATTTTGAAAGATAAATTTCTTACAGCTTCTCCCATCTGCCTACTGATAAAGTATAAATTAAATTAATATAAACAAATCATAATTTTAAAAGAAATCTCAAGAAATTAAACCGACTTCAATATTATTTTGATCTTTTTTTTAGGGTTAATCATTTGGAGGGTGTTTAATTTTTTATGATTATTTATTTATTCATTTTCGGTGTAGTGATGTCTTTCAACATTATTTATTTACAATTTTCACCAGCATTATTTAAATTATTAATTTGTTTTTCTCGTTTTAAAATTTAATAAATCTCAATTGATTCCCCACTATTTTAAGTAAAAATTACTTGTTATTAGTGTGCAGAATTTAAGCAACATCGTTGTGAGCTCACACCATCTTATTCATGTAGGGCAATAATAAGAAGGTACACCATAGTGCAGTGTTTGAGGTAGGCCTATTGTGCTACAAGCCTGTACGACTGATCAAGGCACACATTTTCAAGATTGATTAGTTCCATTGAATATTTCATGGCTGAATGCACTTAGGCTACGAGTACTCAAAAGCCGTACAACATAGAGTTGTTTTTAAAAATGAAGTTAGACTATCCTTTGGTATGCCTACTGTAATCTTTTTTTAGTATTAATATATAAGTCTGGTTATGCGGAGCACTTCAAAATAACATCCAGTAGCATGTTGAAATATACACATTTTTCCCCAACACCATTAACTTTAGAGAGTCATAAACCCCTGCTCAGCGTCGTTGATGTACGTCTAATTCTCAGGTCGTCCTAATGGATTTCGTGTTGGTTTTGTTACTAATTAGGCTAATAGTTTTACCTCAAAGACAGTTCCATAGTTTTTTAATTGTATTATGATAAATGCCGAAAGTTGCAATTTTGGTATAAATTATATCAGATTATGAAAGTTCTTTCTTTCTAGTCTTGAATAATATACTGCTGTAGGATTGTTTTAGGCTTATTTGTTAAACAGTAATTCTGTACATCTGGTCTCATGTTTTTACCATGTAGTTGAAGTGTATTTTATTTGTTATTAATTGTTAAAACTCAAGTTTGGATGTAGGCAAACACGTTTACGTCTTATTCGTTAGGTCATTATTCATAAATGTTTTCTATCATAACCCTCTTTGATCTAAATCCTGGTTCGTGATTTTCAGCCCAATTTTCTTAATTCTCGTTCATTTTCATTCAATTCCATATTTCCTTCTTCCCTCTGTTTCATCCACCCTTCTTTCATTAATTGCTATCATTTGTCTTCTTACTAATCTTATTAATTTCTTTAATATTTTTCACTTCCATTATTTTCATTTTCTTCCATCTTTTAGTTAAAATCATATAAATAACAGCGAGGAGAGGCTAATACTCAAGGATCATTATTTGTGTCGTCCTCTCTTTCTAGTCTTATTTGTCCTATCCACAGACGGTTCAAAATCTTAATTGATATAAATTAATATTCAAGTTAATAAAATGTTACTAAATTCAAATGTAGGTCTAAATCCACTCCATATGACGTCAGGTTTACTGCTGCAGTCTTTGCCTTCGCGGTGCTTTTTTTTTCTGTTGTGTACGTAGCAATATTTTCTGCTCGATATGCCTCTCAGTCTATTTCATAGCCCATTACACTCAAATAGAATTTGGAGAAGTAAGCATAGGTAAATAGAATGCATTGTAACTGTAGTCCTTTAAAGAGGAAAAGTTTAAATGTAAAATCTTTTTATATATTCCGCAGACACTTTCGGGTGGAAACTTACTTTTAAACTCGTGCTTTCAAGTTCGTTACAATTTAAGTTAGTTAGTAAAGTTTAATATTTTTCCCTTGGAAGACTGCTATAATAAATATTTAACATTCTTTTACACATTTAGTTTGTTAAATGTGTAGGCTTTGATATTCATGTAAATATATTTAACCAACCTAATTTGTATATAATTGTTCTTAGAAGTATGTTATTAATTTATATTAATTTGTCAAACCGTTAATTTACTAATCATATGTTAGTAGCCTTAATGTTTTTAATGTGAACATTTCAGTTTTACAGTATATCATTTTTAATTTACTGGCTAATAAATTAATAGTATTAAAACCATATTTACTTTATGGGACTGTTTAAATACTCCTGCCATTGCTATTAATACTGTTGATTTTTAATATATACTCGTATATATTCAACATTTCAAACCAGTAGATATAAATAGCAAACGTTCGACAGTGTAATTAGCTTTAACATAAAGAAAACATACGAATCGTTTTTGATTGTGATAGACTTTTATTTTAACTTCTTAGATATTATAAAACGTTTCGCTGCATTAAAATTGAACAATTCCTAATTTAAATTTTAAGAAGTTTAATAATATTAATATTAATACGAGAAGTAAACTGAATTCGTAAAGTGTCACATTAACCATCAATAAAAATGTTTCTAGTATAACCTGGCGTGTTTCATGTGTTTATTAAGTGTTTGCATGTGCTTTCTGTACTTGTATGCATGTATCACTATAAAAAAACTATATAAACACTGCTTTGTCAACAGACTTGTGCTGTGTTTCTTAGAAGTCTTAATTCCCCTGAATAATTAAACACACATCGCACACATGGTCTTAATCACTGTGTGTCTTTCAAGAACTACATTTATCCTGTTACACTGAGTGCTCGGAGAGATTAATTCGATGAAATGTTATAGACGATTAATAATCAGTATGTTTCCATGCTCAGAAAGTAACGGCTATAAATTATAACTATCAGTATGTTTCTATGCTCTGAAAGTAACGCCTTTATATAGAGTTTTGTTCTTCTAAAATGCAAGTTCACCCTTACTGTGATTTACTTAAAACTACTAAAATACCCAATATTGAGCACTGACAGCATACCGTTAATTGCTGATATATGGGTACATTAATTCCACAAGACCGGGGATCTCAAACATTTCTAACAAGGAGTCATTTTCTGAGGCAGTTTACAAAACGGATCCCCTAACTCAATTTTCAAATAATTGGTAGAAAGTTGGTGACCATTAATGATTAAAAATCAATAGGTTAGGCCTATTAATATTTTTTGTAAAATAATAAGAAGTGCGTAAAATGTGACTGCTTACATTGATACAGTTTGCGAATATTTAATTTAATCTTGGAGAGTTGCAGACGAACAGGTTCGGCATTAAGGTACTTAGTTTTATTGGTTGCATTTATCGAAAATCCAGATTCACTAAGTGGTGACGAATTGAAGAAGAAGAAGAAACATAAGTTTCATTTTATCTGTTTAAATTTAACCAAATCACAGGAATTGATTTGATTTGAAGGCGAGTTTTAATTCAGTGTCGAATAAAAACTCGTATTTGAGTGAAATTAGGATGGCAGGTTTAGTTTTGACACTGAATGAATTGATCACCCATTTCGAGTTCTTCGGGTTTAGAATATTATTATCGTAGGCCTATGCAGCTAAAAAATATTCTTACATGTCGAAAGAATTGTACAGAGATTAGGTGAGATCGAACGTCATCTAATAGGTCTTCTTGGATCTTTAACTTATTTTATTTTTTAAAGTTTGGCATTATTGGAAAAAAAATCCCATTTTTGCGAATTGAATCCAGAACTGAAGTTTTGTTTGGAACACAGAATGAGAACAGCTGCCATATGTTATATGTTATATGTTATTTCGTTTCCTTTGGAATACGCAGTACAGTATGTTATATGTTATTTCGTTTCCTGTGGAATACAATTTTTCTTCTTGACACTGAGGAAACGCTTGTGAGGGGAAACACATTCAGAGGTGGAAGTTAAATTTAGAGAGAGGCGAGCCATCTTCCCCTCTCGCCAATCATTACAGCCGTAGTCGTATATCGTAGTTAGCGCAATGTGACTCACTTGAAACTGACGTACGAATGGAGCATCATCCCTTCAAATCACAATATTTCGATAGTGGACTTATCCAGACTACTGCGCATCTGTTCTGACTCACTACTCATCCCAGACTCAGGTGGAAAAAATTATACTGTACTTGTTATAATGTGAGCTAGTGAAAAATGGGCATTGAATTTTGATTTATTTTTACCAGCGTTATATTATTATCGTCCGAGTGGTATGCTAATAACTTTCGTTGGTAGTCATCAATAGGAAGATTATTTGAACTAAATACTATTAAAATCCTAAGTTTATAGGATTTTATTCATTTATCATTTACCATGTTATTCATTTATTTATATTCATCTATCCTTATTTCCATATACTGAACAGTTACAAGAGAAAATAGGATACCAGAATCCCATCTACTTGTTTCATGCTGAACCAAACTCATAGTTCTCCGAAAAGCCTTGATTTTATCCACTGTTTATACATATAGGCCTATTCATTTAAAGACCGTGTAAGTTACCAGCACATCAGATAATGCTGTAAACATTTGCCCTTTAGTAAACACATGAAAGGATATGAGAGGTGAAGTTGAGTATCTCTGACCTGGAAAAACAAAAATGTCAAAGCGTCTGAGAGATCTTTCCATTGTGATAAACCCAGTAGTACTACATACTTCAGTGATTACTGTACCAAAACATTTACTTGCTCAGTGTACACTTTTCCTTTAAGTTTGTTATTTAATATATACTGAGTGAAAAGGAATCTTGAGCAAGGATGTTACGTTACCACCTCATAGTAGAGACATGAAAAAACTATTCTCCAAGATAGAAAACTAGTAATTAACCTCAAATATTAATGTCTGTTTAAAATATATGTGTAACTGCCGTATTCAGATTCTTCCCATCGACCATCCATACTTTTACCGCTATACGTTGTACACTACAATGACAAATATTTGAAAGTTGTTAAAACTATAATTGAGGAGGGGTTTCACAAAACTTAACATCTACAAAAATTAAAATTTTCAGGAGAGATATTTTTTTAATTAATTCACAAATTAAACAAATCATTTTTGCAGCTAATATCAGTTTTGAGAAAAGGATATAAATCAAATATGATGTGGAAATTTTACATATTTTTATAAGTAAATACTGTCTCTAAATTAACCCTGAAAATAGCAAATTTTCACAAAAAGTCAACATCTACGTATTTTTTTAACTTGGTAATCAAGATTTTCAAGAAAACCCTACTATTCTTTGACTTTTAAAGCATATTTTGTAGTAAAAAGTGTATTAATAAATCTGAGGCATTTATATGTCTTTGTTCCATTGTATCTAGTGATGTACCAACGCGGGGGCAGGAGGGGTAGTCCTTCCTCAGGCCCCGCTTTGAACATAGGCCCATATATTGTATTTATGTATTTCTACCAGACCAATGACGAGTCTTGGTTTGAGTGAATCAACAATTGTCTATTAAACAACATTATAATTTTTTTTTTTAAATAATGAATTAAATAAAGAACAGATTAGAAACAACAACATCCAAAGTACCGTAGGCTACTATAATAAGCTAACATAAGCCTCGACGAACATGAGAAGAGAGGGCAATCTCATTTGTCAAGCTTAGCCCTGAGTACTCTGTTGCAAAATGAGTCCATTTTCATGACGTAATAACAAGAAAGATTTTTGTTTTATGAACTGTTTAGTTTGTCGTTAATCTGCTTTTTACATTTTTGTTGTTTGAGCTTACTTGATTTGTAGTCTGCATAAAATCATATTAAGAAATCGCAACTATTTAGTTGAAATACCTTTTCAATGGCATGGCTAAAGGAATTGCATACTCTCGTGGGTTTTCTCCGGCCACAAGTCAGTACAGGTACTGGTACTGGTACTCTAAAGAAACTTAGGGTAAAACGTAAATTTGCCTAATGCATAATAAACATGTGAATGCCAAATGAAAAAAGTAATCAATTATTTAATACGAGTAGTTTTTCAGGGTCCACGAAATGTAATGAAAAAGGCAGCTTACTATCGTAAATTTGTGTAGACTGTGTGAATGGTGTGGATAGTGGATTCTGGGTATACTGATTAGCGCTGGTTGTGCCATTGAATATAATCTTTCCAACAATAGTATCAATAACTAAGTCATAACAAGAACAGGACACCTCACTGATATCCTCTAATATGAAGCTGCTTCATCAAGGTGCAAAGACGCAGCATTATCTTCACCATTCTTCTAACAATCCCTCATACACCTCTTCATAAAATTTTAAGCTTCTTCTGAAGACACGTCGAAGTAACTTCTCTATGTCAGAACTCTTTTTTTTTTTTCCTCACTAAAATGATTTATGAAAGGAAGTTTCATAGCTGTTTCAATGGTCTTTGCATTACTCATTCCCGGCTTAAGAACTTCAACTTCAACTTCAATACTGGGCCCTGTGTATGTTTTTACGGATACCTGTCCCTTCTTACATCGCAACACATGGACGTTCTCTTCAAAATATCCAGAGATTTAGATTTTAAATCAAATATTTGCCAGTCTCTACCAAGAATATTAGATAATCACCATGTTTATTTAAATAAAGAATATAGCCTATAGTTTCAATGAGTGATGTGTAGATGTACACTTTTGTAAAAACCCGTTGCAAGTAGATGTTAAGTTTTGTGAAAACTCTATAACTTCATCCGCCTTTTACGTCAGTAGATATTAAGTTTAGCTAAATTTCGACTACGCCAATGAATTCAGCTGATGCCAAAACATAAGGATACACCAATATCTCAAAATTGAAAATTTTGTAGTTGTTAAGTTTTGTGAAACCCCTCTTCAATTGTCACGCCTTTATTCGTGAAACATGGTTTGAAAACTTCGTGGTATTGGCATTAGAGAATGGTAATGCAGCTAGTGACATTTAATTGTTTATATTCGTAAGATGAAACCTGTGTTATTAATTTAGTTCTTTGCCATATTCCAAGAGCCTTCGTTTCACTAATTTCATCCGCTATTTGACCGCAAAATAAGCCATGTGCGTTCATGAAACGTAGTCTTGCGTGCTCTTGCAAGCGTTAAATAGTCTGTTATAAAGCGGATTTGTTCAAAGTGTTAAGGAGTTAACAAATGATTCATCGTAAATCATTGCGACTTTATAATCACTTTACAGCGTATTAAATATTTCCTTGCCATCACTGTTGTACCATACAAAATTAGTAAAATTTATAGGGCTGGCTTGACATTTACGAACCAGTGATTCACATTAACATTTCCTATAGCCTATATAACTCTACCAAAACTTATAAATCTAGTGGGTCCTGATCAATTATTTCAGCTGACGGAACGGGCTTCGACGTTCCAAAGACATCAGGGTAATTTTTTACTAAAATTTGAACAAATAAATTGTTGGGTACTAGGATGTGCCCGCGGCTTCGCCCACGATAATTAATTGAAAAATTAGAAATTAATAGTATAGTAATTATTAAAGCATTATATTTATTAACACTTGCACGCGAATCATTGTTAAACTAAACCATTAATAATTAATGAAACAGCTAAAATTCCGACTTTAGAGTACATTCCACGATTAGAAATCGCCACCTGGGAAAACGATCTCAGATTCGATTATGCAGTTCCAAAGATAACTGTGAACCACTGCCTTCTAAACTGTATAGGCTAATTCTCGTGCGTAATTCTCGAGACGGCGGTGGATAATACGTATTGTTTTTCAACTGTTTGTTGACAGATGAATAAGATGTGAATTTTATTTGATAGATTCAGTGTAATTTTCAGAAATTATATAATTTTTCAAGAGAAGGAGTGATTGATTTGGATTATTATTATCAGCGATATTTCAAGAGTTAAATCATCAATATTTTACTGCTGGTGCCCCCGGCTTCGCCCGCCATTATTCATTGACTCCAGGATTTTAAAGAAATTTACACTGGCAGTTTATTAAAAATGTTTGTGGTTCAGAGCTATGAAAATTGTAAGTAAAAATAAAATTAGAATACTTGTTCATTGTGTTCATTTCACTTAGGCCTTATATAATAAAGAAACGGTTTTCCTAATCTTGTAGTCGTCATGAAAGTTTAGACTGCGAAAGACGAACATCGCCGAGTATACCCGAGTATACCCGATGTCTCACGAAGCGGGCGAGCAAGCACGCTATTTAGGGCCGTTGAATTGTATAAGAGTAGATAGATTATTATTGTATTACCTCGTACCTTTGTATTGTAAATAGAACGTGTTCTAACCTTTTATACATAATGTTTTGTCATACTTCTCCAAATTATGTATTGTTTTAAGTAATTATTTAGTATAAGTTTTCTAATATATTGAACTGAACCACCCCCGAACACAAGCTTTGCTTCTTCGGGTGGTGTATCAACTTTTTAATGTATTTTTCGTGTAATTTGGAACAATAAGTTGTAATTGTATTTGTAATTGTAAAATCTACTGACATTGGTAATAACAATCTTACTAAAAATAGCGGTGCGGTGCGCTGTTATTCCTATTTGCCAGCTATAGTTCAGGTGAGATTGTATAGTACCATATTGATGATAATTGAAATAGTTTTCCCGTTCTGAAATTTGTTTTTTTCTTCTTCAGAATGTATAATAAGTACGTAATTAGTTTGTTGATGATCACTAGGACAGACATTTGGTCGGAGAACATGTTGGCCTACTGTGGAAGCATCTAAAGAGGTCATTCCAACTCAAGACAATTCTCGATTTATTGTGCTAAATTTAATTATTTTACGAGTTTACACATTTATATTGTTCTTTAATTTCAACTTCGTTTTTCTAATTTTAAATCCATTGTGTTGTCGCAGTCCTAGGGATTTACTTTCGAACTCTTATTTATTTAATAATAATAAATAGTGATGACGATAATCAGGTAAAAATGTCATGATGATAATTAACTTCACAACCAGTCTAACAACTTGTCTTACCACCAGACACCTGTATAAAATGCGGAATACAGGGATAATAAATACAATACATGTTCAATAATCCGTATGTGTTTCGTAAGAAATGGCTTTGTGGTACCTTTCCTAAGATGATTGCCTACCATTGGAAGATGTATTTCCACGTTGACGTTAATGATGTAATAATATTCTTCCCAGTGCCAGAAGGACTCAAATAGCGCAGAATTGTTCAAGACGAAACGAAAGTGCAGTGTTTGAAAAGGAAACAAAATAATTTAACTGTTTCTGTGCTCAAGTAAAACACAAAACATTTAAGAGAGCAAATAGACCCATCACAGTGAGTAACAAACATTACTTACATCTCGTGTTCACTGGGTCAGCTGCCGCCTATTGGCCGCATTCAAGGGCGTACTTGGGCACAAATAGAACAGATCTCAGTTTCCAAAAATATACGCACTTTCCTTCCTTACATTCCAGATTAAAGACAGTACACACGGTGCATAAATTATATTTTGGTCTTAGTGTAACTCATTAGGTTGTAGATATGTATTCACGAAACTACAGAATATTGTTTCTGTTGTACATTACATGACAATATTTTAGGATGAAAATTCGTCTGGCACTGAAACTCGAACCCGTGACCTTCGGCATTCATATGTGACGCAAATGTCTTTCAGTGAGGTCGATCAATAAGGGCAATCTCTCTCTCTATATATACATAAGAGGCTTTGTCCTGACTGACTGACTGAATGAATGACTGACTGACTGACGGACAGAGAATCAACGCAGGGCCTAAACTATAATAGGTAGGGACTTGGAATTTTGATAGTACCTTCGTTTCATAATGTAGGTGCTCACTAAGAAAGGATTTTGCAAAATTTTGATTTGAAATGCCAAAAATAAAATGTTTTTGAGTATACTTAATCCCTTTCTACACAGAATTATCAAATCCAAATCACAGTTGGCATGGCAACATATTGTTTCCAGTGGTCTCAGATGCGTTTGGAAATAATTGAAGTGGGACATTGACAAAATAGAAAAGCTATGAATATAATTCATGTTGTAAATAAATATTAAGGAATTAAATCCACTAAAACAATGCAGTCACATAACTTTCTGTACCCTGGACATAGAGAAAACAATACGAGGTATGGTAATATGTGACTTATATTATTATATCGCAGGTTTCTGGGGAGGGAAGAATGAAAATGATATTGAATTCCTTTTTAATGGCATCCCCAAAACGGTTGTATGGTGACATGAGAGTGAGAAATAAAATATTCCGCAAAGACAATACAATTTTATGTTACCAGAATTTCTGTTTCTTCTTATTTGAACCCCTACCAGGCTTGCTGTGTACAAGCGATGGGATGCAGAATTCTACATCCTCTATGAGCCATAAAAAGTTATATCAAGCGTTTTCTGAGGGAATAGTTTGAGTGTGATAAGTCGTTCTTCCTATTTCAAATTCTAAATACCTATATAAGGACCTATAATTTAAAAATTGAAAGTCCTTCATAAGGTAATTTCCATTTACAAAATAGAAAACCCGGGCGACGCCGGGCCTTTTAAGCTAGTCAATTATAAGAGAGTAAATATAATATTAATTTATAACTTGTAGCCTTTAGTAGTTACATACCAGGGAGGCAAAAATACCGAGTGGAACTCGAGGAAGACTTGTGCTTTTCCCTTTGTACGGTACGAGAGAACTATTGAGGATTTAACCATTTTTCTCTTTAGAGTTTTATATAGCTGTTTTTTGTGTGGACTAAAAACGAATCAGGATCTAACCCTCAAGCAACAAATTAATGAGAACATGAAAGGAAAAATATTTTCAAGTAAAATATCTTCATTCATATTTTCAATCTTCTATTTAATATCAAACCTATGTTACACGAGATTGAAAATATGAATGATTTTACTCAAGATATTTAGCTGAAAATAATTTTCTTTTCATGTTCTCATGAGTGTGTGTTGGTTCTTTAGTCGGGATAATCATAACAATCATTTGAATAGCACATATTTAAAATATTGAGTTGTAACTTCATGTAACTTATTTGCTGAAATACTATAAAATGTTCACCGATTTAAGCCTAGTATTCGACTATTCGACTTTTTATAGTATACAAAAGGTTTAGTGGCGCCTTTAGAATCTACATTACTATTTTAATTCTATTCTTTGCAATAGGTCTATAAGTCTGTGTGTCTCATTCTGGAAGATTTTAAAAGTGGCTTATTTTATTATTATTTAGTTTAGTTTTTTGTAATGCTGGGATTTATTTTGAAGCGTGAAGTTTGAATTGAATGCCATTATATCGTTCGAAATACAAATTAAATAGCCTTTGGAAAAAAAATACATAAATCTTCAATTCTAACACCTTCTTCATAGTATTACTTACTTGCTTACTTACTTACTTACTTATTTACTTACTTACTTACTTACTTACTTACTCAATGGCAATAGACAATTCTTAAGCAAGCTAAAGGAATGCCATCTATTTGATGGGCTATTGAATATTATCTATTTGACGTTCATTGACACTCTTACCTGTGCCCGCCATTCAACCCTGTTCTGTGCTAACTCCATCCAACCATCCCTCGCAAATCCTACTTCCCTTAAATCTTTCGTAATATTGCCCTCTACCTAAGGATGATTATTTTTATTGCGTAAAACTCTTCATTTCGTTTGGCCAGCATTTTCGTTCATTGACGGGAACAATCAAGTTCTTTTATATTTTTAAATTTCTCCTAAAACAGTATTCCGTTGTTGGGTTTAATATAACTTGAAATATTTCTAGTTCACTGGTTTTAATATCGAGGAGGGTTTAAATATTTTCTTAAATTGTTTCCCCCCGAGGTTTAAAATGAAACATGCCTCCGGAGTATTTATGAAAGCGAGACACATTTTAATCACTGACTGACTTTAAAGCTGGAAATATTGCAGTCGTTTGAAAGAGAGATTGCGAATTGTACTCACATTCCAATGTAAAGGAAACGTTAGAGTTCATTCACCCAAAATTAATGAAAATCTGTGAATGTTCTGAACTGTCTGAGGATTAGAAAAGGGACCTCTTTGTTAAAGATAGCAAGCAGTGGGGGAATATAATATTATAATTTATAAATTAAGTGTTGCAAATGAATAGTGTAATGTGATTCGTTGGTAATATACTCTACTTCGAAAGCGAATGGATGTATAATATCCTCTCCCTGGTTCAATGGTTGTCATCTCTTACTACTGTTCAGGTGACCCGGGCTCGATTTCCGATACTTCCTCCGATTTTTCTGATTAGTATAGTCTGAAACGGGGTTCACTTAAATATTAGCATGTTCGAAGCGCAGAAAATCGGCTGTTCGGAGGAAGCAGCCATGTTTCTATGTCATGCGGGTCACGCGGGGAGAGAATGCCGCTCATTGGTTGATTTAGTATTTTTTTAATAGAATGTTTGAAACGTTCCTGTTTTTCTTTGATGGAAAACATAGGATGAAAATTGTGTGCAATGGCATTCATCGATACCACGAGAGTAATTGGTTTTTGGATCAAAAATTGGATCATGGGACTTCTGATTAGCTACTAAAACTTCTGTTTGAAACATTTTTGTCGTAGAACTGTCTGAAGAGTTAGTTATTTGCTAGCTATCCCTTCCATAAGCCTAGGCTTTAAGTCCTTTTTCGTGAACTTAGGGCACTTAGACCTAGTCTATGTCGTAATGAAAAGCGAGAGAATTGTAAAATCCTTACTTAAAGTACAGACTTGATGCCAGTTCTACACATCAAATAATGCTCCTCCAGATTCTGAAATTGTTTAATTCACATTATGTAAGGAAATTTCCTATACTGATTTATCAATTTTCACATAACCCTGCGAAGCAGATGCCGTTACCGTATGTTTATAGCTAAGCACCGATACATTAAAATTAATATTTGTTTCTGTTTTAATGGATGTTATGCACATGTATATGCTTATATTCGTGTTGCATCTTCAAGAAGAAGTGAGGAGAACGGTGTTGAGGATCGAGTTGATTAAAGTTGCGCTTCCTGTGGGGCTCCTCGCCTTGCATTGCAATCAGGAAGCCTCGGGTTCGTTATTCCAGACACTCCTTCGGGCACTTTTTCACTGCCATGCTAACAAGTCTTCTGAGTGCGAGATTTAAATTCATTCGCGATAGCAAACTAATGAGCTGCTCCGTTTATTTCTATAGATTGTGTGATAGATCCATACTTTTCTTCTGTCAACCAACTTATTTTGCGAATCTAGTTATAAGCGAATGTAAAATCATAAAACATAGTTTCCTCCTATTCTCAGTTCTTCATTCTCTACGTTTTAAATTAATTATCAAATAAATTATCAAATTCAGTGTTATCCTTTGAAATAACGCCAGGTTGCAATGCATACAATTTTAATTGCCCCATAACGAAATTCAAGTTCGATTTTTTAGTTAGCTTTATCATAAAATAAATGTAAATCGAAATTGTAGCTGGAAAATAAATGCATAATACTTTGGTTTTGGATTAAGAAAAAATGTGATAGATAATTCACGTATTTTTCATTAAAGTTTTATAAAGCTCTCGACAGCAAGAAATCATTTGGGCTTATATCCATTCATCATATTCTAAAGTCAAGGATAAGTAAATTGCCTTCCTGCATTCACCGTTGTGAAAGACCTAATAAATCTCATTAAAAATTTTATTTAAATCGGCCAGCTTTCGAACTTGAAAAGGTGACCTCCCGTATAGAAGATAAAAATTTGCTATATGTTTTGCACCATTTATCCTATTCTGTGTTCTATAAGGGTAAGCCTAACTCCTACACAAGAATCAACTGTAAAACCAATATTATTAACAGTAGTGATAATAATAATAATAATAGTAATAATAATAATAATAATAATAATAATAATAATAATGTGTTTATGATTATGTGTAGGATGAATATAATATAAACCTACACAGTATATTCTCGATCTTATCACAATATTTGAGGCATACTATTGAAGTATAGGGGTACGCCGTGGCACGGTTGGTTGAGGCACTTCGCTACAAACCGAAAGATCGCGGGTTCGATTCCCGATTAGGTCGTTGAGATTTTTCAGTTAACCTAATCCTTCTTGTAGCACTATGGCCCTGGGGTGAACCCAGCCTCCGAGAACCAGGAGCAGTCATGGCGGCCGATTCATAAGGCTGATAATCTTACCGCCTTCATGCCGAATATCTGACAATCTGGGAGACTCACTCTCCTGGAACCCTAAGGTACTTGACGGCTTGTAGGCCTACAGGGATCACTTTACTTTACTTTACCTTATTATTAAATTACTATATGCATCTGGAATATCCTCAAGTGGAGGAAATCGAAACTCAAAACTTTGTTATAGGCATACGGAAGAGTGCAACAAAATGGCGAACTGACTTATTTTAAGAAAGTGAATAAGATAATAAATGTGTTACCTGGCCGATCTACAAGATAAATGGAGCTGTCGATCAAGTAATTAATCTGCCTCCCTCTCCCAAAATAATCCCAGCTAACTGGCATCTTAACAATAGTTCCTCAGATTGGAAAACATTCAAAGGTAATAAATCTATTTAGAACCTTCCACATATTCTTGTTGCAACAGGATAAACAATCCAATGAGATATCTACTAGCACTTTTCGCTAGCAAAATAAGTAAAACTTTTCCTCCCCACTGATGTCAAAATCCAAGGTACCATTCTTGAAAAATATATAAGTATTCTAACTTCATACTTACAATTTTGCTAGAATTAGGCAATAAAGGCACCAAAATACCTGCTCACGCATTTATTTATTTATACTGACGTCAAAACTGCTTACTGTAGGCCTATATATAACACCATGGATATATGAATTTCTGCATTTATTACTTCCTCTGCCCGTACCATAGGTACTATAGGTAGAGGAAGTATTGTTTTCGACCCCAAAATTCGAAGTTGAGTTTTTAGCATATATACACGTTTCAAGGCCCCCTGAATCCAAAAATACTATTTTTGGAAACATGTCTGTGTGTCTGTGTGGAATATCTGTGAACAGGCTAGCTCCAATACGGAAAATCGTATGAAAACAAAATTTCGTATTTGGGTCAGGTACCTTCTGAAGATGTGAGGATAAGATTGGCGACTATTTTCTCTTATTTTTAAGGGGACTTTACATGAAGAAATTTTCGTTTTTCGCGATTTTCTCGAAAACGGCTCTAACGATTTTCTTTAAATTTTGCACAAGTGTAGCTTATAGTGAGAGCTAAAACTTTTATTTGAAACTTTTTTCAATAAAATTCTCTGAAGGCAGTTACAAGCCACCTACTGTTCACCCACTGTTTGTAAAAAGTTTGTGTTGTGTGGTTAACAATTGAATACACACTTTTTCACGGCCTCTTATTCTATATAATAATGAAGTGAGAAAGACATATTGGAGGGAAATATTCGATAAAGTTCGGAAATTATTCTTAACGACGGAAGTTTCAATAAATGTCTGCAGTCACTTGTTTTTCTTTGCTATATAGTCTGCACTTTTATTAGTCGCATCATTTTCAAACAAGAGGTTATCAGGTATTTATCGTATAATTAGCGCTAAATTGTGTCTTGCGTTTCTGTACAAGGATATGTGAATACTCCTAAGTTTTATTTGGGCAGAGGAAGTTATGTGACTTTCACATCAGATTTTTTTTACTTGTTATTTCTTTAAGTTAGGCAATGTTGGTTCGTCCTGTAGTGAAAGTAGAAAATATTTCGACAATATTGGATATAAATGCGAGGCCTTCACTCACATTTTAGGCGACAGAACACCAGAACACGCAGATATTCAAGTGCACTGACGTTAAAACTCTGTGCGATTTTTTTTTTTTTTTTTTTTTTTTTTTGCGATTTCTTTAGAGTTAGACAATATTGGTTATTGTTTTGTTAAACATTGTTTCTAGAATTTTGGATACAATATACGCAGGCAATCCATCCACTTGTAGCTTTTCTTACACAAAACATTTTTACAGACCACAGCTTTCGCACAAAAATTCGCATTTCTTCAAAATATTCAAATTATGGTGTTTGATGATACCATCTCCGTTGCTTGAGGGTAGCTAGATGGCAGTATGTGTCATTTAAAAAAAAAAATATCCTTACTTAAGTAATAGATTAGATGCGAATACAATGTAAAATTGGCCTTTTAAATTTTCTAATAAATGGTAGGGTAAGATACGAGGTCAAGTCCCGAACCGAGTGAAATACTGTAGATTTTTGTAGGCAAACGTTATTTTTTTCAGTACGGACACTCCAGGAAGTATTTCCAAGCTGAAATTAACGATCTGATTAAAATTTTGTTGGGTCCATGTAGTACCTTAGTTCATTATCAAACAATTCACAAAGCAATAGGCCTACTATGAAATATTTGTAACTAAAGTAGCTTGACTAGAAAGGATCTAAGGTCTTGACGTTCTGAACGGTCGACAAAAAAGATAATGTTTTGAGAAGGTCGCATTATGGCAAAGTGATGAATTCCTAGTCCACTTGTGGCTAAAAAAAACTTGATTTTTTACGAACTTGCATTAATTGCACTTAAGCACCACTTTCTGCTAGAACACTCAAGGCTTCCTTCATACTGTAGGCATATAAACACCCCACTCCTTAAAGTAACCAGCAGCAGAAGGCACTGTTAGATAAGAATAATTGATATGATTTTCAGCAGTGAATTTCCTCTAATACATTTATTTTCAGTCAGAATTGTTTGAATTCAGTGGATTCTCCAGGAAGATAACGTTGATGACTCATTTTCAAGAGGCGCTGGTTAAAGTCATGGGAACGACGAATCGGAATAGGGTCTTTTTTTCTGATTTTTCTTTTAAAATTTGATTTTTAACCTGTCTTTGTATTCCGTGTCTCCTGTCCTAGAAAGAGGCTTGAAGACATGATCCCTTAACAGGCTGTGCCTTCATATCCATGCCTTGTCCCTTCTCTAACGGCAATTGTGGTTATTGGCTTGTGAAATTGGGTGTAACTTTTTATATAGGCTAATTCTAGTTTTAATTGTTGAGGAATCATAAATCGTAGTTTTTTTTTTAATTTATTATTTTTTTACTCGTATTGTTTAGTGCTCCCTGTTCCAAGTAACTTATATGAATTTAATTTAAATGTCGGATGAGGATTTCACAGTCCATTTCCCAGTCTCGAGAAAACCCTGGGATTTCAATCTAGGAATGAGCTGATCTGTATTCATTTAATGTAAGGTATATTTGCAAGCCCCATTATTGATTCTTTGCCATTCACCTTTATCTGTTTTCATTGCCATGTAAGTAAAATAAATTGTTCCCTACAGAGGCCATGAAGACCGTATGGGTTCCAGAATTTTGAGGCTCCCAGATTTTGGATATTTTGCAGGCAAAGACGGTGAGGTCATCAGCCATACGCACCGACCGCTTTTACCCCCAGGATTGCTTCCGGTAGTAATTTCTGTTCTGTAGGCTGAGTCAACCCCAGTAGATCCATTGTGCCACCAGAAGAATTAGGACAATTCACAATTTATGTACTTCAGTAAATAAGTTAACATACTTTAAGAAAATGCATTTTTTAAAAACTAATTTAATTTTTTTTTTTTTTTTTTTTTAATACTCTAATACATGTGACCTTATTTTACCTTGGAGGTATGTTAGGGTTTTAAATATAACAAATTAACAAAATTAATATTAACAAACTATCTTACAAGTAGGCCTAATAATTATAAACGGGAATGAACATAATTTACGAAACGTATAAAATCTTGTTTGCAACACTCTTTTCTAAAAACTGTCAGTGGTGCTGAAAGTGTAGTGTCACAATAATTTAGTTTACACCTTAATTGAAAACGTTGTCTTTCAAATCTGGGACATTCCAGTAAAAGATGTTTCACTGTTTGTTTAATTTCTCCACAAGGGCAAGTATAGTCGCATTCTATTTTTATTTTAAATCTTCGGAGATAGCTACCAAATTTACCATGTCCTGATATAAACTGAGTTAATATAAAATTTGGTACAAAAAATTTTGACTGTAGTCTATGATATATTGTTGGAAAATAAAGTTCTCTTGTAACAGCTCCTTTATCCGAGTGTTCCCATTCAAAATTCCAACAAGATGTAAAATATTTCCTTATTTGAAATAATTAGTATTAGTTGCAAAACACATGAAGTCTGTTGTCAAAGTAGTAGGCTATTTGTGCATTAGACCTATTTTTCTGTATTATATTAACGTATTCTTCTGTTTCTTTTAGAGTGAGGATCGATTGACGTGTTATTAAAATGACATTAAAGTTTCATAAATGATTTCTTTTATCTTCTTTTGTAAGGCTGCTTTCTCCAGATCTTACAGAGAGCATCACTTACTTTTCCTTCACTACTCTTTTAATCTGATCATAAACATCTTTTCAATCTATAAGTGAATGAACAGGAGTTCATTTCAAAAGAAAGATTCTACTTTTTTTAGAAGAATCTTCGCCGTCTTCAGAATTTTTACACACACAGGCATTGCGTTATTTAATATTTTTAGTAACATTAAAATATTGCTTAAACCGATGTTTAACTTATTATTTTAAATGGTGTGATTTCACCATTTATGTGGTGAACGTAATAGAACAAAACAGATTCAACCCGATCTCTTGATTGTATAAAACTCATAAAATAAACATTATGTTAGGTTACATGTAATTAATTTGTTCAGAAGGTGTACGAGGGGTACGAAGAAATGAAACATTTTTGGAATATTATTATATTATTATATAGTTGGAATGCCTACATATTAACAAAAATATGTAATGTAATGTTTGCGATACCTATTGCTCCTCTAAGAAAACGTAGATAAAATATGCAACAAGCTATAGTGAGTTTTGATAATCACACATTATTCTTGTAGTAATTAATTTATGGACCTTTTAATTTGACTTTATGGGAATTGAAATCCTACTCTCTCTACTTTGTAAAAATATGCATTAGAAGTAGAAGGAAACAGTAAACCCGAGAAAAATTATATAAATTATGTATTCTTTTATATTGTTGTTTCTATATGATTTTAGTTTTGAAAATTGACCCTGGCACGTCTTTTCGTAGCTTTGCCGGCAATCGACATAACATTTGGCGTTTATGTTAAAAGTGCTGTAAATTATAATTTTAATAATGATAAAATTGCAACAACCATGCTTAAGATAAAGAAAATCATGGCATCTCAAACCATATATTTCAGATAGATAATATCATTCGATGGTACACCAGTGCTTTCCAAAAAATCATACGAATTTAGACATTTGGGTTAATTAACAGTGTTTTGGAAATTTCTTAGGAGGAAAAACATAATGAAAAGCTATGTTGTATGTTTATTGCAGGACGTAGAGAAGTAAAATGCAAATAGTTATTCCAGAAATGAGAGTGTAGGCCTAATATATGATAGCATTATAAGGAGTTGTCTGCGAACTTATTGGGCGTGCCATGTGTTGATGCATTGCATGCTGATTGGCAATGCTGCCAATGCAGTATATGCGAGTGGATGTTAATACCTGTTAAGTTCTTCTAATTCTGCGGTTTCTTTTACGATATGTTATTTATTTGTTATGAAAAGGCTCGGAAGTTAATGATCTATCAGAAGATAGCTTAAATATGCTCCAAAATTTGTAAAATATATAACCCCTGAACCAATAAAATATGCTTTATCTTTATCATTTAAGTAAATTTATTACTTTACGAATACATTACAAATTAAAAATAAAAATAGTAGGCCTACATTACAAAACTTAAAAGAAAAAATTTCAACAAAATCTGCTAATTTGAAAACTAATGAAGAGAAACGACACTTTAACAATCTACAGTCAGTTCCAGAAGCATTAGGCTATGTATTGTCAATTATTGGGCAGTCGGTTCTCAAAACAGTTACTAACCTGCTGTAAATGTTTGAAATAACTGAGATCCATATAATTTATGTCATAAATTTGCCATTAAAAATTTGAAAAATTAGTAAAATAAGCAAAAGTATTTTAATACCATGCAAATATTATGCATTATCGCAAAACTAACAAAATATGCAACAGTATGCAAAATGAAGCCATAGTTTTCTGTTCTTGCTCCCATATCTTGTACACATTTTAATACTAGCATACAATAAAGTGAATTATTAAAAATATGATTTTCATAAACATCCGGCCCTTAGTTATGGGCATTTAAATGTACTTCTTGATACATTGTTTACCACTATATAGGCATGTAGCCGTCTACGGTATGCGAGATCATGTCCCTCGTATCATGTAAACCAACAGCAATAGGACTCAAATTTACGCACACCATCGACCTGATCCGGGATCGAACCCTCAAACTTGGCTCACAAAGATTTTGTTTACTGACTGATTCGTTCAGGCCGACTCTTTCATTTACCGGTGTATTGCCACCAAAGATAATACCATGATATTCTTATTACTGTCATTACCACCCTCGTTGTCATCTCATCAACACTTTCGATATCATTATCATCAATTCATCTCCCCGTGTCCAGTAGGTCTATGTGTCTGCAATATGTAATACCTACACTCATAGGCGTAACCAGGCCGAGCATATGGGGGGGGGGGGTTATTACATCCGCGGGGTCTGGGGGGTATGGAATATCCGGAAAAAATTCAGATGCGAAATAACGAGTTTTAAGCTTCCGGGGGTCCTCCCCCGGAAAATTTTAAAAATTAAGACGCAAAATAACGAGTTTTAAGCTTCCGGGGGCCTTCCCCCGGAAAATTTTAAAAATCAAGACGCAAAATAACGAGTTTTAAGCTTCCGGGGGTCATTCTCCGGAAAATTTTAAAAATTAAGGCGCAAAATAACGAGTTTTAAGCTTCCCACGCTTTATACTTGTATTAAGTAATTTATGGGCAGACTTAAAAAATTATACAATTTTCCTTTTTCTAATCAATGGGGGGGGGGGGTTCAAACCCCCCCCCCTCGGTACGCCTATGCCTACACTACAGATTAAAACAAAACAGGAATTGAACACTTGACTTCTTCTGCTAAGTAAAAGGCCCTAATCCATTTCTGACTGGAGAAGGTAAAGCAATAATGTTACAATAAGAAACTAAATACAATCATAATCAAAATAATAATAAAGCATGATATAAATGTCGTTCGCCACTGTGGAGTAGTTGGTAGCATGGCTACCTTTTAGCCTGGCCGCCCGGGCTCTCGGAATTTTCAGCAGTGAGAAATTTCTCTCCTGGGTTCAGAACTGGGTGCTGTGTTTTCTTTTGTAGTTAACATCCCATGGCTTCGTTCCGGGTTTGGACCTGCTTTCGGACAGAACATTCATCATCATCATATAAATGTTGGACAGGGGTGGGCAAGAATTGTATACCAGCCTGATGCATCTTCACCGTAGTTTAAATCAGTTGATTAAAATGAACCACTTCCAATTTGACTCTGCCGTACGTTTGCCCTGACACAGTGGACCCTAATGTGCTGGGAGATAGAGAAAATTTGTCTCGGGTTATTCATTAAATACATGCCGGTATCCGCATATGGTTCGTGTTTTGGAGCCTGAAATTGGAGATAGGCGCCTATAGGTACAGGGACCACACCTCAGTATTAAGGATAGCAAAGCAACCTTGGGCAAGCGGAGAGCGTGAGCGGGCAAGAGAAAAGCGCGTAGGTGCAGAAAGTGTGAATGAGCCCAAACCTGTCTGTTGCTGGCTGGCCATTTAACTTTCGTTTGTTGTAAGATAACTGTTGTTACTTCTGTACCCGTACCACAGTGGCGAAGTGCGGCATTGGTGAGTTCTTTACAGAACACTTACTAATCTAAATTAGGCGAAAATTGATGGTAGTTTCTATATTACTAGAGTGAATCGTTATTAAAACGCATGACATAACTTTGTAAACATATAGTAGCTTATACAGACTTGCGTAAATGTACCGTTTTTATTTGACTTATAACCAAATTAGAGCTTATTAACTGTTTACCTTCATTTTCTATAAAATAAAATCAAGTAAACTCATGTAACGAAGTGCCAGAATGATTTTGTTTAGGCTAATCAGTGATAATTGCAATTATGATATGCAGAAAGTAAGTTATTTTTTAATCGATTTCCGAATTAAGCTCCAGATTGATGCATTAAGCAGGGCTTACAGAAGAACAAGGGTATTTTTTTTTTAATGAGATTAAAATCGTTCAGCATCAGTAGAACTATAGAGATTTGCGACAGACATTTTCCCGACTCCACACTATCTCATCACTATCACTGGCACTTAATAAAATAAAATGGATAATTGGTACAACAATTTTTATTTTATGTCTAGGCCTTTCGAGATTTCTTTCATCCTGAGGCAGTACAATTTAAGATATGTGAAACAAGAGGTAGTGGAGCAAATTTTTGAATTGTTATTAAGATGAAACAATTATTTCATCTTAATCCATCAATGAAGTGGTGGGGCCTCACTTTTTATTAATAGCTGGTGAAACAAGATGCCCTGAAGATGATACCAAGAGAATCGTAAACCCTAGGCATTAAATAAAGGTTATTGAGCTGATGGTATCCATTATCCATTTTATTTTATTTTATTGATCAAACTCAACGGTTCAGTAATATGTACTTTATCTTTCATCATCGGCGTTTAGAAAATATTATTAACTTTCCAAAGTTATTAATATATTTAACTAATGCGGTCAAATGTAATTAAATACACAGCATTTTAAAATTGAAATAGGTTAGGATTGTACTAAAGGCATAATTGTTCCATGGCAGATCACAAAATATTATCGTATTAAAAAAAGTCTCCTTGCAATTTTATTATTGTCTGTGGTGGCGCATTCGCATTATGGCTTGTAGGAACGTCATTCTCTCGAGTAGTATAAGATTCAGGAGCGAGATAGTTTGTTCAACTCTTTAATATAATCTCAGATATGCCTACTACTTTTTTTATGGTCCATTCTCTTAAATACGAATCTTGCACACTTCATAGAATCCTAAGCCAAGATATTTCACTATTTTCAATTAAAGCTTCAGTACAGTCGTTATAACATCAAATTTGGAAATGCCTACGGTATTAAAGCGAGTAGTACGAATCAGGACTAGCGAGGCAGTACACCGACAGAGCTATAACACTGCTAAATACAAGACATTAATGTTGTGGTCGGAGTGTATTATTTGCTGTGTGGGCTAGCGAAGCCTAATATTTACGGATATTGCTGTGGTGAAAATTGTTGACGTGCGTGCAGCTCTGGTTTTTATTGAGAGAGGAAAAAACGTGTGTAATCCTATAACGTGGCAAAGGATGACACTTCAGAGAGGGCTGAATCCAGTTTTCGCGTTCCCTTCTAAGCTTATTACAAATAATGCAATTCTAGTATCTGAAAGAGTTTTAGTAGCTTCATGTATGCTGAAGTGAGTGCAGATTATTAATTATTATTAGTAAAAAAATATATACCTGGATTTTTAAATTGTACATATGAGAAAAAAAGTTATGGGTGGGAAAAAGGAATTAAAGTACTTTTAATATATGATATTGTTTCACTTTCTGTGTGTGGGTTTAGATGTGTGTGTTTGTGGTACCTAATAGAGGCGTATACTTTTTAAACAATCTAGGCTGTGTTATAAACCACATAGCCTACTTGTAATAGATAAATTTTCTTGCATTTTCGAACTCTCGCGTTTTACACCATATACATATTACTTCATACACTACTTGTATAAGCCTATCTGTAAACTGTTTCTTAAATTATATACCGTATTTTACGGACCATAAGACGCACTTTTTTACCTTTAAAACAGAGCCTTAAAAGTTGGGTGCGTCTAATGGTTCGAAGTACACTAAAAAATTTAAATTATGGTAAATATTGCCGGAATACCATAGTTAGCCTATACACAAGATGTTGTACACGTTAAGACACAAATTTTAGCACAGACAGTACATCAGTGCACTTGTAACAATCGTAAAATGAGGGTAGTTGGAAGCCAGGTATACAATGCAAGAAGAAAGGAATGTTGAGTTCTTTTATACAAAAGGAGTGGTCTCCGCCGGGTGGTTTAAATGAAGGGCATGACCTCTAAACAGCCTTGTCTCGTTACACTCCCCGTATGCTGAATTGAGGGTGAGAGGGTGTAAAATTAGAAGTATATTAGCCTATTCCCTTCAAAATGTTTCGTTTAGAATCACATTAAATTTCTTTTCCTTTTTAATTTTCATCCTAAAATTAAGGTGCGTCTTATGGTCCGTAAAGTACGGTATTTAGTGCTTAATAAATTGAAAAGGCCTACAAAATGAACTTATTGGAGATTAAAAATTCAGTAGTGTTATACAGATGATGGCAGGATAGTATTTATGGCTATTGTTATTATTATTATTATTATTATTATTATTATTATTATTATTATCATCATCATCATCATCATCCTAAACCCTTGTCAATTGCTGGTAGCAGAATAACAAATAGTTTAATACTGATAATATTATCTTAAAAACATTGTTTCGGTGTTCTTTTGGCATTCACACAAATATGTAAAGTACGTATTTTTTGCACCGTTATAATTACATTATTATTGGCTTATTCTAGACACAAGACACGAGACTTGGACGGTGCCCCGACGCATTGTCTGGACTGATATTAATGACTTGTGTGATGCTTGCTAATAAAAGACACTGAGGGATCTACTCCAGGCGCTTGGGTCACCGTTCCACATAGCTGAGATGTGCGTTGTGGTTGCGCCCAGCATGCTGGGGTCTGTGGTTCGCATCCTCCAAGCGCTTCGAGTATGCGTGCCTCATGTTCCGTGCCCCGTACCTCTGTTTTAACATGTGTATTCCCTGTAGTACGATGTACTGTAGCACATTATGTTAGGCGTTGTAATCTGAAGCAATAGTATTTCCGTTCTGCATGTACCATATAATAGGCCTATTCTGTCTCCATAAAATTAACTCCAGACTTGTTTATTCAAGACTTATTTATTATAGAAGTTATAAACTTCTTTCAGAAAAAGCATATACATCAGTATACGCTTTATTCTTGAAGGATGTTGTTGGAGCTCTCATCTCTTTTTAAATTAAAATTCTGCTTCACAATTTTAATTTCTGGGATGTTAACATAGGCTAATAAATTTCTGGTATACTACAGACTAGAATTCGCTTAGTCTAACTGTAGTAGTTGATAGCCTGCTTGCTTAGTTGTGCGGGCTATAGATTCACGAATGGTTTTCATTAGGCCTATCTGAGTCAGGGATCAGAAGTATTAGTTGGTAATGCAGGAATGTGGGTGTAACTATGAGTACAATATCATTTAACCACAAGTAGCCACTACTGACAAGGAAAATGTTCTGTTTTTTGTTTGTTTGTTTAGATAATGCAAAATTGTTGAAAACAAAATAATACATATCAAATACCTCCTATGTTAGACATTGAACTATTCGTTCGACGTTACCTACTTCATAGAAAATTAAAGTGCATGTGAAGCCATTGCAACTTCTTCTCAATTCAAAGTAGTACTTAGGTTCAAGTAGGCTACATTCCAGAAATCGTGAATGATGATAATAATAATAATAATAATAATAATAATAATAATAATAATAATAATAAAATAATAATAATAATGTTTGTCTGCACGCAGAGATCTGAAATTTTAATCATAGATGGACTGAAAGGTAGCGGAATGCACCTCGAAGCCGAATTTTTAATTTTTGCTTTCGTTCGCGAGTTATTAGTGAAAAATTAACGTGATTTTTAGGGCTATCGAAGCATTAGTTTTCGCTATTGCATTTTAATTGTCAAAACAATTCAAGGTAGCTTTTATTAATTTTTTTTAAATTAATCATAACTTGGAAATAAGAAATAAGAAATAAGGCGTAACCACTTGCCTTCAGAACATTTTATTGTATTATGATTCAAAACAATATAAATTATACATAATTGAGCTGCTTATATAATAGCAAGACATTGTGAAAATGAACAGGTGACAATGTTAGCCACTTCCTAGCACCTCCCTTATTTGGAACAGCTTGTAGCCTTGTATTGAGTATTGCATAAGTTCGCGAGGCAGGAAACTTTAAAACAGACACCGAGTAGTAAAACTTGAAACTAGTCGATACACAGCAAATAACGCATTCGAGTCGAGATCCCAAGTTGTGAAACTGCTGTTACTGAGAACTTCGATGCCGGTATCAGTTTGCGGGAAACAGAAGATGCATGGCTTCAGAAGCTCGAAAATCGCTACAGTGAAATCTGTTATGAAAATACTTCTAGGCTGTTCCCTATTCATCTGTGACGTGTTATAGAGATTGTATTAAATTTCTTCATAGAGTCTGGGACGTTGACTGAAATACTTTTCATATGGCAGGGATTCGTAATAGTTTTTTTTTTTTTAATTATTTTAAACACTATGTAAGACAGTTAGATAGAACTTTAACAGGCAAGCACGAAATTAACAAATCGATCGCTAGCGAGTTTATTAATTTCGTGCTTCCCTGTTAAGTTCCTATAACATTCGAACATCGTACGAGGTTTCATGTTATTTTGAATAGTAAATTATTTTAAAACTAAAATAATTTCAGTTCGGTTGTGCTTAGAATTGCAATTGAGAAACTTTTCGTAATTTCGTGTTGTAGCTGAATTCAAGCTTTCTTGGTTGGCAAAAGTTAATTTGGAAACAAATCACTGAAACAGTTGAATATACCAGAAACATATACCTTATTGAACTATTTGTAAGGAAATCTCTTGAAGCTATAAGAAAGGCAAAGAATATACTAATATTTAAAAATCCTTTGCTATCATAAGGAGTTGCAAACTTTTAATTATTGGAGAGAAATTAAGTTCGTAAGTAATGTTTTGAGCAAAACGTAATATTGTGTTGGGTTACGTTTGTGCTTTGTCAGAAACATAACTGCCAGTATCTACATTATGGACCAAATTTTTACTGCCGAAATAGTTCTTTTTTAATATTTTTAATAATTAATAGGTACACGTTTGTAGTAGTAGTAGGAAAAATAGTATTCGTAGGGGTTAAAATGAAGGAAATACACAAAAGGAACGAGAACTACAGTGGCATCTGGGATATCCTCTATGATCTCTATAACGTGCTTGCACCTTATTTTTCGCTCTGTCGTGCTCAGCCCAAAAATGAAACTTTACATAGAAGGAGAGAGTTCTGTTAAACAATGCTTACGATTAAAAACATAAAATGTATAGTTACTTTACAACATAAATTACACAATGGAAAATATCAAAGGCTTTATAATGAGTACTTTTGAAATTACTGATGCATTCACGAGCACATTATCTGGCGAATACTAGTTGGGTTTGTAAAAAACAATCTCTAATAAATAAAATCCATTTATTAGCGAATATATTGTAGCCAGTCTGAATTATGTGAATACTGCACCAAACTACGTTATAAAAAAATCAATCACGACAAGATCTACGTGGCAGTGTTTTGTCATAGGTAATCTCACGTGAGATTACGTGTTTATCGATAGATTCGTGACTGCGAAACACACATAATATTTGTATACAATGTAAATATCAACTTGCTAAAGTTGAAATGTTGTTAAATGTCAATCAATGTTAACGCACAATATTCATTATTAACAGAGAAATGTGTATAGGTGTACAGAAATAAACTAGAAAGTTAACGATAATAAAAACTTCCTGGTAGTAAAGTGTATACTATGATAAAAGCAATTTAATATAGAAATAATTATAATTAATCTTTGCATGTTCTCTATTAATAAAATGCGTCAATTCCGCTCCAGTGATCACAACTTTATACCGATTCATGAAAATTCAGGAACTGTTTTGTATTAGGTTTTACACTATTGAAATTTTCACAAACGTTTTATTTTCTTTCATTTTAAAACTAGGTCTAGATACGTTTTAAAAAGTGAATATTGTACGACTACTGATGACCAAAAGCTGTGATAATCAGAACGGAAAAAATAAAGGAGAAAGTTGAATATAGAAAAACACTGTGGTAGGACTAGGCGTTTTATTACACAGTGGTATAATAATTCAGAGGCAGAAATAAATAATCAGTGAAAGGTCTATGAATTTATGTAACAAGCATAATTTCTGTGCTTCGTGTTATAGGTTTTATAATGAAGGCATGATTTGCCTCCATTAAGATGATAAAGTGGGATAAAGTACCTTCGTCTGGCTGTGTCAGAAATAGCCTAGCAAGCGAGGCTCTGCCATCCCAGAGGAATGAAGAGCTGGACCACTGTTATGGTAGCGTTATTTTAGTAGCTCTTCTACTTGAAGTTTACAGCACATGAAATACTTAACAGCTCCTTCATTCTATTGATCTTACTCTTCACCGCTCTGTTTATCTTTCCATTCTCATATTTTCCCTTTTTTGTACTAACTCTTATTTTATGCAATATTTACCAAAAATTCACCATAATATAACCTTATTGTGATTTTATTTTAACATAGCTCTAATAATACTTAAAATCTTCACTCAAAAAATCTTTTAGGCCTACATTAACATTTTCACCTTGCCAAAGCAGTGTTTACTTTCTGGTAAAAGTAAGGTAACATCACAATTTTATTACGAAAGGAGAAGAATTTTGTTTTCATGTAGTTCTTGCAACAAAGCGTCGGGATTGCAAAGTATTACATCAACATTTTCGGTTTATCTTCAAGCTCTTCTCTCGTGAAATGCTCCATTTATGGCTATATTCAACACATTTTGAAATAAAGTTTCTTCCATCAGGTTTCTCAAAAGCTTCCCTATGATCTTAAATTAAATAACTTTTTAGAACACAGCGGTACACTTTTTTGTCCTTGTTTCGATAGAAGTTAATTTTCCGTTAAGAATTGGGTTCCAGCTATCCAGAATTTTACAATAAAGGCATTCTTAGATTTTCTGTAGATGGCGTGGTGTTCGGAAACTATTCTCCATTTCAAATTTCAAGCGGAGTTGCCTCTTATCAAACAATGCTGCCGCTTATTCTAAGTTAAAATGAAAAGCGTGAAAAATGTGAAATCCATGTAGAGAAAGTCATGTGAGTGTTTCACATAAGGTTTATTTTTTATTTTTCTAGTCGAAAGTATCAATAGAAGGATATTTTCGCACGTTGTTGTTGAATCTTTGATGGGCACGAGCGGGATTGTGTAAGAATAACCAGATCTTCAAACGTTAGGAAATGAACACAGACATCTAGGCTATGATCTAAACAGAGAGCGAATTCGCTCACATCCTGCCTCGTCAGCTTTTTAAATACATTTTGTTTATAGAAATCTGAGGAAGTGAGGATCTGTCAGTGCTCCGATCTCTCTGACACTGCTTTAAATATCTACCCAATCTATTGCGAAACATGGAGCAGCGTACAGTCCTTCTCGAAGTGTAATTTCCTCCTGCTTTGAAAAGAAAGAAATAATAAAAAAAAATAGTGTGATGATATCCATATAAAAATGGACTATGTTGAATTTATTAAGATTTCACATTAGTGCCTAGCTAAAATTAAAAATAAGACGAAAAGTGAGTATTTATTCAGGTTATAACAAGAAAATAAATTATCTTTGAAAATACGGGAGATACCAGCCAAACATGGGGGAGATTTCTATTGTTATACTGTCGATTTAAAATTCCTTTTTCCATTGGCCAATTCAGTTTTAGAGTGTATCCAAATACAATCTTCCGCCGAAGTATTATTGCACCATGTGGTCATACATTGCTCTAACATATTTATGCAGACTATTGTTGATGGTATATGGTTATTTAACGACGGGGATATACTGCAACTTAGGCCTGCGACCGTCGCCGGTGTGCCGGAATTTTATCCCGCAGGAGTTCTTTTACATGCCAGTAAATCTACTGACATGAGCCTGCCACATTTGTGCACACATAAATGTCATTTACCTGGGCCGGGATCGAACCCGCAACCTTGGACACAGAAAGCCAGTGCGATACTAATTGTGCCACCCAGGCCGACGTAATGCCACAAGAGCTTTAACTTTCTCGAAATGTGCGACCGCAAAAAATATTATCCAAAGAGATTAAAGCTCGCGAGGTATTTAATAAATAGATCTAATTAGCAAATAAAGGAATGATTAATGTAATGTAATGGTTAGTAGTATCGATCGGTGTCATACACCTTGCGTATCGAAAGTATCGAGAAGTCATCTCTACTTTGTACTCATTCATATCCAAAACTGTAGACTCTTCATTAACGATTTTCTTTATTATTTTTACCAGCATTAATTATGTGATAATTATTTTTGAAATGGTGCTGTGTCTACTTTTTCTGCCTCTGTGTGTAAATGGTGTATTAAATTAAAAATTAAAGCCAGTAATGTATTTTATGGAACTGCTTAATAAATTATTCTGCTCGGAAAATAGTCTGAACAAATATTTAGGTTGACATTCTATGACTTTTGATGTGATTGTAATGGGGTCCTGTACTGCACTCTGCCAGAGGGAATAGGATGAATCTTAACATGAAATTCAATGGAATGTTTTGCCCCCGACTGTCTGACCTACATTAACTTCCTGAGGGAATGGATGGTGCCATTTTACGACCTATTAGACTACCGGCATGCTGGAATCTCTGAACATAACCCATCTGCTATGTTTTGGTTGTCTTTTTTTCTTGATTCACACTTGAAATCGTCCAAAGAAATTGTTATACTACAGTTCAAAACTGCGATATCCTGATTCACACTTCTTTGTATCATAAAAATATGCGTCCGCAGGCCTTCCACAAAATTAATACCGGTAGGTTAAATCCAGGAACCGCTTGCTATTACTCCCTGTGGAAGTATATCCTTCTCCCAGGGTACTGCAGCGGCATTGCTGATTGCTTTTGCTATGGCGAACAGCATAAGTTCGAATGTCGCTTCCAACTGAAGCTGACTTTCCCGGACTGTTGATCAGTCTGTTGTCTTGTTGACTTCAGGCTCTGAAACTGAGGCTCCCATGTTCAAAGTGGGGCAAAAATCTGATTGAGTCCTCTGGGAGAGATTTCAAGTCAGATGTTCTAATTATGAGAAAGAGCTTTATACAATTTCATACCTAAACTGGAACCGTGAAATTTATCGGAATTAGTGACATCTACTTCGTTAACAAATTTCTGACTTTGTGAGAGTTCTACCTCTCACCGCATCGTCCTAAATAAAGTAAATTCTTAAGCTGAATGGAGTAATAAACTTCTTCATCTGCACGATATGCTACCAGAACTACTTTCTTTTAAAACATATAAAAGTAAATGAATAATAATAATTCTTACTTTTTTTTCCCATTTCACGTTTTCGTGCATGTAGGCCTATTTAGGTCTCCTATCACTAAATAATGTCATATGAAATCTTGATGGAATTTGATCCTTAGGGGCTTATGGAATTCAGATTTGGTTGCTTTTTCTTACATCCTTGGTTTATTTTTGTTTATTTAATCTCTTATAAATCTTATTTCCGGCTCTCATCTGTTTATAAGTAGTCTATTAAATAAATACGAACACACACTTATCCTTACGTACACATATATTAAATGAACTGCAGAAGCTGTCAGTCAACTGTCACCTTACGTAAAAGAAAGAATTCACCAATATTCTTGTCACATTGCCAGAAGGTACCGGTACCTAACGCAGGTACAACATTTTGTTTGCGATTTTTCATTCTGGAGCTAGGCTGTTCACAGACACACACAAGAGACCTGTTTCTGAAAATAGTATTTTTGGATTCAGGTGGCTTCAGAACATGTATTTATGTTAAAAATTCAACTTCGAAACTCGGGGGTCGAAGAACACCCTCTACCTGTGGTACGAGCAGAGGAAGTAATAAAGACACTGTTAATAAGAGCTTAGGTGTGGCAAAAAATTGAATTCATTAAATAAATGTACAGCAAAGTATCATAAGCAAGAACTTGCAGCAATAAGATTAGTTTAAGGTATCATTATTTGTAATTCCAGAAAGAAAGTAAACGCGTACATTGTTTATCCCAACCTAGAGACCTACAAAACGGAACAATAGTGGCAGTGGAAACCCGTTCAGTAATTATTTTCATCTTAAGTAAGAGCGATGCAAGTGACTATTGTTATGGCTAGATTTTCTCACAACCTCGACATTGATTACTATAGATAGTTCAAAGTTAAGAAAACCTTCAGGTCTCATGCGCTTTTACCTTATGTGAACCCACCTCCCTGCCCTTAATACACTCACTAATATAAAAACATGACAAAATTGTATTTAAATGGCTATTAGAATTGTCGTATTTCTCTTGAAGTACCGGTACTGTACTTACTTTTCGCGACTGATAATGAGTTTATTTCAGCGCAGTACATGGAATAACCAATAGGTGACATTGTAACCATAAGGTTTATGCTATTTTATTAACTTTGAATGAAATATCTATGACTGGTATCTACTAAAGTAGCTGCCTATACACATTATTACTTTTTTATTTTAGCATATTATTATAGGCCTATTATTATTATTATTATTATCATCATCATTATTATTGTTAATAATGCATTATTATTGTTATTAATAGTAATATTCAGAAATTGTCCATTTTTCAACTATTGTTATAAATTTAGTGTCGTTAGTGAATAATTCTGTAATTTTTCTGAATATATTTCACATAAGCGAATTTTTCTTAACAAAATACCGGTGTTTTTGCAGAATTGCCCGTTCGACATTTTAAGGAACTTGGTGAGAATTATAAATCGTGTTATTCTGAAAAGCAGCACCCAAAAACCACTTATGTTTGCTAATCAAAGGGTATAATGAGGGCAAACGATTGACTCCGATAAAATCTGTCCCGTCATAATTTTATTTAAATAACTTCCACACGGAATCACAGTAGCTAGAACCTAGGTAACATTGTTGAAAGACAGAAGCGGGAACATTTTCAATAGGTAACTTATAACTACTGAATAGAGTACATGTGTAGCCTACATATTGCATTTTGCTATATTCCATGGGTACACCTATTGAAGAAATAATTGAAAGATTTCTGTATTAATGGTTTTTAATGAGCTTTTATCGCTTTAAAAAATTTGAAATAAATTTTAACAATATTCAAGACGAACTTACCTATTACGTTTGATTCTATGAAAATTCAGTAGTGTAAACGAATAATACATTTTTATTAAAGTGATAATAGTAATTAATTTAAAGGAGTAAGAAGTAGTCATAAATCTTTAGGATAAGATTCTAAGTAAATAGGATTTTCACACGTTATGGAATAGAAAGAATTATTCGCCCTGCTTTCGCCAGGCTTCACAAAAATTGAGATAGGTTAGATCTTTAATGGAAGTTTTCTTCTAACGGTGAAGATTGTCTGCGGAACCTAGAAGGCGATGCTTATTGCGAAAAGGTGATGCCACGAGGACACTTCAAAGCATGCATTAATTTGCATGTCTATGAATCATTGAATTATTGAATATGAATTATTGAATTTTAATTTTTATTAGTGAGAATAATATTCGTAGATTACTAATTTCTTTCGGAAATCTACAACACCATAATCAGAAACATGTGGGGAATTAATTAATAATTAAGTGATGTATAGTACCGACATTTATGTCGTTATCATAGAAACTATTTAATTATTCTTGTGCCAAACTGCAATCGCTATGGTGGCGCCCCCTAGAGCAGCGCGAGACTGTACATTGCCATTGATTGGCTGGTATTCAAACTTCTTGATGAAGAAAGCTATCAACTTGTCATCACTTTCTTTTTATCAGAGAGCAAACAGTTTCATTGAACTAACTTCCGTAATTACAGAAGTTAAGTTTCTGTATTTAATTAGGATTTTATTTTATTTTAATTTATTTTATTGCTTTTCTTTTTCAGTAGAGCCAATAGACAGCAAGTTGAAGATCTTTAGTGGCGAAATTAAATTGGCGGGAAACGGCATAGTGACTGCTCCTTTCCGTACCGTAGGCATGCCATAACTTGAATAACTTAATCGGTATTAGTAATTTAGTATCGCAGTTAAAATTGTCTCTCTGTTAAATGCAATTTCAAGAAATCTACAGGTTGTCCATAGGGACGATTATTGTACAGTAAGGAAGCATTCGTATTGCTCTGTATTACATTAAGGATTTTTATTTTCAAAAATCTTACGTGAAACACCTAACTTTCTTTACCTAAATGAAAGTTCTGGTTCTTGGTATAATACTATACGGGTAAAACATTTCGGTGTTATTCATTAACACCCTGTATATCATAATACATAATATAACAAAAACCTAGGTAATATATTGTGATGCATATTATGAAATTCGTGTTGGAAATTTAAACAAAATCATCAGACCAATTTTTGATAAAATCTGCAATGTAAAGTGCTTGTAAAAATGAAGAGAGTCGTTCACGTTTCGAATCGTATTCTTGAAGGATACACAACCCAAATAACATCTGATGTAGCCGTGATGCAGTCACGTAAAATTATTCATCCTAAGCATAGGCAATACCCGTTCTCTCTTCACATGCTAATATATAATAAGAGGTCCCGTTGCAAGGAGTGCGTATTCATTTATTTCAACCTGATGCAAAGCCCCCCCCCCCAAAAAAAAAATGTAAGCTGCTACAAACATGGACCGGTTTATAACTATCCTTCGTAACATTTTTGCGAAAAAAAGTTTCAAAGAAAAGTTTTAGCTCTTAGTATAAATTAAGCACCCCGTTCGTGTACGGTACTCAATTTAAACAAAATCGTTAGAGCCGTTTTCTAGAAAATCGCGAACAGTTAAACATTCGTAATGTAAAATGGCATTAAAAGTAAGAGAAAGTGTTGCCAATATTTGTGTCTCAACTCAAATATAAAACTTTTTAATAATATTTTTAGTTCTTGAGCTAGGCTTTTCATTCAGGATGCTTCGAAACTAGTATTTATGTTAAAAATTCAACATGAAAATTCGAGTCCTAGAAAATTAACGAAACAATTTAAATCATTTTTATTCTTCGTACCAGATGCCAGAAACTAGATAAACTAACATAGGCCTATCTGTTGTAAGGTATTCCATTTGAAAGAATTATACCTAACTGGAGCATTAAGGTGGAATTTAGAAGCATTAAGGCGTAATTAATAGCGGTAATTATCGAGATACTGGTAATGGAGGTGCTATTAAATGTTTAGCCGTCCTGACTGACGTGCCCGTACATAATTGAGTAGGCTCTGTTTGCCCAGAACGCTGAATGAGAGAACTAATCACTCCTCTACCCCGCTCACATTATGCTGTAAAGCTGTTAAAATAATACCTGTGATGTGTTAATATAGTATGATCGAATTGTCATAATCAACTATCTCTATACTTAAGCTCTGTACTTTACTAATCAGGGTTTAGGTGACAATTTATTTTCAAGACAGAATAATTCTGTTGGTAATTATCTCCTACTCCATGTTAATAATTTACTCATAAGATATGAATATTTTGCTGGAATGCAAAGTGAATGAGATAGCGAAACCTGGCATTTAATTTCTCAGGAGTTTACTTAGAAGGTAGTTATTGAACAACAACTTAATAATAAGGAAAACATCTACCATCCGACAACGGATTACTTTAAAATGTGGATTTTAGATGACATCTGTAGTGTATTTGCTTTAACCGTTTCAGAGCTGTACTTATATTTTTATTAGTATTAATATAGTATATCTACTTGTATGGAATTTTTTGTGTCGCATGTATACGTCAGTAGCAGGGAAAAGGTGAAAGACTGATACAAACTTAAGATGTAGAAATCATCGATCTGCTCATTGGGCTCGTTGTGTTATACCGAAGTTTTTCGGAAAAGTATGAAAACATATTATTACCTAAGTTTATTAGTGAATTTTTTTTTATTTCTTAAAAATATCACACGAGTTAGAAATTCCAAGTAAACTGAGTTCAGATGGGGAAGGTCTTAGGTCTTAGGCATCTAATTTGAGTTGGGGAAACCAGGATCTCTGACATTAAAATTGCATTAACGTTTTTATATTATGATTAATAATATAATAATTGATCACTTCAATAGGGATAGAACTTTTACTTCTTACTCATGTTCTTAGACAGGACATAATGTAGGCTACAGGGGAATGAAATGCGGTTGGTACTGTGTGTACATTTTTTCATATGTACACACGTAGGCCTATGTATGTATGTAAGCCTGATTATTTTTTTCTATTTTATTTAATTCCTGCATGTCCCATTACATTCGTAATACTACATGCAATGTCTAAACATATTTACATTCAATATTATATTAAATGTAGAGTTATAACATCTGAATCATTTAACAAATTAAGGCATTAATGTGGTTTCATGCATATATGTACATTTATACTTATAGTTTGTCAAATGGTATGGAGTTCGTGAATTTTAAGAAGTTCTTAAGGTGTTTGTTTATAAGCTCGTGTTTCTCTATTGGCCAGTTTTCACTTTTTAACACTGCTGCTATTAATAAGTCTCTTTCCAATTTCAAAATTTCGCACTGAAATAACAAATGTTCCACAGTTTGTTCACCTTTATTGCACACACATTCAGAAAAGCCTGAAATTTTAATCCTTATGTCTCTGAAAGCCTATGTATGTATGTATGTATGTATGTATGTATGTATGTATGTATGTATGTATGCATGCATGCATGTATGTATGCACGTATGTATGTATGTATGTATGTATGCATGTATGTAATTATGTTTGTATGTATGTATTTATGTATGTATGTATGTAACAATGCATGCATACATGTATACAGCTTGAAAGTATGTTTCTTTATATTTGTATTTTACTTTAGATTTGTGTTCCTGAGGAGTGTCTACAAAAAAATATTCTAACTTATTTGAGCTGTCTGCTCTGTACCGCATTCACCGGGGACATTACTAATGCCAGCATTCCATTAAATGAATACAGTTCTCGTTTTTATTACTTGCAAGTCGGAAGAATTTTTTTTTCTTACAGTGAGAGCTTTATACTTTCCAACGAAAGAAAAAAGTAGGAGGTTTACATTGAGAGAATGAAGTAGGGGAACCGTAATACCATGCCTTCCTCGTCTTGAGCTCAACTAAAGAGTTTTCTTTCGTAAGCAATGCATAACAGGAAGCAAATCGCTTTATTTCCTAAAGTGGTCGTAAAAAAGTAAGAGAAAGTCGTCAACAGTCTTCTTGTCACATCCCCAAAAGGTATCCAGATATAACATCTTGATGTTATAAGACTTTCCATGCTCAAGCAATGCTCATCACAGTCACACAAAGGTATGTTTCTGAAAATAGCATTTTTGAATTCAGGGGACCTCATACTTGTATTTAATTCGAAAACTAGACATCGATTTTCAGGGTCGAACACTATCCTTCCTCTCTCTACCTGTGGTACCTACGATACGGGTAGAGAAATGAATAATTTAGAACGAATCCGCTGTATTTATTTTGCTAAGTTGAATCCCATTTACATACAGTGCCATTAGTAAGTGTCTCCGCAGCTCTGGTTATGTTCACTACTCATTCGAAGGTTGGTACTTCTCCGTACCTTCCATTCAGACTATACCAGAGTAGGCCATGATAACTGTTGTTGTGAATCTTTTTGTTTTTGCTGATTAACAGCTGCCAGCGGCTTCGTCCACGATAATTAATTAAAAATTACGAGCAAAATAATTAAAACATTGTATTCAAAACGATTAAAATTATAACGAAACAGCTAAAAATCCGGTTTTGGAATGCTTGCCACGATTACAAAGCGCCGCTTGGGAAAAACGACCTGAGATTTGACTTCCCTGGCCCAGAAAACTCTTTCATAGTAAGTTCCATCCAAATGGATAAATGTTTATAAACAAACGAATCGACCAGGGTGATCACAGATTTTTTAGTAAAATTTAACCGGCCAAAGGCCAATTTTCCTGAATTATCTTCTTTACAGTTTTCCTTTCCCTTATTACATACAAACACTCATGCCCGAGGCGGGACTGGAACCCACGGCCTCCTTCAACACTGATCCTAAGGCCTTAGCTACCGCGGCTAAGCAGACCGGCAGAATCGCAGCGATCGATAATTCCATGCGGTGTATTGAAAAAATCGCGATGCTTTATTTCCAAGATATGGAGGGGGGGGGGGGGAAGGCAAAAGCCACCTCCAATTGATTTGACAAATGAAATGTAGCCTATTATTGAAAACTGATGCTTCGATAGCGCAAAAAATCACGTTTTCTGCCAATTTTTTACTCATAACTCGCGAAGGAAAATGAAAGTTAAAAATCGGCTTCGAAGTGCGTTTGGCCGCCCTTCAACCTATCTATGTTTAAAATTTTAGATCTCTGCATGCAGTAGATTTCGCTGGACATCGCACACAGACAGACAAACAGACAAACACTTCTTCTTATTATGTATAGATGAGTCGAAAACTGAAAAAAAGTAATCACATTACATCGTTAATCAAAATTTTCGAAAATAAATTAAAGTGCTTGAATTTGTATCTTCAAGAAAGCGATAACCATTTTCAACGCCTTCTTTAAATAGGTGAGTTTTATTTCTTTCTTCATAATTTGCTGTACCAGAACATTATAACCATATGTTAGCGCTGCCAACTGAGTTACATTTCTTAGCGGATTTTCGCCTGCACAAGAGCTGCGGAGGGACTTCTTGATGGCACTGTATTTATAGAAAAGGAGTCAGACCCCGATTTTTAGCTGTGCGGTCAGTATGCGGGCTTAATTCACGGCAAGTATTGAAAACTGTCAGATCCGATTTATCACTCTGAAAAAGCTGAACAACTTATGGCGGATTAAATTCACGTAAGCCCCATTTATCATTCGAAATTTGAAAGCAGTTCTCTTTCGCCTTCATTCATTGAGATCACAAGTTGTAAACATCTGCCGAGGGACAAAATTATGCAATTGCAGTGCAAACATCTCCAGCTGACACGAGCAAAACAAAAAGTCTGCATGCTGTGACGTATTTATTACGTCATAGCATTGGCAGGTTGCTAGACCAAAAGGAACTCGCTGGCGCCCACACTAAATAGTATCACTAGGAACGCGGGGTAACATGTGAGAGCAGAAGCGCGGACAGACAGAGTAGAGGCCGCCACTGACATGCCTTCCCCCACGCGACAGATTATTTATATCGCATGTGGTAGCCCCGGACATTGTTTCAACTTCTCACTACATTGTAATGTCTGTCAGTCAGGTCGTACAGAGGAACAAGTGCGAACATCGGAATGTTGACGGCGACTGCCTCTATTGAATTACGCAGTACATAAATTAGCTAGAAAAATTTTAAAGTATAAAATATTTGTTTTCACTCTTTCTTTCTGTCTCTCTCCCTCACATTACCCACAAGCTTAAAGTACACATGAGCGAAAATATAGCGATAGAACACAAGCGCCGAAAAGTTGTTGGGACCGGAGAATGGCCTGTGGTGGTCGAGGGCTCCGGGGGCGGTGGAGGGCCACGAAAAGTCTCCTCCCTCTCCTTATCTCTCCATCCCTCTCCCTATCTCTGCCTCCCTCTACCTATCTCTTTCACCCTTTGGGTTGTTAAGTCTCGAAAAAGGGTAACAAAATGGTGTTTGTTATGATAATTTAACGAAGTTGCGTATTGCTACATAGTCCTGTAATAATTACTCCTATGCTGGAATGTTGTTCCACCGTGAGTTCTTTCGCATTTCTGTACGCTGTAAATCTACAGGCATGGATCTGTATCATTTACATAAGTGCCATCGACCTAGGCCGGGATCGAACCCGCGTGTTCGGGATCAGAAAGCCATTGCCTATCCATCTGGTTCTGCTATGCAGAGGGTACAGAGTATTAATGTATGTTTTATATACCGGTATGTGTGTAACGATTTTTTAAAACGTCAATTTAGTTAGTTTTAGTTGTTCTACGACAGTTTTTATTAGAACTTAGGCCTGTGCCCTTCGCTGGTGTGCCGGAATATTGTCCGCAAAAGTTATTTTGCATGCCTGTTTCGATTTTGGAAATAAGTGACCATGCGGCCAAGAGGCTGGACAATACCCAGATTCTTGACTGCTAAATTAAATTGTTACCCGTGTAATTTGGACGTTTAACCTAAACCTTAGGTAAAATTTACCATTTTGTAACCTGAACCTTCCATATCAGCTATAAATTTTGTTCTTGTTCAGCAAGAAATGACATACCATGGAATTTGTAAGTATTTTACTTTCTTATATCTTCAGTAACAAAGAGAAAGACATGGCCTTGTAATATTATTGGTTTATTTCTTAATATTCTCATAAAATGTTGGGCAGAGCTTTAAAGAGAATTCAAAATATTCTGTTGACTAATCCATTCTTATGACGCGAATTTGATATCGACCAATAATGTTTAGCAGTGCCTCGGATGTCGACCAATAACGGTCGTTTAACTTATAATACGCTTGTTAGGAATACAAGGATATGATTTGAGCTGATAAAACGTCTGCTCGTTACTGGAAACGTACAGTATCAGTACGCAATTATTAATACGTCACTTGCTGCCAGTGAAGAATAAAAACACATACTTTCATACAACATAAATTATTTGGAAATTAAAATAATATGAACGTGTATTCATTAAACACACGATTCAATTCGGTGCAAGCCAGTACCTGTGCTTTTATTCTGTTCTGATGTTAGCTTATCTTAATTAGGTAAACTGTTCCTCATATACACTATTGGTAGCATTGCTTAGAATCTGGTATTTTGAATGGGTTCATCGATTGTTCGTTCATTTAGTGTGTTGTGGTGTCACAGCTGATTTTTTTTTAAACAAAATAATAAATGCATTATTATCAGGGCCCGGATTCTAATGACATGTCATCTTTTTATTGATGCTGCATAGACATTGCCAACTTGTGGATAAATCCTAATCATGGCCTCTAGATTATAGAAATGCATTATTATTAGGTAATTTTTTGTCATTTTATGCAATTTTATATTTTTAGGGCATTTATTTCAATTTTAGGTCATTATTTTGTCATTTTCGTGTCATTTGCTTCCTTATTTAGTCATTCGTCGCTAGCGGTGCTGTCTTTGAAGTGTTGTTTGTTTAATGGAAGAAGGAAAAATTCGGCGTTAAGTGCTGACATGTCTCAGTCGGACGTGAGAATCAAAGAAACGCCAAAATTTTGTACTATATTACTATTGTTATTAGATTGATTTACCTCAATAAACAACAATATAAACCGGCAGACCACAAAAGGATGTGCCAAATTTTGACTCACCAGTGCCTCAGTGCCAATATAAATTTCCGTGAGAAAAGAACATTCACAACATTACAGTTATTTACATTTTTTGCAATTATGTACAAACTAGTCTATAACTTTGTGTGTACAATAATAATTTTTAGAAATAAAATATCAGTTTTTAGGTCATTTTGTAGAATTATTAAGTCATTTTCTTTAAAATTTAGGGTCATTTTATAGGTCATTTTTCAAACAATTTTAGGTCATCAGAATCCGGGCCCTGATTATTATTTATATAACTTAATCCTTTACATTTTATTCATGGTGTAGTTTTAATAGATTATGAGTTTCATCAGATAAATTCGCTCGAACTTCATCATTGCAAATCTGTAGATAAACTCGTAATCTCTCGTGGGATTACCTATGATAAAACAGTTTTAATAGAAGAGCGTTTCGTGTATACATTAAAATACCATATTCCTCTCTACAGTGTGCAAGGTGCCTCGAACCCTATATCTGTCTGGGGCTCGCATCCTTGGTTTAGTCACCGCTGCAAAAATAACCACCGAACCCGAACGTTTAATTGAGGCTTTTGTTCGATTATTTCTTCCATTGTGCAACAGTACCATTCTTCAGCCAACTCTTTTTTTTAATCCCTATTTTTGCCGTTGCCGTATGTGCTGTCCGGCAGGTTCAAAACCACAATGCGCTAAGTCAGCTTAATGCTATTTTAAGAATTCCACCTTCAGTCAGATAATCAATGGACTCCAGTGGCGTGATATTATGAATCGAATATGATGCAGTCCTTTACAAAATTGTCACTGCCGTTCATTTGTAAAATAAGAACTAATTCAATAAAGAAATTAATAAAGCAAAAAATTTGGTTAAATAATTTAATCTAATTATCGCAGGACTTGAACTGGGAGACCTTTGCTTCACTAAATCAACTTTTTGTAGAATGTTTCAAGGATAAATTGTCCTCACCTTCGTCGACAGTGTTGACATTTCTGCCTTGGTCTCGTAGCTCATTTGATCAAATTTATTTCTTTATAATTTTTACGGTAAATATATTGATGGTCTCTTCTTTTAAGTCATATGTTGTGTTTACTATATGCTTATACTTTTACACGTAAAAAAAACCCCTACGTCGTAAAACTTTGAGAACATACTTTACAAGTAAACGTTTTTAACATGTAATAATATTATTAAGTAAATTTCCAATGCCGTTAAGAGAGGAGATAAAATCTATATTTCCTACAATTCTAACGTTAGCTACTTGTAATTTTGTACATACAGTACCTTCCAGTAGGTATTTACAATTACAAATGCATATATCTTCATTTTCATTACATTATGCTTGGATTTAAAAAATGGGTATATTTCTAAATATTTGTGCGCCTATAAAAATATGTGCATATGTTTGATAACTATTTTTCACCAACTCTTGTATGTTGTTTTTTAAATACTGATTACCCTGATTTTTAAATTGAAACTTAAACATTATTTTTTTTTATGTTTCTAAAGCACAATGAACCCATTTTTCCTAAGCACAATAAACCCATTTTTCCTAAGTACGCGATGGTTACTTAATTTGGAACTTACATTATAGACTGCATGGACTTAAATTTTCCATTTATAAACTATTTACATCATTTTTAAAAGAATGATGTACTTCATTAAAATTGTAGAAACTTATCCATTTCTAACTTGAAATTGACCTGCAGAAAATGCGGGAAAAGTTTTCAAATGTTCACGGAGATGCCTTGAAAAGCATCATTAATGTTACTGAAATGAAATGAAATGAAATGATTAGCCTAAATGCCCCGTTAAGGGAATGGCCTCCTCAAAGAGGGTAAGCTCGAATACACCTACATGTGGTGAGCTACTCCATTTACCATAGGCCTATCATTTAAAAACTCAATCCGCAAGTTCATTGAATTTTGCAGTTTCGTAAATACTTGAATACAAAAATAAAATATTATTTCTTTTATTCAAAGCTACTAATATTTCTTTCGCTTCCTTAATTAACAACACCAAATACAGTAATCTTCTTACATACAAAAAATTGGGCAGTACTTACAAAAATAAGTTATTTTGAGTATCTTTCATCAGATTGCTAGAGCAAGTCGGTATCATTGCTCCAGTTTCTGTCGAAGCCACGAAGTTTCTGTACTCGCGTGATTAATTATAATTATTGTAGCTTTGTAGCTCTTTGTGTTAAAATATGCAAAGCGCCCCAATTCATGCATGCTTCAACGGACTCCTATTAGTTGTGGTTAGTGAAGAGTGAGGTTCTGGGTTACTTCACACATTCCTGATGTCAGGTTCAGTTTTACTACTTGCTCACAAGCAAGCCAGAAATAAAGATGAACATCTCATATCAAGTCTGGTGGATCTGAAAGCGTCTGTCAGCGTGGTTATTTTCATTGGGAATTCCTGAAAAGCTTACAATGTTGATAAAATAGAACACATATTGACAGTCCTGCGAGTTTAAAATGAGGAAATTCCGCCTTGTCAATATGAAATATAACATGTTAAAAATCAAATATATTTCGGCCAACTTGTGGTCCTTCTCAGTGATAAAAATCTTGAAGTAAAAATTAAAACATAGCTACAGTACGTCGAACCAACATAGTTAATGCGGTTATGCCAACCAGCACAGCGCCACTGCGGTGGACGATACCACTTTCTTTCCATAAATATGTGTAATCAACATCTAAACTAAATTCTTTGACGTTACATTCTTAAAGGGGCTAGGCCTACCATCCGACCACTGCATCTTCTACCATAGGCAGATGGCAGGATTGGGGGCATGTGGTCAGCATTCCAACACCCACGCTAGTGGTGTTTCAGTGACGGAGCCGCTACTTCTCAATCAAGTAGCTCCTCATTTTGTAACACGAGGCTGAGTGCACCCCGTTCCAGACCTATCTACCACAGAAAAATCCGAGGAGGTGCCGGGGATCGAACCCGGGCCTGCGGTTCCGTAGCTAGCGGCGCTAACCGAGTTTTAAATTTACATTATACATTGTCAGTTTCTGATATTTATTAATCCCATTGATTCAGAATGAAGTTTACCTGACAATTTTATCCGTTTTACAAAAATGTATATTACATCATGTGTGTTTGAGAGATTGAGGGTAGTGTGAAGGGGGTTCGAGATATTGTGGGGCTTACAGCGCACGCAGATTCCCACCATAAAAATTGTTATTGGTGGTATTCGTCCCGTAAACCCGCTGTTTTTTTTTCTACAATAGATTTAAAATATGTTATGGCAGACATTTATATGATCTACAGAGCAGTTGGTAAGATGACCAGTTTCGTAACTCAGCGCAGTTATTGCATGCAGCGAATGAGGGGTTGTTATTAAACATTCCCGAGCTTGGCTACCAGTGTTACTGTATGCAGTATCCATATAAAATTCCTGGCATGGCTCTTCCGCGCGATTGACCCACCCCATACAGAGCATTGCCGAGGCCTGCATCTCGCCCAGATGCGAAACAAGAAATGTACCGTTTATTATTACTATTATTATATAGTTCTGTTACTCTCTTTTTATTTATTCTGAAATGTATATTATTCGTTCCGACACCCTAAAACCCTAAATTTCTTGTTTCATTTATTTAAATTTCATGAGTTTAATATAATTTATCGATTTCCATACTTTTTCGATCAGGCATCTTTCTCATTAATGTATCTTTGTTTACTATCAGTTCCTCAAATTATTATTTTCAGTTTTCATACCCACCAAATTGTTCAAAATGCTTATTTTGGTATGACTTGTATGTTTAATATAAATTTGTTTCAGACATTGCACCCAATTTGACAGTTTAGATCTGTTGAATCACAAGGGTAACTTCAGATGGGAGAGGCGACATGTTACGTAAAAGAATAAAAACTTAAAAAATATATATATTTATGTATATTCAATTGCTGACTTCAGCTTTCTTCCTTTTAAACTCTTTCCCTTTCTTCTCTTTCTTCCATCGCTGAGTCTTTCACTTCTAAACTTTTATTCAACTTTTTTCCCTGCCTGTTATGCATTCAGCAAGCCAGCCATTCTTTCAGACACTGTGATAATTAAAAAACCGGATTTTTCCACTGTTGCGTATTGTTCGTTTAGTTGAAATCAACTATCAAAAATCTTTTCTTTTCTTTGAAGGAATAGTCAATCTCCCGATCCTCCTGCTAGCTTCGTTTAACATCAAAGCAAAAATTATGTATTATTTAATGGAAGTGATTTCATTAAAAGGGGTCATATAACAAGTCTCATGGCTGGCTGTGCGGTTGGAGTTAGCCCAAATTATCTCAACGCTGGGCTTGTTTAAATGCATTAAATAGTCACGGTTGGGCATCTGGCAAGATTCAAAGCCACCAAAATTATGAGACTAAGAATTTATGTCTGGTTTCTGTAGGGGTGTCATCCCTTGGAGTGTGTCGCTGTACTTGTCAGGGGTATTAATCCTAGGACTGGCACAGTGACAGCACTTGTAAACCTGTTAAAACTACTTCATATTCGTGTTATTAATTTTAGACAGTACTGAAGAAAGCTGAGAGACCATAAATCCGAAGCACTTTGTGTTTATCCGTAAAAGAGTCCTTATCTAAAGTGCCTCTTCTGTCTCAAGATTTAGCCTATGACTGAAGAATGTGATAGATGAATCGTCCCAGTTTGGGTTGTTGATAAATTGTGTTGGGAACTTGGGTTAAATCCTTAGTTGATCTGAGGTAGATTTCGAGGTAAACTCAGAAGTTGGTTGTTTCTTGAGATATTTAAATATAGGCCTATTTGTTTTTCGGTTTTATTTTTCTACTGGATTAACTTATGCGTCAGATATTAATTTTTCGATGTCTATATTTTTCAACCGAATTATGAATTATTCTAATTTATGAACTATTTCTATGCTTAATACAAAGTGCATATTGTGATCTATTGCCAAGTTTTAGTTATTATCTGATCTGAAGATATTGAAAATTGCATTAATACATTATTATAATAAGCGTTCAGAAATGTTATAGGTCTATTATGATAAAATGGCGATAATGAGTTAAAAAAACACTGCTGTTGAAACTCAGGAATCCCAAGAAAAAACCTGTCCCATCCCCATTTCCACCATAAATCTCCTGTGGATCCTCCGGGCTAGAAATGCTTGATTATTTGTCTGAATGTCATTCTTGGCTAATATTAGATTAGCTCATTTCTTGTTTCAGATCGAATAAGACAATTTCATTAGCATATAAACAAGCTTCAATGTCAGAAGCATGGATGTGTCACGTGTTGCTGGTGATCATTACAAATTGCATTTAGATATATGCAGGGATGGATTATACATTTCGTGCCATTTGACACTGGCTTCTATCGACTGCCCTCCTGAGTGATCTGTATAGATTTAAGTTACTTCATTCCATCAAGTCCCTAACCATTACCAACCAGCCCATTGATTACAGATAGTCTCAATGAGACGAAAGGAGTAGTTAGCATTTAACGGCGTTTAAGTTTACTCAGAGACCTCTCTTCAAGGAATGGGCCTCTATTACGTGCTAAAAATCCACGATACGGGACCAAGAGTTTTACTTGGGGAATGTGTAAGAGATTTGCCTATTTTTAAATCCCTCGTTAACAGGGCGAAGCTGGCTTTTCTTGTTTTATAAGAATTTAATAACCCAGAGTAACCTGATAAGTCTTTTTCAGATTCAAATTATTGCAAATAGCATACATTTTTACCAGAACATATTCAAGATACAGTCAATATTTTTAAGTAACTGTAGATTGTAGTTGTTATAATTTACTGTTAATTTAGATTTTATTTTTTCGTTCATTATTATTAGTACTTATTTTATTATACACCTTATTTTTTAATTATTATTGTTAATTATCATTACATTATTATAACCTAATTATTTTATTGTTGTTAATTATTTATTATCAATAATATTATCATCAATATTGGATTATAAAATTACTTTTACCTGAAGAAAGTGTTATGTCTCAGAATGAGGAATGAACAATGTTTTATCAAGGTTCCACTGTAATGGAATTGAGGTTATATTGTATAGTGGCGCAAACTTGTAACTTGGCCAGAAACTTGCTCTGTGTAAGGCTCTTAAACTTTGCACGAGATAATAATTTCCTCACAAAGGGAAATTCTTGCATCCTAGTTAAACGGTCACTTCCCTTGCCGCTATGCTGCTCTAATATTGAATTGTCGCCAAGAGCACATCTTCTGTCTCTGTAAAATGACCAAACCGGTGGAGGAAGAGGTTGACACTAAGTTCATAATTAAGAGCAGTTGGTACGATGCCAGATGTTACCTAATAATGTTTCTGCAAATAGGCCGGTCTCTTCTCTTTGCCTCTGTGATGTGTGCATACACTCACACTCTGGTGTCGTGCTCTTCCTTTTGTTTAACTGTGCGCGAGTAGACTTGAGAAGTTTACAATGGATAGAACGCGCAGTTCAAGTGCTGTTCATCTGTCTGTCAGGCCCTACATGTACATGCCGTTGGGTATGGTTGCATGTTTTCCCCCTAATATATTTGTTGCATTTTACTTGCTAATAGACTAGAGCTTGCTTTTGTTTTGCTTATCTAATGCTTAGTTGACTGTTAGCTTTTTAATTGATAAAACTATACTCGTTCATAATTTATTACACTTTTTCCTAACCCTCAACACAGAACAACCCTGCATTATTACCATCTCTCGACAATGGAATAGCCTCCCTCACGACACTAGAGCCTGCAGGACTATGATCGTTCGTATCTAATTACTAAATTATTTGCATAATTCTTAAAGTTCTTCTTACCTTTATTTCAATTCACTTTATTTTTATTCACTGTTATAACAGTGATGTCAATTTCATATTCTTATATCCTTTAAAACAATGCTAAAAGTATGCTAAAAGATTCCCCACATAACTTGGAATGTCAACTACAGTTTATTTCCTTAATGCAGGTTTCATTTTTAATTACATTGTAAGAAGACATAGTTTTTTATCATTTCTAACGCGTTTATTTCTGTAATAATACCTTATAAGATCACTTAATGTATAATGTATTATTTTGTAAGTTTTATGTATTTCATTTTTTATCGTGGTTGAAATAAAACATTATTAATATTTTATATTTTGCACTTGTATAATTCCGGTGCACTTTCTTGTTTGACAGCTTTTATAATAAGAACAATGTCACACGCTTAAATCCACGCTGTGGGACTCCGAGAAGGCCCTGAAGATGGCAGCTGCATGTTGCTAAAAGCGTAAAATGCGCAATCTTACCCAGGTGATATTTTGGGACTTCCGCCGGTAAAGCTTTAAATCCTACAATATTTCGTTATGAAGTATTCATTAGTTTGCCAGCTTGAATATCTTTTTTGTTTTGTTTTTTCTACTCTTAAGTTAGTCTACTTTCCCAATTTACAACTTACAGATATATTGCAGCCCCTTTTATGATTGCATACTTTAAATTATAAAGTTAATACCTTTTAATAAGGGTGATAGAACTGGAAGTGATATAGGTGAGACGATTAATTAAGTATGAATTATTTATCGTTAAACATGTATTAACATGAAATAGACAGTGTCAATAGTTAAGAAAAAAAAAACTAAAAAGGCAGAATTATAGCCAAGTAGCCTACTGTAATTAAAAGAAGCTGCCCAGAGTTCCATTTGACAGTTCGAAGAAATCGCGTATGGAGTAGAATGGTATAGATTATAAGATTTCCCAACAGGCTTTTTTAATATCTCGATTATGAATTCTTTCAACGAAGGATGATATTTTCTTTGGTTATTTTTAATTTAAAATATCGATAGTTTTTTGTTTTGTTTGCAGAGAATCCGTTCTAAAGATTTTTAGCCTTGAAAATCTGTTTCCCTAAGATCGGGTTTGAACTCGCGACTCTATGGCTTAGAGGTCACCGCACGCCAACTGTCCAGGACAAGATTGTATTACTGACTTAATAACTCATTCTGTTCTGTTTGGTGAGGCATTAGTCGTAACTCCACTTTCAAAAAGCTACAAATATTTTTAGTAATTGTTTGGTTAGTATATATGTTTTATAGATTGAACGTTTAATTCCGATTCATTGAAAAATATGCATCTGTTTCCTGGTGTAATATTACATTTTTTAGCCTGCAGTTATTTACATTTTTATGTAATTTGATAAAGTATTAGGTAAGGGAAGTATTATCTATAGTTAGCATATTTAGATTGCTCAAATTATTATATGTAAGCCTGAATAATATCGAGAGGGTTCGTTAATCTTCTCATTGTTTTTATAAATATTAAATAGAATATCCTTTCTTCAGGAATGATCATCGTTAGTGGAATTTCCACCTTTTTTGTCTGTGTATGTGTTTGTCTATTGGCCGCTGTTCCTGCTGTGTCCATTCAGCTACATGTAAATTAAAGGAGTTAGTACTTTGAATTTGTACACTCCCCTTAAGGTTTTAAGTAAGGTTTGTTTGTATAGCAAGAAGTGAGAGATTTAAAAGGGAGGATAAAGGATAATTGAGAAAAACTTAATAATAATTTATTTCCGACATCTTTTAATTCTCTTCAAAAATTTTATAACAGTATTTATCGATGTGTAATATAATAATTTATAATGTCTGATAACTAACATAAGTTTTGATTTCATATCATGCTATTGGTTTTATCAATCTTCTTGGTTACTGTTCAAATTTTAAACCATCTTTTTTATATTTAAAAGCTTGTACTGAATCGTAAAACAGGCATTGGCATATTAAGACATGTTGGGCAAACAGTATTTAATAAAATATATCATTTTAAATTAATTACGTGAAAAAGTTTATAATTCCTTCCAATAACAAAATTGAGGAATATTGATACAATTTCACCCTTGCAAGAATGGGTTCTGTTGCATTGAAATTGAAATTGATGTAAAATACAACTAACTAACGACACAGCTTTTGGTATGTTTGGATTTCCAAAATACTATACACTGTTGCTAAACTTCCATGTTCTGCAATCTCAAGGAAATTGTAATTGTTTTTCTTCAGTTATCAGAACTTAATTGTTTCTGTTTATTATTTGTTTTAGTTAGCAGTAAATCATATTGAAAGTACACGTTTTCGAAAGAGAACATATGTTCCACTGCAATGTTTGTTTTATAAATGTTTTATAAACAACCTTGTCCTTGAAAGTGTTGTATAGTATGCGAATTAACTGCACACAAAATTTATCATAACATGCATTCTTCTTACACTGTAAACAACATATAATATTTGATACTCGTTGTAATTAAAAAACTAATAGCACATCTGTTGTTTGCTTCTCTAATTTGAAAGCTCTAGAGACGCTAATCTTCCTAATAATAATTTTGCTCTCTACACACTATTATACTGTATTTTGGTTAATCTATTGTGTTGTAGTTTAAGATAAAAAATACTATATTTTTTATATATATGAAAGAAGAAAAAAATGTCAAGTTTATTGAAATACATCTGACAGTAATTGGTGGTACTGGTTGAAGGGTAATGAAGTGCATTGTAGGGATTGTTGGTTTGGCTTAGGTGGGGATGAAACAAGTCCTGATGAGGAAGAAGAGGACTCTACTCTCAAGTGTGGCACGGCTTGGTCAGGCTCGGATTCGGCCACACACAACAGAAGCAGCTCCACTTCAGACTTTTCCAGCTCGACCTCTGATGAGGCAGAGGACCTCGACCACTCTCCTCGCATACCCTCAAGACCTTCTGAAGGTGTGCATCCCTTCTAGTTATTAAGAGATAGGTTATTTCAGAATAATTAACCCTGAAATTATACATTCCTTCTATTATTATTATTGAAATTAAGTTATATTAATATAATTTTAATAAATTCTACTTAACGCTTGGTTGACTGCGATCCACTGAACTTGTAACTGTGTTGGGGGTGTTTGTGCTGTAAATGATCACAGTACTCATTGCATTGATGGCGCTTGGTTTCATCCCCCCCTCCTTCGGTTGCATCTACTGTTTAATCCCAATTGCTTATTTGAATGTGTGTGATATAGGAAGAGTAGATAAATCATTACTATTACTGCAATTGTAAACGGTAATAAAATATGGGAGGTGAAGAATCAATTTAACCCTTCTACTACTATTGACTTCGGCCGGTACGTAAGGCTGAAAACCTTACCACCTTCATGTGCCGAATGTCCAAAATCTGGGAGCCTCAACCTCCTGGAACCCTCTGGGCCTCCATGGCCTGTATAGGGATCACTTTACTTTACTTTACTACTATTGACTTATACATTTTTAACTCAAAACTGCATAAAAGCAGAAATATGAAATTTATTAAGTGTTGCTATATGTATAATATGAGGATTTTTATCTTTGTGTTATGCTTGTCATTCACAGAAACCAGCTGTTCTACTGAAATTTTCTCCATCAATTTCAAATTTAGTGCCTACTGACGGTTTTACGTAATGATTGCTTATATTATTGTATACATTCATCCTCAGTGTTGCCATACGTACGACTATAGTCGTACACATACGACTATTTCATAGACTTGTACGACGTGCGACGCAACCATGTGTTGTATGCCTATTCATACGACTATTTTTAATATTAGCAATTTATAGGCTACTACCATTTTGTGTTTATTTTTTCGCAATCTACTGCAGAATTTCAATTTAGATAAACTTGAAGTTTTTTGTTTTTTCGTAGTTTATTTTTTATGTCACTAAATGAATGGCGGAATGTTATAATAGCCATTGTCAATTAAAACTCTGTCCATTTATTTATTACAGGCTTTCACGGGCCGGTGCCGCACCTCGCTTAAGTTGTATTGTTGTATTGTTATTGCTACTTCTCTCATTCTTTTCCAAACACTTTATATTTTAGCCGCACGTGTGCAAAACGACCGATAAAGAGCAGCTGGTCTTATTGTTAAACATAATAATCATATTGTTACTATTAATAGTATATGTTGACACGTGCATATCAAAAGTGGCTGTATAAATTACATTTAGAAATCTTACTTTCTTATGGATTGTAATTTATTAATATTTTATTATTATTATTATTATTATTATTATCATCATCATCATCTTCATCAACTTCATTCTGACAATTCACAAAGTGTACGACGATTTTAACTAGCGTACGACTATTTTCAGTTGTTGGTACGACGGTTTTACTTTTCTGATCTGGCAACCCTGTTCATCCTTGACTTGCACGTCATTAGGTGAATTTGCAATGGATTAAATGGAATGATTCCTATTGGTGGTCAGTTTGAGTCAGTTTCGATTATTGGAGATAAACTTCTGTGAAAAAAGCTAAAAAAAAAAGGATATAAAAACAGATCTTTTAGCTCCCTCCTCCATTTCGCCCTCATAGCATGTCATTCTTAAGAAAGTAACATTTTTTAATGAAAAGGGTTGTATTATAAACATAAATATTGTTTTAATACAAAATTAAATGCTAAATACATCTGTGAATTATGTAATACATTACACAACTTTTCACAAGTCAAAGAAATGCTTTAAAATGTGTTTTTAACAAAAGATTCTAAAACTTTATTCAGGGCTATGATCTACAAATTAATACATAATCAGATTAAAGTCTGTCTCCCATGCTGTGTCTTTTCAATGCTTGAAATAGAAAGACCTTAGAGTCTCTCCTGTGACATTGTCCACTCAAGTGCAAGGCAATTTTCCAATGCTTCTGGTTTCTTCTGCTGTTTTTCTTTATTTAATATTGGCAATGAATCTCCTTCTCCTTTGTGTTCCACACCAGCCCTGGGTGAGCCAATTTCTTCATGGTTTGAGTTCAAGTCCGAACACATGCATTTGCTCATGAGTGGTGAAAGGGTTTATAAGACGTGTCAGGAGGGAGGGGATTAAGACAAACATTAAGTGGAGGGTTGATGAAATTACCTTACTTCTATTTTTATTTATTTGTTTTAATTGTTCTATTTTTTTTATTTGTATTTTATTTATTTATTTACTCCACCTGCGTAAAACACAGTACAATCATTATTGGTGCCTGAATGAGCAAAAGCTTGTGCTCGGGCACAGTTCAGCACAGTGACAGAAAATATAACGAATACTGGAACTACAAACTAAAAATTTATAGAAAAGTCACTCTACATACAATGCATACCCATACGCACATGGCACATGCAAACATACATGCCGACAAGGCAAGCAGTACATAATACAAACCAAGAGCAAAATAAACGTATTAAACATCACACGTTTTTGACATAAACAATTCACATGAACAACAAAAATGAAAAGCAAAACACTAGGACAGTAAAATTACTACAATTACTACATAGTAATTTGAAGTGAACAAATGACATGGACAACAAACAGAAAGTTCCTTCCCTTATCGAACAAGGTTTGCTGTCTCGACAAATCTATCCGCCATTGGGAAGAAGAAGAAAAAAAAAAAAAAAGAAAGGAGCTGCAGGGGTGGGGAATGGGCATGTTGGAGAGGGTTTAGAATTCTCTTATCAATATAAACTACTTCATATTATATTGGAAAGATTTCATGCACTCGAGTGTACTACTTCAAAGTTGTATTTTAATTAGCTCATTCTTAAATAGTTTCGAATTTAATATTCAATAATATTAACTTTTTATGTTTTCTAAATTTTTATTTCTCCCCCCCCCCCCCCACAGTTGCAAAGGCTGCATCTCCATATCGCCCCCTGCTGGGTGATTGACATGTGAGGATATAGTGTAGAATTGATGCAGCCATCAACATCTTCTGTAAAATAACATAATTACCAAATTTACAGAAAGAGATACTGAAACTAGCTAGTCACTATGTTCACACATTATTGATGCTAAATTGATTTTCAAAATTATTTTCCAGTGTACTTTTTTTTTTGTACACTTTGTGGTTTTTTTGACTGAACATTTCTGGGTCTCTAAAATCGTAAACTTTATGATGAAACTTTATCACCTAGGAAAGCACTTTGTTTTGTTTTTGAAGACAACCAGCAAGCTATGTTAACATATACTGGCATGCTGTGCGTACCACATGCTGGCCTTAAATATCAATTTTTTGGTTAAATACCGTTCTTTGAAAATGAAAAGAGAAAACACTGAAGCCACAAGATTGTGGATTTTATCAGTGGGAAACAGAAAATTGTTAGGTACTGGATACCAGTTCAGGGGATCAGTCAGTTTAAAATAATATGGTTTAATGTGATACAAAGTAATTAACTCATTTTCCAATTCAAATGATTTGTATTGAATTTCATTATATCAACATCATTGTCATTTTAAAATAGATTTATTTTGTTAAGTTATATTGCAACAATATTGCAACTGTTTTTTTATTTTTTATTATTTTGTGTGTAAGTTAAATCTGTTTTTAACATAATTTTAATTTGATTTTTTCCCCCATAGCTAATAATAATGGCAACCTTTTTAAACTTAGAACCTGTTTTCATGAATTATTTTAGTTTTGAATTAAAGTTTTATTTTTGTTTATGATTTTAATTTTTGTTTTCAGTAATATGTAATTATTGCTAACACAGCTGATTTTCTGCTAATAAAGCATCACTAAGAAATTGGAGAAGTTTAAAATGATTGGAAAATTGGCTCATTATAAGTAAAAAGAAAATTACTGTCAAAGTTTTTCTAAAACTATAATAATATTATAATCCTATACATACTTAGCTCATTTTTACTTGATTCTTGGCTTACAAACACAGATCTCAACTCCACGGGCTGTGACGAAGACTTCCAGTGGGTTCACGGTTCGCCTTCAGGTGGTATGGAAAGCATAAGAAGACATCATCCTTCCAGCAAGAGTGATGCAACAGCAGAAAAGAGAGCTCTAGACGTCCGTACTCCAGAATCTGATGGTAGTGGATCCTGTAATGATGAACTCGATTATGATCCACCTGAAGTAATGCACTCTCAAGACAGAATGACACCATCATACGATAAAGTGCCTAACAAAACAGAAGTGCAATCTAACAGCAACGATGGATATGATTACCATCGATTTTCTAGTGAAAACAGTGAAGTTGTTCATAGGAAACCCCCAAGACATGACTCAAATCTCAAACCACCTGCAGTGCCTTTTGACAAGACAGGTAGCCTGGACAGACGAAGAGCTCACAGTCAGAGTAGAGCCAGTAGAGACCAGAAAGCTAGGTCCTCTATCATCCTCCATTCTCCACGCTACCAATCTCCCTCCAGAAGAACTGTAAGTCCATCTCCTTCAGAGTGCAGACATTATAACAACTCTTGCTGTAACGATGAAGAGAAGCACTTCACGAATCATGGAATTTCTTGTTGTAACTCGGCATCAAACCTTTTACACTGTTCAAGTTCTCATGAGTGTATTCATCGGCCTGTTCATCCAGTTCATTGTTGTTCATCATCATCTCTTCGTGACGACATTATGTCAGCTTCGTATGACTCATCTTTCTCAGAAAACCACCGTCATCACCATCATCACCAAGGTGATCTTCAGAGGTATGGCAGTGCTGGAAAGCTTGATTACCATGCTCGGATGTGTCATGGTAGCCAACCAGACTTGATGGAGTGTTGTGGAGGCATGCATCAGAGTGGTAACTGCTTCGGATCTCATGGATATCTCCCAGTATGCAATTGCAGATGGCAGCATGTATGCAAGGTATTGAGGCAAGGCTTTTAATAGCGTTTTCTATTACAAGGACTCTCTTTTTATAAGAAATTTGGAGATAATTGTACACTGATGTTCTTTTAATCATTTTTTTATGCTCATAATTTTGTGCTGAAGTTGAATCCATTCAATTAAGAAAATTTATTTTTCCACCTTATGGTTGGGTTTCCTTCTCAGGGCCACACATATATATATATGTCCAGCTTCATGTCTTTTCCCCAAAATTATTTCAGTTTCTGATTATGACTCATATTTTAATGTATATGAACTGTGCTGGTCCACAGCCAAAATAATATTTTGTTCTAATTGGCAAGTAGACTTTCTAATTTTGTAACTACCACGTGCCGAGTCCACTGGTGGGGAAACGCCTTTGGCCATGATGATAAATACTGGTAGTATGCATGCTTTTGGCATAGGATTGCTGACTTTCTGTATAACGTAATTATTTTTTGTTTTTTGCTTCTTTCTTTCTCAAATTTTGAACTGGTTGGAGTGGAAATAAATTTGTGCTAAAATTGTTGAATTTTTTATGGTGGTACATTTACATTTATATCATGCATATCATCTTTGAATCAATACATTAGGTTTTGTGATAATGAAGGCGACATAGATCTTCTATGGAAATTAAAACTTTTTTCTTATGGTACTACTACAAGAAATCTCAAATTTTCTCGGGTATGTGGGTTGGTATTAGATTAAGTATGGAACCTCAAACACGTACATATATTTATTCATTTTAACAATTCAGTTTGTTTAGTAGAGTGTAATATTTAGGGTATTAGATACCCTTTCTTTCACAAATGATATATTTTGTGGTAAAAATTTGTATATTTCATGTCAATTTTTTCGCTTGTAAACGTACATTGATTTCTAGGCAGCTTATTCTTGTGTGTATGTGTGAGAGAAAGTGTGCAAGAGCCCATTTAATCATTTTTATTTTACGTTTACTTTAAGAAAATGTTAGAGTTAAGAGAGTTTTTTTTGCCTAATCTGCAAACATGAAGTAACTTTTACAGGTTTTCAGTCTTTTCTCACAGAAGAGATTTATGTTACATTCTATAGCGGAAAATTTGTCCTGAACGGGTTATTTTAAAATCCTGTAATAAGATAAACATCAGAGTTAGATATAACTTACTACACTGAAGATGCATGAACATCTGTAGTGAGGTCATTACAGTATAGTCCAAAAGATTATTTGTAACGGACTCACTTCACCCTTGGAAGCCAAGGACTTTCAGTATCAGCTTTCCAAGATGAAAACCCAGGTTTGATTTCTGCTTGGGACATGTTTTCCTCTATAAAATATGTGACATTTTCTCTTCACCTCTACATTTTATTAACTTCAAAAAGACAATAGTGATTGCCATATTATAGATTCTTTTATTCATTTTTGTATTTTGTGTTACAGCAGCCACCAGGGAGCTCAGATGTGGAGGAAAGACTGCGACGTTTGGAGGCAGACAAGGACTCGCTCCAGCTACAGGTGACAGTCCTCACAGAGCAAATAGAAGTTCAGACAGACAAGATCTCTGATCTAGAAAAACTCCTCGAAGATAAGAAAAGACAACTTGCCAATGCTGAAGATGTCCTACAGAGGGTATGTTAATAACATTATGTTTCTAATCTTGCTGCTGTCTTTTGCATGTCTGTACTTTTCTAATTGTAACCATATTGGGTATGTTTGTGATACTATGGTCCATATCATGTAAAGGACTCACTTCATAGGATAATGGCTACAAGAGCTAGGAAGGTTTAGTTTTGCTATTTCTGTTATAATGATCTAGCTGCAGTGATTAGCTGTAAGGCTTTCTAGGTGTTAGATATTTGAGTAATTAATTTGTTAACGTTATGAGATTCTTTTATCTATGTTGCTCATGAATTTATTGCTGATAGAATGGCATTGTTTATGATAAATGTTTTAGCAATTATTTCTGTTCAAGTAGCATATTTTGTTTTATACTGATGAATTGATTAACTTGAGGAATAAAGGGGGAGTTTTGGGGGTTGCACTGTGAATAAGTCAACCTGATGTTTATTTCTGTGAATAAAGAAAAATTGTTCAGGTTGGCCACTCCCTTAGTCAACCTTGGATCTCTGCGTGCTAGCTGTAGATGGTGCTAACTAAACCTGTATTAATTTTGTCTAACCTAGTTAGACAAATACAGTAATAAATTTACATGCTTAATGAATAAGCAAGGTTTATGTCCTACTTTAAATCTTGTTAGGATATAAAATTTTATTGTATGTATTTAAGGCTGTCATGATTGCAATTTATTAAGAATTTTTTAACCTGCTCTATTAACAACTTCCTACACAGCTTACGAGTTTCCTTTCTAGAAACTTGTCAATTGAGCTCTTGTGCATAATACTGTAGTAAATTTCCCCAGTTAAGTTAAGGGTTTACAGCAGTTCATTTTCTGGAGAATGCCATCTGCTGTAGGTCTTTCATAGAGTTCTAAAAAGGAAAGTGTTCCCTATACAGGCCATGGAGGCCCAGAGGGTTCCAGGAGGTTGAGGCTCCCAGATTTTAGATATTCGGCACGTGAAGGTGGTAACGTTGTCAGCCTTACGCACTGCTGCCTTTACCCCCAGGATTGGTCCTGGTACTCATTTCTGTTAGAGGCTGATTCGACCATAAGGCCATAGTGCCACCAGGATTAGGCCAATTGAAAAACTCAAATGACCTCATTGGGGTTCGTAGCGTTCTAGGTGTAATGAAATATGTTGAACTATTACTAATGTTTGACCTACCAGTAGTTCTTGAGTTAAATATGCGAAAAAATGAAGATCATTTAATTAATAGCAGAATAAGAAAGTTACTGAGGACATGAATATTGATTGTGTTGAACAGCAATCTTTATGTCGGAAAGTTGACAAAATAAGATTTCATTTGAACCTCATCATAAAAGTCTACTGGAATCTTGTGCAAAAACATAGGCCTATGTCATTGCATGATTACAAACTTAACAAAATGAATTTAAAAATATTCTCGTTTGTCAACATGGTTTTATATCTCGGCTTCTCCCATGTATGACATTCACTGCCTCTGAGAATCTTATGGTGATAACTCACATGTCAGCTGTTTCCCTCCATTCTTTACAATAGCATTCACTTTCTCCCAGTCTTTTACTATTATGCCCAAGATACTAAACTGGTTTTTCACTCTCCTGTAAAATTGGTATACATATGTATTAATTTATGATTCACCAGAAAAAAATATTAAGATAGGGTTTTTAACCAAAGTCGGCATTTCAAGATTTATTATCAAACTGTTCAGTTAAGAAAATTCACTTTTAAAATTCCCTTTTCTCAAATTTCACCTCCAATTTTCCCCATGATTTTTTAATCTTCCTGATTTCTTCTTGCCTGGAGGGGCTACATTACTCCTCTTTAAAAGTTTGAACATATCCATACCGTTTCAAAGTATAATTTTCTTTTCTTGTTATTCATCATTTTCTCAATTATGTGGTGTATTTCTCACCACCCGTAATCCGTTCTGAAAGTCTGTTGAACCTTGTGCACAACAAGGCAAAATATGCCTCACACTGTTTGTTCACTGAAACTTTACATTTTTTGTTGCGTTTGTATTTTCATAATTATTTTTGTCACTAAATAGATTTCATAATTTGAAGAACTTGAGTGCAAAGTAACACTGAACTTGTGCAAGTGTAGTGAGTAGATGATGGATTAGAATATCAGTGCAGCGAGTGTAAAGTGAAGCAAACAGTAGCAGGAAAGTCATTAAGTCCTAAGTATTGATTCATAACTTGCAATCAGTCCATCAGACCACATCAAAGCTGGCCATGGCACCTGAGAGCTGTGATAACACTGGAGTGAGTAATTGCCTGCCGCTCTCACAGGCTACTTGACAAACTCCACAGCTTCTTTCACAGTTGAATATCACATTACTCTGTAGCAAACTTACAGTTTGCCACTTTGATGAAATGCAAAGGCTTCAAAAAGTGTAATGCCTGCATGATGTGACATTAATAGAAGTTTGTGAATGGGCCATAAAACTTCACTGCTTTAAGTGAAATGGTTTTAAGGGCCCCCTTTTTTTTTCTCTCTCTCTCTCTCTTTTTTTCTCACCCAGGCCATAGAAACAGTGGGTAGAAGACATAGGCTTATTGTGCTCAACCCTGAAATTTGATGATTTTCAGCATTACTACATGTTTTGAGGTGACCTGAGTTCAAAAATGTAATTTTCAGAAGGAAAAAACTGGTCTGTGTTCGCCTGCTTACCTGTGAACAACATAATTAGAAATAAAAAATCGTGACAAAATATTATTTGGTATCTGAGTTAACTCTACATTTCTGTGGTGAATTTTCATTGGTCTCAGTGGCCAACCAATTACATTACTGTATATTTTGAGATTTTCTTGTCATAGTATAGGAATAAATTATTCTCAGATTGACACCCAGTTTTTAAGAACAAGTCTCTTGAATGTTTCAGAGGCCCATATTGCCTTCTGCCCCCTCCCCCCCCCCATAAGATGACTCAACACTTTTGAGTCCCTGAGGATGGAGGCAGTATGGGCTTCTGAAATGTTCAAGACACGTGTTGGTCTTCAAACCTGGCTGTCAACTCGACAAGCATTTATTGAGTTATATTATTGGGTAAAATAAACATAACATACTTGTTTTAACATCTTTGAACATCAAATATTACCTTTAGTAAGCTGTAGCCTATATTCATATGACAGTACCGGTAATTGAAAACAGAACCAACAATACCTATTACAATGTGAACAGTGATATTAATTATGTAATTATATGTTATAATGATATATTATGGATTTTTATGCCATTTGTAACACTTTGAGATGAACTATCTTGCTGTGCTGGGATTGGACCAATTATTACGCTTCATATAGACCTGCTCGTAACTAGTTTTAAGTTGCTATTTTATTCCCTGAAACAGAATTCCTCTTGTACAAATGTAAACAAAATTCTGCAAACCACGATGAATAGAATCAAAAAAGTTACAGACAGTAATGAACTAGTAAAAAATGTACCACCCATTCATAATTAATTTTACGACACTCTGATTATTGAGGCAGGTGGAGAATGGTCTTAATGGTATCAAATTATGTGTAGAAATGGGTAATCGTTGGAACTTATGGATAAAGCTAATATGCAGTTGTTCCTATTAAATAATGTTTCATAACATGTAATAAGTCCAGCAATAATTCAAATCATTTTTCCCTTTTCCAAAATACAAATAAAAATCAGTGCAACAGTGGTCTAATGAAGAAAAAATTGTTCAGGGTCTCTTAAAAATGATAATATCTCTTAAAATGTTCTTAACTATTTACAATATGACTTTGTAGTTAAGTACCATAGAACACCCCACTCCAAACAAAACAGGATTTCCCAAATTATATGAGATGGTACATTTCAAACCGTATTAAGTCCACTTTTGTAAATTTTTCAGGAGAGAAGAAAAACTGTTTAAATGTAAACTAAGGGATGTAAGAACACTTTAGTTTTATGCATTATTTTGAAGGGGATTTAATTAAATTAGACTAAAACAGACTTGACAGGATGATAAAGCATACTCAGAAGTCAGAACTATACGAAATCATATAAAACTCATTTTCGTCCGTGGGTGGGCTTAATACGGTTTGAAATGTACCTCCTCGTATGTAAAATCACAAGTGTAGAATTTTAACAATTGCTTTTTCTCTAAACTGTGAAAAAGAAAAAGTGGCTTAGACCACTGTTGTGCTGGCTCCCTCAATTCCAAATACTGAAAATTGAAGTTGCAAGGATTTTTGTATGCTTGACAGCTTAGTATATAAATAACCAAAACTACAATAATTTTTAAACTCTCAGATTTACAGCCTGCCAATTAACTAAGTTGAACTTATAATGTAACTTATCCTTCAATATAGTCTTACTTCAGAAACTAAATATTTTGCAATGGTTTGCTCATAGGAAATGTTGCAGCGATCCTCACTGGAGACGCAGAAGCTGGAGCTGTTATCTGCCATGTCCGAGCTGAAGTTGCAGCAAGCAGCCCTGGAGAGAGATAATTTGGAGTTGCGGGATAGACTCGGGGAAGAGCGCAGGAGAAACAAACCTCCGGTAATGCCACGCACAACTCTGATATCCACGTCCACACCCATCAGTTCCCAACAAGCCACACAGGTGACTAGTACACACAAACAGTAGCAACATACCAATGCTCTGAAGCTTTATCTAATGCTTTTATTTAGGCCTTATAGATGCTTTAAGCATTGCTGACCTCATTCTTTCTCATATACATGCATAAACTTATTGTGAAAAATACAATAATTCTTTTAGATCTAACTAAATAAAATATAAAATGTTTGAATGTTTGTACGTTTTTAGCTCTTTTTACTTTCTCTACCCATACCATGCATATTATAGATACAGAAATTATTGTGTTCGACCCTGAAATTGGATGTCGAGTTTTAATATTAACAACATTTTGAGGTCCTCCAATTCCTAAAATATAATTATTGGAAACATGTCTCTGTGTTGAGCTTGAAAATGAAAAATCATATCATGTATGGTTTTATATGTGGAATGGCAGTTTTCTTTACCTGTCCTTTATTCCAATTATGAAGCATGACAATTAGTTGCCTAGGTGGCTCCTAAACTGAATCAAATGTAGATGTGGGCCTATATTTGTCGAGTGCGGATGAAATTACCTTTCATATATAAATTCAAGCTGGAGCTGTTGTTCCTTTTGAATGCACAGAAAGAAACTAACCATTCTGAATGTTTTTGGCAATGTTTAAGGAGTATTTGCTTGTGTAAAGTTTTTTCATGAATTAAAATACCAGTCATATATTATTCACAGAAGTCCACAGAGTGTGGACTATATTTTCAAGGTGAGACTTTTTAACTTTTAATCCTGAAATCCTAATCACCATAAATATGCGTTTTTAGGATCTGCTGATTAAAAGAGTTGGGATTCACACACAAAAGTGAATCTGTTTATTTCTGTCTATGAATAGAGTAGTTCAAAAAAAGTTATGTTGCATGCATATCTCATATTTCATTTCATATTTGGCATCTTCTAAGGATGGGATATAAAATATTTAAGTGCTTTATTATTCTTTCCCTAACTTTTCTTAAATATTATAATTTCATTTATTTTAAACCTTTTTTTAATGGTAATTGTGGAACAATCCTCTGACTAAACTAAAATTAAACTTTGTGGGAATTAATCCCTGGCAGGGACAAGACTGACTGTTTGACCACATTGTCATCTTCTTTCTAAGTTGGCAGATGGCAGAATTGGAGGACATGTGATCAGCATATTGGCAGAGCTATTAATGATGGTTTCCTTAATTAGAGCCACTACTTAATCCTCCAAGAGAAAATGTATATGAGAAAGTTTGGGGTATTTACTTGCACCATTTGTTATAATTTTGCACTCTTTTGTACAAAATACTAAACACTGTGTTACTTTCATTACATGCTGACTGACTACTCATGCATTTCATAGATTCACATATCCTCAGTAAGTAGAACATTTTTATTAACCTTTCTTTCTTTATTTTTACCATAGAGCCATGTTCACCAACACTGGTAAGTTTTCTCAATAGTGTAACTCTACTGTATTGCATATTTTATGTATAACTACATTATGAAAGCATCTTTCAGGCATTTTCATGACTATGTGGCCACCCATCTTCCCTTTTCAAAGCTTTATTAGTCTCCATTTGAACCGAACACTAGATTTTGGTGCATTGAGATCTTTTGAGACCCTTTGAGCGTCCTTTTGCTATCTGTAGCCACTTCAGGCCTCCTTTGAGCCTCTTCTGGGCCACAGTTAATACCCTGCTAGCCATCAAGGCCAGTGCTTAAAAATCATAGAGTACCTTGTTAAATCATTAATGCATTGGCATTGTCTGTGCTAATTGCATAACGACAATAAAATTTTATTAAATTTAATTAAATTGAGATTTAAGAAGCCGGTCATGGTGGTGTAGAGGTAGCATGCCCATCTCTAGATCCGGCTGCAGTCGATGCATTTTTTTATATGTAAAACTCTTGGGCACAGAGTCCTCCAGGAGGGACTTGAAGCTTGGGGGCCCATGTTATAGATTTACGGCATGTTAAAGAACTCCAGTCTAAATTAGAGTCTCTGGACAAAATTCCTCAGCACTTTCACATCCAAGTAATACCTTAGTTTCCTTCGAGGGTTGTGAGGTGATGGGCTTACTTTCCATCTCTATGCTGTCTTCCGTCTGCTGATAAATAACAAAATTCTTATCGATTGTGTTGGGATATTATCGAAATGTATACTGTGCTGAAATGATTATATAGTTCTCATTAGGTGAGATGATATACTATTTTCTTTGATTTTGTATAGCCCAGAAATGTATACAGTACAGTCCCGCTATTCCGAAAATCCATCTATTCTGAACAGAGTTAAGAAAAAAATACCAATTTTTCAAACTTAAAAACAGGAGAAATTAAAAATATGTTTGTGAAAAAACGTACATTTAATGTTATACAAATAAGTTAAATAGAGAGATATATATATATATAGAGCCTAAGCTTCATGAAAACGCTTGGAAACCAAAATGGAATAAAAGCTGGCACTTAATTTACACCTTAACAAGTCAATACATTGATATTATTCATGAAATCCGCCTATTCCGAATTCCCCGCTAAACCGAACGGTGTTCGGTCCCAATTAGTTTGGAATAGCAGGACTCTACTGTAATAGATGACATAGAATCCATTAACAATGAATGATAGGAAAGATATGTCATGAAAGTTTGCTGTGTATCCTTTGAGTTGTCAAAATATCTGTGTTGGTGTACATTGCTCATGATATAATAGTGTAGCTATTGTAAATAGTTCTAGTATAAGAAGTAATCTTATTATCCATTAAAAAAAAAAAAATAATTTAGCCCATGTAACTAGTTGCATGTAACAATTAATCAACACTCTTATAAAATAATGTAGGGAAGATAGCTAGTTATTTAAACCTACCTAACACTTTTTTTAATATCAGCAATTTTATCCCTGCTTCTAGATTTTTTTCTGCAGAATTGCTATGGGTAGTGTAAATAGTAATATATAATTGATAAAAATTCTCTCTGATCCACAACATTGGTAAGAAAGTTTGATTCCATATTGTGCTTGCATGAAAAAATTATATTTTTAATTTTCTAGGCATTTCTCTAACATTTGCTTATGAATTAGGTTAATTTACATTGTGTATTTCAGAACAAGAAACTTTCATTAGTTAAAAGTTCTTAACAAATAATACAACACTCTTCTTTAACGAGAGTGAAGAATTTTACTGTATGTGCTCTTTGCATTTTAAATTTTAAAGAATTTGTTTGTCATTTTCTACTTTGTGCAAATCAGAATTCCTGTTAACAATAGCTAAAAACTGTTGCTAGTATGGTTAGTTAGGTATAAAAGAGATATCGTTCAAATTTTTGTGTTAGATAATGAAAAAAACATAGTGTTCTTAAACGTCTCAAAATTAAAAAATAATTTAAACTCTCTTTCACTGTTGTATTACTTTCAATCTAATTGGAAATGTTTTTCTGAACGTAGTTACTGGGAGGATCACCATCACCAAGTCCTGTTTCATCGTTATCAGAAGGTAGTCCTCGTCGGCTGGGAAACCATCCTAACAGTTGTGAAGACTTCAAGGACATTCCACAGCCTAGGGTAATAATACAAGATAACATGAAGGAGAGTGGTCGCCAGGTAACAGATTCCCCTTGGTTCCCTGTAGTTCAGCTCGGAACAGCCTGCAAGTTTAATGCCATGTTCCAAATTGCCCAACTCCAAAGGAAGCACTTTTTGCTACCCACTCACTATTGTGTTGGAATGATAATAGCATAATAGAAAGCATGAATATAGTATTACTGTTTTCTGAGAATGAATGATAGTCTTTTTGTTAAATTTTATAAAATGGTCTGATTCAAATCTCCCTGCAATTGGTTTTTTAACAGTTGGGTGATGTTTGAGAGCCATTGGTTAAGGAATAGTAAATAGTTAAAGGATGCATATAACCTTTTGGCTCGTAAAAGTAATTTACCATTGCAAATTTAATGCAGCAAAATTTCCTAATATTGAACAATAATGGGGAAAATAAACGTCTGCTTGTTAGAAGTATGAGTTTGGAAGTAACAGAAATTGTTCAAACGAACTGAGATAGACTAGTAAGTCACCAGATGCTTGTGACATACTGATTTCCATTTAGATATGTTGGAATTTAAATTGAAGTTTGTGCACAAAATAAATTTTATAAGGACAAATATAGGGAGGTTGGCATTTGCTTTCAGATCATCTTTCATCATCCATAGTGACGTCTTAACACATTCGCTATAGGACAGGCCATATGACGTTGAAGAGAAGCCAGTACTTCCCATCTTTCATTTAGATGCTGCCTGCGCTAAAAGGTCTTCTTACATCTCACAAGGACGTGGTCGAAGGTGGAAGTTCACATTTTCAGCGATAGGTGGTGGTTGATTATTGGAAAGCGATTTACCCATATATATTCACTTATTTAAAAAATGTTTATTATTAAGGCCTAGAAGTAAATGCTGCATCATTAAAAAATGTTTATTATTAAGGCCTAGAAGTAAATGCTGCATCAGAAGACGAAATTTGCATGCAGATATGCTCTAAAAGAATCATTCATTCTTAGAAAACCCATATACTGAGTTTTATTTTCCCATTATTAGTACAGTTATCTAGTGACCACTGTAGTTAAGAAAATGTTGAAATATGTATGTTGGAAACAGTACACAGCTTTTTACAAGTTGATAAAAGTGATACAACAAATAATTGCAAATCCCTCATCACCAATATCAAATTCTGTAATCCAGTAGAAATATAGTTAGTAATCAAGTATGAAGTTCTGTAGTCCAGTAGAAGTATAGTATTAAGCAAGTTTATTTAAACATGAGAATAAAATCCCATATTTGTCCTGCACCCCAATATAGATTTTTTCATTAATCTCTCTCTGCACTGTAAAGTAATAAAACCAGTTTCACAAGTGATATGTATCAAAACCTACTGCACGACTTCCTTTTGCATAAATGAATGAGGCTGAAGTTTTCTCACATATGCAGATTGCTTTAATGTTTTTCAACTTACAGTAAAACCTTGATACCGAAAGTTGGTTATCCAAAAGATTAGTTATCCAATACATATTTTCTTACACAGGGAATCCATTTTATGCGGAAACTTTTTAACAGCGTTGCCCCTGCTCACACTTTCCCCGCTGTTGCGCTTGCACCGGCCGGGACCGTGTTCCGTTCCTACCAGCAAATCGGAAAATCAAGACTTTAGAAACACTACAAAATAGAATAACTCAACCAATTTATTATCAAAATAGGCCTACATGTAGAGGCTTATTACTCACCATTTTGTACGGATGTTACAGTCAGGATATTTACGAGAAAATCTCCGAACGCGCCTTCTATGGTTATTTCTCAATAAGTAACATTCCACCAAATAAATTCGCTGTTCAACCGTATACATTTTCGATTATTGTCTTACGTAACACACAACAATAGACAAGCGTCTCACTACAAGACACTACAAGACACCGAAGCAACTAAGCGCTTGTAGGGTCTATGCTTTGTACAATGCTAGCGCGGCAATGCGGCAGTGATGCGAGGTTTCCTCATAAAATGGACTCACTGTATCTTCTGTACTAAAATTATAGATGTTAACATGTTCATTTTAAGTTTACGACATTAACAAGCATTTGCGAGAAAATTAAAAATTCATATTACTACAAATGGACTAGTGCCTGATGGGAGTAACATGTCATAATGCAATTAAACTTAAATTTTACAATAACATGAATATTAAAACGTGAATATAAATTATTACTACATACTTGTCGGTAAGACCAGATCTTTGTAACGGGTGATCATTTATAATAGTGATGGGCTGAATTGAATTATTTTAAGAATTGAGTAATCTGTTCTCAAGTAATATAAAGAATTGAATGATCATTTGAATGAAAGTTCTCGGATGAAATCAGGATTTGAGGACTTACGATGCAAGATGTGAGAATTCGAGTCAGTAGACAAGAACATAACTGACTCGATTGGTAACTCAAACTGTTATTCAAATGTTCAGCTTGGCAATTTCATCAAGTTAGAAGATCTACTGCTATTGTTTCGCCCAGTAGGTGTAGCTCACCCATACAGTGAACCACAAACCAATAGGAATTAGTTTCATGCAGCACTGTCATTGTGTTAACGGCATTCTACTACTAGCATTTACAGAGTAAAGGTTCATAATATAAGCACTCTGTCTTGTCTGTCGTGCAATGATCTCTTAAGAAAGGGCAGTGTAGCAACATTGAACAGCCCTGTGTGCATGGTAGCTGTGCGTTCATATATTATATGCCTTTCTTGCTGCAAAAATTACACTGCATTAACAAAATTAACTGAAGCTATGCAAGACCGTGAGAACTCATCCTCACTTCTCACTTCTAGTAGCATTAAATCATTTGAATGATCATTCAAATACTTTTCATGCAATTCTTGATATCTCGAGAACTTTCAAGGATTGAGTAGTTCTGATTTTTTTATTCAAGAACTCCCATCACTGATTTATAAATTACTTTGTAATATTTATGGAGGAAAAGGGAATTCCTTAGAGAAAAATATATAAAGTGAACCTGCAATGTAGAATGCTAGGCGAGGGCACATAGTGTGTTAGTTAAAGTGTTCTCCAGTCAATAATTTATCTATCCTAATTAAAACTACGCTATATGTGAACAGTAGAAATGTTACTTTACATAAATATGTAACCATGGATGTATCGTTATAAAAGGATGAAAGATTGTAATGTGTAAGACCCATATATTAAAGATCTTTATTAAGGATTATTGGTTGATTGCACAGAGAAAGATATTGAAATTCAGTATTAGGCCTACTTTGTGATGTATTGCAAATGATTCTATAATAGAAAAGTCATTAAAGAAACCCAGAGTTATGCTGTAGATGAAACTACTAAAAACTAAACTAAACTCTGTGGTGCAACATCCCCAAAAGGACAAGGCCTACCACCCGACCGCTGCGTCATCTACCTATAGGCAGATGGCAGGATTGGGGGGCATGTGGTCAGCATGCCGACACCCACGGCCGTTAATGGTGGTTTCCATGACCGGAGCCGCTACTTCTCTATCAAGTAGCTCCTCAATTTGAATCACGAGGCTGAGTGCACCCCTACCAGACCTCCCTACCTCAGAAAAATCCGAGGATGTACTGGGGATCAAACCCAGGCCGACGCATCCGTAGTCAGCGATGCTAACCACAAGACCACGCCGGCGGTCAGATGAAACTACTAGCTAACAAAAATGTATAATGTAATTTTCAAAAAATAAAATTCAGAAGTCTGATAAAATATAGAAATTTACATAACAGTTTATACACAGCTTAATTATAATTGTATTTACTTTGTCACAAAAACTTTTTACCTAATAATAACTTCCATATGTTGCAAAATTTAAAAGACTATCACATCCTAACTCTTCTTTTAACTAGAAAATTGCTTTCATGTACATTTCATTAGTTTTATAATTGTATAAGAGCTGCTTGATGTGTTTGGAAAGAGGGACAAAGAAAATAATTTAATCGTATATATTTTTTTTCAGACACCACCAGCTAACTACAGACGCAAGGTGGAGCATTATGGCAGTCTGCCTCGCCAGCGTGTCACAACGAATGGCACTGCCGTGTCTCCACTGGATGGCGTGAGCCCCCCTGCAAATGTCGTGGGGATAAGAAAAGGCGTGGCATTTGGTAAAGGTCTTGTTTCTTCATTCCTTCCTTTCCAACAACATCCACAGAGCCAAGTGGCAAGATGTAAGGTGTCGGGTCCTGACAAGAGTTACTCTTCGCCCAACCTGGGTAACCTGCCAGGCTCGTAATTTTCAATAGCATTACGTCTGCATGGCATGGTACGGCATGGCATGTCTTGCCCCTTGTATGCCCGCCTGCCACTCTGTTGACAAACGCAATCTCAAGATGAAAACAAATTATAAAACTGGTAAAATTAATAAAATGCTGAAAGAAGTTCTGCCTTAAAGCACTAGTTTATACGGTACAAAAACCTAATAGCAAATCTGGATGCTGGAACGAAGATTACAAAATTTACATAGATAGTGCAGAATATTACAGTCACAGATTTTATAATAAGTATAAGTGATATATTGGAGAAAATTTACTAACCAATTATACCAAAAAATGCTCATAAATTACAATCACAGATTTTCATGAGTTAATTACTTTGATAAATTACATAAGTAGACTAAAAGAGCATGTAACATTAGTCTCCAAAATATCAGAATCTGCTTGAATACATAGGCCTATGTATAGCAGTTGATGTACAGTACTTAATTTGACATTAAATGCGCATTAGTGCACATAATGCATTTCTTAGAGTAGGTGAGCTTTAAAACTTACTCCCTTCTTGTTACTAATCATAAAAAAATAATGCATTTATAAAATGATAAATGTGAATATGAACTAAGTCATACATTTTTGTTATTTTAAGGATGTTAGTAATATTTTTCCAAATTTAACGCTAAAAGCATCATATGTAGCACTATACAAACTGGATCTCGTTTTCCAATAAATATTAGGTGGATATATACCATAACAAAGTAGAATTAAAAGTTAATTATAGTTATGGGTTTTTAAACTGGACAGGCTGATGTGGAAGATTCAGTTTATATAAAGCTCAGTGGTGGCTATTCAGGGGACGTAGGTGAAGTGAAGTGGGACTTCACCAATAATTTTACCTTACCAGACTTATTTTTGAAATTTATTTTGCTTGTCACATACTTTGGTCTCTACTTGAAATGTATTTCCCTGTTTTTGTACTGAGCTGTGGCAGCAATCGCAAGACCAGGCCAGCTGGCTTAGTGAAGACAGAGTAGTTCTCCTTCATGGTCTCCTACTTCCAGGCTGCCAACTTGATGAAGAATAGTTTCTTCTCGCTCTCCAACTTCCAGGGTGGAACTTAACTGGATGGTTGGATGTGGCGCCCCCCAGACAGCCTAGACAGTGCTAATGTTGCTTACTACGACAGCTTGATGTCATCCACTTTATTTGTCTGTAGAAACCACTCACCGTGAAGTAGATGAAATTCTTTACTCTCGCTTGTTCCAGTATGAGAAGCAGGTTGAGCTTGCTCCTTTCTTTATTGATTTCAATTCTGTAATGTTTTAAATACGAATCCTGCTTATGATGTGGTTTGTGTTTTATTAGAAATACCATTTTCACATTGGAAAGACAAAGGTAAAAAGGAAGTTTTAAATTGTATAAGCATGTGTACATACATGTTTTTCTTTTCGACTACCTCTTCAAAAATTCATTGAAGAGTAACAGCAGATATGTGGTGTTTCATATAACAGCTTACTCTCTTTGAGTTCTATATTATACAGTCATTAACGCTTAACATGCTTTAACAATTACTAAACAAAATCATATCACACTTAAAAGCATGCTAAGAAATACAGTAGTGACTGTACTGTAATAGAACTGAAAGTGAATAAACCTGTTATGCGCAAACACCACATTCTGTTGTTATCCTTCAATTCATTTTTCAACAGCTTTATATAAACTGAATCTTCTTCATCAGCCTGTTCAGTTTAGAAAACCCATAACTACAATTAAGTTTTAATTCTACTACATTATGGTATACATCATAATCCACCTAATATTTATTGGATAAACTAGATCCGATGTGTATATGATGGTTTTAGCCTTAAATTTGGTAAAATATTAATAACATGTGTTAAGTATGGAAAATCTATGACTTAGTTGATATTCAGCTTCATTTTAATGTGTTATTAATGAATTAATGCTGTATAATTAGTAACAAGGAGAATGTGCGATCATGCGAACTGTTTCAAGCTTATATGACTCATCCTCAGTTAAAGTCCAACTGATGGCTGGGAAACAGCTGGTGGACTTTTAATGAACCTCTTGATGAGATCATCATGCTCAGATATTTAAAAATTCATATGCTAGTCCCTGTTTTTGATATAAATTTTTTCAGTTCTGGTTCCAAACAGTCTTTGTGACTCGTTACCCAAACATGTGCAGCCACCACTGATGTTATGGTCTGTCCATATATTTTTTTTATCTGATATGATATTGTATCTTAACATACAAACTTCTTTTACTTTTCCCTATATACTTCATATTGCAATCTTTACAGTTAAAGTTTTATATTCCTAATTTTCTGCTGTGTGGGATTTTCGCTAGGTTAGTCAATCTCAACATATTTTTAAAATTATATCTATTTACTAATTTACTACTATGGCTCAGTCAACTTAGACAATACAAGTGAAAAATCCTGGAGTTTTGTTTTTTGGCATAGTTGTTTGTTGGTATCTACAGTACATCATACTAAAAAGTCCTGGAGAGTGGGGTGTGAGCGGGGGAGGGGGCAGTTATTTGAAGGTGGGTTCTCTACAATTCTTGCATATATGTCTCTAACTGTCAAAATGATTCCATACAAAATTAAAGTAGGTAAAATGTCGTAAAATCGTAATGATATGAAGATATGCAAACATCTTACATCGAAGAGGCTAAATTTCAAGAATAAAAAATAATGTACTTAGTCAAACTAGAACAATTCCTCTTTTTAAAAAATACATTTCCACTTTTTATAGAAACATATTGCACAAATTTTAGTGCATGAAGAGATTGTGAGACATTGCTTCATACTTATGCTTATATTAACAATAGTAACTAGTTTCTGAAGTTATACATATGTCGTGACTAGCAATGTAAAATACTGAATTTAGATTTTCTGAATAGTGAACAGCCTAATGGCTTAATATGTCACTACATAACTCACTGAGGGGGATATGAAAGTGATAACATAATATTCCATACACATAGCGGAAGACAGACTGCTTGACAAGATAGAGGATTGAAGGAACTTTGTCCTGAGACTGGGCTCTATGTTATGCAAATTGCAAGTTAATTACAGACTGTTAATGCTTGTAGATAAAAAGAGCTCAATGTCTGAGGCAAAGAAGAACTGCAGAAGAAATGCGATCATGCAAACTGTTCACATTTTGACAAGAAAAAATACCACCCACAAAGCCGAGCGTGGTATTTCAATACTGGCATAGGGTAAACCCACAAGAGATTAAAGAATGCCAAAATTAAAGCCTCTGGTCAAAATTTCCTGGCCCTTTCATATCCTAGTAATATTTTGGTTTCCTTCTATACATTCTACAGCTAAATAACCATAATTAATTAAATTAACTTGGAATGGGAGGACACAATGAAGTGGAACAATATTAACATATAATATCTTGGAGAACACTCACTACTTCATTATTATTCATTCCTTACTAGTAACCAGTTTTCGATAGGACCTTTCTATCATCGTCAGCTACATCCAGCTGCCAAATTTCTGTCTTGTACCACCTGGTGATGCTGTTGTGGTTTCACGAGTTTCCCAATTAGGCCTAATTCATTCTCCCCTGGGATGTCAAAATTCCGGAGGTTATTTCTGTGTATGTAGATCTTCTCCCGTACAGTCAACTGAATTGAATGATGCAGATTTTTAAGTAGAACCATTTCCTTTACCACATCATGATAGCCATTTACAAAATAACATGTAATGATTGCGACAATGTATACATAAGTAAAACAAAAAGGAACCTCAATACAAGATGGAAATAGCATTTCTGAAATATTAGACAGGGGAAATTGAAAAGTTCGCAGTAGCTGCACATCTATGGAATTCTGATCATGATGTGGTGAAGGAAATGGCTCTGCTTAAAAATCTGCATCATCCAATTCAGTTGACCATGTGGGAGATGATCTACATACAGAAACATAGAAATAACCTCCAGAATTTTTACTTCTCAGAGGAGAATGAGTTAGGCCTAATTTGGAAACTCATGAAACCACAAAAGCTTCACCAGGTGGTAAAAGACGGAAGTTTGGCAGTTGGATGTAGCTGATGATGATAGGAAGGTCCTATCGAAAACCAGTTACAAGTAAGTAATGAATAATAATGAAGTAGTGAGTGTTCTTCAAGATATTATGTATTAACCATAACTAGATTTGTCCTTGATAATGAAACCTCCCCCAGGTGGTCCATACACTGGACTCATGTATTGATTAATGACTTGCTAATGCCAGTTGTTTGTAACTTGCATTGGGGAGTGCTAGTTTTATTTAGTCAAGAATAAAATTAAATTGTTTTCGGTGGGTCACGTGTATTTGTCCTTTCTACAATCTTCTTGGCATTATATAAACAGTCACCTGAGGAAGCTCTGAAGGATAAGACCGAAACGTCGTGAAGATTGTAGAAAGGACAAATACACATGATCTACTGAAAATAATTTTATTTTATTTTTGACAATATTAAACGGTGGAAATCAGGACCAACATGACAGATTTATAGTTTTATTTAACTTCAGACATTCCCTTCCATTGCCTGTACATGTTTCTGTTGTCTTATGGGGAAGACCTACATCATGCTGATCACTCACCAGGGATGTCTTCTTTGACTATATATTGTGATCAAAGATTTATCCCCTCCTCTTTGGGCCTTTTTAGGCCTTTGAGAGGAAATCGGTCAGAGAAGAAATAAATTCTTGACTAGGCCTACTTAAATGGATTCTTATTTTCAATCAGTGTATTGATGTGTAAAACAAAGCTAGTCTGTTGTCAGTGTTTAGCTGCTTTTTTTTTATTACTGAAATTATATTTCCCATGTAATTAGTAACAAACTAGAGCAGAGAGAAAGTTAGCTTTGTAGTTTGTGTTAAGCTTTTTTGTGTCTGCTTGATTGTATTGTTTGTTATGATTTTACTATTTTATTTTTTTGTAATTTGTGTCCCATTCATTGTATGTTTTTTGCTTTCTTTAATTTATCTTTTATCATTCATCAATCATTCATTCTTTTTCTTTATATATTGTTTGTTTTAATCAGGGATGGGTCCTCGATACTTTCGATACTTTGATACTTGCATGGTATCGGCATTGAGCGATACTTCAGAAAACTCACTCAGTACTTTTTCGATACTTTGGTAATTCTGTAATTTAAGGAAATACTTTTGTAGTCTACTAAATATAGTAAATACTTCTATTTATCCTTGAAATGGAGAAAACCACTCTGTGACTTTTGTCTAGTTATAAATAAAGACTTTCCGACTTTTAAAATCCAAACAGAAGAGATGCTTAATTGTTCGTTTCCCGTCAAACGTTTCAGTAACAACCAACAAGCAAGCTGACTGTCCAAACCCCATTGTAATTTTTTAACAAAAACTTGTAAGTGGACTGTTTCAAAAACTAATTTTAGTAGAGTTTAAAAATAATTATAGGCTACTGATAATATTAAATTTTGTCTCATTAAATATGCACACTTAATTAATTTAGTTGGTATTATACAGTTCTATCAGCTTTTAATTTTTAATGTAGGCTACCTATTTATTGAAACTGGAAATGTTGATCGTATCGAGTATCGAAGTATTGAGTATCGAAGTATTGAGTATCGATGAAAAATTCATATATCGGTATCGAGCATCGAGAAAATCTGGTATCAACCCATCCCTAGTTTTAATCTATGTATATTTCTTGAAATGTCATGGATGTAAGAACCATCTGTTTCTTTCTTGAGTGTTTCTCATTTTTCTGAAAAGCTTCAAGTGCATGCACTCTTGCTTTAATTAGTATTATATTATTTTAGAATTAAAAAAATCAATTCTTTTGTTGAGCATTCAAACCAACATTTTATTTTGTTTAATTTTTTGTTTCTCCAATTCTGTGAATGTTAAATTTCCTTCTGAAGAACCTTTTCAGCTCTTCTCTACATGGTCACTTAAAGGTGGAATTAAATCAGTCTCATTTTGTTCTTTTACTGACTACTTTACATATACAGTCTGTTTATAACAAAATTTTATACTATTTCTGTGTGGAATTTCTTTCGAAAATGCAAAACTACAAAGCTGACAATTATTGTAATTTTACAAACATTCCAAGCAAATACATTTGAAGATAATTTAAATAAATAAATCATGCAAATTTGCAAAGAGTAATAGATTAAGAATTATTACACCAATTTAAAGAAATTTGCAAATAAAATAACAAACATGCCTCTCAAACAAGATAAAAACTTGTTGATAAATCCTTTTATATTTATTTAAATTTCTTATGATGTTGAACCTGAGGTGATGAGCAATAGTAAGAAACTCCTCAGAAGGAGAATTAACTCAGAATAAATGTAAAGAAACGAAAGCTACTTTTTAGTTCAGGTAAGGAATACTATTCTTCGTTTTTGGCTGACAAACTTGATTACTGTTTAGTGTCAAAACTGTAGTCCTCTTACTCGATTAACATAACCTAATATGTGTATTCCCTTTGCAGCTGAAACAGAAAGGATTGTTATAGAAGATGTGTCAATACAACATCACAATGACTCCATGGCTGAAGAGGACGTAGATGGCTGCCCTGCAACAGTTGGATTATCTCCACAACCCAGTCCATCATTCCAAATCAACAAGAGCAAAGGCATCAAGAAAATATTTGGAAAGTAAGTACTGTGTACTTACTCAATCAACAGAGAAGTTTGGATAATCTTAATATTATATTCTTTATAGAATATCAGACTATAAAAGATTCTTAAATAAGTCTTTGATAAGGCTGTATTTACCTAACATAAACCACACTCGTTATCCTTGGTTAAAAGCTGACAATATATGCCTCCAACTTAAATCATGTAGGCGATAATGGTGAAAAACGCACTCAACATAGCCTGTTGATCAACTAGGGCCGGTTCTATCACTCTCAGACATTGATAACCACTGCTATGTTGATTTCCTGCAACCAACAACATTATTTTGGGTGTACACAACTTTGATACAGAAACTGATTTTAGTCTTGAAAATGCATTGATTCTAACAGAAACATTAAAATGTGCTTGTTGGAAATACTGGTAATTGTGTCAAGTGCATTAGCTAGTAATATTCATTTCATGATTCGTGCACTCCATGATAATTTTTCTGGAATCTTTGTTTTGTGATACCAGTATTACCGAAAGAATATTCCAGTACACTGTTCTGTTTAGGTGCAAATGAATGTAAATAATAGTGATTTTTAAAAGTTAATAATTAAAAGTGCAGAATTGATAAAAAATAGCAAAACCATGCAAAATTCAACTATGATGATTGAAATATAGCCTAGTATAAAGTAATGATTTGTACTTTATTGTTTTCTGTAATTTTCGTTTATAATTTAAATGTTATATAACACTAGCTTAAAAGGCCTGGCGTTGCCCAGGTTTTGTAATTTGTAATTCAAAATTAACTTATGGAGGACTTTCCATTTTCCAAATATATGTCCTTATATAGATATCTAGAGTTTGAAGCCAAGATGAGCAATCACTTTCACACTTTCGTTCCCAAAAATCTGAAATGTAATAAATTACTGTGCACGTAGGACTAAAAATGTTCCATCTTATTTTGTCTCTTTGTACATGCTTAGGGCTTGCAATAGACATCCCTATTTCTCAACTAATACAAAGCATGCAGCGATGAATAACGTATTAGTGGATAGAATTTTTACAGATTTCTGATATAACATACTTGCTTACCCATCGTTTGCACAAACTCAAGCCGAACAGCTGAAAATGCTGTCCCTGCAATACAACCTCTTATTCTACATCAAAATATGAAGTGAGAAAATTATATTCTCCTTGCTCAGGGTAGAAAAAGTTATGTGTTGCATCACACCCAATATTTATTTATGCTGATTTCATTCTCCATAACTGAATAGAGAAATTAATTATATTGATAACTTCTCTAATTATTTGTCAAAGCCCAGTGCAAAATTTGATGGTAGGTTTCGACATGACAACCCATAGGTTGTCTTGTAAAATAATATGACAATGTATTTATTTATTGATAAATTCAGACAAGGGAATACTGGAAATTCACCCTACTGTGCAATAATTCCAAATTGCGTTTTTTGGTATTGTGGGATGTGGTAAAACAAAATGTGATCAAAATTGGAAGTATTTGTGTTATCACATCTTGCAAATTTCACAGATCTTTATGAATAGTTAAGTTATGCAGTATTAAGATATCCTACCTTCTCATTGCCATGAAATTGCCACTACATTTTCAATAATGGTTTATCTAACTTTGTACGGAGCAATAATGAGATCGATGATGACTTAATGGGGCGGAGGCATGGGTTGGGAACAAACGGGGAATCTAGATCAGGCCAGGACATGTTTTTTGAAAGGGATTTTGGGGGTAGGGTGGAGCACTGCAAACTGTGGCATTAGTGAGAGAGTTTGGAGTGCATAGTGAGACTGTAGAGTGTAAAATTAGGGCGGTAAAATATTGGTTACAACTTATGCTGGGGATCAGTATTTAATTAGAGCAATATGATATCAAGAAGAGTTAAGGATAGGAAAAATATGTGGGCTTCCAAATTAAGAAAGGGATTAGAAACAATTGGGATGGGATACGTTTGGTTGGATGGGAGAAGTGTGTGGAGGAAGGTTAAGAACTGTTTGAAGGATACTGATAGACAAGATACAATTGCGCAATGAATGAATATGATTTCACTTTAATTACAATCGTGGTTAAAATTGAAGTGGGGGGAAGGAGCAGTACATAGGAAAAGGACCCAAAGTCAGTAAAATGGGGCTCGCTATGATTAGACCCGGTGTGTGGCGAATGATTAAGATCACAGATGAAAACGGAATGAGAATTTGTCCCATATATAAGGGGGAGGAATCATGGTTTCATATTTTGGCGAATTGTGAAGGTTTGGAAAATTGGAGGGAAAAATATCTACCAGTATCTTGTATGAAATCAAATAGGGAGCAACGAATATGTTTGGAGTTACTGGTGGAGAAAAATGTTGAGGAAAGCATTGGGAAGTTTTTAATGAAGGCAAGACAGCTCAGGTTTGAGAAAGCGGCAAATTGGGGAGCAGGTGTGGAGGGTGAGGAATAGACTTAGTTTATTTGTGTTATTCTGTATTTTAAATTATTTGTTCTATATATTTTGTTGTGTTTTGCATAAGCTTGTACAGTTCAGTGGACCCATGCGGTTGTTTGCAATAGCAATTTGTAAAAAGCAAAATATGTAGTAAACAGCTACACTTACTTACAAAATTTTTCTTTAGTGACATATTTCATCAAAAGTTTTAAACTTGGAGAATGTAATCACTGTTGTATGAACCCAAAATTTTAAATTCCGAAGTGTCATTGGTTTAAAAAGGAAGGAACTTAAATTGTAAAAAGCAGGTTTGCAAAACTGTAAAAATTTATTCATGAACCACACAGTTTATTGGGAATATTTGGAACTTGCATATTCTGATTCTTGAAAGTCAATTAAAACTTTAAAAAGCAAAATAATTATATTCCTGAGTCCACAGGATGCATAAATAAAGAAATCTGGTTCTCTTCCAAATGATGTAACTCTCAGTCCAAATGCAAACATGTCCATAATTACCTTATTGAAAACTTTGTAGAGTCATTAATACTCCAACAAGATCTTAATTACGTTTCGTTCTATCCCACACAGAATGAAACGTAGCGGCTCCGGTAATCTAGATGAGCTTCCAGGAGATGGAGAGTTTCGTAGAGGTGGAGTCAGAGCTACGGCAGGCCCACGACTGGGATGGACCAGTCAGCCACTTATAAAGCAACAGAGGTAATATCAGGTCATTGTGATCATTGTTAGTTGAAATTAAAAGAAAATGCTGCCCTTTGGTGTATACAACTTACTGAAATAATGTTTATAGTTTAGTGAGCTTTAACTCAGAAGTTTCTAACTGTCACCTTCAAAGAGCCATATATAAGTAGATTGAATTCCCCTGTGTATTTTATTACACTTGGTGGGATTAGATAAATTAGATTAGATGAGTGAGTATTATGGTCATGTTTTTTTTAACCTTTCTTCACCCCCTTCTTAAGTCTCCAATAATTGAAAATTAATTTCACATTTATTTTTGCATTTGAATATATCAATTTCATGCTTTCAACTCACTGAAAAATTCTAGTCCTTAGATCAGTAATCTTCCACTAGGCATGCGGCCTGGGGATTAATTTTTGCCAGTCTGTAAACAAATACTAATTTTGACTACAATGCTAATGTTGACAATTTAGTGACAAAGAAACAGTGTCAGATCTCACATTAAATTGAAGGATGTTACTGTGCCTTGTGTTATTCTTGAACATTTCAAAGTGGAAGCAAAATATAAAACACACATGTACCATATAATGAATGTTAGGTAATCCCTAGACACATCATAGTGTAATTTATATATTTATGTTACATAAGTATCATGTTATTATTAATCAATAAATCATGCGATGTGCTATTCTTCCACCAAAAATAAAATAACCCTTTAGTTAAATAAAGGTTGATGACCACTGCCTTAGATGTTACATGTGTAGGCATAAAACAATAACAAAAATAATTTTAAAGGTTTTTGGATGAAATTTATTTTCTCATTGTGCCCAATGCATGACAGACGATGATGCTTCTTGTTACAGGCCAGATCAGCCATTTGTCGAATGGGACAGTGATGCTATCTGCAGGTGGTTGCAAGAACTGGGTCTGGATTGTTATGCTGGTGATGCAAAGAGATGGGTTAAGAGTGGCACTCAGCTACTGCAGGCATCTAATCATGAACTGGAGAAGGAACTGGGCATAAAGGTAAAGTGTGAACATAATACTACCATACTGATTATATTTTACTTTATAAGGGATAAGAATACACGCTTCGAGAGACACACAATGTTGAGGTTGGATGGAGTATCTCGTTCAGGGCAAGAAATTTCATGTCTGAGGGCAGTAGCCAGACCATAAATGGTTGTTGCTATTATTTTCATATTTATGGTAGACTGTAGTATTCATTACAAAATTATTATGAATTATCAAGAACTTCCTCCTCCCCTTTGTTTATTTATATTATTATAGCACATAATAGGAAATATCCATTTTAAATGTGTATTGTGATGCTAAATGAAATAAAAATTAAAGGAATAATGTTTAACTAGCTTGTTCTTCCCTTTGCATTTTGCAGTATTTATGTTGTTCTTTTTCCCTAGACCTCATTCATAATATTTTAAATTAAACATGAGTTTCCTGATTCTAACCAACACTACCAATAATGCATATGAAATAGTTAATTAACCTAATATAATTAGGATAATTAGTTAACCTAATTCAGATAAGCTAACATCAAAACAGAATAAAAGCACACAAACTGGCTTGCGTGCAATGGAACTTGTGTTTTTAATCAATGCACATTTAAATTATTTCAGTTTCAAAATAACTTATGTTGTCCAAAATAGTATGTCCTTTTATTCTGTTCACTGTCAGCATGTAACATATTATTCACATATTGATACCTTACGTTTCCAGTCATGAGCTGATGTTTCATCAGATAAAATCACATCCTTGTGCTCCTGTCAAGCATAATATGCATATCATTATAAGAAAACAATTGGTCAATATCTGTGGCATTGCTAAATGTTATTGGTCAATATCAAATATGTGCTGTTTGAATGGAATGTCAACATAACTTGTTTAGGGACCAAACACCCTTGATATTGGTGCTCCTGAACTACTGTATTTACTCATGTAATGGATGCCCCTGCATAATGGATGCATCCCAGCTTTTCATGTTTAAAAAATGAAAAATAAAAATTTCCTGCATAATAGTTGCAACTCATTTCTAATAAAATCATTTTAATAATATCTGAAGTCAAAAGATTGGAAGGCCTGTTTATTTTGAAATTCAGTTTTTAAACAACAGTGCATAGAAACAGTAAACGTGATTGGTTCTTGTTAATGGACAAAATAACATTCAACTATTGTCGATTAATATCGCAGTAGTCTTAGGACATCTGCAGTAGACTTCTCTTGATAAACTTGTGTTTGGACAGTGGATAAGAACCGATTGAAATATTCAAGTTATACAGTGAGTTTAGGCTGAAAGTTATCAAATTCATGGAACAACATGATAATAGAGCCACTTGATGAGAATTTACAGTGAGTGTAATGTGCGGTGTTTATCATCTGTTTACACAACTGCTAACTATCGATAGTCATATGTGTAACATAATCAATGTATTAGTTGTGGCCGATATATCGATGCATACACTGAATTCTTCGTTGGTACATCTTTTAAATACATGTTTTTTTTACCAAAATTTCTTCCTCGTATAAAGGACAGACCCTAGTTTTACGTTATAAAAATCTGGAGAAAAAGTTTGTGTATTATGTGGGTATATACAATGATTGATTGATCCCACCAGTCACAATTCTGGAAGGGTCATTTAGACTCAGGCACCTGATCATCTACGGGTCTGTAGTGAGATAAAAGCTAAGGCTACAGAGCCTTGCTACTCCTAAGGGATGAGAATTCTATCATAATACTCATTGTGTTTTCACTCTAATGACGTATGTGTTATAAAATGTAAGAGTCACCTTTAAAAACAAACTGCCAGTAGCACAGGCTGAGTTTTATTTACAGTTTAAATTTTTGTGTATGTAAAGAATCCACTGCACCGAAAGAAACTGCACCTGGCGCTACTATCGCAACAGGAGAATGTGACAAGCTTGGACCCACATTTAATTCCTGCAACGGAGCTTGACACAGCCTGGGTGTTGCGCTGGCTGGACGATGCAGGCCTGCCACAACATAAGGAGACATTCCTGGCTGCAAGAATTGATGGCAGAGTTCTTCATCGCCTCACAATGGATGACTTGGCAATCCTGCATGTTACCTCACATCTACATGTTGCCAGTCTGAGGAGAGGAATTCAGGTATGACCTGGGCTTCTGTAATTTTGAATATCTAATTTTAACAAATGGTAAAGTCCTGAGAAGGGAAGTATCAGAATATATTCTGTAATGTTAGCCACTGAGATGGAAAATAGGCAGTGTATGTAGTTTAGAATGTTATCACTTTACCTTGCTTGGCAAAAGAACGTAGTGAATTTTTCCTTAACTAAATCATTTTATCGTGCAATTATTTTCTGTCTATGTAATCTAATTTACTGTAAAACCTGCATTTTTACACTTTTCGAGGGACTGATGCAAAAAAGTGTAAATGGTAGGAAAGTGTAAATTGCAGGAAGTGTAAAAACTGTAATGCTATTGAAAAATTTAATACATGAAAATAAATCTAGGTCCCTATTCACTTACATAATCTATTTAAAATATGGTGTAAAATATGTTGCATAAACTTTTACGCAAAAATGTTTTTTTGTAATATTGAGGTTTCAAGATTGACGAAAGATAGATGTATGTACTGTTCAAAATTAATGTGCAACCTCCAGGTTCATTAGAGTTAGGGATTTTACCAAATTGTTCTTATAATATTCTCCTTATAGCATCACACATATTAAATTAATATATAATTGCTCTGACCATTCAGTAGATTTAGATGATATTCAGAGTGAAGACAGAGTGCCCAACCTCTTTCGCCAATTGAACACGTGTTCCAACATGTGAATTAATACAACGTAGAATTTCCTATTTTTTTTGCATAGAGGCATTTTCTATTGTTTTTCTTCAACTCCATGATGCTGCCAAAAATCATGCAACACAAAAACACGGTGTTGCTTCAAATCATGACAATGAATTATGCTATATGAATAAATACAGTATAATAAAACTCAGTAAATGACACCCACGCAAAAGAAATCAACTTTACATGGACTAACACAAATAGCACCTGACACTGTGTCTAAGATAGTTTCCAACATAGTGTAAAATTAGTTAAGTGAAAGCAGTTCTTCATCAAACATCAATGCTGCCAATCGAGAAAATATGTAAATGGCAGGAAATACAACTGTTTAAAAGTTGTTAATGGCAGAAATGCTATATATTGTCGGTATAGAATAAATGATTGGACCAGCGGAAAATGATGTATATGGTAGAAAACGTAAAAGTCAGGAATGTAAAAAGAGGGTTTTATTGTAATACCGGTAATTAAGTCTGCAATTCTGAGAAACCTATTTCCGAGAAAACTTTCTTACTGTTGTGTATCTGCTTGAAAATGGCTATTTTTAATTTTGTAAAATTGAGAATTCGACTTAATGATGACTGTACAGATATTGACAAGTTGGTTTTGTGGGATTCCACATTTCTTCTTTAATGGAAAGGAAATGCAAATGAGACAAATTTTTTAAAATACATTTTTATTTGCCCAGTGAAGTTAATGTTTCATAAATTTGACATCAAACTACAGCAATATGTCAGTACTGTAATCTATTTTTTAAGTGTGATTGTACATTTACTGTTTTGTAACATATTTTTATAGTAATTATCATTTCGGGTGGCGGTGAAAAGAGAAGTATCTAAAAAATCATTGAAAAAAGAGTTATCTAGTTTTAGAGGAAGGCAATCCTATTTTGCACCAGTTTGTAATAGAGAGATACTGTATATCGTCAATGATTGCAAAGTACAGAGAAACCTGTCTTGAAAGGACACTCAAGGGCCCAGGGCATTTTTCCTTTAAAGCCAGATTTCCATTTAATGAAGGTGTGATATAAAAGATTTACTTACTTACTCAATGGCAATAGACAATTCCTAAGCAAGCTAAAGGAATATTATCTATTTTATGGAACCCGAAAGTTCATTGCCATGCTTACCTGACCCCGCCGTTCAACTATATTCTGTGCTAACTCTATCCAACCATCCCTCTCAAATCCTACTTCTCTTAAATCCATCCTCATATTGTCCTCCAACCTACTTCAAGTCTTCCAAGTGGTCTTTTCTCTTCGGGTCTCCCAGTCAATATTTTTGAGATATGTCTTTCTTCCCCCATGCACGCAACATGTCCAGCCCATTTCATCCTACGTGATTTAACTACCCTTACTATATCCAGTGACAAGTACAGGTTATGAAGCTCATCTTATGCAGTTTTCCCCATTTTCATCTCTCTTAGGCCCAAATATTTTCCTAAGCACCCTGTTTTTGAATACCCTCAGATTATGCTCTTACATCCATATAATACAACCGGCAGGATAGTTGTCTTATAAATTTTTATTTTTAGATATTTGGACAGAAGACGAGAAGATAAGAGTTTCAGTACTGCATAAAAGCAGGCATTTCCTGATTTGAATCTACACTACTTTTCCTTAATATCATTTGTGCCTGTAATTATTGCTCCCAGATATTTAATTTTCTCCACTTTACCGGCTATACTAATATTTTGTAGCGCATTATTTTGACGTTTCATGACCATATACTTAGTTTTTTCAGTATTAATTTCCAATCCTACATTCTTGCAGGCATTGAAAAGACTGCAGACATGTAAGGACATGTCGTAAGTTAAGAACACAGAACCTTTTATTGGTTATAACCCCGTGCAAACAGAATCTTGTATTGTTAATTAATTTCATGACAGTAGAGAGTTGATACATTACATGAAAAGTTAGGATAAAACTTTCTATATTATATAGTACTTTTTATATAATATAGTCAATAGTGAAAATTGTGTATTCTAGCATACATTGTTAAGATATAAAAAACAAAAATTAACTTATAGAATCTGTAATATAAAAACACATTAGTAGTTTGGAGTATAAAAGTCTTTGGTCTTTACTCCTTGTGTTCAGAAGTTTATTGTAATTCCATAGTGCATTTTGAGGTAATCTACAATTTTGAGATGCTTGGTGTGTCAAGAGGTAGGCCTATACAGTATATCTGATTCAACTCACATTTGAATGAGTGCTTTTCTATTTTTAATAGCATATTAATATGTCCTTGTGTTAATGGAGGTATCTTGTGCAGTTATATGCATAATGAGGTATATGGTATGTATGGGGTTTAGAAGTCCACATTCTCTAGTTTTGAAAATCTGGATTGTGCTTAAGAACCTATACAGCTCATGCTATACAAAGGAAAATACTGTGTGCCAATCGCTGCGAACTCTTTATGCACTGATGTTGCACTTGCCAAAAGAAAGAAAGAGAGCATAGATTTCCAGAGGCTATTCCCAGGAGGTGCATGATCGATCACACATTAAAACCAGATAACTCAACAATCGCTTATTATAAGACAAGATGGTTTTTGTATAGCTGGCTTCAGAAACACTTCTTCTTTCTCATGGTACAGTTGATAATTTTGGTTTGTGTATAGTTTCTTGCTGCACAATTGAAATTGCACAACATACCGCTTCTGTTAGGCATGGAGTTATTTGAATTGGGCATTGTTGCCTCGCTATCATTTATTACTCACACAGGCAGATCTGTTAAAGCTCCACCCAATTTTTCTTTGGATAGCGTGAGCCGTATAGTTTTGTGAAATACAGTAAAGAACTTCATAGCATTTGAGACTAAGTAATCAATGAAGAAATTTTATTTATTTTGATTATGTGATTTGCTTTGCTTATTTGCTTATTTAAAAATGGAGATTTTTACTAACCTTACCTTTTACATACCCATCCAAGAATTATAATTACATTGTAAGTCTAACGCAGTAGAGGTTGTAGTACAGTTTCTTCTAAAGGCTGCTTTGAGGCAGTTGCTGATTAGAATTTCTTGCCTAGTAGTAATTACATTCTTTTGATTTTTAATTGCTTGTGCATTGTAGGTGCTGAGAGATTACAAGTTCGAGGCAAACTGCCTGAAGCGGCGATCTCTTCCTGATGATCCAGAGCAGCCCACAGCAGAGGAAGTAGCACTTTGGACAAACCACAGGGTAATGGAATGGTTGAGAGTGGTGGACTTGGCAGAGTATGCACCCAACCTGCGAGGATCAGGTAACTTAAAGATATCTTAATCACTGCATGATCTCTCCAATAGTCACCAAACCACCCAGCTAGTACTTAGGAGCTGAAAAACAGAAATGATATTCTACAAAATGAACATCTGCATGAGATAATATGTTGATATTTAATTATTTAACTGAGATTGTTCTTCAGTTGTAGAGCTGTACTTTTAACAATAGAGTTTTAAATTTTTCTTTTTGTTTCTTTTCTTATCTATTTGTCCCACAGTATACCAATGAGATAGTGATTTTCTCTTTCTTTGTCTGCTGTTTAATGGTTTCACTGTTACTGACATATAAATGCATGCCTCAAAAATTATATAAAAGCAGAGATATAAGATTAATAGCATAACGATTTATGTAAAAATGTGAGGGTTTTTATCCAAGTGTTACTGTTAGTATTCTCATTTGTGGAAAATAGCTATTGAATGGAAATTTTCTCCAATTTCAAATTTAGTACCGACTGATGATTTCATTTGATGAATGCCATATTACAAGTATAAATTTAGCTCTCAAAGAGTTAAGTTCAGTTGTCTCTTCCTTCACTAGTAATTTTAACAGCCAAATAGTTGTATTTATCACAACATTTAATAACCTCTTTATAAGTTCCAAGTCTTGTTTCTCTCCTCCTATTGCCATAAACTTCAGTTTGTCAAAATTAAACATTAATCTCCATTTCTTATTTTCTTCATTGACATTTTCATTTCAGAATATAGTGAAATACACATAAATTTTTCTTTGCATTCAAAATACAAAATATGTGAAAGAATTTTTATTCGAAAGGGACATTGCAGGTCCCTAAAACTAGTTGAAAAGTTTAGCTTTGAGTTCTTTTTGGGTGAATTGTAGATGTAAAAATGATATCTATTTAGAGACAGGGCCAAGAGAATATCTGCTCAGCTCGTACTTGTCTGCTACAGGTGTTCATGGAGGCCTTATGGTTCATGAGCCTCGTTTCACTGCAGAACTGTTAGCTAGCCTACTTTCAATACCTCCAAGCAAGACATTACTGCGACGACATCTAAACACACACTTCAAAGAACTACTGGGACGTGAATGTATTCAGGAGAAGCGCGAAGCTGAGGCGACACTTGGATATGTACCTCTTTCTGCAACCACCAAAGTCAAAGTAAGTATATGATTAGCATCTTCTCTTGCACAGGTTACCTAACTCGAGAAGTTCCCACGTTCTTCATCCCAATCCCAGGCATGCTTTAGCTCAATGAGGACAAGGATTGAAATTTTGTTATAAATGGCATCTAGTGAACAAAACTTAGGGTAACCAGACGTCTGGAAAATCCCAGACATACCCTACATTTCTGAAAAATTTGGAATGTAGGAGTGTACCGTATTGGCCCAAATATAAGACAGCTATATATATATATATAGCTAAGAAAAGTTATAGCTTTTGACAATAATCAATACTGTTGTGGCAAACTATAACAAATATTTTTCTATCTTTCCCAAGTTCATTGTACCTGTGTCTTCTTAATGACTTCTAATCAAAAAAAGTTAACACCCAGATTTCCTTGCCATACATCTGTCAGGATTGTTTGTATTAAAAAAACATTAAATATTTATAGTTAATTTGGTGTTACTTATTTTGTCTCATTTGCTTTTTTTCAGATCACCAAGAAAAGTCAGTTCACATTGAAACGTAAAAAATCAAAGTCTGAACTTGACTTTGGAGACTTGGTCTGCCCATTGGACCCCAGCAAGTCAGGTGAAACTCAGCCCTCTGGTGATGGCGTAAGTCAACTAACCTAACCTTACTCACATAGCTAACATGTGTATTTCTCTGCTGCAGGCAGTTATTTAATTTTAATTTTATGAGAAAAGCATATTACAATGACAGGGGTCTGCCTAATTTGATATTGCAGTACTGAAGTGATATTACGGAACTCTCTAAAATATAAGTTTTGTTTTAATGCATAATATGCACAATGATATTTTAGCCTGTTGAGATTATAGTAAATTTCTCAGTTAAAAATAAATTGAACTGGAATAATTCTGTTTACTAAGATTAATAAAATGAACATAAATATTGAAAAAAAAATATGACCTGTCTGTTGGGGATGTTACATTGACCAAATACAATATTTGATAAATCACTAAAGCTTATTAGAAAACACAAAAATTATTTCAAAATACCGTAAGATTTAAGTTGTAAAAGTCTTTGTAACTAACAAAGCCTACTATGTTATATCTTAGGCAGTAGTTTTCAACTCCTTCGAAGAAATATCATCACATCATTACAGGTGAGGATTACAGACCTGCAGCTTGAGGAAAGTGTGTATTAATCTGTGTTTGGGAGTTTGGTTTCTCTGATAACACATTGGGAATCCTAATTCACTGATTACTAAAGATCTGTACAGTAATGCTTTTTGTTTCATTGCATTTTCTACTGACAAATCATTCTGTTTTAAACCATTATTTTATTTTCAACCCTTTTAGTAGGCTATGTTTATGTTCTGTTTTTTTTTATTATTATTATTTTTTTTATTTGTTTATTTTTTATTGTTTTTTTTATTTAGCTACATATTTACAACCTGCATTTTACCCTGAGGGTATATCGCAGGGTATTTAGTCAAAAGAATACATAGTATTTACAAAATATTACATGTTGTCTGAGTTAGTGTTCTATGGAATTACACAAACTAATCATTTTAAATTTTTAAGGTAGTGTCTTGTAGATTTCATATATATAAGCTTACTTGATTGTTCGTGGAGATGAGATCACTTTTTGCAGAACTATGGTGGAAACTTTCATATAAGGTGGTCTATGTTTATCCTGTAGTTTGCAGTGGAGTAGAAGATGTATGGCTGTTTATGTTCTGTTTGATGTTATAGCTATATTCAAGGTATTGGTATCATTTCCTTGAATTTTAGCTGTAGTCACATATTTAATTTTGAATATATCAAAATTACCTCATTATATTGAATGACAATCCCGAAACATTAACTCCAAACTGTCTTTAACACACCTATACTGAGTTGTTTGACTCATGTGGTAATGTTGCATACTCACACCAAGGTGTTTTTCAATAACTATTTTTGTTCAACCATATACTATAATATGCTTCTACTCTTATACAATTCAATGGCCCTAAATACGAGGGCCATCCGGAAAGTGGTACCCGTTTGTGCAATAAAGACACAGGAGTAAATATTAACACATATAAACATGTTTATTGGAAAGAACATACTTTACACTACTTCTCCACATAATCTCCAAGCAAATTTAGGCATTTGTCATAACGTGTGACGAGTTTTTGTATTCCAGCGTCATAGTCCTCCGCCGCCAGCGTATTGAGATACGTAGTCACGTCTAGTTTAAGTTCTTCATCGCTTTCAAATCTTTTTCCCGCCAGAAAGTCTTTAAGCTTCGTAAAGAGATGAAAATCCGAAGGGGCCAAGTCCGGGCTATATGGTGGACGGTCGAAGGTTTCCCACTTGAATTTCTGCAAAAGTTGTTGTGTTATCGCAGCTGCATGAGGCCTGGCATTGTCATGAAGGAGAATGACGCCTGTAGACAATAGACCTTCGACCGTCCACCATATAGCCCGGACTTGGCCCCTTCGGATTTTCATCTCTTTACGAAGCTTAAAGACTTTCTGACGGGAAAAAGATTTGACAGCGATGAAGAACTTAAACTAGGCGTGACTACGTATCTCAATACGCTGGCGGCGGAGGACTATGACGCTGGAATACAAAAACTCGTCACACGTTATGACAAATGCCTAAATTTGCTTGGAGATTATGTGGAGAAGTAGTGTAAAGTATGCTCTTTCCAATAAAAATGTTTATATGTGTTAATATTTACTCCTGTGTCTTTATTGCACAAACGGGTACCACTTTCCGGATGGACCTCGTAGCATGCTTGTTCCCTTACTTCATGAGACATCGGGTATACTCGGCGATGTTCATCTCTCGCAGTCTAAACTTTCACGAAGAGTACAAAATTAGGAAAACCGTTTCTTTGTTATATAAGGCCTAAGTGAAATGAACACAATGAATAAGTATTCTAATTTTATTTTTGCTTACAATTTTCATAGCTCTGAACCACACTGGCAGTCTATCTCTGACTTATAACACACATACATTGTGACATTATTTGTACTTAAAATACCTGTAAATTAATCCTTGTAATATTAATATTTTAATAATTTATTTGTAAATAACATCCAATAATAATCTAAAATTACTAATATATTAATTTGTATGTGATAATGATAGCATTCTCTTGTGTTTTGAAGAACCATTGAGCCATCTTATGAGGGTAGTAATGGTATGATCTTGTTAAAGTGTATGGTAAGTAAAATTTCTCATAACCAGTTCCCAATTAACTAATACCAAAACAACAGCACTTTATGAACTATAATTTTAACCTTTCTCCTAAAATATTCTCATGTAATGTTCAACAGAGACAACGCTCTTTGGTTTCATGAATTCATATCTACAAAGAGTGACCAGATGTCCTCTTTTTCGTGGACATGTCCTCATTTTTACGTATCTGTCCTCAGTCCACAAATAAATTTTTAATCTTCCAAAATGTATTTTTTTTTTTTGTAATTGTAGAAGTAAACCATTAAGGGAAAGTTCATTTAATATTTGTTAAAAACTAAATTTTGTCTGTAATATAATTATTTTTCTTTGTTTAGACGACTCGGATGGAGGCACTTCCTCAAAGGGTCGTGGCTGTCTCTCATGAAATGAACAACAAGTCACCTATGGTAAGTGAAGAAAATAAACACAGCTATTTCGTTTAACTAAAATTTTTATATGTCGTTTGTACATATACAGATATACAGTACTGGTATATTATTATTATTATTATTATTATTATTATTATTATTATTATTATTATTATTATTATTATTATTATTATTATTATTATATTCATAACTCTTAACAGTCTCCTTTTTATATCTTAGATTACCTAAATAGTAACCTAACTCTCCACAGGAATCTTGAAAATGTTGAATACAGTTTATTGTGCTAGTTAAATTATGGCACCGAAGGTTTAATTTTTTATTTGAAGATCCTTTTCTCACTAGTTAATCTACCTAGTTTTAGGAAATATATTAGATTGCAACAATATGAGAAATATCGTTGCAGACAATATTATTATATCCACCCTTGGACAAAATTGCATAGTTTTTAGCATATTCTTACCTATTGTGAACTCTGTTCACATGAAATCATGTTTTGGCCTGGTGTAAAGACATTCAAAAAGTAGCTGTTGTTGTAAAACGTATTTTGTCCATATTCATGAGTGCTTGTGTGTTTGTTTGTAGTACTATTCAATGTAGAATACGTCAAGACAAGTTTATGACTTTTAATTTCTATCTCCCATACTTTAAGAGCAATTTATTTTTTATCTCTCCTATAAAATTTTGTTTTTTGAACATTATACGGTTTGAAACAATACCCCTTCCAGCTTATTTTAGTTATTCTGTATTATAATCGTGAGCATTTTACATAAACTTTACTTGCCGTTTATTTATTTATTCATTTGTTGAGTTGTCAATAATTTCATTCCCAGTATAGCTTTCAAGAAAATCTAAGATAATTATTAATTAATTCTGTCAGTTTGTTAACTTGTTTGTTAGTTTATTTAATTCTTTGTTTCTTGTTTTCATTGAATCCTTAACGACATCACACTGAACTTAATTTATGTTTTGTTTCAGGATAAGAAGAAGGCAGAGTGCAAACTTCCAGAAAGGACCAGTAATGTATAAATAAAAGGACCAAAATAACCAAGAACCAGACTAGAAAGCTGGTTTGAAAGGCAGGGATTTCTACTTGGAGGACTTGCTCTGGGAGAATTGTACATACGAAGATGAAACTTTATCCCAAGAATAACTACAATAATAAACGACAACAAGCCCTTAACTTACAGCATTAGTAACTTTTAAGGGCAATGTGACCAATGTTTCCCAATCTTTACACAACCAATTCAAATGTCTGAAGAGGCATTTAACTTATCGGTAGTTGATAAATAACTGTCAAAATGGAGTGGCTTAGGGTACTTGAATACGTTGGTATGGTGGTATGGGTGGTAAGGGTGGTATGGAAGGTTTTTTCCATAGTAACAGTTACCATTAGCATTGTATTAGGCGTGATCTTACCACAGCAGAGCTATAATTTAGAAGTAAACGTAACATAACTTTTGTTCACCATATTATCCATAAGAGCCTTTGTTTCACAATTCTTAACTTAGCCTTCGGAGTCACAGAAATTAGATTAAAGTAAAGTCATGAGAGTGATAAGAAATTTTTATTCTAAATACTTTATACATAAAAAATGCATCCACTATCACCCTTGCACAAGGATACACATGCCTTGGGATACTGAAAGCAATAATTGAAGTCCTACAAGGTATATTTCAAAGACCAGAAAGGGAAAAAAATTATTCAACTCTCTTTTCCAGATTTCATTAGGCAAAGGATTATGAATATCAGACTGAGATCCTCTTAGAGCTGCTGGCAAACTGACAAGTGTGCAAGGTGAATTTTTCAGAAGTTTAACCCCTAATCTTAACTCTGCTGAGGTGAGTGGAGCCTTCTGAAACCCATTTGTACCTGCACCTTCCTCATGCCATTGGGATACTGCAAGATACATCATCACTAAGTGAAATTTCCCTAGTTTCAATTTAATACCAGATTAAGATTATACAATATATATAAATATGATAAAGAATTTTCCATGAAGATCAATATGTGTATCAGTACTAGGCATTGTTTGCATTTAATTCTATTCAGTGAACAGGAACGATTATCTTGTTGATCCACGTGCAAGATCTGAGATCATTTGTTCCTGATGTTAAAATTACATTGAATGAAGCATTGGCTTACTAGATTAATACTGTGCTACAAGGAGATTTGTAGTAGTCAGCAGTCTAAACTCACCTAATGTTTCTGTGACTTTAGTTACCATTTATTAACTTTTTGCTTACTGAATTATTAGCCCTATTAATTTGAGTAAATCAGCAGACATGACATTTTTGCAGTCATTTCTTTTTGCTTTGAAAGTCAACCCACTTGCCTCTCACTGTGCCTTTTAACTATTATCCTAAAATTTCAGGTATTGTAGATTATCATATTCCATATTTCCGATTGCTGCCATATTTATGGTTGACATGTGGAATTAAGGTTAGGACAATTTACTGGGAATTTCTGATTTCCCATTTCATTCTAATAACCCTAATTTCACAATTCTTTATGAAAATAATTTATTTTGAGAAGTAAGCAAAGTGATACAGAAAAGATGGCAACTGCTAAGTCTTTCTGATATTTCATAAAATTATATTATGACTCTGACATAATGATGATGATACCTGTGGTAAGAACGATGTTGGTAAAATAAGAATTTTAGACTTCTGTTTTATGTGAAAGACAATATATTCTAATAAAGGGAAAGAGGTTAAAAAAGAGTGAAGAATGGAATGTTTATCATTATGAGAGCAAGAAATAATACATTTTAAAGTACCTTAGCTAGAATCCTAAGTAGTAGGAAAAATTTATGCTTCCACAAGGGGGACCAACGGGTTCAAATATGTAAGGAAACGAGAGTTAAAGTGAATACTTAACCGAATCAAAATGAAACTTGTGTAGATGTATGTTCTTCACAATATTGTACAGTATTTAACATAACATTTTACATATTTAGAACCAGAAAGATAGGTATAATGATTAAGGACAACTCTTCACTATATTTTTATAGTGAGTATAAAAAAGAATGTCTTTATCAGGTGCTACAGGAGGAATGTTAGTTTTATGTATATATTAACATTGATGCAGTGAACCCTTTTAAGATTTTATAACTTTTAAAATAGAATATAAATTTTTATAAGAGTGTGTGAATGGTAAATGTTCCTGTCAAGGATTCAAACCCAGTTGAAAATATAGTCTTCTCCAGCTGTTATTATTTATAAAATTATCATTTCCTTAGCTATCCAAACTAAGCCAAATTTTTAAATTGACATTCCAGACATTGTCTTTTATCTTTGTTCAAAGTATAACTGAATATACCAAAGAAGGGCATAAGAAAATGTTTTTAATTTCTAAAACAGCTTATAGCTAAAAACCAGAAAGCTTAGAAAGTAGGCCTAATGATTTTATGAGGTTTAACTTAGACTTGTCTGAGGGTGTGGATGTCTTCCGAGCAGATGGAAAATAAATCATTTATCATGTGAAGAAGTTTTAGGGCATGTTAAAGAACTCCATACCTTGAAAGGAAGTAAAAGCTGGGAATAATTACCAGCTACCTGTGATCTTAAGCAGACACTTCATCACCGCATGTCTTGAACAAGAGAATAAACTGTAGATTCCTCTGATTCATAAACGTCTCATTGTACATCTGCTGGTTATGGCTTCAAAGTTAATAAAAATCGTACATTTTCTAAATCCTTTAATACTGAATTTAAATTATAGTGGGGCATGGCTGAAATTAAAGTACAGCAGGAGAAGATTTCAAAACACACACATTCTTTTTGGATGGAAGTTCTTAAAAGGGTGATACTTCATCATTTATACTGGTCTAAATAAGTAATTATTATTGCTCAATTGCACATATATATAGTGATTGGGAAACTTTGGTTTATGCCATAATTATCATACTATTACTATGAACTATATTAATGTTTGATTACTTGGAACAAGATATCCGGTGCTGCCAAGTTTAAGAGTTACATCACTTCATTCCATCAGACATTCTTTTTTTTAAACACATTGCATTGTAGGTTATCCTACAGTAGGCCAAGTTTTTAGCGAGAACAAACTAAACTGCATTTTTTTTTGCAGTTACTTACATTACTTAAAAAAGTGAAGATATGATAATCAGTTCCGTAAGCCGTGGTCAGAGTATATTTTCTAGGTTACTAGAAGTTGCACATATGCCGCATGAAATACATAGATCTTGATTAAGATATTTATTACTTTTATCAAGGAAGGTGTTACAATGAGGGAGCTATCCATTATCTTTAAGAAGTCAGTTCTAGTATTATCACCAGTTTCATGTCATTCCGAAAATATTGTGTGTGCACCTCTGATACGAACAGGGCCACATGCTCACTGTTTGCCATTCTGTGAGTTCTGGTTACTTGTCTATTTTATACGAATTTGTAAATTTTTCTCCATTACATATTTCTGTGTCATTCTAGTTGGTCCAAATTCAAGATATGAATTTCCAAAACAGGTTCTCTATCTTGGGAATAAATACTATTGGCTTCCCATTTTCTTTTGGAAGGATAAGGTAGAGAGATTGTTATACCTATTAGCAAGGCAAATTCCAGATCCAGTAGCCAAAACAGTCATTTGTCTTAGCAAATATGGGAAAACCTTGAAAAAATCTTATCCAGAATAGTTTGAGTCAAATCTGAACCCATACCTTGCAGTTTCAATCATACAGATTACAACTTGAGTCTTATACCAGTGAATAAGATTTAACCAAATGTGGAAGGTAAATTTCGTTGAAACCTACCATTAGAATGGTTTATGTTCTGAGAAATTAGAAACAAGGATGAAAAAATTTATGATTCCAACATTTTCTTACATAATTGAAGGAAAAATTAATGATTAAGTATATTGGTGAGCAAAATTGAGGAGAGAAGGTACGGTATAGTTAGAAGTTAGAAAGGTAATCTCAACATCTTGCTCAAAATAAATCTTCTAAATCTGTTGTACAGTTAGTGTATATTAAATGCTATAATGTAACTTTATTTTTAACACCTTATTGAGGCAGATATGTAGTTAATGATATGGAATTACTGAGCAGTAACCCAGAACTCATGAAATGGCAGTGTGGGATAAAAACAAACACGCTCAATCATGCATACTAGATTTCAGTATTGTTCTAATCACACATACTATGTATTACTAAGTAAGACATTTTATTAAGACCTTAAATCTCAAGTTTTCTGTAGATTCATATAATTTACTAGTGGCAGATATACAATCACTTTATAATACAGTATGTATAAAACATGTTTTGAATTTGTTAGAAATGTCACAACAATTTCATAACTAATTCCATTGCAGAATGAACAGATTTTATATACTTTTCTTGTACTTGAACAATAATTTAACATAACTTTTTATTATAAGAGGTATGTAACAAGTAACTTTACTATGTCTGTAAAATTTATTGAACTATAACCTACAGGTTCTGCAAAAAAGGAATTCAAGAGTCGGTCCACAGATGGGACAACTGCCCCAAATTGAATGTGATCATTTGGAGAAGTCGACTATTGATTGGGGTACAGAGTGTGCTAGATTGATGAGTGTACACTGTTAACAATAAATTTTACAGACAGTAAAAACTTACTTATTAACCACCCCTTGTAATCTATAAAGGCAAATTGTTATAAGATCTTTAGACTGCAGTTTTAATATTTTAAGTTGTAGAATTTAATTTGTTTTCAGTTTATCAGAAATTGCAAGCTATTGGATTTAAAATTCATTAAGATGGTTCCTTCCTAAAGTAAAATCTGCCATGTTACCTCACTTCATGATTTCAAAAACTTTTTTTTTTTATTATCATCTTTTCATTGCTTTATTTTTCTTCCCTCATTCCATCCTAGAAATGTATTCCCTTTTGTACCATTTTTGTTTTAATAAATCAATTAAATTTGGCTAACTGAAAAATAAATTTACAACATAATTCTTTTAAACCAACGCCCTATCATTGTGTTCCTTTGTATGAAATCCTTTACATTTCTATGGTAGAATGTCTCCTAACGGTGCAATGTCATTTCAGTGTAAGATAGCATGCACCACGTTATTTTCTTCTCCATAAGGAAAGCATGTGCTGCACAAAATTTGTTATTTACTGGGTAAATTTAGGCAACCCAATAATGACAGGATAATTATTAATTATCAGACTTCTGACATAAAATTCAACTAAAAATATTAATGTTGAAACTCCAAGATATACTGATGGGAAGGTACATTTTTTATTAAAAAATTACAAATTTGGTATAATCAGTTAATTTTATTGTGTTTCTATATTTTTAGTAAAAAAAAAAAAACTAAACTAAATATAGATTAGCATTCACTAACTTAAGGAAAAATGAATGGAACATTCATTTATTTCTAGGGCAAGAGAGGAATAAAAGAATCTACTCTTGGTCTTGCTGGAGGCGTGATTGATATGAAAGGTAATTTTCTATTTGGTAACAAAGGGATCTGGGATGGAAGAGGGTTTGGAGCTGGGAACTCTTAATCATTTCGTTAAGTAGAGTAATATTAAATATTATGTTTCAGGGTGAAGTATTCACTATTGTATCTTGTCTTCTATGCCACAGAAAACCAAATACTATCTAAATCAGGTAGAAATACTACCTTGTATTATGGTATGATAAATCAGGAAGGGCATATTAAGAAAATTACCTCCTGAACAGGTATGTTTGGCTATGAGGACTGTACCACAATAACTTTTTTAATGTTTAACTTCATATTTTAACATTTATTAATCTGATTTATTCTTGATGTCTCTTCGTACTAATTTATTCCATTTTTTATTAGATCGCCTATTAGATCAAAACTGACAATTGTATATATATTTTAATAACTCATGTATATCTTGAAAGAGAAAGTTGTTTTTCTAGTAATGTCTTCCTCGACATGTGTGCTTCATAATTTCCAAGCGTCAGCTGTAAGATTGTTCACAATTATTTATTTTTAATAAGTAGTATGTTACTCTAACACATTATAAAAATAAAAATATGAATGAAATAAAACTGTAAGTATTATAAGGTTAGTTTGTTTGAAAAAATAAAGAGAAAAGAAGTTTCAGCGTCATAACAAAAATTTAAAAATGTGCCTTCGTAGCCTTGATGGATGCAAACGTTTTTATAATAGAGTTGAAGTCTATAGTAGCAGCCACGTCACGTTCAATTGATAAAATTGCTAAATTACACCATAAACTTTTCCTGTGTGCTCGGCGCCCACGACCTATTTCGTATTGTCTATAAATAGTTTAAAACAAAACGTTTATTTCAGTTATAAATAATGTTACTGCAGTATTTAACAAAGTAATAAAGAAAATTTGACCAATAAAACCTTATATTTTGCCCGAGTAAATTATTTTTTCTTAAACTAAAAAAAGTTGTTTTTCAATTTTGGCGCCCCCTCTTTACGGCGCCCGGTGCAGCCGCCCAGTTCGCACCCCCCTTGGTACGCCACTGCGCATTCATCCTATGTATAAGAGGTAAGTTGACTCTACAGCTCTAGAATAATAATATTTTTATTTTCTGCTTCCTTTCACTTTTAAAAATTGTAATATCACTATAATAATAATAATAATAATAATAGGCCTTTTAAAAACGTGTTTTTCATGATTCAGGCATTGTAAACATTTAATTTCTGTTAGATTATTATTATTATTATTTTAGAAAAAGAAAATATATTTGCTTTTAAAAATGTTGGTTACATAGAAACTTCTTGTAACTTAAACCCATGCATTTGGGTTGAGTTATTAGCCATAAGAGGGGGGGGGGGGAAAGAAACGCATGTTAGATCAAATCTAACACACGAGTGATGACGCGACAGTCGTATACTCAAATGATGCCCTTTGTATTTACTGTCCCCCACGCTTATGCGTACCAGACACATTTTGTGAACCTATCCTACGGTGCTGAGGGGACTACAGGACATTTTAATTTGAAAAATTATCAGTTTATGTACATCCTGACTCATGAAATGCCGTTATTGCTTTGTGTAAGAAACCTATTAACAACATCCAGCCTCACATCAAATTTTTTTACGTAAACGGCTCAAGCTGGCATGATTGTATAGCTTCGCTCGCTTATCTACTAACAGCTGATCAAGTTGGCAGTGCTGCCGCTCGGGTGGGTTATAGCGGTGCTTTAAATGGTTTTTGACAAATTTTCCAAGTGGAAAAGCAAGAAAACTTAATTTTGTTGTATGACTCAACAGTTTTAATATCTTCACTTTAGAATAAGTAGTGACTGTGACGTACACATAAACAAACAAACCTGTTTACTTTGAGTATAAAAAAAAATGGTTTACGTAATCTTCCGACGGGGGCGTTGTTCAAAACTTGCTGGATTGCGTTGCGGCGGGTGGATATTGGATAAGGGGTGGTACTGTACGAGTAAAAATATGACCAAGAATGATTGGGCATAAAGTGTTGTAATAATACCATACAAGGCATTATTCATATTGTTCTTACTGTGCCAAAAATTAGCTCAGCCTGATTTGCTCAAGAGAGAAATGTTAAAGATAGATTGGAACTATTTTCTTGGAGTAAGCATTGTGGTACCCATGTCTCATGCAAGAAACGAGCAGTGATAAGTGAAGTGCTTTGCTTGTAAACATGTTGCTTGTGATAGTGTTTTAGTTAGCTTTGTGTGTTAAAATACATTACTATACGAAAAATGCTGTAAATATGAAGAATAGGGAAGAACACCAAGGCTCATGTAAGTACAGTTACTATGCAATTTAGTGTACTGTAGGTGTGCCGGTACTGTTTACTGGTAAGTTACTGTACGCATTCAATAGGTCGTTGTAGCAGCATATAAAATGTGTCTTAATAGAATCAGTGGCTACTTCTCTGACTGTGTGCTAAAGTAACTGGAGGAGGATACTGTTGTCTATCTGTAACTCTGTAAGAAATCGTTGGACCATGACAAGTGTTTGTTCGCGGAAGCGTTGTGGAAGGTGAATAAGGAACGGGGCATAATCCCAATATACTGGAGTCGGCCTGGGTGGCACAGTCAGTATCGCGCTGGCTTTCTGTGCCCAAGGTTGCGGGTTCGAACCCGATCGCATATATGTGTGCACAAATGTGACAGGCCCATGTTAGTAGATTTACTGGGATGTAAAAGAACACCTGCTGGACAAAATTCCGGTCCACCGGCGACGGTCACAGGCCTAAGTTGCAGTACATCCCCGTCGTTAAATAACCATCCAGACCTACAAATCAACCCAATATACTGGACCCATTCACGCGATATGCAAGTTTGTCGAGCGATGTGATGTTTCTTGATTTTGAGCGAAGCAGGACGATCAACTTCCCTTCCACGGGGGTGGGTTAGACCAAATTATTCGCCAAGACATCGCTCTAAGAACTATGTAGGCCTATAACAAAATAGTGTGATATTAGGTGTTTTGTGAAGAGAATCTCGGTTTTAAAAATAAGTCCATAATGGGATTTGACCGGAATGGAATAGAAGAGGATGTGATGGTCGAAATAATTATACAATAAATTTATAAATGCCAACAGCAGTGATGTCAGCGAGGCAATCCTGTAGTTGGAGCGTCCCGCATTATATTGATAATGCTAACTGCCATTCATAAGGTAAAATCAACGTTTCTAACCTAACATTTGGAATATATGGCTCAGGATCCGCTATTTATAATGTACAAGATCACCGAAGAGTCGAAAAAAAAAGCAGATTTCTTTTGCACGCGGCCAGTAGTATTTTACCGTTTTGGAATTGTTCGTTCTGCTAAGCTTAAGGCTTCAGAACGGCTACGGTTATCAGAACTGGACTGTAAGACTCCACTGCCGTTTCATTGCCCGGCGAACGGACTATGACATGAATTCGATCCGCAGCACACCTATTGTACGGCTGTCAATCATGCTGTAGGCCTACTTGCATCTCATTACATAGAAACGCACTTCACAGTTTGTCAAAACGACATACCATGGCGAAATTAAACATAGGAAAAGTTACATTCAAAATTACAGAATTTTGAAGAAGAAGAAATATTACTAATCACTGATTAATAGTATATTGCGATCAACAGAGGCGAGGGAGCGCCGAGATTTGTTTTAAATTCCCGATAATCTGTTACAGGTACAGTACACTTAACAACCGCGTATTGCATACTAAATGTTTTCGATGATGATATTAATAATAATAAAAATGGTTTTATTTTATCAGGTAAAGTTAGGCCTTCTCTTTCACTCATTCAGATAAAAAAATTACATTACACAGTACTAATAATTCCTTTACAATAATTTCAATACAGCTACAATAATTCCTTTACAAAATTAATACAATTGCAATAATTCCTTTACAAATTAATACAACAATATGTTTAATTGAATACAGGTGAATAACAAAATTATTACATAACTCCGTCTCGCCGCATCCCTGAAGGTTCTAGGCCTACCATCTGTTCCCTACGTTATCTACCTTCGGCAGATGGCAGGAACACATTTCGATCGATCTGAAATCCTCCCAAGTTTTTCATGTTCATTAACCAATTATTGTGTAAGGTTGTACGTTGGCAGTAAAACAAAAGCCGGCGATGCTCAATATAAATTAGAGAATCGAGCAACTTACTTGTGAATTACAACTTTCAAATTTCATTCATAAATGTTGAAAAAAATACACAATTTCATTCAGAAAGTTATAAACTATAATTTCCGCTTACGTTGGAAATTGTGGAATTTAATATTTGCTACCATTCACGAGAGTTCACTACAATAGTTTTCAATAAGATCCCCGTCTCCGTAGTATTGAAAACGATTCCATCCACTTTCTAGCTGTATTGACCTTGACAATGCAGCGAACTTAGTCATTGTATTGAATCCCCGTTTACATCAGTGCGCTCAATACGATCAGCATACTCATATGGATTTATATAAGCTAGTCAATATAATGTACCGGTACTTATGTTCACCTAAAATAAAATAAACTTTATTAGGTTAATATAATAGTCTATCGAAGCCCCATTGTATCATGAAAATTTTATCCATAATCTATTTGGACCAGGTAAAGGCAATGCAAGAATTTATTTAATTTTCCCTTTTCAGTTCTTTTTTCATGTATTCTTAATATTTATTGTTGTCTATTATCTTATTATTTCTTACGTGTCATTTTTCTATACTCTCTCTCTCTCTCTCTCTCTCTCTCTCTCTCTCTATATATATATATATATATATGTCGGCCGCGGTGGTCTAGAGGTAGCGTGCCCGCCTCTAGATCCGCAGGGCGCGGGATCAAACCCGGCCGCGGTCGATGGATTTTTGAGTCCTCCGGGAGGGACTTTAAGCTGGGGGTCCCGTGTCGTAGATTTACGGCACGTAAAAGAACTCCAAGCCTAAATTAGAGCCACTGGACAAAATTTCTCGGCCCTTTCACGTCCAAGAAATACTTAGTTTCCAGAGGGGGGTTGCGAGGCGATGGGCTTACCACCTGTCCCTCTACCCTCTCTCGGAAAATAAGCATATCAAAATTAGTATAGGTAGTGAAACCTTCATTGGAGGCCCCTTCGCCACACCTGGGGATCATAGGGTACCAGATACAGATATATATATATAGGCTATATGAGCCTTCAGAATACACCGATTTTTTTGGAGGGGGGGAGGAGAACTAACATGTCTTTGAAAATCAAAGTGATTTCATTTCCCATCTCCTCGGAGACGTTGATATTATTCCACTTGTTGCATTGTTGCACGGATTACAATGGGAAAGCTTCCCAGATTCCGCTGACAGCTTTACGAGTCCCGAGGGAGTAAAGGGACTCAGGAAATTGCGAAGATCCAGTCCTCGGCAATATGGAGCGTAATTGGGAAGTTAAAGAGATTTGATTGCTTTCCTTTCATATCGGGAGTTCGTAGAGGCCGACATATGCCCACAATCTTCCTGATAATAAAAAATTCTTATTTTTCCTTCCCGGCACTTTTTCACTTGCTAGATTGGATTCTTTCCTTCTTAAAATGAAGTTCTAAATTGTACCCACTCGACTCTACATGAGCTAGAGGTGGGAGGTCAAGTGGTCTTGAAAATGATGAACTTGTGGATGGATTTTAGGCTATAAATTGCTATGGGAAATAGATTTATAATAACATAACCGTTCCTAGGACGCTTCTGTCATACAAAACCATTGACCATGACTATGAATTGAAATGAAAACAATGTCTTTTGTTGATGTATGCTCTACGAATATCCAGCAATGCGAGGATTGGAGACTGAGACAAAATTTACAAACTGTAGTTATGTGGTATCCGTTGATAGTGGGGAATTTCCGCTCCTTCAAGATGCATGGACCATCAAGAGAATCCACATACGAATACCATGATGATAAACAATAATTTATACTGTATTTCTGATAGGGGATCGTCAATATTTATACGAATTAAAATTTAAAAACACTATAGCCTACTGACACAACTGAAGTGTACAAATCAAGCTTCTTGTTGAGGGAAGAGGTAATTTTATCAATATCTCTCTGCAAACTGGCAGTTAAAGCAGTAGAATAGTGGATTATACAACGAGGCTGTGATGTAATTTTTAAGACACAAATATGTTTATGAAACGAGCATAGATACTTTCATAATTTTCATAGATCGTCCTAATTACCATTATACGCAAGACGTATACGCTGTTTTTGCTTGACCATCATTATACTAAATTCTGAGGCTTTAGAATATCTTGTAATTGATAAATACAAGGTGACCATACAGCTGTTAGTTCTCTTTTGCGATAAATGGCAGGCGACAACGGCATGCAGGGAGCAGGGCTTCGCTTGGACATCTTAACCTCAAAGCAACTCACATTGATACACACGATATGAACTCAATGCATTACATTATTATTATTATTATTATTATTATTATTATTATTATTATTATTATTATTATTATTATTATTATTGATTCTCCAAGTATAATTAACTCTATTTCGCCCTTTGGTATGCTAGAGTTTTAGTTACAGTACCAATTTCTGTAATTTACATTCATTTATAGTTTGATTAATTTCTAGAGTTACGGTACGTAAGTTACTAAAAATGTGGCAAATATCAATAAAGTTAATTAACAATCAAATACCGTTTCTTATAAATACCTGCAAATTAAATGGTTACATAACTTCTTGCAGTAGCATTTCTTATGCATTTGTCAAAGGCTGCTGAAATCTGTTTTGGCAAGATTAGCATGGACAAAGAGGATTAATTTACTTTATATATTGAATGACTGTGCTGTTTGAATTGCAGTTAATCGGTAGTTTAAAGAAGGTAAACAACAACATAACTTGAATGAAATGCTGAACTTTATTAAGATATTAATAAAGATGTTAAGATGTTTCGTAATATGTATTAAGCAGGGTTAGGATTTTTAGGTGCGCACCTTTTTTCGTAGGGCAAATTAGAGCTCCTGTGCAAGAAAACACAGTGTAAATTTTGTCTCTAGTTTAGCATGGAGCCAAATCTAGCACCTTTACTACCATTTTTAGGGCATTTATCCATTTTTTCTCCACTGTGCCCATAATCCCCCCTTTCCCCCCTTCTTTGAATTTCACTGCACTTTTCATCGTTTATACTATAGCCTATGTCTTTTTACCTTCGTTGCTTTTTTATGTAATTAAATTATCTTGGTTACTTTTAATATCTAAGTACTTAAGTGACTTTCAATTAAGTAATCAGCTTGAAGTGAACATGGGAATAGTGAACCTGGCTGCTTAAAGGAAACGCCTGACTAAAGGCACCTGCAGCAATGAAAAATAATTACTAAGTGTCCCATTTTTTGTAATGTCACTGGAATCAGTCAGTATTCTGCTATTCGTGAATGCAAGATAATTTATTAGATAACGATTTTAGTAGCACCTTTTCCCTTCCATTTGCTTATGGAAATTGCACCTAAAAATCCTAACCCTTAAATTAATAAGAATATTATAGTATAGCTGAACAAAAAATAAGACATATTTCTTGGGATCTGGCAATGCTATGCTTTAAGTGGGAGGCATGGGCTGGGTATGATTATTTTGAAAGCTAGAATTCGAGCCGATAGAACTAAGGTCGCAAACTCCTGCGGGACAAAATTCTGGCACACCGGCGATGGTCACAGGCCTAAGCTGCAGTACATCCCCGTCATTAAATAACCATAAAAAAGCAATATACAGGCTGACATTCACCTCCCCGAAAAAACGACGTGATTTGGCGAGATATGAAAAGATGTCGAGACTCATTTTCTCACACAATTTATAAAATCACGACAAATAGCGCAGAAAAATTAACACAATGGTTAGATCCTTTAGTTTATTTTTTTTGTACAACCTTCCATAATGATGTCTTCGTTCCAAGTTTAGGGTTTCACGCAATTCTAGGAGTTTTCTTAAATCCCTGGCCCTTTTTTCAGTATTAGGCCTAGACTATCAAGTATTATGTGCAAGTTTTCAATTATGAAGTTCAAAATTGTAATTTAATAATAGGTTTATTAATAATAAATAAATACAATTTAATAATAATAATAATAATAATAATAATAATAATGAAGAATACAGTACTGTCTTATAGGAAAATTACACGTCGAGTTTTACGTAGCAGCATGTTATTGGTGGATGAAATAAGCTTACTGGCCTTTTCTTAGAGATTCAAGATCTTTAAAGCAGAAAGAAGTCTTTCATGATATTTATTGTCATTCTTTTTTCACCAAGTTGATTGACGTATGTTAATCTTTCAGGGCTTTTTTCTCTCTTCCTTTCTGCTATCGAGGAAGAATAAAGCTGAAAAGACGTAAGATGCATTGAGAAATGTGAAGAAAGTGACACCAGTACAAGAGATTTTTGCTGGCAGGAAAGATAAGTGACATCTGGAGAGGAATCATAACAAAAGGATTACGTGTGGAAGAGAGGAAGCTGTGAAACCCAACAGCCTCATATACTCTCAAATCATAAGACAGATGCCATGAATACAAAAAAAAACCTTGTTATGCACTGAATCTTGCTATTCTCCTTTGATATGTCTAATTCATAACTGAGTGATGGCCTGTTTACATTGCTGTGAATCCAAAGCTCCCACTATGTAGTTTGCACAATATGATTAGCCTACTGTAGCTTACTTTTAAGTCTTACATGAAGCACCCAGGTCGGGTTTTCCGTAAAAAAAAAAGTCCTAAATTAGAGTGTAGCAGCTGTGATGGCCACATCTATCATAGCCTGGCTCAAGTAGGCCACTAAATTTCAGCTTTTTAAGATTACTAACTTTTAGCATTTATATGCGAATTATATAGTAACATGTTTAAACATTTGTTTTGTTACGTCATTTGATAGTAATTATTATAGTATGCTAGAAAAACTTCGACATTCTTAAAGTTTTTAAAGAAATCTACGAACAAGCTCGAGAATAGAACATAGTCTACACTTTGTTATATCTGTAGACATTATTAGGTTTCATACTTTCAGATACTAGTAATGTCTGAAAATGATGGAGTGTGCCGTTGCTTTGAATGTATCATATAGGTCCAAGGGCGCCCATATGATATTTTAGGGGGGGATTTTTTTAAATTAATTTATTTTTTGTCTTTAACTTCTTGGGCCACTTTGTAACATTATATTAATAATATAATAAGTGCAACAATGACGTAGCTAGAAAATAATTTTGGAGAGGGTCGAAAGTGCCGGGGGGTTTGGGGGTATGGAATACCACCCAAGAAGGTGGTTCTGGAGTCCACCCACGGAACATTTTTGAATACTGAACTAACGAAAATCACATTTTACGCTGTTTTAGCACTGAAAAACTAGTTAGCAAATTTGTTCACCATACTATAAGACAAGCCAACGTAAACAAGAAATCGTTACCCAAGTTATAATACTTATTAGCAGGACCGTGGAGAGAAAGCAAGGGCCCCAGGGACAAAATTTACCGGGCCCCCTTCAAATATTAAATTCACCACTGAAACCCAACATCGCCCTTTAAAATGTATACATAATTATTAAGTGCTAGAATGGTACCGGTACTTTACGAGATTGTGTGGTAGACGGAAAAACATCTGTCCGTCTGTCCGTGTGTCTGTAAGCGCGTTAACTCAAATATACTCTAAGGGATTTTCATAAAACTTGGTATACACATTTATAACGTCCATGGGACGAAGCCTATTGGTTTTGGATCAATTCAGTTGACTGATGCCGGAGTAAATCCCAATTTAGCGCCTATTTTATGGTAATATATAGGGCCCGGACTTTTAGGCTTTTATAAAAGGTATTTTTGCCTTTTATTTTAGTGCAATATCCCGTTTAATAAAATAGGCCGCCTTAATAAAAACACTAATATTAACACCGAAAATTATATTGTGATTTTGACTCAGTTATTCTAGTTTTTTTAGAAAATAAACAAGTAACTGTTCTTTATATCGGCACTCGAAAAACTGCATAAACAATTGAGTTATTTACCCTTTAATTATACAATTATTCTTTCTTTTTATAGTATTCAGATTAACTGATTAATTCCGTGTCACAGTTATATGACAGGACAATGCAGTTAAAATAAACACATAAAACATAACTTAAGCTGCTTATTGACTTGGGATAACCAATTTTTTTTATAATAATTTTAGAAGATAAAAAAATAAAACCTGATCTGCCGGGCCCCCTTGGGGCCCGGGCCTCGGGGCTCTCCCTCTCGTCGGGCCTGCTTATTAGGCTACTATTTATAAGAATAGTTAAATAACGCATGGAACAATGGAAATTATAGCCTACTCTTTATGTTATGAAAACAAAATAACTGCTATATCATATTTGACACACCAACAAAACTTGTTTAATTTAATAAATTTTACTTGTTTAAATACAAAAATAGAATTTTAGGTTTTGATTTTTAGGGGTCCGGACTTCTGGATCCCCCTTTCCTAATCCACTGTAGATTCTGCTACCATGTTGTCGAATTGGTAAAACTTCAGCAAACTTGACTATAATTTTTAATATAATTTTTTTCCTTTTCCTGAGAGGTAGGGGGGGCCTTTGCCTCCCCATGTAGGCCTACGTTTAATAAACATTGCAATATCACATGAAGGCTTAACTAATTTAAAGTTGCAATTTAATCACTGAGTCACATAATAAAACTTAAACACAAAACAATATTAAATTCACAATGGATATCTTTTTTTTTTATTAATATTAGATGTAGCTGATGAAGGCCTAGTGGTTTGGGCCGAAACGTCTTAATATTAATAAAAAAATATATCCATTGTGAATTTAATATTGTTTTGTGTTTAAGTTTTATTGTGCATACAATGGAAAAAGGACTACCTGCAGTTTTGAGTCACATAATGTTATGCATATTATGTAGCCCATTATTTTTAAGAAAAATACCTTCGATTTTTAAACTTCTTGAAAATTACATCGTAGCTTCGGCATGTTCTAGAATGCAAGTTTCAAACTCAGCAACCGCCCTAGCATAGACCTAATGGAACTGTAATCAGTAATCAGGGAATCAGAGATGTTTGTCACACAGTGGTTCAAATCCCTGGGGGCAGACTTATACGACACAGGTGTTCAAAAGTTGCTTCCACGGTATGACAAATGTTTCAATTCTGGTGGCGAATATGTTGAAAAATAGCTGATCACTTACTTTATCTGTTGGAATATTATATTATGTCTATGAAATTGTGTTTTGTTTCTATAAACGGCCCCAGGGAAACTTACTTTATGGACGGGTCTCGTAGATAGGCTGTGTACATAAATAAAAAAAGTAATAAAAAGTGTAGCTCATAAAATAATATTTACTTCATATTACTAGTTAACTTTTTCAAAAGTAGACATTCTAAACGATTACGTAATCCGTTTTGTATAGTATACCGTACATACTATAGTATAATTTATTGTACATTTTAAAATGTTTCATAAATGAATAAAAATGTCACTTAAAATGTTATATGAAAAATCATATTTTTGCACTTCTCAAAGGCACTTGTTTAACTGAACTAATTTAATAAATTTTAAAATACACAAAACGACTAACAAACTAAGCTGAAGCTTTATGTAATACGTTATTAGCAAAAGGTTGCAAACTTCATATGATGCGGGCTCTATCATTAGAGTGAAAGACCTTGATTCCAGGGGTATTGATTTTACAGTGTGGGGCTAGTCACTGCCCAAGTGATTATATACGATTTCTCCATTCCATTGTTGATTTTATACCTCAAGTGTTAAATTTGACAGGGACGTACACAATAACATGTAAGTTTAATTGTTATGAGTTTTTTTCGATTGTATGATAGACTGGTGAAGTGTATTTCCTTATATAAGTGAATTAGTGTCAATGCAGCAAGCTTTTGAATCTATTGCAGTGTGGTTTTTATTGTAGATTCTGAAGTAACTTCAGTCGAGTTCAGACTGATGAGTTTTCGAACAATTAAGAAACCCGAAGAATAACAGCATGAAGTCAAACATGAAGTGTATGCGATCTCACACGAAAATAATACGGGACCACAGTTGTGCAAATACCTAGAAATACACATGAAGAATTGAAGGCAAACAAAATCTGATCAGCTTGCTCATAAACTCTTTTCATGTCAAGTTAATGGTATTCTGAACGATTGTTTTCGAGATTCAGGCATACTCGTGTGGGAATATCAATTTTATACGATGCTCTAAATAATTCATTTTAACGTGCACAGAGGTAATCGCAGTGAGAAACAATTTTATTGCAAATGTGTAAAAAATCCCAGTTTGACCTAGGGGTCACACAGTCAAATATTTTTACTGCGTAGGCCTACTGAACAGATGGAAGGAAAGTACAGCAGTGTATGAACAAAAAGGCAATCTTTTTATTTCCACCTTGATTTGGATCAGTATTTTTTTTATTGATATGAGTGAATATTAGCCATATTATTAAAAATGCAGTTGAAACATCTTAAGACAGTAATGCAAGCAGAGGATGGGACTGCTAAAATATCTGCTATTTCATGGGCTCCTAACAACTCAAAATTAGCAATCTGCACACATGATAGAGTAATCCATTTGTTTGACGAACATGGGGAGAAGAAGGATAAATTTTCAACCAAACCAATTGAAGCGAAGTATGGGAAGAAGAGCTACGTTATAAAAGGTTTAGCATTTTCACCAGATTCAACAAAAGTAGCAGTTGGCCAAACAGATAACATCATATATGTTTATAAAATAGGCGAAGAGTGGGGAGAGAAAAAAGTGATATGTAACAAGTTTCCTCAGCAGTCTTCTGTGACTTGTTTAATTTGGCTTATGGAAGGACCAATTATTTTTGGACAAGTTGATGGAAAAGTTCGAATAGCCAACTCCAAAACTAACAAGTCTCAAACATTGTATGCCACTGACTCATACGTTGTAGCTCTTGCCTCCAACACTCGTGGAACTGGTTTTCTTTCAGGACATGCAGATGGTACCATTGTAAGGTATTATGTAGCTGAAGACACAGCAATGGAACAACAGGGGCGAGTGGTTGTTCATCCTGTTCCCCCCTATGCTCTAGCCTGGCCTATGGGTCACATACTAGCTGCAGGATCTGACAGACGTATTGTACTATATGACAAGGATGGTCATGTGGCCAGACAGTTTGATTATAGCCGAGATGATAGTGAGAAGGAATTTACAGTTGCTTGCTGCAGTCCAAGTGGACAAGCTGTGGCAGTTGGTAGCTTTAACAGACTGCGGGTATTTAGCTGGAGTCCTCGTAAATCTTCATGGGAGGAAAGTCATCCTAAAGAAATTCCCAATCTTTATACCATAACAGCTTTGAGCTGGAAAAGAGATGGCTCGAAAGTGACTTGTGGTGCTCTCTGTGGAGCTGTGGAGATGTTTGAATCTGTATTAAAGAGAACTCTGTGGAAAAATAAATTTGAAATGACGTATGTTGGTCCAAGTCAAGTTCTTGTGAAGCCATTAGCACCTGGTGAACGAGGAGTGATATTAAAATCTCATTATGGTTATGAGATTGATGATGTTCGTATCATGGGCCATGATAATTACCTGGTAGCCCGGACATCTGAGACAATTCTGTTGGGAGATTTACAACGTAACCTGCTGAGTGAAGTTTTATGGACAAATTCGGGAAGGAATGAAAAGTTCTATTTTGACAATCCTACAGTCTGCCTTATATTCAATGCTGGAGAACTCAGCTTGGTGGAGTATGGAGAAAATGATATTCTTGGCTCTGTCAGGACAGAATTCATGAATCCACATCAAATAAGTGTCCGTCTGAATGAAAGACGACAGAATTCAACTGATGATAACAAGAAATTGGCATATTTACTAGATTTAAAGACAATCTGCATAGTGGATCTTGTGTATGGAGCAACAATATCACAGGTGACCCATGACTCCAAAATAGACTGGCTGGAATTAAATGAAACAGGACACAAATTACTTTTTCGTGATAAGAAAATGCGTCTCACACTTGTTGATATCCTGAAAGATGAAAAGAATTCTATTCTTAACTTCTGCACTTTTGTACAGTGGGTGCCTGGTAGTGATGTCGTAGTAGCACAGTCCCGAAACAACCTATGTGTGTGGTACAACATTGATGTTCCTGAGCAGGTATCTGTGTTTAATATTAAGGGAGAAGTGACAGATGTTATTCGAGCAGAAGGGAAAACTGAGGTGATCATTCAGGAGGGACACCATCAGTTAGGTTTGGAGTTGGATGAGGGACTGGTAGAGTTTGGGACAGCGATTCACGATAACGATTTCGGCCGAGCCATCCTGTTTCTTGAATCTCTGGGAGAAAAGCCTGAAGCAGAAGCTATGTGGAGCAATCTTGCTGACATAGCAATAGTTACAAATAAGCTAGAGGTTGCTGAACGCTGCTATGCTGCACTAGGTGATGTAGCTCGTACACATTATTTGAGAGAGACTATCAGTATAGCAGATGAGTATGCAAAAGAGAATGATGGGAATGGCATGGCCTGTCCTGAGGTATGGGCTCGTCTATCAATTCTTAACAAACATCTTAAAGATGCCGAAGCTATTTATTTGGAACAGAATCAATTGGATGATGCTCTTAGCATGTATCAGAAGTTTCACAAATGGGATGAAGCCTTGGCTCTGGCAGAACTTAAAGGTCATCCGAAGTTTGAAGAGCTTCGTGAGAAACACATGGTATGGCTTTTGGAGAGTAAACAAGAAGAACGAGCTGGGGAACTGAAGGAAAAAGAAGGTGATTTTGACACAGCTCTTAGCCTATATCTAAGAGCTAGTCTTCCTACAAGGGCAGGAAGACTGGTAACAAATAATCCAGAAATGCTTCATAATGATGAATTGGTTGCTAAAGTGACTGCAGCTCTCCTCCGAGCAGAGCTATTTGAACAGGCAGGAGAACTTTACGAGAAAGTGAATCAGAGTGAGAAGGCTTTTGATTGCTACAGAAAAGCAAAGGCATTTCCACGAGCTATAGAATTAGCTCGCATTGTCTCTCCAACAGAGGTAGTCCATCTAGAAGAGCAATGGGGAGATCATCTAGTGGCTAATAAACAGTTAGATGCTGCTATTAGTCATTATATTGAAGCTGGTAAAACATTCAAAGCATTAGAAGCAGCTGTAGGAGCAAGACAGTGGAAGAAAGCTGTTCATATAATAGAAGTAATTGATGACCCTCAAGTTGTAATCAAATATTATGCTCAACTTGGGCAACACTTTGCATCGAATCAGGAACATGCAACTGCAGAACGCTTATACGTAAAGGCAGGAATGTATAAGGAGGCAATTAATATGTACAATCAAGTAGGAGAATGGGATAAAGCTCATGCTTTGGCAAGCCAGTACCTTGAACCTGCAGAAGTAACAAAAATGTACATAAGCCATGCTAGAACTCTTGAAGAACAAGGCAAGCTGCGAGAAGCTGAAAAATTATATCTGTATATTAAAGAACCGGATATGGCTATTTCTATGTATAAGAAACACCGGCAATATGACCAGATGATGCGGCTGGTAAATCAACACCATAGTGAACTGGTGCAAACAACACACTTGCATCTGGCTCAGGAGATGGAGGCTGAAGGAAACTGGAAGGGAGCAGAACAACACTTTTTGAATGCTGGAGACTGGAAAGGAGCTGTCAATATGTATCGAGCCTCTGGTATGTGGGAAGATGCTTATAGGGTGGCTAAAGATAATGGTGGCCCACAGGCTAGTCAGCAGGTTGCTTTCTTGTGGGCTAAATCTCTTGGTGGAGATTCTGCAGTTAAAATACTTAACAAATTTAATCTACTAGAAATTTCTCTTGATTATGCATGTGAAATTTATCAGTTTGACTTTGCTTTTGATCTTGCACGTATTGCCATGAAATCGAAGTTGCCTGACATTCATTACAAATATGCCATGGCTCTAGAAGATGATGGGAAGTTCGAAGAAGCTGAAAAAGAATTTATTCAAGCTGACAAACCTAAAGAAGCTGTCTTAATGTACATTCATAATCAAGATTGGTCTAATGCTCAAAGAATTGCTGAGAAACATGATCCTGACTCTATGAACGAAGTTCTTCTTGGCCAGGCCAAAGATGCATTCAGTGCCAAAAATTACCCCCAATTTGAATCGCTCCTACTTAGAGCCCAGAAACCTGAACTTATTGTTAAGCAGTATCAGGATGGGGGTATGTGGGTTGATGCACTTAGAGTGTGTCGTGAATATCTTCCTAATCATTTACCATCCTTGCAAGCAGAGTATGATCGAGAAGTGGGGTCTAAAGGTTCCAGGGATGTAGCTAGTCTCATAGCACAGGCTAGAGAATGGGAGCAAAGTGGAGAATATAAAACAGCAGTTGACTGCCTTTTGAAGGTAAACTCTAGTGTCACAAAAGATCAGAATATAATTCTTAAAGCTTGGACTGAGGCAGCTGAACTCACAACAAAGTTTCTTGAAGGTCAGCAGGCTATTGAAGTGGCTAAAGTCTTAGGGCCAAAATTGCTAAACATACATCAACACAACTTAGCAGCTCAAGTCTATCTAGGAGTGGACATGATTAAGGAGGCTATAGATACATTCATCTTTGCTGAGGAATGGAATAAAGCCAAAAGAGTTGCAAAGGAACTAGAACCAAGCTATGAAGATTATGTGGATGAGCGATACAAGGAATGGTTGCGAAGGCAAGGCCGAGCTGATCAGTTGGCTGATGTGGACATCATTGGTGCTCTTGATCTTCTTGCTGAACAAGGCCAGTGGGTTAAATGTCTGGAGACAGCCAAGCAAAGTAGTCCCCAGGTGCTGCACAAGTACGTGGCTCTCTATGCTAGTCAACTTCTTAAGGATGGTTATCCATTAGATGCATTGAAACTGTATACCAAATATGATGCACCTCCATATTCTCAAAACTACAACATATATAGGCGCATTGCTAGTGATATTTTCAACCTGCAGGGATTGTCTGGCACTGAATCTTACAATAGTTGGGCACAACTGAGGAATGTACTCTTCAACTTAACAGAAGCCATGAAGACTTCATCTGATGCTGGAAGTGCTATTCATGATGAATTTGACACACTCTTAGTTATCAGTCACTATTATGCCACCCGAGCAGCAAGCAAAGAAATTAAGGCATTAGAACACCTTGTAGCTAAGCTGTCAACTTCACTCTTAAGACACACAGATATTATTCCTGCAGATAAGGCTTTTTATGAAGCTGGAGTTGCCTGTCGGGATGTTGGTCAAGAAAGCGAAGCTTTTGTCTTCTTGAACCACTATTTAGATTTAAGCGAAGCAATTGAAGAAGGAAACCTGGATTTATTAGATAACAGTGATTTTGTCAATACAGACTTTCCAATGGAAATTCCATTGCCTTCTTCACTTCATCTTACACCACAACAACATGAGGAAGTCAAGGAATGGGTTTTGGCAATATCCATGGATCAGAAAGTTGACCAGTCATTGCCACTGGATGAACGTGGATTGACGCCTTCAGCTCTCACCTCACCAGGGAGGTCAGGACAACCTGCCTTACCATGTGTTGTATCAGGATTTCCAGTGCTGGCACAACGTGGGCGCAACCCTATTGAGTTCAAGCGACCTGGAAAGCAGGCCAACAGAGACGACTGGAACAAGTTGATGATGGCTGCCAAGATGGTTCCTGAGAGTCACATCACAGATGTGATTCATTTTATTGGGGAATGGTGTGGTGGGGGAGCTCCAAGTTTCTCATTTCAGTAATTGTTCAGGACGCTTTATTTATTTGTCTTCATCAAATGCTTTATTTATTTTTCTTCGTTCAAGGTAGGCGTATGAATTTTGTGAGCAATGGAGTTCAATATGTTCGTCTATTCATCATATGTAGTTATATTCCACAGACTTATTGTAGGTTTTATCACAATATTTTTATTACTACAGTGAAATTTCAGTATAACACATTTTTCTTCGTTCAAGGTAGGCCTATTTATTGTGTGAGCAATGGAGTTCAATATGATGGTCTATTCATCATATAACTTATAGATAGGCTATGTTCCGCAGAGTTATTGTGGGTTTTATCACAATATTTTTGTTACTACAGTGGAATTTCAGTATAACACAAAGAAATATTAATTTTTTTAATGAAAGGTTCATTATAGTGAAGCACGTGGCAATTATTAAAAGAATGTTCTAATTTAATCTGAAGAGATAGGCCTACTAGTAAAATTCTTTTTATTTACTGCAGCTAATGCAGTCTGCATGTTCTTCTGTGAGAATATTTGCTTCTTTTTGTTTGCCTCTGTTGTCATAAAGTCGTGGTAAAATGTAATTCCCCTCTTTAATGCTATCCAAGTAGCCTACCAACTTATTCTGGGTCGAATTTAGTTATTTAATATCCCTAGGCAGTGAAATTTTTTCCACATATTACTTTAGGGTGAAAGTAGGTTTGACTGAGAAAAAATAATTGTAGGCCTACCATTATCTTCACTGCAGGTAGCCAGTGGCATCAAGTACAACTGATGTAATGGATTCTTTTTTATTATCAGTAGGCCTATCAATACTGTTGTTTTTAAGTCCTGGGTTGAAGTAAGATACACACTTCTTTAATTTCTTTACATTTTTGGTAAATTTATAGAATGTGATCATCTTTACGATGCTCTATCCAATGAGGTAAGACCTAGCTGCAAAATGAATGACAAATTGTAGGCGTAACATACAATGTACCTATGTGACTTCATTGCCTGCCATTGTGGTCACATAATAGACAGGGCTTTCCCAATTGCTTTTAAAGGAACATTATTATTATTTATTAACCAAAAGTTTAACCTTATTTTACCATAAGGTAGATTAGATTAGATAACGGGGGGCTTGAAGAGAGTTTAGAGACCTCGCATGTCAGCCTACACATTCTACAAAAACACCCATTTTCTCCCCTTTCTTAGCACGAGATCTAGATCTAGAACAAAGTGACTCCTTTTAAATTTTTTCATAACATAATTTTTGTACCTTTTATTTTGCTGATTTCTGATGTTGTGAGCCATTAAGTTTTTCTTAACCCTCATTCATTTGACACAAAATGAAGTTTGCATACCACACGTATGCCTTATGGTAACAGCTGAAGTGTTAGTTAATTTCTGATACTTCTTTGTGGACACTGAAATATAATTCCCTGGACCTTATGGTTAGTACAACCCAAACTGTAAACCGGTTGATTGCACCACTCTATCTTAATAGAATAATATGTGTTTCCTCTCTTTAGTAATGTATCATACATGACAACAAAAGGATTGCATGGCATCTGTGAAAAGATATTATTATTTTAAGGCGTAAATAATCTCATATATTTGATACAATTTCCTCTTACATTTTACTATAATGAAGATAGATGTTAGTGATAAAGAGAAAAAAATACAGATATCTATTTAATTAAAAACTTTGGACAGCTTGCTAATGTGCCTAGGTTTAAATTCGCTATTGGACTTATTGATACTGTAATGTGTTAACCTACGGTTATTCATATATCAGTAATATATGATACTGATGCCATTTAAGATTTAGGCCTATAGTTAACGTGGAAATGAGTGACTGGCTCAGATTGTATAGTGCTAAGGTAATATGCTGTGTTATGTATATTTGGAAATGCAAGGTTTTTGCTATTAAGAAAGAGAATTACAAGTAGTGATAATTTAAAAATTATGGTAATATGTTTTTACATTATAATGTATGGGATTTATGGGAAGAAATCAGTTGTATATTTTGAATTGAAAAATATTTATACTGAAGCCTGTTATATTGAAATTTCTCTGTACCAGTTTGTAATATTTACCACTGCACAATATGCACATTAGAATTTAGCAAATCTTGTGTGATTAGTTTGTATTATCTCATAATCCCAGTGTTGGCATTTACTAGAACTACTGAGTTAATAATAAAATCATGCGAGGTAATTTGTTAGCTTCCTCCGTCATAAAGCATACCATGCACAAGCATGCATTTAACGTAGGACGTAGAGATGACAAACTTTACTACATAAAGCAAATACATTTCACAACATAGGCCTGCTAAGAATTTGTCACTTTATCATTCACTTACAGTCAAGAACTTGTTGTTCAAATTGTTCTCTCAGAACAGTAAAAGAGTAGGGGGTAGGGATGTGGGGGAAAGCTAGGAGTATGATGTGATTAGAGAAAATGTGATAGAGCATGACTTATCGAATTCTATGTGCTGCATTGCTATGCTATGGATAACTTACCTGATGCTACCTCTGAACATTGTGATCTATGAGCAGTTTAATCAAATAATCTAGTCAACTGTAATATCATATTTAATAGATAAGTACTGTAACTTGTAAAGAAATTGAAATGTTACATAATATAAGAGATTGAAGAAATAGTGTTTGTACTGGTTGGCATTACCATTACGGAATTAGACAGTGAAGCTTTGACTGACACATGAACACTAATAATCACTGTAAATGCAGGGGTGCTTCTTGCCATAGAAAGTTAGTGGCAATTATAAAGTCCATTATGCACAATATTGAAGCCATACAGGTACATTTGTTTGAAATGATTACATTTATGAAGTGACTGAGCAAGGTGGCCAAGATGGTAATGTCTTGGAGTAGCAATTGGGAGGACCCAGGTTTAAATCTTATGGCTGGCCAATTTGACAGGGATTTTTTCATGGCTTCCCCAGCTGTAAAGGCAAATGCCAAATTGGATAATTACTTACCATGACTTATCCTCGCTATTTCATTCTGTATCCATTTAAATCAATATTGGTTGAAATTTACTGATATAAAATACACCAACAATAGAAAATAGTTGATAATATTTGCGTGGCCTACTGTCGATCCTGAACTCCTGATGTGGCCTCGAGGCTCAAAGGAGTAGGCCTATAAATAGTGAATGAAGTGGGAAAATCCTGAGGCAGTATGCCATCCCATGATTTTTTCCCTATGAAACTTCGATTTTAGAAAGCATACCCCTTCCCTTACAACATAATTATGTGATAGGCAGTAAGTTTTTCTATACACTCGGCGGTTTTTTCATTTAACTTCCTCCTTGAATAACCAACCCTGCTTTATAGATGATCACCAAGCAGAAGCACAAAAGTCTCGAAAATCTTGTACTTGACAGACCTTTATTTATTTCAATAAAGATAAAATAAATACCGGTACATAAGACCTATTTAAACAGTATAAAAGTTACAGTATTTTGTTAATGAGAAATATTTTTAAAACTTCAGATCTAGCAGTATTAATCATTAAAATGGTAAAGAAGACCATCACAAGAAACCGTCCACAGTCTTCTATACTGGCAATGACCACTGGTGAAAGCGTACCATTGGTTGAATGATCTTTATATTATGATGCAAACAGATAAGAGGGTCTACTCTTTGCTACAAAGGAACGTTAATTTTTTTAAAAATATCAGCTAATTTTCAGTGAAGGTATGCTATTTGACTATTGAAACCAGTGCTAGTATGCCATTTGCCTTTGAAACCAGTTCCGGTAGTCAGTTCTGGCGTATAGGTGCCTCACTTCCTTCACTGCCTATAAATACAGCTGAATTAAAAAAAAAATTATGAATTGCCATTATGCACAAAGCTGACCTAATGGTCTGGTTAAAAAAAGGGATAGTAACTTCTTATGAAATGACATTTTGCACAAGTCCATCCTAACAGTTGATTTGAAAATACAAATAATAATTATATAGCAATTATTTAAAAGTGTTGTTGTGCAAAATCCTTTCACAAGCTGCTTGAAAATAGAAATAGAGTACTAGATTATACTACATACTAAATAAAAAAGGCTAAAACATTTATAGCCCATTCATGCATACAGTAGAGCATCTGTTAACCAAAACAAATGGGGGGGAAGGTGGTTTTGGATAGCCAAAATTTTCGATAAGAAGTAAAATGTCATTTTAAAGGTTAATTATAACTTTTTAAATTTTTAGGTGAAAGTAAATGAAGATAATACATACAGTATTTTGTTAAAGTGGCAACACCAACACCAAAATCAGCTGCAACCGTATACAAAATCTCCCCATTTTTTATTCTTTTAACTGCTAACTTTTCTTCTATAATTATAGACTTGCTTCTGCTTTGTTGACATGGTGCACAATAAAACTGATGAAAGCACTTCACAAAAATTGTTTGATCTCTTCAGCACAAACTAGTACTAGCATATGATTGTGCTGGGTATAAAAGAACAGTCTTGGTACTAAAAGATTAACAAATTAAAAATAAGAATCCCTCCTTTGGATTTTAAAAGCTTCATGACTTGAGCAACAAAACTTCCAACTAACACTAATCACAAGACTCAAGACTATAATTCCAAATAATTATTTCAGAAATATCCCTCCGGACTAGCTAAAAGTATTATTAATTAACTCGTCCCAAAATATAAGTTCAGTACATAGATTAATTATTTAAACGTAAATTACATAAATGTTGGGACTTACGTTAGCTAATCCTTTATGTCACTAAAATAATTAAAAAAATAAGAGAAACCATATTCCATAATATTAATTCCTTGTAGCTGATCTGGAAGATCCACAAAAGCCTAAGTCCAGTTGAAATAGGAAGACCCCTGAAGATCAGCCTGAATCATATCTAGAGATGCCATCTCGATACCCGCCTGCTGATGGGACTCACATCCGAAGACAAGTCAAGATAAAAACCAAAGACCTTCCATAATCCCAAAGTAAAGTAATATCAAGACAAAAACGGACATATTGTTCTCGAAAAGCTCTTTTTTTTTAATGACGTGATATTGTTACGTATCCCATTAAACCATTCTTGACCTATCGTAATAATGATTTTATCAGAATTCCATATTTAATAAGTCCTTCTAGAAATTTCCCAACATAAATACATTATTATGTAATTTTTTAAATTATCACGTAGCCTACTTTCACTAGAAATTAGTTAAGAACCAAATTTACATAATAGGCCTACTGCTATTGCTATCCTCATAAAATTAGTATGAGAACTAATATGCCACCCCAAATATCCTAAATAAATTAAGTAAGCCAGATTTCAGATCATCCTCCCCAAAATCATAAATTAAGCTAGAAATTGTTTCATTAACCTTCTCTGATTTTATTTTCATTATCTTTGAGGAGTATTAAGTAAAATTCATATTCAAACTTGTGCTAAGCAATACTAATTGCATTTTAATTTCACATCTGTGCATTCCCATAGCACACTACATACACAGTATATCATAATTTTATTGTTGGTTGTTTCATTTAAAAGTGTTTCGGATAACAGAGGTTCTACTGTATTTGTTTCGTCTGATTTGGTGAAACTTTGTCATCACACATAAGTTGTATTTATATTTGTATTGACGTGACAATTATCTTATATAAGATAGAATTTGTTAAATTATGTTATATTTTGTTCTGTTTCAAATGCTTCATATGCACCTTATGTATGTATTTCACCCACTTATTGACAATGTTCTGAAATGTATCAACATTATGCAGAACTGCAACAAATCTTATCTTATCTTAAAAAAAGTTTGCATTGAAAAAACCAGGTGTCTGAGCAACTTCTCTATTCACGTGCTGGTTACCTCAAACCTTGTTTTTTGAGCTTGGCAGTATGAATAGAAGAAGTCAGTCTGACACCTAATAATTGGTTTTTCAGAGCAAGCTTATGAATTACTAAGAATTAATAAGAATAGTTTTTTAACAAAATTTGAACAGTTAACCAATTAGTTAATGAGGAGCATGATGTTTACAGATTCAACACTCACAAGAACTATATGATACATGTAAAATTTGTTTTACAAACTTTTGTTTTTTATCTTGAAATACAAATTCCAGTGCTAAATGTTAAAAATAATTATAAAAGATTAGTATTAAACGTGTGCCTTTAAAAATTGCCTGCGTTCATCAATGGTGGTAAAGGAAGACATTTTTTAAACATAATTTTCTGAAAGTATTAAATTTTTTACAGTAAAGTAAATAGGGCCTATTGTATTTTTACATGAGTCATTCTGCTCCTTAAATTATCATTAGTGCTTGATGTGAGATGTGTTTAAATATTTCTTGTTAGCCTCTGGCTATCTAAATGGATTTGTTGATGTATGAGGCTGTACTATTGTCATGCTCTAGTCTGAATTTATTTTCAATAACTTCGATTTTGTGAATAAAGCACAGTATTTAAAAAATAAATGTATAGATTTACGTATTTATTCCTTTTTAATATTTATATACTAACTTTACTTTTTTCTTTTGCATTATGGGAACTACAGTGTGTCCCACGCAAGAGTTGGCCAATGACATGGGTTTCTGCGTTGCGGCTGGCACAGCTCCATCTCCCGAGCGGTCGGGTGAAATATCTACGCAAATAATGCCGCGGTTGGTGAAATGATGCAGGTTCTCATATTTACAGTTAAAATTACAATGAAAATAACCACGTACCTCATCACAAGATATGTTGGAAATGTTCTCCTCTTGCATCCACACAATACTGGCACCTTTTTAGGAAATTTTCTTTCACGCACATAAGTTCAGCTTCCGTGACAGAGTTACTTTCTTTTGTGATAGGCCCATGTGATATTGTCTTTAAGTTCTTCTAACAGTATGTAAATATTATTTATGGGGAAACTTGAAACATAAAGTGTATAGGTCAATTTCCCATACATAAGAAGAACTTAAAGACTATATCACAAAAGAAATTAACTCTATCTCGGAAGCTGAACTTATGCGCGTGAAAGAAAATTTCCAAAAAAGGTGCCAGTATTGTGTGGATGCAAGAGGAGAACATTTCCAACATCTCTTGTGATGAGGTATGTGGTTATTTTCATTGTAATTTTAACTGTAAATGTGAGAACCTGAATCATTACACCGACCGCAGCATTATTTGTGTAGATATTTCACCCGATTGCTCGGGAGTTGGAGCTGTGCCAGCCGCGACACAGAAACCCGTGTCATTGGCCAACTCTTGCGTGGGACTCACTGTAGATAATTCAAAGGCTCCATGCAATGAAAGGCACTAATGCATTGTTGCACTGCAAGTGGCCAAAATAGTACTTTTTGTATTACCGCCATAGCTTGTGAATAGTTGACTAATTTATTGGTTAAATGAATTGGATGATTTCTATATTATTTCCTTCTATTTCAGTGGATTTTCACAAATGTGAAAAAAGTTATTTTATTTTACATTTGACAATGATAAGTTTGCTCCTTTATAAATGTTAATACTTAAATATAACAGTTAGAAATATACAACCAGTATTATTTTGAAACCTAGCTGGCATTGAATCAGGCAGGTCTAACAAGGGAACTGTACGGGTTGTCATGTCGAAACCTACACTCAAATTTTGCACATTGATAGGTCTTTATTATAGATGGACACATGCAAAAAATTAGCTGCTCATTCGAACTGTAACTGGGTGAAAACATGTTTATGTTACATATGTTAACAACAGCGGGCACTTGTAGAGCTTGCTTGAGTAGCTTGCAAGCTGGGTTGATGTGATAGCGGGGTGGGGGTGTGCAATAGAGGGAAGGAGCTGCCTTTTTACTTGCGAAACTAAATAACATAATCATTTGTTCTTATCATTTCCGCATTTTAAAACTGTATAATCTCTACAGACACTGAGGGTTGCTTAAGATTGTTAAGTGTTAAGAACTTGGACTAACATACTATATAATAATTGTACTCACTGTTATAGGCCAAAGTAAACAAAAATTAACCAATGTAAAGAGCACACGAGATTCACTTAGCTAATCCTAAAAGTTTAAGCAGGTACTAATTACTTCACGACAACTATGGTGCTAATTTATCAGAGGAGGATATTATTCATTATTATAATATTATTCCCTCCCATAGTGATAAAGAAAGGGAGAGATACGGCAAATACAATTAGTCGTATATCTGATGTGGGATTCGGGAACACTGTGACAGCTAATGCCAAGCGCATGCTAGATAGAGAAGGCTGCTTACTTTCTCTCGCCCACAGCTGTAAGAGGCTACTCAATATTTTGAATTTACGAAATTCGCAATTTTCATCCACTAAAAGTTTGTATTAGCAGCTAATTTTTGGCATATGTCTATGTGGAATGAAGACCTGCTGATGTGCAAAATTTGAGGGTATGTTTTTATGTGACAACCCATATGGTTCCCTTGTAAGTAGGTAACTGTAACTGTATCCTTACAAGTGTCTGCAAAGATGGCCTTGAGGTTAAGTAAGCGGTGTATGGCAAGCATTGATGTTGACATGTGCGTTAGCACTGATCAAACCCTTTCTGCATTAGGTGAAAAAAAAAAAAAAAACACACACACACACACATTGAAAATTATGTTTTGTGTTATTTCCATTTTATTTCATATAAACATTTAAATATGTCATGAAGTAATAGGCAACTAACCAGTTTTGAATCCTAGAATAAGCCGACAGCCAATTTAATCAATCTAGAACCCTAGGTAAAACCCAATTGATAAATATAAGTTCAAATTTGTGGTTTACACACCATATTACATGTGCGATAGCTACTGTGTTAACGAAGGGATTTTAAAAATTTATTTTTGCACCTTTATGCCTTTAATATTTCAAGTCATCTTATTAATGTAGGTTGTATTGTTTGTATCAATTCATGCATGTGGCAGCCCTCTAATAAGGAAAGTTTTTGTAAATTTGTTTATAACAATAATTTTCCAACAGAATTTATTGCCAATCACATTCCGTGAAGTAATGAATGAATGGTATACAAGGTAGAAACTTTAGTGCCTGATCCTGTAGAGGAAATCTATTTCAGTTACTAATGCAGTGACTATAGGGGTGTGGGTAATTGCTGAGGCAAGGAGAACATAAACAACAACCAATCCTGTGAGTACTGTCCACAATCTATAGTACAAAGTGTACAAGATAGGTTTAGGGTTTGTCATTATGCACGTATAAAACTGTTTAAAGTGCCAAAAATAAAGTGTTCTAAAATGCACGTGTTGCATATTGAAACATTCGCCGATGATTATTTCAGACAAATGGGAGAATGTGTCATATGTTAATTGTGCAACATAATTAATATTGGGGGGGGGGGGAACAAAATACAATTTATAAAGAACCTATGTAGAATGACATTATATATTACACATCTTAGAATTTTGGACAAGAACAGAGAACATCTAATTCATTCACTAACAAGCAATATGACTTTTATGTAGACCTTTGTGAAATGGTGGTTGCTGCGAATATCTCATTTAATAAAGTGAATAATTCCACACTAAAGCATTCTAGGAAAAATATACATGCAAACATTTACCATCTGTGACAAAGTTGCGACATTATTTAGACAAATGCTTTGAAAGAACTACAGTATAAATAATAGCAGAAAACATCATCTGGGTTTCAGTAATTTGTCATGATTGCGAAAAAGTCTATTTAGGAAAAACCAAGAGGACATTGGAAGTCAGAACTAAAGAACACATAAGACACATCAAATATCAAAATACAGACAAATCAGCGGTAGCGGCACACTTTTGGGATGATGGACATGAAGTTGACAGGGATCCAGAATTACTAAAATGTGTCCATGGACACAAGGAACTTTCAGTCTGGGAAAGAATTTTTATTCACAAGAATGGGAACCAACTGATGAACTTTGATATCCCGACCAATGAGGACCTCATCTCAAAGTTTGTACCACATCTGCGGAAGGGTAGCACGGCAGTTGAAGTATAGCTGTTGACAATGGTTGCGAAGGCACCGAAACTAGTACAGGTAACCTATACCAAAAGTGAAGTTTTTGTGTAAAAATTCAACTCTTATATAATTATTATGTTATATAACTTCACTGTGTTAACTTCCATTACAATTTAATACTGTGTAAGGATATTGTAGTGCACTGTAACACACCTAGAAGAAATACACAAGTTAAAGGCATGGAGCAGTGAACATAAGCAGGTACTGAAATTTTTTTGTCACCATAAATCGTTTAAAATAGTCTGTTTCTTCTTATACCTGTTTTCAAATTTGTGCTGCTGCTGTCATTCTTATAAGCAGATCCCCTTGCTCCTACAAAGAGCCTTGGAGAGTGTGCAATACAAAGTCTCTATTCCATCGTATTCTATTGGGCACTAAAGTTTATACTCTGGTAAATTATTTTAATGGATCATAAGTAGGCCTATCTATAATAAAGGCCTATTGTTTTCATGCAGAATTCAAATCACTCTGAATGCACTTACCTTACCATATTGAAACTGTCACAAAAATGGGAATTCAGATTGGTTTGAGTTTCAGGGTCGATAGGCCTACACATGACAAGTGGGATCAGATCGGATTGAGTTCATATTCAATCCCATGAAAACACTACAGTATTCAATTCAATCTCAATATGCTAAAGCAGGCATGGTGCTAGCACATTCTTTTGATACACCAGTTTTCCATAGCCTACAGTTTTGAAGACTGCATGAAAACAGGATCGTATTGGGATGGGATTGTATTCAGAATTCTGCATGAAAATATAGTAAATATACGGTACAACCTGGAGGGGAACAAATTTTATGATAGGCCTATGTAGAATTTGCTTAATAGTGATATTTTAAGCATCTATGAAGCTAAATGTAGCTAAAGAAAGCTGTTTTGTAAAATTTTGCAGCTATTGCTGTTACCAAAATATGCAATGCCTTTCTCGGCTTTCCATCTTAAGTAACAACATATGGTTTTTTAATAGGATTAGCAGGGAATAGCTAAAAAGCGATAGAAAATGGTGTTTCTCTTCATTCAAACAAGTTCTGCCTTTGATTTTATTATATTAAAAGTGTAAATTTCATTAAAAAAGAAAATTTATCAAAGATTTGTACATGTATTTTGGGAAATTCTGGTACGATTATCACCGCTACATCTCAGGAGGAACAAACTGATATCATACCCAGTCCTTTACAGACCTATATCAAAAGTGAGGTCATTTCTCCCTGTCATAGGGCATGAAGTTGCACTGACGATTTCATTCAAGGGGAAACCATTTCTGTGTGATCATAGGTTACAAACCGTACTCTTGTGATACGTGTAAACAAACCTTCACCGGGAAAGCAAAAGCACAAAGGAAGAAAGTCATTTTCGTGTGATATATGTAAAAAGTATTTTCGTTTGAGGTCCAGCTTGAGAGCGCACATAGCCACATACCGGAGATAAGCCATTTGTCTGTGAATTTTGGGGGAAGGCATGACACTTTTGTATTCATACAGAAGTTTATGATTGAAAGACTGATCTCAAAGATGACTCTAATCATCTCATTCAGGATACTTCTAGTGGAATGTTTAAAGAATTAAATCTGAAACTTAATCCTGGGCGCACAAAAAAAAAAAAAAAATTTAAAAAAGTAGGCCTAAGTGACAGAATATCATCAGTATTTTTTTTTGTACAGAATATAATTAATTTTATTCTCAATTCAAAAATGATACAGTAAACAAAATTTATTTTTGTTCAGACTTCAGAGCTATATTAAATTCATGGGTTTACTATCACTCATGTCTGGGTTCCTGTGTGAGGTGTTCCAAGGGGTTCCACAGACACTAGCTAGCATACCATTGGACCATTGATGGTCATAAGATATATGGTCCATTTTCACTTCGCAAACTATATTTTTATTTATTTGAAATGCCCATGGATACAATCCCTGAGCATCATGCTCATTAGTGTTAGTTACATGTAGAGCTAGTTTGTGGGCAGTTAGATTAGGAATAGTGATGTTAGTGTTGGAGACATGTAGGCCTAGAGCTAGGATGATGGCAGGTAGTTTAGGATCAGTGATATTAGTGTTGATTGCTGTCAAGTTTACACACCTGGGATTCTGCATCACATGACTCAATGACTCCCTCCCCTCACAGCTGAGGAGACAATTTTAGTGAACACTCATCTGTTCATATTGCCATTTTAGGTTGATTTTTTACAAATTTTACTTATATTTACAATTTTCCTACAAGAAATAGTTGCATATGTGATGATGATGATGATGATGATGATGATGATGAGCGTTCTCCCCGAAGGTAAGTCCAGACCCTGGCTCAAAGCCATGGGATGATGACCATGACTCGTCCGAGTTGATTCAAGCAAGGGTGATGCCACGGGGATTTGCCATTACCTCTCACGGGATGGGAAGGAAAGGACACAATACCCAATCCTGAACTGAGGAAGGAAATTTTCCACCACTGAAAAATCCCCGACCCAGCTGGGAATTAAACTGGGGCTGCCAGGGTAGAAGGTAGTCTTGCTACCAATAATTCACCCATGGTGGTGGACAGTTGCATATATATATGGATTCTACAGGTTTTGAAGAACAATATACAGTAACTTGAAATTTGGCCACTTTCAGAAAAACAAAATAAATATTTAAAAATAGCAGATATGAGCTATATTTCCCCCAAAATCACTAAATTCAAATTCATTTTTGTAGCCCAATTTTATTTATCTTGATAACCTTTCTGAACAGCTATTTTGTGGGTGATGTTCCTGCATCTTCAGCAAAATATCATCTAAGCTTAAAATCTTTGGGACCACATCGAACACTGTTTTTTAAAAAAATCAACTCAATTTCAAATTGCACACACATATATAAATACAATACAATAATATACAATAATATATAGACACTGAAACCCAAACACTCCTCACAATAATACACCCTTCACCAACACTTGATCTCAATCTTTTATTTTGAAAAATTACCATAGGATATTTTAACAGTGCATTATAATATAGGAAGGGACCCGACAAAAACTTTGAATATCATAAGCTTAATTAAAGATTTTTATTTCAAAATATTCTGATTAATCAAGATTTCCATTTAAAAGCATTTGAATTACTGTATATAGTCAAGTTCTACTGTATTAGAAGGTAATTTTTCCATTGTAACTAGCACAGAACATCATCATTTGATTTGCAGAATACAAGAAGGCTCGAGTTTAGTTTGCTTCATGATGCACTCCGCACATTTTCACCCCACACTACATACCAACTTTTGATTCTAGGTCAGTAGTAATTTGGGTAGGAATAGTGAAATTAGTGTTAGTGACATGTTGGTTTGTTTCAGTTATTGATATTAGTGTTAGCAGGCCCGAGAGGGGGAGGGGCAGCCGGGGCTGCAGCCCCAGGGCCCATGCCCCAAAAGGGGGCCCGGCCGACCAGGTTTTATTTTTACTTTCTAAATTTACTCCAAAATAAAATTGGTTATAAGTCAAACAGCTTAAGTTATGTTTTACGTACTTATTGTATCTGCAGTATCGTGTCGTATAACGGTGACAGGGAATTTATCAGTCAATCTGAAATGGATTATTCTTGAAGAAAAATTGCTATTTTTGAAAAGTAGAAGCAGAAATCCTTTTGGACTCAACAGTAGGCCTCACTAACGTTCGGCATTTAAAATCATAATTTTCAGAAGATTAAACTGGTACTGATAAAGTTGTTCCTAATTAGGACATTTTAATGTATTTTCTGTCTTGTGCCTGGCATCAGTCAACTGATTTGGTCCAATATCAATAGGCTTCATCCCATGGGCGTTATAAATGGTACACCAAGTTTTATGAAAATCCGATAGAGCGTATTTGAGTTATCGCGCTTACAGACACATGGACAGATGACAGTCAGACAGTCTTGTCTACCAGACATTCTCATAAAGTACCGGTACCATTCTGGCACTTAATAATTATGTAATATTATTACATAATCTTTTTGTTGCATACATTATAAAGGGTGATTTGGGTAGTGAATTTAATATTTGACGGGGGCCCGGGAAAATTTTGTCCCTGGGGCCTTTGTTTCTTTTTCCACGGCCCTGAGTATTAGTGATATGTAGAGCTAGATTGGTGGCAGTTAGGTTAGGACCAACCTTGTTTCTGGATCATGTGACCCATGCACAACTCACTGCCAGTCATAATTCTCGCCTTCCAACAGCCATTTTCCATTCAGAGGCTGCCATTTATGAGGTAGAAAAGCAACATCTTCATTTTCATTTTTGCAGTGTTTTGGACACTTTCCAGGTTTTATGGTTTGTAAAAACATAAGCTAAAAATCACCAATTTTGAACTTTTTTCCTGTGAATAAACATAAGTTAGTGCATAATCATGGAAACAATCCCCATAGGTTCTTACGCCTATGCAAGGAAATGTCTTACAAATTTTGAAGGTGATACTTTACATCATTATCTGTTACTGTATTAACAGAAGGCACTTTCATGAGCTAATTAGTTTCCTTTTAAGGGTAGTTCACATCCTACGTCTCATATGACATTTCACTTGCATAAGGAAATTGTTCGGAAGTAACATGGAGCATGGGTTCCAGTAAGTTACTTTTTTAAATTGCATTTTTTATTTTTTACTCACAGTTTCTAAGACAAAAGCTCTAGTCATGTTACAAAATTTTACGTTATTTGTCACATTACATGTTGCAATCGAGTTTCACACAATTTAACTTTGCATCTAACCTAATCAGAATTGTTTATTATTCAAATATTTTAGTTAGTAGTGCTTTCAAATGTTTACACACAATACATTAAGACAATAGCTACTATCTCATCAAATCACAATATAATTTACAGCAGTACTCTATTCATGCACGTAATTCCAGAGTACTTTATATCATATAGTACTTAACCTTGCTATGTTTGTTCTTCTTTCATTGTGGTTTTGTTATTTACCGGTATGTCCTCATTTCTGCCTCATTTTGTTTTTAAGTGCCTGAGTCTGCCCTTCCATCCGTATGCCTGTATGCACGATAACTCAAATATGCTTTATCGAATTTTCATGAAACTTGCTATACGCATTTATAATGTCCATGGGAAGAAGCCTATTTATTTTGGACCAAATTGTTTGACCAATACGGGAGTGACGACTAATTAAAGGTCACGTGTTTTTAAATGGGAAATCATGACTGTAGCCTACTACAATGCCGCTTTGCTAATCATTGAGGGCCTTGACTCCAATGCAGTCAGATGTTTGTTTATTTAGTTGATCAAGTTGAAATGAGTAGGCCTACTACATGAATACTACAGAAGGTATAATACTGCAAAATAACTAGGCCTATTTACATTAAGTGGAGTTCTTTGCCAGTGCATTCTGTGAAATGTTCACATATTTTCAGAATTTCTTATATCAGTGTAGCCTATACGAGTATGAATTAAGGTTAAGCATCAAACTTTAGACCTTAGTTCTTCTGCAACCCTGCTTAATGAATTGATCTGGAGCTTAACTCGGAGATAAATTACAAAAATAACTTCTTTTCAGCATATTATAGCCTAATTGGGGGTTGCAATTAACACTGATTAAACGGAAGCATTCTGGTACTTTCTTACATCAGTTTACCTAATTTTTTTTTCCATTGAAGTAGTCCTATTGGTCCTCGTCCTTGTTTTCTTTTTCCAATATTCTTTGGGAGAATTTCATGCATGTCTTGGAAGGGTCCTTCTGGGTCTGAAAAGTGAAATATCCAAACCCCAAGTTCTCCATCTGCTTCCTTCAGAATCACTCTTGTCTGGCCCAAGAGTAGGCCTTCTCCTTGCTATCTTCACAACGGAGTGAGTCCTCAGCTAAGTTGAATCTCAGAAAGTTAACCCCAAAATAACCATGCCCCATGAAAAACTGGGTTGTTGAATATTCTGGTTGAATCAAAGTCTGCTTCATCCACCAGGCATTGTTTAAGAAGTGAGGCCTTGCATTGCTTTTTGTCATCTCCTCTGCCAGTTTTGTAATGTTTTTATCTCTGCTGCAGGCAAGTCTTGTTAAGTTACCTATAAGTATCTTCTCTTTTGCGGGGTGGTCAGTATTCAACAATTATTTTCTTCTCTACATTGTACGATTCTTGCCTCCCGTAGATGATCAGCTGGTAATGCTTCAGTTATTAGTGGCAAAGAGACTGTTGGACGAGAGGAATAAACACTTGGTACTTTAAGCAGCATTCATCTTTGTGCAGCCAAAATGTTTCTTAACGATCTTCCAAATTGTATATTTTAGTCCCCAGTTTTGTCCTAGCAAGGCTTGAAAAACATTGACAGGTGAGATGAGTTTCATCTATAAAGATCTTAGTTGGCCTTTCTGGATTTGAAAAAGCTCTTCAGAAGCATTATATTCAGTTCGCTCAGCGAAACCTTTACTTCAATGTACATGCACCAGTTTAAGAAAGCTGCAAATTCTTTGTTCCCCAAGGAGCATGGGTACAGGTACTGTAAACAGGATCTATTTTTAGAAGTGCACAAGCACTGAACTCAAGAGTTGGAAGCAGTGGCAGCATTAAAGACCCTACAGAAGAGCTTAGGAGATCCAGTGTTTTTGGGGGCCTCACCATATAGCCTATTGAATAAATTTAACAATTTTATGTAGCCTACCATAGTTGAAGAGTATTAGTGCTCAAATATATTTGCTGGCTTCTGATACTTGTTCGCATTATCCAATGTTATTAATGTATCCAATTAATGAAATCCAACACAAGGATAACAATCGTGAACATATCAAATTGAGTATGAATAATGATATTATTGAAAACCCCCTTGACATCGCTAACACTTTTAACTCATATTTTGTGAATATCGCCTCAAACCTTAATTCAAATAAAAGTCCTACCGTAGTTACTAAGGACAAATCAGTCAACAATACTATCTTTCTGAGTCCTGTTAGCTCGGAAGAAATAAGTATAATCATTTGTGGTTTCAAGAACAAAATCTCTTCAGGACCTGACGGCATTCCAATGTCTTTAATAAAGCAATGTCCGTATTTACTCGACCCAATAACTGACCTTGTCAACGCTTCTTTATCAACCGGTTATTTCCCTGATGCGTTTAAGAAAGCGAGAGTAGTCCCTGTATTCAAGAAGGGAAAGAAAGACAATGTAGAAAATTATAGACCTATCTCTCTCCTATCAGCTATATCAAAAATTCTTGAAAAAGCCATGTTCAATAGAGTAATGACCTTCCTAAATAAACATGAAGTATTATCCCATTCACAATTTGGCTTTAGAAAAAATAAGTCTATCAATGATGCCCTTTACTCCTTTTCTGAACACCTCCTTTCGGCCCTTGATAATAAAAATCCCACAATTGGTATCTTCCTCGACCAAACTAAAGCTTTTGATGTAGTAAACCACAGCATCCTCCTTGAAAAATTGAATAATTATGGTATTAGAGGAACCGCAAATGGCTGGTTTTCCTCTTACTTGAGTAATAGACGGCAAATGGTCCAAATCGACTCCCAGAATTCAGACCTCCTGCAGGTGAATTGCGGTGTCCCTCAAGGATCCTTGTTGGGCCCACTACTTTTCCTTATTTACATCAACGACCTCCCGGCTTATCTACCGCTCTCCAAGAACATTCTTTATGCTGACGACACCAACATCCTAATTTCTGATATAGACAGCGCTCAGCTTCAAGCTAAAGCTAACAAAACTTTGGAAAATCTCCAGGTTTGGCTAAATTACAATAGACTGCACCTCAATATTTCCAAAACTAATTACATAAATTTTTGCCCTTTCTCCCTAGCAAACTTACAAATTATGTTTAATAATGTTTGCTTAAAAGAAGTTGTTTCCTCTAAATTCCTGGGTATTTGGGTTGACTCCAAGTCATCCTGGAATACACTTATCTCCCACCTCGCTGAAAAAGTATGTAAAATCACTTATGCTTTGAGAATTTTAAGTAGATTCTGAAATATTGAACTGCTCCGTACTCTTTATTTCGGCAATATCAACTCTGTAATTTCCTATGGCATCCCTTTCTGGGGAACCTCTCCCAATCTAACTCGGATATTCAAACTCCAGAAGAGGATTATCAAAATTATGATGCATGTTTCCAACCGCACTCATACCAAGCCTCTTTTCAAAAAATTAAATAATCTTCCTGTCCCTTGCATCTTCATTCTAGAGACTGTCTGCTTCATACATTCAAACAAACCGAAATTTCCAAAGAACTCCCATCACCATAACCACGACACGCGAGGAATTAATGATTTTCACCTCACATCCCACCGAACCTCCAGAAGTTTAAAATTCATCAATCACACGGGTCTAATTCTGTACAATAAACTTCCCCACTCTTTTAAGCACAACAGTCCAAAACTTTTCAAAACCAAAGTGAGAAATCTTCTTATGGAGCATGTTTTCTATAGTACTCAAGATTTCATCTCCGCCAATTTACTGACTCTATAAATTTATTTTTACTGGATAATAATTTATGGAGTAATTGGAGCTACGTGATTTCTCCTGATCTCTCCTCTTTCTCTTTTCCTCTCCATTTCTATAAGTCAGAATTGAATCACAAGTAAAATTCTAAATGTCCGTGTCTTATTGTACTCTGTATTATTTTGTTCTAATGTCTGCATTTGTATGAGTGTGTACTGTATGTATAGGTATGTTTTGTTTAATATTTTTTTTTAGTTCTTAAGTATGACGAAGCCTTTGGATTCTTGTAATCCCTAATGGTGAATAAATATTATTATTATTATTATTATTATTATTATTATTATTATTATTATTATTATTATTATTATTATTATTGCAACCTAACCTTAATCAGAAACATCTCAGACAGCAGCACAGCACAACCAAGAAGGGCCTATTTACTGTGTTTTGGCTCCATAATTTGGGTTTGATTAAAGCATTGTTGGGGTAAGGTGCTATGGCTTTGCCATAGTCCAAAGTGAATCATCTTATTTATTAGTTGTCAGTACAGATGGTTTATCTGCTTATTCAACAGTACCAGTAATGTTTTATTTTTATTAATTTATCCTTTAGTTTTCCAACACCCTAAAAATTATTGTGAGGGGGCCAAGGAAATATTGGCAGGGAGACTATAAAGTTGTTAGCACCACTATTGGTTGGATGCATGAAATTCAGATCATTTTATGAGGACTGCACAAGTAGGATACCAGTAAGCAGTTTGTCTGAATGCTAGATCCAACTTCCTGTCATGCTGATACGTAGTTTCTCCTTGACCCTGATAGCCAGATTATATGATGTTTTCCCATTTAGGTTGTGTAATATGAGATTTTGCAGGACATTTTTAAGAATGCAACCTTGTCATTTGGGCATTATTTCTAATACTTATCTGTTTATTTTTTTTAATGATGGCAGCATTAATACTTGAAAATTTGCTTACTGATTTTTCGTTTTAGATAATAGCAGTAGCTTTTCTAAACTAAAGGTTGCAGGTAAAACAAAATGTTAATAAACAAATTATATTATTCTAATCCATAGATTGAGTGAATAATGTAAATTTTGAAATACCTACTTACTGTATTTGTATGAAGAAGTATAATTAACTTTTGCTTGCCTCTAATAACTATGCTCTCCCAAGCCATGTGAAGAGATAAAATAAATTATGTTGGTAATAAAATTCATTTGTCTAACTATTATTCCACATACAGTATTGCAGATGAGGTCATGCTCCTATGAAATAGATACCAGCCATTCTATGGAAAGTGAGCCTGAAGACCTGTTATTTAATTTTCATATATTTATAACATGTTAATATCAAATTAGAACCAAAACATTGAAGTTTTAAGATTTAGTAATTAATACTTTAGTAATTTAAGTAATACAGAATTGTGAATAATATTTGAAATATGAAGCTGTACAGATTTTACAAGTGCAAGCAGAGGCAGAGGCTTTACAATTATTAATTTTCAATACAATCCCCATGTTTTTCAACATACTTGCTCAAGTGTTCCTTGAAATTCTGGATGTGCCCACTCCCCAGAAAAAAATCTTTGACTGAGCAAAAAGCAATATTTTATGCATCGCCTCCTTCTCTACTTCATCTGAGGCGAATCAATGCATGTTTAAGTGGATCAGAGAGATGGTAGTCCAATGGTGCGAGGTCAGGACTGTATGCAGGATGGTCCTACCCAGTTTCACAAGTGTGTAGATGACAGTAAGAGTCACATTATTAAGAGTCATTAAAACGTTTTGGTCATGGCTTCAACCAAGAATTCTCTGCTTTTTTTTTGTCTCATCACTCTCAATTCTTCCCTTCAAAGCATCCTTCAAGGGTCTTCGAGTGTCTTTGAGTGTCTCGATGTCTGCGTACAAATATAAAAACCTGGGTTAGATTCCTGCCCAGGACAAATGTTCTTCTACAATATTTAATATTAAAAATCTTCTAAATAATTCTTTAAAAATCAGTTTAGTACAAATGTCTCAATGAAAATCTTGAAAGTAAATTTAAAAAAAAGTTAATCTATAATAATAATAATGATAATAATAATAATAATAATAATAATAATAATAATAATAATAATAATAATAATAATAATAATAATAATAATAATAATAATTTTTAATTTAAATTGAAGAGCAAGTTTTGAAAATAATGCATATGAAATTTTAAAAATAAGCCTTAGGCAAGTGGATTAATACAATTTATAAAACATGATAAAGACTATTTTTAATGGTGGGTGTATGTGGTCCCTTAATGGTAGAAGTAAATCTAAATTTTTAAAATTCGTTTGGTGAATCTAGCCATTGGTGACAAATGACAGTTGCATATAAAAATAAGTACTTAACATTTTTTCACTGATGCACAACGAAATTTATCCTAATGTTACGAGATTTGAATAGGAATTTTGAGAACTAGATTTCCTCTATGAAGATACCAAGAACTCTAAACGTCCTGAAGAAACTTCATTCAATTAAGCAAAACAAGAATTACCTTTCCAGTTTTGCTAGAGTTAGTGAGAATATGTCATGGGGTATAAGTGGAACTAACCTTATTACTATTTCACGGAGTTCAGGGGAAGGGGGCTTGAACTAAAACTGGGACAATTTGGCTTCTAAAATACAGAGCGATTTAAAAGATAATGTTAGCAAATTGCAAATTAGTTACACAAGACGATACGGGGGTCTCAGTAAAGAGATCCGCATTCCTTCGCCCTAGATCTGCAATAGAGCAGCCGTTACATTGCGAGAAATTCAATCAAAGCGAGAGGGAGGGAGGGAGAGAGACAGATTTCCACTCTCGAGAGCACTGGTACGGAGGCACGAGTAATTATTCCGAATCAAACTGCAATGAAAGTTTGTCTTACCCCTACCCCTCCTTCACCTAACTTTAATCATTAGTCGCTGCTCCCTCTCGCTTCATAGCTTCCCTCTTGTTCTGTTCTGCCATCATAACCTCTTTACATATCAATATTATACAGTACAAGTCGGCTATGCCTCAGTGATAACAGCCCTTACCGCCAGAGGACTGTGTGAATTCTAGAGTGATACGGAAAAAGCGAATAAGTCAAAATTCCAAAGTTTCAGGAATGGCAAAAAACAATTTATTTCCACAGCATTGTTACACTATTTAGATCACACAGTATCTTATACTATGTAAAAATATCTGGGTGGACTCATCTAAATATTGTAAAAATGCTGTGATATTAAATCGTTATTTGTCTCTCCTAAAACTTTGGTTTTTTGACTTATTCGTTTTTTCCCTATCACTCTAGAATTCACATCTGATGTCACAGTTCCTTCTGCGTTAGATTTAGGGATGACAGAAGTGTTGATTTAGCCATTTTGGTAAAAAAAAAAATGCAACTTTTGGATTTTAGTGTAAAAAAAATCAAGCACACCCTAAAGTATAACTCTGCAAATTTTATGCCGTTTGGACGCATGAAACAGGTTTTGCTGACACCATTCCTACCTCAATGCGCTTCCAACTGTTAAGTGCTTGCAAACTTGAATCACCGTTTTCTTAGCTTGAAATTGCATGTTATTTTTCCACATTCAGAACGTATCTTTTCCCACAAAAATAAAGATACAGCTATGAAGATTTTTCACAATATGTTTTACAATGTATGCAATAAAATGTTAGTAAGAGTTTTGTTTAAAAATATTTAGTATAATCTCAGGGCAGTTTTCATTTCCCTGGGTAAAATACTTTTTAAAACAAAAAGTATAAACAATATAAAAAATACATCAGTAAACTTACATAGGAAGCATCACAGAATCTCACATAAAAAATTCATATTTTAATATCTGTCGGAGGCGGTACATTTCAATTTTGTTTTTGGAAATTAGCTAAATTAATTATTTTCTGAAAAAACTGCGATAATAGAATTATATTTGAAGTTGTAGTTTAAGTTTACATTTTAATTAATTATGCAACATTTCAAGTTTCTAGGACAAGTAGTTTATAAATAATTATCAACACTTCGGTCATCCCTTAAGACAGTCTGATTGGAGGTGACTTTTTTTTATTAACAAAAATTTCTGTATAAAATGTATTAATTTTAGTGTAATTTTGTAATAAAAACATAAACTTGCGTCTTATTTCACATTTAAAATCAGGGTTTATAAATCTTCCTAAGATTTTGCACAACTTTATGCTCGAATAATAATTTGGTCATATCGTTTTCAAATCATTTATGTGCTTAATTAAGGTCAATATTTTGGGACCTTTCGTGTGTAAATGGATTGCTAGTTTTTCTAGTGGTTCTTTTGTAGCGTACCGTATCATCAAAATTTCAATGAAACTTGATGATTTTGATACTTCCCTATTCAATAGGAACCTGTAAGGAAAATAGTTATCTCCCGATACAAAATGCAAGTTTCTTGAAACTGGTTGAAATGTTAAATGTCCTCTAAGAAATACAAATTCCTGCTCAGACGCCCAATGAAATGTATAAATGCTAGTTTCTCGCTTTGTTCATTCAGTTTTCATGTGGCCACACTAATATCACTCAAGTTACCAAGCAGAATGAGAAAAGATTGAGCTGTCCTTTACTATTGAATCTGGATGAATATGAACGATTTTATTTGAAAATTCTTTCCTCTCCACTCTATGGAGAAAGCGTGAGAACTAAAGGTGAATAAGGAAATACCCTTTTGAACTCCTGAGTGGAATACCTTTTCTTAAGGCCAATTGAAATGGAAATAATTAATTTGAAAAGGAAGTAGAAAAGAGCAAAAAAATTCCCTTTTTAATTACTTCACGCAAAAACAAATTGGAATGTATAAAATAAATTATTCAGGTGAAATGGTTTGCGTCGGAAAATGGAAGTTAGATGTCTGTGTCCTGTGAAAGAAAAAAGGAGAGCGAGAGAGTCAAGAATTGGAGGGAGAAATTCTTGTAGGAATTGTAAAATAAATTCACGTCATTATATTAGCACTGAACAGTTAAATTGCCAATTAAAAACTCACTCCCCCATGTGTTGGTTCTTATGCTGGAGGCCGGAATAAAATGTAAAATTCTTTGGAACTTGTTAACAAACTTCGTTAATAGAGTTGGTAGCCAGTAGAAGTGGCAGGAGAGAGGCTGGGGTTTAGAAACTCCCGACTGAGGGGTTTGCCTCGACAACTCCTTCGTTATTTCGCAACTTTCAGTAATTTCATTTTTTCTCTATCTCCCTTTCTCTTCCCTTTCTTCTTGTGCTAAAAATATTCAGAGCCTTTAGCACATTCGAAGTTGTAATGCAATTTATATTTTGTAATTGAAAAAAAATCTAGATTCGTCTCCGGACTATCTTGTTACTGTAATTTCCTCCATGGCTAATCGTACAGACACAACTTCTCTACAAAGTTTAGCATCTTCTAATTAGTGAGGAAGTAATAATAGATTTTTCAGCTCAACTGTGTTGGAAATCGCGAGAGTTTAATTCTCATCATATGTGTTGAGAGCTTTTTCTGTGAAGTAGATTACTTAAACCTGATCAGGCAAATTTCCTAAAAGCCTTATTAAAGTGAGATCACAATACGATGGCGTGTTAAATGAAAAATTCACTCTTTCAGACTTCGTTAAAACTTCTTTTCGTAAAGTTTTATGTAGAGAATCAAGAATCCTTTACTATCGTCCCACAATATACATTGTATTGACAAAGTATTTTGTTAAAATATGATGTATAAAAACTCTTAATTCTAACTTAAGGTCTAACTTAAACTTGATTATCACAAACCAAGATAAATAAAATCACAGTAGGCCTGTATATAAGCAAAGCAAAACACTTGAGACTTTAAAATTCTTAAGTCATCTATATTATGTGATAGCACTTCTTCAATTGAGTAAAAATAATAATTTAATCAAAACATTCTTAAATTGTTTTAACGAAGTGTATCTAGCACTAAGAGGGAGTTTATTAAAACGATTTGACCCCGGTGTATACATGGCTTTGCTGTGTTTTCTTTAATCTAGTAAAGTTTACATTTATTACATTCTGGTATCTAATATGACGAGAGGGCTGTGAGCTTCTTCATTTCTAAGTTTGCAGATTTTCCTTTATGCATACTAAGCTATCTAGGCTATATTAATAAAAATGAATTTACAAAAGGGTTGTTGCCGCATCACTTGAGAACGGCTTGACCGATTTGGCTGATTCTTTTTTTGTTGTGTTCGTAATTGTCACGACAAGGTTTGTATGAAAGAATCTTTTGGGAAAATCCACGGGAAAAGTCGGAAATGTGAAATGAGGCAAAGTTAGAGAGTTCTGATGTCAATTGTTTACATAACGAAAGTATTGTTTACGATGTTTACATAGGGCTTTGGATACTCTATTATAATACTGGGCTTTAACAAATGCTGATATTATCGAAGTATTTAATACATAATTGTGAAAATAATTGTTGACGAATAAAATCCACGAAAATAAAGCAGTCACATAACTTTCTCTACCCTCGACATGGAAAATATAATTTTATCACTTCACATTTTGATGTAGAATAAGCGGTCGTATTGCAGGGACAACTTAAGTGAGTGCCAGTGAGTATGCTATATCGGAAGTCGGTAACAAATCCTATCCACTGATACGTCACTCATAGCTGTAGGCTTTGTATTAGTTGAGAAATAGGCCTAGGGATGTTAATCAGAGGCTCTAAGCATCTAAAAGAAGACAAAAACGGGATGGAACATTTCCAGTCCTACGCGCGCAGTATATTATGTCCCAGGTTTTTGGGAAGGAAAGTATGAAAGTGATATTGAATTTCTTTCTTACTTCAGCCCCGAAACGGTTGTATGGTAATATGAGAGTGAGAAATACAATTTTCTGTCAAGACAATGCAATCTTATGAAACCGGAATTTCTTTTTCTTCTTATTTGCACTCCTCCCAGGCATGGTGTGTAGAAGCAATGGAATGCAAAATTCTACATCCTCTATGAGCCATAAAAAGCTTTATCTAGCGTTTTCTGATGGAATAGTCTGAGTGCCATATGTCGTTCTTCCTCATTTCGAACTCTACATACATATTATATAAGGACCTAGAGTTTCAACATTGAAAGTCCTTCAGAAGTTAATTTCATATTACAAAATACAAAACCCGGGCGACGCCGGGCCATTTAAGCTAGTTTAATATAAAAATACATGAAAGTGTGAGTATACCAATTTTAGAGAAGTAAGGCTTACAAGATTGTTTATCAGTGATGCCTGGAGCGTATAGATTTTTTCTCACATCGAAAAACTGCTTTAACTCCACTAGAATTCCTCCACAATAGTGTCCCATAGTACAGGTGATTGAAAAAGAGCAAAATGTGTAGTTACCACTAAGTTGAAATTATAATTTTAATTTATTAATAAGTAAGATTTTTCTTGATAGCGACTACTTAAGACATCAGTACGAGCACTCTTATTAAATTTTGAATAGTAAACATTAGGATTTTAAAAATAAGTACAGAATAAATTTTGTGTTAGTTCTCACATATACAGTAAAAGTAGCTCTGTGTTAATTTACGCTTGCACATTATTCAATTTTCTTTCTTTCATTACGTTTTATCCTTTATCCAATGTGAATTAGTTGAAATTCTTCTGAATATATCTTGCATGAACAGTAAATTTAATTTAATTTCCCCAAAATCCATTACAGTTCCGGTATTTTATAGTTGGAGTTTACTGGGCATGTCTCCAACGTACGCAAATGAGAGTAGTATTTATTAAATAGTATGCATGATATTATTTTTAGCAAATTGTTAGATATTGTGAATTCGTAATTTTAGTTCTGCTTTGCTGGTAATATTCATTGATTAGTTTTTACAAATATTGACGCCAGTATTAATGTGGCGGAGGTGTGAATCTGATGATAATGGTGCAGCAACAGCAAAGGATAGTGGAATGTAAACGGTATTATTCTGACTTCACATCGGTCCCCTTTCTTCTTTCAGAAAATACACATTAGGCTCTATATTCTTATTATATAGATTAGAAATAGTATAACCCTTCAGTTTAAAGAAGGCATTCAATAACATTATAACGAATTACACGTTTTATGATTAAATGCAGATTTTGTGATTAAAGATATAATTATATAGCCTTCGCAGAATTGCAACAGTTCAATGCTGAGTGTAAGCCGAATTAATATTTTTTTTATTTAATTTGTACGGAAATTACTAATTGAAAATCCACAAAGGGAAAACCTATTCCATGTTCATTCCTTACGTGACGGATAATTCTTACCCAGTATCTGTCATTGGTCATTCCTAGGTTTTTGTCTTAAACACTTCAGGACTTATGAGATTTACGATGCCGAAACATTTTTAAATATGTTTTATGGGTAAGATAAGTTGCGGAATAATGTTGTAATATATATTTAATAAGGCTTTGAAAATGAAAGTTTTTAATTGAATTTTGGATAACTTTTGCAACTGTTCCAAATATTTAAAACTTTTCTAGGTCATGAAACGCGTTTTTCAGATGAAATGTGACGTTAGTCTTATTCCGCTTTTTCAATCAAAGAACCATAAGGAATCTGTTTTTTAGCTTGATAAAGGCTACTTCCAGTTATTAAAGATCTTGATTGGTATAATATGGGATGGATGCTGGAAGAGTGGAATAATAATTAAAAGATCTCAATAAGGAACCGATTTTTCGTCTCTGTGCCCTGTTCCTTTTTTCCTACATCGAATTAGATCGAGGCGATTTAGATAAGTTTAATTCAAATAATTGTTCGACCTAAGAACAAGATTTATCATTCGCATTTTAATTAGCCTTGACTGTAAGCTAAATTTCTTACGTGCCAATGCCATCTTTTAAATACATACTGATGTCATTCCGGATATCCCAACAAACTACGTTCACTATCTCGGCTTCTAAGTTCTGATTTTTTTCAGATCACCCTGTATAAATACGATGGTACAATGCTCATGACTCTGAAATACACATTTAGAATCCTGCAATCATGGCTTTTCATAGGAGTTAGATCCCTCTTTTCATCTCCTCGCTCACAGCAAAGTGCTGCGTCCAAAATCCATCCACCCTCACGGTGAAGTAAGTTGTTGTTATTTGAATAACTGAATGCTTAGCACCAGGGAGTGTACAATTACTCTATAATCGCTCTGCAGAGCTCATGAATTGCGAATGTGGTAAAAAAACTGCGCCAACCCTCCAGCAAATAATTTACATCATTGTTATATAAAAAAAGACAACCCCGTGTTCTGTTTCAAAGTGTGCAAATGTTTCAGCACAGAGTTGCGGAATGGGAACCACTGAAAGTAAATCAAAACCGAAATATATGTTGACACGCTTTTAAAAGAACACGTAATGCTGAACTTCGTGTATTAAATTACGTATAGTAGGTAGATTTTTGTAAGGCCTATAAATGCAATCGCACAATCGATAACTAGAAGCACTGCTGCAGAAATTGCAAAAAATAATTCTTTATAGAGGTTTTATTTTAGTTACAAATTCACTCATCACACTCATTCATAAAAATAATACTCTATAAATGCAAATAAAAGAAGACAAAATTAAACACATTCATGCATTTAGACGGCACACTAAGAGATTCCGTATGGGATAAATCAATCAACCCGTGACTGGAACATGGGGACTTCCTAGAGATATTTCATTACGGAAGAGGAATTTAGTTAAATTTATTTTGTTGAGGGCATAGTGACAAGTAGCACGCCCATCAATCGACAGTCATATGTAAGAGATGCCTTTGAAGAATTTCCGTAATTAGTGTTGTAATCTATGACGGATGTTCACAGGTACTGCTGGGTCAGATTAGTCGAGTACATGGTTTGCTCTGCAGCGGTTGAAATAGAGTAGGTTAGTATTAGACTACTAAGGACTGAATGCTATACTGCTCAGATCGTGTGCATGTTGTGTACTAACAAGTATGTCATAATTCACTTTAATAGAAGCCATTTAATTTCACGATACTCTAGGAAACTTGCGAGTAAGAGTGTTCCACGTTTGTTTTCCACCGCTCATGTGAAACCTCACACTTAAAAACATTCTGAACATAGGGCGTAAGGTGGTACAATTTCGAACACTATAAACGTATTTTCTTGATGATTTATGTATAGCGTAGAGCTTTATCACTGGTACTCACTACTAAATTGCGGTATTTTGTTACCTGTTGGAGCGCTTTCAACCGCATGGAGCGGCCATCTTCAGCAACTGACTTCCGTGGTGTTGTTGTTGTTGTTGTTGGGAAGACATTTCTGGATAACTGTATCGTACAGCGCGTGCGATTTGAATTGTAACTGTTCGTTTAGGATGTTGGTGTTGTCTTGTGTGGTGTGTCTGTATATTTTCTTATTTTATGAACAAAATAAACAGAAGAAAAAACTGTTTGTATTGTAATGACAAAGTTGGTAACCTAGTTGACCCTTCACAAAAACATGGAAGACACACAGCTGTTAATTTGGCCATAGCAATCAATGTATCTTTTTCAAAAAAATCATTCGAAAATGTAGCGCTTAGGTACAATTTCGATCAGTGGCATTTTCCACAAACAAACTGCTTTTTTCCTTCGGTTCCTACGCACAATTCATGATACACGTTTTACATGACTGGCATCGTATCCAGTCGCCTTTCTTCATGGACTGAGCACTGTTGTAGTTCAACAAACTGTTGTAGTTCTTTTGTTGGAGCTTGGCTTTCCATTTTCTTTCGCGGCATCCAAATATTAAACAGAAAATAATAAATAACTCCACTAACAGTTTAACCCGGCATCATTCGCATATATGACTATCATACCATGACTCGTATGTTAGATTTTACTAATGTACTTTTTTCTCTTTTATAGCTATTAATTACAACTCAAACGTAGCCTATTGTTTAAACTAACAATTAGTTTCTATGAAATCACATTTACACTTTGAAAAACACATTATTTTTTTATTATTTTTATTATTATTATTGTAAATTACCTTTCAAATTTTTTTTTTTAACTCAAATAATGTTTATGATACCCAATAAAATAAATAAATGAGATAAACCGATATAACAAAGTGTCAGATGGAGTTAATAGACCATATTTCACATGCTTCTGATAAACATTGTACAGACTTTGTACTATTAATATTGTTATGTAGGCCTATGTAAAACAAATGTTTATTAATAGTAGAATAAAAGTAAATTGTACCCTATACAGGCCATGGTGCCCCCTGAGGATTCCAGGAGCATTAGGCTCCCAGACTTTAGATATTCGGTATGGGAAGATGGTAAGGTTGTCAGCCTTACGCACCAGCCGCCTTTACCCCAAGGATTTCTCCTGGTACTCATTTCTGTTAGAGGCTGAGTCGACCCCAGGGCCATAGTTCTACATGGCATAACTTATTAGGCATTTTTTATTTCTGTATGAAAAGACAATTTTCATCCAGTATAGTGATGATTTCTATTTTAAATGCATGTAAAAGCTATTCATTAGTCGTTCCTCCGGTACCGGTCAACCGATTTGGTCCAAAATCAATAGGCTTCTTCCCATGGACGTTATACATGCGTATACTAAGTTTTATGACAATCTTATGAAGCGTATTTGAGTTATCGCGCGTACAGGTACACGGACTGACGAACACCACACAATCTCATGAAGTACTATTCTGGCACTACCACTCTGCAAGCGTTTCGTTTTGTTGTGCGTGATAGTCTAAACACACGCGGCAGGCGTTTCATTTCACTTCCTTGGCTTGATGGTTATTCAGTGACAGGAGAGTACTGTTCTATTTAGGCTAGTGACTAGGGTTATAAAATATGGTTGTATAAATTGCTGCAATCAGCATTACTACTGAATGCTCCTAAGTACAATGGGATGTAAGGAAATTTTCCGTTGCTTCTGGTTTCTTCTAGGGGCTTTCTTTAATTAAAATTGGCATTGAATCTTCTTATTCCTGTATTACACCACACATGGGTGAGCCAATCTCCTATTGGCCTGAGTCCTCCCATATCCATTCGCCTATGAACAACACTCAGGTCTAGATGAGCGGTGAAAGGAGGATGGAGTGTGGAAACATTTAGTTTAAGTGGCTGGAATCTAGATCAGCTCCTGGGTGATAGTTTTAATCGCTTTAACAGTTCAGAAGCAAACCATAGGGCAGGGTATAGGCCTAAAACGAAATAACACAAGCTTGTAACTTTCCAATAGCTATACCACAGGCTATATACATTAGCGAAATATTGTTTTGTAAGATACTATTAAAAGTCTTGAATCTTTCTTTTGACAATAAACTGAAGGATTTTTCATTTTTTCCAGGGACTAGATGCCTAACAGAAGACATCATTGGGTAGCTTCGCTGGACAACTATTTATTCCTGTGGGCCACTGGGCTAAAGCTGTACCCTTTCATGGTTTCGGCCTAAAAGGGGCTACACGTTTTATTCAGTGAACGCCCCGGAATTTACGTTGTCCAGTACAGTTTGTCCTCATTTTCCTGTGTGGATACGCATAACGGTGCCAACTAAGCATGTGGTAGGGAGGACAAATGATAGAGTAGGGCCCCTTTTCAGGGGTGAAGAAGGTCTTGGTTCAGACCGAGGCCATACCTCTGGAACGACGAAGGAGCATCAGGAGTTTGCAAGGAGACTAAAGGTAGGGTTTCAACTACTTTACTGTTTAAGGAGTCGCGCTATTGGAATGCATAACTCTACTTTTAACAGATAATATAAATACATTTTAACAACATATTCTGATAATTATTGTGAATTTTCCTAGCAATTTTAATTGGTCCGCAAAGAAAATTGATCGGGTATTTAAGTTCGGTTTGCAGCCAAAATTGGACCAAGGAAGATTTTTCTTCCTGTATAATATTTTACCAACGTACTTATGCGGATAACTTTATGAAGCATTTTTATGCTTTCGTGGGTTAACTTATATCGTATAATATCGTCCAAATAAATTTCTGAATGGTGAGACAATTTTCCAAATCGTTTGACTTGAGTAAATTTCGAGGTCACTGCAGATAAGTACACACACACTTTTCCTGTTTGTGTATAGTGTTGATTATATCATCGAGCTAATGAAATCAACGCTAATTACAGTCTATATGGCATGGAGATGAAAATTTCAGATTCCTGATACCGACATTCGAACTTGATTACTGCAAGAGAGGGCAATATTGGACATCCATCTAATTCTAGAATTCAGAGAGAAAGGTTGTTTACGAACCCAAGTAAGGACGTTATTATTTAGAAATGTTTGCAGAGTTAGTATACCCTGCATGAGTGTGACAACTTCTCGTTTACTTCATTAAATTCTGAGCACCATCGCGATATCTCATCAAGTTACCAAGTTAGAGTAAAGTCCATCAAACGTGTTGAGGACGCAGTTAGTTTGTTAGTGACTCTGGCATGGATTTATAGAATTTCCAAGTTAACAGAACTGAAAGGAAAGTGTATAAAAGAAATCTACTTTATCTTAATTAAAAATTTAAAATGTTTACATACGGTAACCTTAAAAAGAAAACATATACACATCACAAAAGCAAAGTCGTTTTAGTGTGAAATGAAAATGACAGAACACATATTCAAATTGGAATAAATAGAGTCACATAAAAGGATTTACAGGAAATTTAAACCATTAAGTGAAACTGTTTTCATTACAAAATATAAAACGCTTAAACGGAAGTATATTCAACGCTATAAAAACAGTTACATGAAAGCAATGTTGATTTTAAAAAGTTGTATAAATTATTAAGTGCCAGTATGGTACTTTATGAGATTGTATGTGGGGACGGGAAAATGTCTGCCCATCTGTCCGTCCGTCCGTGTGCCTGTACGCGCGGTAACTCAAATACGCTTTATCGGATTTTCATGAAACTTGGTATAGTCATTTATAACGTCCATGGGAAGAAGCCTCTTGATATTGGACCTAATCGGTTGACCGGTACCGGAGTAATGCCCAACTTAGTGCCTATTTTTATGGTAATATATTAGAAAAACGCGATAACTCAAATACGCGTTATCGGATTTTCATGAAACTTAGCATACGCATTTATGACATCTATGGGTAGAAACTTATTGAATTTGGACTAAATCGGTTCACCGATACCGAAACAACGAGTATATCAATATTAATTTTGTAATGGACATAAAACGCGACAACATTATTGCATGGCCCACAATATAATATTAAACATAACGTAACAAATTGCCAATCTTTATTGGCAATTAGCCCGCCTTGATTGATTCATTTCTTCATGATGATATCAGTGTAAATAATAATGTAAATAAAATATTTAAAACACTATTAGCCGTTGAATATTGGTATTATGTTGTGCATTCTAAAGATACCTATATCTACATTATATTTTAATGTGAGCATTTTTCTTATACGTTCCTGTGCAACGTTATACCTAATGTAATTCCTGACAGATTTCAGATTGACTTTTTATTCATTCATAACCTGTAAGGCTGCTATAAACTTGAAACAAACATGTCAGCGAATCGTAGGCCTATTGCAGCGTTTCTCAACCTATGGTCCGCGAAGGTGGTGCAGATGATCCTCAGACATAATTAAAAAATATCATAAAGGTAGTGGAAAGTAAAGAAGTAAAATTTTTTCACATATTCCGTTATAATGACCTATAATTAATACCCCAAATATTAAGAATACAGGCCTTCTTTTAAAAATGGTGTAAAATTCTGGTATCTGGTACCCTATGATCCCCAGGTGGGGCGAAGGGGCCTCCAATGGAGATTTCATTACCTATACTAATTTTGATATGCTTATTTTCCGAGAGAGGGTAGAGGGACAGGTGGTAAGCCCATCGCTTCGCTACCCCCCTCTGGAAACTAAGTATTTCTTGGACGTGAAAGGGCCGAGAAATTTTGTCCAGAGGCTCCAATTTAGGCTTGGAGTTCTTTTACGTACCGTAAATCTACGACACGGGACCCCCAGCTTAAAATCCCTCCCGGAGGACTCCGTGCCCAGGATTTTTACGTCCTGAAAAATCCATCGACCGCGGCCGGGCTTGATCCCGCGCCCTGCGGATCTAGAGGCGGGCACGCTACCTCTAGACCACCGCGGCCGACGGATATAAAATTAGGCGCCCGTAAATTTTTTTAGAGATTTTAGAGGTTCTCGGGTTCAAAAAGGTTGAGAAACGCTGGCCTATTGCATCATTAATATTATTGCCAGCGCATTTTGTTTTTGGAGTTTAATTCTGAGATCTATTACAAAAATAACTTCTTTTCTGCATGGGCCTATCATAATTGCAATTATCACTGATTAGAAAAAGCATTCTGGCACTTTGTTTTATCAGTTTACCTGATTTTATTCATTGTACAAAAATAACAATTACATGAAAGCATTATACAGAGAGAAATATTGCAGTAATTTAAAATAAAAATGACTTATATTAGATTTTAATTTAAATATCTTAGATGTAGATTACACAACACTAAAATGAAAAAGATAATAAAACATAAATCAAAAATATTTTTGATACTGGTATCATAGAACTTGTATTAGAGAAATAACACAATGCACGTATAAGTTTCGTTACTTTAGTTTGAAAATATGACTTTCATGAAGGTATTCTGTGTACCAAATAAAAATACGTTTCTTTCGATAATTCATTGGTTATTTTATTAACATTGTGTATTGCTTTTCAAGTATATAACCGCCGCCGGCGTTCTGGTATTTTGTTCCGCAGGAAATCTTTTACTAGCCTTTAAATTTCTAGATCTTGGACTATCACATCTACGCAATGAAAGTCATCGATCGACCTGGCAGGTATCGGACCCCCATGCTTCGCCAATTCAGTAGCGACTAATCCATCCAGTATTCTATAGCTTTGTTACAAACAACAATCCCTTAGCGAAAATTGCCTGAATAGATACAAAAAAACACACACAAACCTTTTACGTGAATTACTAGGTAAAGAAGGCGTGGAAGAGTTTTAGTAAAATAAACCACTTTATATGAGTGATGTTAGTTGTGGAAGAAAAATAAAAATTATTAGGAAATATGTGCATTGGGAAACTCAAAATAATTTCACCATCCCTCTTAAAAGAAAGTTATACTGTGCTCTCAATATGAGAGGTACGTAAATGTGTTGAAAAGACTGCGAAAAGATCACAATGTTTATACGAAGGTTGGAGCATAAGTCATGGCAAGTATTTGTGAAAATACCAGCGCGTGTGGAAAATGTGAAATATATACATGACAGGACAAGGTATGAACTATATGTATGAACAATGAACAACACGTCAACATTGTGTTTCACATATATTTGATTACGGTAGTTGATATGACAACACTGGTTTCATGTTTCACATTCATTACAGCATAGCACACATACCCTTTTAAGGCTCTCAAAGTAGTGTCTTGCAACATTCACAACACGGTGCCAACGCTATGGGAGGCGCTGAATACCATCTGTGTCATCATTAGGGCTAGGATTTTTTCAAAATGCATATGCGCATATGCAAATACATATTTCGATAGTTATTGCATATTCTAAATATAGAAGCATAATTCTGCATATATGGTTGAAATTTAGGACAATTTTAAGAATCTCTCTCAAAACATACTTTGGACATTCCTTCCAAGTTTCTATTTGCAACTTTCTGAGTAACGGCATTTTAGTTTTACCGGTAGAAATATCTGCCTAACTACGGGGTGGTAGTAGGATTTACAAATGGAAATAGGGTATGTTTGTCAGATGAATGTTCCGAACGTTTGGCACCAATGTATAAATACTGCCCAATCACTTCAGTTGATTTAGAATGATCATTCTCGGCGTATAAACTCATTTTGACGGACAATAGGCAAAGTTTGTCTCCAGAAAACATTGAAAGACTAGTAGTTGCTTATTGTGATGCTACTTTCTGCAAATTAATTACGTAAGTAGGAGAATGAATAAAATTACACGTTTTATAAATGCAAATTTATATTTTTTTCATATTTTCAATATTTTTGTGCATATTTGCATGCGTATTTGAAGAATAATTAACTGTTTGCTAGGGAATAAAATGTTAGCAATATATTTCTGTGGCAAATATAATTGTACAATTTATTTTTTAACAGAAACTAAGGCCTTTTTTGGTGCATGTTTTCCACTTTTTGGTGCATATTTTCCATTTTTTACTGCATAAATGCATGCATATATTCAAGCTTTATAGTGCATATGAATCCGAGGCCTAGTCATCATTTTCCTCCCGTTGTGGGAATCTGGTAATCTGAAACTCTCCTACCCACCTCGCGACTGTCCGGTTTGATAGGGCATTATTCCCAACAGCTTCCGCCAATTCCTGTGACACTCTCTGGTAGTTATTCTAAAGATAACGGCTATTTTGATGTATGAGCGCTGAACAACACGGGCTACGTCCATCTGGTACGGCCGTCGCTGGACAACTGATTTTGCATTGGTTTCTGCATTCGTACAGACCATCCTAGTGCCATTTGACCGTGTAAACACACAATAGGACTGCCTGTCATCCCCGGGACACGTAGCAATTTAGCTCAACACAAGAAAAAATAGTTGCCATGACTTATGCCGGTTGTCGACCAAGAGCTAAACTAACTTAGCTTAGCTTAGCTCACATACAGTGAGGGATTTCATATATAGTTGTGCCGGATTTCATATGTAGTTTTGTCGACACAACTACGTATGAAATCCCGCACTGTATGTGGGCTAAGCTAAACTAACTTAGCTTAGCTCTTGGTCGACAACCGGCATTACGCCCCTGACCCTCGGATAATGGCCCTATTAATTCAATCATTCTTGTAGCTTGAATTTCAGAAATCTTTATACATATTAAAAATATAGCCCTATGTGAATGTGTGTTTTCTGAATACGTTATGATAATTTTAACTAAACAGTTGTAAAAACTAGAACGCAGCATAGAAAGTTAAGGTGCTAAAGGAGTGAAAAGTAATAAAGAGAAGGAAAGAACACTTTTGGAGAGAAAATGAATAAATAGGGTGGAGCTCGCTAATTATTTTTAATATAGAAATATCAATAATGGAGGGTTAATTAAATTTACGGTGAGTTCATTGACCCAAAAGCTTCTATTGTTTCTTAAGCGAAATTAAAAGATGCTGGTCAGAGGAAAAACGTTGCCTTTGAGTCTTCAAGATTTTGCTAATTAAGATCCTGGGGGAAAAAACATTCCCCGGGGACATATGATCAATCAACTATGTCCCCAGCTAATTTCTGTCTTTTGTCGTCAGCACTGGATTGAAAAAGTAACTTTTCTTCCCTGATATTATAGTTTATTTATTCGTATGAAGAGTCAGTAATTCATAACAGATTTTATATTAACACAATTTACATCTGATCGTGGCTAATTGTTCGTATTTATGGCGATTTCACAGCAAAGTGGATTTATGGAGTAGATTTATGGAAATGAACAATCTGAGGGGCATTTGTTATTGAATGCCCATTTGTATATTTTACATTGAAATGCACCTAACGAATTGTAACATTGAAACCCTTTGTAATGTCTGGAAGAAAAACTGCCGTTAAAAATCCTTCGTCAATTTTTATACACTAGTATTGAGATCGTTCTAACAAACACCGTAATAGTCCGAAAATTAGGTATCAAAAACTAAACTATACATCTTCAATGAGTTTCATTTTTCCTTTTGAGCTTAAGTATAACATGTATAGTAATCTCCATTAGCTCAATTGTTTTTGTTTGTCGGATAGTTATGTACATAAGTTAAAATCACAATCAATTCACAAGTTGCTCTTACATACATATTATAAAACACTGCAAAATAATTATGCAAAATAATGCAAAATTATATGCAAAATAAATAAAAGAAAATAAAATGTTAATAAGATATTATGTATAACAGTAGTCTATTAATAGACATGTTAAATGTTAAATGTTAATTTCTCAGTTCTATTACCGTGATCACTACAGATCTCATGATGGACTTTTAAATCCGAAACTTGATGTAGACCCAAACGACATCTCTACATCTAGAGTAGCCTGCTTTATACATAACAATTTTTTAAAACTCTATTATCTTTTTATTTATTTTAAATAGGCCTATAATGTTACTAGTGTTTTATAATACGTAGGGTACGAGCAATTTGTAAACTGATTGTGATACTAACTTATGGACATAATTAAATGGTAAACAAAAACATTTGATGTTATTGAGGTTTCTATACACTAAAATATAGCCCTGGTTTGCTTAGATAAAAAAAAAAGTTCATTGACCTCTGGAAAAAATGTCAGAAACATGGTTTTCTGGACAAACTTCAACTTACGTCCCAAACTGACGAATTTAACAAGAATACTTTGCATACAAAAGAATAAAAAATATATATATATATATATATATATATATATATATATATTGTACCATAAAACATATTAATACTTTGTTACTGGAAAATGGAATTTCAGTGAGAATTCTACCAATACTCATTAGTGCCAAGGAGTAAGGAAGTAAGATGAGCCAGTACCTGGCGAGCGTGATGGTTATCGGATAGCTTAATGCAGGAACAGACTTGCGGAAGCTGCTGGGTACATGGATCTCTCAAGTCGGAAGCCAGCGCCCGAGTTTACGAGACACACCAGAGACCTCGTCACATCCGCCCCCCCCACCAGGTCAATTAGCAACCGCTATTCTTCAGCTGAACTTGTAAAATGAGAGATTTTAAAATTGTTTTATTTCCTGAGCACTTTTCCGTGGTATGACCAATTGTATTTTTGTTTTATGCCTGCCTCCAGATCCTTAGGTTTTAGAGATTGATACAGACCTCCATGGGCGTGCGGTAAGGGGGGGTTCAGGGGGTTGAAACCCCTCCCGAAATATCAGCAATATTTTGAAGATTATAAATTATGGGACGAAATTAATTACATTAACAAAAAACTCTGATTCGGTTGTTATATATTTTACAATTTCGTCCATATCAAAGCATTATTTAAGATTTTCGTAATTTATTTAAGATTCAAATTTCAAAACCTCGTTGTGTTGATAATTTTACAGCTTAATAACAGTGATGTATTACTAGTAAACAAAAATCTCTTTATAATCTGTCAAACGACAACTCGAATACTCCCTCAGAAATCCATCAACCTGTTTGTAAAGCAAAGTAATCACGAGCTCATCACAAAATTATCATGAAGTAATCGGCATTAATCGGATTTTTCTACCGGTGGATTTACATATATTTAAAAAATGTGCCCTATGCACCATACAGTATTATGATAATTTTTCAAAAGAAAGTTTTTATTTATAGACTCTAGCTTAAACGAGAAATGGATAGAAATCTGAAGAAAAACAGTTTCGAAGACTGAGCTGCATATTCATTTATTACAGTGTATTAATTATCACAATACAACTAGTTAGTAATTAAAAAAGTAATAATTCACAGTGTGCGCAAGGACATGGAGCTGAGACGACTTTACATTGAACCCCTCACGAACAAAATTTCACCGTACGCCCATGCAGACCTCTATGGTGTTCAAAATTCTAATATTACGTTAGCATAGCGCATATTTTATAATTCTTGCCTAACTCTCATTGTCGTTGAAAAAATAGTTACCTTGACTTTTGCTGTTCCTCGTATTGACTTGAGTTTTCTCTACTTCAAATGATCCTGGATACTGCCTAGGTCAATGAAAACTATTCTCTTTAATTTGTAGAGGACCTTTATATGTATGTGCGTGCGTGTGTGTGCAATTCTTCGTTGAAGGCAGGCTGGCATCGACCTGGTTACAATCCTCTTAGCCGGACCGCACATAAATAGGAGTGTGTTGCTTGCTTGGCTTCCCACGCTTTAAAAATACTACTACATTTTCCAAGATATCTCTGAAACCACATTTAAATCCCATTGCCTACCGGTACACATTTTTATGCAAAGTTTTAAAATATGATAATATAACTGAAAGCTCTGCTATATGCTGATATAGTCATGTAAGCCTATATAACCGGCAATGTCGGAAATTCAGGTTTTGTAGATAATAGCGAGCTTTTCCGTGTTTTACTTGGAGTTACCGTAAAGACTTGGACAATTTTCCGGGCCGATACGGATCAATCCTCGTAGTAGCCGATCTAAGAGGTTTTCTAGGTGTTTCCCTCGCTCTATGAGGTGAATACTAGATCGGAGATACGACCCCGCGAGACAGGTAGCTGAACGTAAAGAAAATACAAGGGAGAATCAAATGAAAAAAGCAATTAATTTTTCCCACTATTTTACTGCAAGAAGAATGCTTGCTTGCACATTATTTTTCCACATAGTCCCCTCCGAGTTCAATGCACTTGCGCCATCGGATAGGAAGTGCTTTGATACCGCGTGAGAAAAAATATTTTGGTTGACGCTGTAGCCACTCGTGGACCGCCTATTAAGAGTCTTCATCAGACTTGAACTTCTGCCTTCCGAGGTGCTCCTTTAATAGACCAAAGATGTGAAAATCTGATGGTGACAAATCTGGCGAGTATGGCGAATGTCATCGATGACTTTCATGGTTGCACGAGCAGCATGAGGACGGGCATTATCATGTTGAAGCAAAACACCTGCACTCAGCAATTCCCTTCGCTTTGGCTTCTCTTGGCGTTTAACTTAAAACAATGCACATTAAAACACATGAAATGAACTAAATTTAGTATAATATTAAAATCAACTTGGACAGCATTGATTTTATTATAGATATGGGTTTGCGCGAACACTTCATTTATTACGAAGTCGGAACGGAATATGAGCGATCGTCACTTTGTGTTTTCCTATTGTTAGAGCGTTTCGAAATGTTCAAAACAATCGAACTTGTTTAATTCTTGCACAGGAATGCGACAATCAACAAAAGACGTATATTGTGAGACACTACGAAAGCTACGTCGTGCAATATAGAACAAAAGGCGTGGAATGCTTTTACATGGAATCCTTTTGGTTCATGATAATGCCCTATCACATACAGACAAAGAAACTCAAGATCTGATCGCATCATTTGGTTGGGAACAATTCGACCACCTTCCTTAAAATTCCGATTTGGTACCAAGCGATTTTCATGTCTTTCTTCATGTGAAGAAATTCCTTGGTGGGGAAACATCTCAACAACGATGATGATGTAAAACAAGAATTGCAGACTTGGCTTTCATCACAGGCGGCATCATTCTTTGACGAAGGCATACAAAAACTGGTTTTCCATTACGACAAGTGCCTGCATTACGGCGGTCACTATGTGGAGAAGTAGTGTAAGGTAATGAATGAAAATAAACTACTTGGAAAATAATATTCTGTTACTTAAAAGAATTATCGGTACTTATTTTAAAAACACGTCTCGTACTAAAACATTTTATTTCCTTAGTGTTAAACGAAATACTAATTATTATTTTTAAATATTTCCTCTGGATTTATTGGTAGGCTGAACCCTCAGGTTTTACCTTGTAATTAAGGAGCAACCCTTTGTGAATGTTCTCTCGAAAATTATCACTAATAAAACACAATGAAATGAGAAATGATCCAAAAATTATCAAATAATGGCAAAAACACTGCTCACTAATTTTTATAATCCTTATCCTCTTCTTATACGAGTCACAAAATTTTAAACTTCATAATCGTAATGCATAACAATGCAGGACACTTTCCAAGAGCGGAGAAACCAAGTTATTACTACCCAACTCCGAAACCCTTGAAGCTTGAAGAATGCGGTTGAATTAAAGCGAAAGCGTTGAAGACGAATGATTTATGGAAATGAAGTGGCGGCATTCTTGGGAGTTGTTTTTGCAAGTTATAATTGCATACTGTCACAGCCACGACTTACATATTTAAGACATCGCAACTTACACATTAAGCAGCCACTGTGCTGTCTTCTGTCTTGCTTGAAATTATCCACATCCTGCTATGTTACCACGTTTTGTGTACAGAGCAGTATATTAATGTCTTCCTAGCAAAACTAGTCCTTAAATGTGCTGCATTAATAGTATATTAAATATGTTCTATCTAAAAGCTATGTCTTGTCGTAGCCTCGTCCATCTCTCAATTTCCGTTTTCTTCAGGCCATCTACTGACGCAAACTCGATCTCCTCTTCCATGTTCTTGAAGAACGTTTTTCTAGGTTTATTTCCTACTATTTTTCCTTAATATATTTGTTACAAATTCGTTATATCGAATTGCGTGCCCTATCATTTTGCTCTTCTTTTTCTAATTGTTGTTAATAGTGACTTGTTATCAATCACTCCTACAAGAACTTGTTCATTGATCTTTCGGTTTGCCCAGTTTTGTCGTCTGTAGTTTCCTCCACAGCCTTGTAGTCTATTTCTTTCCTTTTCGGAGAGTCAAAGTCCCTCATTCATGAGTTAGTATACTCCAGGCCCCTGTTTCATAGAACTTGCCGATAATATTAGTTAATATTAGAACTCAAAATATGATGCATTACTTAACAAAATCTTGTTTTATAGAGATACACTACTCATAGAATCTGTTCACTAATACCATTAGTTCATTAGTCGGTTGATTGATTTGGAGGTTAAGTCTGGTTTGTTCTTTCTTCCTATTCTTTTCTGTACTATTTCAAAGCACCACGGCCTATGTGTACGGTACATTAATGTAATCTCATTATTCACATATTTACGCGTAATCCTTAATATATTTGTTACAAATTCGTTATATCGAATTGCGTGCCCTATCATTTTGCTCTTCTTTTTCTAATTGTTGTTAATAGTGACTTGTTATCAATCACTCCTACAAGAACTTGTTCATTGATCTTTCGGTTTGCCCAGTTTTGTCGTCTGTAGTTTCCTCCACAGCCTTGTAGTCTATTTCTTTCCTTTTCGGAGAGTCAAAGTCCCTCATTCATGAGTTAGTATACTCCAGGCCCCTGTTTCATAGAACTTGCCGATAATATTAGTTAATATTAGAACTCAAAATATGATGCATTACTTAACAAAATCTTGTTTTATAGAGATACACTACTCATAGAATCTGTTCACTAATACCATTAGTTCATTAGTCGGTTGATTGATTTGGAGGTTAAGTCTGGTTTGTTCTTTCTTCCTATTCTTTTCTGTACTATTTCAAAGCACCACGGCCTATGTGTACGGTACATTAATGTAATCTCATTATTCACATATTTACGCGTAATACCATCTATTACCTTCAGATTGAATGTTTCTTTTCTATTTACTTTTGATGAACAACTTCTTTAGTGGGTTAGATCATACTAACCACAGTAACTAGCTCTGAGAAATCAATAATTCCATCAAGCTTTTATTCAAGAATGAGATAGGTTTATGTAGGCCTCATAAAATCTAACCTCAAATTCACTTCTAAAATCTTACTGTCACTAGAACTTCTTTGATGGCAAATGTAGATCTTTTCTTAATCAATATTGAATCAGAGTAATCAATTTTAAGAATTTTAAGATCACGAAATCTGTGTCACATGGATTTGAGAATAACTTATTAGTCCATGTACACATCTGAAAAAAAAACCTAATATTATGACTAAATTTTATTACCTTTGCAGTCTGTGAAACAGTCTACTAATAGTATTAGGAACATTTACTAGTAATTTAGGACCATGAACTTATAACTAATCATAACAGTTAATATTCTTATGAAATAGGAAACTAGTAATATTAAATAATATTAAATGTAAAAGTTCATTATACATGGCCCAGACATATGATTTGTCGAACTGAATTCTAAGTTCCGTGCTTATATTCTTATTTGTTAGCAGCTCTTCTTCTTTTGAAATGCTGGTTTTTCTATGACGATTATTTTCCTTATATATTATGCTACTAGCCTATAATGACATTTAGGCTATACATGTAGGCCCATCATGCTCGTCAAATATATTTATATAGGATAATTTGCACAGTAAATAAGTATACAATAATTGATGCTCATAATCTGCATTTGAGCCTGGATAGATCCAACTTAATAGGGATGAGGGTGACATATTTATGCTGAAATGCATTTCGATATGTAACATGAAGGAAATAGGACCTGACACCGGAACGCTAAATAACTTTTCTTTTAAATTATCTGATAACTGCTGATGATACTTTTTAAAATAATCATAGAGGTCTTAATAGTCCAAATAAAGAGAACAATTATACTACAGAGACATTACTTTTGCGATGTGTCGCTGGAGCGCCTGTACCAGCCGACGACTTGCTTCCAGGCCGCCGGACCGTGCGTTCTCGGCACATCGCAAAAATAATCTATCAGTATATCCAAATCGTCTGCATTGTTCAGCTCGAATGGTTTGTTGATGAATCAGGACAAAACTTGCCCTATACTATAAAATTGAAAGAGTGTCCACCTTAAAACCCTTGTCGTAACACTTATCTGGGGCCACTTATATAATATAAAATACAATAAAAATAATATAGAAGGCACACGCACACATTAAAAACAATGTTGTCATATTATTAAAAACTTCTTCTTGGTCCCAGATGCGTCCATTACTTGAAAATGCATTTCGATTTATCAGTATATCATTTGACAGAGTGACAGTTGTATCTCCAAATCTGAACTGAAGATGTTGCAACTTGCATCGAAATGTATTTTCAAGTAATGGGACCAAGAAGAAGTTTTAAATAATATGACAACATTGTTTTAATGTGTGCGTGTGCCTTCTATATTATTTTTATTGTATTTTATATTATATAAGTGGCCCCAGATAAGTGTTACGACAAGGGTTTTAAGGTGGACACTCTTTCAATTTTATAACTATTTTAACCCTGTCTGAAGATGAAATTAGTTACTAATTGCCCTATACTGTTTACTTTAAAGTTAGATAATACATATCAAAATGCTGAAAGTGTTAAATTTCTTGCCATTACTCATGAGATATGGATTATTATTTTGTGGGAGTTCAAGTAGAATTAGAGATATCCTAATATTGCGGAAAATTTAAAAATATTCCTGTACGTCTTATTGTTAACCTCTCTTCGTTGATTATGAAATTTTAACAATTGTAAACCTTTATTCATTCGATCCCTTAATGCACGTCCATACCAATATTAATTATTATAATCTTCGAAAGGATGCTCAACACTAGAAGAAGATATTGCAAAAAATAAAACTTAAAAAACTGTAACAAACATAGGTTTTCAAACGTACAAAAATCTTTGTATGGGGATATAAGGCGGAAACTAATAATGTTGAAAAAAAATAACATAACGCTCAACGAAAATGAAATATATAAAAGGTAATTTAAAACATGAATAAAAATATTATGTCGTCTTTTGTGTAGTTTTTTTCCTTTTACTCCATTCAGTCCTGTGTTAAATTCACTTGCATCAGGGCACCCTAACCATTGACATAGAAATCTGAAATGTGAGAACAGACTTTGAGACATTTCAATCAGATTGCTGATGAGTACTGCTTGGCAAACTTTTAATTAAACCCTGCATATTTGATATGAGCTAGTGAATAAACATCCGCAAGAAGCAACATCAAAGTTTTGCAACTGTATTACGTGTGCATGTGTAAAGTCTGGTTCTCTATCTGTCTGTATATGTTTGTGTTTTCCCTGCTGTTACCGTATACTCCTATACTAGTGACTCAACTGGTTTTAATTTATTATTACTGTAGTGAAAATTAAATGCCAGAGTGGTACTTTATGAGATTGTGGGGGACAGGAAGATGTCTGTCCGTCTATCTGTCCGTCTGTCTGTCCGTCCGTCCGTCTGTCCATCCGTCCGTCTGTCCATCCGTCCGTCCGTCCGTCTGTCCGTCCGTCCGTCCGTCTGTCCGTCTGTCTGTCCGTCCGTCTGTCTTTCCGTCCGTCTGTCCGTCCGTCTGTCTGTCCGTCCGTCTGTCTGTCCGAGCGTGTGTATGCGCGATAACTCAAATACGCTTTATCGGATTTTCATGAAACTTGTGATACGCATTTATAACGTCCATGGGAAGAAGCCTATTGATATTGGACCAAATCGGTTGACCGTTACCGGAGTAATGCCAATTTAGCGCCTATTTTATGGTAGTATATTAGAAACAATTTATCAAATTAAATTTAGTTCTCATGCCAACATATTGTTCGTATACGGCTTTGAAGTTGCAATACAGTTAGCTACATGACAAATAACACTACCCTCATATTCATTCGCATATGCTTATCAAACTAGACCATTAAAGCGAGCGAGGTGTCCGAGATGGTAACGTCTTGGACTTGCATTCTGGAGGTCCCTGGTTCAAATCCCGTAGCTCGGCCAATTTGATATTTTTTTTTGGTATTTTTATGTGAGTGTGCGATTGTCAAGATATTACAAATCTGTATATTTCTGCTGATGCTGGACGATTTTAATCTGATAAACAAATATAGACCTTTGTTCTTCTGTAAGTCTATACCTACAGATCGGCCGACTATGAAGGCTCATGGTCGTGCATGCTTATTTTCATCGAAGTAACTAGTGTATTTTTGCCCTAATGGGCAATTGGGCATGGAGAAGGGAAAGTCAGTGTTCTGAATTACACAAGTGCTCTTTTTCGGGATCAGTTCAGTTATTTATATTGCTCAATACATAATTAAATACAAGTACATAAAACAAAATATAACTATACATTATGTATTAAAATATGGGATGAGGTCACCCGAGTTCAAAATACTTTTTTGGAACGAAATGTCAGCGTATGTAGTTGAGTCCGTCCATCCGTCTCTTTTCCCAGGGCTGTTCTATGATTTCAACAATTTCATATTTAACTTGTCGGTTTGTAACTGACAAAGCTTTGTTGACTAGTTTATTAAATTACAGGTAAATGATGTATTTTTTTGTCTCCACTAGCTATAATGTGAATATATATAAATCGCGGACTGCAAGAAATGTTTTATAAACATTTTAAATTTGTATTCACCTATTGCAGAGTCAAGGTAAGGAAACTTATATCAGATATGTTTGCCATTAAAAGCGCTTGAAGCAAGGAGATGCACTATCGCCTTTACTTTTTAATTTCGCTTTGGAATATGCCATTAGGAAAGTTCAGGAAAACAAGGTAGGCCTAGATTTAAATGGCAGTCACCCAATTTTAGCTTAGGCAGATGATGTTTCTTGTTGGGCGATGGCATAAACATAATATTAAGGCAGAAGTTAAGTGTAGACTCAAATCAGGAAATGCCTGCTAATAGCAGTTTCGAAACTCTTATCTTCTCGTCTTCTGTCCACAAATCTAAAAAAAAAAAATTATAAGACATTTATCCCGCCGGTTGTATTATATGGATGTGAGACATAGTTGCTTACTCTTCGGGAAGAACATAATCTAAGAGTATTCGAAAACAGGGTGCTTAGGAAAATATTTGGGCCTAAGAGAGATGAAAATGGGGACTGGAGAAAATCGCATAACGACGAGCTTCGTAATCTGTACTCCTCACCAAGTAGGCTATAGAGTAATTAAATCACGGAGGATGAAATGGGCTGGACATGATGCGCGCATGGGGGATCAAAGCCATATCTAAAAAATATTGACTAGGAGACCCGAAGGGAAGAGACCACTTGGAAGACCTATACGTAGATGGGAAGACAATATTAGAATAGATTTAAGAGAAGTAGGATTTGCAAGGGATGATTGGATAGAGTTAGCACAGAATAGGGTTGAATGGCGGGCTCAGGTAAGCGCGGCAATGAACCTTCGGGTTCCATAAAACAGAAATATTGCTTTAGCTTGCTTAAGAATTGTCTATTGCCATTGATTAAGTAAGTAAGTATTCAATTTTACTTGACAGGTTTCATACAAACGGTGTAGGGATCGTCCCGTGGGTGGGGCAAGTAGGGCCCCTGAACCTGCGGTCAACGGGTTCCGCACCATAGAAGGAAAGAGTTTGGCCCTTCAGGAAAAGAGAAAGTTTACTGTTCCTAATTAATTTTTGGGATGCGAAACATGTGGAGATGATGAACCATTTGCTATTTGCTACTTGTATGTTATAAACCAATTGTGTTCTAATTGAATTGAGGAACGAACGATTTATTATTATTACTGCAGACGTACGATTTACTATATAAACACAATTACATAACTTACAAAGAATACAAGTCAAACCAACAAATTAATATTTAGAAGAAATACAAGTTTAATCAATATCAATTAATCAATTGATAACAATATAATTTATTAAATAATTATTTTAGTTTTTTCCTCCGAATGAGCATTGCTTGCTATCGGAGGAGGATGGCAAATACTGTGAAAATTGGAAGAAAGAAGTGGACGTTCAAATAGATTACATAAATAATGTAAAAAAAATTAAGAGCTAGGATTAAAATATTAAATCTAATAATATATAAATACTAAAAGTGGTAAAGCTAAAATTAGTATACTTAAAAAATGAGTTACATTTTAGGCTATTAATAATTAAGTTGAATTAGAACTGATTGGACCCATATGAAAGATACTCCTCAGCACAACATGTTTTATATTGTATTGTGCAATCTGCATGCTATGAATTTGTTTGTCTTTATATTGTTGTTATTATTATTATTATTATTATTATTATTATTATTACTCGTATTTTCCCTTTTTAAACATCTAGTGTGGTATCAATGTCGTTATAAAAAGTTGAAGTTAGCGCAAAATAGTTGATTCATGCTGCTATACACCTACATCAATGGCCACGCAATTTACTTTCGCTCCTGGCCCCGCAAATAGATGGGTTGGCCCTGAATGTAACTGTCGCTTATTTCTTTGGAGCGTTTTAGTTCAAATCAAACTGCAGAATGCATTTTTAATTTTGAAAGCTCTGCTGTTTTCTGTCGACTTACAGTGAATAGTTTTAATCACTCGCTCGTTACTGTAATTGATAGAGGAAGGATAGCCGGACATGATGTGAATCGCATTCGTTTCAGCTTCGTCAGCGCTTCTCACATAGAAACTTTTGTTTGTGCTCTGTAGAAGAACTGCCGCTATAACGTGATTCTGGTATGTTCGGTGATCCAGAAAATAAGTTGAATTCAGATTCCTTGCCTAGTTGTCGCTTCTATTACGTGTTAATTTACTAGTTTTATTTGTAAATAAAAACCAAACCAAAAAAAACAAATTTTTACCAAAACTTTAAGTCTAAGTATTCTATACGAAAGATATGATTCCCTATGAGACATAGGTAAGAAATAATATAATGATAGAAAAAAAGTTCCCTAAAAGAATTCATAGACTCATTGCTGCTTTATGCGTTTAGGTACATGACAAACAATAGCGACTATATTATATGCAGAGTGATACAGTAAAATGCATAATCTATTTGGAAATAAAATAAATTGTACTTTCCCTTTGGGGAATACCTGAGATTATTCCATTTATTTTAACAACTGACCGATTTAGCTTCTTAGAATGTTCAAATTAGGAAAAAATAAAATAAACACATAATATTATAATTTTGGTCCATAAAAACCAGGTTTCGAATTCTTATACAGGGTCTGAAGACTCCAGTTCAGTGTGACATGTACCCAGCATGACTTCACGTATGGACAGTCACTTCAAAGCATAAGCAGTACGCGCCTTTAATGCATCTACTGCAGTCTACACGAAGATAACTGGACAGTTTATTTAGATTCATAAAAAATAAAATCAGGCAAACTGATGTAACCAAGTGCCAGAATGCATTTGTTTATTCATTGTTGTAATCGATTTCCGAGTTAACCTCCAGATCGGGAAAATGTCTGTCCCTCTGTTTGTTTGTCTGTCTGTCCGTCCGTGTGTCTGCACGCGCAATAACTTAAATACGCTTTATCGGTTTTTCATGAAACTTGGTATACGCTTTTAAAACGTCCATGGGAAGAAGCCTATTGACATGGGACCATAGAGGTTAACCTGTACCGGAGTAGTGCCCAATTTAGTGCCTGTTTTATGGTAATATATTAGAAAGAATTTATCAAATGCAAATCAGTTCTCATGGCAGCATATTGTTTTACAGTGTTCATATACGGCTTTGGAAGTTGCAATACAGGTAAGTTTGACAAATAACACTCTCCATACATATCTTCACAAATGCTTATCAATCTTCAGACCTTTGTTTCTGCGTAAGCCCTGCTTAATGAATCGGTGTGGAGGTTAATTCGGAAATCGATTACAAAAATAACTTATTTTATGCATATTATAATTGCAATCATCACTGATTAAAGAAAACCATTCTGGCACATGCTTACATCAGTTTACTTGATTTTATTTTTCCCATCTTGGTTGCCGAGTAATCCGAACTGCCGGGATATCGAGTGCCGAGTCTATTAATTTTCAATCCAAAGCATTACATCACCTAACTAGCGTTGTAAATGCATCTTAATTAATAACATTATTCTCGTCACACATGGTAGTGCATGCCCGTTTAACACCACTATTTTATACTTTGTAAGTTTATTTATAACTGCCTCTTACGTAATGTTCCATAGGGCACAGTAGGCCACGAACCGTATACAAATTAGTAGCAATAAAAGGGGTGACTTAATGTCTGAATACTCGGAATGTAGAGAGGGAATATTAAAATGGCGAAGATGCTAAGATGACAGTCAAATAACTATACATTCGAGGTTATACTCAGAGGTTACCTAAAGACTGAGCTAATGAATTTATGTTCTGATAGCACTGTTCTGTACCTTGTTATAATTACTCCAATAAGTTTGCGTATATAGTAATACGAAATTATTCCATGAATATTACTATTCTAGGATATAGATAGAAATCAAAACTGGCAGAATGATTTAATATTGATGCGACATTGCTGTAAACGCTGATCAGCAGTTCTAGGATTTCTATGTAAATACATATTTGTTTTTTTAGCCTACAAACATTCCTAGGATTGCGGATCAGCATTATATACTTTTACAGAGTTATTCTATCCTACGTTTTGATCAATGATTCTGTTCTGGAAGTGGATTGAAAAAGCCGGGCATCTTCCAAACGATAAAAAATTAAGCTTATATAGAGTAAAATTATGGTTGAAAATTTTGACTCTTGCCGTAATTTAGGTGTCAACTACAAAGCTGTTTAACAACGAAGCTAATTCATTACACTAAAATAAAAGAACTTCCACATTCATCAAATCACTTCTTTATTTTAAGGTGTACAATGTTGATAGAAACTTTACAAAAATTTGCAAACCGTTTGGTTAAAGGCCTTAGTTGTTGGAACCGTACATAAAAACTGAAGATTTTTCTCAATATCATTTTTCTTAAATTCTTATAACCACTCCATCCTGCTCTATCCTGAGCTGCTTTCACCTTCGCTGCTCTATCATGAGCTGCTATCTCCTCCGCTGCTCTATTATGAGCACATATCTCCTCCGCTGCTCTATCATGAGCTGCTATCTCCTCCGCTGCTGTCAGATTAGCTGTTATCACCTCCGCTGCTCTATCATGAGCTGCTATCTCCTCCGCTGCTCTATCATGAGCTGCTATCTCCTCCGCTTCTGTAAGATGAGCTGTTATCACCTCCGCTGCTCTATCATGAGCTGCTATCTCCTCCGCTGCCCTATTATGAGCTGCTATCTCCTTTGCTGCTCTATTATGAGCTGCTATCTCCTCCGCTGCTGTATCATGAGCTGCTATCTCCTCCGCTGCTTTATCATGAGCTGCTATCTCCTCCGCTGCTATAAGATGAGCTGTTATCGCCTCCGCTGCTCTATCATGAGCTGATATCTCCTCCGCTGCCCTATTATGAGCTGCTATCTCCTCCGCTTCTGTAAGATGAGCTGTTATCGCCTCCACTGCTCTATCATGAGCTGATATCTCCTCCGCTGCCCTATTATGAGCTGCTATCTCCTCCGCTTCTGTATCATGAACTGCTATCTCCTCCGCTGCTCTATTATGAGCTGCTATCTCCTCCGCTTCTGTAAGATGATCTTTTATCACCTCCGCTGCTCTATCATGAGCTGCTATGTCATCCGCTGCTGTATCATGAGCTGCTATCTCCTCCGCTTCTGTAAGATGAGCTGTTATCACCTCCGCTGCTCTATCATGAGCTGCTATCTCCTCCGCTGCTCTATCATGAGCTGCTATCTCCTCCGCTTCTGTAAGATGAGCTGTTATCACCTCCGCTGCTCTATCATGAGCTGCTATCTCCTCCGCTGCCCTATTATGAGCTGCTGTCTCCTTTGCTGCTCTATTATGAGCTGCTATCTCCTCCGCTGCTGTATCATGAGCTGCTATCTCCTCCGCTGCTCTATCATGAGCTGCATTCTCCTCCGCTGCTGTAAGATGAGCTGTTATCACCTCCGCTGCTCTATCATGAGCTGCTATCTCCTCCGCTGCCCTATTATGAGCTGCTATCTCCTCCGCTTCTGTAAGATGAGCTGTTATCACCTCCGCTGCTCTATCATGAGCTGCTATCTCCTCCGCTGCCCTATTATGAGCTGCTATCTCCTCCGCTGCTGTATCATGAGCTGCTATCTCCTCCGCTGCTCTATCATGAGCTGCTATCTCCTCCGCTTCTGTAAGATGAGCTTTTATCACCTCCGCTGCTCTATCATGAGCTGCTATCTCCTCCGCTGCTGTATCATGAGCTGCTATCTCCTCCGCTTCTGTAAGATGAGCTGTTATCACCTCCGCTGCTCTATCATGAGCTGCTATCTCCTCCGCTGCTCTATCATGAGCTGCTATCTCCTCCGCTGCTGTAAGATGAGCTGTTATCACCTCCGCTGCTCTATCATGAGCTGCTATCTCCTCCGCTGCCCTATTATGAGCTGCTATCTCCTCCGCTGCTGTACCATGAGCTGCTATCTCCTCCGCTGCTGTATCATGAGCTGCTATCTCCTCCGCTGCTCTATTATGAGCTGCTATCTCCTCCGCTTCTGTAAGATGAGCTGTTATCACCTCCGCTGTTCTATCATGAGCTGCTATCTCCTCCGCTGCCCTATTATGGGCTGCTATCTCCTCCGCTGCTGTATCATGAGGTGCTATCTCCTCCGCTGCTCTATCATGAGCTGCTATCTCCTCCGCTGCTGTAAGATGAGCTGTTATCACCTCCGCTGCTCTATCATGAGCTGCTATCTCCTCCGCTTCTGTAAGATGAGCTGTTATCACCTCCGCTGCTCTATTATGAGCTGCTATCTCCTCCGCTGCTCTGTTATGAGCTGCTATCTCCTCCGCTGCTCTATTATGAGCTGCTATCTCCTCCGCTGCTCGATCATGAGCTGCTATCTCCTCCGCTGCTCTATTATGAGCTGCTATCTCCTCCGCTGCTTTATTATGAGCTGCTATCTCCTCCGCTGCTGTATCATGCGCTGCTATCTCCTCCGCTGCTCTATTATGAGCTGCTATCTCCTCCGCTTCTGTAAGATGAGCTGTTATCACCTCCGCTGCTCTATCATGAGCTGCTATCTCCTCCGCTGCTCTATCATGAGCTGCTATCTCCTCCGCTGCCCTATTATGAGCTGCTGTCTCCTTTGCTGCTCTATTATGAGCTGCTATCTCCTCCGCTGCTGTATCATGAGCTGCTATCTCCTCCGCTGCTCTATCATGAGCTGCATTCTCCTCCGCTGCTGTAAGATGAGCTGTTATCACCTCCGCTGCTCTATCATGAGCTGCTATCTCCTCCGCTGCCCTATTATGAGCTGCTATCTCCTCCGCTTCTGTAAGATGAGCTGTTATCACCTCCGCTGCTCTATCATGAGCTGCTATCTCCTCCGCTGCCCTATTATGAGCTGCTATCTCCTCCGCTGCTGTATCATGAGCTGCTATCTCCTCCGCTGCTCTATCATGAGCTGCTATCTCCTCCGCTTCTGTAAGATAAGCTTTTATCACCTCCGCTGCTCTATCATGAGCTGCTATCTCCTCCGCTGCTGTATCATGAGCTGCTATCTCCTCCGCTTCTGTAAGATGAGCTGTTATCACCTCCGCTGCTCTATCATGAGCTGCTATCTCCTCCGCTGCTCTATCATGAGCTGCTATCTCCTCCGCTGCTGTAAGATGAGCTGTTATCACCTCCGCTGCTCTATCATGAGCTGCTATCTCCTCCGCTGCCCTATTATGAGCTGCTATCTCCTCCGCTGCTGTACCATGAGCTGCTATCTCCTCCGCTGCTGTATCATGAGCTGCTATCTCCTCCGCTGCTCTATTATGAGCTGCTATCTCCTCCGCTTCTGTAAGATGAGCTGTTATCACCTCCGCTGCTCTATCATGAGCTGCTATCTCCTCCGCTGCCCTATTATGGGCTGCTATCTCCTCCGCTGCTGTATCATGAGGTGCTATCTCCTCCGCTGCTCTATCATGAGCTGCTATCTCCTCCGCTGCTGTAAGATGAGCTGTTATCACCTCCGCTGCTCTATCATGAGCTGCTATCTCCTCCGCTTCTGTAAGATGAGCTGTTATCACCTCCGCTGCTCTATTATGAGCTGCTATCTCCTCCGCTGCTCTGTTATGAGCTGCTATCTCCTCCGCTGCTCTATTATGAGCTGCTATCTCCTCCGCTGCTCGATCATGGGCTGCTATCTCCTCCGCTGCTCTATTATGAGCTGCTATCTCCTCCGCTGCTCTATTATGAGCTGCTATCTCCTCCGCTGCTGTATCATGCGCTGCTATCTCCTCCGCTGCTCTATTATGAGCTGCTATCTCCTCCGCTTCTGTAAGATGAGCTGTTATCACCTCCGCTGCTCTATCATGAGCTGCTATCTCCTCCGCTGCTCTATCATGAGCTGCTATCTCCTCCGCTGCTCTATCATGAGCTGCTATCTCCTCCGCTGCTGTAAGATGAGCTGTTATCACCTCCGCTGCTCTATCATGAGCTGCTATCTCCTCCGCTTCTGTAAGATGAGCTGTTATCACCTCCGCTGCTCTATTATGAGCTGCTATCTCCTCCGCTGCTCTGTTATGAGCTGCTATCTCCTCCGCTGCTCTATTATGAGCTGCTATCTCCTCCGCTGCTCGATCATGAGCTGCTATCTCCTCCGCTGCTCTATTATGAGCTGCTATCTCCTCCGCTGCTCTATCATGAGCTGCTATCTCCTCCGCTGCTCTATCATGAGCTGCTATCTCCTCCGCTTCTGTAAGATGAGCTGTTATCACCTCCGCTGCTCTATCATGAGCTGCTATCTCCTCCGCTGCCCTATTATGAACTGCTATCTCCTCCGCTGCTCTATCATGAGCTGCTATCTCCTCCGCTGCTGTATCATGAGCTGAAATTTGGGTTATGCAAAACAATTATATTATGAGTAGTGCTCTGTAGATGCGAAACTGGATTCGTTTTTCGACAATTCAGAACAAAAAACTCAGAATATTCGAGAACAAGGTAGACCTACAGAGAAAATTTTTCAGACAATACCGAGATAAATGAAAAGGGAATGAAGGACACATTTAGTGATGTAACCTAACACCTAATAATCATGTAAACATGGTTGGGCAGAACTCGTAGCTCGAAGAACACAGTTTCGTGCAAGTTATTGAGGACCTAGACACAGAGGGGAGAATTACCTAATATATTCAAAAGACCCGCCCCAGGGAGATCGGAAAGAGACAAGTTGCTTAAGTAGAAGAAACTAGGACGATGAATATTTTTTTGTTGAAAGTTTGTTATTGTTCTACCGAAGGAATAAGCTGTAAAAGTCTACATCCCATGTTTTTGGCTAAAGCTATGCTTTGCCTACTCGATACATAAATAGCAATTAACCTCTTCTTAGAATTCTTGAATGTCTGTGAAAGGGCCTATATAATATTTATAATTGAGTAATATGGTATCATATTTGTCAATATTAGCAAATAATGTGCTAGCAATAAATCTGTGATATGTGACTTAGTTTTAGGTGAGTGAAATTGATGGTGGAATATGTCGTTGAGATTAACCCGAATAAACAGTTCTAAAATGTATTAAAACGAACTCTTCTTAAAGTACTCATGTCAAGTATTGAGAAATCTCTCCAGGGTATTGACTCGCATAAATATATACTTCCTTAGTTTAAATCAATGATAACTGAAGATATAAAGATATCTTCAATATGAAGGAAAGTCAATTTACCTTGGTTATGTTGCGCGCCTAAATAAAATCAATGCATATACACTTACCTTGAACACTCATATATTGCATAGCCAATTGCGTAAATCCAAATTTGTGCCTGCATGTAGAGGTTTCTGTAGTATCTCTTTATATATAAAAGGCTTTGTCCTGACTGACTGAATGAATGACTGACTGACTGATTGACTGAATGACAGGAATCAACGTACAGCCTAAACTATAACAGGTAGAGACTTGGAATTTTGACAGTACCTTCGTTTCATAATGTAGGTGCTCACTAAGAAAGGATTTTGAAAAATTCTTATTCTAAATGCCAAAAATTAAATGTTTTCGAAAATACTTAATCCCTTTTTACATAGAATTATCAATTCCAAATCACAGAATATATTGTTGCCAAATGGTATCAGGTGGGCTTGGAAAAAACAAATGAAATGCAATTTTGACAAATAAGAGAAGTTATCAAAATAATTCATGTTATAAATAAATATTACAGAATGAAATCCACTAATATAATGGAATCACATAACTTTCTCTACCCTGGACATAGAGAAAACAAAACGAGGTATGGTAATGTGTATATTATTATATTAGGCCTATATCGCAGGTTTTTGGAGAGAAAAGTATGAAAGTGATAATGCTTTATGGTAACATAAGAGTGGGAAATTTCCCGCCTCGATATTACAATTTTATGTTACAGGAATTTCTGTTTCTTCTTATTTAAACCTCTACCAGGCCTGCTGTGCACTGTACAAGCGATGGGATGCAACATTCTAGATCCTCTATGAGCCATAAAAAACTATATCAAGCGTTTTCTGAGGGAATAGTTTGAGTGTAATAAGTCGTTCATCCTATTTCAAATTATAAATGCCTATATAAGGACCTAGAATTTAAAATTGAAAATCCTTCATAAGCTAATTTCCAATTACAAAATACAAAACCCGGGCGACGCCGGGTCTTTTAAGCTAGTCATTAATATAAGTCGTGAACAAAGTTTCAAATGTTTTTTACTTACCTTGTTATGGCATAATGCTTCAAAAATAAGTTCTAAAACGATTAAGTTACTTATGCATAAAAAATAACACAAATAAAAACAATTAACAACATTTAATGTTAAAGAAATTATTCTTCTATCTTATAAGAATTTCTAGTAAAGCAGTTAATTTCATCACTGTCATTCCGTGAACACTAGCCTCGATAAGAAAAAATATTTTGGTAATCCTTGATCGCTGGAAAGCGTTCTCCACTCCATCCCATAATATGTTGGGAGCCATGCACCAGAAAATCAAAGCCTTGCTGCACAAGTGCATACTAGGTGGCAGGACGGCTGGAAGTTCCCAATATCGCTGCACGGCACGCAATAAAATTTGTATTTCACAAATATTAACGTCTGTCTAAAACATATTGTATGTTACACATGGTAAAATGGTTTTCGTTTGCTCGTAGGATTGCTACACACGCTCTTACGGGCTCGTTTCGCGAACATAGAAAATATCGTTTTCGCCACTTGTTTCATAAATAACTATTGTTAACTCATTTTTTCATTATCTCTAACCCTAATATACCTTCGGGTGAAATAGGGTTTAATCCAATTTTGGATATTCAATAAAAATACGGTACATGGTCTAATCTAATTTCATTAAAGCTAATTATTTGCTGATCACCATATAGACCGCCATCAAGTTTCAGCCCTTGCTTGCACCACGTGACCCAACGATTCCCTCCCCCTGAGCAGCCGATTCTGTGAACACACATTATTTTATTGCGCCATTTTAGGTTAATTTTGTGTGAACTTCTTAGCGAATTTATTTATATTTACAATACTCCAAGAAACAGATGTAATAACATGGATTCTCCAAACATTCTCATAGTCTCAAACGCAGATATCTTTGTGCTCAAACTCTGATTTTCAGTATATTTGTTTGCAAGGATGTTATAAACCGAACAAGTCTTCCTTTGTTGAACTTATTCCTTCTGGATTGCATCAGTTGACAAATAAGTGAGTCGGCTTTGGTACAGTCAGTATCGTGCTGGCTTTCTGTGCGCAAGATTGAGAGTTCGATCCCGGACCAGGTCTACTACATTTATGTATGCAGGTTGATGTTATCTTTGTTCGCTCGTATCAACATTTTCTCTACGCTAAGGACCTGGGCCCTATTTCATAAAACTCTACAGGTGTGACAAATACGACAATTATGTCAAGTCTGACAAATTTGTCAATATGTCACGACAATTGTATTTTTCATAAACATTACAACTTTTCCTTACATTACAGGCAAATTAATGTAAATTGTCAGACTAAAAGAACCCATTTCATAAACGCGATAATTTTATGTCAAACCTAAAGATTACTTTAGTACACTGTAGATGGCTCTCACATAGGCCTACGTGTCTCAACATTGAATATGATACCTAAGCAATCGATTATTACTATCGAAAATAATTGTATTAAAAGAGAAATATAATTCAAAGTCACTGAAATTGAAAGTTAGGTTAATCCATTGCCTAAAAACACTGGGTGGTTTCATGTCTATTTCTTCACCACTTTCACTACTACCAATATCACTACTACTAGTGTTCATTATTAACAAGACAATTTAGCAAGTTTATTAACAAAGTTTAAATCACAAGAAAGTTTGCCGACTGTATGATAGATAATTAGGGCTGATTAAAATCAAAATGCACGCCATACATTCGAATAGAAAATAAAATAATAGGTTTACAAGAAACAAAGACCATAGGCGATGTAACACGACACTGAATTCTTCTTAAGCACAATCACTCGCTAAATCTTGGTTGATGTCTTGACGATCTTCTAAAGCTGAGATGATTGAATCCGCCCAATAAAAAAACCTTGTTGGCTTCAATATAGATTTATTTAATATTCCAGAGGACCACTCGACGATACGTCGAGAACTTGTAATTATTAATTAAGCATATACATATAGCAATTGTATGCTATAAAATTGATTTACAGTTAATCTTGTAATGTCTTTTAATCTCAAGTCACAAACGCAATACTAATGTCAATAAATTAATTTGCGTTGTGTAGCATCAAAGCAATATTCAAATATTTATGAATGTTAAAATCTTTTAAACACTCACTTGTGAAATAACTCCTTCTTGTAACGAATATCACTACAGGAAATAATCCTGAAGTCCAATCAAGTAATATTAAAGCTAGTAGATAAGCTTAGCAGCGACGTAGAAGAAATTCACCATTTTGCGGCGAATAATAATTAGAACTGCTTCTGTGCAGATAAAATTAATGTTGATAATTCCTTGAATCGTTGTAAACAGATTCCAAGACGAATAAGTATTATTAGCTGCTGCTAGCTGCATCCAGAGAGAATTGAAAATCCTTTCAGAGGATTACACAATAGACGACGAAGGAAGAATAATGAAGAAGTAAGTTTTGAATTGAAAACAATGACTTGTAACAATACTAAAGAATCAATCCCATTGGACGAAGATAACAACGATTAGGCAAATAAAGACAAAAGATTGTATTTTGACAATAAAAATAATAATTACTAGGAGGCCGTGAGAAGAATTAACGTTGAATAAAATCTTACCAAGGCCGAAAAAAGACAAGAATAATTATTAAAAGATTATTATAGAAGGCCAAGAAAAAATAAAAAACTCTATCAAATCTCAAGTATCAAACATAACTGAACAATGCCACACATTTACATAACCTACTCTGTTAGCCTACATATGAAAGATTGCCTGTCACTTCTGTAATGACAATTCTACATTTTTTGTAAATTTGTAAATATGTCAGCAAAAATTAATGTTTCATAAATGATAGGTATCCTAAGATTTGACATATTTGTCAGACTTTTACCTGTAAACTCAAAAGTTTTGAGAAACAACAATATGTAAAATTGTCATACAAATCTACAAAATTGTCATGACATTTATGTAAAGTTGTCAGCTTTTATGAAAAACACAATTGTCAAAATGTAAACCTGTTAGACAATTTTATGTCACCTGTCACCTGTAAAATTGTAACTTTTATGAAATAGGGCCCTTATCAAACTCTTCCGCGGCCGGCGGGTTATACGAGGAACTCTTGTGTACCTCTGCTGTAGACTATCAATAAATTACTTGTTAATTTAAACGTATCTACAGTACAACATGAGACGCGCCGCTAGGCCTATAACTTCATAAAAAACGTTGTGCCAAAATTACATAAGCACTAATTCCATTAGGCAACATTCCAAAATACGGTTTGAAATAACGTTATAGGCTATAAAATTCAGAAGTTCTTAAACCATTATCTCCTACATGGATATAATGGGCTCTTTAATATTAAATGAAGCAATATTTTTTATTAAAATTATACGCTTTATCTTCTAATTTGGGTGTTTCACGCAAGAAATACGCTTCCCAGATTACAAATAAAATTATTTAAATACCCACATCAACACAGGTGCATACCCACACAAGAATACAGTACTCATGCCGAAGTTATAAAAGAAACCAGGACAAAAACCACAGGCTATAAATACCTGAATTCTAAGCCTAGTGAGTTTCGGAGATTCCATTTTATATGCTTTTGAGAAACAGAAATGTTTCTCAAATCACTACTAATTTTGATCCACGCCGAAAATGAAGAACGATCTCTTAGCAACAAAATTCTTTGATGGCGTACAAGAATTTAGTAATATCTTGGCAACATGTACATAACGTATTTTTAAAAATGTATTTCTCTATGTGGGAAAAAATTACTAAGTGCTATTGACCGGCTTGAATCTGGAAATAACAGTTGGTTCGGTATGTTTTGAACAATTCTCTGGCAGCATATCAATATTCAGATTCCTGGGATGACTTCTCATATACTAACATAAAAGGCACTAAATTTGGAATTATTCCGGTACTGGACAACCGATTTGGTCGAATATCAATAGACGTCTTCCCATGGACATTATAAATGCGTATACGAAGTATCATAAAATCCGATAAAGCGCATTTGAGTTATTGCTCCTTTAAAATAGACACCAAATTGGGTTTTACTCCGGTACCGGACAACAGATTAGGTTCAAATTCAATAGGGAACTTTTCATGGATGTCATAAATTCGTATACCAAGTTTAATGGAAATCCGATATAGCGTACTTGAGTTATGGCGCCTTTCTATTAGAAAAGCGCCGTAATCTATAAAAATAGGCACTAAATTGGGCATTACTCCGTTACCGGTGAACCGATTTGGTTCAATATCAATAGGGTTCTTCCCATGGACATTATAAATGTGTTTTCCAAGTTTCATGAAAATCCGAAGAAGCGTATTTGAGTTATGGTGCGTACAGACGCACGGACGGACAGACAGACAGACGGACAGACATTTTTTCGTCCCCCACACAATCTCATAAAGTACCATACTGGCACTTAATAATTGGTCAACATTTATGTGTAGAATATAAATCGGAGATACCTAATTAGGTTTAGAAATCATTCATAAAGTATCTGCCTGCGATTGAATGAGACTTTGAATTAACCTAACCTAACCTAACCTAACCTAACCTAACCTAACCTAACCTAACCTAACCTAACCTAACCTGACAACCTATCTACGATATCTACAATCGGTTTTCTTAGCCGCGGTAGCTAAGGGGTGCTGCCTTGGAGCTGTGGTAAAGGAGGCTGTAGGTTTGAGTCTCTATGTCCACCCCTAGCCCCAACGGGTTGTGTGGCGATGAGCACGATAATATTACAAGATATAAATACTATGCCAATGTGAACGAAAATGCGACTGTGCTAATGTGCACCAGTGCCAATGTGCACGACACCCCTAATTATACCTGAGCGCATTCTTGTTGTAATTGCGTGATATACTCCCCCACTTCTTCTTATAGAGCTTGCATAGTGAACCTAACCGTTCCTTGTATAAACGTTTGAAGCTTAGATAACATTTAGTGCATATAAATGGTTCCCCAATATCAAAATCAAACTTTTTATGGAAATAATTTAATTTGGAACAACAAGCTGTCCTTCAAGTCAAACCTTTCTGTAAATTTACCAAGAGGTTAGGGATTGCGCCTCTTGCAACCACAATCAACCCTATTACGTCTATTGACGTCTTCAGACGTTGCCTTTTTCTTTGTGAAAGTCAGCAGGCTGCTGTTCATATGACTCGTTCCTTAATATCGGGTTTGTAATGTAGCCTGAAGTTGAACCCGTGTGACATGGTCAGAATTTAAACTCTTAGTTGTTTAATAGTCCAAGCAGCGAGTCCGGGTTCGATTCCCGGTCGGAACGGGTACCCTATGTGAGGGTTTACAGACTTTTTATGGGAGTTGTCCTCACTGTGAGACGACTATCGGGTAGTTTTAGACCCTTGTGGTCCCAGGACATCATCTGGCCGACATTATTATCTTCATCCCATCTACGCCCTATTCGGAATAAGTGTGTGATTCGTCCTATATGTTCGTGTTGCCTTGGAGATGGTACCAGAATTGGGCTGTTCACTCATCCGGGTAAGATTTTCATTTCCTTATCTGGTCAAAGACGTACTTATGTGATCAAAAGATAATCTCTCTCCGAAAGGTCGCGGTCCTGTAAGGCCTGGGAGGCGTGGGCCGCATAAATCTCCTTACAACGGAAGAGAATAAAGTTGTTTACCGAAAATGTGACAATTATCATTTCAAAGAAGTGATGCTATATCTATGGTAATCTCCACAAATACAATCACATCCCATCTGCGCCCTGTTCGGAATGAGTGTATGTGCGAATGGTGTGATTCGTCCTATATGTTCGTATTGCCTTGGAGATAGTCCCAGCCTAGTGTATTTACAATGCAGCCTAAAATCTTGGAAAGTTCTAAAAGAAATGTATTTTTAAAATATAGCTATTATTTAATGATAAATTTAAAAATTACTTAGGCAAAGATATTTAAAAATAAATTATAATTGTTAAATAATTAGTCATAAGTTGTCTTGCCACTAAAAGCAGTTGCATGTAAAATTTCGTTTACATATCCTACAGATCTACTGTGTTATGAAGAGAACAGCTATAAAAATAAAATATAATTTACGGGAATTGAGAGGTAGATGGTTTGAAATTTAGGGCTACGTCTCATAAGGAACTGTTAAATAACCATGTCAAACGAACTTCTTTTAGCCACGAAATACATCGAAAGAGAATACTCGTTTGCATTTATTTTATTCTTGGTAGCAAAACGACCCTCAACATTCAGAGCATTCCTCCTCAATTTACATATTAACAAACATTGTGTGTATAAGTCTGTAAATACATGAAGGCTTCTATTACAAAGTAAACAATAGAGAAAATAAGAGAGTTCATGCAAGTCTGTATGTAATGCAGTAAGTCTGTTATTTCGCTTGTTTGGATATTACAGACGTTCCATTTCAACTCCCATCTCTAGTTAGATTAACCAGTTCGTATGCACCGCACACATAGCTCTGAATTCATGTTTGTATAATCGTATGTCAGCTGAAGTTAAATAGGGTAGAACCTTAACAACCAAGGAAGAGAGTGCAGAATGATCTGGTCACAACAGAACATTTTTGTGCATTGCAATATGAACTAAATTCAATTAATTAGTACTATGACAAGGTAGCCTAGTGTTATACGTATTTTTTTGCTAAATAAAATTAAAGAACTTGATGCGAAACATAACTTCCTCTGCCCAAATAAAAGTGTTTCCTCTTAGTGGCAATTATTATGTGTGGTATATTATTTAATATTTTTATGTAAATTGGCTGCAAAAATGAAGAGAATGCCATTACCTTATCGCGTCGCATCCCGAAGAATACACAGCCTAAATAAAATCTGATTAATGCATTCACATAAGTTTCTTTACCCTAAGGATGGGCATTATACCTTTCTTACTTCGTATTCTGATACAGAATGAGAGGCCGTATTGTAAAGAGCGCATATTCAGTTCTACATGATGCCTGGCTTTATTGTTCGCCAGGCAAGACTGAGTTTCTACAAACAGTGGATGGCTTATAAACTACCATTCAGAGATTTGTTCGAAAAAATGGTTCAAATAAAATGTTGAGCTCTTAAGTATAAGCACCCCATGTACAAAATTAAAGCAAAGTCTTTTGAGCCATTTTCGAGAAAATCGTGAAAAACGAAATTTTGTTCAAGTATAGTGGCATTAAAAGTAGATAAAGTCGTCGCCAATCTTGGTGTCATATCTCCAAAATTTTGTTTTCATACGAATATTTTCGGTCTATAGCTAGGCTGTTTACAGACACACAGATATGTTTCTGAAAGTAGTATTTTTAGATTCAGGGACTTCAAAACTTGTATTTATTTTTGTAAAAAACTCAATTTTAAATTTCGGGGTTGAATACAATACTTCGCCTATGGTACGTGTAGAGGAAGTTATTTATTATTTATTATTACATTATTACATAGAATTGCAGATACAAATACAAATACATATTTATACAAGTAAAATAAAATAATTTTCAAAATTCAATATTAACTACAACTACTATTTAAAAAGAGGAAAAGAAATATAGGCTATATCTTCACAAGAAGTATTAAATTTAGTAATACACCCGAATGAGCAAGACTGCTCGTGCTCGGGTGCCGTTTCAAAAATATCAAAGTGAAGAAAGAGGAGAGACAAAGAAATAGAGTGTATAATGTGCTTAACTAAAAAAGAAAGTAAAAAAAAAATTAAACATAAATACATAAAAATTACTTAAAAGCTAAAAAATTACAAAAAATTCTTTACATATCTATTAAATTTAACAGTGGAGTATGCTGAGAGATCAGGATATTTTCTGATAATTGAGTTATAAAAACGCGGTCCAAAATTAATGCTATGCTTTAATCCTGCCGATGTGAGACATTTGGGTTCTAATAGGAGTAAATTAGTATTTCGTCTAGTTTTGTAGATATGATCACTGGAAGAGTATTTTGTACGATGTTTGTGAAAATATTTTAATATAGAAAATTTGTAAATTTGGTCCAAACTTAAAACATTGAATTCCGAAAATATTAGGCTAGTTGGGTTATCAATGTGTTTTCTTAGACAGATTTTTATTATTCTTTTTTGTAAAAGGCAGAGGGGCTTAAGGGTAGTTTTCGCTAATCCTCCCCAGGCGAGAATGCCATATTGAATAATGGACTGGAAAAGTGCTAGATAAACGGAACGTAAAACAGTAATGGGCATACAGTGGCGTAAAATTACAAATTTATGAATTGTTCTGCGTAGTCTATTACAGATGTAGTTAACATGGTGAGACCATTTAAGGTGTTGATCAAGTTATGCGAGTGTTTCACATCATATTTTTAATTGAATATTGGGTCTATAGACCACTGCTCCAATTTTAAAAAGTTGACATTTATTTTACTTCTATAACACATTCTAATATCGAATGATAAACTTATCCTTAAAGTATCTCACATAAATGCTAATGAATACTCCTAGCTAAAGAGCGTAGGCTAATAATAAAATTAAATAAAACAGTATTTCTTGTATGTTGTCACATATTAACACAGGGAATCTGGCAATGTATTATAAACTTTATCGTAGACAGGCTACGTGAATGTATGCATATATTGGAAATTTACGTCTGGTGGATTTTAGGCATAGAACTATTTCAAGGTATGAATTATTTGAAACTGATTTTTCAGGCTATGCGAGCAGAAAAGCCTGACACAATCTCATGAGTAGATCTGTAAACGTCCGCCGGCGTGGTCTTGTGGTTAGCGTCGCTGACTACAGATCCGTCGGCCCGGGTTCGATTCCCGGTACCTCCTCGGATTTTTCTGAGGTAGGGAGGTCTGGTAGGGGTGCACTCAGCCTCGTGATTCCAAACTGAGGAGCTACTTGATAGAGAAGTAGCGGCTCCGGTCCAGAAAACCACCATTAACGGCCGTGGGTGTCGGCATGCCGACCACATGCCCCCCAATCCTGCCATCTGCCTACGGGAGATGATGCAGCGGTCGGGTGGTAGGCCAAGTCCCTCCAGGGATGTAGCGCCACGGAGTTTAGTTTTTTAGATCTGTAAACGTATCTTTTTGGAATATTTTGGCAATAAAACTGATCATTTATCCGTAAGTAAATGTGATTTAACTGAATGGTATTTTTAAAAATTCCATATAAATGACTACCAAATTGGTTTTTAAAATATCTGACGCTGTAAAATGTTTACATTTAATAGTAACTTCATCTATAAGGAATTCATAGTGATTAAGACTTATCGAATGAGGTATAATTTCTGCTAAAAAACTATAAATCAGGTGATTCAAAAATTTAGAAAACAATTCAGAACTCGCATTTGAAAATAATATTGTCTCTTCGTAAATCAAAGTTGAGTAATTCTATAAAAATGAACAACTCATTTAGTATCATAGGTCTATAGCTAGTCATGATTTACTCAGTAGTTGAAATTATGCTCTCCTCGGCAGACTTCTCTTAATGATGTAAATTAATCAGAGGTGTAGTTTTTCTGCAACCTGTAGAGGCGTACTATAACATTGCTGTATTCACCTTTGCTGAGTTGCTATCTGCCACTTCACGAAGCTCTGCTTTCCTAATTTGACTTTAAAACCGCCAGTATACAGTGTGTAAACATGGTTCCTCTATTCTCCTGGCACAGTCAACATCATTTTATGAAATCAGAGATGAGTGAAGTACATCTCAACCCTGTCAAGATTTCTCAATTTAGTTATAGCGTACGACAAACTTTATATTTTCTTAAGCAAAGGATTATGTTCATCAAGGAAGTAATATCCAGTTTTTTTTATCCCGTTTCCAGGAAAATAATCGGTTGAATATATATATATATATATATATATATATATATATATTACACGTTCTAATGTGTGTCTTCGTTCTTTATGCTCTGTTGGCATTTACAAGATTGTGCATATAAAATTTCGACGCAATTTCTGGTTTTAATGACATTGAAAAAACTAGTATATGGTTCGAATAAACTTAATAAATGTTCCCAATGAAACTTTCACATAGGTTTATCTAAGCACAGGCAAGCAAGGGCATCAGTTGCTGCAGCAAAAATGTCAACAATCAACTTATATAACAAACCAATCCCCTTTGTTGACAAATAAAATATGTTCAGTAAATGACCGCGTTGCAGGCATTTCTGTTTATATTAGAAGCGTTCTCTATCGGCTATGTATTGCGGGTTTTCTAGTCGTTGTTAGCAGGCGGTGCTGTAAAGATTGCGACCAAGGAATTCTGAAGAATTCTCTGTCGGCTGTGTATTGCGGGTTTTCTAGTCGTTCTTAGCAGGCGGTGCTGCAAAGATAAGCAACAAAGGAATTCTAGAGGAATATTTGAAATGGGAATTAATACGACCTATGAGAGCGTAATGGTCAAGGTGTCAACGTGCAAAACTGAAAACCCGTGTTCCATTCCCGCCCGGGTCAATTTTTCCTCTGTAGAATACAGAAATAAGAAAAGTTTTATTGTAAAATAATTTCGTCGTCAAATAACGAGGAAAATAAAAACTTGAATTATAGTTTGTTGTAATTTGTTGGACTAATAATAAATAAGAGAAGAGCATTTAAGTTCAAATGATTATTGGAGGGCAGCGAATTCTCTCCAAGTCTCCAGAAGATCAAACTTTGTTGTAATTAAATAATTACATACTTATCAAGAGAATAACTAAAGTTGATTTTTTATGTGCGATAGTACATAATTTTAGTAACATAACTTAAAACAAGGAGTAATAAACGGATCTACTTGTGTTATGCAGACTTTTCCCACTTTCATCGTCATGACAGTTAGTTCAAAGGTGGACATATATAAATTTCTTGCACTCCATATAGATTGAGTGGGATATGGTATTAGAGCAGTAGGATGGGAATGTAATTATGAAGACGTTGTCGAGGAGTCAAGCTCAGGATTACCAGAAGATGCTGCTCCTGAGCCGCATTGGAAACCAATAGTTGACACAGCACTTCTCTCCCAATCCCCACCGTGTAATCGTCTGAGCAAACAACATTACTCCACTGGACCAGACTACTTGTTCTTTCTAAGTCTGATCACATCCATGTAACAACCTAGCTCTACTCACACGAATAAAGTGTAGTTACGAAACTCAAGTGTGCAGCTTCCTTAAAACTAAATTCAATAAGAACACAAGATACAAATAGGATTAAAGACAGTTTAACAAAAGAGCTCGGGGAAACAATGCCCTAACTCACCTATGAACTTACAGTATATGCGCTAAGGCTGATAGGCTACTTTGAGTAATTTATTGTATGGAAATATTTAAAATTAACACAGAAAAAACTAAGCAATGATCATGAAACGTCAAAATAATTTGCTACAAAATATAAAAATAGCCGATCAAGTATTCGAACAAGTGGAGAAATTCGATTATCTGGGAGCAATAATTACAGATACAAGTAATATTGAGGTATAAATTAAGTGTAGCCTAAAATCAGGAAATGCTTGTTTTTATACAATTCAGAAACTGTTTTCTTCTCGTCTTATGTGCAGAAATCTAAAAATATTTTTAATGAAATTATCCTGCCTGTTGTAACTTATTATATGAATGCTAGACTTGGTGCCTTGCTCTCCGGGAAGAACATAATCTGAGAGTGCTCCAAAAAACAGGGAGCTCAGGAAGATATTCCGTTATAAGATATATGAAACTTGGGACTGGAGAAAACTACATACCCTGATGACGAACTTCTTAACCTGTACTCTCCACCGAATATAGTAAGGGTATTTAAATCACGGAGGACGAAATGGGTTGGACATGCTGCGCAGTTGGGGATGGAAAAAAATTATCTAAAATAATATTGACTGGGAGACCGGAAGAGAAAAGACCATTTGTTAGACTTAGACGTAGGTGAGAGGAAATATTAGAATAGATTTAAGAGAAGTAGGATTTGCGAGGGATGGTTGGATTGAATTAGCACAGAACATGGTTGAATGGCGGCAATGAACCTCCGGGATCCATAAAATAGATAATATTCCTTTAGCTTGCTTAGGAATTGTCTATTTCCATTGAGAAATAAGTCTGAATATATGTAACTTATTTATTTAGTATTTTCTTACTTATGGTTTAGTATTTTCTTAAAAAAATTCAGTTTTTGAAGGATGGTTTTCTTGCCGCTGTTATTTTCTTACGTATTTTATTGAGGAAAAATCAAGACAAGTGCCTATTCCTTGGTTTTTATAGCCTGTTAAATTTCCAGCAAAATAATCTTAAAGTGTAGAATGTCTCGTGCCATTTAAGTGAACATGAAAAAAAAATTAAATTATTGCTTTATTGCATTTTATCTTTTAAACCATTAAAGAAACATTGTCTTAAACTGTGGGGTTGTTTCTGTTACGTTAGAAAATCTATTGTTCATGCTATAATCGTCCTCATGCAAATAAATCATTCACATAGTATTTTCTAGAACGAGAGACGCATACGTTAACTTTCAAATCATGGCGTAACTTATATATTTTTTAAATTCTTCATCTGTAATAATTTTCACAATTCTGAAGGAATGTTATTTTATTTTATTTTATTTTAATGTATATGAAAGTGAATGTTAATACTTAATGACTAATGGCAGTACGTGAGGTATTGTGTCAATAAGTAATGAGTCCGCTAATTCGTCCATCAACTTATCCCAGGTTTTGCACAAAAATCTATTCAAACAACTCTTGTTTCTTTGAGCCAATGCAATTTCCCGATTGTAAGTTATATAATAGTACATTATCCTAATATAATTTATTAAGACGAGAATGTTTATGAAACGAGCTCGTTTAATGACTTGTTTAAAAATGTCTTAATTACCAGTATAAGAAAATTGGGTATGACTGTTTTTTTCAACCAAACTTATATGTTGGATTTTTTAGATTTTATATTCATCAAAGAAACATTCTCATCTTTTGCGGTAGATGGCAGCTAATGGCGAAGCTTCTGTTAGTCGTTTCAACCTGAAACCAACGGACTTTTACACACGAAATATTCTCAATTTAGCTTTTAGTATAGTAATAATATTAACACGGTCAAAATTTATTTTATTTTAATTACAGGTTGTTTATTATGCAGTTTTATTTGCTGCTCTCAAAGCTTTAAGGTTTGTCCGTGTTCGATATTAATTCACACCAATGTTATAATGATAAACTGTACTTTAATGGATGTCATTAAAACACAGTTACGCCACATAAAATAAGTGTAGGGTCTACCATAATAGACTAGGGCCAAACAAAAATTAGTTAACTATAAGCGTAATATAATAGCCTATGGTCGAGCAAAAATTAGTTAATTAATTTAGTTTGTTATGGTATATAATTAACCGTATGGTTTCGTATATGCCTACGAAGATCGTTCAGTCGGTCAATATATAATCGGTACTTGTCGATCTGTGATAAAAGAGCGAAGGCAATTTTATTTCATTTTCGTCTTTTTATCTTTTATCAACGCTTTTGCTTTGCTCCTACGTGTTTATTTTGATTCGATTCTCTGTGATAGAGCAGCGCTGTTTGCAGTATCTTTTTTTTTTAGCTCCAACATGTAGGCCTAGGCACACTAAGATAGCAATAGCCGAAATTTTTTTTTCATCCCTTGATCTTCACCTGAATTCTCACGGAACATTAACACTGTGCATCTGTATGATATTTACGTGTAGGCTACTTAAGAAAATTTATATCCTTCCGCCAAATAAATTACGGATATGTTTTCTCGTGGAAAGTAACCAATAACCATTTTATGTAGCGGATGAAATGTCCTCTCATGGGGACTCTTACTGACAGTGTCCAGGGTTTTGATACGGTCACCCTGATATTGCATTATAAAAGATGTTACCCCCTCCCATATCGAGAGTGACTGGGTGTTGAATTTATGGATCATGGTTTGGTATTGAGTGGGGATGAGGACTTCACAATATGCGCACAATTCGCTGGCGTCGCACAAAACCAGCGCCAAACTTCTAAGAAGGGGGCCAGCAGACTGCCTACTCATAGATCAAAATTCTTAAGATCTCCTGGAGAGGAAATAAGACTAGGTGATAGTAAGGACCATATTAATTTGGTTAACAATGACACTAGTTTATAGTACTTAATGCATCTTACCTAATAAATCTGCTGCACGCAACGATCTTTAATTTTAAACATAGATGGACTGAAGGGCGACTGAATGCATCCCGAAGCAGGATTTTTAATTTTCGCGAGTAGGCCTAACGAGTGAAAAACTGGCAGAAAACGTAATTTTTAGCGCTATCGTTTTCGGTATTACATTTCAATTGTCAAATAAATTGCAGGTGTCTTTGCTTTTTTTTTGTCATAACTTGAAAATAAGGGCATCGCGATTTTTTCAACATATCGCATGGAATTATCGCTTCTATTTTGTAAGCCCACCGTGATCGATTCGCAAATAAACGTTCCTTAAATTATTTGGATAAATATGTTAAAATTCTTGAGTAAATACTGAAATTTATTTAGTAAAAAATAGCTTCCCTTTAACCTCCCATCCGGCCAACAGTACAAATGCCTTAATAAATGTGTAGTTGCTCTAATTTTGATAGAAGTATAGAACAAGGTACTAAAATAGGAATAGATTTGTAAGTTATTCTAAACAATTATTTGATGGATATAAGTTCAATGCCTTACTTGACTAATTCTGTCCTCGACAAGAAGATAAAAGCAACTAAAATCATCTTCTGTAACGAAGTCCTCCCCCGGATGGTCCGGGTACTGATTATGGGTTGATTGATTATTTGGCAAGAAATATGAACACATAACATTTGTAAAACACCACTGATTCAGATTAGACAGTGTGATCGGTACAAGAGAGACCCGTCAGCAATTCTGAAGCCACTAGAAGTAAATTTATAGCTACAGAGCTTTATATCAAGCCCAACCTGTTGTAGCGCGTCCTCACACAGATAACTGGACTGACTCCATCTTGGAGTTTTTCCTTCGCCAAGCGGAATATTCTCATTGTAATGACCACTGAAAAAATTACAGCACACTAGAGACCACGTTTCCAATTATACCCGCCATGTATCCCATTGTAAAAAGATTTCCGTCCTCTTTTTTACAGCGCAAGAAATTAAAACTGAACTCATTTGACACGCCATATGGTGAAGTACAAAACTGTCGTGTAATAAAAACAATACTGAGAGAGGGAAGTTTACTTTGTAGATGACTCTCGTTAGAACTTGTGCAAAAATACTGTATCTACGATCCAAGCCATTAACGAGAAACTTTTTTTATTATATGTGTGTATATATATATATATATATATATATATATATATATATACAGTATTAAACTTATGTATTCTTTATTTATAATCCACCATTATACTCCTTACTTTTGAGAAAGTAATAAGTAAGTAATTTCGGAATGAATTTTAAGTGATGTAACAAGTCCATTTCTTCCGGAAAAATTGACAATCACAAGTTGTATTTTGTTATGTCACGAACAAACAAATATAAATTATATAAGTCACTAGCTTAAAAGGCCCGGCGTCGCTCGGGTTTTGTATTTTGTAAATGCGAAAATAACTTATGAATGACTTTCGATTTTCAAACTCGAGGTCTTTAAGGTCTTTATATAGGTATTTAGAATTTGAAATGGGGAAGAACGACTTATCACACCCAAACTATTTCCTCAGAAAACGCTAGATAAGCTACAGCTTATTATAGCTTATAGCAGATCCCCGCGGCTTCGCCCACAATAATTAATAGGAAGATTATAAATTAAGAGCAAAATAATTAAACTATTATATTTACTAACACTTTGCACACGAAACATTCATAGGTCTAAATTAAATGTAGTCAGACAGAAACCTTCCCGGGAATGTACCCAACAACTTCCCAAAGTTTCATGGCGATCGGTTGAATGGTTTAGTAATGCATAAAGGACACACACACACATACATTCATTTTTATATATATAGATAAATAAGGTCATTAAACTCAGACTGGTTCTCATTTTTCGTTTCCATGTTTCGTTCTTATTATGCTAAGCTGCAGAAACAGTCAAGTTATTCAATGAACGGTTCAATAACTGGTTTATGCACTTACAGGAAAGTAGGTGAAGTTATGGTTCGGATGATTTATTTCAAGAAATGTGAAACAGTGAATGATGTAAACTCAAGTTTTCAACCCAAACTATATTAAATTCTACGTGACATAAATATCAACAGTACGTTATCAAACAATAAACATTTCTAGATTCAATGAAATCTTTATGATTTTGCAGGAAACGTTAATTTTTTAAAACTAATTTGCTGTTTTGCTCCACAAACTTTGTGTAGTTAATTTTACAGGGAAATTTTACAGAGTTAATTACTATGGAATTGTCCACCTTCTCCTGAGTAATTTTATTCATAAAAGTGCCGTTAAAATGTCAGATTTTCCAAAATCGCACGATGCAAAGCTATTGACCAGTTGGTTTTTAAAACCTATTTTCCTTTTTATATTCAATAGATTTTACTATGACAAGAGTAAGATGCATAAAACTTCGACGTTGTCAGTTGGTTTCCACCATAAATTAATTTTTTTTAAATGCCGCAAACAGAATGTATTACGTAACGCAGAAAAGCGTCATAAAATCACAGTTGTTATCTGACTTCACTTGTTTATAGATGAAAAATAAACCAAAGCTTCATAGATATACCAACCAGACCGGACGGATCTTCTATTACCATAGAGATATGTGCACAGTTTAAAAAATAGTGCAATAATGGATGTTTGTTTTGTTAAATTTAAGGTCTGTCAACAAACTTGTGCTTTTAGTACTGAAGAATTCGATGTTTAACTAAAATAGTTCATGTTATACCAGTTAATATAACAAACTGAAAACTTGATTATGCTTATGTTTGCTTCAGAGAACGATTAACATATAGCATGAATTATATATTTTTTGCTATTGATTTAAAATGGATGCTGCCATATTGTTGTAAATTACGGCAGTAGAATCTAAACAGATCTTGGCAGAATGAATTCAAATTCCATTGAATGTCTGAATGAATAGTGCTCGCAGCAAAAGTTTACAAAATGACATCTTAATAATAATAATAATAATAATAATAATAATAATAATAATAATAATAATAATAATAATTTGTACTACCTCCAATATCATTTAAATAAATAAACATGTAGACTATTAGCTTAACCTTTTTTCATCAGGACTTATTCTTGCTTTGTAGCTACTTTATTTTAGATGTTACATTAATTAATATCAGATAATACCCTGAAGGTAGTGTCAACACACCGAAAGGCCAAGGGATTCATAATGTAAAAAGTTGAACTAATGGTACCGTGCATTCATCTCATTTTGTTGATCGAATTCAACAGTACCCTACAGCATATATTTAAACATTTAATAACGTTGTCATTTCAATGCCAAGGGACTGAAGAAGCAATTAAGTGCACACAGTAGACTATTATTGATACCGTAATTAAGGGTCTTTTGTTTTTGTATCCCATGCCTACCCGTGAGAGAGGCACAACAATTACTCCACATGTAAGCAGTGTTGTCAGGTCATGTAATGTTTACTTCCACACGAGTAACTATGTTTAAACTCGCGTCCTTAGAAACGCTTGATCAGCTACCGATATATGAATACTGGTGCGCTTTTTGTTTCAGTAATAAAGCAAAGCAAAGTTAGATTTGATGGTGTGATATAGGTGCGATTTGAGATGATTGGTTCGTTTATTAGGTTTTTCGTGCTTTGCTTGCAATATGCTGCAGAATTTTATGATTCTGCGTAAATAAACTGTGTTTACATTTTCAGTTTACTCTGTCATTGTAGATCCTTTTTTTCAAACACAAGTAAGCACATTCAGAGATAACTTGAATTCAAAGATACTATTTTTGGAAATTGTGTCCGTCTGTGAACAGCCTTCGTCGAAAAAATAGCTTATCAAAGCGTTATTTTCTATTTGGGTCGACATCGACATCTTTCTGTATTGCCACTTCACATTAAGAAATTTTGTTTTTCGCCATTTTCTCGAAAATGGCTCCAAAAATTAAATTACATATTTAAATTGCTATACTACCTGTAAGTTATATGCAAAGACCTAAACATTTAATTTGGAACATTTCTATTACAAATGCATTGAAGGCAAATACTTCATGAGGATAATACATGTGAATGCATATATTTCGCGATGCAGCCACTTACTCTATATAGTAATGTGAAGCGAAAGAATCGCATTTCCTATGCTTGTCAATAAAGCCATATTTTGAAATAGTTTTGCCAAATGAATAATAAGGTTTTGGACGAGTCTTAGACAACTGAATGGAACTACCGCAATACGGTAAATGTAAATGTAATGTAATGTCGAAATGTAAATGAAAAGTTGAAGAAATAAAGCTGATAAGTCCATTTTAATGATTATTTCTTTAATACCATTATGAAACACTGAACCACAAGCTTTGCAACACACTTATCGGATGAGAAATAAAGATATTGAGTACATGTGAAAATGAAAGAGAAAGAAAAGAGCCAAACAGAATACGCACTGGGTTCCATATGCTTTAAAATGTTCTCTTGAAAAATTATGAAAATTGAACTTATCCCCTTTATTTCTCCGACTCTCCGAATGGTAGATAAAGCTATGTGAGTGCTTCACATCAGCCTTTTTTCATTTTATTTCAGTCAGTGAATGTCTTAAGACGCCAAGCGGCTGTTGATGTGATGACTGACCATGTGATTATTTCCACTCTTCCTTTTTAATCTCTCTCTCGCTTGCACATGTACACCACACACACACACACACACATACATGGATAAAACATAAATCAGAAAATCCCACGATGAGAAAATTTGGTAGTCGCGAAAATCCTTGTCAGAATCGAACGGGATTTTATCACGAATACATAACATTGATAGGATCAAAGTAGCTTTTCCCCTTATTACTAGAGCCTTTAACCTCAGATTCTTGTAAATTTTTTGAAAATACTCTGTAGGCAAGGCAATTTGATGCCTGTATACAAAGCAACTGATAACTTCACTAACAGGCGGGTGTTGCAGATTTGAACAGATTTCTGCCGATAATCTTTATGGATTTTAAAATGAGCCTCGTCGTGTAGTGTATTGATGACATTAAGCCCAGCCACATGTTAATTTCACTAAAACAACTTCGGAATTAACAGTGACAACAGAGCGCGGAGAGGATATACCAATAATCCCCCCTCTTACTCTACCCCAGTCAATGTGATACCTCATCCCACCCTGCCATTCTATAAAATGTTTATTCATACATTTGTGGGCGAAGGCTTTTAGCGTGGTATTTGTTGTACAAGTGTGGTTCTCCATCAGCTTGTATTCTACCAGCCACTTTACTTTCTAATTTGGAAATAAAATAATAGTTTAATGTGATGCTTGTTTGCTCAAAATTTTATTTTGTTTACACCTAGGTCTTTTCCCCTTTAATATTCAGGTCATCTTGTTTTTGTCGTTGTGTTGATGCTTTATTATTTTTTAAAATTAATAAAATTCACTCGCAATTTTATTTTATTAAATGGGCCTCGTCTACTTTCTCCTCTAGCATAGTATTTTCCAAAATTTGAAAGCCTCCTCTCACTCCACAGCCCGAGACCCGTTAATCCGAGAGTCAATGTATTTAGAGAGTACACTTTCTTCTGATGTGGTACGGATGGCCAGTTTACACCTGGGTCGGAAAAAGTATATATTATAAATTTATAACACTAATACACTATAACTCGATACAAGACAGTAGAGGACTGAACAATCTGCAGAGAGAAAGAAAGCCTGAGAGTGTTGCTTCTAGGCCTTTAATGAGGGTCGATTATTGTTCACAAACCACTACAGTTAAGTAGCAGGGGGGAGTGTCATCTGAGTAGCTCCAAGAACTGAAGCTTTCATGTTTCGGAAAGAACTATCCTGCAATTAGAGCGCAGGCACTTATTTACGTCACTCGTATGCGCGGGCGTTATTCCCCAGTTTAAAAGGCCGCCTTTAAAAACCTGACGTGGAAAGTATGAACGCCGCGACTAGACCGCAGAGTATGTCACCGTGGAAGAGAAAGTGAATCTGCGTATGACATTTATACATTTGAAGAGCTATAGCAGCATGTTATTAAAACCTTTCACTCTGAAAACCCATAGTTGCCTAAAATTCTTCAGTATATAGACATTGATTAACGGCCGAACAAGTGGTTCCTAAAAATGGATATTGTGGATCGTGTTGCACTCATGACAATATCTTGGAACCTTTCTTTTTAGTCCTATGACTTCCTACAGTTGTACCAGATGTTTTGGTATGGTACCTCGCGCACCAGTCAAGTTTTCTTGGACGATTTTTGAAAGATGGAAACTGTTAAAAAAACAATAGGCCTACTTAATATTTAAATTGAGGACCGATAGGGGGTTTTAAAAATATAAATATATGCAGATTTCCATAATGATGCTTCATGGTTTATTTTACATTAATTTCCTGAATCAGCGCATTTTTATGATATTGAGTGTATTAATTGTTAGTGAAATAAAAGTATTTTATAATTATATAGACTGGCGATAATTGCTTCAATTCTTTACCTCGAAGTTCGCTCCAATGTTTGAATTAGTTCTGGGCATAGCCTGTATGAATTACTTAAATTTATTAATTAAATGAACCTAAGTGAGTTCCTCAGAAAGCACAGTAAGTATTTAGCCTGTATTATGTGCCAGGCAGTTGCGAAGTATTAATTTTATTCACTTTTTACGTTCTGCAGGTTGAGTAGGAAATTCTTGTAACGCTGCCTTTTAATGAAGCTATGTAAGTCAGTTTTGACTCAATTTGACGTCATTGAGTTTTTATTTTATGAGCTTTTTAAGTACAAGAAAGTCGTGTTGTGAGATCATCTCGATTTTGTAGAAGTCTATTCTTCCATGTGGAAAAGCACAGAAACACAAAAGTTAATCTGTATATCCACTTTTGTATTTCGTTTCCTATAGAAATTTAGTCGAGATTTAAGCGAGAGCATGCATAAGCTCGGAGGAAGAAAGTTATGGGCTATAGGCTTGCACGTTTGTACTAGAGAGTTTAGTTTAATAATAAGAATGGATACAAATTTCGCTAAAAGGCAGCAGGTGCGCCAGCTGTAGGCACGAGAGCATAATAACTAAATGCCCAGGCCTCGCCAGGCTGGAGGGTTAAGTATTATCTTCATTCCTTCCGCTTCTTTTCTCTCCCACGTCCTTCCTTCAGGATCCCTCTGAGCGTCTGTTAACGTCTCCCTGGACAGTCGGCTGTCTGTCTGCCTGTCCAAACTCCCGTCTCTTACTCGCTAAGTTTTACAATGAGCATGCTTAAAAGTCACTACAATGAAACAGAAAATACAAATTGTAAGTGGTTTGCTACCCCTGCTTAATTTGCATCTTGTTCTCTAGAGTCACTTTTCGGATACATGCCAGAAATACATTGTAATTTTACTTGCGATCACTAGCTAACGAATCAATATTCATTTCAACCAGTCACACTCGTAGGGTGACGTGGACCAACCACGAGTAAAGAAAACTAAAGTAGTAAATCTAAGAAGAAAACCTGAAGTAAACAAAAACCAGTTTGTCTCTCTTACTCTTAAGTCATAGGAGTAATGTACTGGAGCGAGACAGATGTACTGGTTTGTGTTTACTTCAGGTTTCCTTCTTAGATTTACTACTTTAGTTTGGTTTACTCCTGGTTGGTGCACGCCAGCCTTAGAGTTCACCTTATTTCAATTTTTACCACATCTTAGTGGGCGTGTTAAGTGCCATTATTGTACAGCCTAGGATTACTTGGTAAACGTGAAATATATGTCTCTGTTTCTGTACGCGCGATAACTAGAATACGCTTTATTAGATTTTCATTAAACTTCATGTACACGTTTATAATAAGCTCCATAGAAAGAACCCAATTGATTCGATACCAAATCGTTTGACTGAACCGGGATAACGACCAATTAACGCCGGGACTTGTAATGAAGCCAGTCGCGAATGAAAGTAGCCTAAATCCCATCATTAAAAGAAAACGTACATAGTAATAATAATAATAATAATAATAATAATAATAATAATAATAATGATATACGGTATAATAAAAGTATAGAGGAGAATACTGAATATTATAAAGGAGTTTAAAAGTGAAATGATGAACGAATCCACTTGCAATAACTGAAGGAAACCGTGAAAATTAAAGAAGCATTTGGAATGTGTTATTGAACGATCAAACGAGGTCCTACTTCAAGTCGGCCGTTTGGCATTTCTTCTGTTTGTGTTATTCAGTTAAGACTGAACACGTCATTTGATTTTCTTCCTATATGGCATTAACGACGTATGTGTAACAATTTTTATTTTTTATTCCGTTTCGATGTGGTGACTCTTTTAATGGTTCCGTTTCATAATAATGTTCAGCTTCTTTCAACGGTTCTAGTCAAATGGTTCATGCTTTGAAAATTTAAGATTACATCCAATCGCGAGCTTAAATTTTGTACAGCTTTGTTCCACTACATTTGTACCGTAACTATAACAGTTTACCGGCATTTCATCTGTTTGTAAATTTGTTTATACGCATTATTCTATTTTCTTCCAGTTTGGCACGAATGTTCCTTTAAAAAATGAAAAACGACATTTTATTTGTTTTCTCCGTTTCAAGAGCAGATCTTGGATTTTTTGGACGCAACATCCACTTTTACCAAACTAGCCTACTAAAACTTTTGAGAATATTATAGAAGAAAAATTCCTCTGATACTTGGATTTGAATCCAGGGCCTTTAGCTATCCGTTCCAATGCTCCACCAGTCAAGTTAAGCCAGAGTTCACTTCACAGCGCCAGATGGAACCTCTCTGCTATAATATTCTCATGTAATGTGCAACAGAGACAGTAATCTGTGGTTCATGAATGCAAAATATATTCACTACTAGGGTTCGGATGTTTATGACATGTCATATTTTAATCCTCTCCTCCATTCTCACAGCAAATACAAATTAAACATGGGACCGTTTTTATTTTGCATATAAAGTCATATTTTGGTCATTTTCGTGGTCTTGTTCTTATTTGTAATTTAACGTCATATTTCAGTTATAAATTCGGTAAAAAGCACAATTATGCAGTATGTGCACTAAATTGTCGACTTAAATTGTTTCCGAAAAAGAGTAAGGAATATTTCGGTTTTACCATATCTGAAATGTAAAGGGGCAATAACAATAATAGCACAATTACCTCTTCCTCCTTGTTAAGAATTTCCAATAGACATGTTTTAAAAATATTTTCAGTTCACATTTGCAGTGTAATCTGGGAACATTAACAGAATAGAAGTTCTTTACAAGTATAACTGTATATAACTTGTAAAATTGTTAAAAAGTTATTATATGATTGAATTCATGTGATGTAACAATTTAGTGTCATTAAACGTTTTAAAATGAAAAAAAAAATTTTAGACCACATTCTTTTATGAGGTCATATTTACGATTTTTTGGTCATATTTAGTCATTTTTAAGGACATATTTGCAGACATATTTTGCACTTTTTTAGGTCATAAACATCCGAAACGTATTCGTTACTAATACTTTTACTGAAAATTATCTTCAATTATTAATTACGTATTTTGTTGTTGTTGCATTTATTCGCTAAATAGTTAAACAATAATTTATAGCTCAGTTTCATCAGTTGATCGTAAATTCCTACCTCTTGTTTTTATGGCGAATTTTGGTTTTGTCTCTTTGAGAATAAAATCTCAGCACGTCCAAACTACATAGGACAGATCTTCCTTCAACCAGCTTAAAAATGTGGTGCTAGTAACTCACTTTGCAGGCATAGAATTTAACGCAAGGGTCGTTTCGCCACAGGGGCAGACATTAATGAGGATGCTTGTGTTTGTGTAGCATTACGCCACGCATCATGGTTCATGAACCGAGTAAAGGTGAAACAACAATCTACTCTATCCTGATGGAGTCGTCCTAAAATAAACCAGAAATCAATCACTTCGGTATGCTCTGTTGAACCAATAACTGCTGTGCATGCAAATCAAAGTTCTGATTGTTCTTCCACTCCATTTGCCATCAATATGTTGCACACTGATTGCTTTGAAACTTGTTTTTACAGCCAATTAATTGTCATATCATTCAATCTAGATAGAAAATAGAGGCAATGAATTCCACTAATATGTAACAGATGTGAAGAAACAACAGTATTCCATGCCGTTATCATGCACTACAATTGAAATATTTATGGTTTCAGACTGATTACTTAATGCTCCGGAATTATCGCTATATAAGTTTATTATACGTACTACATAATACATAAGTGTAGACATTGTGATTCAGTCATCCCTTCCATCATAATGATAATTTCATAAATGTAATTTTCATACTATAGTACGAAACATAGCTATTATTAAGTCCCAGAAAGGCACTTTCTCAGATTACTTAATGAGCGGAAAAAGAAGTACGTCTAACCGTCCATCCGTGTGCCAATATGCGCAATAATTCGAATACGCATTATCAGATTTTCATGAACTTACTATACACTCTCATAAGGTGCATAGGAAGAACCATATTGACTTTTGACCAAATCGGTTGTATGTTACCGGAGTAACGACCAATTAAAGGTTACAGGATTTTTTTTAATGGCAATTTTTCTTTATTGTATCAATCGATTGAACTGCATATGCTGTTGGGAACTGAAGACAATTGACTGTGTATTTGTATGCCTTCAGATGTTTTGGCGAAAATAAAGTGATAATGTTGACGTGAGGAATTTGTTGTAAATTCGTTCTTTTAATATTCTAGTTGACCTACTTATTCCTTCATATATGTTAATCAAACTTTCTCAAGAAACCGTTGTCTAAAACGCCACAGATCTTGAAAGATTGCCTATTAACCCCATCTGACATTTTGTTTTATCAATTTATTTTATTTTATTTTATGTAAAATCATCAAGACAGCACATTGGATCAATTTATAATTTCTTAGTCCTACCTTCACGATTAATCATACGCAGCAGTTTTGGTTTTATTTAAATCACAAGGGCGTCTTTTGAATTGTTTTATTATTGGTAGTTTAATAATAATAATAATAATAATAAAATAATAATAACAATAATAATAAAGAAATAAGTAATAAATGTATTGCTATAAATTACAATAAAAAATATTTACAAATTTGGATTCGAACGCCATCCGAAGAAGCAAAGCTTGTGAATATTAATATTATATTATAACCAATATCGTCATTGCTATTAGTTCTATTGACAAACCTGTTTTTGTATTCATATAAATAGTTATAAAATTAAAATCAGAAACCTAGTAGTTTGTAGCTGCCTTATATCTGATCTGTATAGTACTGCCCAAAGATTAGCTTTAGTTCAAAGGACCTACAAGTAAATAAAATAAATGGTGTGAGGTTTTGTTCTCGGGCACGACCGAAATGACCATTAAGTAGCCGAAAGACGAAACACTCCAAGCTTCCATATTAAGTCACCGTGACACAGTCTTCGAATAGCTACCCCTGTTTAATTTGTTGAATTTTGACATCCTGAAATAAATATAGTATTCGAAAAATTTTTGCACCTTGTTGGCATAACGTTTGTTAACTTTTAGAAGTATCGAGTTGGACATTATCAGAAAGTGTTGATTTGCTTTCTGTTGCATGCTGACAATGACAGTAAAAAAAACAAACGGTACATTTTAAGAAAAGTAGTGCACCACTCCTCCGGTCGAGTCACCAAGTCGAATATTAATTACCTGGACTTCCTTTCTCTGCTACCGGCACCAGGTCCATCCCAGAGGATCTAAATAAGTGTGACTAAAAGGAGAACCGGAGAAAGAGGCAACATATTTAACGAAAGGCTACGAAATGAAGTTTCGATGCCTTTCGCATTTAATATGTTCTCTAATCAAGTCAGAAAACATAAGGAAGCGTAAGAAAGAGAAAGGGTTTATTTTACAAATCGGCTGAAGGCCTTAATACATACATAATATCAAACTCAAAATAAATAATAACCCTTTTGAATTTAACATAAATTCAAAGAATAATCAGTTCCTGGAAAGACGTTACACAAACAATTTCAATATTGAGTTTCTCTTTACATGAAAATTTACATAATAAACACTTTAGACTTACTTTTTTACAAGAACCAAAAAACAGCTTCTTCATCCACGGAGTTGTGGTTGAAGAAGGCTCACTCTCCTCGTACAATGGACATGGACACAAGGTTCAGGGATAAAAAACTACACAAAAACAGAGGTACACAAGCTGAAGGCAACCGATATAGATATTAATTAAAGCCATCATAAACACAGAGACGAAACGGGCATCAAGTTTAGAAAACACCGCCTAGCACATTTACATATCGGCCTGAAAGGCTTAATTCAAACTTAACGTATTTCATAATACCCGAGAAAATATATCAAAGACAAGTACATACCTCTGAATAAAGAATGCTAATCGAGACTGAAGTCACATCCCACTGAACCAAGGATTCGCCGGTCGACGTCCATTGCCCGAAGGATAGAAAGAGAATAAAGACGACACCCAGACGCAGAATCCGAGAAGTGCGAAAGAAGGCTAGACAGAGAGTGAGAACGAGGCATCATTGTCCTCGATCTTTTATACATAACCAAGCCTTTTGTTACGTCAGAGCTCTTAACAATCATAAAACACTCCACGATCTCGAGAGAACCAAAGTCTCCCTATAGCACAAGTAACAATAAGATAAAAACGCAACAGAAGCGACAACAATTTGTAATTTCGTGACAGACTGTATTATACCAAGCCTAGATGACGCAATACAGTGTTTTAACAATCTGCAAGTTCAGGGCCGACTATAATATGTTTATAAAATAACAAGTAGAAGAACAAAGCCTCCTACATAATGATTTCTTCTCCAAAATTTATATTTATAAATTCCGTGCGCCAAGTGATAAAAAACTGTTTAAAAATAAAATATTGGCGCAGTAGGCCTATAAGCAAGTAGTAAAATGTTAGAATCATAAGTCGTCAGCCAGGCCTTGATTTTACTTTAGCATTTCCAGTTGAACAGAATTGAAGATAGAGATTTGGAACGCTGCTCACATCTGCTCATTGTTGCTCGTAAACCACTTCAGGATACCGTAATGTTGGAATATTGGAATCTGTCCAGCAGTGAAAGTACCTGAGATATGGTTCCACCATCTCGAGGAGGTAGCAGATCCGTTGTTGTAATTTAGACAGAACCATAACTTCAGCTGTTATTCCCATCTTGAGTTATTAAGTTCAAAATATCGCGTAGGTCTACGGTACTATTATAAAACCGTGTTTTTATCAACAGTAATTTCACTAAAGCTTTTGATTCATCTACAGAACTTAAAAATTCGAATATCTCATGATTAAAAGAAAGTAGGCCTATATAGTAGATATGCCAGGAAATTTTATATTCCATGCAGAGCAATTTCCAGGAAGTCAGAGAAGTTAAGTGAATACGCTCGTGGCTATTGTATTATCTAGATTTTTAAATGTCTTGGTAGGCCTATTGTAAATGTAGGAAATAATTGCGTTTGAACCTATAATTCAATGTCGAGATTTCAGCATAAATATATATTTTTAGATTCCCTGAATCTGAAAAATACAACTTCCAGAAACATGGACACGTGAAGTCAGAATGAAAAATTCAAATCCCGGCTATGGCATTGAATTTTTCATTCTGACTTCACGTGTCCATCTTTGCCTACACACGGCCAGTGTGAAAGAATTATCATTCCAGAAACATGTCTGTGAGTGTGTGTGAACTGCATAGTTCAAGAACGAGAAATCGTATAAAAACAATATTTTGATATTTTTATTTAACGATTTCGCTTAAATTTCGTACACGAGTGGCTCATACAAACAGATAGAACGTCTATTTGAAAAATTGTTTCTTAAAAATGTATTTAAATGGTAGGTATAAGCCAGCCACCATTTGTACAAACTTGTGTGATGAACAATACATATTTGCTTGAGGTTCATAAGCATTCTTTGCAATACGGCCTCTTATTCTGTTTCAGAATCCGAAGTGAGAAAGTTGTATTGCCCTTGCTTAGTTTAAAGAAAGGTATGTGAGTGTATTACATAAGATTTGATGTGAGTTGCGTCTCTTCAGGGATTCCAGGGCAACTACAACATTTGCAATTATAATATTCTTTATCTCTAGTGTTTAGTTATTAGGCAATCCAAACCGATTTAAATATTTTATAAGTAAACAGGCATGGATAGGAGTTGTCAATTTTTCATTTATTTATTTATTGTTGCTTTAACTTTAAAAAGTCATATCGCGACATTCATGATAATTATATATTATTGCATTCATAATCTGTACATTAAAACGTTGCATATTTAACTTTATAGAATAGCATAAATTAATCCAGTTGACTTGAACAATTTTATCACCTTATGGCAATTAACTGGATCATCAAGGGCATTCTCTATGCTTGGAGTCAGGAACTGTTGTCGCTGGCGGTTATAATATAGAGTACGATCTTGTATTTTGTAAGTTATTTAACAGTCAGGTCGTTAATACATGTGGTACGTTCTGGAGGAGGTATCTTTTTCATTAAATAATCATGGGTGAGTTACGTGTGTCCAATGCTTAGCAGATCGGATGTGGTAGTTGATATGCTGCATACCTTGTCAAGATTTTAAATTCATACTGAGTTAAGGATAGAAGACGACAGTTGTTTAATGCTGGGATAATCTGCTTTTTCTGGATTTGTTGATGTATTAGACGGCTTTTGAAAGCGAATGTACGTTTCTAGCGGTGGAATTTGTCTGAATTCAATAAGGGTTTTTAAATGGCTGAACTTTCTGATAGCTTTCGGAACAGGTTGTAGTTTGTCCGTGGAGCGGTCTTCTTTTACGAATTACCCCGGCGGGAGATATCGACGCGTTCCGTCTCAGCGCGTTCCTGGTGGCACTCTAGTGAACTATTGAACTCGATGCTGAGGTCTGATGAAATGACGACGTCGTACTGACATGGTCTGGAGTCACGACTCTTTAAATGTCCACAATATAGATTTATATTATGATGCCCAGTCCTATTTTTTTTAATGCTCGAGTCTTATTTTAATAGAGGCAGAAAAAGAGAATACTGTCATACTAAGGAAAAGATTCAAAGGTTTCAAATTGTATTATTTCTTTATTCACAAAAATTACTCCTGTAATACAGTCTGTAAGTTTGATAACAAATGGCGAAATTTTTAGATTCGTATATGCAGAGAACTAGATTATAGCTGTGTGCAAACAAATATTTTTGTCTGAATTAGGGTCCAAGGTTTGAGTCCAGGATGGTCCATTGCATTTAGGCTATCCAACGACTAAGTCGTGTATGATTTCAATAATGTAGCTGGATAGATCTAACTTGTAAAAACGTAAACATCTGAACTCTAATGACGACTATGGTTTGGTAGTTCAATTCCTAATTCCATAACTTGAAGGCTAGATTCTTTAGGTTAAGGGCATTCTGGAACAGAATAATTAGAGGAAGAAGAGGAAGATGGAAGAAATAGCGTCTTTGGTCAAGAAATAAGGACAATAACGCTCATGGTAGTAAATATTCTGACCACTTTTCGCCTTGTCTAGGCATAAATAATAAATAATTATAAATAACTTAAAACTTATTTTCTTTATCAACACTGAGGAAATTTAAAAATAATATGAAACACCCGGTATAATGCATGTAACTGGAGTACTGAATATGGATTCACCACAGACGTATTTAGTTTTTCTTGCTGCACAAGTTATGTTTTACGATTTACATAAATTCAGAGCAAGGCAGGAGACCATGCATGGTCAACGGGTATTTTAACAGCAGTGCTTCTTCCCTGTGAATACAAGCACATGTAAAATCAGAACGGACAGGCGACAGCAATAAGTGGGAATTGAGTGAATACATTGCATTATCCGCCGGCAGACGATGTCATGTAGTATCAAAATATGGAGCGTCAGTAGCTGTCATAGTCAACCTAGTGTATCAGGCTTCATGCCTGCTGTAATCCTGCCGCACCATTGTACACTCGATACAGACTGCCAAATGTGCATACATTACTCTCATGCTAGACTAATATAGGCCTACGACCCTCAAAATGCAGCAAAGCTATGATGTAGTTATGAAGTTACGGATGGTGTGTGGATGTCTGGCATTAATGAGTTAGGCTTTATAGATACAAATATTTGTTGGAATTGAGACAAAGTTTCCATTTCGTCATAGATTTGTGAGAGGGGTGAGTGGGTAAAGATCTGTAGGATCTTCTATATCTTGAATACACCTCTTCAAGGAATTTTTAAACTAGTTCACAACATTTATTAGATATACATGTGTCTGCTATTTATTACAGTAAAATGTATACTTAAATCTGAGAGTATTCGAAAACAGAGTGCTTAGGAAAATATTTGGGCCTAAGACAGATGAAAATGGAGAAAACTGGAGAAAACTGCATAACGACGAGCTTCATAACCTGCACTTGTCACCGGGTAGAGTAAGGGTAATTAAATCACGGAGGATGAAATGGGCTGGACAGGTTGCATGCTTGGGGGAGTATAGACATACCTAAAAAATATTGACTGGGAGACCCGAAGGGAAAAGACCACTTGGAAGACCTAGACATAGGTGGGAGGACAATGTTACAATAGATTTGAAGGAAGTAGGATTTGCGAGGGTTTGTTGGATGTA